>CM029781.1:30269409-32669409 GCA_017562165.1 Ectropis grisescens | reverse complement strand
AATATTTGGTGATTTGTTATCATAATATTTTTAGCTATAAGAATCCTTACAATCTTTCGTGCATTGACGCTACAGTAAGATGCACAATAATCTGGTACCTGGCCATTTTTTGCCCGGTATTACATTTAGGTAAGTGTTTTATGTAGAAATGCCTAGTTCAAAGTTTATGTCAAAAGACTTAAGTGGTGGAGTAAAATAAAAAAATGTATTTTTATTGAAAAAGTGTCGATGCCGCCATTACATTCACCATTCATATGACTTTACTCTAGCCTTACTGCGTTTTACACTTAAATTCTACGTATCTTATCTGTTTTTTTCCGAATTACTTAAATCTTTCGCGAGCCATGAAGCTGTTAACATTTTAAGCAAAGTCAAACTCAATAAACCATGGTATATGGTAATAACCTTGGTGCGTTCCGTATAGTATTTTGGAACCTTATGTATGTTTCAATTAGTTTGACATCACAAACGTCAAACATTTCCGAATCGATTTGACTTCACATTTCACAGATTTTTGGCTCACTTTAGTTTAAAAAAAATACTTGGTAAATCATCACTTTAGGACTATTAGAATGCAAATGTGTATGCCATTAATTTCTAAAAATCTCTAAAGCTGTGGAATGTGTTGCCAGGGTTTCCCGGTCGTAAGAGTCTTATAAATCTCAAAGTCGAGAATGAATCAGTATATGCTAAGTAAACATGCTCTATCGTATTTACCGCATCGTCGCTTAACATCTGGCGCTCATGTACAAACCTATGATTGTTAAAAAATAACGTTATTTCTATGAGAATTTTCGTCGATCTAATTATACTACAAGACAATGACATTTCAAAAACCTCGTGTAAACGACCACTGAACTAAATAAAGCCTTCATAACAGTACTAAAATATAGGTCACGAAGTTGGAAGTCGCGTCGCGAGCCGAGTGACGCTTCACAACGGGGCGGCCACAAAAAGGCGCCAAACAAAGAACTAGTTTTAATGTACAATGCAAACAAACGAACACGACCAGCTCGCTGGGTTTAGAGTTTTAGAGGCATTCCTCGCGAATTTTGGCAAAAACTCGTCGGTCGTGTGATCGTGTCCCAGTTTTGGACCGTTAGTGTCTAAAGTGGGACAGTTTTTGGGGGCGCCGGTGGGGGGACTATGACGGCGTATTGTGCAATGATCTTAAAACGTAGGCCAGATTTTAGGAACTAACTGTTATTATATTGTGGGTCAAGTCGAATCAATGGATGATGAGATCGGGGCGCGGTCAAGCTGAGAGCGATTATTTACTGGATAAAAGGTCTAATCTCTTAATAACTTATGATGATAATTGAAAATATTTTAGCACCATTATCAGCCTATACTCGCTACAGCGTGGTGGGGTTTATTATTGAGCCTTAACTCTCTTTTTCTTAGATAAGACTCTGACTCTCAGTAGTAGAATTATAGAGTTATGTATTATGTACAGTTAGTTTATTTTCAAATACTGAAAGTGTGTATGAAATTTTAGTCGAACTAGAAGCGATTATATTATTTTTTCCTTCAAGGTTCAAGGTTATAATAGTACTGCTATTTTCTCGAGGCATTCAAATTTTTATAGCACTTATAATTTGAATGATACGAAGCTTGAAGATCATTCGACCATTAATGAATTGCCTATTTACTCGTCGTTTATAGAGGTAATAATAATAAACTAAATAAATAAACGATTACAATAAGCCAGGTGGTTTATTGTAATCGTAAGAGTTTTTGTACCATTTTATGCTAAAGCAAAGTATCTCGACTCTTAGTGGAGACTCTTAGTCATATAATCATGACACATAATTATGAACAAAAAGCAATTTAATTTTAATCATGTAGAGAAAAGTTTTTTATAGTATATTTGACATTTTAGAGGTAGTTTAAAAAATAATTTCAGAATCTAGTTTCGACAGATTAGTGAAGTACTATGAGACAAAATTGATTCCTAACTTTTAATATTTATTTTAGTGTATATTAATAAGTTAATATTTTTGTATTTAACATTAGAAATTACAAAATAACGACTGAAGTTACTCAACAACTACAAAACTCATCAGGCTGATACTAGTAACACTAGTTATAAGTTATTTTATTTGCTATTGTTTTTTTTATTGTATTTATATGTTTTCTGGTGCGTATAATAAAGAGTTTCTGTCTGCCTGTCATATTGTCATTAATATTTGGTCGGCCGTAATTTTGCTTTCACCGCTCTCAGTGGCACCACACCTCACTTGCGCAGGCGCAAACAAGTCTCGAACGTGTATTTTTTGCGCGGATCTATGTAAAGACATCAGTCATCTCATTTATACTCGTACGCTTTTTTACGAGAGCTTTTTGATTTGGTTTTATAAGGCCGTTTGATATAGACGTAGTTGCTTTTAATGATGTTGTTGGTACCTGTGTAGTGTGAAGAGCGGAGAGTGTGTAGAATGGCCAATAGAGTGTTCGTTTCATTCACTCTATTTGTCGTAGCACGTAGTTTGGCGTTATTGTACAACGGGAAATTAGTTTTTATTGACTTTTTGCACAAAAGTTTGAAGTTTACTGTTATACCTTTATAGTTATTTATCGAATATGACACAGCTATCAAAACATTAAAATGTTATGTTATAGCGATTAACAGGCGTATTTTTTTTTTCTTTACTGTTGAGAATGATGCTTCGCGGTAATAATGTTTTTGCGGATTTATTTATTTATTTATCACACAATACAAGCCACAAACATAAACACAATATGAAACTTAGGCATAACTTAAGACTAGGATGCAGCTCAAAAATAAGTGTGTACATACTTAAATAGCGAAAAGAACAGACATATAAAAAGGACAAAAGTTACAAAATTGGACTAATACAATAAAGACGTAAATAAAATAATGAAGACATAATTACGGAAGGAATACAGAAATATAGAGTGCGAGGACATTTATTACATACTTAATTATTAATTAATTGTTATGTGCTTGGTGTGGCTGCCAGGCACAACTCTGATGTTGTACCCGACTTGACGGGTTTGGTATAGAGGACATCTTTCAAATTATTTTTGTAAGCTGTAAATTTTGAACAAAATAAGTCTACCTCACTCTTTTTACTGACTAATTCATTATACAGTCGAGCCATTCTTACTAGAGGATTGTAATATGAAATATTATTCTTGTGAATTTGTAAAGCAAAAACATTTATGGTGTTGGATCTACGGTCGCTGTACTTAATGTTAAAGTTAAATTGAGATAACAATTCGGGAGCATCAACTATGGAGTGAATAATTTTAAAAAGATACGTCTAATCAAAGTATTTTCGTCGAGTTTCAAGCTTTTGGACGTTGTACATTATTAGTCTATTATCAGGATTTGCTTTGTAAAAAGGACTGACTTCTTTATTTAAAACAATTATACAAAAATTTTCATTTGTAAAGTTTTAATGGACTCGACCATATTTAAGAGGCTTTCGCTAAACGGTTGGATGAAGATTTTTTTTTTTTATTCTAAATGGAAAACAAACATCATTACACAATCATAAAATTTAGATGAGTGGAAACACTAAAGCCAAATACAGTTTTCACTGATAAAACAAACAGAAAGAAAAAATAGTTAACACAGATAGAACAAGTAGATACCATATATGGGGAGCGAGCAAACACAAGTATCACTAGTTAGGAATTTACAAAATATATATAGAATTTAACAAAAAATAATCAAATCAATGGTTTACATCAATTAAACGTTTAGCTTTAAACTTGCGTTTTCTTGATAACAAATTCTTACTCTTTTCGTATTTGTCCTTGGTTATATCAAAGAATCGCCCACAAATTGCATTTTTAAAAGAGTTATGCCTCATCGCGAACAAATCAACGCCTTTAGAATAAATAACATTAAAGCTTTGAATAGTGCGAATAAGAAATGAATTCTTCCTATATTCGTGACATGACGCGGGGCGTACAGCTGAAGACTGTGCGGGGCGGACCTGAGCGGAGTTACGAGACCTATCCGAGACAACAGAGTCGGGCAACCTATCCGACTACACAGGATATTGTGCATGAAGCTGAGATCAGCCACCTCTCTTCTAACCTGAGCAGGCAAAATATGATGATGGAAGCAGACCTCATCATACTCAAACTCAGAACTTAAGATTTGAAATTTGAAATTAACAACACGTAGAAACTTTTTTTGAGGTCTTTTTTTGATTTTAATAAACGTTTAACCGTGGTATGCGCGTACGGGCCGCTGGTCATAAGATAAAACCATTCCTAATTATACAGTTTTCTTAAATGAATTTCAATAACGTATTTGACTTTAATTTAAAATTGAAACTCCTAGCAACAAAAACAGCCCAACTTCACCTACTTGCAGACTCATAATTCGCAAGCCATTAATCATTGCCGCAACCAACCTCCACAATGCCAGGGCTGTGTTAGACACCCAGTTAGACGCCCAACACGAAACAACAGTTAACAACCCTGTCAGCATAAAGTAACTCTAACTGCCGTATTACGAACATTTACACATGGTGCCACAAGAATAAAAGTTATCAAATTTTTGGGGAATGTCAAATCGAAGTAAAATTTTCGACGTTTTTGATGTCAAAAAATATAGAAAAGAAAACAAATTATCCTGTAGTAATTATTTGGCATTCAAAGTAATGTTAATACCAGATATATCCATAAGATATTTAAAATAATCATTGTGACAGAAGCGCAATGTGTAAGGATATGGTATATGAGATCGTAATGTATGAAAAGTAAACCTATTTGTCATTATAGCGGTGAATGATTTAATTTGATGATTCATCACCAACAACAGACAATGTAAGATTTCACGTACAAACGAACGTACTGATTGATCTCATTAATAATTTCAAGACAAAATAGTTAGCATGTATGTATCAGATCTATATGATATTTGTCTGATTCGAAATATAAAAATAGGTTTCAACTTTGAATAAGCAAGTGTTTTTTCTAAACGCGACATCGTTCCTGACTTGGTGTATCAAAGAGTAGAAAGAAAAGAATTTTGTCATACGAGCAGCTAAATTGGGGGGCTTAGATGGTTTTTTTGAATAATACTCGCACAATCTACGCATCTTTCAATCAACAGTGATTTGGTTGAAGCTAGGTAAGCGTGGTCCATTGTAGACCGCAACATTAAGTGACATGACAGCTTGAGAGTCAATTTCGATACCATCTGCTATTAAATACAATTAATAGTTTAGAATTCTCGAAGAAATGTAAACATGCACCATTTAGCTAATCACGTTTCATCTTAAATCATATAGATATTATAGTAACAAGAGACATAACGCCATTGTAACTTCGTAAGTATTTAATTGAGTTGATTCTTTGAAATAGTCTCCAAGTATACTGGCCCTGTACTCAGTTTACAACTGGCTGTTCATCGATATTACCTCTGTGTCTGTTTGTTTAATGCAATATCTTGTTAATAAGTAATGAAATTCATCGGTTTCTTCTAGAGAACCACACTTCATCATTCGCGTTGTAGCTGAGGTAGCATGAGGCGAGATGGCGGTCAAGTGTAAACCCGTAAAATTGTCTCAAAAATAATCCTGATATCTTGTGCTAGAAATCAAGTAACCCATTCTTTAACATTCTGGTTATTCTTCTAAAGTACATAAGTATCTTAAAAAATCATTTTTCAATGTTACAGAGCTACGAATTTGACCTTTACTATGTTCTGTGATTGTTTTGAAATTAAAAAACTGATAAATATCTTAAAACTACATATTTTCAACAAAAAATTAAATTGTAAAAATATAAAGGGATAAAGTCAAGTAAAACCGCAAAGAACTAGCATGTTACATATTTACAGAGCAAATACTTCATAATTACAGTATATAAGTAGATTAGAGGAAGTTATAACGTCGGTTTGTATGTTTCTCGTACGTGTAAGTAGTACTTACTGGGTACTTGTGAACTTGTGGGCTGAACACTTGGGCAAGTCGTGCTCCACTTTTTATTCACTTTTTTTGTCAGAAACTGTTTTAATTTGTTTCTGAAATAATTACTTAACTGTATTTCAATAAATTAGGTGGTTTGTTGGTACATAATTATATTTAATAACGTTGTTTTTTGCGAAAACTTGGATTTAAAAAAAATCAGCGATTAACCTAGAAAATAATATAACGTTAGTGATAAGCTGTTTTTAATATACGGTCAAATCCTACTAATATTATGAGCCCTTTGGGGTTGAGACATTGGGACCGTGGGGGCCAGGAGCTCACCTCATCTTCAAAAGCCTATCCGAGCCCTTGGTCGACGCGACGCGTGATCAAAATGCTGGCGTTTATTTGGCCCAACGCATAAGCATTGCCATTCAGCGTGGTAATGCCGCCAGCATGCTGGGTACGCTTCCGATTGGTAGTGGGCTTGAACATCTTGATTATCTGTAGACCTACAGTGGTCTATGGATAATTCAGGTGTGCTTAGTGTAAGTAGTTAGTTAGGTAGGTTTGTAGTGTAGTGTAGTTCTTATTGTATTTTAGTTTTGTTAATAAAGGCTCTGCCCAGTAAAAAAAATTATTATGAATGTCAATGTTTGGACGATTGAATATTTGGATGTATTTTTTTTTACTTTTATAGGTTTAAACTTGACCGCCACCTCACCTGATGTTAAGCGACGATGCGGTCTTCGATGGAGCGTGTTTACATAGAAGAAACCGATTCACTTTCGATTTGAAGACACCAAGATTATAACTTTTTTTATCAATCACGATGTAACGTATAAACGGATCTGATTGAAATTGGAAACTTCGTTAGATTATATCTGGAAGGAGACATACTTTTCATCCCGGAAAAATAACGGGAACAGGAACGCACAATTTTATTTGCAAAAAAATGTTTTTTTCGAATAATTTCACTCTAGTACAGTGCTCGCCGAAGACTCTCTTGTTCTCTCGTTGGAAGACTTAGGAATTTTATTTGTCCGATAAGGGTAACCTTTTCAAGTTTTCCAGCTTTTACATGCTGGTCAAGGTAAAGAGTAGCGCGAGTAGAAGCCGGGACGAACCCCGGCCGAGATTACCCATCACAATACAACATGCCACCGAGCCCAGTTGTTGTGTAAAACCCAGAGTGCACCACGCAGAGGTTCCCGAAGGTAGAGTCTCGCACCCCAGGGTTAATAAGTCATACGTTGACAATAATTTGGATGATGACTTGATCAAAAATATACTATTTTAATTAATCCTTCAAGTAGATTATGGAACACGTATATTTTATTTTATCAAATTATAAAAAAATTACAACGATATAGTTCTTCAAACCTCTGGTTTAGGAGGGGTTTGTGACGTCACTTCTACATAAACATCGTATGAAACTTGACGTCTCTTGAAACTTCTAAGTCCTATATCTTCGTAATATTTTGCTAGTGAAACAGAAAAAAAAATACTGTACAATATTTTTCTTAAATGTAGCCGACAGACTAGTTAGTTTTTTAGTTAATGTGCCTACATAACAATCCATACAATAACACACATAACACACATACACACTCTAAAACATGCACATAATTAATTCGTACCAAATTCTAATTCAATGGTTAATTTATCTCATTGTTCGTACAAAGTGATTTGAGCAAAAAGCCAGTGATTCATTTGAGAGACACAAAAACTAATACGCATCGTGTATTGTTAATCTATTAGTCTGGTTAACTACGTGGTATGTCTTGTATATTTTAAATGATTGGTAAATCTGGCGGAATTTGATAAAAGTATCAACTTATTTGACATTGTATTTTCTTGGTTTGACATTACTCATTAATCTGATTCTGCCTGATGTGATATTGTGCGTTTTTTAAGATTTAACACGTTGTTTAGTTCTCTTGCTCTACTTTTAGTATGTTTGAATATAAAATATCGTAAATACTAAAGTTGGAGTAAAACTGTAAATAGTATAATTAATTATTTAGTTAGTTTTACTAGCAAAACTTGAACAGGTTTTTTTTGTTTAGCGAACTGATCAGTTATTGATATTTTAAAAATATTCTTAACTTTTTCGTTATTTCTGTTTTTTGATAGTTTAATATAAATAAATATTGGTGGAGAATTCACACACAACACCATCTGACCCATTAAGCAACGCTTGTACTATGGCGGGCAGATAACTGATATATTACTTTTATAGTTTTAAATACATACTTATATTATACATAGAAACATCCAGACATCATACAAATATTTGAATTCATCACACAAATATTTGCACTGAGTGGAAATCGAACCCACTACCCTGGACTTCGCAGGCAGAGTTACTACCCACTAAGTATTAATTTCCTCATTTATCAAGATTTTGTAATTTGTTTTGAATTTCAAGTCTTGTATTTCAATTAATCTTGTGTACTATCTGTTTCGTGTGTGCGGTACACAACTTACTAAAGTAGCTTAATACAATAACTTATGATTATGAACTTTATGATTGTATGGTAGAATGAAGCGTGTACAATAGAATAGAGGTGCTGGGAACTGCATCGAAATATCTTGATAAATGTATTTAATGATATTAGTGTAGCAAACAACTGTGACCGTTCAAAACACTGTTATGAAAACGTTATGCCCCAAAGTAAAGTTAAAAAACGTCAAAAGTAGAGTAAGCTGTCTTCGTGGGTAGTTTTATCTGTGACTCGTGTCGATGTGTTGTGATAAAAGTGCCGTTTTGCAGGTCCTGAGAATCCTACATTTCGCTATCGCACGATCGAAACAAAAAATAAGTAACTGCTGAGGTAATAAAAACACACTAATCAATACCTACGTACAAATAATCTTCCCGGGAAAGTATCACACTTTTTACAGTTATTCTTCTATCAAGCAGTAATGCGCAAATAACACTCTTTTCTGTTTTAAATGACCATGTTTCAAAAATTTGAAGATAGATAGAGATAAATAATCTCATATCTTTTTTTTTTATTTGAAATTAGCAACTCCACAGACTCCGGGGTCCGTGGCCTTTGTTATTTGTTTTCTTTTTACATGAATCTTGGATTAAGAGAAGAAAAGGAAATAGGGAGGAGTAGGAAACATTTTCATTCTAATTCTAGCCCTATTTTATTTTCTAAACCGCCTCCTCCCGGCTCAGCGCCTCTATAATAATCTCATATCAATAGGTGGCCAGCACAGTGGGGTAGGTAATGATTGAGACTCTTCATGTTCTAATCGGTACTTGACACTGCTGTTACGGGGATGCATGTTGCTTACCTTCTAGCAAGTTAGTGTTTTCCTCACTATAATACTATATATACTCACATTACACTATAAAAAAACAAACAGTAATCTTAAAATCAAAATAGCTGTAGCCATCTGGGAAGACTTCAATAAGTTTGCGCAAACTTAACATAAATTATTCTGATAAAATGATTAATTGGTGTATGAAGTCTTGAATGAATACAGACTATTTTTGCACACAGAATGTCTAGCTTCTACCCTACACGACATACATACACAAGGAAATAGTTATGATTTATGTTACCTTTGACTTTATTGTAATTTCACAGAGTCAAACAAATCATCAAACATAAACACAATCTGATTACTGAATTTAAAAATAATGTAAAAAATAAAATACTCTAGTTCAATATTTGTATTTTAATATTTCAATGCACGGAGCAGCTCAAAAATGTTAATCTACATTTATATTTTTCCTAGTAAATAAAATAAGTCTGTAATAACAACTGGCTATGACGCTGAAGGTAAACAATTTATATTGATGTACCTAATAAATTACAAGACAACGAGTACATACTCCATCCGTCAACCCGCACTTGGTTAGAAACTCCTTGTGAGAGAAGATCCCGAGTCCCAGCAGTGGTAATACAAACCGGGCTAATTATTCACATGATAATACTAGCAGTGCTCTACGGTTTCACCTGCGTGAATCCCGTCCCCATGATTTTCCCGGAACAAAAATGTAGCTTAAATGTTCTTCCTGACTTTAATCTTTCTTCCAAATTTCATCCCGATCCGTTTTTACGTTCCGTCGTGATTGAGCAACAAACATTGATATTTATAATATCATTAAAGGGCAATATCAAACAAGTTGTATTATTTCACCGTTTTACAGGCGTAGTTTTCGTTCACATAATTTTCTCTCAATAAAAACTTATTTATTCGTTATATCAGGCTTTATTTTTTAAGTTTCAATCCAATTCGTTCAGCCGTTTCTACATGATAGAGCAAAAAACGTCCGAATATTAACAACATAGTAGGATTAAGTTAATGTATAACTTATGTGAGGCCACTACTGGAATACGGTTTTCAAATTTGAAGCCCCTACTTCAAAAAAGATATAGATTTACTTGAAAGTGTGCAAAGAAAAGCGACAAAATTACCATATTCCCTTCGCCGTAAATCTTACACAGAGAGGTTAAAAGCCCTGCGCCTCACTACATTGGAAGAGAGACGGTTGCGGGGAGACTTGATCGAAACATTTAAAATACTGAATGGATTTTAAAATCTCCCTCACATTAGGAACCTGTTCAGATTAAAGGAGCATAAGAGAGACAGTCGGCGTCATAAGTCCCAGTTGTCCCACGCGCCATCACTGACGAACACTGCACATCACATCCTCAGCAACAGAGTGGTTTACAACTGGAACAGGTTGCTGAGGATGTTATTTCGGCAAATTCGTTAAACTCTTTTAAGAACAAACTTGACAAATGGATAGTAAAAGACAAAATCATTTTAACAGACAATTACCTATAATTTGTTATTTCAACACTGAGATATAGGCATATCAGCTAAAGCTGCTCGCCTATTAATCAATAAATAAAATAATGTACATATTTGTTTAAGGTCTGATTTTAACTTAATACTTTTACCAAGTCGCTGCGGTCTAGTTTTTGAGGTTAGTTCCACAGGTCACGCCTATAAAATGAAGACGTCGAACAAAGACCTAAGTGTGGATCGCAGGTGGATGTGGTCCATACGAATTTGGCCACAATTAGCGCACTAATTAAGAACAAAATTATCATAACACGATTCTGCGGAATGAATAGAATCGTCTGTTAAGAGGAAGTTGAACGTTTGACAGAAACGTTTGGTGGTGTGACAGAAAATGTAATATTTGTAAATGTCATAATCTTTGTTTTTGTGCGTTGTTTCTTTTACGTTGTTTGCGTTTTAAGTTTTGTATTACGTTTTATGTATTTTAATGTCGTTTTTTTACATATAAGTTTATATATTTCACGAACTTGCCTAGAGAGAGAGAGGGAGTTGTTGTTTCATGATTGACTATCCAAATATTCGAACGAAAACGTACCTGTATACAATGAGAGTGAATAAAATTCTTTAAAGTAATTGCGCTGAAAAGAGCCCTCTGGTGGATTGTTAACAATGTTGATTAACATCAGGTGAGATGGTCAAATTGAATCCAAATTATAAACAAAACTATGATGATTCAATTTTGTTATAGAATTGGACAAGTCTTTAGCTTGCGTAAACAAAAAGTAAATCTTTATGATACGGTGATAAATAATAAATAGTTCACACCAGTGAGTCGCTTTTAAACGTTACTATATAATATTGGCGTATGTTTTTTACAAACATAATTACATTCTTTTCTTACATTTTTTCGATATTAAATTAGCATTATATATAGTTTCAGATTTAATCTGATAGATAAAAATGTCAAATGTCAAATAAAATATTAAAATGCGTGATTTTACTTCGCCTTAATACTAATTATAAATGTATCGTGGAACGGTATCTCACGCCGGCCCGCGCCGCCATGATGCCTCCGACGATGTTATTTATCTTCATTATAAATAATAATGTATGAGTTTGGCAGATTCTATTATATCGCCATCGAGACGGACGGAGCAGGATCTGTGCTTCGAGAGGAGCTCCGGATAAGAACATCAGGGCAGCGATGGAATAGAAATAAGGAAGACTTCCTGTAACTCTGGCCAACATTATGCGTTGGTGGAACACTGCAGGATTTTTATTGGGTGGTCTACCCAATAAAAATCCTGTATGTGAATCCTGTGAATTCTATGTTAGAGAGAGTCCATCATAATCATAACCACTAGCTTCCCCCGGGGGCTGGTGGTATACGTAACATATCATTTAATCTGAAAAAAAAAAATTGGTTGCCTGTAAAGTCGGTATACGGGCGAAAGTTTTACGTGACAACGACTTTGAGTGGTAAAATAATTTTACGGAAGGGACTTGGAAGCGTGCCTTTCACTTTTTATGTCTGTCTCTCTCGCTCTTAGGCGGGCTAACCATGCCCGAGTGGAAGGGACGCGTGCCTCTCACTCGCTCTCGTTGTGAGCGCATAACGTGAGCGGAGCGTAACGCAGTTTCTTGAAGTGTCACCCGGCAAACCAATTTATAAGACGTTGTCACGTCAAAAAGTTTTGTTATATCAAAGAGGATTTACTCATTTTCTAATCCTTTATGATAGAGTAGGCCATGGCATCTTTTTTTCATTTATTTACTAGCTGACCAAGACCTGATCCGCCGAACTTTGTAGTGCCATTTTTTTTTTCAGTAACTTTTAACCTGTTCAACTTTTTGTCATTGTTTCAGTTTCTGCGATTTATTTTGCTAAAAAAAAGTAGCTTAAGTATTTCCTTACAACATCCATCCTGCCAACGTCAATCCAGCCGTTTCAGAGATTTTTTACAACACAAAATTTAAAAATTGTTTGGCCGTAAATACTTTCCTTATTCATTTCCTATTTTTCCCTATACATTTAGTGAAAAGCTGTTTACTTGGTTACAAACAGACACTTCAGTTATATATGTTGACATATAAAGGTTCCTTACAATAAAAAATTAAGGCGTGAGAAAAACGTGCAACTGATTTATTTTTTAAATAATATAATAAGAGCCCAAACCAAATCACAGCACTGCACTACACTACGGTTTTCACCTGGAAACATTTGATGAATTATCTTTATTTGCCGGAAACATTGCCGTTGAACCCGGAACACAGTAATTCTTGCACATTACTGCTTGGTAGTAGAATATCTATGAAAAGTGTGGTACTACCCCAGGCAAACTCTACAAAGAGTCCTACCGCTACAAAAACGTATACTCGTATAGGTACTATAGTATCTATCTGTAATTTCATTGAAATCAAATGTAAAAGAAGATGTTTCCAATAACATTTTCAGAATAATAATAGCCTATTTGTGGATGGAGTGACAATATTCGAAAGGCAGCTGGTGGCGGTTGGAGAAGTAAGACCGAGGACCGGGCTGAGTGGCGTATCATAGAGGAGGCCTATGTCCAGCAGAGGACGAATACAGGCTGATGATGATAATTTTTTATTTTCAGGGCTAGCTCAATCAACAATATTCATTTGAATTTGAAATTGATGGAGGAAAAAATGACCAAATATTACTCTTATATTAATAGAAGTGTGCATACAACATTTACATACCTAATAATAAAGTTATTCTTGTATAGATTCTGCTGCTATACAGGCTTAGCTTAGAAAAGGGTTCTGTTGATACTACCAGAAGAAACAATACCAGGCAGAATATAACATTCAGTTCAAATAGACCGCAACAAGTTGGACTGACGCTTTCTTGAGTAAAAATAAGCTTAAGTGCTAACTGTGTTCCGAATTTCAACCCGATCAATTAAGCCGTTCCGACATGATTGAACAATAAACATCAAACTTTGGCATTCTAATATTGTCAATACATTATATGGGTAGGCATTTTAACACATATCAAACGGAGAGGAATTAAATCAGAACATCGTTACAACACAAAGGTGTAATCTGGCCATGAGGTATGGGATGATGACGGCATCAGTGGGTTCGGAAGGCGAGCGTTGGCTGCATCACCGAACACCATCTAATTGTACAACTTACTGACGGCCATCAGAAACGAAAATGCTGCCGTGGTGAATGCTCTGACCCGGGAGGAGGTGACTTGGAAAATAACAAAAGACAACTTCGTTTGATTACAAGCGAAGCCCAAAATGGTAGTAATCAGCTCAACAGACGAAATAGGATTAGTGTAAGCACAACATAAGATTTTTCCCCCTATTCTCCTATTTTCCCTTTCTTATCATAAGACACATGTAAAAAAAATACAAAGGTCACGAACCCCGGAGTCCATGAAGTGGCTGTAATAATGTAATAAAAAAGCTGGCCATGCAGACTAGTATTAACTTTTTAGTACATAAAATAGAATAGGAAATATGTTTTAATGTAACCGACAACTCTATAGTTAGTAATAAACATTTATTTTCGTAATTTATCTGTTACCTTATTACCTGCGTCACTTATGTCGTAAAATAGGAATGATATAGTACCAATGACCTTAACATTATCGGTTTCAACCTAAACGAGACCTTCTGAGGGCCATGGGAGGGCCCACGAAGAAAACCATCGGATGGCCTACTTACCGACTCACTTGCAAAGTGGAGGAGCAACTCTGCCAGCCGATTATCACCTCTAAGCCGTGTTTAGAAGGAGTAAAGTGGAGTGAAAGTACTGTTTGTAGGTCTGTAGGCCTGCGTTTCCTTGTGTGAGTGCGAGCGTCACTGTGACAGTGTGCGTGTACGCATGGAGATAGCAGTCGCCACCGATACCCAACCGCTGGAGAAATGCGTCGCTGACAATTTTGACAACAAAAAAATAATGTCAAAAATAACCAAAATTGTTAAATATCTTAATAAAAACCAAAAATACTTCTATAAATACTTTTAAAAATAATGAATTTGTTTGTGACTTGAATAAATAATAATAAATTACGTTCTGTAATTTTCAGCACAAAATTATGCGTTGAATAATTAAAAAAGATTAAACGTATTTGAGGAATAGCTATAATTCCAACTTCCAGCCAATCTCGCAAAAAATACGAACGTTGCGTGTATCCGGCTCGCATCCTTCTCCGCATCATTACAGCCCGAATTTAAACGCTAATCAACTACAAATGTACAAAATTAATCATTATTTTGCGAAGTTTATTTTAATTACACTTTAGAGTTGGTTGACTTGAACACAGTTCATTCGGCTACATTCTTACATTTGAATTATTCAATGAAATGTAAACTATTTTGGGTAATTATAAATATTATTAAGTATTATTTACAAAACAAAGCAATAGTTTACAGAAAACATTGCAATCCAAAACCATTAAAATTATAATCTTGTATGACCTACTTTTAAGTAGAAGTGCATTTAAGGGCCAAAGTACTGGACACTTTAATAAGTTAAATAGTAATTTCGATACATGCTATATAAGGTTATATTTTAACAGTTTTTAAATTTGTTTCAAATAAATAAATATTGCGTGACACTTTTTCACACAACATCTTGCTCTAGATTAAAGCTTGTACTATGGAAGTCAAATAGCTAGTGTGTATAAAATTATGTATATTATATATGTATCTCCAACTATCTCTTTATTTGAAATACATGTTTATGATACGTATAGATTTCAGCTTCACGAGGCAGTGTCTACTAGGGCGGCGGTCGCTTGCGCAGTGTACCGTTGCGGGCCTCGCGCCGCGGGCCGCCGTTGGGCCGCCCTGCTGCTCAGTGGTGGTAGAAAATTTTTGGTGGGAAGTGAGTGGGGTGCGCGCGCGCCGCCAGTCTGCTTCCACACGCGCGGCCCGCGCCCGTCCGCGAGTGCAGTGTAGTGTCGCCATACCCCCCTGAGATCACAGTGACGCGCTCCCCCGACACGGATATAAACAGTGTACGTTCAAAAAAAGAAAAGAAAAAAGACGCACTTGCTCTATTCCCAAAAAACAAATTCAAGTGTACGGGATACGTTTGTAATTGGCATTAAAATAGTGACGTGACAGTGTCAGTGGAGCACAGTGGGATAATTTCGGACTCGAGTTTTCCAGTTTTATTCTATCTGTTTAAAAGTTTCCTCTTGTAAATATTCGTGGATTTGTTCTTATTTTTATGCCAATGACATTCTTTCCTACTTTTTTTCTTTTTTTCCTTTTCTGTGTTCGTAACAGCTCGTCCGCTTACTAACCGCATGCCGTAGGGGAGTAGGGTGGGAGTTTTCCTTGCGCCGGCGCCGGCCGCGCGCCGCTCCGTATTTTCGGCTGATGTGCTAGGAAGGTCGTGTGACAGGTTTTTTTACAGTTTTAACGGCGCGCCTTCGATCGCGACTCACATAATTATTTACACACATTTCTTTGTTTTCCGCTTGACAATTTTATTTGAACTCGATTATATCGTATATCGATAAAAAAATCTACCAATCCCAGTTTAAAGCACAGGTAAATTTCAAAAACCGCAGTCATATCTTTCATATAGATAGTATACCTAATTCTATGTTATATTAACTTTATTGTATATGTTTTTGGAAATTCAATTATTTTATTTCAAATATTTTAGCGCATGATAAACACATGTTAGGCATTTGTACGTATTTTATCTATATTTATGAAGTGATAAACCGGTAAGTACTAGGTAGATATAATTAAACACGCGCGAGTTTTGTGAATTCATTTGTGTAATGGGGTCATTACACCTGTAGCGTATTCACTAACTGCAAGTTATTTAAAGATATGACGTATCCAAACGAATTAAATTATTTACTAGTTAACTACCAAATCAACATTAATTGATTGATTTTTTATTACATAACATAGATATTTGGCATTTATTTATTTATTTGGATAACATTTTTATTTTAGATTGTTTATTTGGCAAATTTAGGCCACTGAAATCTTCGTGACCTGATTACAAAAAAATCTTCAAATGACATTTTCAATGTTAATCAAAATCAAAATATAACCATTCTTAAATACATACTTCAATTAACAATATAAAATTTTCATAAAAAGGCCGATGGGTTAGATTAAAATATATAGTTAAAATATACGAATAAAGCATATTGCATCAGAATTATAATTACTTTACATTGGTTAATGAGCGTTTACTCACGAATACACAAATAAACGCATGAACTGGATAAACAAAAAAAAAACAATAAGTAACTTAAAAAAAATAGAAATAATAATTCTAAGTCAACGTTGGCAGCTAACAATAAGTTATTGTTAGTATTTAGTACCACAGAGCTCTGGTTTCTGATGTCTATGGTTAGAACGTAGCTCTATCGCATAGTGGGTAGTATCTCATTCCATCTTTTCTCAGTCCTGTTCCTTTCTGTTCCCCGGATTGTTCCCTGTGCGTCTCCGCGACAGTGCCGGCTGGCTGGACTAATGATGATGATACGGATTTATTACTGAACTTTGCTGAAATTTATATTAAACGCAGGTGAGTATGTGTCAAACTAATTTTCTATTTACATATATTTGTATTGGCAGCGCTTTATTACCCTACTGCGTCTCGTGGTTTTACCCTAGTAATTCCCATCTTCGTAGTTTTCCCGCTATAAAAAAGCGTAATTGCTACGAGTATGTCAGAACTTAGAATATAATCTATCTGTGTTCCAAATTTCAACGCGATCTGTGCAGCTGTTCCGACATGATTGAGACCAAACTTTCACGATAATATTAATAGGATAGACTACCCTATCTTGCCTGAACGCTGAGCGGGGGTTTCTCTTCCCTATCCTCAGTAGTCTCTATCGATACCTGTGCTAATGTAAACCAATCCGTTTATTAATTATTTTTTTACTTAAGGTTGTCTGTTTATATTATGTATTCTGTTCCTAATTTTACTATTCAGTTCAGTAATAACGCCGAATGCGTTTTTAATTAGTATTTATTATAATTAAAATTATTTGGTTACTAATATTCGTTTAACAGCTATCAGACATGCTATTTTTTATTTTAACTAGTTTGAAATCTTCGTGGTAATATGTAGGACTGTAGATTCCCGAGGAATGAAACAATACTATAAGCCTATAAAACAATTAGGAATTAATTAATAGGTAAAATTTGTAAGCCTTTGACGATTTGTTATTGACTTAATGTATTGTGTGGACGGCTCAGAAATGAAATTTTGATGTATCCGTCAGTGTTTCTGTATGGGATATTATAGTTACGAATTGGATGGCCCGATTGCAATGTGACTTATTGTCTAAAAACTGTAACAAACAAGACGTTACATAGCTATATTGTAAAATTGTATTCGATAGTTACAGTTTACTTGTAATTTGGCAAAAACATGCCATTTAAAAACAAGTATTTACAAATATTGATAATAATTTTCAATTTCCCATCTTGTTTAATTAAGCAAAATAATGATTTGGCAAATGACACCATCATAATACATTACTTTATTATTTAGATACTGAGTGAACAAAACGTCTTTCAATAGGTGTCTATTAGACCAATCTGGGGTCCATTCAACGTCTGGCGGATCGTTTTCCTCATGACCTAAATATTTGAATGTCCAAAAAATCCAAACCAGCTGCCGTAAGTTACTCGACTCGTCTACCCCGAGGCGGGTGTTTTATAAATGTTTCACAAAATGGGAACACACTTATCGCTCTCACCTTAATACAATTTTATTAAACATTTTGTACCACAATTATTGTAATCAATGTATGAATCATCAAATTTTTTCGTTGTTTTATTTTTATTATTATATATTTATAGTTTAACGAAATCCAAGGCAGTTGTAATGACAACTACCTTAAATTTCAATTTAAAATTATTATTTTTTTTTACAAAAAAAGTTCCTAGCAATGGATTGGCCTGAACTTATATGGATATATTGATCTTTAAGCTAAAGCAGGAGATACTTTTTTTGTATAACCTTTTTTGTATATTTTTTAATAGCCATACCTAGAGTTCGCTTTATTGGGACCCATGAAATTAACACTGAATTATAAATGATTTTTTCTTGTGTTCATATTTTTCAGTCAACTTTAGTATCAATTTTTTTTTTTTTTTTATATTAAAATATTAATGATTGCCCTGAAGTTGTTGTTCGAAAACGGCTTTATCCAAGCACGAAGTACTGGCTAAAATTTAAACAATTGCTCGGATGTCATGTTTAGTCACGTACCTGAGGACCGTTACTCTCACACAAGTGCTAATTCTCATTCACGTATTTGTATAACATTACGAAATTTGCACTAAATTTACCAACCTACAATAATTTGGAAGACATGGTCAAAGGTAGTGTTAGTTTTTTTAATGTATCAATAGGTTTACGTATGATCGCGATGTTTAACAGTTACACACAACTTAGAGGTATAATACTTACCCAGAAGATACCTGTTTACTCTACATCAGGACATAAAAGATTGGGGAGAAGTGTTCTTACATTTTGCTGTGCGAATGATTAAAAGGCTTAGTTGAACATTTTAAAATATCAAGTGGAATTTGATAACATCTCACAAGTCAAGCTAATCCTACTTTATAGAATTAATTAGACGTCAAAAATTGATATTTTTAAATGTATATGTGTAGGTATATAGATGCAGACTGTAAAAATTGGGTAAATTAATTAAAACACTACAACTTTTATTCTATTTTTTTAATTAATAAAGCAGATACATGAAAGTAAAACTGTCAGTCTACCGTTAAAACAGTAGATGATGCTGGCAACAGTGGAGGTAGTCCCAGCATCACCGCTCCACGCAGACCTTTACCCTGATTCACAATGCAATCTGTATTTATCTGTATTTAGTTCTTGTTTATTCTTGTTTATGAAATTATTTTATGTTTTCACATTAAGAATAATTTATTTCATCAACAAACATTGGCAGATCAAAGAATACATTTACATCGTTCAATTATATCTATAAACTTGGTAGGACGAACTTGGCACCCAAACTAGGATTATCCTGTGCGATGGGATACCAAGGCCTTCCCCGACTACATGAACTTAGACAACCACTTATTAATTTTATTGAATTAGGCAAATAAATTGAATTTTATAATAAACATAATCTGATTAATAATTCTCAATGGAGACATGCAAGTCTAATTCTAAATTGCAAAAGTTTTAAATTATTAACACTATTATTATTACAATAATATGATAATACTATATTGAAATAAGTAACTTGGAAAGATGACAAAATTCAAAATCAAAATCAATCGAACTGATATCGATCCGGAATCGGTCATTGTCTTATGCGTTCACAATGATAGAGACAAAGAACACCATTCCAAATTTGAATCGTTCGGATTGCGCTGTGAATCAGGGTACTGACCCACATGCAGCATACTGTTCCGTCCACCCACGGGGTTGCCTCATGCGATCCTTACCACTGACTCACGAGGGCTTAAGGCGTACGTACATAGGCGATTAAGGAAAATTCAACTTTAAAATTGGAACAATTAAGATTTCTTTTAAAAACGATAGATTATTTTAAATGTGTTGTTCTGATATCTAAACTAATTAAGTCGGTTCAAAATGGATTAAATTGAATACTAACCCAATGTCTAGGGTAGAAATAAGTCCCTACTACTTATTTTTCTGCTCGTTTTCTGGTCAGTAGCATTTGAGATAAATTTAATATTGTCTTATTTAAAAAAATGTGTTTAGCTTATGTTTTGTTGGTATTAGTGAGATACAAAATAATAATTCCACAAATAGTAAACCAAATATTTTATTTTATATTTGGTGTTGTTTTAAAACCTTGAATTCGAATTCAAGTTTAATGTAAAAGGCTGTAAATGTAGATAACAGATCAACACACTACTTTTTACCCAAAAAAAAAGTAAACCGACCCTGTGAAGTACCTCATGATAAAGTAAAATTATGAGAACAAATAATTCTGTTTTTATTTTCAAATCATAACAGAGGTTTTATTGGGTAAAGATACAATAGACAAGGTCGAGATTTCAAAAATACTACCTCTGTTACTTAAAAGTAGAGGCTTCATATTAATTTTAATTCTGATTCCTCATTTGGTTTCTTTCAACACAGAGATTTTTAGTAATCGAAGGCCGCGCTATATACTTGTAATGTCTCATCTATCTGGAAGCTTTTAGATGACTAAAATGTCGTCTAACGTGTGACCCTGTGGGAAGGTCTACGGTAATGGAGCCGTGAATCATTTGGTATTGAAACCAAAATTTGTGAACTACGATAACTTAAAAACGCTAACAAGTTTTTTGTAGTGGTAGGACTCCTAGCAGAGTCCGCCTGGGGAAGTACCACACTTTTGCCAGTTATTCTACTGCCAAATAGTAACGTGAAAATATTACTGTGTTCCTGTTTGAAGGGTAATGTTTCAAGAGAAATTACAGGGCTTAGAGATATAACATCTTAGATCTCTGGGTGATGAGCGCAGTGCAGTGCTAGGTAATGATTTGGACTCTTCATGTTCAAATAGCTGCGTGTCACTGTTCTGTTATGTGGCAGGCATATTGCTTACCATCAGGCACATGTCATGCTCGCCTCGTCACTTCTTATTTAAAAAAAAAACATATTTCTGAGTAAGGCTCACAATCAAAATCATTTAACCATCACGTTCGATGTATGTTACAAAATCAGAGAAAAAATAAATACCAAAAATGTCAAAGAATAATGTACCGAACACGTGGTTGTGTTTTTTTACTGAGACATTATGAATAGATTCGTTAGGGGTTATTTTTTCATAGATCTGAAAAAGGTGTTATGTTTAAAATAGTTGGTTTAGTTTCATAGATACTAATCGAAAAACGTATCATCAAGCAGCATTCAGCAAGTCATTATAAACAGCATTTTTAATCTGTAAATGTTTGGTATAATGTTATTTTGTTAGATGCTGCTGTAGTTTTTCCACTACAATCAATTGATAACATTCACGTTCTATCTGTGTTTGTACAATTAGAGAATTACTTATTATTACTTATTGGTATAATATACTAATATAGTTCTAATTGATGTTTTTGTCAACGGCGACCAAAACTGACAATCAAAACCCTGTTAGGAGCGATTGTGCGCGGGAATATGGCTTGCTAGACCAAGGTTTGTTTTAAACATTATTTAAATACATCAAAATTAAAGCCGCAATGGTACATTTAAAAAAACCATGTGAGTTTTAAAAAAGATCCTCTACATATTACTTAATAATATTGGAAATTCTGGTGTTTTCACCGCTACTAGAGAGTTAGTTGGTAGATAGCTATCTAGGAATAAATAGATACATACATAACGATAGAGGCCTTAGATTGTTAGATGAAGATGTGAGTGCAACAGATGCACCTGGAGAGGTCTCGGCGCGTGCACTTGCCATGCGCCGGCGCATGGTCATTGCCGCGAGTGAAAGTCGCGAGCCCCCGCCCGCGCCCCGCTCCTCCCCGCCGCGATGTGTGTCATAGTTTCTAGGTTTGTGGACGCTGTGCAGCCGCTGGTTTTCTAATACATCATTATAATGTGAGGATGTCATTAGTTTGGTCTCCACATGTCAGATAAAAAAAACACAGTTTGAATGATGGGGAATATACCACCCAAATCGTTGAATTTTAGTACCATTTTCAACGTCAGTATCTTCAAATCTTGAATGGTTTTAGTAACTTTCCCATGATAGTACTTTGGCCCCACTAGACTTTGGTGCTAAGTACAGTATTCATAAAAAATGCTGGTTCAGTGTTATTATTGTAAAATATGTTATTTTATTTGTACCATGATGAAGAGTTTTCTATCTATTTAAAGGTTTGTAATACATGTACTGCAGTTATCGAAAGCACAGTATTTTGTGACAATGTTGTCATTTTCGCTATTATATTAAAGTAATGTTAACAAGTAAAATGATCAATTCACTGCATTATTAGATACGTAGAATGCACTCACGTTTCGGGTATTACCAGTTGGTCAACCATTCGAACGTCGAACATCAAAACAGTACAGATACGTTTCGTACGCGCGTCACCGAGTTACGAAACTCCGTGATATCACACGCATCAGAAGCCTTGTCCCAAACAAACGCAACCAGTGACTCACCACTACGTAGCTTCGAGATGTTTTTGATCAACTAGACTTTACAGGAAAAAGTAGATTTACCTAAATATCGCAATCAAAATGAATAAATACTTTTCAATAGGTAACTGTAATTAAGTCTGATAAATAACAATCTTTGACTTAACGTTCTCAACGTTAGGTGATATTGCGTAAATTTGCAAAACGGGTAGATAGATTACGTGTCCAATTTCAACCTTATTGACAAGGTCAAAAAAACTGAGTTGTATCCAATTTTTGGTCAACATAATTAGACCTACTTCTTATTTTGTTTGTGTTTAAATACAAACTCAACAAGTAATCATTTACGAATTTTATTTGCAAGCTAAACTATTGCTTTGAATTACAAAACTTTGATTACTGCTTACTAAATCGCGGACAGATGAAGTAAACTACACAAAACAACTAACATGACAGAGTTTCAAAAGATCGAGCTAGATTGAGTTGGGCAGGTCTTACAGGCCGTCTAAAGATATTACCTAAGAATCAGAGTTCAATGTTACTGTATTTAAACTTACAGACGACGTTCGACCTCACTCAAAGCTAAATTGTAATGTTTTTTGCTTACTTCTATTTGGGGGAAGTCTTCCTTAAGTCTATCATCTACTTTTAAGAAAACTATGGGTCATGAGCTGGTCTCGTGTGGACCTCATTGCTGGGGTCGTAATATTTGAGGTATCAGGGTCAGTCAGATCATGATCAGTCAGTCAGGGTTAAGGTCATTATACATAGGATATGAGAAATTTGAACTCATGGGAACTGTGATTGAAGGAAGACAAGAGTTTGGTTTTGTTGGGCTCCTACAGCTGGCTGTGTATGGACTTTTTGGTTTCTTCTCTTGCAAAGTATTGTTATTAAAATCATTTAGTTTTGTCTTTAAACTGTATTTAAAATGTCTGAAAGCTTAAGTTAGATGTGAGCAGAATTCTCAGCAATCTGTTAAAGAACTTTATCAGTGGAACGATGGCAATTTGTTGACGTATCCTTCTAATAAAATAAATAAGAACATCTGGACGTTTTTTGCTCAATCACATTAGAGCGGCTGAATACATTGAGTTGAAATTTAGAACAGGATACGCAAACAAAATTACGGAACGGGAACTAAGCGGATAAAACAGCTGGACTCTACTAGCAATTAGATATAAGCGAAACGACGAAATTCATCAATCCTTGTAAATCTGGAAACTCCCATATTTCGATTTCTTCATCACTGTAACACACAAATCTTGATGCTCGATGGCTAGTCATAGCAAGTACCAGTATAACTTGAACTTAATACTAGGTGTGATCTTGTGTAATTGTAGGTCGAGTAATACTAGAATGTTCTTCGCCCCTGACTGTTGTTTGTTTTGTATTCTTAGCAAGGATTCAAACTATTCTTAGAGATGTTAGTGCGAGGCTTTCAATACTACTTAGGAGCTGTGAATCATAGCGGGGATTTCTCGTTATGCAGACGTGATTGAGACTGAAGGCTGTTGTGTAACGTGTGGCCACTACTTTCTGTATTCATTAAAACATTTAAAACAATTTTACTTGTTTTAAGGAAATTCATATCGTATCATATAGTTATGGATTAAGAATCTTCTCTTTTTACTTTAATTTGTGTTGCTATTTATCAAGAGACGATGTGTCTGTATTATTAATTGACAGATTTGTCAAACTCGGAATTTGGCAAAACAAAGACGAAAAAAACTAGTTTTGTGCGGATTGCAGCCGATAGTCTGTGGTAGTTGATAGTTTTAGTAAGATGTTTTAATTTTGGTTGTTTTGCTGAAATCTCCTTCGGCACAGTCCTTTCCGAGTCTCCCCTCCCAACTGCTCTGTCTCTAAGCTGCTCCTTCTGTTGTCTCCAAGTTATTCACCAAGCGTGGCCCATTTGATCATATATTTTTAAGGCTAACTGCCATTGGGTATCAAAATAAAAAAGAGAGACTTAGGGCTAATCTTTCTTCTGTCTTTTTTTGTTACATAAAATTGATTTTAACTAGTGATCAATAGTTTGCCTGACCCTGGACTAGGCATTTCGTACCTGCAAACCTAATGACCAATAGGTTTGCGCAGCGCGCGCGCGCCGCGCCCGCCGTGCGCACGCGCACGCGACGCGGACGTTGCCCAGCGCGGTGAAAGCGGCAGGATCGACCCGTCACAGATTTATCGATTTATTTACTGTTTACTTACGAATTTGTGGTTCTAGTTGGTTCTATATTGGGGACTAGTAGATGATTCGGTATATTGAGGATCACTGACTACGTGCCGAAAGCCGTGGGGGCCTAAAGGCTAGAATGTTCGATTTATTTTTTTAACATGAACTGCACAGACTTCAGGGTTTTGCTTTTGTTTATATCATGCTATCATATGCACAGTGTTTGTTACGCATAATACAGTCCTTTTGCACGAATCTAGGTATATCTTATATACAACTAGCGGCCCCTCCTGGCTCGGATAGTAACCAAGATACCAACTGCAGTGCCTTCTGCCGAGCTGATTTGTAAATCTAAACCTTTCAGAGCCCTGCCCAAGCGTATACGAAGATTCATTCAAATCCGGTGAGCCGTTTAGAAGGAGTTCACTTACAACGAAAAGTGGCATTGATTTTTATATATATAGATTACTGTTTCTAGAACATTCCCCTCCCGACCCAGAGCCCATCACTGCTGCGATACGATCTTCTATTGCCATGTGGAAGTTTCAACGTTCAATTTCACAATCTTTAGGTTTTAAGGTCAACATTTTTCCTACACTAAGGAGTATTTTTCTAAGCATAGAGTCGAGTTTACCATCACTAGCTTCAGCGTAGAAATAAGTAAAGAAACCTCCTTGTGTTAGAAAGCCCCAAGTTTCAGTACTTTGAACTTAAAATGTGTGTTTTATGCTTATGAAATCTTCAACTGTGTCAATGCATTTGCACGAATCGTCGCGTCATTTGCTATTTTATTTAAAATATCATTTAAATGACGGGTGATTTTATCAAAATACTAGCAATCCGTACCAGCTTCCTTAGATATTTTCATATAAAGACAATTAACCGAAATAAAAAGAAACCCATGTGTAAAGTTACGTCAATTACCTACACATAAATGACAACTTTCGCGAAAATCTGTTGACTTGGGGGAAGAGTTCACAGAAAACAAACAAATAACACTAGACTTCTTTTGAACATTAGTAAATATAGTGACGAATTTCAATTTAAAAATAACGATGATTCATTCAACAATTTAACATTCCCATCGTTGACAAATACAGAGATAATTTTCCACCACCACTGTAAACCCGTATGCACACCAACACAGGCACGTCGCACGCACACACTCGCAGCTAGTTTTCCCATGCCGTGTACATACGCAAACTACAACCTAGTACAATGTAAGTGCAGTGGAGAAAGCCATCCGGCCGAGACCGGTCTGCGGACCTAATTCTAGACCCTGCCGACGCTCCTGTGACCTAGTTTGGGTCTTAGATGAACTGAAACAGTATAGCTGTCCTTTAAAAGATTTGGCAAGAACTGCCCTTTTAACCAACTTTAAAAAGAGGACATTCTCAATTTGATATCGTATTTTTTGTATGTTATGCGACAGTTGGATTGTAATGATTTTTTTTTGTTCGGTAGAAAATAAATATTATTTCATTTTTTTACATTTCATTGGAATGGTGTGTTTAGTTGCTTTCTTAAAAATAGTGATTTTTAGCCGAGAGTTTATTAAATTTTAAATTGAGGCCAGTTTTTATTTTTTCGAAGAAATGTAAATTATATGAACATCGCGTTGATGTCTTTTCTTGGGTGATCACTGCTGCATAATTGGACGCGCTTGTAGCTTCTGCGATCGCTGAAACAAAATAATAAACACTCAATTTAATGAATGATGACCGGAGTTAATCTTGTAACTGTGTGTTGCCATGGATGGAATAAAAGCCTTAGTTATTTCTTGGTACAATAACATGTCAATGTTTGTCATTAGGGTGAATTGTAAAGACATTTATCTGACGTGATTCAATTTATTACCACCTACTTTAACAAGTAGAACCTTAATTAATGCTTTGCCATGTAAATAACTTATTGGCTATACTAAGCGTATCTGAATTACCCATAGTGTGATGAAAGTCAAGAAAAAATCACGATGGCTACCACATTGTTTTGCAGACTGCATTAATACAAAACAATAAGGAATATTCTTTTAGCTTCCTTATTCGACCAGAAATCTTAATTTCCTTTTAAAAAACATAAGTTAACATTTTCACTTACATTCAACCTTTGTGTATATAAAATTTGTAAATACTGAAATTACCTGTATTTAAAATTGGGATAATTCGTACGGGGTCCATATGGGTACAATACAGGCCCCGCACATGTCCCGCGGATGCTCGGAAGGGTTCGCGTGACGCTTTCTCCGCACAAAGCCGTCTCGACAGATGTCCCGTGTACCCTTCAATCAGTCAATATTTGAATTTCGAACGCCAGGTACCAACCTGCCAAAAAAACGAACATGTGCTTCTGTGGGAATATTCAGAAACGATTTTTAATGAATTTATTGAATATTTCTTGAATTGTACTTCCATTGTACCTGTCTTCTTTGCTGCATTGTAAATATTGTTTTTATACGATTTTGTGGGACAATGAAAACCTTCTTTAAATTAAATTAATGCCACTATTTCGTCATTAGTGTAATTTTTTCTAAAAGCTTAAAATATAAACGCAAATTTGGCCACTTATTCACGCAATAGTAATCGATGCTGAGTTGAAATATAACATAGATGATACCTATCCACTTAGCCTGAAACTGACCAGAAGCTAGACGGAATGCAGGCTTACAGAACATAGCTGGTAGTGATTGAAAATGTAAATCCGAAGGGCTGAAGGGAATCGGGCTGAGTGACGTATTATTTATTAGAGATGCCATGTCCAGCTGTAAACGAATATGAATTGTGACGATTGATTCAGACTTTGAAAAGTCTTTGAACAAATTTGAATGACTTAATTTAATATTATGTAGTCTATTTTATGATACTTTAAGAAAAAAATACATAACGCACCAATATTATGTACAGTGTTAGCATTCAGCTAACCCCTTGAAACTAACCTCTTCAAAACATTTAACACATTATTCAAATATAAATACTTAAATCAAAATACCAACAAAAAATATCTAAAAATACATCCTCTTCGCATTAAGTATCTATTCTTTACCTTACTTATATTAAACATAGAAAACAACCCTCATAAATACTACCTTAAACAAGAACCACGTCAGCAAAAACTCTCAAAGAAACATGAAAAAAACCTAATAGCTTGTAAGAAGTTCACCCCCTAATCATACGAGCAACCCTTTATTTACGTGCGGGGCAAAACCGGAACGGATCGGATCGATCTAGATAATTCCGGATATTGATTGAAGACGCCGGATGTCGGATCATGTGACCGGACGTGACGTGATAGGTCGGACTGGGTTAATGGGTGTATGTTTACAAGTAGTTCGAAAGGGTGACAGGTTCTATTTTAAGATTATTTTAAAATCTTTTTAGACAATATTTTATACTTCTATTAGCAAGTGATTCAAATATGTTTAGTTATATTTTTACTTCTGTTTTGTAGCTAAATTTTAAAATTTAAAGATCCTATAACATTTTCGTTTGTCTGTGAATCATAATAACTTTTTAATAGTTGTGGCTTGCATTTGATATGTAGTATGTTTCATCGAAATCGTGTTTTTTTTTATCAGTAAGTTGGCCAGGTCAATGTCTCGTTGTAAACAGACGGACAGTTTCAGAGGTCTTGGACAAACATAATAATATGAAAATTGTTTTTCGTTTCGTGGTTTTTACGTACTTAACCAGCGTAGGTAAATACTTTTATTTGTACATATTTAGTGAAAAGCTGTTAATTTAGAATTAATAATAATAAAAGCTGTTAATTTAGAATTAATAATAATAAAAGCTGTTAATTAATATAAAACAAAGAGACACACCAATTCTATTTATCCTACTAATGTTATAAATGTCAATGTTTGGATGTTTCTTGCGCAATCACGTTGTAACGTATGAACGAGTCAGTTTGAAAATTGGAACTCAGATTATTTATTTCAACTCTGGAAGAACACTCTGGCTATTTATTTCGGAAAATAACGGGAACGACGGGATGAGAACTACGCGGGTAAAACCGCGGTGTACTGCTAGTATGTAATATGTATAGATAATACCTATTTAATTTTATGCCTGTATCATTTTTTTAATACAAAGTGACGAGACGAGCAGGACATTTGCCTGGTGGTAAACAACAAGCCTGCCACAGAACAGCACAGTAACACGCAGCAGCTATTGGATCATGAAGAGTCCAAATCATTACCTAGCGCTGCACTGCGCTCGTCACCCGGAAATCTAAGATGTTGTATTTCTAAGCCCTGTAATTTCTCTGGAAACCTTGCCCTTCAAACCGGAACACAGTTATGTTTGCACATTACGGCTAGGCGGTAAAATGACTGGCAAAGGTGTGTTATTTCCCCAAGCGGACTCTGCAAATAGTCTTATCACTACCGAAATATCGACAAATCATAATAAGGACAGAAAAGTAAGTCTTACAGCATAGCACATAGTTTCATAAGGCTTCACAGTACCACAGGTTAATCCACAGTGTCTAGAAAGGCTTCACAGCGTACCCTGTAGTTAGAAGGTTACGAGAGCGAGACAGCTACGCGGTAGACAGAGACGGGCGACGGGCAACGTCCTGATTTGTCAATAAACTTGACCCACTTTTCATTGAGAGCGAGTCTGGGAGCCTTCGTAAGGCTGCGGTCAGACGGGCGTTAGAATAATATTAACACACATTATGTTTTCGTCCAGTGTGATATTTTTTAAAGTTAAAACTTCTTTAGGGACATTGCCCATTTTTTGAGATAGGGAAAAAACAATTGAACTAGCTACTGTCAGGTCAGGTTGTGTGTGAATTGTCCACCAATATTTATCAACCATCGTAACCTACATATTATATAAGTATTTATAATGTTTAAATGTGTAAGTTGTTTTTTTTTCTGCCGGCATTTCCAATTCCATTGGCTTGTAAGAGAGTATTTAGTAAGATATGAAGATAAATATGAGGTCCTATGTTCTAATGCCGTCTTCATCTCAGAGTATTTTACTAAATGCAGGTGCAGGACTTCGTAATTACCATTGACATTAACAGGGAAAAAAAACTTCGTGAGGAAAGCAACATGTCCAATTGGCACTTGATTAGCGTAGTGGATTATTGTTTTGATTCTCTCCATATGAAAGAAGACTCTGAGTTCCAGCTGTAGAAACATAAATTAGGCTGGTTATGCTGTTTTTGTTTGTGTGATATTGGTTCATGATAATCGAACTCGTAAAATTTCAAACTATCCTTTTTTTTGCGTAATTCATTTGTTTTTGGTTTCTATATCTTAACACAATATCTAACTGTTTATCAATTAATCTTAATTGTTTTCAAAATAATCATTACGTACGTTTAGGTCTAAGGTTAGATTGTGTCCGTGAACTCGTTTTTCCCATTATGCTTTTGCATTTTTTTAATGCGAACAGAAAAGCAATATTAACATTCTATTTATAGCTTTAACTTTCATAAAACGTAACAATCTTATTTCAATATCTAAAATTACATATTAAATAAATCAATTATAGTCAGAAATCAGAACACACGTCAAAAAGGGTAATGCCTTATTTTGTGTAACGGCTCAGTGCATCGCCTCACGGGCGGCAGGCTCCGAAGGCGCGTGTTTAGAGGTCCTTGCCCGGGGATAACGGTCCGGGCCTTCGCCCCTTGCCCAGCCGTGGGATGCGCGGGTCAGGACACCAAGCAAGACTACGTGAAGTTCGCGGTGATATCACCACCTGTGACTTGGGTGTATTGTAAAAGTCAATAGGGACTGTGTATTTCGGTGAATTGCGAACACTGGAATAAGTCGATTTCAAGATCGATGAGTCACTTCAAAATTATGTCGATTCTAAGCTTATTTGGAAGAGATTGCTTTTAGTAATAAGGCTGGGCGTAAACCAGTTTTTCATTATTTTTTTTCTACAATATAATTGTTTTGGTTAGTGTACATAATAAATAGTGTCCATCTATCTAACTTAAGCATTTACAAATAATGAAGGAACGCCCCGCAGTTTTACTCGTATGGTAGCCGTTCTAATCATATTCTCGTGATAAAGAACCTATGCGATGTTCCAGACTGTAATTTAACTATGTTCCAAATTTGATTCCGAGCCGTTCATTTGTTCTGACGTAGTTGAGCAATAAACATGTAAACTTTTGTATTTATGATATTAGAAAGACTTGTTCGTTTTTTTTAAAGTAGTAAAACAGAAAACTTCTGTACAAACATCACTACATACGAATCAAATAAAATCAAATAAATTTAGTTTTTGATTTTATTCATTGTGTTTATTATTGATTATCATTACTTTTGGATCACCCCTCGTAGTATAAAACAAAGTCGCTTTCTCTGTCCCTATATCCCTATGTATGCTTAGATCTTTAAAACTATCAAACAGATTTTGATGCGGGGTTTTTAAATAGATAGCGTGATTCAAAAGGAAGGTTTATATATATAGATATATTCATATAACAATAGAGAAACACTAATAATTTTAAAGGTTTCTAATGTGACGTCATAAATAAACACATTTTTTTGCGCTTACTTTGCAAACGCTGGCTGAATCCTACGAGATGGATCAAAATAATGTATTGCAGTATTGTACCTCTTAAAAAGACCTACAAAAAATTCAACGATGGTATACGTCTATCTCTTAGAAATAACCCACAATAACCATTTTTATTCGTATTTTTTAACAGACTTCAAAAAAAGGAGGTTTCTCAATTCGACCATATAATATATATATATTTTAGTACCAGCATTGCACCCGTGCGAAGCCGGGGCGGATCTCTAGTATATGAAAATGTGAAATCTCATAACCATGATTATGTTGTTTTAAATTACGGAAATCATCGTAAATGATGTAATTAGTCGCGAAAATATTACTGGTGTTCCAAATAGTCCAACACAAACTTTCATAGTCATGATTCAAAAACATATCCATGGTTCGAAAATGCGTTCCCATGATTCCATTTCACGCTACTCCATAGATCTCCACACAATGTGTATATCATTACAATCACTAATGATAATCTATCAAAATTCAACACTGCGCTCGTCATCACTTTCAATCTAACAGTACCGCTGCCCGCAAACTAACTGGCCATGCTAATTCGCGCACGTGGGCCGTACTACCTCGGTGCTAATCTGTGGCCATCTACAGTTGCGCGGTAGATTAAGCAGTAGTTGGTATAGCAGTTTTTGTAGATTAAACATAATGCACAGTATCCATAGTAGCTGTTTCATAATCTGTGACGGATCGTACCCACAGCGCTCGTACTGAATACAGAAACGACTGTAGCGTAGCGATGATAGTATTTAACCGTAAAATGTGGTATGTATCCGGTGAAAAATTAGAACTACTCTATTTCTATACAAAAACCATTCAGAAACCTACCTATATGCGATACAGGTGTCATTCGTCGCCTGAAATAATGTTGGCGAGAACAATGACACCAATACAGAAAATCGACAATTTAACAAATCATCAATTTGTTTGCGTATTAATTCCACTGAAAATGTGATAAAAAGTCGATTTTTCACTCCATTTTCGTCTTTAAATGCATTCATTTTCAGTTCATTCAGTAGAGTTTTATCTAGACCAATTTAGAATAAAATATCGACCTTAATTATTATCGTATGAATACATTCTATTGAAATAACTTGACAACAGAAATTGAACTGTATGTGAGTGAGTGGACTGATAATGTTTCGTGTCACTCACTCGCTGTACCAAATCGTGCACAGCACGTGTGTCACGTGATCCTGTGGTGACTGTTGACTAGTCGTGAATTCCTGCGCCGGGCGAGAAGAAAAAAAAGATGAAATGTTAGTAGATACCTACATTCTAGATATCTAGACTATGCTTAATCGTTTTTTTTTTCACCTGTGATCACATTATGTAAGGTATAGTCTAGTTTTTAATTATATATAGATTATAATATCAACCTATTCCGTTTAGTAATTCTACATGATCGTAGATTATTCTACGCTAAAACTACATCTAAACTTTTATATTGTATAATATTAATAGGATAGAATAAATATGATAAATAAGAGTCTGTCGACATTTTTTCATACATCGCTATTAAACTAAACAAAACTTGTACTATGGATATACTTGTGCCAGATAGTTGATAAAGTAGATTTATAATTATTATGATACACAGAACTAAATATCCTCAAGACAATAGAAAATAAGTCTATATGCCATCCACAGTTGGGATTAGTGACGCCAATATTACCCAGATACGTAACATTTGAAATTAAACATAGTTTCACAGGCGAATAAAGTATTATTGTATTAAGGACCCAGACACAGAACAAATATCGTATCCATCACAATAAAGTTTGTCCTGGGTTGAACTTACGGCTCGATGACTCGACCACTGACCATAGGGCCATGACGTGTGAAGTAATGTGTGAGCACAATCCGTGGGTAGCAGATAGCGCGCTGCGCAGACGCGCGGCGGCGCGAGGAACGGCCTTGTTCGCGGTCCGCCGCGCTCACTGTCCCACACGTGGACCGGCGCGCGCGCAGCCGCGCTCCTCGCCTGACACACACACATGGGACTTCGCCACACCTACACAGTTTTTGTTTATTGCTGAGTTCCAATAACTGCGTTAAAGTTGAGTTGCTATGAGCAAATGAGCTGTTTACCATCCGTTATGGGTCTTACTCGTATGGTGACACTATCTAATTAAAAAAGTTTAGCTGTTTTTGTAAACGAATAGCTTTATGATACTGTTAAATTGTAGTTTTAATTGATTCATAACTGAGAAATAAATTTTAAAATGCATTAAACATAAATTACTGTAATTATTTTGATAAAACTCATCTTACCAGTAGCGTTTGTTCAGGTTTTGTAACACTTCTGTTTTATAAAATTCTGAAAGGTATGGATTTAGGTTGGTAGGTACACACATCCTACAATACAATACAAAACACTTTATTATACTACTAAAGCTTAAGTTCTCAACATGTCTTGAAAGTTGCTAAAACTGGCCCTTGTTTTAAACTTTTATCTTATGTTTTATACAAACGACAAAAACGAGAAGTTTCTCTATTCAGAGATAAAAACGAATCCACGAGTTATTGTCATAAAACGTGTAATCTCGGTTTATGCGCCGGCTTTCCCTCGGTTGTGGAAATCTGATATTTTCGTGGAGAGCGATGGCGCGTGGCGGAGGAAAGCGGAGACACCGGACCTGAGCCTTGCCATTACACCGCTGGGCATTGTGCAGCCATTATGACCATCACTGTAGGGGCTGCCCTGCGGCTGATTAGTTTTTTACTATAATTTATCCATTAGAAGTCTATTCTATACAAATAATATCTTTCTTCTTATTATTCTACCGCCAAGCAGTAATGTGCAAACATTACTGTATTCCGGTTTGAAGGGCAATGTTTCCAGAGAAATGACAGGGCTTAGAGATATAAGATCTTAGATCTCTGGGTGACGAGCGCAGTGCAGTGCTAGGTAAGGATTTGGACTCTTCATGTTCCAATAGCTGCGTGTCATTGTGCTGTTATGTGTCAGGCATGTTGCTTACCATCAGGCACATGTCCTGATAGTCTCGTCACTTTTTATTAAAAAAAAAAGACATCTAGTAGTAGGGACATTTAGTATGCCGCTTAATCTTGATCTAATTAATACTTTCCTGTTTTTGCATTCCGAAATTAACAGAGTTACCTATATCAGAAACACATTACGTTAAAAATTATTTGAACATCTTTTTTTTTTATTTACTTGATTAAAACAGACATTACTTTTTTACAGTTATGTATTCAGTAAAAAAAGATATAAACAAACATATGTATGCTAACATAAATCATGTCTTAAAACAACATAGTAACACATTCTGAAATACCACGCAAAATCATAAAAACAAAACATGAAACGGGGTTAAACTATTCTCCGTTCCGTTATAACGTTAACTATACGAAGATGGTATAAATGAATAAAATTTAAATAATCTGAAAAATATCAAGACCTAATGTTCCACTTTTAATTACCGGTTGGGGGCTATAAAGAGCTTAATACTGGATAATGGGCGACCGACAGACAGTTTATAATGCTTAATCATAGTTCTCCAAAATATGATAATGAGTATATACAGAGTTAATAACATGCGTCTTGAAGATCCCCTAACACGAGCAAAAGTGTGAGATTTTAGCGCATTGCGAGCCGGTGTTAAAGATAACGGATCTATGATTAATCTACAAACAGATCTAGATTATTTCCCGTTGGGGGTGCGCAGCACTATTTAGAACTAGCAACATCCGCTGTTCCAGGCGCGTAGTCCCCGTTCCCGTTAATTTCCCGGAACAAAAAGTAGCCTGTGTGTTCCTAAAGGTCAAAAAAATTTCAATTTAAGATTTTTATTTCATTGAAAAATGCGTATCGAACAATTTCTTATGATTTACTTTTTTGAAGACTTGTTACTTTCAAAGCAATTCGACGATCAAAGATACTAGTCGATTTTAATCAGAATCGAATAAAAACGGTTCGCACAGTGTTGTTGAATGGATCGCCAGATCGATGAACTGATGATTTATTGATGACTGATCAAACGTTGATCGGATTAGTGTGACGACCCTATCACGCTACTCTAGCTATATTCCTTGTTTTAATACAAAAAAATGCGCTATTTTTCCATTATTCTTCAAGAATTCGTCAATAGTCAGCATTACGTCGGCCAATAACAGCACATTTAAATTTCGAGAGTTCAAATCATCTAGCACTGCACTACGTTCGTCAAACGGAAATCTGGATTATTAATTTATCTGGACACAACATCTTTTAAAGCAGGACATTCTAATATTAGCATATTACTGCTTGCCGGTAGAATCAGAAACAAATTGTACAAAAAACTTATACATATAGCGAGAAAAAATAATTAATTGGTGCATTGTAGCAAAATTGCGAACTTAGATATCGATTTATTGTAGGATACGTTTTTGAGAGAGTGTAACTAATATGCATAAGTTAGCACAACCTTGCATTTTTTCTATAGGACTGGTCATAGCTCGTAAAAGTGACATCGTTTAATGTTTGGCGTGCCAAAGACTCGAACGAAAAGGTTTGACTGTACTTTTGTGACTAGAACGTCTAGGTGGGTTTTATGGTGTTTTCGCGACGGTTACAATCTTGGTGTCTTCAAATCGAGATTGAATCGATATCTTCTAGGTAATCACGATCCACGAAAGACGCATCGTCACTTAGCACAGACAGACAGATGACGGCGAAATGGTGGAAAATATAAACCTAAAACGTAAAAAAAAAAGATTTCCTCAATCTACAGCATAGCTACCGTGCAACCGCGCCCAGACCCTTACCAACCTCATTACGAGTCTCTCAAACTAACAAGTCAAACAAGCTGCTCTTATCTCACGCCTCTCAATGCTGTTCACTTAGTCTTGACTTTGACCGAATGTAGGTTTCGCGGCCGCCCGCCCCCGCGGGCCGGGGGGGGGGGGACCGTCTCAAAAAGTGAAATGTCTAACTGTACTTGTGAATCAGAGCTCAATTAACCACACTAATATAATACGGGCTCTGTGTGTATTGGCACGTCTTGTTTAAGGGAACTCGGTGTTTTAAACTTATTTATTTGGAAGGCTGGAGAAACTGAACATTTACTGTATTTATTTCTTACGAAGTAACTTTATATTCAATGTTATTGTATGTTCGGAATAAATAACACTACTTGTACGTTAATGTGAATCCAAGAACATCCACATACTAAACATACATAACAATAAATCACATTCGAACCAGACTGTATAAGTTTTAAAATACTGTGTTAGCTTGTGCTTCATTTTGTCTTTTAGTGCATATCTCCATAATCGGTATATTTGTGTTATATGTTTTAAATTAAAACTTCGCTAATAAGGTAATTTTATTTTCACTGGGTTATTAAACTAAATGAAACATTTGGTTGATGCATGATGTAATTAGAAATAACCTTGTCGTCTGAATTTTAGAGTTTTAGACACACTACTATATCTCAAGCAAAAAGTTCTAGTTCTCATTGTATTTTAGTCTTGTTAATAAAGGCTCTGCCCTTTTTGAAAAAGCAAAAAGTTAGTCTATCTATTACTATAGATAAGTATACTATATCTCGTCAGTTTAAAAAACAAGTTTATCGTACAAGCTAAAAGACAATGAGAACTACACTACGCTACATACCTATCAAACTACTTACACTAAGCACATCTGAATAATCCGCAGATCAATGAACGTCCAAAGATAATAATCAAGATAATCAAAAACAAATTGCAGTTTATACTGAAATAGAATACTCCGCAGCGAACCACTTTTCCGGTCCACAAATATGAAGCACAAGCAAAACCGGGGCATGCAACTAGCCTAAAACAATAATTTCTGATCCGCTTCATAACTCTAGTTATATTGAGTTACGCTAATGCTACTTTAATGATTGTTTTGTTCGTCTGTCAATTAAATTTGTAGCTGACGGCTGGCGAGGTAAGTAGTACTTGGCCTTCTTGCGGTGAGTGCGCAGACGCATTGTTGTAACAACCGCTATGAGCTTCTTTTTGTGTGTTGGGTAAATATTGAAGATGAACATTAAAACTAATTTTGTTTAACGCTTGAATTGCGGATTAGATAGCATACATAAAGCAGTTGTCTTCATTATAGCACGTATTGTGAAGAGGTTCCACATTCTGCAGCCCTACCTATCCTAACTAGATACTAGATGGATACTATATGGGGAAAAAAACGCTAATTGAAACTATACTGATAGTTTTATAAAGCTGGTTTAAAATTTAGCTCAAACACTTAAAGTTCTAAAACATCCGGAAGGTTGAAATTTGTATTTTAATGTTACGCAATTTCTTCAGGAACAGGTGAAATTTGTAGAATGAGTCAAGTACAATTGTGTACACAATCATTTAGATAATTATGTATGTCTGAAAAGTTTACATAACTTATGTTTGTGTGTGTGTTGCTAACAAATATTTTCATTTCATATCACATGTTAGAACGCGCTTACTCCTGAAACGACGATCAGAATTAAAGGATACTTTCCGACAGCCCAAGTTACGCGGAAGACTAGCGAGAACTATACTTAGGTACTTATGAAACCGCAGCATACAGACAGGACTAATATTGCTGACAAAAATGATGTAGAGACCATATCATTCGATTAAATCCTTTGATGGATTACTTTAATTTTGAACCTAATTTGCAGACAATCAGAATTCCCCATCCAAAGAAATCTAATGACAAAAATCCATCAACTGCCAAAAAGCGGAATCAACTGAAATCAGACATTTCGTAATGTTGCCATCTGCTAGGTCCGGTACCTCCGCCGCACCGCGAGACTTTCTTCTCGTGACGTCATCGAGAGCTATCTCAACGATTCACATCCGCCAGCAGCAGGATGCCTTCAAACTTGGAATTAGGTCACGTTACGAGAAACCTATAAAACCGAATAAAAATTTGGGCATTTCATTTTTTGTACACGGTCACTGGTTTTCCTGGTCACGGCGACATCCTTATAGAAGTTTTATAGAGGATTATAAACAGAGTATTTTGTAAATTGAGAACGTTCGTGTTAACAAGTTTATAGTTTGATAGCTGCAAATGCTTATTTATTGATATTATGCAGCTTTACGATACTTTATTTGTAGTATCAACTCACATCATGTTTGCTCTTTCAATAGTTATTCGACGTTGGTACAGATTATTTAAATTTAAAATTGTCCTAACGGGTTGAAGATAGTTAACATGTTTTTTTGCATATATTTTGGGCATTACTTTAATTTATTTGATAGGTATCGGGAATTTTATATCTTTGCTTTTCTATCTAAATTTAATGAACTTGTAAGATATACATATGAATAGGGCATGTTGCTAAATGGCTTACTTGCAAAAGAAAAAAAAATAACTACATATTTTACAGCACATTCTGTACTGACGTGGTTGCTAGGTTTTTTAATTTTTATTTACAACTAGTGGTCCGCCCCGGCTTTACCCGTGGTACATAATATAAAGTCTAATGCACTCAGGGATGACGTACATATTAAACGGTGTATTTTTTATTGAAATCGGTCTAGTATTCCAGTGATTACCGCGTTTAAACAAAAAACCTATTCAGCTTTATAATTTTATTATAGACTCAGTGTGTAATATCGGTATAATACGATAAAGTTAAATATCCAGCTGTGTCCAGTACCTCTTATAATAAACCGTATCCCTCTAAAAGCGAATGGGTTCCGAAAACCCGGATCGGGGTCACTGAGGTCCCGTTACCCACAGGACAACCTGCTCGAAGCCCGATCATTGAGGCATTTTGGACGAGACCACGTGAGAAATGACATGTATTTAATATCAACATTTTAACTTTATCGTTCCTATGTTCTTACGTTTCGAAATCAGTGATGTACGTCTATTAATTATTATGTTATTTATGTATTAACGTCTCTTCATCTTATGTAAGTTCGTATAAAATGCTGATACATAAAAAAAAATGCAAAAAAATATTGTTTGAAACTTTTAGCTGTACTTTTTCGTTATCATCGCCTTCAAATGGCTTTTACAAGGGTAAAGGTAACAGTAACCACCGTTACAGTATATTAGCCCAAGCGACTTCATCGGTGTAAAATTAAAAAAGGATATTTCACTAACAATTCTTAGTTTTTTTAGGAATTAAAAGTAGACTATGTGTTATTCCACACTAAAACCTACTTGAGTTCAAAATTTCAGCTTGATTCCTTCATCTCTCATAACGTGATTGAACATCAAACAACCAAATATTTAAAGACAGGCTTACTACCAACCGAGCCACAAGGCCAGTCAATCCAATGCTTTGAATGAACGGATATAAAAGTGGTATCATTATTGTACGAAAGTTCATTAACGAGGTTCTAGGCCTTCGCGTCTTCAACAATGACGGCCAATTGTTTGCACCGTTACCTATAAAGTATAGAGTAAAGCTGGAGCTACACCGTGGACAGGCTCACTGCTTAGATCGTCACTCACTGGACACTCACTGCTCACTGGCTCACTGTAATCGTTATTATAGGATTGAGATCTATGAGAATCCTATAATTGTTTCGTAAATTACGTCTATTTTATTTTATAAACCTTATTTTCGTAAGTGTTTCGATCAACCTATTTAGATACATTTGCTAATTTATCGCAATGCTATAAAGTCAAAGTAAAATTATTCTTTGAGAGGATTTTACATAGGATTTTTTTTTAATTTGTGCAAAAAGAATAAATTCAATTCAATTCAATTCAATTAAATCATTTATTTCAGAAATTACATTCCATATCAAAAAAAATAATTATATAAATTAAAAATAAAAATGATGTCCAAAAATAATAATAATAATAATATAACTAACAATTTTTACAAAACAAATAACACAATACAAACATTTAAAGTTTTCGGGTGACCGACATGCTCATCCACACGGTAGTCCTACAGTTTTTCGCCCATCAACACTCTCATCCATCTGTACTGGATGGGACAGTCCATACACGACACCATCATTTGAAGGAGACAAGATAAAGAGACAAGATTGAACATAATCAAAGTTATTTAATAAAGTTTAATTTAACAAATCGAAGTGTTAGTAAAGTGTAACTCCGGCCTAACATTGCCAAAGTACGTCCAATCAATAAGGAGCGCATATCAGCAATAACTCATACTGGACCGCTAGGGGGGGTCAAGTTCAAGTGATTAATCGTGAACAAGGCAGAGAGGGGTTCGTCTAGTTAGCAGAATAACAGAATGTGGGGCGGAAACACTCCTTGCCAATAAATCATTACGAATACTAGACCGATAAACAGATATACATAAACGTACTAAAACAGAAAGGCATATTCTTGGAGCTAGTGAAGAAAGTAGGGACCTTAACTGCAAGGTTGATAACTACCAGACCACGGAAGGATAGAACTATAACATTACATTGAAATATACCGAGAATATACAATGTTAATGTATGTACAGTGTGACGTAAGGTAATAATATGTATACATAATAAAAATCATACATTATAATACTTTGAATATATATAACCTACGATAATACAATAAACTAATACATAACTAATATTCTTAAAATGTGATTGTTATAATAAACATGATTACCACGTGGTAAGAGTAAAGTGATATTTTACAGCGTAATTTATAAGTACAGGACATTATTGACATTGTACCACTCCTTTCTCCGCCACTAATCCTTAGTCCAAGCAAAAGTTAGTAAATTAAAAGTGTATCCTTTAATGTACAAATTACACGTCAATTAGTGAAATAAAAAACAAAAGAAAGAGCATACAAATAGTTTAAAGTTGAAAATGTACATTTCAATGCACTTTATAACTGAAGCATGTGCACTTTGCTGGTCCAAAGTTCAAAATTAGCATTCACTACAGCATAGTAAGGTCATATAATATTTAAAAAACCTTCTAAAGTAATGTGAAATTTTAGAATATCGCACAATGATCAATGTGCTTAAAATCATTTTATTAAGTTACAGATTACTCTTGGCAAAATAACTTGATGCTTTAGCAACATTACAAAATATGTAATTAAATTTCAGGACAGTTTAATAAATTGTCCATGTATGTATGTACGAATATACAATTTAAACACATTACAGGACTTAGCCACGATCAAAACTATAATTTAATTACCATGACGATTAAGTCCTGTAAAGTGTTTCAATTATGTGTTCTAATCGGGAAAGTTTAAAAACAGCATATATGTAAATATTATATGTTTTTGTAAATGATATAATAATAGTTATACGTCAGAAGGATTATCCAAAACGACATCAAATGCAGAGGATTATCTGAAAATCTCACTTTATGATCCTACTGGTGACATTTGGGAATTTATCTTACGAGGAGATGGTCAAAGCCATTACTTACAACGCTGGGCTGGCGGAGTCGTATTTATAAGTTTATATCTAAAGTTTAGGTCAGTCTAACCTATTATGTCTGTTTGTTAACAGGAACAGACACAGTGGATTCACCTTCAAGCGGATTTGATTTTATTTTTCAACCACGTCGTGGCTCGCACCCCTAAGGTAAGGAAATTTGAAACTGTTGGTTTTGTTTCAGCGTATAATTTCGTATTAATGTAGTTTAATCATGATATCAATCAACCATCACATTTCATGTATTAATTTTATTCTAAGCCTACACAAGGCAAAAAAATCCAAATTACAGAGTTAATATTTAGAGTGAAAGTTGTGAAATTTTGGTTGTTTTTAATATCAAATTGTTGTCAGATCAAGCATAAGTCAAGTTTTAATACGACAATAAATGTCATAGGCCCTGATTATTACAAATTTACGCAGAGGGCCTGTACTAAACCAATAACAAAAACAAAATTAAAAATTTTGACTAACCCCCGACTACCTAAGATTTGTTATCTGTACAACATTCTACTAGTCAAGCCCTTTTATTTGATCCCCATATTAAGGGAGTTGTGAAAAAATAAATGTATTTCGCCATTTTGTGGAAGCGGCCATTTTGGATTTGAAATTTGTCATAGTGCAATGTATTCTACTAGTCAAGCCCTTTCGTTTGATACCCATTTTGAGGTAGTAGTGAAAAAAATAATATAATTCGCCATTTTGTGGTGGAGGCCATCTTGGATTTGAATTTTTTATAGTGTACAATATTCTACTAGTGAAGCCCTTTCATTTGATATCCATATTGAGGTAGGTTGTGAAGAAGTATTTTCTCCGCCATTTTGTGGCGGCGGCCATCTTGAATCGATATTAACCAAACATAGCTAAGAACATCCGCACAAATATTAACTTTCAAATATAAAAAACAGCATCGAAATCGGCCCATCCGTTTAAGCTCTACGGTGCCACAGACAGACACACACACAGACAGACAGACAGACAGACAGACAGACAGACAGACAGACAGACAGACAGACAGACATCGACGTCAAACTTATAACACCCCTTTTTTGGTCGGGGGTTAAAATGAAAGAGTTCTAATGATCTTACTTGAACATTATTCTAAGCTATTACGAGTGTTTATTACACAATTATTATACTTATATTATTTACATAGTAACTAAATCTCTAACCAGAAAAAAATAAGCTTCATCTTAAATTTTGTTGATGTCAATAGAGAAAATTTTTGTTCATGCGTTTTTTTTCGAACAAGTAGCTAAATTTGTATCTACATATTGCTAAGGTATGGAGATGGGATTGGATTAAATATGGTCTTCCTTATCGATTTCAATGACGGTAACCTAATTAGTTATTAGTTTTAGCATGAGCTTTAATGAGGCTTGCAAATCCAAATTTGGTTTTGAAGACCTTATCACAAAAAATACGATATAGTTGGCCTGATGCATTACAAGTATAGATGTATATGTTCAATTCAACAATATGTAGGTCTTTTATTTCCGTAGGTCCCTGCCAGGTGTGTCACATCTCACATCTTAACGTGGTAGTTTAACATCAGACTGTACGTGGTAGGTTCTCGACCTATAGGTTGTTTTTAATTTTTATAGGTTTGCGCTTGACTGCCATCTCGCCTGATGTTAAGCGACAATGCAGTATACGATGGAACATGATTAAATGTTAATAATAAGAAGTTGTAGTGGTAGGACTCTTGGCAGAGTCCGCCTGGGGAAGTACCACACCTTTGCAAGTTATTCTACCGCCAAGCAGCAATGTGCAAACATTACTGTGTTTCGGTTTGAAGAGCATTGTTTCCAGAGAAATTACAGGACTTAGAGATATAACATCTTAGATCTCTGGGGGACGAGCGCAGTGCAGTGCTAGGTAATGATTTGGACTCTTCTTGTTCCAATAGCTGCGTGTCACTGTGCTGTTATGTGGCAGGCATGTTGCTTACCATCAGGCACATGTCCTGCTCGTCTCGTCACTTTTTATTTTAAAAAAAATGTTTAAAATAAGAATTCGTCTGCTCCGCTATTGGACCCCACGCACTACGTTCTACGTTGTAACGACTACTTTATTATACGTTGTACGATGTAAACGTCGTATATTAAGGTCTTGGGACACGGTCGCAAACGGTCTGATATCCGACCGTATGTAAACTAAGCCAAACAACGTACCATTGCGGAAATTTTACTACGAATAGGCGATGAGTTGGTATTGTAACGAAATATTATTATTAGAAATTTATTATTTAAACGAATTTTTAAGTTAACATTAATACATTTTTTTTTATAAGCCTTTATTGCCAAACTAAACAAATTTGAAACTTAACCTAATTACAATCTATCACATCGGAATTATCGGGTTTAGTGATCGGCGTGTCTTGCGACACATAGGCAGCTTTTTGTTAGTCTTTCTAATCCAAAATGCTCCACCAGTTTTTCTAATGTCATCCATCCATCTTTTTATTTGTCTTCCCCTTCTTCTTTTACCCTCTCGGGGTTGCCACTCCGTAATGATCTTTGTCCATTTCATTTTATGTCCCTTGTCATATGTCCTGTCCATTGCCATTTCAATTTTTGTATTTTCAACAGCACATCTTCAACTTTTGTTGAAGCTCTAATATCTTCTGCTCTTTTACGGTCTTTTAACGTGATTTCTAACATACTTCGTTTCATTCGTCATTGGCATGTTCTCAGTTTTAGAAGACTTTTTTGAGTCAATGCCCAAGTTTGACATCCATATGTAAGACAAGGAAGGATACAGGAGTTAAACACTTTTTTCTTAGCAGCTACAATGAAATGTTTACTTTTGAATATCTCCTTAAGGGACCAATATCTTTTCCAGGCGCAAGCTACTCTTTTGTCTATTTCTAAGCCTGTTTGGTCTCGAAATGATATTAGTTGCCCTAAATAGGTGTAAGTTTTTACGTATTCGATGTTCTCCCCATCCACTTTTATGCCTATTTCTTCCCTGTTTGTCATTACTTTCGTTTTTGATTTATTCATTGAAAGAACATTCATACATAAGTGATAATAAATAAATGAGCGCGTTTGTTATTGATATAATTACTAAAAATAGCCAAAAAAATGTCCCACCTTCTATACGTATATAGAATCGGTCCAATTACAGTAGAGAGAAATCACAGTATGTGGTAATGAAACGGAACTCCGATAAAATACGTCGGACACTTCAATCAAGATTTAAAGTCAAAGTTTCGATAACTCGTTTGGCTCAGTAGTAGTTTGTCTGGTTTTCTAGCGGAAGGTCCTGGGTTCGACTGCCACGTGACAACCTAGTAACCGCCTGAGAACTTAATATACTCAATATAATACGTAATACAAGTATCTATTTCGGAGCAAGATATTCATTGCAATGTTTTATAATTTGTAAGATTTGTAGAGATCCAAGAAAGTTTATCACTTAGTAATGGTTTCCTTGAAAATTTTACCTTTCGAACCGTAACGCAGCAATATTACCACAATACTGATTGTCAGCAGAATAGCAGGTAAAGGTGCAGTACTTCCCCAGGCAGACTTTGCAAAAATCCTATTACTACAAAAGTAAGTTAAAGTAAGATTTAAGTTTAAAAGCTAAATGGTTTTAGTTCAAAAAGCAGAATTCATTCGAAAGCCGCGTTTATTTATTCTTAATTTACCACTGACATCAGAGCTGCGTTCGCTTGACCTCTTTGCGAGAACACCAAAGTATTTTATTTAATTAATGGCGTGTACTCGTTTAACAGACTCGTTTAGTGCGTACTAATCGTATAATTCACGCCACGCGCCTCTGAGCAAATATTGGAGATCCACTCCGCTGCCCCATCAGCGCCGAACAGCCCAATTACTCCATATCCAAACTCCGTTAACTGAATAGTTGATTCCACATCACCAAAAATATCTATCTATTGAATGGTACCGCTACTATCGCTTTTCTTAATTACATATATAAGCCTTAATTACCATTTCAAACTTTGTAAATGTATACAAATTGTATGCTCCTTCTTTTGTTTTCATTTTTTATTAATTGACGTGTAAATTGTACATTTATGAATAAAATACTTTGACTTTGACTTTAAGACTAATATACAAGTAGATGCGTTCAAGTTTTTCACCGAGTGGTACATTCCGTGTTTAATACTCCATGCGTGTATGTACATGGAATGGCTGTACTGATGTGTTAAATACGTCTTGAGAATTAATTATTATCAACAACTGAAGACACAGTACGCACTTTTCAATAATAGCTAGATATAGGTACATAAAAACTTATTTTTCACATCTTCTAAGCCGCGAACGAAGCGGCGTAACTTTAATTTTTTGCTAAACGTCTAAGCTGTGAAATGTGTTGCACGAGTGGGTATTCCCAGGTGGATATAATCTGGGTGTTTTCGAATACAGAGTGAATCGGTTTCGTCTAGCTGAGTGCTCTCCATCGTAGACCGCACTGTTGATAAACTAACAGCATCTTACGGCTTCACTTGCGTAGTTCATGATTCCGTTATTTTCTTGGAACAAAAAAGAGCTTACCTAATATCTCTACTATTATCGACCCATGCCCCACATTTCATTTAAGTCCCTTCATTAGTTTTTGCTGGAAAAAATTTGAAACATTTATTCATACGTACAACATTTTACAATTATAATACATATTATTGGGATTACAGTTGCACCAAATTCTAAAGCCTACTTACAAATAAGTATAGTATTTGGTAGAATTATTATCTTGTTTCTACATAATTTTAACCAATTGATACAGATGTATAATAGTCTCAGCCCGGACTGCTAACTGTAGTAGACACAAGTGCGTAACGGAAGCTCAATAAGCGTTGATTTCATGTTAAACTGTTTGTTTCCGGCTAATTAGGTTAAGTTAATTAACTGACCACTTGATATAGTTTGTATGGCTTATTCTACTAATATGATACATTTCAAAGTTTGTTTGTTTGTTGCTAAATTACGCCGAAGTACAAATTGGGTTGAAATTTGGAATACAGTTACATTGTAGTAATACATAAGGTACTTTTTATTCTAAAATAATAACGGGAACAGGAACTATGCAGGCAAACCCACGGAGCACTGCTAGTGTACAACGAATTGCTCGTTCTATTTGGGCAACGCTGATTAACAAATCACCTGCATTCAGTTACGAAAAGTGGACAGTTCTCACACAGCTTCATTTTAACCCCAAACTAAACAAAGCTTGATAGCTAAAATAAATACTTATTTAGTTATAAATACATACTTATAAATAAAAACACCTAGACACAGAGTAAATATGGGTATTCATCACACAAATATTTGCACTGGGTGGCAATCGAACGCACGACTCACGGCTTCGGAGGTAGAGTTACTAAAGCCGAGTAAAGAGTAAGTAAGCCACGATGTCATTCAAAATCCTCAGAATTCAGTTACGAGAAGTATCGGTTGATACATTCAATTGTTTTCCACACCCCACGTGGGTGCTAGCTACGTAGCAAGGTACTTGCTCAGTTGGACTCGGTAACATATTTTTTGCATCAGCCCACACGATTCGCGAACCGCTCATAACACAGATGAGAACGTCAGATAACATTCAATTAGCCAAACCTATCGTATTTGAGATCGTGAACACGGCACAGCTTAGCATTATCTCTCATCGGCCATTTGTCATAATTATAATTGTTTCTGCGAAGCTAGGTTAGTATTTTTCATACAATAACGTTTTCATTTTACTGCATGTAATTTCTACAATTTATAAAATATAATGGTACGTAATTGACGTAGTAATGTATTTTTAATTGTTTGATTTTGACTTATGAAGTGATAGTTACTAAAAATAAATTTTATTTTATTTTATTAGTAACAGATATTAGTATTAACTAGCTGTATAACAGATCACGTTGAATAAACAGTACAAAAATCTAAAAGCATTATAAAATTTAACTGAAAACTGGAATCAAATAATGGGAACTACACTACAGATAAAAAACAATCTAGTTACAACTTACTATCAACTTTTTTTTTATTGTACTAGGGAGGAAAACATGGTAACCCAAACAAGACATTTGTCTTTTGTCACCATGTGTCCTTCTTGTGCATGTTGGAAAACATCCTTGGCTCTCTCCTTGTGAAAGATGGCTCCAAGTCCCAGAAATGGGAACATGTAGTGGTCTACTTACGCTAAAATTAACTACAAATCATTATTCAATAGCTACTTTGATGCGTATTACAATAAATAATTAACGATTATAAACAGAACTACCACTTATCGTTGGCAGACAATCAATTTAGTTGCAACATCGTAAAATTTTCATCATAACTGAATGCAACTTAACGAAATCTGAATTTCCTGGGCTTGAAAAAATAATCAAGTTGTTTCTTTTTAACTTTAAGTATTTGATTATTAAAATTATTTTAATTGACTTTGAAAATATATATAGGTATGTATGAAAATTCCCATATTATATATTATTATAAGGTAGACGCTCAATTTGACTGTGACTGATATTTTTTGCGTTGTCTTAGAACTTTAGTATGATAAGACTTTAATGTACCTAACTGACTCTATTTTGATTATTTCAAAACTTAGCAAATTATTTTTTAACCATAATTGAAAAAATCTATACATATTTAACTTTCTTCAAAAGTTTGACATTTTTTTTAGCTTACGTAAGCCGTAAGAGCGGAATGTAAGAATTAAATGTTCATAAACAACTTTTGACTTCAAATCTCAGAGTATAATTGTTACTGAGCCAAAATAAAATCACTTACCGAAGAGTTTTATTGGCAGTAAATGGCTAACGGTCGCAGATCTAGTTTTAGGTTAAAAGTGGTAGCGATTTGCCAAAATACCGTTAAATTACAGCCTTTAGGAATTAATTCGTAGTTTGCTTGTTCGCACGATTGTTCCGGTGGTAGATATGATTTATGCTGTTTGTTTGATTTATGAGTTTATATTAAACCGTACTGAGCTTTTTTAGTAAATATGGCAAATTATTTACTTAGTTTTAGAACAGGACCATGTGCTTCCATATCTTGCATGTTTATTGAATCTTGGACTCAGACAAATTATTGCTGTAAGATCATCACATAAACAATTTAAACAATAATTAAATATTGAAATAAACATAGTTTAAAATATGTGTGCACTGTTTTGTACATTAGATAGTCATTCATGTATTTATCAAAACATTAATGTATTTATAAACAAGTTTAGAGATTGCAACGATTCCAAATGTAACATATTAATTGAAAACTTTAAACCTTTAAAATTGACCATTACATTTTATATGCATATAATAAATCCATCAATTAATGCTTTGATCAAGTCATTAAAGTTCGTGGAATGACTTAGATCAACTTTCTTCCATTTTATTCCAAGTTCATTTCAGAGACATAATTCTTATCAGTGATTTGAGACCGAATGCGATCGCTATCGATATGGAAACAAGTTTTTAACATTTTGACAGCTACAACGACCTACTCCCAATACTGACAGTTTTATTTAGCTGTTGATAATATTATTAGGGTCGTCGTTTATTATACTACCTCAGCAGCAGTACAGTGTATCAATCAGAAAACTTTTCCTTTTTTGCATATTTCAAAATAGGGTTTTAAATAAAATACCAAATAACTGTTTTGATTTAAAAATAATGTGTCGTAAATCATTATAGGCAACAATTTTTCACGGAACCAAAATATATTAATTTTATAACCTTACTTTACTCTATCTACGTAGTGCTACTGTATGGATATAGCTTGTGGAAAGTTAAAGATATAAGCATAAAATTACATTTTATTTGGGCGGGCAACTGTACCTTGATTTCTAAAGTTCGGAACTGCACCGTTTTTGTCTCAAGCAGAAATTTCATGGATGAATAAACATATTTTTAATAATTATGCTAAACTGTGTTCAAAATTATGATAATCTCTCCAGCTCCATAGGCTTATTTATCACACAACTACTTAGTCATCAATTAAATATAATGATTTTATTACGTTTTGGTGTATTTAAATCAAAACGCTATTTTCTTTACTATATATAAATGGGTATGAAATTTTAGAAATTTGTAGCGTCAAACATTTTTTATTCGTACTTGAAGACTCATTCTAAATAAAACTCAAAGAAACTGAATTGATTTCAAATCAACTTTTGTACTACGGTGGTAAATGTGTACAATGCACGACGACCACTACCGGTTTGCTGACAATATGAACTGTATCGTCGATGGACCCAATATGATTATAATTGCGACTCCATCGCCATTGTGCGATCAAAACAAATTTGTAAACCTTTTGTTGTTCGTTAATTATGGAACTGTTCAATGATGGGCCAAGAGTGCTTTATATTTACAGTTAACAATTTAATTAATTGAAGTTTCGGAAAATAAAAAGATTGCTAAGATAGTGAGAGCACCAGAGTAACATAACAGTATTATCAGAACTTCTAGTGATGAGCACAGTGCAAGGCAATTATTTGGAATTGTTATGTCTAAATACATTCGGTACTGTGATCTATAGGCAGGCGTGTAGATAACTATAAGGAGTAAGTTTTGCTCTTCGTTTAATACTGTTCGTTTAAAAAAATGTGTACTTTTTATGTTTGCCTATTTATTTTAGATTTGATTTAAATCGCGCTTCAAAAACATCAGCACTATAAACCGCTAACTCGAGAACAACCTTATCAAAAATAAATCACTCATTGACGGCTACAGATCCCAACAACCGGCGAACAGCACAGAAGCGTCAGACCTATCAATGATCTATAGATCTGCGGATCGACAGGCGATCTATAGATCATTACCGCTTGTTAGGTTAGATCTGTAATAAAGATACGCAGAGCGAGACCGATGTTAGATTATAATTCGCTGAGTCGCTCAAAGATTTCCAATTGAGATATTTAGATATGCTGATTATATGAGAAGTGTTTCATTTTATTAGTGGGTTAAGAATTTGAAACTACATGAATATTATTAATTCTAATCTTAGTTTTATTGCCATGTTAAGTACGGTGATAAACAAAACGTTTTTCAAAATCAGTCGATTAGGAATGATACTACAATTAAGTTTTAAAACAAACATTAGACAAATCCAGTATTTGAGTGATATTTTTTTATTCAGTTGTAGGAAACTAAAACTAAATCATTTATAATAATTTATGTGTATTCCAAAAGAAACATCATTATCTCTTCCAGTTTTTTTATGTATCAAAATCAAACATGCTACTCCTACTTACACTAAACAATCATTCTAACGAAATAATCATTTAAATCTGTTGAAACTCAATTTCTGTTTTCTGACAAAACAAAACATAATATTTGGATTTCAAATTGCGATATCGTTGTTTATATTGACATTGTTATATTGACAGAAACAAAAACGAGACAATAACAAATTCAAATTTAATTTTAGAATGTTCTTTCAAAAGAGACGTAGGATTTACAAAACAATACAAGATACTGTCGGTTAAGACAACTAATGAATATGTGTAAGCTTCGTCCTCAATACCAAAATATCCAGTTAATCGCAATGTGTCACCGAGAGACAGCGAAAGCATGATGTAAGTAAAACACAATTTGTTTTGTCCACCGAACAAAAGTGGAGCACTTCTGTGGCAAAAACTATCTCTTCACCTTGACCTGAATCTCACAAAGAGATGACACTTTAGAAATATATCTCCTAATTTCCCTTTCTAATGCTGAATGAAGATTAATTACAGACATCAGTCTGAAAAGGATTCTTTTCATCAAATATTGCAAACTACAGTGACTGTTGAGTACGCGTCGCCACGCAAAAGAAAGTTGTACCCACACATGCGCAAGTCTCCCACACACGCTCGGTCACGTACGCGTCATATTCGCGACACGTTTAGCGTGTGTGAGTGTGCGCGCGCGCCTCACCTTGATCGTGACCTTTGCGAAGAAAGCTGACAAATTAAAAGGCTTAATAAGTTAATATTGCGTTACTTTAAGGATGATGGGAGTCAATTGGCAGCTGCGTACTCGCACATCGTAAACCATTTTCGAGCACATAATAACTTAGTCATTATTACTTGATATTTTTACTACTTCACAGCAGTTCCATGTCATAATACTATATCTCTTATAATTCAAAGCTTTTCTTAAAAATAAATGAAACATATTCAAATTACATTTGAACTAAGTACAATTGATTAAAATGTTGCCTGTCAGTTTGTATTTTACTAAACCGGTCGTCAAAGAGGAGGGTAATAAGTTTTGCATATCTGTTTATACAATAATAGCTCCCATTTTAATGCATTTTTATCAAAGAGTAGACATTTAAGGTAAACAATTAAACTTTTAACAAACTGATGCTAATCTCAAGCAAAACAACCGTGTTGGGCACACGATATACCTCTCATTTTAGTTGGGGTTATGTAATATTTCATGCTTTTTCTGTGATGATAATTTTCATACATTGTTCAATAAATAAATTGAAAAAGATTGTAAGTACGATATTTAGTTTTTATGAAAACTTCTCAAGTACTTATATAGTATGTATGGTACATTTGTACTCAAACAACCAATGTCTTTAACTTTTGTCGTCAACTGAAAGCCTCCAACCGCGGACCGGTCTTCGCTACGTCACAAGCCTACGTCACACACACAACTGTAATTACTACGTGGTTTCTACGACGTAGTCTCGTAGGAGGCTACGCACACATGTAGCTAGAGTAGGTCAGTGTACCGCGCGTTGATGTCTTTTCCAATGTAATTACTATGCACCGGGCGTCTTCTAAATATGTATACTAAATCATAATTACATTATGTGTAATTATTATAATCAGATAATTTACTATGAGGTTAATTTCGCAGGGATCAAAGTTGTAGAACTCTCATTCTCTTTCTACCAACATATTAACTCTACATAGTATAGTACAGTAAAAAGCCTCCTCATTTTCTATTATTTATTTTGTAAATAACAACAGACATTTTTAAATCTTGACAGTCGAGCTTTTTTTCATTTCAATATTACTGATATTTTTTTTATTTAGTCCCCTGCAAATGTAATTTTGGATGGACAAGTTCACGTAAAATAATTGTGCTAAACCAAAAAAGAAGTTTAATATTCAATAAAATAAATAATTAAAATAAAATGGTCCAATTATAAAATATACAATAACCCTGAAACTGAGGTTAAACCAATAGATCAGTACCCACCGTATTATTTTTCTAAGTTAATTATAGCATCAGCTAAAATCAAACGTCTAGACAAGATAGTCAAACACCACGCCCAAACAACACAACCTATAATCAACCCACACGAACTCAAATTTTAATTAAAATATATTTAAAAAAATGTCAAAAAAATATTAATCATTGAACAGCTCTTAAGTTTACTATAACCGTTAGAATTTTACGATCCATCATTAAATACTACGCGCATATTTTAGCAACATGATAATATAAATGTCGATGGCGTATCATCAAGGTAGTTTTAATTTAGAAATGGAAAAGTGCCGCCGTCTGGTGGACCATTACCTTAATCACTTTCTATCGCCGATATCGGTACGACATAAATTGTACACTTTATATTCCCTTTGCATGAGTTGAGGTCTAATCTCGCAGGCTAGAGCCAAAGGTGGCGAGACATGGATTAGCTGATAATACATGTACTCTAACGATCTTCTTTTGTTAACTGACTTCCAAAGGAAGAAGGTTCTCATTCCGTTGTATTTTTTTCTTTGTGTATGTTACGCAATAACTCCGCCTATTGTGAATCAATGTTTGTGGTTTTTGTTGAGATGATCCCATATAAATTTTATCTAAATCGGTGCAGTGGTTTATGAAATATTAATAAAAATCTACAATTTGCTTATCTCGGTGATAAATTGGTACAACCTCGCTGTCTCATTGGAACAGTTAATTTCACAAAAAATATGAGAGTTAAGTGTTAAAGTTGTATTATTATACAAAATAATAGACTCAATTTGATCAAGTATTATTAATAAAAGAGCGGCATTGCTAATTGTATTCTCACGGCGAAATTAATGTGAACTAATTACGCGTATGTATATCAATAAATTAACATAAATATAAAGCCAGCAATATTAACTTAACTGTACTTGAAAATGTACTCACAGGTATTGGGATTTGAATCGACGACCCCTCGCCAGGGCGCCAGACGTCCGCGCCACTGCGCCACGACCGCGATGATATCAGGTGTCCTATTTATGTGTATAATTAGTTGTATAATTTAAATAATGTGTTAAGTTTGCAGCTTTTAGCTCAGTTAAGTCGGTCCTAGTTTTATAATGAGGTAGATAAGTTAGGCTCACGCAGCCGGTCTACCTTATCTCGGAACAAAGAATGTAAATAAATTTTTAGATGTTAAATTTATGGGCTGACGTTTAAGGAAAGAAAGTAACGAAAATAAAATATCGCAGGATATTATGCAAAAGTAAAGCTATATTTTAACAAAAGTTGTACTTATTATGTTTGACAAAATAAAGTCAAATTACCTACTACGTATGATGGTCATCTTGGAGCAACTCCAACTGTTAACAAAGCATCAACTATGTCTTCGATGTTGCATGTGACTGTAAGCAATGGTTACCACTTACTATCAGGGGAGCCGTAAGCTCGATTGTTATTTCTTAAAACAATATTATTTCAACATGTAAATATGTTAAAATATAATGTAGGTTTCAACACTTCGTGCTTTAAACCAAAGTTTGGTACAATAAAAAGGCGATTTTCCATAGGTCTCTTAAAAAATGTTTGAACATCGTTCAATTCAAATCTTGCTAAAAAAAAATATAGCACTAAATAAAATAAAAACTGCATAACATGAAAAAAAGATGTTAGAGATATATAACAATATCATACATGGTGCGACTCGCCAGTTTCTTTGAATGAACTTGGCTAGCCACACTGTCGTGTATCTAGATAATTTAATATTGTGTTTGCGGCCGTATTCCAAAATTAACTCAAGTGAGCCTAATACGTCTCAATTTTTTGAGACAAATCTAATTGATATAGAAATGTTTGACGTTTATCATATCAAACGTACTCAAACAAAATTGACCTTAAGTCAGATTTATATACGGTTAATAATTGTGTGCAATACTTTAGCGAAAAACTTATAGTTTAGGAAATCGTATTAGCGAAGGTGCGTCAAATGTAAAAGTGGTCGAACTATTGTCAATACACCTCCATCCATCAATATAGACCTTATGACCACGCAATAAGAGCAACATGACTTGACACTTTTCTATTTGCTAAGTAAAAGTCGTGTTACACTTTGTCGTCTGCTCAGCAAGTAGTGTGGTGAAAATAACAAGCAACTTATGTGTAGTGGTGAACTTGTAGTGATAATAGCAAATGTACTTACAGGATCTAGGCGGACGTATTTTAGCTATCCCTTGTGACTCTCAACCTTATTGAACATGTTTTTAAGCTATTGCATAGCTTTTATCACGGGCCTGGGGACCGAGTTTTAGTGATCGTGCATCTCTTTCTTATGTTCACAAGAAAGAGGGATGGAAGACCGTAACGCCGTCCTCCCCCACTCGGTCATTCGACTTTGAGTCTTATTTGTATTAGCTTTACAGACTAAATGCTCTAAGCAGTATTGCCAACTTAACGGATTTCCCGTGATATTTTTTTATGGTAAACAAATGTCACTCTTCTAAATAAAAGCAATTCCGAAAAATTGTTAACATCTCTATTGCTTATGTTGATAAAAATGCATGCAATAGCTTTACCGCGGCAGTCTCCGCGTGCCACACTTATTTTTTTATAATTTTAACTGTAAGAATATTTTATTGAAATTCCTCAATTACATATTAAGTCACGCTAAACTCTATACGCTATATAAATACCGCTTCGTAACCTGGGCTTAGTATTGACAAAAACCCTCTGTAGTGAGATTATTTTACATCCTCTAAAACTTATAGAAACATCTTTAATAACAGTTTAAGAAGTTTTAGTGCCAAGTTTTGATGTTGAACATCCGTAGGTTACGAAATTCCATAAACTATATTAGAATAGCTGCGGATCATTCTGCTGTTATAGGCAAGGAGAGTTGTTTATTATCATGTCACCTCACTAGTATAAGAGTGACGCGACGAGGAGGACATATGCCTAATGGAAAGCAACATAGCTGCCCATAATAGCATAGAGACACGCAGCTACTGGAACATGAAGAGTCCAAATCATTACCTAGCACTGCACTGCGCTTGTCACCTATTGATATAAGATATTTTATCGCTATGGCCTGTAACTTCACTGGAAACTTTGCTCTTGAAACCGGAACACAGTAATATTTGTAATTTGTACATAACTGCTTGGCGGTAGAATAACTGGCAAGGTGTGGAACTTCCCCGGGCGAACTCTGCCAAAAAGTCGTACCACTACAAGTTTTTACCGAAAGTTTAGTTAACCTACTAAACCAAAACTGCTAGTTACTTGTTAAGTTAACTAGTTCCGAAGGTGTCGTTTAATTCGGAGTGCATTCTCGCGGCTCGTTAATGTAGTAGTAATGTATTCAGCAGACAATGGGTAACTGTAGCCTGGCTCGGTTAAGGCGCTGCGGCGCGGTTAAGGCACTACACGCGTTCTGGGTGTAATTGGCGATGAATTTTTTACAGTGGTAATCATTATCATAATGATAAAAATGTTCATTGACACAAAAACATCTAATCTATTATACTCAACAGACAAACTAAAACAAGAAGGAAGACAAACAATAAACTATGTGTTAAGCTGGTGAATGCTAAATCCCTCACTGGGATGTACTGTGTCGCATATATTCAGGTTCTGCCTTTTACAAAAAAAAATCGCATTTTAACGATTTAATTAAATATAGTTGGATGCATATTGAGTGATTGCAAAAGAGGTGGACGCACACAACACAAGATTACATAAAACATCTAAGGTACCAACAAGTAAGGTAACAGATAATTAGGTACGGTCAGAAGACAAGTGAAAAATAAATTAAGTAAATACGTATTGCTCCCGTATTAGCTGCTTAGTTTATATAGTCTTTTCTGTAACATATTATTTTATTTCGCAATTAGCGAAAAAAAATGCGATTATTAATATGCATAAATTATTAACTTGTAAGTGAAACTATATGTGATTAAAATACTGCATTGGGCTCTGTTGTTACGGGCCTGTAATAAATAATGACCAGGTGTTTGTATTTATTACCTTGGTAATCAGAAAACTTATATAGCAGTTTTTTAGTTACAGTATTAAGTGTTATTTTTAACTTCGATCTCTCTCTCTTTGAGAGACGGTCCCAAGGCCCATCTGAGGGAACATACATAGGGAGCAAGTTCGTATTACTTATGTAATGGTGTTTGTAATTAAGTTTGCTTAAAAGATTTAATGCAACTTTATAACAAAAAAAGGATAAAAGAGTAAAATAAAAGGAGCTAACGTGTAAAAGGATCCATTACATCACAGAAGTCATCCTTCAGAAATTAATTAAAAACACAAAAACAAATCACTGAGATAATAGCCGATGAACAAAAAACATAAAACGTACGATAAACTACAGTAAGAGCCCACCCAAGGTAAAAAGTCAAAAATCGTAGCCGACGGCATTCGTTACCGTGCGGGAGTGTCGCCTACGTCACAGCATCGTCATTCACGCACACAGGCGCAGCTGCGCGTGCGCCGCGCAGGTGGACGTTAAGGCTACACGCAGGTATGCAGAAATGATGCTCTAAGCCGATAGGCCTTAGTTGCACTCATTTACATAAAGTTGCAGTTTGCTACCGCAGTCGTAATTTCAAACGATACCTTAAAGGAATAAATAGTCTTTAAAATAAACTACTCGTATATCTAGAGGCAATGTCTTCAAGATTGATTGTTATGTATGCAATTAATTAGATTGTTTTAATCAAAAAAAGCGAGATAGCTTGATGCAGTGCATGATGGAGCACGTTAATCAGGAAAAATCTGATTCGCTGTAGGGTTGAATCAATCTAAATTATACATATACATCAGAAAATAGAGACACAGACTCAATCAACGCACTCCAATCAAGTTTCAATGTTGTTATTGCGAAAGTTGAGTTAAACCTCAAGTTTGAGCTAAAATTAGGAAGTTTGTGTTTTCTGAGCTAACCCCTAGTTCAGTAGACAGTAGAAGACAAAAGTCAGCTACCAAATGCTCAAACCAATCTAAATTTGTTCATCTAAGCATCGATACACAGGTGGATCATTTAGTACAAGTTGATTGGCATAAATATTATATCGATGAAAGTTTTGCATTTCAGCGCCATCTCTCTTAATGATAAGTGACGATGAGCTCTACGATAGAGCGCGCTTACCTATTTTTTTTTACTATTATAGGTTTACACCTGACCCCTACTTCGTGGATGTTATGCGATGTTGCGGTCTATTCAATTCAATTCATTTATTTATTTCAAGTATCATAGACTCATAACATAATCAAATATAAATTAATTAATTTTGTCACATTACATTCAATAAAAAATATTTTACATGCATTTATGTCATATAGAAACAAATAGATAGATAATTCACAATGTCATACCTGGGCAGGCTCAAACAGGAGTGGTTTAAGTACGGATTGTCTATGTACTATGGTATTAGATTATAGAGTCATCTCATTAAAGTGTAGCCTTCCTGCTCACCCCGGCCTAGCATCCTCCGACAGAGTAAACGAACTCTCGAGTTGAGTGACCGCCGGAACTGACCACTAATCCTTGCTCTACGTTATTGCTCATATTTTTCGAATAAATGGGGAAACGGGGAATGAGTTCGTTAGCCTTCAGATCCGATGAAGACTTCATCTTAAACGACATTCTATAATAAGGTTTCGATCTTTTTTAAAACTTAACTAGCTGTATATGCGGTCAATGAAACATTTTCAGTGAGATAAATATGAGTGACGAGGAACAAACATTGAAGCTGAATAGAGATCTAAAAATTAGGACATTACCGCTTTTTTTGTGGAGTTTTAAACACGATTTTACTCATTTATTTTACTTGTATTATTTATTTATTTTACTAAACATATTTTATCTCATTTTCTGAAAATACTTTTCTATTACTGAGATTGTTTAAATATGGTCTGGCGTAAGTAAAGCAACTGTGTCTCACATTGAATCTAAATTGGTTTATAAATCAAATGAAACGCTTCAAATACCATTCATACAATGTCGCAGTACATACGTATCTGTATGAACGGTCGTTACTTAGGTACATAGGTTTCTAAAGGAAAAACGTTTCCACACAATTGTCAAATGGCAAGAAGAGATCTTTTGAGGATGATGATGACCGCAGTGTAGTTCTGGGCACTGATTAGGCTTATTAGGTTTACAGATGTGTGTGAAACTGTGCTTGGCTAAACTTGTAGCTTTCACGATATATTCTAAAGTTACGTATTCGTGGTACGATTTAACTAAATAATTATATTTCGAAATTATATTCAACTCATACACAAAGTTTTTCCGTTGGTTATATAACTAATAATGTATTTATTATATTACGTTGAATGTAATTTTGTTACGCAAATATAACGCGTATAATTTAACGCGTTCAGACAAATTACTACTTTCGTAGCCTAAGGATGCTACTAACAATTTTTTTCAATACATGAAATACATTAAAGTTTAGTAAAAACAAACAAAGACAACGTAGTCTTAAAAATTGCAGTCCACAATATCTCAATCTGCAAATCACTACAGTTCCAATCCCGAGTTCAGTGACCCGCGGGTCCCGAGCCCCAAAAAAACGGTCGCACGCGGCGGGGTCGGTATCCTGGCCTCATGGCCCGCGCGTAAGGTAGCCCGACACAGACTACTACATAGTTATTACGAGAACGAAGCCTCCAACAAAACAGGGAAAAACAAATTTGATCTATCATCTGTGTACCGCTAGCCGACACACCGACATTTCGCATTCAAGGGTGGTTTACGTTTCAAATATTTAATGAACTTTTTTTTAACTTTACAATAGAAAACAAATCTTTTAACTATGTCATTTCTAAAAAAAGATAATTGTCTCACTATAGAGTTTAATTGACAGTATATGTGTTAGTAATAAAGTTTCTACTGACGACTTCTAGAATTTCTTCAATACCTGAAGGTATTAACATTATTTGCATCTTAAACTTGATTCTAACTAACATCTGCATACTAACTTTCATCAGCACATTAGCAGGGTATACTTTTTTTTACGTATATTCAGATTTTCATGAGACGATTCTCAACAACAGAAATATGATTACAAAACTCAGCATAATGTACTCATCACGCCGTTACCGGTAACGCATAAGTATCTAGTATATCATATCACGTCAGTTCCTTAGGAGGTGCAACACAAGTGATATGAGGGTGCAGGCTCGCAGGCTCATAGTTACAAAGGAGGCCCGGCGCCGGCGCGGGCGCGGCCGGGAGGCCCGGCCGGCGCGGCGGCCGGACAGTTAGGGTCGTCGGCCCGCGCGGCCGGCCTTGGGGCGCGCGCCCCGCATGTGAATCAGGACTCATTGTTACGGAGATGCCTCGCTTTTGTTTTGTTTTTCAGGTGCATGGCCCTTTGTGGGCGAAATGTTTTGCCTTGAACTGACCTTGTAGCTTAATCTGTAGTAAGCTTGTAGTCACAGTAGTAAGCTCCAGTGAGTCGTAGATAGTTATGATTCCCATTTAGTACAAATAGTTTGTGGGTTCATCAAAATGTATTTGATCTAAGTCTAAATATTTGTAAGATTTGTATAACCATAGTGAATAGTCTTTAGTGTGCAACAAAACTAAAATTAAATTACTAGTACAGATTCAAAAGTGTTCATAAGACGTTGAAACATAAATTTGAATAGTAATTGCAACTGAATAACACAACAAATACTAATGACAAAATAATAAAATAAAGAAAATAAAATAACAATCGATGAATGATGACTATATACAATATACATACATAATAATGTCATAATGTCATGGACAAGAGAGTCAAAGTGACTCCATTTTGCCTCTAGTATAATAAATAACCAGACACAGAACAATAATTATCTTGTTTGTCAAAAACTTGCTCGTAAGGAACACAACCCTTCTTTTGTTATATAATTTATTTTTCTACACGTTTTGTTTCTATCTATTATACAAATTTTATTTCTTCTAGGAATGTCATACAAATATAAGGACATGAAACAATTAAACACAAGCCTTACATTTGCATGATAGTAGCATGCATATTTATGCAAGCGGAAGCATTCAAATTGTGGAGCATTTGTGCAACAATGCACTGATTTTTTTAGTTATTCATTATATTCTAACGTTGTGACAGCAATTTGAAATAAGGCAATTTATATTGTACGGTTTCTAAAGAGTTTCTCAAGTTTACGTGTCGAACTGTGATAGAATACAGTGGGTACTTGTGTTGTTTGAAAATATATTTGTAGCCGTCATTAGAAGAAATAAAAAAGTCGGTACAATATGTACGGGTACGCGAGTCGAACTATCAAAGATTTAAATGAAGTCAAATCAATAAAAATCAGTCGACGTCCGCGACGTCAAGGTGACTCAAAAAAGCAACGGTGTGGTTTACATTACGGGTTAGGTACGATGTCATCAAAAGTGATTTAGTTAGGCGTTTTTCAAATCCAACAAAGTTTATCTTACAGCAACATAACAACCATGTAAAATTTGCTTTATTTGGTTAATTTCTCACACGCCTATCCAGCCCCAAACTACGCAACTATTGTACTTACAAACCTACATACATATATGTAACTTATTACAATAATAAACTCACAAAAACACCGGTAAACACACGTGTTTAGTTTTTTTAGCCGCCGTGAATCAGGCTTCAGGTATGAGACAGTTAAGCACTGTCAAAAAACAGTTCCTTCAAACCTCACATTAAACACCATTACCGAAAAACAAGCTCATTGCTAGTATAAGTGTGTGCGCATGCGCATACCTCGCTCCACTCCCAAACCCGTCGGGCCCGGGCTAACGGGACCGCAGCCTTGACAAACGGTCAGACAAACACTTTTATATTAGGCAATTAGAGGCACAGGATCAAACACACCGGCGTATTGTAAAGGCTAGAAAATAGTAAAGAAAGCAGCAAACGGGACCCATAACTTAATAACAGGTAGTTTAACTTCGTGTTTTATGTCTTCAGTTAAAAGTTAAAACTGTAGTTTGCCGATATTCGATTGTTTTATGGTAAGTAAACGGTTGGTACCTAACGTTGTTTTACGAGTATTGTTATGTTGGGCTAAGCAGAGATGTTGGGTGGCGAATTTTTATGATGTAGCCGTATTTCGGTTCCGGATTTTTGTGTTGCGAGGTTCGTAGCGAAACTGGTTGGCATTTTAATTATTTTTTAAGTATAATATACAGAGTGATGGGACGAGCTTCACATTCTTGATGCTAAGCAACACGCTAGCCCATTACAATATAGTACTACGCAGCTATATAAACACAAAGAATCCAAATCATCGCTTATCACTGCACTGCTGATGAGCGCAGTGCAGTGATCTAAGGTGGTTGGACTCTTTATCCCGTAATTTTGGTAATAACTTTACTATTCAAACCAAAACACAGCTGACGGCAGGGTCACTGACAAAGGTGTGGTACTTGGCTGAATGGACGTTGCAAAGTTTTCAAAACACAAATTAATTTAAATATTTATTGTAAAAAGGTTGTATTAAATTGCCAGTCTGTTACAAAACTTAACTTTAACTCGATATGTAATTATATACACATTTTTGAGTTGATTTCAATTTGACAAGTTTTATCTCAAGTAATCGTTTAGTAAATTACATGCTAGACTTTTTGTGTTACGAAAAATAATTATACGTCTTTATTTCATGGTTCACACAAATCTAGTGCAATTTTATTATTGAAGTAACAAGCCAGCATTATAAATTAAAGTAGCGATAGACAGAAGATTTTAAGTTTAAATGACAGATTTGAACCACTTTATTTTTACTGTATATGTAATTTCTGTATTGTACAATTCTCATAAATTGCCAATTGTTCCTATTACATTTTCACTGTTAAAACAAATTGTTAAATTTATCTTTGTAATTTCTAGCTTTAAAAATTTAAATTACTTTCAATTCCAACGCTAAATATCTAGAAACAATTAAAATTTGTATATTTATGGCCTTTATAACCACGTGCATCACGAAGTAAACTTATGTTAATCTGTAATCGATATAACGCATCTATTCTAACAAAACGAGACGTTCCTAATAAATCTCGTTAAGTAAATGTTAATTTGACAGCTCCGACACCCCAAATCTTGAGTCGTTTGTCAGTCATCAAGCCATTAGCTAGGGTTGTCAAACCTGTCCGCGCCTCAGCCAGATCTCGCCACGAGACCCAGTGACCAACATCCCCCACCCCTACCGACGCCAAAAGAGGGCCCAAAAATCGTATCACAGAAATTAATTTTTAGGCCAACCTACACGCGCACCCGCATCGAAATTTGTCGCGAGCAGAAAAAGAGACAGAGAATGCAACTCAAACGAGAGTGAAAAGGACGGTCGCAAGCGAAACAGGGACGACTAACGGTACTCATACGGAAGTGTGTCAGTGGCGTAGATCCCACCGCGGACTTATAAAGTCGTAACTGAGCGAGTTCGTACAGTGGAATCGCAACCTTGACCTAGGGCGTTACTGTCGGAAGTGGATTGGCAGGGTTCTGGTTTTCGATTTTCACGGTGGTGATTCACGACAATAGAGCTATGTCCGCCTCCGTTTGATGGCAGTCCAGTTTCAAACCTACCTCAAGGATAGATTAATGTGAATAATGCTGTTTTTTTCAATGTTACGCTTTTGAAAAATTGTTTTTGGGTTTTGCGTAAGCAGCGAAAGTGGGAGAGATTGATGACAAGAGAGAGTGTGGCGTCAGAACTACCCTTTCATTACCTGCCGGCTCAATTGATGTTTTTGTTGAAGCTGCGGTTTCGAAATCTTGTCGTTTCGAAGAATAGTTGGATAAAACTGTTAGAATTTGAATGTATTTTACCTTGATTGAAGATAAAATAAAGTGAGTAAGTACACTTCAAAAGAAAAATAAATATTATCAAAACTTGAGGACGAAAGTGTATATTTACATTTGAAACAATTGAATATCTCAACTACAATGCCACAAGTTAAAAGCCAAAACCGATTGTTTTACTTTTCACCTAGACACTTTCATGTCTTTTACGAAACTAACATTCGCAAGCACTACTTCTTCAAAAAACTTACACCACTAACCCAAAACGAAACTAGGTTTATTAAAAGTAAAACGCAAACAAATCCGAACAAAAGGCTCCATTGTAAGTAATTAAGTGTATAGTCTGAAGCCTACCGGCCCACTTCTCTCGGAGCAGGCAGATAATAGCCTACATAGAGCGTATTTTAGAGCATAAAACGCATTATGACGCACACTTTCACTGAGACGAATCATTGGACCGGATAATAGACGAAACTGTGACATTTTCTACAAAAATTCGGACGAAATGCTAATTTTGAGACACGAATACTTGGAGCGGAAAAAGATGTTAATAGTAGGGTGGAGACATTAGGCTATTTAGCGGAAATAATTATGTAGGAGTAGTTAGATGCTCGTCATGTTTTGACATATGCGATAACTCTCATAGATGCTTGCCGCATCACAATTTTTTTTTTTTTTAATAAAGAGTGACGAGACGATCAGGACATGTGCCTGATGGTAGGCAACATGCCTGACACATAACAGCACATTATTATCATACCCGAGTGTGATGGTAAAATTCATTTCACAGCCCACGAAAATGTTGTCTCAACGCGCCTAAAAAAGTTTTCACTTCAACAAAAGAAAGAGCATATAATTTGTATACGTTTTCAAAGTTTAAAATAATGACTTCAATGTATAATTATCGTACAGAAAACTGTCAAACATTATGCGAGTATAATAAATAAACTTCTATATTCATAAAGTTAGTTTTATCTGAATTTTGTCTCGTTGAATTTGTTTGACGTCATTCAACAACAACATGTTTTGCCGAATTTGCACAAAACTTTGATAATTATTTGACACCCGTATTACTTAAAAAGCTTGAGTTAGTTAAAATGTGGTTGGATATTTCAATGGTCTATTTAAACAAACAAATTGAACCGGTAAACCCTTAATATCTTCAAATCTAGAGTATAGATGTACTTCTTGGGTAAAAGCCTCACATCCTAGGCTGTAATATTGCTTAACAACAGGCAAATCGCGGTTTGTCGTCGACCTTTATAAAAACAGTTGACAAAGTCTTTAGAAAAAAAACCCGATTAACAAAAATCCTCGTAATAATTACAATTATAAGCTCTATTATCTCGTGAATTCATTCTGCGCCCGCGCCGGTCACGTTTCCCGATTGGGTCCGAGTATCGGCAATAGGTTTTTATCGTGTATTGCACCATGACCCGCCGCGGCCGACGACCGCCGGTTTGCGAAAACGCAGCAAGGCCAAGATCTCGACACCAATCTGTTTTGATAAATACCTAAACTTTGTCGCAAATGATAACCGCTGCTGGGAAAACGTGAAACGGCAGTACATTTGTAGTTAAATTATATTATACTAGTAGCCCCCGTGGTTTTACTCGAGTACCCGTTTCCAGTATGAAAAGCAGGAATGTTTTTTTTTTTTTTTTTTAAATAATGAGTGACGAGACGATCAGGACATGTGCCTGATGGTAAGCAACATGCCTGACACATAACAGCACAGTGACACGCAGCTATTGGAACACGAAGAAGTCCAAATCATTACCTAGCTCTGCACTGCGCTCGTCACCCAGAGATCTAAGATCTTATATCTCTAAGCCCTGTAATTTCTCTGGAAACATTGCCCTTCAAACCGGAACACAGTAATGTTTGCACATTACTGCTTGGCGGTAGAATAACTGGCAAAGGTGTGGTACTTCCCCAGGCGGACTCTGGCAAGAGTCCTACCACTACACTATGTGTTTGTTATTCCAGATTAAAAAATCTATCTGTGTTCCAAATTTCAACTCGATTCGTTTATAGTTCCGACATTATGGAGCAACAAACATACAAAGACCTAAACATCCTAGTTTCGACTTTATAAAGTTTTTAGGATTAGTGAAATGTTCAGGGAACGATTAAAAAGTTCTTATTTTAATCAAAGTCATATTGTTTCAATTGACGAGTAGGTATATCACTAAACAATAAAATTTCTTATCATCACAAACCAATAAATCAATACAAATAGACCTCAGTATTTTGAAACTCGATTATGCAAATATAATTATAGCATGATTATACATTTATGTACCTACACCTTTTAAATGAAATTTGCTTGCTTTTCACTGCGTCTCTTTTGATGGTAAAAATGTCTATGTCAATTCATTACTTTGTAGACGCGACTGTCCTTGTTTGGATCCACAACAAAGATGGTAGAACGTTCTTCTCTCGGTATTTTGAAATTATTGAGTGCAATTTTTCCTAGAATTTATAGTGGAATAAATAGTGATTTCAAGTAGATCAAGATCTGCGTCGTTCTGCACTGCAGTCGTCAGTTTTTGTCGCGTTCTTGCAACCTGTTGCGTGCGGTTGGTCAATGTGCGTGGCCAAACTTCGGCTGTGCCGTTTTTTCACTGCTTATGAAAATTGGCCATTGAACTTTGATTGAGTGACAGTTTTTCGGCAATTGCCTTTTGTCATTTCTAAACGCGACCTTCAGGTAACGATTGTAATATTTTAATGTTTTGGAATGTACCTTTTCTAGTGCAGCGCTCAACTGTTTTGCAATCATTTTATTATTCATATTCTCTAATGCACTAATTCTGTAATAAATAAACTTTGATTGTATAAGAACAACAGCAACCTACATACAAACATTTTCAATTAATTACACTTGTATTATATTTATGTACTCTATTGCTCTTATTTGGTGATAAATAGCTTTGATTATCTAAGAAAACCCGCAATCTATATGCAAAAGTTTTCGTATCCCACGGTTGAATATAGGGTTTTTCTCGTTTGTAGAAATGGATATTTAATTATATTTTGAGTAGTGTCATATTCCATAAAATGCGTACTATACTGAAACGCTTTTTATAGTCGTGTCAAATGAATATAAATCTTTTGATTATGATAATATTTAGTCAATTATGATCATGATATCGTATGTCGGAATCTTTTAGGTTGGAGACCAATTTAATTGAAATAAAAACCTATCCGTACATTAATGTTATAGGTATAAACGGTCCTAAATACTATTAGTTAAAAAAATGCTGCACAAATGACAACATGATAATTAAACGTGAATCTGATTATTAAATTGCAATTCCCGATAAAAGTAAGTTTTTATAAATTTTTGTATTTTTCCTATGTGTAATAAAACTCAGCAATAAATTGCTGAGTTATTGATTTTGAGTAATTAGTATTGGAGAGCGGAGTTTTACAATCCCTTTTGTCTTTTTATTTTATCAGTGACAAATTATCGCTATCGTCTTATTTAGTAGTATTTAATATTTAAATTAGTAGTATTTAATATTTATTTCAATTTAAGCAGCTGCGTAGGTCTCGTAATATAAATCCTTTTTACAGTTGAGAGAGTAAGAGATCGTTCCAACGTGACAAGTCTCACATATACCAGTTTTATTAGGTTTTTTTCTTATATTTGCTATTGTAATTAATTATTATTATTAATTGCAATAGATATTTTGTAAAGAAATCAATAACACATTTTTTAAAATCCTGAGACTTGGTTTCTATAAGAAAAAAAACAGAGTTTTAGCTCTTGTAAAACATTAGCCGATGTTTAACGCAATGATTTGGTTTTGTAAATGCATATCGTGGGCAGGTAACAAGAACATAGTCCCGTGTAAAATAAATTCCATTTAAAGTATTGAACGCTAAGTCGTCTTCTATCGACCCGCATGCTAATTCCATTGCGATTTTGCAGCTTTGTTGAAGAACACGGTCAACCTAGTCGAATAACTCGGCTAATTATAGCCCGGCTCCACTCCACTTACCACGCCAAATTCTACCTTAACGCAACAGCAACAAAGCTCATAAAAATCGTCTTAGATTAATTCCAGGGCAAACTTATTCCGCAATACTCGTCTTTAATAGCAAAGGAATAGAGATCAGGTGTTTGTTTAGAAATGGGTACGTAGCATGACGGTTTCTGTGCCTCGTTATTTGGTTTAAAATAGACGTTATTATCAATTAATATAAAATTTATAGACTGTAAAATTGTTGTTGGGAGATAGGAGTTTATGACTTGGAAGAGTTTTTTACAAAAAATATATTATTTAGTTGCAAAAGTTACGGTGTTTTTTTCACTTTAGTCCCGATAATTGGACGTTAGATAAGAAAAATAAGATTAAATCTATTTGTAAAATGTAAATGTTTTACAAGAGAAATAAGTGCACATCTCATGTTATTTGATTGGGTGACAAGCGCAGTGCAGTGCTAGGCAGAGATTTGGAATCTTCATCAAGTAGCCGCGTGACATTATGCTAGAGATTTCCAAATTGAATTAAATTTTTTTAAATAAAAATATCATAAGTCAAAACAATTCCATAGCAAGACAAAGGCCTCCCTATCCTTTTTCAGGGTTACTCTATCCACGGATATTGTTCTTCGGCATTTTTTCTTTGCGTTGATAGCGCCCCTTTGTTTGGCGGGACTCGCAAGATGTAGAACGTTCTGCGTTAACCAAGAACCTAAATCTTAATAATGATTTCCATGTGGTATAAATTACTGTCATTTAAAGAACATGTAATTAAAAACATTAATTTCTCGAAGATTTGGAATTTTATCGGTTTTAATATCAGGTATCTGATTTTTCACGTTTTTGCACAAACATAAATAGTTTTGTATTATCAGAAGTAGCCCCGTAGGCTGCGCGGGCGCAGCCCGGATGCGCGGCGGAGCGCGACGCCGCGCTTGCGCACTCGCTCGCCGCTCGCCGCTCGCCGAACGCTCGCGCGACGCCGGCGTCGGTCGGCAGATCTGAAACACCGATAGCACACTAACATGATCTACTGAAATTTACGACCAGCTAGTTAAAGACGTTTACAGTAATTCTGTTGCTGGCAATCGTTGAGTAGTCGAGGAGAATACTTATCTGGACAGCATTTTTTACCGACATCAAAAAAGGAGGACGGTCTCAATTCGGCTGTTGGTACGGTTTTACGCGACATCTCCGCCAATTGTGAATCGATTTTGGTAATTCCTTTTTGCATGGTAAATAATGCTGCAAAAGTCGTCCCTTCAAAGGTCCCATAAAAGTTTTATCGAAATCGGCGTTGCGGTTTATAAAATATCAATAAAAAACTAAATTTACTTACCTTTGAATTTGTTTAGGATGTATTTGTAGATGTCACAAATATTACAGAATTTAGTCGGCTGTCTCAGTTTTATGTTAAATTCAAGTCGTTTCTTGTTTTATCGAAGAAAAGTAAAAAATTAATGTCGCATCTCACTGTTCATAGTTCCAAATTTCCTTCATACTCATATAGTCCTCAATAGTTGTTTAACAGTGTGTGTCGTTGTTGCAGGCGCGCGCAGCAGGGTGGCGACGTCCAAGTATGGGTGTGTGGGGGTGTGTGTGGGCGGCGCGGGCGCGGTGAGGCGCGGCATGAAGTGCGCGGGGGGCGGCGGGGACGAGCTGGTGCTGGGCGCGTGCTGGCTGGAGCCCGGCGCCGCGTCCCCGCCCTCCTGCCAGGAGCTGCTGGACTCGCTGCTGGCGCCGGCGCCGCTCGCCGAGCTCAAGCCCCTGCCTCCCTTCACCGGCTACACCGGCCACCTCTCCATCAACGGCATCTCCGGCCACCACTACCACGCCATCGCCCAGCGCCTCCCGGAGGAAAACAACAACTACCCCACCCAATCCGGCTACGGCGCCGACCACGACGTCGTCTCCTCCTCCACCTGCGCCGCGGACGCGAACCCCCCCGATCTCGAAGACGTCAAACCGTTCCTCGACGACTCCAAACCCTTTCAAGACGCGTGCGGTGCGCCCGACTCGGCCGCCTCCTGCTCCCCGCCCGCCAAACTCTTCGACGACGCGCAGAAGCAGGAGATGTACGACGTCAGCTCGATAGAGGACCTCGCGGCGATCATCGGCCACGCGATCGACCCCGCGCCGCCGGAGAACCCGGACCGGAACGACTCGAAAGACAGCTGGCTCGACATCGACTCGTGGTTCTCGAACCAGCCCAACGAAAAGATCGTCCCCCAAGATCTCGAGTTCGGTCTGCCGGGCTCACCCCCGCCGGTGCAGAATCACCACTCGAGCCTCGACTTTGCTTCCGCGTGCAAGGGGCAGGAGTTCTCTAAGAACCAGGAGTTCTGCAAGAATCTGGGGCAGGCGGGCTCGACGCTGCAGACGCTGCTGACGCACGCGTACTCCCACATGCCGCTGCTGCAGAGCCGGCTGCAGAACGGGCCCCCGGTCAACGTGAAGCAGGAGGCGCCGAGTTCCACGAGCTATGGCATGGACGTGATCTCGACGTCGTCTCCCCCCGGCAACGCCGTGTCCACTACGGACGGGATCGGGGGGTTGCTGAACGGCGCGAGGTACGCGTCCCACTACGGCTTACTGAAACAAGACGGGCTCTGTAGCCCGGAGAGGTTGCTCGGGTACCCGCACGCTCACACGACGACGTCGTCGACGTCGAGCAAGAGTAAACGGAGTCGAGCGAAGGCGAAGCAGCAGAACAGCATGCACAGCTCGCTGTCGTTCCAGGCGGCCACGGCGGCGGAGCTGAGCGGGCTGCTGGGGAAGGAGAAGCCGGTGCACCGCTGCGGGATCTGCAACCGCGGCTTCCTCAACAAGTCCAACATCAAGGTGCACCTCCGCACCCACACGGGGGAGAAGCCGTTCCGCTGCGACGTCTGTGCGAAGGCGTTCCGGCAGAAGGCACACCTCATCAAACACCAGCAGATCCACAAGCGGATCGGCAGAGACTGACTCCACCTAGCTCAAAGCCAAGCATTTCCTCGTTTGTAAGTTGATAGCGTGTACGAGTATCTGTGCGTGTGTGTGTGCCTCCCCTGTGTTCTCTGTGGACGCGGTGTTTTCACCCTGTAGTGTAACATTCCTAAGGACAAGTGCAATGTTAACTAGTTTTAAGCCGTCTCCAGATTTATTGTAGATACTTTTGTTATGTATTGAATCTCTTTCCGTATTTATATAACTAACTTTATGGAATAAGTATTAAAAATGGGATCATTATTTACTCGAAGGGTCTTCTTAAAAACGTCACGTTTTGCTATGTTTTAATTCTATTTACGGTTGTTTCGTAATTTTGTGAATGGTTACTCCGATTACCTATGTATTAGTCAAATTATCGTTTAGTTATAATCTGTATAAAATAGGTACTTAGTTAGTTTAAGGAACAAATATGACAAAGCAAATGAGGCTACTGCTAACAGGATTTTAATATTTCTCATCGCTAATCGTTACTTAATCAATAAATTTGCTTTAAAGTTAGAATTTTATGCAATTTCACTTTTAAAATTTCCTTAGCATACGAATCCTTTATGTACCTTTTGTTATAGACATATTAACTTATTGCCAAGCAGTAACTTACTTTTATTAATACAACAATGCAAAAAAAATCTAACAATCACATTCTTGTTTTCATTTATCTCATAAGTAATTTTCGTACTCCTAAATTTTGTATTAATCACAAACGGTTTCTGTTGTTGTTTTTACTCTTTGCATTTCTTTTATATAAATAATATGATAATCAGATTATTGGGAATAAATTGTAAAATATTACCGATGAATTTAAATTAGTTGTCAAAAACAAGTGTGAAATGAAAACGCGTGCTAATTAGGCTTAGCATCTTTATAGGTACTGTATCAAACGACACAAATGTAGATATGGTGGGACTTCACTTCACTCGTCATCTCATTATTTACGAACTTCATTTTCACATCAACTATTATAGTAATAGAACCCCGATAATTTAAAAAAATATATTTTAAACCAGTTTTTATATAATTTTACAAACATCAAAATTTATTACCACCACAATTTCTTTACCCTCACAACCAAAGAGTACGAGAACTTTACGTGAAACTTTGTATTACTTTTCGAAATTAATAATAAACAACAAGCAGACAAACCACTTGATGGTAAGTAGTAACCGTCGCTCAGAGACATCTGCAACATCATAAACGTTGACAACACGTTGCTAAATGAAACAAATGATCTTAGATTTTTTTTACACATTTAGAAATGTGCATGTGTTAAACACGTTCCTGTTTACATGAGGAAAATTGCGGTAAAAATATGAAGCTAACCAAATGTATCTGCAAACAATCTGATCGCAGTTCAAGGTAAAGCTGAACGCACACGCGAGCGCCGGAACCGCGGGCGTCCGGGAAACGGACGGACGGAAAAAATCGATAAAACATTACTCTAATAATATCGATCCGCTGTTGCGCAACATGTACGTAGCAATTATCTGTGGTATTTGGGTCATAGAAGGATTGGGTATTTTGATAGTATTAAATGTTTTAAAATTTTGTCATGAAACCTCAGGTAGGACAATGTATATTCAATTTATATCTTCTTACGTTTAAAAAAGATATGTCTACGTCGAAAAATAATCCAAATTTAGTTGTTGTAACTAATAAGTATTGAATACGATAACGTTACAACATTTGAGTCGTGAAATATTTAAACTAAAATAATGTTGAGCTGTATAATATAATTTCTTCCACAGTTTTATGTCATCAACTTTTTAACGAATATAACTAAGCCGGTATTAAAGTTCTATAACAAATGTATCCGTATTATTTTAATAATATTTTAGATAAATTGTACGAATCTTTATGTTTAGCTAACGCACTTCATATTTTTTGTCTTGAATCAGACTGTGTAGGCGAGCTACTAAAACGAAGCACCTTATGAAACATTGTAGCATGTGGATTTAAAGCAAAGTAATCTGATACGTGTAATCATTGTATGTTCCGTACTGCTACATTGTTGCATTATGTTTCTCCATTGTGAATTATAACTAAGTATCACATGCTGTGGGATCAACGCGCATATGCGAAACACTTGTTTTAATATGCGTGTTCTTAAAATCACACAAAAAACTCAAAACCAGTTAATTAAATCACGAATGGCTTGAATAACAATTGATTGCATTTAAAAAGAAAGCAAAACTAGAATCTATTTCAGAGCTTTCTCCTATAAATAAAGGTTACCAGGCCAATGCACTTTCGGCAGACTTTGTATGCAGACGTTAACCAAATTTAAATAGCAATGTAAAGGTCACACGTTTCCGGATCCAGGAAAACGTGCGTTTCGCACGCCGCGTTTCCCACGGCGCGTGTAAATAGATCTTAATAAAAGTACCTTTTATAGAAATTAATTTAGGGCATAAGTATTTATTGGTAAATATATTTTGTAATATTATTTTGTATCATAAACCCTTCCATAGCATAGCGTTAGTTGTAAGTGAACTCTCATAATAATGTTGTATTTTCTAAGAAATGATGTTATTTTTCTAGCAGTTTTCTCCAATTTAAGTAAAATGTAAATTAATGTAAAATAAATTGAGATTTTTGTTAATGATAATTTCGTACTTTATTTCACACTTTTTTCCTTTTAGCCTCTACGATGGTTGATGATTAAACGAACTCACCTATATGCGCTGTACTTTCATAATTATGCGAAGTCTTGGGTTTGAAGGCAATAATTTTGTGTTAGTTCAAAGAAATATCGATTTATAAACAATGCAGTTTTCTAATAACAAGATCTATTCTCTGCAAGTGGGGCACATTAGACATCGATCGCGCAAACAAAGGTGTGAACCGAGAGAAAGAGCCAAGTTCAGTTCACACAGCTCACGTAACGCTCCCGGCCTTTGAAGAAAGTCGGATGTGAAAATTGTCATAATGCACACAGACCGTCAAATCGGCTTTTTGCGCGCAGCGCGCGACAGGGCGCGGAGAAAACACGCACACTGCCGCGCGGAAAACTCGCGCGGACGCGCGTATTTGTCAACCAAGGCACTCACACACGCGCATTGTACCGTCTGCAAATACACCTATGTGTATAAAATACTGCCGCTTACACTAAATACCATAATTTTGGAACAGCGTGACGTCAGCTTTTTTCTCCTAATAATATGTTTAATGTCATATTTTATGAAATATTTATCGTAATTAAATAATTGTTTTTACGCATGAGTTACCAAGCTAAAATTTAACGAATCAATTAATCTGTCGTTTACTATTTTGATTATAATTGCTTTCATGAATGGTGTTGTATTATGATCAGTGTGAATTGTTGTATTCCAAATATACAACGCGTACGAACTTAAACAATAGCTGTTAAAATTGTGACTAACCTCATATCTAATAAAGATGTTTAAGGCATTTATAACCCGTCAAATAAACTCAATTAGATATATATATATTTTTGAGCACATCAATAATAGTGAACAAGTAAAGTTACAAGTTGAAAAATGTACACACTGAGCACTAGTGCGACAGATTCTACATTGATAGTGACAACATACAACTGTCATATTTAATTCACATTTTAATGTAATATGCGATATTGCAAATATTACACATGAACAACTAATCTAAATTGTGTCACCGCCAAAATTGCGAGCATAAACAACTGAACTAGATACCATCAACCTGCTTCTGCAGTTGCTATCTTTATATGACGGGGCGTAAATTTGGCTCAACTGACCTGTTCAATGCGACACAAAAAAATAAACCGAAAACTTGTACTGAATATAAAATGACATCGCAAAATGTTCCGCCTACGTTGCGAACCGTACACTGGCCGGAGAGATTCTTTCACTCACCTACTTACCGCGCGGCTTGATTTCACCGCGCCCGCGCTTCGCGCCTGCGCAGACGGACAACCTTCTGTGATTTATTGCTCATTATTCACGTTCCATTATTAAAAAGGTATTAGGATAATGACGACATTATACTTTGAAATTGATTATTTATTTACTAACAAAAGTTCTTGCTTAGTCACTTTAATTAACACGACCTGAATTTTAAGACTTTGAGTTAATTAAAATATGTTGTCTACTCAGGATCTCAGTGAGAGAATTAGTAAAGAGTATTAGTTACACAAAAGTATTATTAGTAAATATTTACGACACATTTCTTACACCTGTGACTCAAGAGTGAATCAGTTTCTTTCAGGTAAACAGTATTAATAATAGGCTGTCTAAGCCTCTATATTAGTGGTCAGAGGTCAGATCCGGCCAGCAGTAGACGAAACATCAAAATTACATTATTCAGTAAACAATATAGAATAAAAGAGAGAGTTTACAGCTTAATAAAGATGTTTAAACAAAATTTATTTTAATTTACACCTATTTTACATAATACCATAAAAGTTTAGCGTGAGATTCGAACACGAGTCTGATTTCCCTTAATCTCATCTTCTCTACCAAAATAAAAATAAAAAATTTACCATCTTAACATTATTATAAAGGTATTATGAAACTGAAAATGGGGATATTTGATTGCTGATAAAGTAAATGTGTCGAAAGGAGTAAACAAATCTTGCTGAAATTTAGATCTTGGCTTTTCTAGAATAACAGCTAAGCTACTTTTTATCCCGTAATTTCTGGTAATCTTTTCGCAAATACTACGAGAACAAACCCGCGATAGCTTATAGTAATGATCAGAATGTTATGATGAGCGTAAAACGTACGTAAAATGATCACTTGTTGGTGAAATATATGTATGTATAGTTATAAAATTTGGAGAATATGTATAGTTATAAAATTAGACTCAAATTTTTATAACTACACATACATACATATATTTCACCAACCAGTGGTCATTTTACGAAGAATTCGTATGATAGTAATGAATAATGAATTTATTTAATCACGATTAAAAAAAACAAATAAGCAAAAACAAATCTTGTAAAAATGTACAATTTTCTGTAAAGGTAAAGCCATTTTCGACGGCGACAAAATTATGCAAAGTCACGTTTTAGAATACGAATTTCCGTAGGTACTTATTCTTGGCTTACATTTTTATTAATAAAACATTAGCCATGCCTTATGGCTTTATCGGGTGGTATATAACTATGCACCTTTTCCCGGAATTAGATGAAATGACTCAGCCTATGTGACAGTCAAGTATATAAACAATATTGATGCAATACATTTTTTGAATACATTTTTTTGCTATCGATAATTGCACTTGACTGATATCTGCAGTGTTAAACGACGATGCTGTCTGTTCCTGATGGAGCACGCTAACCTAGACAAAACCGATAATTACGATGACGGCTGGGACAAAATACTTTAATTTTATTAAATTTAATACTATTCTAGTTAGTCTGTCAGCTAGATTTTGGAAAAATATGGGGCTCGTATATTTTTTTCAACAAATTATTAAAAATGGACACAGATAAAGATTTACACACTTCCTGAGTAGGGTGAGGGTCCTGGTCATAAACGTCATTTTCTCGTAGAAATTGTACCATAAAGTGACGCCCACTCGAAAAGTCGACTAAGTACTGCATTCTCGTATTTTTTTTGGTTTGGAAACAAAAAGAAAAATTACGTTTCTACAATATTTTTTACTAAATAATCTAACAGACAGACTAATAAATTTGTTTTAGTCGTTTGGATAATTCCATCCAGACTGCACTCCATCCAGATTTTAATTTCCATTAGAAAATACGCTCACACAAATCAGACAAAATTTAGGTGCTCTTATTACGAGAACGGGCTCAAACCTCTTCGTTCGTGTCTTCGGAACATCAACCATGAAACGATGCCACCTTCTGGAGCTACGAAAAATCCTGTAAAAAAAGAGTAAGATGGTATAAGATAAGATTAGACGCCTGCGCTCTAAAATGTTTTAGAAATCAGCGCATTTAATATTTTAAAATTTTCTAATGTTATTACTAATATTGTGTCAATGTTTAGATATCTGGATGTTTGTTGCTCAATCACGTCGTAACGTATGAACGGACCGGAAATTTGTTATATTATAGAAAAATAACTGGAACGGGAACTCCGCGGGTAACACCACGGGGCGCTGCTAGTATATGTATGATTGTAAATACATATTTATACGACACCCAGACATGGATCAAATATTTGTATTTACCACACGAATATATACCTACCTACACTAGGTGGGAATCAAACCCACGACCGCAGTCGCAAACACGCAGTCAGATTCCCTACCAACGAAGCCACTAGGCCAGACTAACTTACCAGAGTAAGTCGACCCTCAGAAAGAATTGGCGCTGTAAAATCTGATTTAAAATTTAAATTGCACATCATTCCTTAAAGTCAACAGATTGACACCGAAAATTGGCACACATTCTTAAAATGGCACTTTCTCGACGATGACTTTATAGAATGAGACACTCACGGTGACGCGACGATCACTACACGCTCGGAATGACAAGCTGACTCCAGTGTCTACGTGAATGAATGGTCAGTCAACGGATCTGAGAATTTTAGGAAACTAGATAAAGAATTATGTGAAAACGTACCTTATTTAGATACCCATTTCGCCGAACATATCTCTCGTTGAGAAAGATGCGTTTTGCTCTATATAATGATCTACTGGCCTCGTGGTTTACTTAGTTGTAAGTCTGCCTGTATAACGTAGGTTATACTCGTATATGGGTTCGATTCCCACCCAGTGCAAATATTTGTGTGATTAATACAATTATTTGTACCGTGTCTGGGTGTTTCTTTGTATAAAAAGTATGTATTTAAAACTATATAAGTACTAGCGGCCCGTTCCAGCTTCGCTCGGATAATGTCACATAAAGCCCATTAATCGAAATAAAAACTATCCTATCTTTTAAGTTGGATCAATCTACACACGGTGTCCAAATTTGATTAAAATCGGCTAAGTAGTTTAGGAGTCCATTGAGGACAAACATTGTGACACGAGATTTATAAATAAGATTGTATCAGCTATTTTGGCTTAGATAGTAACAAGCTTTAGTTAGTTTGGGGTCAGATGGCGTTGTGTGACGTATTCATTAATTCTGCAAAGCTTTTCGTGAGCTTGACGTTCGTCTAGGACAAAATATTTGTGAGACGAATTCTGATACTTATGCTATATCAGGGTGTGTCTATTTTTCATTAATATTTATTTACGACTAAATAGTACCCACAAGAAATTAAATTTCAAAGTCCCAAGTCATTTACGTAGCTATTTAATCAAACGACTGAATAATATCGTTCAAGTTGCTAGATAAACAACACTGTTTAGTAAACAGGCCAGACAGGTAGCCAAAATAATTCAGACTGGTGTCGGGCAGCAGTGACAAAAGAAAAAGAACCCAAATGACACAGATCACGGACCCCGGAGTCTGTGAAAATGAAAAAACGTTTATTGTGCCAAAATATGTCTGTGGAGTGTCTGATTTAAATAAATAAAATAGTCATATGTTATGTTTCCAATATGAGTTCCAATCGCGACAGTTTAAAAACTATACGCGCAGGTTTCGTTATAATATTTTTCAAATCATCCCGACTAAAAAATGTTTCAATAGATTTCTTGGAACAGTCAGTATTGTTTACAAATAATAAATAAGGATGTATTTTCAAAGAGCATCCACAGCCTCGAGCCATTAGCGACGCGATGACAAACAAGCGACGGCAGCGAAAGGCTGCGCGCAACCTTTGCAAGATCAAGTGAAAAGCACCGAATAATGCGCACCGCCGCGCCCTTCATACTTGAACTTGTGAACCTACGTGGCTTACAAGATAAACGGATAGCGGTTAGTAAGAGCGGTAAGCAAGTAGTACGTTGCTAACTCAAGCATTTTCAATAAACAAAATATGGATGGATTTTACACACAACACCACCTGACCCCAAACCAAGCAAAGCTTGTACTATGGAAGCCAGATAGCTGATATAATATTTTTAAAAGTACATATACTTATTAGATATAGAAAACACCCAGACAATATTTGAATTCATCACACAGACATTTGCACTGGGTGGGGATTGAACCCACGACTCACGGCTTCGCAGACAGACTTACTACCAACTAAAGCACCACGCCAGCCAATTTCAATGTTTTTCTAACGCTGGAGGACAAACTAAATGAATCCTATTAATGTTTAAAATTTCAACTTTTTTTATCTGGGCAGAGCCTTTATTAACAAAACTAATATACAATGAGAACTACATACACTACACTACAAACCTAACTAACTACTTACACTAAGCACACCTGAATTATCTATAGACCACTGTAGGTCTATAGATAATCAAGATGTTCAAGCCCACTACCAATCGGAAGCGTACCCAGCATGCTGGCGGCATTACCACGCTGAATGGCAATGCTTATGCGTTGGGCCAAATAAACGCCAGCATTTTGGTCACGCGTCGCGTCGACCAAGCGCTCAATTTCAATGATTGGATGTTAGAATATTTAGATATCTGTTGGTCAATCAAGTTATAACGTATGAAAACAGATCGAGCTGAAATTTCGAATACATATTATCATCTGCAATAACACATAATTTCGAATACATATTATCATCTGCAATAACACATAATTTCGAATACATATTATCATCTGCAACAACACATAATTTCAAATACATATTATCATCTGCAATAACACATAATTTCGAATACATATTATCATCTGCAATAACACATAATTTCAAATACATATTATCATCTGCAATAACACATAATTTCGAATACATATTATCATCTGCAATAACACATAATTTCAGATGCATATTATCATCTGCAATAACACATAATTTCGAATACATATTATCATCTGCAATAACACATAATTTCAAATACATATTATCATCTGCAATAACACATAATTTCGAATACATATTATCATCTGCAATAACACATAATTTCGAATGCATATTATCATCTGCAATAACACATAATTTCGAATGCATATTATCATCTGCAATAACACATAATTTCGAATATATATTATCATCTGCAATAACACATAATTTCGAATACATATTATCATCTGCAATAACACATAATTACTCTCCTGGAAAAATAACGAGAACGGGAAAAGCCGCGGGGCGCTGCTAGTCATATTACGAATGTCAAAATTTGGATGTTTGAGGTGTTTATTGGTCAACCATGTCGCAATGGCTGAACGGACCAGATTGAAATTAAAAACACAGTCAGATTATAAAAAGCAATATTATTATAGTCTTTAAAAACACAAGGATTAGTAAGATTTTTCTTGCAGAAAATAATAAAGAGAAATATGACTAAGGATTAGTAAGATTTTTCTAGCAGAAAATAATAAAGAGGAATATGACTAACATTTCTTTTTTCAATCAAAAGGAACATTTTCCTTCCGGATTTGGCAAAACATCAACGTCATTAATGCTAACAATATCTATAAACACAATTACTACTTACGATCACATGGGCCTTTTGTTTGTTTTTATTCTTTATAGAATTACCAAGCACCTAAGCGTTTTCAGCCGCTGGAGTCTTACACGCGCGACCTTTGTATGACGCTGGGATCTTGGTCGTATTGTCGCTAAGATTAATTGCGCTGATCCCAGGCACGCTGTCTATACCTACTTTCTGGTCTACAATGTCTATAAGTAAGTAGAGTTATTCTTTATGACTATAATCCAATTAAGTACGAGTATAGTAGAAGAGATTTGTGGGAGCTCTGTAATGATAAGTTACGGCTGGTCGAGTCTGGAGAACGGCGACTGCCGATCCGGAGCCCCGGGTTCAAATCCCACGCGCACCTCTGTCTTTTCGAAGTCATAAGTGCGTAATGCTGTAATAAATTCAAAATGGCGTAGAAAAACATCGTGAGGAAACCGACATAAACTTAGAATCTTTCGCAATCACGTGGAATGTACCAACCTCCTCTTGGCCAGCGTAGTGGATTATGGTCTTGACTCTCTCTTTGTGCGGGAAGGCCGCAAGTCTCAGCAGTGGGGACATTTAGTGGGTTGCTTATACAATGATAAGAACATCTAATTTTACAAACGTGACGTATTATGCTCGGATTTTGCTTGCGCGCCCATTGCTCTATATGCAGATCATGAAAAACTGAAAAGATCGATTTTTTTAACAATGCACTTGACCACCGTCGCGCCTGGTGTTAACCAGCACCTATGTATATTTTCAAGGCATGACATCGAGCAGATCCCACTTGACTTGCTAGCTTGTGAGCGAAGTACCTTAGTCATAGCAATATGATAATAAAGTTGACTATTTATATCTCAAGGCAAGATTGATCCACGGTGATACAAAGCAATAAACTCAGCACTCTGCTCGTCATCCAGCTATATAAGATGACTTGATATCTTTGTGCCCTGTAATATCTATGCAAACATATCTTTTCTTCTTGTTCTACTGGATCATAGTGTATGCACATTAATGCTTGGCCGCAGAAGAAGTGGTAAAGGCGTGGTGCATCCTCAGATGGACTTTGCAAAGAGATGTACAGATTTTTCCTGACAAGGATGTCATTCCTTCATCACAAGAATCAGCGGATGTTGATTGACTTCAGAAGTGTTTTTTCCATAACATCTGACTATGATCTCTATTGAGGCTCTCTTTTGGTATCCATAACTTATATAGATTGTATCACGGTGTTTTCCTCAGCCAAAAGTCAGCGCTCAATGGATATTGCAGTTAAGCGTCATTCTTGCCACGTGGCACAAAAATTTCAATGTTCCCGTAATTGACGCCTGGCTAGTTTCATTAGCCAAATACCAAAAAAGCACTAAATTAGACTAAATTTAGGCAGATCATTAAGTTACTGTTCTTAACAACGGTTAGCTGGGTGGCGACGGTTGCAGCGTAGTGGCAACCAGGTCACTGTGCCAAACGGTAAGCTTTGCCAATTCCGTGGGGCAACTTTAATTGCAATATCACTTAGATTGGAACCGAATTTGTAAATTTTACGTTTGGCAATGAAAACTGGAGTTTGAGTTCAATTTGAAAAGGTCTAGATTAACAGCAATCTTGACACGTTGTTGTGCCAAGTAAGTAGGCAGCAAATAATGTTTTCGAGAGCCAATGCTATATTGTTTGGTTGTAATTTTAATATGTGTGGTATTTTAATAAACATTCGTTTAGTTCCTCAAAGTCTTCTTGGCATTTCCTATACCCATAAAATGGGTTACTGCACTGTTATCATAAGACTATACTGTGATGTCATGTCTACTTAGTGGTTAATTAATCTAACTTAATGTTTAATTTCAATTATCCCCTGTTACCTTCCAAACAAGTGTATAGATAAATATTGTTTTTTTTATTTATTTTTTAACTTTTATATGTTTACACTTGGCCGCCATCTCGCCTGATGTTAAGCGACGATGCGGTCTACGATGGAGCGTATTTACCTAGAAAAAACCGATTTTTTTTTTATAAATAAAAGTTAGAACAGCCATTTAATTCTGCAGTTCATTTGTGAAATTTAAAAAAATATACGTATTACGTTTTTGATGTATTTGATGATGTATATTTTGGAAATATTGTCCTTCAAACCGGAACACAGTAATGTGGTGGTAGTATAACAAGCAAAGGTTTTCTGTCTCCTTTGGTGGACTCTGTAAAACGTATTATCTCAAAAAAATATGATCAATTATAATAAAGCAATAAAGATTGAGTTAGAATGACGTGGTTTAAGATGAACCATCATTTTTCACCTAAAATTTAATGACGTCATATTCATTCATTTAGAGAATAGATAGTCTATCGTGAGTGTGATGCATTAATTTTGAGTCGATAAATAAATACAACTACATTGAAATACTCGTATCTGGGACTTACTCCAAATAGCACATGTAATTACATTATACACAGGTAGTTTCCATTGGATAACTCTGACTCCTATTTTTTCCACGGTTTGACTATTTGATACACCGCATGATCTGATTTAATTTCAAACCCATTGCTTCAAATTTGGTTAAGATCTCAAAGTGAAGACATTATTCAGTATTTAATCGGGATTTAGTTTGCAATTAATTACCTCTCGAAAATGTGTTCAAATCACAAGAGTTCCACAGCTATATTTAACGAGATTTTTGTGAAAACTTTTGTTTAGCGACAATACGGCTGCCACTGTTACCGGATCCATTGTAGCAGATGCTAAAATTGTACCAAAACACTAGCCAAAATGCGCCTAACCTTGACCATCACCTCTGCGCCTCCCCCCTCCCCCTCCCCTCGCGAGAAAGTGTGCCACTGACACACTTGTGAGTGTGCCACATCCGTAAACACGCCGCGGCGGAGGGGGGAGATGCTAGAGTGCCGACGTGGTGGGTAGCCTCTGAACAGGCTAAGACATTTTTTTGAACTAATTCAGCACTGGTTATTATTTTAGGAGCAGGTTTGGTGATATGTTTTACTGACGTATTTGTGTAGGTACTGAGTTATTTTGAGCCTTTGTGTTTTCTGCGATCAATGTTTTCTCCAAATTTAAGATAAACTTTTTTTAATAAACAAAGTGACAAAATGTACATAACATCCACATGATAGTAAGCAAAATTAGTGTCCAGTACAGCAAATCCCCACACAACCATTTGTATTGAATAATCCAAATTACTTCCTAGCAATGCACTGCGCTCATCATCCATAAATAAACGAAAATGTGTTTCTTTGTCCTTAATTTTTTTACCGACTTCTTTGAAAACATTGTCCTTGAAACTGGAACACAGTATTTTGTCACATTACTGCTTGGCGGTAGAACTACCACTAAAGATGCGGTGGTACTTTCACAGCAACAAAGAATCCTACCACTACAAAGTCTTTTAATCTCCATTTTATTATTATTGGATGATCAATGTCCCAATATTTTAATCATCCTTTATTGACGTGTATGTTATATAAAATGTCACCTCTTTTTGACATTTCATTCAGTTAATAGCATTAATATTAATATTTTAATATGGCAGGACATTTCCGGAGTCAGGTTGTTCCATTTGAACGATGTTTTTGTTGTCATATAAAGTTGACTGAATAAAAATACATACATTTAGTTTACCCTAAAAAATATTTCAAAAACAATGAATTGGAGGCGCCGTTACTGACGAATTAAGTACTTTAGTGTCCTAGTTTGAAAATGTTTGGACAAAACGAAGCGCACGCGTTGAAGTCTTTTACATGGGCGGTCAGGAATGCACTGTGCATTCTCTGTCCGAACGGGCTTAACGAGCGGAGACGTAAGCAGGTCAGCGGCCAGATGGCGAGCGTTACGCTTGTTTGCTGCACCGCCACCCGGGATTGTGACCGATAATGACTACACATTTGCATTTTCCTCGTTAGGAACTTCAATACAAATATTTACTTAGTGACGAGGAAATCTCTAACTACGAGTATCATGATTGGTCGCCTGAGCAGCTCATTTTGAGTTCACACTACTATCTTCAATGAATCAAAGAATTAACGAAATTGGAAAAAATAGACAGTTCGATATGCACTTAATCGGTCAAACCAAGTAAAAATAAATTACAAGTTGACACGATGAATATACTTACGCCCAGCGCGACCGGCGACCTTATCGGTATTCTTTTCAATACAATCCTGGGGTGGAAAAGGAATATGAAATGTTATAAAATAGAATGTTGAAATGATGGGGATGGTCGGATAGTATTGACAATTCTTTATAGTTATTGAACATTTGTAAATAATAAAGTAAAAGGTGATTTTATAGATTTAATATAGGATTAAACATCTGTTTAGATAAGTTCAGAAAGGAACTCAAAAAGTGATACCGTTTGTGTCTTTGTTTGGTTGTTTATAATACACACACAGAGACATGCACGTAATCAATCACACACAAAACACACACACACACCAACATCCTCGAACCCACACACACTCACACGAACACACATACACACAAACCCACACCCAGTAACACTAAAAAATTAAGCACATTTACACACACATCATACATTTACATTTATAAACACACAAATCCATGCATCCACATACAAACTCTCATATTGCAAACAAATACATGTAACCATACATTTTTATTTAAAAAAAAACATACACATTATTTTATTATTTTAGTTTTTATTTTAATCTAATTTTTTTAATATTTTTAAAATGTATGATAAGTTTACTTAATTTGGGGAAGGCACTGTTTGCTGCAACACAGATCACACTAAAGCAGTAGACAGGGGTTCCACTTTACCTTGTTCTACCCTATGTTGTATTAATAAGCCACTTACATACGTCATAGGCTCAGCTAAACTGTGGAATGGTGAGTCAGTTGGTTGTATGTCTGCTCATGAGTTGACTGTTGTGTATGTTGAGTTAAATCCGGGTGGACAATGTTAAATAAACGAAAATATAGCCTCACGATGAATAGGATTATAGACATTTAATTATTTTATTAATTCGTTAGTTTGATTATTGATACTTTTTTACACTATTTATTTTATTTTATAATACTAGCAGTGCGTCGTAATTTTACCCGTGTAGTTCTCGTTTTCGTTATTTTCCATGATAAAAAGTAGCACATATTTTCTTTCAGACTACAATCTAACTTTGTTCCAAATTTCAACCAGATCCATGCAGACGTTACGTCATGATTGACGAACAAACATCCAAATATCCGAACATTGTTATTTATAATATTTGTAGGATATTAATATTACAGCAGACTACATACAAACCCAGACGGAGATACAAAATTACAGACACAAAATTGTACAAAATCACCAATACGAGTGCTTTGTAGTAGGTAGTACATTGAATAGATGTTATTAAGTATTGATTATGGTGATTATAATGATGATGATTACCATTTGCAAATAAATTTGTTTATTGTGTCAAGAATGTTCGAAGAATATTAATATTTGTTTTTTTTTTATTTGAGTACTTATTTACCAGATAAGTCTCGCGATGTAAGGTGCAGCTTAACTGCTTATCAGCATACATACTACAATATGTATTAATTCAAACACTGTACTTACAACGAGTTTAATTTCATTCACATCCGTTCTTCCATTCCCAAGAGACCTAGAAACAAACATAAATACTAAAACTAACAAACCCACGTTCTCGTACTTTCGCGTTTACACTCGAATTAATATGATAAAAAAGTAGTCAAATATAAACCTATTCGATGAGAACAATTCCGTTTGCAAACAAGCAATAAAACAGTCCAAATGCTGCGGTTCTGTTATGCGTTGTTTGTGAGACTGTCTGTTTATGCGGCGTGCCACTTTACATGACCACGTCCATAGCTCAACATTACCATACGGAAAGGTCCTGGGCTCTGGACTGGCTCGATGGCCGCTGAGAAAACTCACTGTTATTGATAGTGATGGCTACTGACACATAAACAGTCGAAACAGGTATATCCTCATAATTTGAGTGTCTAGAGTGATTAATTTCTTCTGGATTAGCATCATATTAGATGGCGATCAAATAAAATCCTACTATCGATAAAAACTGAATCCTTTGTTAGTTAGAGTCTAAAATGAATTAATTTCTTCTTATCTTGTTAGCGTGCATCATTTTGAATTGGTTTTACGAAAATCCTCCGAACAAACGTTTTGGATTTTCTCTCCAATAATTTCATAATATACAAGAATTTTCCTTGACTTTACTAAAAAAAATAACCGGATTTTGGTTTCACAAAAACCATTGAGTAAATATCTAAAATACGGTAAGTATGTATAATGTGTTTGTGAATAAAAAATTGCCAACATTGCACTAAGTTCGATAAACAAAAGTTCTGACTACTCATCACGCACACGTCGTATCACAAACAGTCATTCGTCAGCCGCAAATAAAAACAAGGAAAACTATTTCCCCGCTCGCCGTAGACCATAGAGAGGGAAGGGGAAGGGGGAGGTAGAAAAGTAAAAGTCGCGGCGCTATCAGCCCGGATTCACTCTCGCCGGCCGCCGGCACACTTGCACGAATTCGCCTAACTGTTAGTTGATAATGTCATGGTGCCGTCGGCGTCGCCATTGTGCGGAATAAGCCACAGTTGAGCTGGGCTGGCACTGAGCACTGGCTTCGTCACAAACGTTTTGGCTATATTGGCTGTTTGTATTGCTCATGTTACTTGTCCAATGAAGTTTTTATTTAAAGCGGTCTGTTATTGAGTCAAATTTGTATAAAGTATGTCATATACGCGCACAAGAATTATTTGTTCCTTGCTTTATTATTCCTCCTACTGAGAAGTTTGGATAATATTTTCAACGCAAGAAATGTTTACTAAGAGATTGTCTAACTAACTTCAGAGTGTTGGTTTTCATAATGCGTGCATCATAAAAATTACTCTAATCTCTACTAATATTATAAAGCTGAAGAGTTTGTTTATTTAAACGCTAGGATCGTGGGAAGTACTGGTTCGAATTGAAAGATTATTTTACTATTGGATAGTCCATTTATCAAGAAAGGCTATATATAGAACATAACGCTACTGTCAATAGAAGCGGAGCATGAATCAAGAATGTAACAAAAACGGGAAAAATATTCGTTTTTTGAGAGTTTTCGTGCCGTGCTTCGACATGACAGCATGTGTCTAAAATTGCGTCATTGAATATAAATAAACCTTTGCTAATCAAATTTGTTTCTTAATCTGAGTTGGTATGACCAATTTCCGACAGGTGGCGTAGCAGGTAGCCGAAGAGGTTTTTTGTTTGAAAACGATATTCTCAGGAATGACTGAACCGATTTCAGTCATTCTTTCACCGTTGCATATGTACGGGATCCCGATGAATACTATATAATGTACCACAAGCGAAGCCAGGGCGGACATCTAGTCAATTATATATAATGTTCCAAAAGAAGTATATTTAAAAAATTTGCAAAAGACAGTCTAGCATGTTAAACCCGTTTCTTGAATTTTCAGTTACGATACATCGTGGCTATGTTTTTTAACGGTTAATAGGTTTTCATATGGTCGCCACTTCGCCTGATGTTAACGATGTAGTCTATGATGGAGCGTGTTTACCTAGAAGAAACCAATTTACACCACCAAAGACGCCAAGACTGTAACCTTCGAAAAACCCCTCTCAAGCGATGCATTTCACATACAGCCTAGAGCTTCTTATCAGAAAAGTAGGAGACAAACCTCTTCGTTCAAGTCTTTGATATGTGAACCATAGAACAATCCTTCTGATCTTCCACATCGTCGGCCAAATAGGGGTCACTAACCTTTCAGGTAAACACATGAATATGTAAATGTAGATTCCGTAACTGCTTTCAAACCCACTAGCACCGACGAGATAAGGACAGGAAACTGTTGATAGGGGTCGGAATCATTATACGCGAGCTCGTTAACCGCGATTTTGAAATTCATACTAAACACAAATCAATATTTGCGCATGAGTTCTGCGCAGTCGTGAAAATAATCAAATTGAAGCTAGTGCTATAAAACCGACGCATTTAGAGAACTTCTGTTGAGTTCAATACAGACGAGCACTAGAATTAGATTTTAAATGTACCCAAATCCCTCCTATTTTCCTCTTCTCCTTATCCAAGAAATGTGTAAAAAAAAAAAAAAAATTGTAATGACAAAGATCACGGACCCCGGAGTTTGTGGAGTGGATAATTTAAAAAAAAAAAGTTCAATTCAGTAGCTAAAATGATAGTTCGACTGATGTGAATGCTTCAAAAATGTAATATAAAAAGGTTTTTTTTTAAATAAAGAGTAAAGAGATATGTGCCTGATGGTAAGCAACATGCCTGCCACATAACATAACCTGCCATATTCTACCGCCGTATAGCAGTAATGTGCAAACATTACTGTGTTCCGGTTTGAAGGGCAATGTTACCAGATAAATTACAGGGCTTAGAGACATAATATGTTAGATCTCTGGGTGACGAGCGCAGTGCAGTGCTAGGTAATTATTTGGACTCTTCATGTTCCAATAGCTGCGTGTCACTGTGCTGTTATGTGGCTGGCATTTTGCTTACCATCAGGCACATGCCCAGCTCGTCTCGTCACTCTATATTATAAAAAAAACACAGTGATGCGCAGTTATTGGAACATGAAGAATCCAAATCATTACCTAGTACTGCACTGCGCTCATCATCCAGAGATCTAAGATGTTATATCTCTAAGCCCTGTAATTTCTCTGGAAACATTGCCTTTCAAACCGAAACACAGTAAGTAGGATTTTTTTGTTGCAATTGTTTAAATTTTTTGGACACACGTATGTACATTGCAAGTAGAGCAATAATTGAGATTGATATTCTTCTTTTTATGAAATACAGAGAGGTAGGATGGGCAAGATATGCGGCTGATGGTAAGCAACATTTTTTTAACGCGCATAGGTTTGCGTTTGACCACCGACTCGCCTTATGGTAACCGATGGTATTGTAGGAGATTAAACACATTGACCTAGAAAGTATATATATCACTCCGACCTCCCCGTACAAAACAAAAATGATATTATACAACGTTATAATAAAGTTGAAACACAAAGCAAGCAAAGGATTGAACTAGCAACAAGCTGCGTCTCAATAATGCAAAATTAAAAAAAAAAGGATAATGTTGGCCAACTGCCAAAATGAGTTACCATAACAATGGGTCCGAATACCGATAGCCTCGCCTCCACGCCGATCTCCTACGTCACCAGCGGGTGGGACAACTCTATCAAGCCGGCGAACGGGACCGGCAACGGACTGTCCTTGCTTCTCTTTTGGCGGGTGATATATCGCGTCGTTGTGCTAACTGTATCACTTCATTTGGATTATTATAGGATAAGAAATTCAGATAGATGGCCTGATTCTGATGCCATCGATATTTTGAACAAAAAAAATATGTGATCGGGTGGAGCATCTTTTAATAGGGGAATATCTTATGTGTACACGTCACTGATATACTAATGCATTGGGGTAGCGGAGTAGCGATGTAGCCGAAGAGATAGCGGAGCAGTGGACTGCCGTCTGTAAACTATAATGTCTTTAAGTGAAATTTTTCCTAAATATCTAAAAAATAATATATCATAAAAAATATCCTAAAAATCTATCGATCCATCTAATCAGTATTTTCCTAGCAGCTCTAGTTTTTGATTTAGACATATGAGTAACGTCGTCATGTAATTTATTTAACTACCATTACCACATGAATAATTCAAAAATCTGTGTTATTGTGAAGTACTCAGTTAGTTCTATATTGCCATATTTTTAAGTTTTTCATAAGTTCATTGGTTTTCAAATGGTACGTATTTTTATACTCCCAGTTTTACGCTTATAACTCGAAACTTGGTCTTGGTAGTTAGAGACATTTTAGCTTGAGGACGGCAGTGGATCACTAAGTGTACTGGATATCAGTTTCAAGTCTTACTGTAAGACTGTAACAAAGGTCAGGTGATTTTAGGATTTAAACATTACTCTTCTGTGATACAAAAAAATACAACTTCATCTTATAGAATGTCGATTGGCTGAGAATGACCTTGCTACTTAAACATTTTTGCATAATTTTAGAATTTCGCCTAAATTGTATAATGCCATTTATTTATTCTTATTATGTAAATGGTTCACGTGAGGTTTTATTACTTTTGTCGGACTTTGCATAAAAAATATCGTAGGTTTATAAATCATCTGCTAGATAAATGTGTAGACTTAACGAGACATGTATGGCTTTGGAGATGTCCTCATACATGGTCTTAACCTCTTCGTCGGGATGTGTCGAGGTCGGTGCGTATACCTGTATGACTTTTAATGAATACCGTTATGTAATTCTAAGTACAAGGTACACTCTCGATCATTGTCACGTTGTTGACGAGTGACTTCAGGGCGATAAACCCGACACCCTCTTGTGTAACTTTATTTTCATTTGTCTAAAACAATTAAAAATAAAATGATATCGATTTCGCTAAGTCGATTTTGTTCTACCGACATCCCTACTGCATCGGTACAACACTACGAGTGCACGGCGATGACCACAGGCGATGACTAGGAAAACATCATGCAAGGGTAGAATAACATTATCTTTGATGGAAGTCGTCTACATACTATATTTTTTAATTTTTTGAGATACAGGTATCATACTCGTATCTCAAAAAATACGTTCTTAAAATAAGGGATATTATAAATTAAAAAAGTTATTACATAATAAATTTAAATGAAACCATTGCATGAAAAAATTATTCGTGTTCAAAAAAAGACATGTTTCCGGGACACGTACAATCCGACAACCCGTATTTAGCCAGCGTGGTGGATTATGCCTTGATTTTCCCCTTGTGAGAAAAAATCCCAAATCATCTAGTGGGAACTTAAATTGGGTTGCTTATTCGAACCTACGACCTGATAATTATGAAATCGGCCGTTTTCACCATTTGATATATATAAAAAGTATACGAGTAAGCATCCCATTAATGTTCTTCTGCTGGGACTCGGAGCCTTCTCTCGCAAGGAGAGAGTCAAAGCCATAATCCACCACACTGACCCAGTGCAGGTTAGTGGATCACTCATGACAGTCTGTAAACATGGCGTTTACCTTACAATATTTTCCTTTGCCATTTAAGTTAGCGGCATTGCGCAAATGACTTCGAAAGGACAGTGATGCGCGTGGTATTTGAACCTTGGAACTCCAGATCGGCAGATGCTGGCCTGACTAGACCAGCCGTAACTTACCTTTTAAATGTAAACGGAAAACGTCAGTTAATTTCCCAATCAAAATAGTAAATCATCCATAGGCGCAAATATAATGAATATACCTAATCATAAAGTGCCAGAACTGATTTAAATTAACACAACTTTCCTTAGATACATCAAGTAAACGACAACATAAACATTTACAAGCATAATCGATTGAAATTAGTATAGTGTCTAATAAACTATCTGTATGCGATTTTAATTGATGTTTGATGCGTATGGTTTCTAAGGAAGTGAGGAGCAGCAGTGGACCTTCGAGAATGTCTCGAAAGTAGAGCACTGCTAGAACGGATTAAGGATGAACCCTGAGGGGCAGTTCGGCCTTCAAACTTTCAAAAACTTAATAACTGGTCTCATAGATTTATTGGTAGTGAACCTATCCGCGACCAGTGGACCGAACCAGCGAGCTGGTAGACGGAGATTGTGGGTTAGCTCGTATTCTGCCACCAAACAGTAGTGTGCAAACATTACTCTATTCTGGATTTACTGCCAACGTTTCCAGATAAATGACTGGGCTTAGCGATAAAACACCTCATGTATCCGGGTGACCGCCGTAGTGTGGTGCTTTGATTTGGGAATGATCCATAACTGTGTATCACTGTGCTGTTATGGGCGGACATGTTGCTTACCATCAAGCACATGGTCTGCTTTTCTTGTCACGCTATCTTAAGAAGCAAAAAGAAGATTACAACCTGAGACAAATGTTTGTGTGATGAATACAAGTATTTGTTGCATCTGGGTATTTTTGTGCACCATAAACATGTAAGTTATTATCATAATTAGCTTACGGTCGTCTACTGCTGAATATAAGGCCTCTTCTGTAACTCGTCCAATCCACGGTTTTACGTTTAGAACCGCCACTAGCTGCATTTTGCAAATCGTCAGTCCATTTAATCTCAGGGCGTCTACACTACGTTTAGTGATTCGTGGTCTCCACTCCATAAGTCGTCTGCCCTTAAGTATGTAAGTACAACTACGTAAGTATTCTATCAGCTATCTGAGTCCTAAAAAAATTGGTTGCCTGTAAAGTCGGTATACGGGCGAAAGTTTTACGTGACAACGACTTTGAGAGGTAAAATAATTTTACGGAAGGGACGCGTGCCTTTCACTTTTTATGTCTGTCTCTCTCGCTCTTAGGCGGGCTAACCATGCTCGAGTGGAAGGGACGCGTGCCTCTCACACGCTCTCGTTGTGAGCGCATAACGTTAGCGGAGCGTAACGCAGTTTCTTGAAGTGACCAATTTATAAGACGTTGTCACGTTATTTTTTAAATGTGTTGTACCTAATCTTTGACGCCCGTCAAGTACGTCCTAGATGCGGCCCCGCCTATCAGTGGATTACCGAGCCTTAGCTAGCCCACATCTAGGCGGTTATTAAGCTGTAACGACCGCCTGTCTGCCATTAACGTGAGACTTAAACGGCAGCTTTCCTCACCCACACATGCGCACGATGCATTACCTGTACACTGCATGTTACATGTACTATGAACGAAATAGGGTTGCTAGAATACATCGTTGGGTGAAACTGAGGCGTATATACATTTTATGTAGATTTATCTATCTGCCAAACCTATGTGCAAATTCAATATTTTCAGCGAATTTAATCTTGAAACCTTGGTAAATACCAACTAAATAAAACATTTAAATCAAAACCTCTCATTCTAAATTATTATTCAACATTTTACATTGCCGAGTTCCACCTATAATTAAAAAACACTGAATAATTAAGTACTTAAATGCACAAAAAATTACAAATTATAATTAAAGAAAAATATTCCCAGAATGCTAGTACTATTTTCAAGGCATATCGCGAGGCTTACCTTTTGAGCGAATAAGATGCTAACTTTCTGATAATTGACTTAACCTAGTGACAGTATGAACCTACTTCTAAGAATAATACGTATGCGCTAGACTGCCATCGCCTGATATTAAGCGACCTCGCGGCTTACGATGAAGTGCACTTATCCAGAAGAAATCAATACTCTCTTGAGTTGAAAGCCCCCTCAGGCAACTCATTCTATTATATAGATTTTCCTACTACAGAAAAAGAGTGAAGCTTCTTTATTAAAATCTTTAGACGTCCAAGAAACGTGAGTTTTTCAAATTTACTAAACGACAAATGATTTTCAGATGCTGTGAATGTATCAACCCTAGTTCACGCACACAGACGCGGGCACTCACACACACGCGACGGCGAGCACGTGCGCCGAACGAGTCTAGATTCTAGATAGTACAGGACACGCCGAGAGCTAGAGTAGCTACTGCTGGTTATTCTGCGACCGCAGAGGACGTGAGGACCCTGACAATGACACAGCTGAGATTGTTTACGTGAAGTTCAATGAATGCAAGTTTATTATTTAAGCTCTCAACAGTTTGACAAACTTTTTGTTTGTTTGTTTGTTTACTCAAGGCTATAGGATGGATAAGTCAAGATGTAAAGAAGCCAACGCATAGTAAAAATTTACACTTTGAAGTTTAAAAAAATTAAGTTTTACTTCAGATACTCGTACGTATATCTATAAATACAAAAGGAACCCAAAACACTGTTAATTTTACTTATAAACTTTTTTAAATCTATAAAATGAATACGTTAAGTTTTAAGGAAACCAAAACATCGTCTTTATTAATTAACAGTCACAGAAGCTGCTGGCTTTAAAAAGAAATAAAAACATATTTCGAGTACATCAGTCATCAGCTAACTCACATTGGGACAGCAAGGCTGTCTAAATTATCTCCTACGACGAGAGAAGGGGTCTAGTCCCAGCTGTGGAACCCTATTACGGTATCCGACGGCTAGTCCCATCTACCCATTGAAGCGATAAACACGGAGCACTCAGGCTTTGTCTTAGTTATGTCCGAGATAGCCGAAGCCTGGTTATAAGATATGGGCGTGAAATTATTGATGAGTTCTACTTGCAGAGATTGTGTATAGTGGTCGATGTACAAGTACTGGGCTTCGCAGAACTTATGCACTACGCGTGAAAGGGTTTTTTATAGTATAGAGTGATAAGATGAGCAGAATATGCGCCTGAAGGCAAGCAACACGTCTGCCTGTATCAGCATAGTAACACGAAGCTATTGGAGCATGAAAAGTCAAAATGATTACCTGGCACCTGGCACTGCACTGCGCTCATGATACAGAGATATAAGATGTTTACCTCTATGTACAGTAATTTGACTGGAAACATTGCCCTCACACAGCCCTTGCAATATAGCGATACTCTCACATTACTGCTTGTCGGTAGAATAACTGATAACGGTATGGTATTTCCCCAGGCGGACTATGCAGGTAGTCCTACCACTACTAAATTTAGTGTAGTTTTGAGTGTCTGTTATCATCATTATCATTAGCCACGTAAATTCAAACGACGCCAATTACATCAACCAAACCTTTTTGTTACTTATTTATTTATTTATATCAATCAGCACCGTTATAGACAACTACTTACACACTAATAAGAATTAAGCTGGACCAAGTACAATGAACATTTTAATTGATTATTTTAAGATAGTGACATTATAATGACGAGTACGTAGATAACAGTCTGGAGTAAGACGAAAACAACTTTTTATCCCGGCATCCATGGGATCATCAGCATGGTTTAAGCCGCATGGCACTGGACAAATTTTAGTTAACAATTGTATTTTTTCTTTGATTGTCTCTTTTGGTCTCACGTTGGTATTTTTTTTTTTTTTTTAAATATAGAGTGACGAGACGATCAGGTCATGTGCCTGATGGTAAGCAACATGCCAGACACATAACAGCCCAGTGACAAGCAGCTATTGGAACATGAAGAGTCCAAATCATTACCTAGCACTGCACTGCGCTCGTCACCCAGAGATCTAAGATCTTATATCTCTAAGCCCTGTAATTTCTCTGTAAACATTTGTGGGTAATAATGAATATATCAACCCCTTTCAGGTTAGAACAGTTGTTCTGTGTAGCCTGCTCACCTAGTTGGCTACACAACTACGCATCCGCGCGCTACAATGTTGCAGAATGCGGGTTTCAGATTATCATACTTCGTCGGTAGTTGCCGTAATGCATGCAAAAATGTTGACTTTGTTTTTCTTTTCTGAGTGATTGTTGTGCCAATTCCTGCCGTTTAAATAACAATAGTAAACAGACAAACAGAGATTCAATTTATTTTATGAAATTGAAATTCGAAATATAAATAAATATTAGTGGACAATTCACATACAACACCATCTGACCCCAAACTAAGCAAAGCTTGTACTATGGCGGCCAGATAGCTGATATAATACATATAAAGTTTTAAATACATACTTAGATATCATAAATAGAATGTGTTCCGGTTTGAAGGGCAATGTTTCCAGAGAAATTACAGGGCTTAGAGATATAAGATCTTAGATCTCTGGGTGACGAGCGCAGTGCAGTGCTAGGTAATGATTTGGACTCTTCATGTTCCAATAGCTGTGTGTCACTGTGCTGTTATGTGTCAGGCATGTTGTTTACCATCAGGCACATGTCCTGATAGTCTCGTCACTCTTTATTTAAAAAAAAAAAAATAGAAACACCCAGATATAGTTAGATATTTCGTTGTAGTCTTTGGAACATCAACTATGAAACGATTCCTGTTCTTCAGTCCTCCGTAACAAACAATAAACACGGAATCTACTCCCAGGCAATAAACCTGCCAAAAGCCATAAACCTTTCAATTGCGAATCCCTTTGGTAATCCACTTTGCGCCTACGCCACCACAGATAACCTCATAGTTAGTATATGCAAGTTGACGGTCACAGCCAAGTGTATAGTTACTATAGCCCTTCCCTCCCCTATTTCCCCCCCGAGAGAAATGGCGCGACCTTGTTTCTTGACCCACTGCCGACGTCGCGAGCGAGCACAGACCCACACACAGGCGCGTCGCACACAGACAAGCGCCGTGTTCACACAGCTTCTTACTTCTGGATGAAGCTCTGCAGATTTTTTTTTAAGGCAAAGAGTGACGAGAGGGGCAGGAAATCTGCCTGATCTGACAACACGCCTGCCCATAACAGCACAGTGTCACGCAGCTGTTGGAACTTGAAGTGTAAAATCATTCCCCAGGGGACACAGTAAACGTGACGCCCCAAAAACCGTTTACGTTGAAAATTCAAAAAAATAACATATTTAACGCGGGAATACAACTAGGCACGTAAAATGGCGAGACGCTACCAGTAAAGACTTTTTTTGCTCCACACATTCTATCATTATTATTCAAAGACAATTTAATTTGTGTTATTATTGGTGACCCCAATTCCAAAATTTGATGCTGCGACCGCTCCTATGTGGCGGTCGCGTCTAAAAACATCAACATCAACAGCCCACTAAATGTTCCCACCGCTGGGGCTCGGGCCTTCTCTCGCAAGAACAGCGTCTAAAACCATAAGTTTTTTTAATCGAAAGACTCTAAAATAAGAATGGTTCGGCTGGGAATATAAATTGAATAATGGTAATTGATTGATTCTCACACAACACCATCTAGCTCCAAACTTGTACTCAAGCAGTCAGAAACTTGATAAATAACTTTTTAAATCAAATAATCGATCTTAGGTTCTACGGGCAGACTTACTACTTGTACTTACTTAGCCACGAGGTTAATAAGAGAATTACCTAAACTTGTCATATCAAGAATTTAAGCCAAGTCTTAGTGTAGTGTTGTAGTCGTACTAACAGATATTAAGAGTTATTCATCCTCTGCGCTAGTCTGAAATTAAACAAACAGATATAGGTAGACCAGGCGCTGGATGGAGTTGTGTGTGCAAAATATGAGAATATGAGGACCCCACACATTCTGTGGGACCCCACTCGGCGTACGGTTGGCTTACGGTTTTGAACGCAGAAAATTATAATAGGCATGTCGACTCATTTTTGATTTAATGTGCCATCAAAAGGCTACTCAATAACTGAAATATAGGTGAAAGAATTACTTTGTTATCTTAAAAACTTCCCGTGATATCACGATTTTAAAATCACAATTTTGGACTCTCCCAAAAACGCTTCATACAAATCACTACAGAAACGTGACGTCACATTGCCGTAGTTTCTATGCGTCGCGCGTAAAGTTTGTATGGTAGCTATATTAAATATTGCGTTTAGGAAACTGGTTTCATAACAAAAGTTACTTGAAATTGAATGGGTTATCCAATGGTAAATATATTTTCTAGTAATTTTGTACTTTTAAAATGGACTTACCCATCCCTCTTTGAATGATCATAAAGTAAGTTATATTAATAAATATCAAAATTAAAATTGGTACACATTTTATTCTATTTAAATACTGTCATTATATCAAATAATTTAATATAATTGCAGGACCTGTCGACACGCCTATTATGAATGTTGCCAGTAGGTCCATTTTTTAACGCTCCATTCCCTTAGAATTCAAGTAAGTGGACTGGCAACATGAATGCAAATAGTTATTGTGGGCTATCAGTTATCAGTACTTCTAACTTCGTGTAGACAAAACTAGCGTTGCTTAGCTTGTCTACACGAAGCTAGAAGTGCTTGCTAGCTTACTAACACTAGCCTTCTATCCTAGCTTGAAAAACTAGCCTCGTGTAGCTCGGGCATGAGAGATAGATGTATCCTGTCGCGGACTTTTTAAGGGGTACACTGCAGTACATTTTTTAGTAGTGCTAGGACTCTTGGCAGAGTCCGCATGGCGAAGTAGTACCTTTGCCAGTTATTCTACCGCCAAGTAGTAACGTGCGTACATTACTATGTTCCGGTTTGAAGGACAATGTTTCCAGAGAAATTACAGTGCATAGAGATATAACATCTAAGATCTCTGGGTGACGAGTGCAGTGCAGTCCTAGGTAATGATTTGGACTCTTCATGCTTCAATAGCTGCGTGTCACTATGCAGGCACCTGTCCTGCTCGTCTCTTCACTATATATTAAAAAAAAGAAAAAAAGCGAGTAACGCGCTCGTCCAACCCCGACGCTATGCCACTTTACTGCTACATCTGCAACACCTACTACCCCAATAATTTGTTATAACGCCTAAGTAGTTAACGCCTTATAAAGACAATGTGTTGACTAACGCCAGTTTTTTTGCAGTTGGCTTATAAAGACAATGTGTATTGATTGCGAAAGGATCGTCCCGGGTCCGCCCGAGCGCGCATATTTAATATTCTAATGCTATGTAAGCGTGTCTCCGAGCTCGTGGGAGTGGACAATTACATGCGACCTCAATATCACCGCCCGTCTTACTGCACACTAGTACCGCCCCGCGGTTTCACCTGTGTAGTACAGGTTCCTGTAATTTGACCGCGATAGCGTAAGGCTTATGCTATTGCAAAGGGAATATTTTGGACTGCTCATGCCATAAGCAAAAAGAAACAAAAAAAAAACAAAAAGAAAGCAAAAAAAACAACAGGCGTTAGTCAACACATTGTCTTTATAAGGCGTTAAGTACTTAGGCGTTTTAACAAATAAAATAATAATTTGTCCGCAATATTCCCTTTGCTAAGACTTCGGGGCTTTCTCTTATGCACATCAAAAGAGTCAAGCCAAAATCAACCACACCAGCCAAGTGCAGGTTGGCGGATGCATGCGTGGATGACGTCTAAAGATTTTAGAGACGTGTTAGTTATTCACGATGGTTTTCTTACGCACATGACTTCGAAAAATAAATGATGCGCGTAGCATTCGAATTTAGTTCGAATCGGCTCCAGACCACCAATTGACGTTCTCCCAACTAAAGCAGCCGTAACTTCTAGACCAGCCGTAACTTAACTTACCGCGATAAAAAGTATATAAATATGCTATTCCATACTATAGGTAATCAAATTTCAACCCGATGAGCAACAAAAATATTCTAGGTACCTTTCAGTTGGAGACCTTGAGTTGATGGGGGCAGAGGCTAAAGGCTTCCTCTCAGACTCCCGCTTCGGCGCGTTCCTGGAGCAAAGGTTGGCCATTGCCATTCAGCGTGGGAACAAGGCAAGCATCATGGGCACTTTTGCGCCGGGAGCAGTTAGGGGTCGTTGATACGGAGATAATTTTTAATTTTATTTTCCATTTTATCTACGATATTTATTCATTTAATATTCATTGCACAGTAACAAAAATAATGTTACAAACGGAAAGCTCAATGCTAGGGCGCATTTTCTACCCGCTGAGTAGGACATTTAAATGTCATGTAGGCAAATATAAACAGTAGAAACTAAATTAATTTTGAAACAAAATAATGTGGGAAAAGTTTTCAAATAATGTATTTATTATGTACACATAACTTTACTATAGTTAAAGAGATGTGATTTTGTTTTAGCTACTCGTTTCCTCCCAATATTTATGTTAGGTTTAAATTTACTCCATTATTTTGTACGAAGAATTTGTTTGATAATAATCATTAGATAGAATTAACTTTCCTTGAACTTTCAGATTGGTACTTGGTACCTAATATTAGTAAGATTAGTGGCCTTTTACGTGGATGAAATGCCTTTACACAGGCCGTTCTGCCTGGAAGGTGACGGTCAGGTTACGTTGGACTCTCCTACTGTCTCCTCGGCGATGTTCAACCAATGCCGATTATGGCGGGGAACCGGACCAGTCTCGCATTCTTCCGCGAACCCGCCGCGGCTTGCCCGGACTACGGACCCTCCTATAGGCCACACTGAAGCACCTATACCCAAGATACGCCTTGACCACGTCACGGAACCAACCAGTGACTGCCGATTGTTGGGAATCGAATCAGAGGCTCCGGATCGACAGAGCGTTCTTCCGACTTGACCAGCCGAAACTTCCTTAGCACCCTTGGTCCCTCGTAACGGGACTGGGCTGTAAATATCGTTAAACTCGCCTCCAGGCCATTTGCAGCTATACAGCCTATGCTTATTACATTTAGATTATATAACCTTACGTAGCATTTGAAAAGTGAAAGAATTTTTATAAATAATTTTCGAGATCAGTTAGAAACATACTAAACATAATACCTATTAGTAGGTATAGATGAACTGCACCTTGTCGTCTGACCACCACTGGTCCACATATTAATTGGCGATGACTAACTTTTCCAGAATAAATATTAGTATTTGTGTCAATCCAGATAGAGTACTTACTATTGTATTTAATTTCATTGAAATCCGTTCAGCAGACACTGAGATAAGGGATAGCAAAGAAACACTCACACAACCACACAGACTTTTGCGTTTATAACACTTTTTTTTTACTTTTATAGGTTTACACTTGACCGCCATCTCGCCTGATGTTAAACGATGATGCGGTCTACGATGGAGCGTGTTTACCTAGAAGAAACCGATTCACAGAAAGATTGTAACTATCGGGAAAACCCCTCTCAGGCAACGTATTCCACAGCCTAGACGTTCTTATCACGAAAGTAGAGTGAAATCTCTTCGTTCGTGTCTTTGGAACATCAACCGTGAAACGATGTCGCTTTTTCGAGCTACGAGCATTCCGATAGAAAAAAGGGTAAGGTGGTATTAGATCGTACAAATCAGTCGCACACTCTCCGAAGTATATCCGATAAAAAACCGAAAAGCTAGCAATTTACCGGCGATGTTCGAGACTTTGCAGTCTTTTTCGCACGAGAATGTCATTGCCTATGAGCCTTTTGGCACGTCTCTCGATCGATTCCAGAGCCTCCAGCTGATACTTAGCCGATCCATCTCAAAGATGCGAGCAGTACTCCATACAGGAGCGAATCTGTGCTTGATACAATGTGAGCAACTGTTCAGACTTGACTAGTTTATAGTAAATTGAAGTCCTCCTGTAACATACCCAGGCTCTCGCGAAGATATTGCTATCAGCAATAAGGCGGCTACTTCTGGCTCTGGTTCATAATCGTGTAGCAGGAATACTTATTCTCTTCGTTGGTGTTGTAATAAATAGTTTGCTATCCTAAAGCTTCGACCGTTTAAATTATGTCTTGTAGGCTTGGACGTATAAAAAAGCGTAGTCTCGCTGAAACAAAAACTGTGTCCATCGAGTTAGCCACATATACAGGCTGCCACGCACACATCAGTGGGGCATTACAAGCACTACTTGTGTATATGTGTGCATGTCAGCCTATCAGTGACAACCGGACAACGCACACATGCAAATGTGGCCGACTCTAGTGACACAGATTTTGTTTTAGCGAGACAACATCCGACTTTTTTATACGTCCATGCCGTCAGGTAAGATTATTATTGAAAAATATGGCGGACGAATTTTTTGTTTTATCAAATTACTAGCAGCGCCTCTCGGTTTTACTTGCGTAGTTCCCGTTACCGTTATTTTCCCGGGATAAAAAGTAGCCTCGTGTTCTTCGAGGCTATAGGTAATCTGTGTTTAAAATTTCAACCGGATCCGTTCTATACGTAACAAGCATCCACACATTGACATTTGACGTCCATGTTTGTAAGTATATTTTTTTTTGAAAAGGGACCAAATTAAATATGTTAGTTTTTCATTTGCGGACAACTGCCATAGGTCACTCTGCTGCCATCTGAACTTAATCATTTAGTAAAATGGAGTGACAGAACGAGCAAGACTGAAGCCTGATGGTAAGCCAAGTCTGTCCATCGAACCACAGTGCCAATAGTCCAAATTACTACCTTGTATTACACAGCAATCGTCATCCAGAGAAATCATATTATTCATAATATCATTAGATCATTACCCTATAATTTATTTAAGAATACATAGCAAAAAAGCTGTGGCCTCGAAAAATCTGCAAAAGAATCCGACCACATTAACAGGATAACAGCAAGATAAACAGAAATTGGCTTCTAAAATACTTCCAATAACAACTTAGGCTTAAATGAACTTAATAAATGACCAAGGCTTTTCCTATTCATGAATACCTACGAAGTTATTCGCTATTTAGTCTAAATGCGCAGCCTAAATCATTTACCCACTACATAATCCGCAACCTTTACCATACTAACTCACACTTAATCTACGGCACCCCCCACTTCCCCCTTTCACCTTACCTCACCCCCGCAACACACTTCCGCGACACAGATTCCCAAATCAAGACCGCAGATGATACAGCAGTCACTACGGACCTACATATTTTGGAACTTAAAACCTCATCAACCGTATTAAATTGAACCTTATTTTAAGACTAGTAAAGTGTAAAGTACGCTTTTAACTGTATTGGAATAGGAAAAGCGACTCTATTGACGTAGCGGAAGGTGTAATTTTGATTTGGATGAGGAATGATCAATGAATTCAAAACGGTATGCAGCGCGAGCGCCGCGATGCGTGAGCTCGGATTCGGAGGTTTTTTAAAAGCGTTTTTGGCAGTTTTGCCGTTACATTTTCGACTTTAAAGTGTGAGGAAGTAAGGTTGGTAGTTGGTTGGAGGTTTTAGTAGGTTTGCGAGTATGTCACGGCGGAGTTTGCATACTGAAGCGCGACCAAACGTGGCCAAATCGTGAGTGTTTTCGGCTTGTTGTCGCGAGCGGCGCCCGCCGCGGACCGCGGACTGACACACTTGTTTGACTTTTACTATCTTTTGTTGTCGTGCAAATTATTTCACTGCTTTGCATAAGTACTGAAAGAACGCGAAACAGGAGAGGAAGCCTATTATGGGTCTTATGTCTTATGTGCTATCTCATAGGCCATAGTTCGAAAAGCAGTAGCGACCACCAGAACAGTTTAAAAACTTATCCATGTTCAAATACAAATACAAATACAAAAATCTTTATTGCTGTTTGCAGGTAAGATAAGATGATACAAAACATTTAAATAATTGACCCATACAAACTGGCCTCTTCTTCTAGAGGCATGCAATATGTCTGGCAACGCAGTTTCCATTGGTCTGAATTTATACAATGATAATAATAGTCAGCTGATAAAGTCTTCTTCTTCTTTTTTCATTTTTAACTTTTAATCGGTTGTATCATATATGTCATCTGATTTATCATGTATTAATTTCTGGCTTCTATCCCGTTGTGTCAAAAGTAGATTAAAAAAGATACTGGTACGCAAATGCTATTACACTGTGAAAGAAAGAAATAATTTTTAACTGATAGGGAAATTAATTGGAATACTGATGTAAGTATAGATTTGGTTTAACATGACATTTTGCATTCCATTAACTTCCACATTAAATTCCATTAGTCACATTAGTGTCCACTGTCTATATTTTATAAAACTTTACATTTAACTAATGTTAGATCAGATAATATATTGTAACTGACAGGTTGAATCAGATTACTCTATATATATTGTGTGAGTTCTTTGAGTAGTTATACAAATATTAAATTTTAAATTTTATACATGTTGACATTCTTTAATACACATTGACATTGGTTTTTATATACATATTATTGAATTATTATTTTTTGATTTTTCTATATATAATGACATTGTTTGACATTGCTCACACGGCTGAACTGCAAGAGCTACTACTGCAAGACCTTGGATTCTACATGAAACCACACACTTGTCAAAGTCCATAACATCATCCTGCTGAAGCACAAGACGTTGGCGTAATTGTACTCATCAAACATATCACACTAACATAACACAACGGGATAGAAGCCAGAAATTAAAAGACGATGAATCAGATGACATATAATATGATACAACCGATTAAAAGTTAAAAATGAAAAAAGAAGAAAAAGACTTTATCAGCTGACTATTATTATCATTGTATAAATTCAGACCAATGGAAACTGCGTTGCCAGACATATTGCGCGCCTCTAGCAGAAGAGGCCAGTTTGTATGGGTCAATTATTTAAATGCTTTGTATCATCTTATCTTACCTGCAAACAGTAATAAAGATTTTTGTATTTGTATTTGTATGAAGCCAACTGCCATAGATAGTCTTGTAGTTGTAGTTTGCAGAGTCCGCCTGGGGATGTAACACACTATTGCCAGTTAGGTAGTTATTCCACCACCAACAGGGCCGGGTCGTGAGTTCAAGGGGTCCTGGGCTACTACTTAGGAGCTTACTTTTTCGCATTATCGTCTATTTTCGACACTAACTTGAGTTAGCTGGGGGCCTCTGGAATACACGGGGCCATGAGTTGAAGCCCAAAAAGCCATATGGTAGATCCGGCCCTGACCGCCAATCAATAATGTGAAAACATCACTGTTATCCGGTTTGAAGGGCAATGTTTCCAAAGACATTTACATAGGATAGGGATAAAACATCTTAGGTAAATCGACTAATCTGGGGATGAGCGCAGTGCATTGCTAGGTACCTAATAAGAACTCTTCGTGTTCCTAAAGTTGCATGTCACTGTGCTGCTATGGGCAGGCGTATAACTTACCATAAAGCACATGGCCTGCTCGTATTGCCACTGTATACTATAAAATAAACTAATCATATTACCTAGCACTGCGCTGCGCTCGTCACCCAGAGATCTAAGATGTTATATCTCTAAGCTCTGGAATTTTCAGTTTGAGGTCAGATGGTGATGTGTGTGTGAATTGTCCACCAATATTTATGTGTTTATTATCTATATTTAACGCTCCGCTCCGGTGCTCCAACGCTACGCCACCGCCCGACATTAGAGCGGACCCATAAGATTTTCCTCTACCAAAGTGTTCAACGCACCTCAAGTGTTCACTTCAAAAACGGCAAGGATAGGTACTCAAAAACTACCATTTTGCAAGAAATAAGCCAGCCCTAGAGTAACAATATCTACTAATATCATGCAGTCCTATAGGCTAGGAAGTGAAAGCCTTTTAAAGGCGAAACTCGAGGAGGCCGAAGCAGCCATTTACAATAATGTCACTTCCCGGGTCATCAAGGGAACCATGACAGGACAGTATATGGCAGCTTACAGTGCAGAAAATGGCTTCGTGACACTGAACGAGAGAGAGAGACAGAGCGCGCGGGAGTGCCTGTTTATGCGACACCACCAAATGACCCAATTGTAGTTACTGCCCGATGCACCAAGATTATGCTGGACGATAAGATCCTAGAGATGGCCAAGACCATCGAAGGGAACGGAAACGTCAAAGCAGATTGGGAAAATTGGGAGGTACCGAGAATACAGTGGGTCAACGGAGTTCCAGGATGTGGAAAAACAACATGGGTGATTAGACACTTCGACGTGGACAAGGACGCCATCATCACTACAACAACTGAGGCAGCAAAAGATCTAAGAGAAAAGCTATCGCACCGAATCGGAAACCTGGTCAAAACCAGAGTGCGAACCATGGCTTCTGCTCTGGTAAATGGTTTCGGTAGAGAAAGTTTCAGTCGCCTCATGGTGGACGAAGCTCTCATGAACCATTTTGGAGCCATTGTGATGCCTTCAAGGCTCTCTGGTGTTGGTGAAATTGTCCTCATTGGAGACGTCAATCAGTTGCCTTATATCGACAGGGAAAATCTCTTCGAAATGAGGTATCATCGCCCGAACCTGGTAACAAAGATCAGCCAGGAGTTGCTCTGCACACATCGAAACCCAATGGACGTCGCATATGCACTGAGGGAAATATACTCCGGTATGTACTCTTCAGCGTCCCGTATAAAGTCCCTAGAACAGAGAAGATATAAGGGAGCGCAAATACCCAACACCCTACCAAATACCCTCTTCTTAGTTCACACTCAAGAGGAGAAGGAGACCCTGACAAACCAAGGTTATGGATCAGGCACCGGGTCACGCATCCTTACTATCCATGAAGCTCAAGGACTAACATACGAGTCGGTAATCGTAATCAAAACCAAGGCAAACATGAAGCTGCACGAGAGCGTGCCCCATGCGGTAGTGGCAATCTCACGGCACACGGGGACCTTCACATATTACGCTGACGACACCGACGACGCCATCGGTCGGTTCGTGCGGCGAGCGTGGGCTGCATCACCGAAGACCATCCGCGATTTTAACCTACAGATGGCCATCAGGGACAGAAATGCGGCCGTTGTGGAGGCTCTGGGCCGGGAGGAGGCAGCTTAGGCAAATGACAAGGCAAACACTCGATGTCGAGTCGATTACTAGCGGAATCCCAACCGGTAGTGATCGGCTCTACAGACGAGCACTAGAATTAGATTTTAAATGTACCCAACCCCCTCCTATTTTCCTCTTCTTCTCCTTATCCAAGATATGTGTAAAAAACGATAATTGTAATGACAAAGATCACGGACCCCGGAGTCTGTGGAGTGGCTAATTTAAATAAAAAAAAAAAAAAAAAAAAACTACTAATAACATGATTTTCAGATGGCGGTCAAGTGTAAGCCAAGAAATCACGCTCGAAGCTGCACTGCGCTCGTCACTTTTCGATTCTTATCTTTTTACCCTGTAATCCCTCTGGAAACATTCCCCTTCAAACTTGAACCTAGTAATGGTGGTGGTCATTTTCACGCACACAACAGCGGCTGACCCCAAACTAAGCAAAGTTTGTAATAAAGCAGACAGATAGCCGATACAATACTTATTTATTATGTAGTTATAAATTCATATTTTTTATACCCACACACATCACACATATTTGCACTGGGTGGGAATCGAACACACGAGTCTCGGCTTTGCAGGCAGACTTATCATCGATCAAGCCACGAGGCCAGTCCTTATTTTACCGCCAAGTAGCAATGTTTGCACAATACTGCAAGCGGTAAAATAATGGTGTCACCAGGTGAACTCTACAGTTTTACCACTTAAAAAGACTACGTTAATAAATAGGTACCTGAATCGTGGAATTCCGTTGAAATTAAATGTTCCTAATTTTAAATATGTATAGGCATATTGAATCTATATAAATAAAACGAATGTTTGTCTGTATGTCTTCTTTATATTGTCGTAAACATGTGACGATCTTTAGCAACTAAGTTGTTGTGAATGAGCCAAAGAAGTGTTCTGTGTTTGTAAGACAATTTTACGAAAGGTGGCGTAGAAACGCGCTCAGGGTACAGCTAGTTAGTAATAAAACACAAGGGAAACGATTAATTATTTTTATTGGAGCCCCAAAGACACAACGCTTACAAAGCAAACAAAAATATCAAAGCTGACAAATTGCGTAACGGTATTCGTAAATCTAAAAAAAATCAACAATTCTTAGCATTTACTCAAACTGATTAGATTTTCATCTAAAATACGCTAACTGCGTTACTATGCTGTGAAAATTCCAGACACAGAGTCAAACAATACCTTTATCTTTGTGTATATGTATCTATTTCAAGAGTAAATCTTCTAATCCTATAAATAACGACTTTCAAAATGATATAATTAATGAGCGTCTATGCGGAATTACTCCCAAATATGAGCATTATTTTATTTGTAGAATAATATAAAATACGTATGATAATTACTTCAAAATTATCAACTTATTTTATTTAAAGACAAAAATATTTTATTGAATGTGTTGCAAACTGATGGAAATTTATTTTAGCGCCATCTAGCGAGTATATTAAAAATCAGCTTGATAGTGAAAAGTTTTTGTCAAGCATTTGCATTTCCAAGTATACAAAGTTGGAAACTAGCAAGTGCATTAAAAAGAAAAAGCTGATTAAATATATATATAAATTCATTTTACATTTTATGGCCGCTCATTAACGTTGTTGAAGCAAAGCAAACTATTCGTCGGTAAATAATACATAAAATTGTTAATTGATTTGGCAAACCATACAAACATACAATAAGTACCTACGTGTTTAAATATATACTTTTAAGTTTATATTAACTACTTTCTACTTACACGCTATTGTGAATCCTCCGAAGAAAATTGGACATATCTAGTATAAAAACACTGTGGACATCAATTGGGAGTCTTAAATCTTGAAGATCATTCAACTGGCAGCAATTCCAGATATTGATAAAGCTGGCAAGTACATTTCCGAGCAGTTTTTTTCGTGTTGAAAGTATTGGTATCGCATATCAAACAGGAATTTTTTGTCACACATGCATACAACGTGCTGTAAACAATCGTCCAAAATAACCAATTACACCACATAAAACTTTCTAAAGAGAAATTCCCACCCGCGCTTTAATTTTTGGTAATTATTCGAAAAAATCAAGGACAAAACAATAACGAACATATGTAACAATTATGACAAAGTCCAGCTGATCATGACATTTGATTGTAATTGAACGCTTGCTACCACAGACAATCAAGATACGCAACTAACTGAAGCTGTGAACAGCTAACATATTTGACGTCGACAATGACAGTAAATCTTGATATCTGACATTTGAAGCCTTGTCACAGATAAAACACAGTCGACATATTTTTATTTTTTTTAAGTTTATGGCATTGTTTTAATGTATTTGCCATTAGTTGCAACACAACCGCCTTATATTATTATTTTAGCACAGGACTCTAAATAATATTTTGGTGTTTTTTACTTCCCGAACGCACATACAATTTTGCATTAGTAACCAAGTTGATTTAGAACTTCACTTGGAAATATTTATAAATCATGGAATTAATGGATACCGACAACGTAACAGTTAGGTTTCACCCTAGGCAGAGAGCCAGCTCATTAGAAATCTCACCGACAGTTCATTGTTCGAATCGACAAGAATTAGTATGCCAGACGTGGGGTTGGATCAAAGTGACCTGAATTCTACTTCAAAGCAAAGGATTTGCAATTTGGAAATTCAGCTGGCATCTGCTCACAAGGAAATAGAAGATTTATTACTGGAAAATGGACAATTAAAAAAAGAATTAGAACGTTGCACAAAATTAAATGATATTTACAAGAAGATTGACTACAGTAGCGTGCAAAACACGCCTCTTATGAATAAAAAAGAAAGAAAGCGCGTGTTTTTTAGACAATGAGGATGATATGACTCCAGGAAGGAATCATCAACGTCGACTGTAAATATTCGTCCTTTCGTTTACGAAAAACAACAGGAGACTATAAAGGAATTGAACGAAAAAATGGAACAGCTGCAACAATGGTTAGAAGAAGAAAAGTTAAAGAATAGAGACATAGAACAAAAATTAAACACATCCAATCAAAACCTCATCGTAAAATTGTATTGCAACCAAAGAATAAATACAAAACAACTACACACATACAAAAAAAACATAAAAGTCTCTCAAAAAAAATTTTTCAAATTGGAAAAAGAATGTACCAAACTAAAACAAGAAAATAGAAAATTACACCACACTGCTCTAGAATTACAAATAAAATTAAAAACCACAGCCGAAAATAACGATATTACGCAAAAAATATATCAAGATCCCAAAAGTGATCAAAGTCTAAGAATAGATAGGAAATTAAATAATGGTGTAATAGAAACAAATGGAAGAAATATTGCTATTTTTTCCGATAGATTTGGACAAGGATTGGGATCAAAACTAAGCAACTACTTGGAAAATGGAAACCAAATTATTAACCTATGTAAACCAGAAGCCAGCTGTGGTATAATATTAAATAATTTTAATGAGATGACAAAAAACTTCACAAAAAACGATATCGCCATTATACTTATTACCAATTATCATGGAACCTTAAATCTTAAGACGAAGAAGCAGGAATATACAAAAACAATTAGATATATAATAGGCAAAGCAAACAGATCTTTCAATGTGATAGTCAGCGGAATACAGTATGATAACGCAAATGGCAAAATAATTCATAAAATAAATGAAGAAATAGCACACTTGGCTAATACAAGTGAGAATGTAAAATTTATAGATCCTAATTTAAGGGATAATCAAGGAAAACTTATAGAATATTACAAATCTAAAGATATAGTGACAAATACGATACTATTGTCAGCAAAACAAAAACAATTTTTAGGCTCTTCTACACTTCAGTTCGTAAAATGTATAGCTGATGACGTCCCATTAGTTTCTTGTAACTCAAATTTTCCAGCAAGTTCACAAATACTAGGGAACAAATAATCCTACATGCCAATGTACAGTGCATAAATAATAAATATTTAGCCATTGAAGACCTCTTAAATGATTGTGACTGCGATGTTCTCTGCTTATCTGAGACATGGGGAGAAGATGAAAGAGTGCCTAGTATGGTTATTCCCTAATTTTAAATTGGCTGCTTATTTTAATAGACATTTTTTTATTCATGGGGGTACCGCCATATTTGTAAAGGAATGTTTAGAATATAAGATACGTAATGACATTAATAGGATTTCGTTTGAAATGAATTTTGAAATTTCTGCTATAGAGTTAAAAGAGGTCAAACTTGTTATAATTGCTGTGTATAGACCAGATAAAGACATATTTTTATTTTTTGACTTATTTAAAAAATTGTTGAATAAACTTTGTTATGAAGGGAAAAGAGTTGTACTAGCCGGAGACTTTAATTTGAATTTATTGAAAGTGGATAAAAATATCAAAAAAAGTTCTGGAAATTGTGAATAATTTTAACTTTAAATTTGTTCTGGATAAACCTACAAGAGTGCAAGGCAGCAGCGCAACCTGTATAGACAATTTTATCGTTAACTTTGATAACTATAAGGGATATGTTTTGGATCACAAACTGTCTGATCACAAGGTAATCAAATTGGTAATTTCTGGCAACTCGAACAAAAATTGTAATAAAATAGATAGTAATACTTCTAGTTTTATAAGAAACATGTCTCCAAATAATTGCTTTTATTTTCATTATTTATTTGGTCAAGATTATGTTAGGTTGAAACATCAAATAGTCACGTGTAATGATCCCAATGCAAGAATGAATATTTTGCAAAATGCAGTAAAATTCTATTACGATATCGCTTTCCCAAAAAAGAAAATGTAAAACTAACAAACTTAGACAGAAATTGACAACAAAAGGCATAGAGGTCTCCAAACAAAAATTGGCTAGCATGGAATTGTTACAGGAGCTCAATCCCAATAAGGAAAGAGAAAGAGAGATTAAAAAATACCGAAAAATGTTGCGTAAAGTATTTGTTGCATCCAAAAGACTTCAATACAGCCAACGAGTACATTTATCAAAAAATAAAGTAAAAGAAACTTGGAAAATCATAAATGAGCAAGTGAGATTTGGTAGCAAACAAAAAGATCACTGTCAAATAAAATCAGTAAACAATGAAGACGGGCTCGAAGAAACAGATTGTAAAAATATAGCTAATTTATTTAATACATTTTTCAAAAACATTGCTCATAAATTGACATTAAATTCTAAAATTGACTATAATAAATATATGACATACTTAAATAAAAACAGTAAACCACCGAATCCTATAAAATTTGACCCAATAGATCTAGATGAATTATTGACGATTGTGCGAGACATGAAACCTAAAACTACCCCGGATATATATGACATAAATTGTAAAACTTTGAGGCAACTTATCTTAGAAAACGGATGTCTTCTGGAACTGCTACTATTGACAATTAACGATTGCTTGGAAAAAGGCACGTTTCCAGATTGTTTAAAACTAGGCAAAGTTATTCCATTATTCAAAAAAGGAGACAGTTTAGATCTTGGTAACTATCGCCCAATTTGTATATTACCAACAATTTCAAAAATTTTGGAAACTGTCATAAAAAATAGAATAATTAATTTTTTTTTGAGGAACACCGCCTGTTTACTGTATCACAGTTTGGATTCCGTAGAGGCCGGTCGACTGAAATGGCCATAAGAAAAGTCATTTATTACATTTTAGAATCGATGGATGAATCACAGAAGTGTGCAAGCATTTACTGTGATTTATCCAAAGCATTTGACTGTTTAAGACATGACATACTTTTAACAAAACTAGAGTACTACGGCTTTGAAGGGACGGCATTAAATATTATGCGTACTTACTTACACAAACGGATGCAAAGAGTATCAATCAACAATGTAAGCTCAAATTATGAATATATGGACATAGGTGTACCACAAGGCTCAATATTAGGGCCAATACTATTTTTAATTTATATTAATGATCTTGTGAATGCTGTGCCTGAGTGGGCAAGTATTAGTTTATTTGCTGACGACACCCATATCGGTGTAAAGGATAAGTGTAAGAGTAAAATGAAAGAAAAGGTACAAACAGCTATGAAGAATATTAAGGACTGGTTTGAAGCCAATGGAATAATTTTGAATGAAGATAAGAGTGTCATCATGGAATATCAAACGAAAAAAAGTATTGATAAAAATCCCACAGTTAAGGAAAATGTATTTTTGGGATATACCATTGATTACACCATAACTCACATAGCTCATATTGATAAATTATGCAAGAAAATATCAAGCGCAAATTATGCACTACTAAAATTAAGGCCTCTAATAGATAAGAACTCACTAGTCGCTGTTTACTATTCGTACGTACAGGCAAGATTGCGATATGCAATCACAGTTTGGGGCAACAGTGTGAGACATAAACAGAGTATTAAAATCACAAAAGAAGTCGATAAGAGTTATGTTTGGGCTTCGTAAACGTTCGTCTGCGAAATTACACTTCAAGAAAAATAGAATAATGACGGTCATATCGCTATACATTTATAGTTCTTTGCTTGAAATGTACGATGAAATAGGAAAACAGCTTGTCACAAAAAGAGCATTATAAGTTAAAATGAAACTGAGAAACGGAGATGACTGGTACATGCCTAACGTGCGATTAACCAAAGTGAGAAAACAGGAATCTTTAACAAGATATTAATGTTTAACAAGCTTCCTCGTAGCTTAACTAAACTGCATCAAAATGATTTTAAGCGACAACTTAAATACTTTTTTGAATACAATCCATTTTATTCGATAAATGAATTTATGGAAATGCCTTTGACAGAATCTTCATTCTTGCTTGAACCCAATGGTACAGGGTAGGAATGCAAATATACATTTATTTAAATTACATCAATTTTATAATTATTTTAAATATTTGTTTCGCATGAAAATGACATTTATGTAAATTTGACATATTTTGCTTATGCAAAAAAAAAAAAAATGTTTTCTCAAATTTTGACCTCATGAATTTATTATAATTGTGAAAATGTATCTGATTTATATATTTGTCTTCTAAATTTATTTTATTCACGTGACATTCTATATCTCTTAATGAAATATTTAGTTTTATTTTATTTTTTATATTGAAATTCAGTATTTTTTTTATTTTATTTTTTTGTAATTGTAATAGCTTGCTTTTTAGATTGATTTGTTTCTTATAAACTTGTATGATTGACGTGCCCAGTGTAACATAAGTGGTTATAAGGTGAATAAATATATTATTATTATTATTATATTATAATACTTAATAATTACTTATAATAAACTGATATTCGAGTCAGTCGATAATAGAGTCTATAGATAGAACAACACGATCATGAATTACTTAGTTAATGATTTTGACAATAAGACTCAAAATACTTTATAGCCAAGATTAACTTTAGCACAAAATATACCTATGCTAGCATATAAAATACTCATCAAATACCTTAATTCAACTACTCGCGTCAACCTAATAATATGAAGATCGAAAATATCAGTCAAAGGTAAATAATACTTATCGATTTCACAATAACTTTAAATCTACACAGTGGCGTAGAAATAAACGAATCAAAATACTTAATCCTAAGAACGTAAATGTCTAAATATTAGATTCCGTCTACAAAATGTAAAGGACTCGGAGAAAATAAATCAAATACTTTCATAAATGAATAGGTGTACAAATTAACTAATACAACTAATCTGTGTAAATGGCTAAATAACCACACAATAAAAATACGTAAATATTTCAGATTCTGAACATTTTGTGTAAAAAATAAATCAATGGCGTCAATTATACGGTTACTTGCGATTTTGGTCACAGTGTCATCTATTAGTTTTGGCTGGAACTTTAATGAAGAGACAACTTTTGTTCAAGAGCTGCCCAAATAGGATCGAGCTCCCAGGAGTTGTAGACGTTCTTTTCTGGGAGGATAGATGGCGCGGCCTCGCCGACTCCTATGTAGTCTGACATCTCTACGCCAGACGGCGCCACCCGCTGTTGGCGGCGCCGGCCAGATGCCATGCGCATGCTGTGGACCAATCCTGCCGATTGAATCCGTTCTGCAACAATAAATGAATAAACAAAACTAAATAAACAACCTGAAATTTTATAAATCATAATGTGCTTTGACTAATTTTAGAACGAAACCACTCGCAAATGTCTGTTAAGGATTAGGTACCTACGTATAAGCAATAAGTATATTTAAATTCTAACAGCTCGACCTTTTCAGACGTTACGCCGTTTTAACTTTGCGATGTGTTCTGTTTAGTAGTTTAGTGTAGTTAAGAGTTACCTTCGTTGGTGCTGTAGGGGCAGTAATTGATGGTGTGTAGGTAGAGTAACCTTCGTTGGTGCTGTAAGGGCAGTACTTGATGGTGTGTAGGTAAAGTTACCTTCGTTGGTGATGTAAGGGCAGTACTTGATGGTGTGTAGATAGAGTTACCTTCGTTGGTGCTGTAGGGGCAGTACTTGATGGTGTGTAGGTAGAGTTACCTTCGTTGGTGCTGTAGGCGCAGTACTTGATGGTGTGTAGGTAGAGTTACCTTCGTTGGTGCTGTAGGGGCAGTACTTGATGGTGTGTAGGTTGAGTTACCTTCGTTGGTGCTGTAGGGGCAGTACTTGATGGTGTGTAGGTAGAGTTACCTTCGTTGGTGCTGTAGGGGCAGTACTTGACGGTGTGTAGTCAGAGTTACCTTCGTTGATGCTGTAGGGGCAGTACTTGATGGTGTGTAGGTAGAGTTACCTTCGTTGGTGCTGTAGGGGCAGTACTTGATGGTGTGTAGTCAGAGTTACATTCGTTGGTGCTGTAGGCGCAGTACTTGATGGTGTGTAGGTAGAGTTACCTTCGTTGGTGCTGTAAGGGCAGTACTTGATGGTGTGCGCGGCGTCCCCCCGCGCCCCGCACCGCCGGCACACGAAGGCGCGCAGCACGGGGCAGCTCACGCGGCCCGCCGCGTCCTTCAGCGCGTGCGAGCGGTAGAACGCCTGCCGCTCGCCGTTGTTCTTGCAGAAACGACACTCCTGCAACCAGAATACAGTCGAGTTTCATTTGCAACTAGGGACCATTTGTTGTTCATGCAGATACGACACTCTGCAACCAGAATACAGTCTAGTTTCGTTTGCTGCGGTTTGGTTGAGCTAGAAGAAATGACACTCTCGCAGTGAGTTGAGTTTTATTTGCATCTAAGGATCATTGTTGTTCTTGCAGAAACGACATTCCTGCAAGGGTAATAGAGTCGAGTTTTATTTTCATTTTTATTTTATTAATTTGTAAGAAATCACTTTGCTATTGCAGCACTCTTGCTATCTGGTCAAGGCTGAAGAAATTATACTCTTGAAAGTCGAATTTTATTTGTAGCTAAAGATCATTGTGGATTTTGCACAAACAACACTCGTTGAAAAAGGGAACAATCTGCAGTCGATAAAAAACAAAAACATTACAACTTTTTAAGACTGAACCTCGGTTGAACGTAATTTGCAGTTCTCAAAATACCCAAATCAGCCGGTACATATGATTCTTATCGCAATCGGATTGATTTCGACACGAAACCAAACCTCTCCGTCTTTGTCGCATCCGTTTAGAATGACAGAGACAAGTATTGTCATTCCGAATTTTAAAATGCGTTCAGAATCAGTTCCCTAGATCTCACAAAATAAAGTTAGTTTGTCCCCAGCGTTCTTACCTGCGGCGTGTTTGCGCGGCGCTCGGCGCGGATGCCCCGCAGCAGGGAGTAGAGCACTCCGTCCGGGAGAGAGTGCAGCACGCGGGCTTGCTCGCCGGTCAGTGCGCGCGCTTGCTCGCCGGTCAGCCCGCGGGCTTCCTCCGCGGGCAAGAACGGCGCTAGCGGCACGTCTGCAGGCAACCAGGGAGATATAGCAATGGCTGACTACATAGTCACGCGGTTCAGTTGATAGTAAGCCCGTTGGCTCCCCGAGTCTTCGAGATCTTACCGTACTCAATGAGCAGGTATTGCGTCTCATTCGACGACTTAATAATAATAATTTATTTATTTACATAAAGATTTACATAACAATCTACAAACAATAGTTTTAACAATTATGCACAATGTTCAGTCATATTTAGATTAGCAGCATTGCATTGCACTGCAGTTTCCAGCGAGCCCCAAACTAGGCAGAGCCTGCGTCTTGGGCGCCCTGTCCGCAGTTTCCTGTTTGCTATTTCGCTTGTACCATTTGTTTTGAGTACACATACCTATGTATAACTTTGACGCAAGAACACCTCAGAAGTCGTCCTCAGCTTGGGTTGCCGCTGGTAGAGAAGATCAGTGTGGGGCTAGATCGTGTTGTGTGAAATAATGCGGACTAATTTGAAGGGTGGAGCTGTGGATTGTCATGAAATATCATGGAACCGATCAAAATAGAGAAGCATTGTGAGGTCAGCGATTGCTTAGAAAATTGACGATGAGACGCTTCTTGACAAGACAATCTTACCCCGACCATAACTCAGAAGTAAAGCAACAAGCAAAAAAAAAAGAAAAAACAAGCGATACGATTATGAAATTGAATGTTATCTCGACTTCGCCACTACAGTTTAGTACCCGAACCCTTTTTAAATCAGAACCCTACAAAAACAATGAAGACGCCTACATACAAAAATACAGTCCCAACTATTTTACAAATAGTTATAAAATAAAAAATGAGTACGTTACCATCAAATATGGGTGTAGAAGTAGCAAACTTGCTCTCTGTACCAAAGGGCATAGGTACGGATGCAGCGAATTTCGTTTCGTTGCCTGCAAACTTGGTCTCGCCTTCGTAAGATGGCATAGCTGGGGCAAACTTGGCTTCATTCTCGTACGAAACAGGCATGGATGCAGCAAACTTGGCCTCATTCTCGTAGGCAACAGGCATGGATGCGGCAAACTTGGCCTCATTCTCGTAGGCAACAGGCATGGATGCGGCAAACTTGGCCTCATTTTCATAGGATATAGGCATGGATGCAGCAAACTTAGCCTCGGCGTAGTCCCAGCGCGGCTCGTGCAGGGAGCGCGGCCGGGCCCGCGCAGGCAGCCGCGCCGCCGGGGAGCGCTCGGGCTCCGGCCAGGACTTCTGGCGCAGGTACGCGGCGCCCGGACCCAGCCCTGTCAATTCTCCCGGAGCTGACACAAATAATTAGGGTCAATTCATGATGATTATTTTACAACAGTTTTCATCATCAAAAGGAAGTTTTACTATTATTTTTAAACCCCGACAAAAAAGTCTGTCTGTCAATTCAAGATGGCCGCCTCAGCAAAATGGCGGACAAAATATTTCTTGACAACTTACCTCAATATATGTAGGTATCAAACGAAAGGGCTTGACTAGTAGAATATTGTACAGATAACGGGCAACGGTGCGCGGTTTTACCCGGTTATTCCTTTTCACTTTATTTTCTTATGACAACAATTTATTGTAGTGAGTTTTTTTAATAAATTTAAAGTTGTTACTTAATAAGTGTGAAATATCTTTTTTTTGTGGACGCTTCTTTTCTTGTGGTGATTCTAATTGTTTTAAAAATAAACTAAATTAAGTATTTTCACTAGAAAATAATTATAATCACATAAATACTACGTACGAATATAAAATTTTAACACAACACATTGACACTGAGTTTTAAAATTCAATATAGAATCGGATAAGATGACTTGTTACCACGAGTCACGAGTTAGAGATGAGCCTCTAACCGCCTGCCTACCCTATATTTTTCCTGTTTACAGGAATCCTTAATTTTAAAGCAAATTTGATGACATGGCAGATACGTTGAAAGTCAACAATAAGCAATAAAATAAAAAATAATAAACAGTTTATTACGAATAATCTGCATCTAACTGACGAAGCCCGTCATAGATTTTTTCTTTTTTAACCCCCGACCATAAAAAGCGTGCTATAAGTTTGACGTCGATGTCTGTCTGTCTGTGGCAACGTAGAGCTCAAACGGATGGGCCGATTTCGATACGGTTTTTTTTATTTGAAGTTTAATATTCGTGCGGATGTTTTAGCTATGTTTGGTTAATATCGATTCAAAATGGCCGCCTCCACATAATGGCGGACAAAATATTTCTTCACAACCTACCTTAATATGGGTATCAAATGAAAGGGCTTGACTAGTAGAATGTTGTACAGATAACAAATCCGAGGTAGTTCGGGGGATAGTCAAAATTTTTAATTTTGTTCTTGTTCATATCGTTTATTATGTACGCAAATTCATTGTTTTTTATTTTGTTCTTGTTCATATCGTTTATTATGTACGCAAATTCATTGTTTTTTTTATACATAAATGACGATACTAAGTGCTCTTCTGAATTAAGGCTTCGTATTGTGTTGAATTAAATAATCCCACATCATCATCACACATGAATCCATATTAACCAAACATAGCTAAGAACTACCGCAAGGAAACTAACTTTGAAATAACAAAACTGCATCGAAATCAATTCATCAGTTTGAGAGCTACGATGGCACAGACAGACAGACAGACGTATAACACCCCTCCGTTTAGTCGGGGGTTAAAATTTGACGAGGATGGCATTATAAATAGATATTTACCGGACTGTCGGGACCAGAACAGGTTGTCTTCAGGGTTGTACGGGGAGTCTGACCCGTTCATCTGGAAGTCTTGCATCACGTCGTCCAAGGAACTCTTTTTACGGATCGGCACTACGCAAGAAAGCACGGTAGGTTATCATTTTTTTATTATGTGTAGTACGTATAGAGTAACGGGACATGTGCCTGATGGACAGCACAGAGGCACGCAGCTATTGAAACATGAAGAGACCAAATCATTACCTAGCACTGCACAGCGCTTGTCACCCAGAAATATAAGATGTTTTATCTCTATGCCCTGTAATTTCACTGGAAACATTGCCATTCAAGCCGGAACACAGTAATGTTTGCATATTGCTGCTGGGCGGTAGAATAACTGGCAAAGGTGTGGTACTTGTCCAGGCGGACTCTGCAATGCGTTCTACCACTCCTACCACTAATTTTATTTCAAAACTAGCTGAACCCGCTACTTCGTCGCGTAAGCAGATGTTACTGACTTATACATTAGTTGTAAGTATCGTACGTCAAAATATTTGGATAAGTAGTCATTGAAAACCCCGAGTAAATTTGTTTTTCCACACAAAAATTTATTTAATTTTATCACCTTTATTTTCTTTAAAAAAAAACATACTTAGTAAGGTTTCGTAGTATCGAAGCTGATGTTCATGATCAGATACCTACTTATCTCTTTTTATCCGCAAGCTGTTTTCTAGTTGTTAACCGCGACTTCGCCCGCGTAAAATTTTGAACGAAGCCTGTGTGGAATCAAAATGATTAAAATTATGAATTTTAATGATACTCAAGCAAGTTGAACCCGTAAATCTAAACCAAGTCTTAGTGAAATGTTAATTAATGAATTTAATTGCAACACAGAAAAAAATCCAAAAACGAAAGAAGAAGAATCCAAATTCGGCATCAAAATCCTTTTACCAGCAAAAACTTATTAGTACAATTTAGAATACCAGTAACGCCACCTAGTGATGCAGTGGCGTAGCGTGGGTTTTCGCCGCCCGGGGCCGACCGAAAATTCGCCGCCCCCTACTTTAATTATATATTTTTTTAATTTTAAGTATTATATTCAATACCTAACTAATATAGCTACATCGTTCATCTTATTTTTATCTTATTTCTTAGTTTTTGTATATTTTTGTAACTTTGTTTACTTGTGAAGTGCAATAAAGAGTTAATCTATCTATCTATCTATCTATCTATCTTATTGCAACTCAATAATACGGTTATATATTTTTATAATATGGTTTGAAAATGTGTTATACTTTTTAAGGTTCCATAAAACGTAAAAACGGAACCCTTATAGATTCGTCATGTCTGTCTGTCTGTCTGTCCGTCCGTCCGTATGTCACAACCACTTTTTGCCGAAACTATGATAACTACGCTGTTGAAACTTGGTAAGTAGATGTATTCTATAAACCCCATTAAGGTTTTTATAAAAAATATTTAAAAAAACAATTAATTTTGGGGATGCCCCATACTTAGAACTGAAACTAAAAAGTTGTTGAAGTGAAAACTGCTTTTGGCATGCCTACACAGATTTTTCGTGGTTTGTGAATTGAATTTTAGCGTTACGCTCGGGTATGATTTTCGGGTAAACTCGGGATGCTAGAGCGAGAAACAAAATACAGTGAACAAGCTCGTCAAAGCGAGAAAGATAATATAATCCCTGTGTTTATTATATTTATGTCTTTTTATCGCGACATTAACTTCTTACCACATTAATTGAACTTGTCACGAAATATTAAATTTGCCATTCACATCCATTGCAAAAAAGTTTTTGTTGTAATATACTTGTATTACTGTTTTATCACAGCACTTACACTACGTAAACACACAAAATCATATCTATTTTCATCACAGCACTGCATTGCATATGCATTTTTAGTGCAATACTTATAAAATAAACAAACAGCAAATACTAAAAAATTTGCTAGTCAAAAGCTATTTCCGAAGCGCGTATTTTTTTAAAATATATTCTTCACCTTCTTGTACCTATATAAACTATGTAGCAATATAAGTTAGATATAAATTACTCATTAGCGTAGACTTAACAAATTAGGCTAGATTGTAATAAGTATTAGGATCCAAGGAAACTTGAACTTTTTAGAAAAAAAAATCTTGGCCATGAATTCCACTGAGTAAGTAATTACTACGAATTAATACAGTAGTCATGTAGCCGCATGTTATTCTCGTGTTGCTATGCTTACAAGGTATGTTCTAATTTTCAATTTCTAAATCATTTTTATTTTGAGTTATTAAAATTATTTAGATAAATAAATATATAAAGTAATAAAATTAGATAAATTAGTCTTTAAATATGTAGTTAAGTATTTTTTATTTTACTTTTCACTTCTGTTAATCATTTAATATTTTATAACAATAGTAATGCCGACAAATCATTAGGTGCCTAATTTTTAATTTAAAAGTGTTTTTAAATACAAGCTTTTATTTAAATGCTCTAAATCGAACAAAATATATTTTGAATGCAAAACCCCACCATTTTATTAGTGGTTTGTGGTCTTGTTTGTGGTTTTGAAGTCGGTTTAATTGCGATGACGTTTATACGATGCGGTCTAGGATGGAGCATGTTTACCTAGAAGAAACTGAATCACTCTCGATTTGAAGACACCAAGATTGTAACCACCGGAAAAAACTCGCTTAGGCAACGTATTACACAGACTTATTTACGAAGTGATTTTAAACTATTTAGAATTGATCCTAACCATGAAGCATCTTTAATACACAGTGAATTTAATTAACACTGCACCCGTGCGATGCCAGAGCGATTCGCTAGACTCGCAATAAAGACAAAATCATCAATTTCAATTGCTATTTTCTTTTATAGGCAGTATATAAGTCCGCATTCAAATAATTTAAATACATACTACATTGTATTATAAAAGAATCATCAAAATAGGTTCATAAACGACGAAGTCATCCGCGAACACACATTAAAAAATATATACCTACGATCGAATTGAGAAACCTTTTTTTTTTTTCAGTTAAAAAATGATTACTTTCTGATTTATTCCTTTGTACTTTATCCTATCTGGATGCCAAACTGGAACTTTTAGGTCGTCTGGAACTGAGTGAAATCTTTTGGTCTATACTTCAGTCAATGTTAATAATGACGATTTTAAGACGTTAACATCTAAATAACAGTTTTAAGTATTTTTGAAATTTGGAGCACGTATTGGTATCCCGCAAGTCTCAATGTATGGACTATTTGACGTTAATGTGAAATAGTTTTTGCATTATGAGGAGGACAAAAGTGCCTCAAAATTTTTCGTATACCTAACAATACACATGGTGCGCTCGCCAGTTTATTTACTTGAACTTGGCTTGCCACACTATCATGTGTCTAGATAAAATAATGGGTTTGATTGCATTCAAAATGTATTTTCTTCGTTTTAGAGCATATTAATAAAAGCTTGTTTTCAAAAATATTTTGTTAGTTAGTTTTTAGACTCCGGATGTGATTCTGGATTTTTCCTTCTTCTAGACAGGTTGCAAACCAGTACCCATTTGTCCCATACTAACTTACTAACAAGGCAAGTAAAATAAAAGCTTATAAAATAAACAACGAGAGATACTAGTACCATTGCAACCTAAGAAAATTAAGTAATTAAATTCGAGAAACTGGCTACCTACTTAACTACCTCACTTTTTAATTATTTATCTGTTCGATAAGAAGTGTTATATCAAAGTTTTTTTCAATCATGCAACGTATTATTTTCGTTATGCTCCTTATCTGCCGCCCCCTTTCGTGTGCCGCCCGGGGCCATGGGCCCCCCCTGCCCCCCCCACGCTACGCCACTGTAGTGATGAAAGAAAAAATACATACCACAACAGCAAAACATCGATTTAAATGGCCTTTACTGCTTTTAGATTTAAACTGGCATTAGCGCCATCTAATGAGAATATAATTTGCTTATTATTTTGACTGTAAACGCAAATCACCTGTATTATCTTCACCAAAACGGGTGCATCTATTTTTCATTTTTGGCTTTTACCTTACCATCACATCAAGTTCCTTACGAAAATATATACTTATATTAATATGGAGTTAAATTAAAATATATACTTTTTAGCCCATGTGAAATTTTAGACTCTAAACTATATGTGTTTCGTTTGTCAACCCAATTCGTAGTGCCGTTTTGACGTGATAGTTAATATTTGTTTCCTTAGGACCCATGCTTATTTTTAGGTTGATAGGAACATATTACATATATGTGGTATTTCAGACTAAAAGTTATCTCTGTTTCAATTTTCTACCAAATTTGCTTAGTCTTTCCGACGTTACAGTAACTTATAAGTAACCGATTTGCTATTTCTGAGTACAAACCACGTGTGTTTCAAATTCCTTCCAAATATGTTCAGCCGTTCCAACGTTGTCCTGTAAATATTATGAACGCCAATGTTTGAATGTTTGTTACTTAATCACAGCGGAACGTATCAAGTGATCGGGTTGACATTTGAAACACAGTTAGATTATAGTCTGGAAGAACACATAGGCTAAAAATTGCCTATGTATAGTTACCCTACGTGTTACTTAAGCTAAGCCAAGAATATGTTTCAAATTTTAACTCGATACATTCAGCCATTCCAACGTAAATGAGCAGCAAAAATTTTAATATTGACTTATTTATATAATATTAGAAAAGTATAGGATTTAACAAAATTTTTGAAAAAAATAAAACAGGTCAAATGCAAGTGGGACTCGCGCGCGAAGGGTTCTGAACCATTAGCAAATAAACGGATTTTATTGTATGGGAGCCCCCTTAATAATTTATTTTATTTTAATTAATTACATTTAAAGAGAACATAAAACTAAATATTATGTGAATAGTGAAAGCGTCTACCTGTGACAGGTACGTTATTATTATCGAGCAAGAAACGGTAAAAAAATCAAGTTTGTTGTATGGGAACCCCTCTTAAATATTTATTTTATTTTAGTATTTTTCGTTAAAGCTGCAATAGAAACACATCATCTGTGAAAATTTCTAATGTCTAGCTATCACCGTTCTTGAGATACAGCCTGGTGACAGACGGACGGACGGACAGCGAAGTCTCAGTAATAAGGTCCCGTTTTTACCCTTTGGGTACGGAACCCTAACAACGGTCTGCTTCAGTCACCAAAGCTTGTTGATCACTACCTTTAAATTTTAAACAGTATTTGGCTTGAAATAATACGTTTTCTAATAAGTTACGGCGGGTCTAGTAAGTTACAGCTGACCTAGTCCTAGTGAGAACGCCGACTGTCGATCCGGAGTTTGCCAGACCCAGGGTTCAAAACCACACGCACCACTATATTTTCAGAGTCATGTTCATAATGCCGGTAATTAAAACGGTGAAGGAAAACATCGTGAGGAAACCGAAACGTAATACCTAGAATCTAAATTCTAACGTGGTGGATTACAGCCTTGTCTCTCTCCTAGCGAGAGAAGGCCCCGACGTCCAGCAGTGGGAACATTTAATGGGTTGTTTATGCTGCTACTTATTAAGCTGATATGTTTTCTCCAAAGGAACAAAAATCTTCTTCAATGACAGGTAATTTAATTGTCATTCGACTAAATTTTATAAGAAGCTATGACTATGTCGTACAGATAAATCTAAGCTGATTTTAGTACTTTGTTGATATTTGAAAAACTACCTCCCTTTTTTCGATATATAAGATCACCTCTGAAGTATTTGCTACCAAACAAAAAAGGAATGATCAAAATCAACTCACAATTAGCGGAGTAATCGTGTAAAATAAAACCGAATAAAAAAACATGCAACCCGATTGAGAACATCCTCCTTGTTTGAAGTCGGTTATAACCGAATGATGTTTTTTTTCTACACATAAATATATTTTAGACAATTATTTTGGCATTCAAGACGACGTGACGCGTTCACGTGGGCACTTCTAGAATCTAGATATTCTGTGGATTGTCTGTGATACACAGAATACTTAGAAGTTCGTATGTGCCGAACGCGCCGCACGTGTCGTTATTATTTAATGTTTGTGTAATTTCCGAACCACCAGACTGATAATGTTCAAATATTGACGGGACAATATTAACAATGTGTTCTTTCTAACAAAAAAGAATTATTGAAATTAAACAACGCAAACATGAGTTACAACCAAATGCACATTCTGACTTTCACCCCTTCCCGCAAGAAAACCGATCCGAATTTGGAGATCAAAAGTAGCCTTTATCAATTTCCTTAGTATAAACTTAAGTCATGCCAAGTTTCAGCTGAATTGAATCAATAGTTTTGGCGTGATGCGTGATCCCTACACAGAAAGACAGACAGACAGACAGGCATGAAAGAAATAAAATGCAGATTCGTCATCAGTATCGACTAAAAATTTTTTTTTCAAAATATCTTCAATGTACAGAATTCGACCCGTTACAGTTTTATTATAAGTAAGTATAGATTATTACTTAGTAATTATGTAGCTTTCCAACGGCTAAACAATTTTTAAAATCGGTTTAGTAGTTTTTAAGTTTATTCGTTAAGTACACACAAAAATCTAAAATATAAATAGTTTAGAAAAGAAACAATAATTATCACGATGACGAATGTCTGCGTTATAGACTGCAGGCCCGTGAACAAAATTTATGGGTCAAATGATACAGCAGGAAACCTATGTAGGATGATAGAAGGGTATAACAGTAATAAGATTCAGCACTATGCCGTCACTTGTAAGCTGTCCTACTGAGTGCAATTGAAGAAGAAGAATTTAACCCTCGATCATTTTTCCTTGTCGCATGATTTTTGTACGCCATTGCGCAATAATAGACAAGGTATTTTTTTTTTTTTTAATCATTTGTTTATTCGGAAATGTATTACAGAGTTCCTTATAACAATTTTTATTTTACATTAAAATAGAAAATAGTGAGCCTCTGGATCTGTGGGAGAAAGGTGCTATTTGATACAATCAATGCTACCACAGATCCGGAATACCTCTAAACTATATATACTACATTTACAGTAGGTACCTACCAAAAATATTAATATACAAGTAAGCATCCTATTCAATTACAAATAAATATTTTATATGCAATGTATTTATACGTTAGAGTCTTAAGAAAATAATTAACATAAACATAAAGAAAGAAAAGTAGTCATGAAGCTTTCAAAGTATTGTACAGGCTATGTACCATTAAAGATCTTTAAATTGCTAAATATCCGTACAATATATTTTGTCCATGACTGAATAGCTGCTTCTTTTAAAATTAGTTCATCTACATCATAGGCCGAAACGCTCAGAAACCGGCACATTTCTTCATGCTCATGTCTGAAAGCAGAGAACTCGGAGCATTGCTTAAGTAAGTGTTCAACCGTTTGTATGGAACTGTTATCGCATGGACACTTATCCGAGTCGATAATTTTAAAGCGAAACAAGTAAGATTTATGGAAACCATGCCCCGTAACTACTTGTGTTATAAAGAAAGAAGTTTCAACTGATTTCCGAAATCTATTTATGTGTGTAAAAGTAGGGAAAATGTTACGTGTATGTTGACCTTGAGACGCGTTAAAGTAACGACGCTCCCACGTTTCTTGATTCTTTACGTGCAATTTTTGTTTTATATAGGATAAAGGAAATTTAGAGTAAACAGGTGGAGACAGTTGCTTAGAAGCATCGTTGGCAGCCCTGTCTGCGGCTTCATTTCCTTCAATCCCACATGACTCTTAACCCAGCAGAAGCTGAGTTCACCTATGGATTTGTAATTTCTTACAATAAAATGTATTTGCGAAACTAGTGGATGCGTATTGCTCCGGTCCTTTAAAGCCTGGAGTGACGACATAGAATCCGTAAATACAATCACTACTGGACATCTGTAGTTAAAAGCCCATTTGCATGCCTTTAAAATAGCCAAAAGTTCGGCTTGGAAAACAGTGCAGGTGTTATGCAATTTAAATTGGTTGGTTGAGATTACTGTTTTTGTACCTGGATCAAAACAAACATAAGCTGCTCCAACTGAACCATCATCTTGTTTGCTACCATCTGTGTATATTTCAGTAACACCTAGCTTTCTGCACTCGTTGACCTGTTGTTCATCAGATGCAGTTCCATAGGAGATTTGAATTCTGTCGGCTGGATGAAGTAGTTGGTGCACCGGGACAGAGCCTTCCCATGTTGTTTCATTGGGAGCGAGGTCGCTGCCCCTGTCAGTTTCAGCCGTTCAAGATGGTGTACCTCCATAACTTTAAGGTCAAGAGGCACAAATTGAGCCAGTGCTAAAGCAGCTGTGGTAGAAACTGTACGAAAAGCTCTGATAGCTTTCAGGGCAAAACCCCGCTGCAAACTAAGCAGTGCCTTCTGAACATATTTCTTTATAGCAACGTGTCCCCAAATTCCAGCGCCATAGGTGACTATAGGTTCTATAACTTGCTTGTATATAACGCGTATATTGTCGGGATGAGGTCCCCACGTTGCTCGAGAGAATAAGCAAAGTTTGTTGAATATTCTGGACGCTTTCCCGAGAACATAGTCAACGTGTTTTCTAAATAACAATTTCTCATCAAGAATAATTCCGAGCAATTTGATTTCGTTTGAAAAGTGTAACGGAACTCTTTCCATAAAAATATGTGCGCTTTTAGCCTTGGGAGTAAAAGCGATCATTTGCGTTTTGTCGGGGCCAAATGTCAGCTTTACACAATAATAGACAAGGTAAAAGACAAGTAATAGACAAGGTATTGAAACTGTATGGAACCAATGCCTTACATAATCAACTGACCAAATTTACTCTGTTAATCGTCGGAAAATCATGATTTTTTCGACAAACTAATCATTAAAATTTATAATTTTTATAATTTCAATACCTCTTCTAATCTATTATTCCGCAACGCCGTATCATTTGACCCATAAATTTTGTTCACGGGCCTGCAGTCTATATGAAATGTTTCACTCTCAGAGGTAAAGTGTTACTTACAGTTTTGAAGGCTTGAAGATTTTGGTTCCAAATGATGATCAGATCTCGACCACAGCGGACTGAGGCTATCATACGACGACTCGTGGGGCGGCCATGAGTACGACTGTAACAAAACACATAATAAAACGTTTAAGTTAATATATTTCTATTCTCTAATAATAATTTGAGACATCGATGTTTGTCTTTACCTAGTCCTCTTGAGGACGAACCACATCAATAGGTACCTACACAAATAAATACATATGTTTTCATCCCACCAGCTCGGACAGAGTACTTTTGCTCCTCGATATCAGGGTGAAAAAGTCGTTTTTACCCTCTAGAGGTTAAAGTAAATTTGAATTTAGAACATCGTGTGTACTGAGGTTTTGAATTCAAAACATAATTCAACCTATTTATTTCTACCTCCTTGGTGCCGAAAGCATCATACTTTTTTTTAATACGTTAAAAACTCAGACTCGGAACCTCCTTGGTGTACTTACTTTTATTTAATTTGCTTAGCGCGAAAACATTTAAAAATTTGCATTTAGTAATTTCCTCGCTGAGGTGGAATGAAAAGTTACCTACGTGTTGCACTCGAGTGCAAAGATTTTTCACCTTGTGCTCTTTTGATTCCCTTGCTACGCTCAGGATTCTAATTTTGAATCACTCGCTGCACTCGTGATTCAATTTTAGAATCCTTCGCTTGCTCGGTCATCAAAATTGAGCACGCGGTTAAAAATCTACTTTGCACTCTTGTATAACAAATAACTATTTTCTCATATTAGAGCGTACTCCATCTTCCTTTTCTTATTCAAATCAATGTCATCCACCCCAAAACATTGAAGAACGGTTTTTAAATATCGTTCCCCCAAAATTAAAATATATGTAATGCTTAATGAGCTTGGACAGCTAATTATTATTATTATTTTTTTTTTAAATATAGAGTGACGAGACGATCAGGTCATGTGCCTGATGGTAAGCAACATGCCTGACACATAACAGCACAGTGACAAGCAGCTATTGGAACATGAAGAGTCCAAATCATTACCTAGCACTGCACTGCGCTCGTCACCCAGAGATCTAAGATCTTATATCTCTAAGCCCTGTAATTTCTCTGGAAACATTGCCCTTCAAACCGGAACACAGTAATGTTTGCACATTACTGCTTGGCGGTAGAATAACTGGCAAAGGTGTGGTACTTCCCCAGGCGGACTCTGCCAAGAGTCCTACCACTACTAAATATTGTAATGAAACATTCTCGAAACAATACCATAGGTACCAACCATTTGATAGGTTGTTGGTACATTGTTTATTAACCGACTTCAAAATAGGAGGTTTCTCAATTCGACCGTATATGTTATTTTAGGGTTCCGTAGCCAAATAGCAAAATACGGGACCCTTATAGATTCGTCGTGTCTGTCTGTCTGTCTGTCCGTCCGTATGTCACAGCCCCTTTTCTCCGAAACTATAAAAGCTATACTATTGAAACTTGGTAAGTAGAGGTAATCTGTGAACCGCATTAAGATTTTGATACAAAAAATAGGAAAAAAAACAAAAAAAATTAGGGGTGTCCCATACATAGAAATAAAACTAAAATTTTTTTTTTATCAATACCATACGTGTGGGGTATCTATGGATAGGTCAATAAAAATGATATTGAGGTTTCTAACATATTTTTTTCTAAGCTGAATAGTTTGCGCGAAGGGCAAGTGGTAAAAAGTGTCTCCCCTGTAACTTCTAAAATAAGAGAATAACAAAAATAAAAAAAGTGTATGATGTACGTTACCATGTAAACTATCAACGAAAATTGGTTTGAATGATATCTAGTAAGTAGTTTCGTCATATTTTGACTATTGTTAAAACACTGATTAAGGTAACAACGAAGTACAAGAACTTTTGAATTATGTTACTTGCTACTACGGAAGCCTTCACGGGCGAGCCCAACTCGCACTTGGCCACTTATATTTTTTATGTTTCGTTTTCTTTTTTACCGAACCGAGGTTTTATGTAATAGCCGAGAATAAAAATGTATGCTGTTTGAATTTTTGTTAAATTTCGTTGAATCGATATTAAAAATACAATATTTATGCCGCCTTTTGTGAATTTTAATTCTGCAATTTCTGAATTTTTATTTCAGTCCTAACGATTGAGGTGGCCGATAAATAATAATCAGTATATTGGTGGACGTGGACGTGGTGGACGGAATGAACTGGCCGAAAACAAATTTACTAACTTAATTTTTTTTCTACTAACTAATAATGTTTCACTGGTACACTTTACGTTTTATGACGCTAGACTATGGGCTGGATACATTTTTTTTCAACCCCGGTGTACAGTATTACGACAAAAATCAAAAATCAACTCCGAAGTCACCAAGTCACATAAACGGCCGATAACCGGTACATTTACCCTACCTAACTACCTACTGAGAAAGGTTATGTAACTTTATAGTTTTAATAAAAATGGTCGTAGGATTAGGGATGCCACCTTTTTTACCCGACTGCGCGACGCAAAGGAGTGGTAATGTGTTTATCACTATTTTAAATAGTATTAATTCAATAACATATTATAGAATTCTAGACCACCAGAAATCTAAGTGCTTGTTTTATTCTATTCAGTTTTTATAGTAAGTATGTAAGTACGTAGTTTGTTTCACTTTTTATCCAGTCGGGTTATTTGAGTTTTAAATTATATTTACTTTATTTCTAGGCAATAATGTGCAAAAGTCAGAATAAAGTACAACTTATATTTCTTGAAGTATGATGATAATATGACTGGCCTCGTGGCTTAGTGGGTAGTAACTCTGCCTGCGAAGCCGAGGGTCGTGGGTTCAGTGCAAATATTTGTGTCATGAATTCAAATGTTTGCACTGTGTCTGGGTGTTTCTATTTATAATAAGTATGTATTTAAAACTAAATATGTATTATATCAGCTATATGCCTGCCATACCACAAGTTTTGCTTAGTTTGGGGTCAGATGGTGTTGTGTGTGAATTGTCCACCAATAGTTATTTATTTATAATTTATAAACTTCACTTTTTCTTGCATTTTGCATTATGTACATTAGTATCTGTACTAAACAATCGCACAGCATCTTTACAACATTTAATTACTTTATGGTAAAGATTTTTATCAAATTTAGTGGTTTTTCGTTTCACCAAAAATTTATTTTTCTTATAAGATATTATATCAATGCCTAAAGACCAAAGTCTTTAACCAGTGCGTGTTGCCAGTGATGGCTTATAGAACTGAGACGTGGTCCTTAACTGTGGGCCTCATAACGAAGCTCAAAGTCACACAGCGAGCTATGGAGAGAGCTATGCTCGGAGTCTCTTTGCGCGACAGAATCCGTAATGAGGATATTCGCAAAAGAACGAAAGTGGCCGACATAGCTCAAAGAGTAAGCAAGCTGAAGTGGCAATGAGCAGGTCACATCGCTCGCAGAACTGACAACCGATGGGGAAGAAAGGTTCTCGAGTGGCGACCACGAACCGGAAGACGCCGTGTTGGACGGCCTCCCACTAGATGGACAGATGACCTCACAAAGGTCGCTGGAAACCACTGGTTGCAGGTTGCGCAGGACTGTTTGTTGTGGAAATCTAGGGGGGAGGCCTATGTTCAGCAGTGGACGTCTTGTGGCTGATGATGATATGATATTATATTCCAAGTGAAGCAATGTAGCGTTTTCAAGATGCAAATAGATCTTTAATAGATAAGCAATTTCGCCAAGTGTTCGCAATCTGGTTGGAGTTTTGCGTAAAAAAATGGCAGTCATAGAAACTGCCGACAGAACTGAATACTTATAAACTCATTTTAGAAACTAGGCGGGTAAAACCGGTGGGCGCGGCCATGAGTATGACCATTTAGAAATGTTGACGTATTTCTAGATGGCCAATAGGAAATGCTGACGGATTTCTTGATGGCCAATGGCCCCATCCCGAGTTTACCCAAAGATCTCTTATCATTCCCGAGCGTGACGCTAGAATTCAATTCACAGTCCACGTTAAATCTGTCTATGGCGCGTCAAAAGAAGTTTTCACTCCAAAAAGAAATTATGTCAATGACACATTGTTGACATTTGAGGTTAGGTTACTCACAGATATTGTTGAAAACGAGAGCATAAGTAATGTGGCGACATAGATTAAACACCAATAGAAAAGTATCGAAAAATTGCGATTTTAAAATCCTAAAGAAATTAAATCATGCGATATAAAGTATTTTCTTGTAGGTAAGTATTTGTACCTACTTTACTTTATTGTTCTAATAACGTATAGAGTTCATTTTTTTATTGATAGAATAGACTGACGACATGAGCAGAACATGCGCCTGATGGTAAGCAACATGCCACATAACACACAGCTATTGGAACATGAAGAGTCAAAATTATTACGTAGCACTGCACTGCGTTCGTCACCCAGAGATATAAGCTGTTTTGTCTCTGTGCTATGTAATTTCATTGGATTGCCCTTCAATCCAGAACACAAAAGGTAGAACAACTGGAAAAGGTACTTCCCCAAGATAGACTCGAAACTACGAAAATAACGCAATAACGTGCAATACTTTATTCATAAAGTACGGGTGGCAACCCTACGTAGGACCTTTGCAGCTAAGACCAAGTAAAGGAATAATAGACTACACATAGGTACCTAACTGTAACTTTGCCAGTTATTCACGAAGGATTATGGAGGATTCTCTAAGGATTCCGTTTTATTGGCGACTAATAAGAATTAACACCGTCAGGTAGATTAAATTATTCTACACGTTCGTAAAAATGTACGAACGTAGGTATCTATATGCTGGGCTGGCAGTGGTTAGAAGTTCCGAGTGACGTCACGTCTTTATACAATGAGGCGTTTCCCAGATGCAAATTGACTTGTCAAAAATAGTTCTAAATTTTGGCAAGTGTGGCACCACAGTTTGTTTTTGTGAAATTTCTCCAACAAAATAAAACATTGGCGCCACCTATGGTGAAATTGGGAACTGTCTTTGACAGGTCTTTTTGCATCTTGAAAATGCCCCATTTTTATGTACACGTGACGTCACAACCCCCTTCCTTACTCTGGAAGTTTGATTATCTACCTGTGAAAAAGATATATATATATATGTATAGATAGATAGATAGATTAACTCTTTATTGCACTTAATATAAAAACAAACAAAAGTTACTTACAACAAACAAAATAAAGTAGCAATTGGCGACCTTATCACTAAAAGCGATCTCTTCCAGGCAACCATAGGATGGAAAGAGAGATTAGAGAATAAGGAGTAGGGGAAGTACAAAAAGGAGTGATTAATACTTCTACAATTAAACAATAAAATACATTTTAAAAACTAAAATACCAAATAATATATTGATATACTTACACAGTAATTATACATCCTAATACATAAATACGAATTAAATTATATACTAATACATACAAATAAATAGATATGATAAAAATAAGAAATATATATATATATATATATATATATATATATATTTACATCCTACAATCTTTTTGGCGTCATGCACGTCGGGCATCGTTACGACGTCCTCCAGTTCCTCTTGCTTATTTTAACATCTCTTAATGAATATTGCTTAGTTTTTCGATTGCCAGCTCCGTGGGATACATCGTTTTCTGATAATTTAATTTTTCGCGATATTCCTCTTACGTTCGTGCCGCAACATTTTTGAACCCCGAACCATAGCCATTAATTATAAACGTCCTGGATATATTGATCTTGATTTACCAATGGCATCGACTATATAGCGTCTGCATAGGATGAACGGCATTTGTGAGTGCGACGTTGCCAGCTAGTTTAGATTTACTTTCTCTTTCTTTTACTTCAATTTCGTAAGATCTATAGTTATACGGATGCCCGATATTTTTATATTGTTTATTATTATCTATCTACAAATTTATTCTCACAATATTAAGGTATTGAAATTGTTATAAGGCGTCTTGTTGTGAACGATCACAGATGAATTAATTGTGATTTTGACAAAGTTTAGTAATAAACAATTACTTAATAAGATAAAAAAAAAATTAAGCTCCTATTTATGAGATTTTTACACCAATAATCGCAGGTAGTATCTAGAATAACAAGCATAAATGTAGATGTACATGTTGTTTGTTTAGTCATATTTTTTTATTAATTTAAGACAAGTAGGTACGTAATAACCTTATTTGTGGATCAACACAAATGTAGATAAGATAAAATCGGGATTGTATCCTGCCATGGACTGAACCAATATTATATATAGACGTCCAATGTAATATACGGACGTCCAATATGATATACGGACGTCCAATATCTATATACGGACGCCTAATAGTTATATACGGATGTTCAATAGCCTGGCCACTTTAGTTATAAAAATACGGCACTATGTGAAGCAGTTATGTTTGGGAACGAGCTACTGTATGATAGAAATACTACTGCCAATCGTGTTGCGCCATATTGGATTATTCCCATTTGTCTCCACATTTATCCCCAGTAGAAACAAACGGGTGCTGAGTTTCTGAGAGCGGGTGGAAAACGGTTACTAAAGTCCTTCAGAAGCTGTTCTACTCCGTCATACTTGACGGTAATACGCCAGAAGCGTGGAGCTGAAGTGTGGTGGTGCTTTTCTACAAAAAGGTGAAATCACTTTGTTGAAGAACCCATCTCACTTCTGAGCCACGTTTATAAGTAATCACGAATCGTCTCGCTCGCAGGTTGACGACTTCCAGTCACCCAAACAAGCCGGTTTCCGAAAATATTGGTAGACAATTCACCCACAACACCATCTGACCCCAAACTAAGCAAAGCTTGTACTATGGCGGCCAGATAGCTGATATAATACTTATAAAATTTACTTACTTATAAAATACTATAGTACGAGTACCACAGACCATATCCATACACTTCGGCAGATTAAACAGAAAACCGACGAGTATAATCGGATACTATGGATAGCGTAGGTATATCGAAGTGTTGAAGTGTATATACAACAAAGCCACCATGTCTATCCGTCTTCAGGACCAATGCACAAATCCGATCCAAATGCAAAAAGGGGAGACAAGGAGACGTTATCTCTCCGAAACTGTTCACCTCTGCATTGGAGGATATTTTTAAGCTTTTAAACTAGAATAGATATGGTATCAATATTAATGGCAAATACATCACTCACCTTCGATTTGCCGACAATATAGTCATTATGACTTTGGCTCAGTGCTCAGAGACCTCAATACTGTCTCTCAACAGGTAGGGCTAAAATTGAACATGGGTAAGACACAAAATCATATCAAATGCCCATGTTGCACCCACACCGGTCCATGTTTGAAACGGCAGTATCGAAAGTGGCGGCCATTACGCTTATCTAGGTCAGATGATCCAGTTAGGCAGAACAAACTTTGACAAGGAGGTCAGCCGACGAATCCAACTCGGATGGGCAGTGTTTGGCATCACATCTTCTCGTCAGAAATATCACAAACTCTCAGGGCGAAAGCTTACAATCAGTGTGTGTTACCAGTGATGATATATGGTACTGAGACGTGGTCGCCAACTATTGCATATTGGCATGATATGCAAACTCAAAGTTGCGCAACGGGCAATGGAGAGAGCTATGCTTGGAATTTCACTGCGTGACAAAACCCGCAACGAGGAAATCCGCAGAAGAACGAAGGTCATCGTCATAGCTTTTAAAATTAGCAAGTTGAAGTGGTAAAGGGCAGGCTGCAGATGATGATGTATAGCGTATATGGGCTATGAGAAAGCCGTCGATTTCATCGAAACCTGGGCAGTGCTTCAGTTTTTCCAGCGTTAAAGTGTATAACAGCAAAGCCACAATGTCTGTCCGATTACAGGATCAGTGCACAAAACATATCCAGCTACAGAAAGGCGCGAGGCAAGGAGATGTTATATCTCTGAAACTGTTCACACCTGTACCGGTTATTGTTGGCAATACAACACTCGAAGTTATAGGCGAATACGTTTACCTAGGTCAAAAGATCTAAATAGATAGATCCAACTTCAACAACAAAGAGGTCCAGCAAAGGATCCAACTCGGATGGGCAGCATTCGGGAAACTTCGGCCCATCTTTGAGTCCAAAATACCCCAATTCCTAAAGACAAAAGTATTTAAGTTTCTATGTATAATAAGTATGTATTTAAAACTATGTAAGTATTATATCAGCTATCTGGCTGCCATCACACAAGCTTTGCTTAGTTTGGGGTCAGATGGTGTTGTGTGTGAATTGTCCACCAATATTTATTTATTTATTATTTATTTAAGTAGTGCTTGTTGCCCGTGGTGGCTTATGGAACTGAGACGTGGTCCTTAACTGTGGGCATCAACACGAAACTCAAAGTTACACAGCGAGCTTTGGAGAGAGATATGTTTAGAGTACTACGCGACAGAATCCGTAATGAGGATGTTCGCAAAAAGAACGAAAGTGCCGACATAGCTCAGAATAAGAAAGCTGAAGTGGCAATGGGCTGGCTACATCGCTCGCAAAACTGACAACCGATGGGTAAGTAAGTTTTTCGAGTGGCGACCACGAACCGGAAGACGCAGTGTTGGACGGACTCCCACTATATGAACAGATGACCTCACAAAGGTCGCTGGAAACCGCTGGTTGCAGGTTGCGCAAGACCATTCGTTGTGGAAATCTAGGGGAGGCCTATGTTCAGCAGTGGACGTCTTGCGGCTGATGGTGATGAGAGATGACGAGGACAAATGGGAATTGCTGGCAGTATGAAGAAATATTTTTAAACAACTTCTCTTGACGTCCCCGGTGGAAAATATCTCACTGGATTTGAATTGGACATCCATATATAGCAATTGGACGTCCATATACAGCTATTGAGCGTCCGTTTATAGCAATTGGACGTCCGTATATAGCTATTGAGCGTCCGTATATAGTAATTCGACGTCCGTATATAGCTATTGAGCGTCCGTATATAGTAATTGAACGTCCATATATAGCTGTTGAGCGTCCGTATATAGTAATTGAACGTCCGTATATAGCTATTGAGCGTCCGTATATAGCAATTGGACGTCCGTATATAGCTATTGAGCGTCCGTATATTTCTTCTCTTTATCTACGACGCTCAATTTTAGCACGTATATTGAGTCTAAGGCTAAATTAGCCACCAAAACTAGGTATTCTCTCAAAGGTGCGAAGATACCATTCAGATAGACATACAGATTCAATTCTGAATAGTTGCTCACGTTAAATAAAGCACAGATACGCTCCTGTATGGAGTACTGTTCGCACCTTTGGGATGGATCGGCTAAGCATCAGCTGGAGACTTTGGAATCGATTGAGAGACGTGCCGAAAGGCTCATAGGCAATGACTCTTTTGTGCGTAACAGACTCCAAAGTCTTGATCATCGCCACAAAATTGCTAGCTTATGGGTTTTATACCGGTCATACTTCGGAGAGTGTGCAATTGATCTACATGATCTAATACCATCTTGTCCTTTTTCTATCAGACTTCTCGTATCTCAAAAAAGCGACATCGTTCCATGGTTGATGTTCCGAAAACACCAACGAAGAGATTTGACTCCAAGTTTGTGACAAGAACGTCTAGGTTGTGGAATGCGTTGCCTCAGTGGGTTTTCCCTTATAGTTACAATATTGGCGTCTTCAAATCGAGAGTGAATCGTTTTCTTCTAGGTAAGCACGCTCCATTGTAGATTGCATCGTCACTTAACATCAGGCGAGATGGTGGTCAAGTGCAAACCTAAAAAAATGGCAATTGGACGTCCATATATAGCTATTGAGCGTCCGTATATGATATTATTTATCTTCTCCGATGTCCTCGATAATTCATCTTCTATCTACATCTAATACATTCCAATAACACATCATTTATTTTTTGAAACTTTAAATAAAGTCGGACTTCTAATAATACGCAACGCGTACAACGCCACCTACGGCGAATATTATTTTTTTGATTTCAGTCCGTGATAAATATTATGTGATCCATTGTTGCGAGCTGGCAACGTCGCAGTTGCGGACGCCAAATACGCGGATCCATAGTCAGGAAATCTCCGCGTTATACGGCTGTGAATATACGCGCGACAGCAGCGCCTCACCTGCGCTGAGATTTCGTCGCGAACTTTTTAATATATTATTGAATCCATTTTAGAGTTTTTTGGCTTCTATCGATATTTGTCCTACGGCTAGTCAGGACCGATAGGACGTAAATGGCAATGGCTATAAAAGTGGCGTCCATTATGCGGACGCCAAAAGCAGGTGGACGCCAGTTTAAATGCACTTTTTCCTTCAGAGGACGGCTAATTGTTTGAGGATGTAAATATATATATATATATATATATATATATATATATATATATATATATATATATATATATATATATTAAACATTGTGATTTTAACTAGAATATCAGCTTCAATTGGGTGATGACTGCGATAAGTACGAGTATACTTCTTTTACTTGGTTCTTAAAAACAACGTATATATATATCTCTCTCTTTCTCTGTCACTTTTCAATCCTACTAATATTATAAATGTCAATGTGTGGATGCTTGTTACGTATAGAACGGATCCGGTTGAAATTTTAAACACAGGTTACCTATAGCCTCGAAGAACACGAAGCTACTTTTTATCCCGGGAAAATAACGGGAACGGGAACTACGCAAGTAAAACCGAGAGGCGCTGCTAGTAATTTGATAAAACAAATAATTCGTCCGCCATATTTTTCAATAATAATCTTACCTGACGGCATGGACGTATAAAAAGTCGGATGTTGTCTCGCTAAAACAAAAACTGTGTCAGTAGAGTCGGCCACATTTGCACGTGTGCGTTGTCAGGATGTCATTGACAGGCTGACACGCACACATATACACAAGTAGCGCGTGTAATGACCCACTGATGTGTGCGTGTGTGCATGCGTGTATATTATGTAGCCGACTCGATGGACACAGTTTTTGTTTTAGCGAGACTACGTCCGACTTTTTTTATACGTCCGTGGCCTGACAGATTGAAAATAGCAATTTTTTGACCCAGTACCCACACCCCAATAGGATATCGGACTTTGTCAAATGTACATTTTTCTAATTAGTTCATCAGCTAGATCATGGGAAAACATGGGCCACGTAGTTTTTGCTTCTACAAAACATTATAAGATCTGTTATCTCTATGCCCTGTAATTTCACTGGAAACATTGCCCTTCAAACCGGAACACAGTAATAACACGACACGCAAAACTTCTAAGCACTGTATCTTCGTCATTTTGTAAGTGAAAATTTTTGGCGCGCCACAAACAGATTTTTCGTGTGTTGTGAATTGAATTCTAGCGTCACGCTCGGGAATAAGAAATCTTCGGGTAAACTCGGGTAAGCTCGCCCATTGGCCATACATGAAATACGTCAGCATTTCTTATTGGCAATATATATACTCGTATATGCTGACGCACTTCTAGATGGTCATGCTTATGGCCACGTCCTTCGGTTACAGCCGCGTACCTAATTTCCAAAGTAAGCTATCAAATTCTGTGTTATAAGTTTTCCCTTCTATCGCCAGTTCCTATGAAAAAAATACATGTACTTACAATATTTTTTAGCAATCTAATAGTTAGTTTTTTTTTAGGATTGTAGCCTATTGCGTTTCATCGAAATTGGTGGAGCTCAATGATATTATGGATTATTTTCGTCTAAAATACCTACCGCCTCTTGATGCGTAGTTGATAGCGATCATTATACCTGCAGCGGCCCGCGGTTTCATTCACGTTCTTCCCCTTATTTTCCCGCTATCACATTTTTGTATTGGTAGGGCTCAGTGCGGCTGGGGAACACACCTTTACTAGAGATATTCTACCGCCAAGCAGCAAAGAGCAAACGTTACTGTGTTCCGGTTTGAAGGGCAATGTTTCCAGTGAAATAACAGGATACACACATAGAGATAACAGATCTTATATATCTGGGTAACGAGCGCAGTGCAGTGCTAGGTAATGATTTGGACTCTTCATGTTCCAATAGCTGCGTGTCACTTTGTTGTTAAGTAAGTATGTGGCATGTATGTTGGTTGCATCAGGCACATGTCCAGCTCGTTTCCTCACTTTAACCTATAAAAAAACTAGCCTATGTCGTTTTGTTCTAAGCTGTATTCTAGTATTCTACCTATCTGTGAACCAAAATTTCACCCGATCCGATCAGGCGCTACGATGGGATTGAGCAACAAACGTCCAAATATCAAAACTTTCATATTTTGAATATCTATAATTAATAAATAAATAAATAAATATTAGTATATACCTAGGATTTCATGAAAAACAATCGGTTGTATCTAAAGTCGGTTGGTTTACGGACGATAGTTTACGTAACATAACAACGTCATAACAAAATATTCAATTCAATTTATTACTTCGAACCTTAGGATATTACATCACTTGGTAACGTCACATAAAACAATTATTATTGAATACTGATTCCGTTTACAATATACATGCGGCTGTAAAGAGCTTTGTCAATCAATGCAGCTGTACAGAGGCTATGTCAGTAAAATTATATCAATATGTACAAATATATATAGGTATTTGTATTTATAAGTATGTCATGAAGTCCAAAAATAATGTATGAAACATGTCAATAAAGAAATTATAACGATCAAAAATATTTAATGTCATTTTAAAATGTTCACTTTTTAAAATTGCATTTCAGTACATATGTTTATGCCCATTCTTTACGATCATCAATAAAATCGTTGACTGAATAATAGGCTTTTTTAAGTAAATATTGTTTTTAATAGCAGTTTTAAATTTTGTTTCATTGAGACCCTCTAACAGTTTAGGAATGACATTATAGAAACGTACCTACACAATTTCCGACAAAGGAACCCATTGTTTTCTGCAGTTTACAGCGCGGAAACACAAATTTGTTGGTATGCCGCGTATTGGGTTTGTTATCTGACATTTTCGTTAGATTGGATCTATTTTTTCTTGCATACATTATGCATTCATATATGTAAAGTGACGGATATTGATACAACATGCGGAGCAAGCGTACAATGAGTGTAACGGGACACAACGGGATACTTTTTCGTGCATGTAGCCGGCGTCAATCGATTTATTACGTTGTCAGGTAAAAAAAAAATTGGTGGACATTTCCCACAACACCATCTAGCCACAAACTAAGCAAAACTTGTACTTTGGGAGCCAGATAACTGATAAGCCTCATACATATGATTTTTCAATACATAGATACTTATTATACATAGAAAAAACCCACGCACAGTATTTGTATTCATCACACAAACATTTGCACTGGGCGTGGATCGAACCTACAACCCACGACCCATGGCTTCGCAGGCAGACTTACTACGAAAGAAGCCACCAGGCACCAGGCCAGCCAGTATTGGAGCAAAGTTAAGTAGGTACAGAGAGTGTGTGATCTCATGGTGATGTAAAATTGTAAATAAATAGAAAAATATGAGTCATAAAATCACGTTGGCTTCAAACAAATAAAATGCAACAAATTCGGTCTAGGTAGGTAATATTTAAGTACAAGACAAGACTACCTATTTAGTACAGATACACAGACAATTTAGATTTATACATATATTGCGTAGGTACCTATGTACCTCTCTACTACATGAACACGGTTGACTCTTCCAAGAATTATTGTTTTCAAACATTTTGTCTACCCTCGTATATTTAAATGAAACTTAGAGACTTTGCATTTTGATTTCATACTTACGCAAACAAAACTAAAATGGGGATTTGGATGAAGTACATCTACGTTAAAAAAAGATATTCCTAATACGCTATTTTAATTTAAAAAAAAACAAGTGCAAAAACCGACAAAAACAAAAGTGCAACGCAATTGATTAAGTTTGTCTAGGGATGCCCGTTACGATACGATATATCGGAATATCGATACAGCACTATACGATAAATCGATATTTGATGCGATATTTTGACCATACGATACGCTTCGATATATCGCATTCTTATAAAAATATCGCATTACCATATCGTATCAAACTATGTCGGTGATTAATTTGTAAAATTTTAAAGTACCTATTACATCATCACTAAACGATAATAGACAGTGCCATTGAATATATTGTTATTAGTAATAAGAGAATGATAACGTCGACAAAATTGTTCATGGAACAAGAACAGCCGGCTTTTATTTAGACTTGGAGGTAGATTTAAATAATCTTTGAACTTTGTAGTACCATCAAATATGATTAATAAATGTTTAGTTTATGTTCTCCTTTGTCATTCCGTTCGTAGCTGGGCACACACTTTCCGAAAGCCGTAATAGGTTAAATCCACAGCGCTTATCAAAATTATTATTTTTGCGTTGTTTAAGTGCTGATCAATGGCAATTGTGATTTATTTGTTGAATAAAACTATTCTAAATACATATAATTATTTGTTTCTTTTTAAAAAATAAAATAATATAGTAAAACTACTAAAAAGATAACCCTTTGCACGATATATATACTTATTATATAGCATATTAAATGAAAGGCATGCGATACGGTTACGATACGATATATCGATCCAAAGGAAATCGATAAAATCGCGTATCGATACAACCAAGTTCGATACAGTTACGATGCGATATATCGATACAATACACTTTTTTGGGCATCCCTAAGTTTGTCAAACCAAACATTCGAAATTTAAAATTGACGTAACTTTAGTAACATATAAAAATTAATTTTGACTTACCGATGAAGAGTAACCACTATGCATTAATTCACAAATCGGCATTTTAAAATTTATTTTTCAATTTAACGAGTATTATATTGACGTCACGCAGTGCGCGTCGTCCGAGCGCGTCTATTAAAAAAATGCGACTTGACTTGACAGCTGGACTTGACACCTACTCAACTTGAAGGGACTTGAAACTAAATGCGCGTAGCCGATTGGTTTAAAACTTGAAGTAAACAACTTCGACAAAAAATACATTGTACCTATTTGGTTCGGCGCGTTTAGATCCGGCGGGGTTTTCAAAGCATTTTTAATTGTTTACAATTTGTTTCAATAATTGGCCATCGTAACTAAAGTTAAAGAGTTTATTCATAAATTGTTTATGTTAATTGAAACGTTTGCTCGTGTTGATGTCACTGTAACTTGATATCTTGTTTCTAATTCTAACCAACTTTAAAAAAGCGGGAGCACGTTAATTCACCCATACCGTGGCAGGAGGTAGGCTTAGTGAGTCATTGGAATGCAAATAAATGCATCAATATTACATTTTATACAAAAATTATATACTTAATATAGGTAGTGACGAGACGAGCAGGATACCTATGTGATGGTAAGCAACATGCCTGAATACATGCATGCCATAACAGCACAGTGACACACAGCTATTGGGACATGGAAAGTCCAAATCATTACATAGCACTGCACTGCGCTCGTCGCCCAGAGATATAAGATGTTTTATATCTGTGACCTGTGATTTCACTGGAAACATTGCCCTTCATATCGGAACAGTGATGTTTTCATATTAATGCTATATGAATAAGAAAAGGTTTTAATCGATTTTAAGAGTTCAATGGTTTATAGTTAAGTAGGTGGTATGTACCTACCTAGTATGTAGTTTTCGCTTTCGTTTTAACCCCTAAACACAAAAACAACAGGTTGTTGTTAGGTTACGTGTCCGTGGCATCCTAGCTATACCTATCGGTACACTCCGCGAGGTATAAGCTGAGCTTTGCATTTGTGTGAGTGTACATGGATAGTGTAGGTGTGGCAACCGGCCTTAGGCGCGGCGCTATTCTGTCTCGCCGCGCTCCTGCCTGATTGGTGATGCAAAGCTCAGCTTATACCTCGCGGAGTGTACCTAGCTATGTCTGGTCTGGCGGCGAGAGCACCTTTGTAAAAGCCGCGCGCGCCGCCGTTCGTTTGATCATGTAACGAGTACCGCAATAGGTACGTGGAACGCGGTACAGTACAGTTACAGGGTCACATGGCTAATTTTATCCCGAAAATCTTATACCTTTAAACGAGCAATTCTTGTATATATCTATATATATATAGAATCAGAATTTCGGAAACGGCTCGAACGATTTTCATGAAATTATGTATATAGGGGCTTTCGGGGACGATAAATCGATCTAGCTAGGTTTTATTTTTTTAAACATAATTTTATGCGCGTTTTTAGACAATGAAAAACTCCTACAATGTCATTAGAATACGATAACAGATTTCGCCACTGTTTTTTAAGGCTAAATGGCTCAGACGGAATATGCTCGCCCTCGGAGACAACAGGCCCCGGTTCGAATCCTGGTGGTTACTTTTCTTTTTGTTCTTTTTTTTTGCTCGCCCTCGGAGTCAAATAGGCTCCGGTTCGAATCCTGGTGGTCCTGTTCTTTTTTTTAGAAAATCTTATACTTAGCGCCTTTTAGTAGGTCTAAGTAAGTCATCATTTCGTAATTCGTACCTGCCTAAATATCATTTAAAAAAACCGAGCAAAGCTCGGTCAACCAGGCACTGAGTTCTTAAGTGAAATACCAATTTCAAAATTCTACGCGGACAAAGCCGAGCAGACTCCAGTTATATCCGACCCTCTACCGCTAACTAAATCTACTATGGCTTTCTTTATTGCTGTCTCTACCATTTCAGGCGAAAAGACAAGAGAGACTAGCTCAAAGCTAAGACAGTTTTATTTAGGCGGTAGACCCTCCAGTGCGTTGGTGAGATGACGTATGATTTCGAAAGATTCTGTAAACATGTCGGTGCCCTCACATTTTCCTTCACTGATTTAACACATGACTTGGATATGACAATTGTGTGCGTGGGATCCAAACCAGTCTCCGGATCGGCTCTTACCTTACTGCCGACTAGACCAGAGTGGAGATGGTGCTAGTTGGGTAGTTGGATAAAATGTTTGAATACATATTATCAGGTATATGGTATGTGACTAATTCGCATAACATCAGAATCTCCGAAACAACCGAAATCGGACAATCAACGTGAAAAATGTATTTGGCGAGCCAAGCTTTCGAAACTCAAGCAGAGCTACCATAGAGTATATTTTCTTTCCAATCTCCATGGATGCTAACCATGGATACTGAGGAATTTCATTTTGTATTGCCTTATAGTAGGAGATCCCGCTATAGAACGACCTTCACCGAGCTGTTTATTGGATGAAAAGTGTTTTATATGTAATTTAATATGTCAACAAATATATTGCAAATACGTTGCCTAAAAATTTCACTCCAGAATATGATTGATTAAGCACTGAGTAAAGCCAAAATAATAAGTTATATTATATAGTTTTTTTCTAAAATTCAATCAATTTAAGTGATATATTAAAAAAAAAAATTGTTAATTAATCATATTCTGGACTGAATATTTTTAGGCAACCCATATTGGTTAACATATTAAATTACATATAAAACACTTTTCATACAATAAGCAGCTCGGTGAAGGTAGTTGTATAGCGGGATTTTAGACTATTATACCAAACACCTACAGATTGAGATGCACATTCCCATATATTTCTGCACAACCGTGGATAGTATAAAAGTAGGAAGATACGGTACTCTCTTATATCTCATGAATTCAACCTGGACTAGAAACAACTACAGGCAAATTAGACACACACATTTAAAAATATTCAATGTCATGCTCCACGTGGATCGTATTTAATCTATCTGATGGTGATGGACTAGTTATTTATTTTATTAGTTATTCTATTAGTTATTTTAGTCATCATACTTATTGGAATAAAATTGGGGGGAAGTCAATGAAAGATTACAATTTGAACACAGCTTTTATTACAGCCTCGATAGAAGGTTAACATAGTAGAATCTCTGTGAATACTGACGTCACTAAATGCAACAACAAACAGAATAAATTAGCATTATTGTCTGATACAATCGGTTACAAAACATATTCATTCAAGGTTTTATACACCTTCAGAAGCAAAGACTGTGTGGCATCAATCTGTGATTGCAGCCTGATGTAAAACTGATTGTGTCAGTCATGTAGACTGATGTTAAAATGCCATACAAATCATGACTGCCTTGGTAACTTATGAAGATAACTTTGTCTTTTAATTTCCTTCAGCTATTTTTTTACAGCGATTGAACAGAAAATAAACATTTTCACAGTGAGATTCAAACATTATTTGCTTCAAGTTTCATACAGAGTAAGTACAAAAAAATAGTTGCAAGATTATGCAAGTTGCTTTCGTTCAACGAATGCAATAGCACTAGTATTACTAAGTTCTAAATAGATAATGTGATTGTGTGTGCCCAAACTTAAATGAAATATTATAAGTGAGCAACATAAGCTGGTATACCTACGTATATCCTACATTGAATACTACAAGTTATTGTCCATACAATAGTTTCTATAATGCAATGTTACTGGTTCAATTACCAAGTTACCTGATGTTAAGCCATGAGGCAATCTACTATGTACTACTAGTAGATTTATAGTCATCAAGATTTTATACACTGGGATGAGGCACTCAGGTACAAACCTTTCCCAACAATTTCTTTATAACACATATTTTGATGTTATATTGGTAACACTGATCACATCAGTCCGAGCACACACAATCACAGTCTATCGCAGGAAGCGGGTAGTTTAGTTGGCGTCTCCGAAGTACTCCTGCGCAGCCTTGGTGTCCGGCTTGATGGTCTTGGAGCCAGGCTTCCAGTTGGCCGGGCACACCTCTCCGTACTTGTCGGTGTACTGGAAGGCCTGCACCAGCCGGAGGGTCTCTTCCACTGAGCTGTGAAGGGATTTAACCATTAGTACGAGATAGAAAAGTCTGTACTGTGATACAAATGAAAATAATACAGTGAACTTATGAACTAGTATAACTTGTGTATTACACAAAGAAATGAAGATAGGAAACTTATTAACTAAATACAGCTGGACACATTCCTTAGTTCCTTCCACCTTAATCTATCCATCACACTAACTCGTCCCAAACTAAGTGAATTTCGTATTATAGTGGCCAAATAGTTAATATTATTAATACTTATACAATTATTGTAAACAGACACTTATAATACATAACAAACACCCAAACAATGTTTGGTTTTAGGTCAAATATTTGCTATCATTACACACATATTTATCCTGGGTGGGATTCAGCCCACGACCTCTGGCACGACCGTGAGGAAACTGGCATGTCCCATAAAAATGTCAAAGTCACGAACATTGGGACAGCTTGGTGGGTTATGGCCTTGACTTTCCTTCCAAGAAGGCCCCAAGTCCAAGTAGTATCAACTGTCGTAACGTAACCTACATATTTTGCACAATCATATCGCTTACGACACAGGTTTAAAATACAGGTCTGCACTAGACACTAACGCGCTAATCCATGAGTCAGCCGGATGACATTCAATATTAGCCCGGTGACCGGTGATATGGTACAGCCGTTATCACAGGCGCGGTAAACGAGCCGACAACAGGTACTGCTAATTTAGTATTCATTACTATCAATGTGATGAATAAATATTTGTGGGACATATGTACAAATTGTTCAATTTATGTTATGGCCGCGCCGTCTCTGAAACCTATGACAAATTTGCTGAACTATTTTTTACTATGGAATAACCACCTTTGCCAGTTATTCTACCGCCAAGCAGTAATGTACCAACATTACTGTGTTCCGGTTTGAATGGCAATGTTTCCCGAGAAATCACAGGTCTTAAACAGATAATATCTTAGATCTCTGTGTGACGAACGCAGTGCAGTGCTAGGTAATGATTTGGACTCTTCATGTTCCAATAGCTGCCTGTCACTGTGCTATTGGCTATGTGGTAGGCACGTTGCTTACCATCAGGCACATGTCCTCCTCGCCTCTTTACTATATAATAAAAAAAAAAGTAACAACACTGGCAACTTACAACTAGAGCATCTAACTAAAGCGCTGTATGTGTTTAAAGGCTTATTACCATTAAAGGCTTATTTCTGGTTATATTTAGTGTCTGAATTCAAGGCAAATTTAGAAACAAGGACAAAAGTATGACACTTCCACACGAGCGACAAGGCAAGAAAGATGCTACCCGTGCTTTCACTGTAAAGCGTTTGTGCCAACTCTATACGTAGTATATTATGTAAACTCTTTGATATTTTAGGAGCACGATCCGCCACGAAGAAATTTTCTTCTCTTACACTCTATGACATTCAAAACAGAGCATAAGCTTATAAAGCAATATTTCTCTATTCATAAGTTAACGCCTTTATTCCCGACTTCAATATCGCCAGAAAAGCGTTTAAATTACATCAGCAATTTAATAATGACTGTTGTTATCACCTCAAGGTTAGTACGTGCAGTTTTGTCCCTGATAACTCTGTGGTAGACACAACTGCCTATCAATTTAACGATAATCTGTACAACTGATAAATATATTCTCAGGATTATAGATTTATTTGATTACATCACGAAATCTCTACATATAAAAACGTTATGTTGGTTTGTGTACATTTAAAAAACTCAAAACCTGCACCGATCAAGCTGAAATTTTACAATGATATATAAACCACATCAAGAATTGTTTTTAACAAATTTTTGCATCACAATGTGCTATAGCGAAGCGTGGCAGGGTACAGCTAGTTATTTATAAAAATTGACAGTATTAATTAAAACAAAGCTACACTTAATTACTGGATAGTCACCTGTTCTACACAACTGAACCAAATTCTCACCTATCCAATAAATTGATTGGTTCGATGTATTAAATGAAGTACCTGGTTGGCGTTTATAAAAGCTCTAAGTAAAAGATTTTCTCAGAAAAAAGAGAACAAAAAGAAAAGACCCGAGTGTAACCATCAGGATTCGAACCGGGGCCTGTTGACGCCGAGGGCGAGCATATTCCGTCTGAGCCATTTAGACTTAAAGAACAGTGGCGAAATAAGTTATCGTATTCTAATGACATTATAGGAGTTTTTCGTTGTCTAAAAACGCGCATAAAATGATGTTTTTAAAAAATAAAACCTAGCTAGATCGATGTATCGTCCCCGAAACCCCCTGTATACATAACTACATGAAAACCGTTCGAGCCGTTTCCAAGATTCAGATTATATATACATACCTATATACCTACAAGAATTGGTCGTTTAAAGGTATAAGATTCAGATTAATAACCGGAAAACGGACTTTTAAAAAGGAAGTTTCACATTTGGCTGTTTATATATATTTTTCAGAACTAATAGATATTCAGAGTACCCACATACATCTAGAACAACAAACATTGTTTTAAGATATTATAGAATTTTCAAAACCGATTTCTATGTACAATGCTTTATTCTTCGTGCTAAGCAGTCTACCTTCAACCATAGACTACCAGATAATATTTTCAACGCAACGCAAGAAGTATTTACCTGAAGTTATAATGTTTGCTAAAACGACTTTTATTAATGTTGAATGACTAACTGTCAGTTCTCCGTGACGGTGTGTCCGCGCATCGTAAAAAATTTGCCTAATCATTTTCCCGTAAAGCACCACAAAATATATTCCGATAAATTGTAACTTCATCCTTGGTAATAATTGTGAATGCTTGTAATAATACCATATTGAATATTTCCATTTTAATCGTCTGTACATCGCCCGCATATAGCATCTATAACTGTTGAGAAGCGTTATAGCATCTAGTGGATATCAATCTGAGCAGTAATATACCGTGCCTTTGCAAAGAAACTATACAAATACGAATGTGTCTACGCATCGTTTTTTCCTTAAATGACAGAGTCATCAGATTGACTCACTTTGGACAAAGTATCAATATAGTAACAGGGTAATTTTATGCTGTAATTGAAGCATACCTACATAAGATATAAATGAGTAAAAGACTCGGCGTCCGTATGCTGTCGAAGCTAGCAAGTTGAGACCGTCTAACGGGCAATACGTGAGTTAACAAGTGATTCACTGTTCGACTGGTAGATCATTAGCTGGCAAGTAAGAGACCCGCCGTCGTTAGCTATCAAATAAGAGAGCCGCCGTCGTTTAGCTAGCAAGTAAGAGACTTGCCGTCGTTAGCTAGCAACTAAGAGACCAGCTGTCGAAGCTAGCAAGTAACAGACCCGCGGGCGTTAGCTAGCAAATAAGAGAGCCGCCATCGTTAGCTAGCAAATGAGAGAGCCGCCGTCGTTAGCTAGCAACTAAGAGACCCGCTGTCGAAGTTAGCAAGAGACCCGCCGTCGTTAGCTAGCAAATAAGAGATCCGCCGTCGTTAGCTAGTAAGTTAGAGACCCGCCGTCGTTAGCTATCAAATAAGAGAGCCGCCGTCGTTTAGCTAGCAAGTAAGAGACTTGCTATCGTTAGCCAGCAACTAAGAGACCCGCTGTCGAAGCTAGCAAGTAAGAGACAGGCCGTCGTTAACTAGCAAGTTAAAAACCCGCCGTCGTTAGCTAGCAAGTTAGAGACCCGCCGTCGTTAGCTAGCAAGTGAGACATTCACTGTCCGTTAATCAAATTATTACGTGGGGATAACTCACCGGCCGACGGGCAGGTCGTTGATGGTGACCTGCCGCAGCGCCTGCTTGTCGTCGATGATGAAGAGGCCGCGGAAGGGGATGCCGGTCTCCTCGTTGAGCACGCCGTAGTCGCGCGCGATCTTGTGCGACTTGTCGGCCAGGATCGGGATGTTCATCGGGCCGAGACCGCCTGCGACAACGAGTCACAACATATTTTATTATTGCATGAAAAAAATCTGTCAATTAAAAGTAAATCTAAGAAAGAAAATTCAGGCAGTCACGGGATCTGCCGGTAGAAGTGTAATAGCTCAGAATTTGATAGCTCACTTAGGAAAGTACGCGGCTGATACCGGAGGGTTTGGCTATGACCATGGGCATCTAGATCATCAGAGTTTACCCGGAGATTTCTTTCATTTACGAACGTGACGCTTGAACTCACATGCAACGGAATATTTGTATGTGGTGCGCCAAAAGAGTTTTCACTTCAAAAACTGAAAACGACTGGTAGTGTGTGTGTGCTAAATTTGGATCCACAGATAGAAATTGAGAAGTCTTCATTCCTCTCAAAAATGTAGACCACGCCATATTGATACATATTTACGTCTCATACTCCAGTTGATACTAGTTCACTCATCCCGAAGGTACACTGTCCTCCACAAGAGGTCTATTGTTATCTGTGTACAGTGAAACCATGGAGACCAATAGCAATGTCGTAAACAGTTTCGTTAAACGATAGCAGAAGCAGCCCACTAAATGTCTCCACTGCTGGGACTCGGGCCTTCTCTCGCAAGGAGACAGGACCACAATCCACACACAAGCCCGTCGTGCATTGACGACGCATATCTTCGAAAGATTCTAGAAACATGTCAGTTTCCTCACGATGTTTCTCTTCACCGTTTTTTAAGTTGGCGGCATCAGGTATTAGATTTCGAAAAAACAGCGATGCGCGTGGGGTTCAAACGAGGGGTTCTAGTAATCGGTAGTTGACCCAAATCTGAAATTACGGTGTTCGGGATTGAGACTGGCTGTTATATTTTTTATTTTCTATTGTTACTTCTGTAGTCAGAAGAAACAGCGACTGCACAGGTCTTAGTTTTGAACCGTGTTTTCGGAGTGGGGTGCAACAATAATTTTATAGTAGATATTGGTTTTTGTCTCAATAAATATTTTGTCATTTGTCATTCTCTCGACGAAACCAACCTCAACTTAAATTTCCATGATCTATTAAAAATGCACGTACCTTGTTTGCGCGGCGTGTTGATCCAGGCGAGATGCGTGAAGTGCGAGTCGGTGGAGGCGGCGATCACCTCGCACCCGATCTTGCGGAAGTCGTCCGCCTTCTCCGAGAACGCGATGATCTCCGTCGGGCACACGAAAGTGCTGGAAATACCACGTCCACACGTTATTGGCTGCATGTTTTGTTTAGTTTAGTTAGGATAAGAGAGGGGACGAGTACTCGGTTGATATTCGGTACTCGGCGGGTTTTTTGATACTCTTACTCGGCCCGATAACTCGGTTTGAATGCCGAGTATACTCGGTTTAAGAAAAGCAATATATATGTATTTAGGTAGATATAATTTAAAACAAAAGTGTCAATCAAAATGTACTTATTACTAATTTCGGAAATCTTTGACAATCTCAATTAATGAATTCAAAATCGAAATTATGCTAATGAATGAGTATGTAACCTTTTTGTATTAAGTACTTGTTTACGCGCGCGAAATGAGAATGTGATTGATCCGAGTAAAACTCGGTACTCGTTACTCGTCAAAAGTGTTACTCGGCGCATCTCTAACTGTAATAATCACTGTATTTCTGTGTTGTTTTGTGGTATAATAAAGAGTTTTGTATTGTGTTATATTGTATCTCTAGTTAGGATATATTTTGATGCAGTGCCCGGCAGTTATACTAGCATAGGTCCCGTTCCCGTCATTTTTCCGGGATAATAAGTAGCTTACGTGTTCTTCCAGACTCTAATCTATCTATGTTCAAAATTCAGCCCGATTGGCCCGATGCGTTCAAATATTATGACGTGATTGAGCAACACACATACAAATATCCAAACATTGACATTTGAATTTTTTTACAGTATACCTATAGTATGTATTTTACTAGTCAAGACCTTTCATTTTTAACCCCCGACCAAAAAAGGGGTGTTGTAAGTTTGACGTCGAAGTCTGTCTGTCTGTGGCACCGTAGAGCTCAAACGGATGGGCCGATTTCGATGCGTTTTTTTTATTTGAAGATAAATATCCGTGCGGATGTTCTTAAGTATGTTTGGTTAATATTGATTCAAGATGGCCGCCTCCACAAAATGGCGGCAAAATATTTCATCACAACCTACCTCAATATAAAAAAAATACAATACACTATAAAAAAATCTAATTCAAGATGGCCGCCACCACAAAATGGCGAATTATATTTTTTTTCACTACTACCTCAATATGTATATCAAACGAAAAGGCTTGACTAGTAGAATGTTGTACAGATAACAAATTTGAGGTAGTTGGGGGTTAATCAACATTTATAATTTTGTTCTTGTATTGAGGTAGGTTCTGGAGAAATATTTTGTCCGCCATTTTGTGGAGGCGGCCATCTTGAATCGATATTAACCAAATATAGCTAAGAACTTTCGTACAGATATTAACCTTAAAATTAAAAAATACCGCATTGAAATCGGCCCATCCGTTTGAGCTCTACGTTGCCACAGACAGACACACATACAGACATCGACGTCAAACTTATAACACCCCTTTTTTTGGTCGGGGGTTAATAATACCTAGTAGGATTATAGCCCAGTGAGAACGAGATTAATCGTCTTATATCTCTGGGTGACGGGACGAACAAGACATCCATCTGATAGTAAATAGCAAAATGTCTGTCCATAACGGCACAGTTCCTCGCAGCAATTTGAACACGTAGAGTCCAAATCATTGCCTTGCGATCGTCACCTGGAGATTTAAGGTGAATGTCCTTGCCCTGTGATTTCTCTGGAAACATTGCTCTTCAAACCGGTACACAAAAATATTTGCACATTATTGCTTGGCGGTAGATTAACTCGCAAACGTGTAGTAGGTACTACTAGCCCAGGTGAACTCTGGCAATGGTAGGTTCCTACTACCATTACAAAATCATGACTTTAAAGGATTTTTAAAACAATCTCTATTTATCCTTGCTCAGGGCAACTTTATTCTTTCTATAACAGGTTTTGGGTTAATCTTGATAAACGTAGCTCACATTCGGGGAACGGATGGAACGTTAATTATATCATTTATATCATTATTACTTCACTTCTCGAGCGCTATGACTGATCAACTCGAGGGTATATACCGTCAAACTAACATTGTCATAGCTTTGACATCTCTTTTTCTTTTCGCTGTAAAATATAGAGACAGTAATAGCAAAAGCCAAAGCCGGCTGGTGTCTTTTACAAGCGTAGTATCCACGTCACAGCGCTCATAGTTATGTAAGGCACGTTTTTATGGGACCAGCGACCTTGAACTCTCACTTTGTTTTGCCATAATAAACTCTGTGTTTGTTGAAATAAGATAAACTATCACTCGTTGACCTCTCATTCGACGCTTGACCTTCGATAACGCGGAATACAGACCGCAAATGTTCTGGTCGAGTTTCCGAGATTTGTTGTTGTTTTAACGTTAATGGAATTTTCGTAACTCAAATGAAAAACCTACTTACTTCCTGCTAATATAATTAAATGTCTGAATAAATGTTTGACTGGCCTCGTGGCTTAGTGGGTAGTAACTCTGCCTGCGACGCCGAGGGTCGTGGGTTCGATTCCCACCCAGTGCAAATATTTGTGTGATGAATTCAAATGTTTGCACTGTGTCTGGGTGTTTCTATGTATAATTAGTATGTATTTAGAACTATATGTATAAGTATTATATCAGCTATCTGGTCACCATATCACAAGCTTTGCTTAGTTTGGGGTCAGATGGTGTTGTGTGTGAATTGTCCACCAATATTTATTTATTTTATGTAAAAATTTGGATTTTTGTCGCTCAATCACGTTGGAACATCTGAAGAGGCTCAACAGAATATATTTAATTAAGATCTTACTTTTCATCCCTGGAAAATAACGGGAACTACGCGGGTTAAACAGCAGGGCACTGCTAGTCAATATTTATCTGATTATTGACAAATAGAATCATCCCAAGTCATTCAATATATTCAATACAAAACAAAACATAATCTCTTTTTGCGCCACGAAACAACAAAAATTTAAATTTTGAGAGCAAGAGGTTATCGCTAATCGTGTGTAGTTAAATTTAAATTCCTTGAATATTCGTTCGAAGAAAACGCAACGCATACAAAATACAAAAAGACAAACAAATCTAGATTTATAGTGAACCATTATTGTATAATTTTAGTAAACAGTTTAATTTTTAAGGTAGACTGTGTCAACTTCCTATTTACCTATATATGTATAGAAGATATTGATGTTCATAAAACATTTGTTTAGGTAATAAAATATATTATGTAAACCAAACGATCGAAACAGATTCAAAAGCAGCACTCCTCACAACACTCTCAAGTCAACTGAGCGAGATACAATAGCAGTCACATCTGAATTTAATTAATTTAAAATCAACTTTAAATAAGATAGAAATAAAGTTGAATATGACTCACAAATCAAGCGGGTAGAAGAAGAGCACGACGTATTTCCCCTTGTAGTCGGCCAGGGAGAGGTCCTTGAACTCCCCGTTGACGACGGCGGTGGTCTTCCACTGCGGAGCGGGCTTGGTCAGCTGCAGAGGCATTCTGTTGAAGCTGGAACGTCATAGAGTACACGTAAGAATACCAGCATTGTACTGAACCGCCAAGCGTGCCGGTACAGATCGTAGCTCGAAAAACGGACATCGTTTCATAGTTGACGTTCCAAAAACTCGAACCCTACATATATGATAAAACGTCTGGGCTGTGGAATGCTGAGTGGGGTTTTCCCAATAGTTACAATCTTGATGCCTTCAAATCTAGAATAAATTGGCTTTGGTTTCTTCTAGGTAAAAGCACGCTCCGTCGTGGACCCCATCGTGGTTTAACATCAAGACAGATGGTGGTCAAGTGTAAACCTATAATAGATATTAAAAAAAAACTATGTTCTAAATTTAACAAATGTGAAATTGTATCAATTGAAAATGGAAAATATATGAATTAAATATAGCATCAAATTATGGAAGTCCCGCGATAGGGTGGGTCGTCTTTACTCATTTGAAACAGTTTTTATTACTACAGTACCAAGTACCAAACCACAAAGTTATATAAAAAAACCCTGTTCCATGCATTTAGTCACATCCGATAAGTATATTGATTTAGATTTGTTTAGATCATTAATTCGATTTTTCACGATATCTGGCTTGCTACTATAAAATGTCGAGGATGAAAAGACCGCACCCTTTCCTGATTAAGTAGTTCTGCGTAAGCCTGTATTTGAAACGGATGAACAGATTTTAATCAATGATAGTATAGGACGTCCATAGTCTAGAATCAGAACTATCGAAAAAAATCGGTTCATCCGTTGAAATGTTCCTACAGACAAATTCATTTTAAACACCCATATTCTCAACATTTACAAAACATTAACAAAGATCACTTCACAATAATACACTGCCCGTAGTCTAAACGAACACTTGAATTTATTTCAAAATTATTATTAACTATTTACACGGAATGTATTCTACATATCGAGAGGAATATTCCAAACAGATTAATAATAATATAATCAACAGTAATCAATCAAGTTATTTCAAGTACCTAGTAATATAACGGTTTAATTGAACCGAGGTGAGTGTTCACTACAGGCACCGGTTCACGACTGACTGACGCGATAAGACCGGTCCCACGCTTATAACATCACTACTCAGTTATCAACTGACTATCATCGACTAGAAACTACTCTAAAACGTCAAGATTAAAACTACGGTTTCATCAAAGAAACTACACAAATACCAAGTACATAAGACCCCCCCAAATACCCTGTCATTTTAATATGTCAAGTAGGTACTTAATAAAAGTATGCCTGTGACAATACAAACCTACTGGAATATATAACTGTAGTCAAAATTTTATATTTACTTATCTAAATCTATTATCTAAAGAATCGTTTTTTTTATGGTGTGAATAGAGGTAACTTTGATGTTAACTTACTGGAAAATTTATTTACATACAAAGGCACTGAAGATGTTAAAATTCTATCATGGTTCTAGAAAATTCTCAGTCTCTAAACGAACGTTACATGGTATTGTGCAATGTTTTATCGGTCACAGAGGTTAAGGTCGACTTTTAAACGCGTCTATATCTTGGAGATGGACACTTTGAAGTATCACAAACAAGGTGTTTGGATGTTTCAATTCAATTGGAAACATATTTGGTAATTCAAAATTCAATGCGCTTTTAATGCCTGACCAAAAAAAGAGGTGTTATAAGTTAGAAGTCGATGTCTGTCTGTGGCACCGTAGAGCTCAAACGGATGGGACGATTTCGATGCGGTTTTTTTTATTTGAAGGTTAATATCCGTGCGGATGTTCTTAGCTATGTTTGGTTAATATCGATTCAAGATGGCCGCCTCCACAAAATGGCTGACAAAATATTTCTTCAGAACCTACCTCAATATCGGTATCAAATTAAAGGGCTTGAATAGTAGAATGTTGTTCAGATAACAAATCTGAGGTAGTCGGGGGTTAATCAAAATTTTTAATTTTGTTCTTGTTATAATGACAGATGAGTTTATATTGCTGTACGTCATGCAAATTTGTATGATATAACGAAACACTAACCACTTCTAGCGTAATTGAAAAGTATTTATGACATCTGGGCCTGTGGCCAGACCTTACTAAGCGACAAGGCCGTAGTAAGTCTGCCTGAAGAACTACCTGTCTGTCTAACAGAACCAGAAGTTGCGGATTCGTTTCCCAACCAGGGCAAATAAGTAAGTTTGTAAAGTTATGAACAACAATAAAGATTTTGCCGTATCAGTGTTTCTATGTATTATAAGCATGGTAACTTACATATTTATAACTTTACTAGGTAGGTATATCAGTTAACTGACAACAGAAGTTTAGTTTGGGGCTCGATAGTCGTGCAAGAAATATATCGAACAATATTTACTGATGTGTTACGTGTTATGTGTTACCAATAAATAAATTAATTGTGTCAGGATTGTTGCGCAATTTTTTTATGGAGTCACGTAAAATTGCACCACACAACACCATCATACCTATGCTGAGAACATAGACGCATAAAAAAGTCGGACGTAGTCTCGCTAAAACAAAAACTGTGTCACTAGAGTCGGCCAGATTTGCACGTGAGCGTAGTCAGGTTGTCACTCACACATATACATAAGTAGCGCGTGTAATGACCCCCCCTGATGTCAGCGTGTCAGCCCGTGTGTGACAAGCACACACGTGCATATTATGTGGCCGACTCGATGGACACAGTTTTGGTTTTAGCGAGACTACGTCCGACTTTTCTTATACGTCCATGACTGAGAAAGAGACTTCTGTAAGTGAAATGCGAAAAGTAAATTAGGGGTGATTTGATTCAAACTTAAAAATGACTTAACGAAATCGTGTGCAAACCGGTAATCAGATAAGAACGACAAGGTCGCTTGTAAAATTTCGTTAATCAATGAATGGATGGCCTAATTATCGATAGTGTCGATAATTCGGTCTAGACCGACTTTTTAATCGATTTATCGCGTGCTAACACGCGGTCACGTCGACGGCGATCGAACCATGGGCGCGTGCTACAACTGGTATGCGATAATTGAATCTTCTAGAACGTATACAATAAGTTTTACTGATAATAGGAAGTACAAAGGTTCGCAAATCACTATCAAAAAGACGGGCTGGTACTGTGGAATACTTAACTCTGTGCAAAGCATCACATACTCTAGTTGAAGTGAAAACTTTTATGGCGCACCACATACAGATTTTCCGTGGCCTGTGACTTGAGCTCAAGCGTCGTAAATGAAAGATACCTTCGGGTAAACTTGGATGATCTAGATGGGCATGGTCATGATCACGCCCTCCGGTATCACTCGAGGAGTTTCCAAAGTGAGCTGTCAAATTCAGAGTTACATATTTTAAGTTTTGAACTTACTCGATTTCTACTCATACTGAAAACAATTTTATTACAGGACTTTAATCCCGTTCCGAATATTTTTAATCTCCCAATCTTTCGATTACAACGGCCGTGGTTACGAGAAAACTGGAGAATATGCTGATAAATAGCTGGTAGTGTCATTGGGAAATGAAGGAATCATCATCAGATGGTAAGTAAGTAAGTAGATATATTTTAAAACATTAAATTTTTTTTTTTTTGGAATATGTGAAGAACGTTAATACCTGTAATTTTCTTATCAACAGATTATATTAATACGTTATCGTCAATTCTGTAAATGAAACCACAATCTTTATGTTCGCGCTTTTAAATACATGGTTACGTAATTTACAATCAATAAAGATTTATAATTCATAAACATCATTACGCAGTGGACAAAGTAGGTTCAAACTATCCTTGTTGGTTTTAATTTAACGACGTTTTTATCACACGGCTCTATAAGGACTGCTATGTAATTTAAATTGATAATAATAATAGTAGTATGCTTTACGCTCCTGCTTTTGAAACATACATATGTATTTCGATATGATTGATACATCTATAGATACAAAGTTACAACGTAAGTATGTCAGATAATTTCTTACTAATAAAAATAGATTTATTAGGTAGTATAGTACAGTACAAATTTTGTTTATTTTCGCGGGACTTAGCGTTGCGTGAACGATATTTAACCAATACGTACATCTTTATAATTTCATACAAGAACAAAATTAAAAATTTTGATTAACCCCCGACTACCTCGGATCTCGGATTTGTAATCTGTACAACATTCTGCTAGTCAAGCCCTTTCATTTGATACCCATATTGTGGTAGTAGTGAAAAAAATAATGTAATTCGCCATTTTGTGGTGGCGGCCATCTTGGATTTGAAATTTATTATTATGTATTGTATTCTACTAGTCAAGCCCTTTCATTTGATACCCATATTGAGATAAGTTGTGAAGAAATATTTTGTCCGCCATTTTGTGGAGGCGGCCATCTTGAATCGATATTAACCAAACATAGCTAAGAACATCCGCACGGATATCAACCTTCGAATAAAAAAAACCGCATTGAAATCGGTCCATCCGTTTGAGCTCTACGGTGCCACAGACAGACACACACACAGACAGACAGACAGACAGACAGACAGACAGACCGACAGACAGACAGACAGACAGACATCGACGTCAAACTTATAACACCCCTTTTTTTGGTCGGGGGTTAAAAATACACGACAGTGCATTTTAATCTGGTCAAATAGACAAAAGATAATAACTACACGATAAAATACAAAGCCGATCTAAATGATTGTACCTCTAAGTACGAGGTATAAGCTGAGCTTTGCGTTAGTGTGAGTAATCACCAATCAGGCAGGAGCTTGAAATTTTGTCCGCGAGGTATAGGCTGAGCTTTGCATTAGTGTGAGTGATCACCAATCAGGCAGGAGCGCGGCGAGACAGAATGGCGCCGCGCCTAAGGCCGGTTGTCACACCTACACTATCCATGTACACTCACACAAATGCAAAGCTCAGCTTATGCCTCGCGGAGTGTATATGTGTGTATTTTCAAACTTGTTTGACGTTCTGGCTTTGAAAACTAGCTACCGAAATACAGACGTAATTACTACCTAATAGAGTCTAGATTGGAGGGTAAGTGCGCGGGATCCATGACGTGCACCTCGTGGAGCATGGTGGCAGTATGGTGCCACAGGGTGACAAGGAGGTTCCCTCTACCGTGGTATATGTATTCCGTTAGCATCCCGCACGCATGCATGTTCGCAACTATGGCTTCTAAGTTAGATAACCTGGGGACAATACGGATGCGTTTATTCCCAGTGGTTCCCCCTTCCTCTTAGTAATTCTCTTTCGACAGTTCTTTCAAAGGAACTAAGGGCGGTCAAATATTGTAACGCAAACTGGGAGGATGAGGATCTTGTAAAATGTTAGGTACGATGCGTAATGGAAGTAATGTTTGTACTTGAAAAAACTAGTGAATTTAAACCAAAGAGTTTACATATATTACGTATAGAGTTAGATTTTCCGCACGGTTCTTTTGTGTCAATCGTAAGCAGATGACGTGCATACTTTCTATGGCAACAGAGCGAATGTGACAAAAGTATGACATTTCCACAAGGGCAACAAGGCAAGAAAGATGCTACCCGTGCTTTCGGTGTAAATCGTTTGTGCCAACTCTATACGTAGTACTCGTATATGTAACTTTGGTAACGTTGGCAACTTGTGTGGTGACTTTTAGGTAAAAATGGTCACTGGGATGTTGCGTAACGTTTAGGGAGAGTGAAGGGAGGGAGAGGTGAAAAAAATACTATACGTTGCGTTAAGCACATGGTTATATGGGTATTAGTTGAACGTCCCCTAATGGGAACTAATGGGAAGAAAAAGTTCAGGATTGTCTCTTTCAAGGGTTATTTTTTTTTCGACGGAAATAACTGCCTTAATTATTTTTTTTATTAAATAAAAGGTTTTATGATCTGATGAGTATTCAAAAGAGGAATACAACTTAGCAAGGGATACACCTGGCCTTTTCCTTATCATTAATCATTTCTCAAAGGAAACTACACGGAAGGAAAAATCCAGTGGAATTGTTAAGGAACTACGGGAAATAAACCTAAAGATTTAAATTCTACATTTGCTACGTAGTTTGAAAATTCATGTCCTTAATTAATATTACGTTTTGTTACACATTTTGTTTAAACACGTGGGCTTACATTTTTAGTTAGATCTACCAACGTTCTCTAACATACATTTATTCACTGTGCTCATATTATAATCCAAATAAAACAAGTATGGTAATCTAAATAATTTGTAAGACTATTATGGAATCTATATGATTAGTTGTGCAACAGTAATACGTAACGCTGTTCATTGAACGTGTCCTGTGTCAAGGTCCACTCACTTCACTAGAATTTCAAACACGCAGCCTCATTATTGAGATCCGTTAATTATTCTATTCTTTTATCAACTAGGTATTATTTCGAGTGTTTATTTCTTAGTGATTCCAACTGACAAGAAACCACCTTTTTACAAGGGATCGATGGTAGTTGACCTACCTGGCGAACTCAGGGAATCTATATTATCTATTCTATGCTAGAGAAAGCGCTAGGCCATACTAATCGAACTAACCACACATACACACACATGAGGATACCGCGAACAATGAAGTACTATCCAATTTAGTAGGAACTATCATCATCCGCGGGCTTCTGCATTCCGCATTCGGGTAAGGATTTATTCTTAATAATATATAAACTGCCCTAGTCCAAGATCCCAGAGCCGCCAGACGTCACGTATTTTCTGATGGATGAAATGTGGACGATTGAGTAGAGTTAGTACGTACTAAGAACACATGCTTACCCTCTAACTTGCTTAGACGGCCAGTTTTGAGAGATTTTCGATAATAGAGTTTTAAAGCGTCTGTTAAGGAAAACGGCCGACGGAAAGTGTCTGGGAGTATTGGGGCCTTATTTTTAAAGATATTGCCTGTAACATACGTGAAAATCAGTTGTCAGAAAATACGTGAAGTAATGGGTTTTTAACACTAAGTTTGGTGGATAGAGTAACATGACAACATAAATGTACTATTATTGGATGAATAAATGATTTGATTTGAATGTATCTTCTGGACCCCATATCTCAAAATTGGCCGTCTAAGCAAGTTACCTGGTAACCATGTGTTCTTAGTACGTACTAACTCTATTCAATCGTCCACATTTCATCCATCAGAAAATACGTGACGTCGGGCGGACCTGGGATCTTACTCTACCTCGGTTCTATGCTAATCGAGCTCAAGTTTGATCTGCGCCAATTGTTTTTCGATTCTTTATTACTTTATAGAAGGTTTAGTCATGTCACCCTCATAGTATGACTAATATATTAGAAACTAGTACGTAGTAGTAGTAGTACTACTACTAAGTAATAATTGTTATGTATTTCATCCGCGTATTATCTTACGATTACATTGATTCGCGATAAAGACTCATCTTGCAGACCGTAGACTGCAGTGTGGATCATTTCAGTTTTATTTTAAATGACAATTGAATGTATTCAACCCCATTAACTGTAGGTACCACAGACCTACAATCATACGAAATTGCTTGACACAAGACATAATACACCAAGCGATAGCGGAGCGACCTCGATAAACACGCCAATGATTGGCACAAACTGGATCAGGATACAGACAAATAGAAATAGGTAGGGAGGGCTTTATTATGCAGCCACAAGAGTATTTGACAAGAACAAAATTAAAAATTTTGACTAACCCCCGACTACCTAAGATTCGTTATCTGTACAACATTCTACTAGTCAAGCCCTTTCATTTGATACCCATATTAAGGGAGTTGTGAAAAAAGATATATAATTCGCAATTTTGTGGTACTGGCCATCTTGGATTTGAAATTTGTCATAGTGCAAAGTATTCTACTAATCAAGCCCTTTCGTTTGATACCCATATTGAGGTAGTAGTGAAAACAAATACATAATTCGCCATTTTATGGTGGCGGCCATCTTGGATTTGAAATTTGTTATAGCGTATAGTACTCTACTAGTTAGGCTCTTTCATTTGATACCCATATTGAGGTAGGTTGTGAAGCAATATTTAATTCGCCATTTTGTGGAGGCGGCCATTTTGAATCGATATTAACCAAACATAACTAAGAACACCCGCACGGTAATTAACTTTCAAACAAAAAAACCGCATTGAAATCGGCCCATCCGTTTGAGCTCTACGGTGCCACAGACAGACACACACACAGACAGACAGACAGATAGACAGACAGACATCGACGTCAAACTTATAACACCCCTTTTTTTGGTCGGGGGTTAAAAACACTTCAGGACCTTTAATTATGTTAATGACACGATCACACGTAGAATATAGCACGTTAGAAATTGATCCCGGATATCGTTTGATACTCATAGTAAGGCGGTTACAGTGGGTTCAATCAATAGGTGTGGAAGAATAGTGTATAACGATATGCGTGTGAAGTGATCAGATGACGAATGAAACATGGAAGTGGAAAAGAAAAATGTGGTGTGCCGAAACCATGTGGTTGAAAAAGGACAAAATGAAACAACTCACACGTAGAATCTAATTTTTGAGGAAAGGTTTTCTTAAAAAATATATTCGTTTTTAAATGTTTATGTTATAATGTTTATTGTTTGAGTTTACAGCGATTAATGAAGAGATAATGATCAGCGTTGAGCAGGGACGCGTGAATGTTACCTTCGTTAACTAAGTAATAATCTCAATATATAAAAACGTAATGTTGGTTTGTGTACGCTTCAAAAACTCAAAAAAGTTCTGGACCGATGAAACTAAAATTACAATGATATATAATTCGCATCAAGGATTGTTTTTATCAAATTTTGCATCACTATGTGCCACAGCAAAGCGTGGCAGGGTCCAGCTAGTAATAAATAAATACTACATATTTTCTCAGAAAAAAAAAGAAAAAACCTGAGTGTCTTCATCAGGATTCGAACCGTGGCCTGTTGAATCCGAGGGCGAGCATATTCCGTCTGAGCCATTTAGACTTAAAGAACAGTGGCGAAATAAGTTATCGTATTCTAATGACATTGTAGGAGTTTTTCATTGTCTAAAAACGCGCATAAAATGATGGTTTTAAAAAATAAACCTAGCTAGATCGATTTACGTCCTCGAAACCCCTGTATACATAATTTCATGAAAATCGTTCGAGCCGTGTCCGAGATTCAGATTCTATATATACCTACAAGAATTGGTCGTTTAAAGGTATAAATAAATAAATATTAAATAAATATTGGGGGACAATTCACACACAACACCATCTGACCCCAAACTAAGCAAAGCTTGTGTGATGGCAGCCAGATAGCTGATGTAATACTTATATAGTTTTAAATACATACTTATTATACATAGAAACACCCAGACACAGTGCGAACATTTGAATTCATCACACAAATATTTGCACTGGGTGGGGATCGAACCCACGACCCTCGGCTTCGCAGGCAGAGCTACTACCAACTAAGCCACTAGGGCAGTCAAAAGTCAATAAGATACGATTATAGTTTGGAATAACACATAAGGCTACTTTAAACTGCGGGTAAGTTACAGAAACGGAAAATACTTGCAACTAGCTTATTATAATAATGAAATTGAGTCAAACGCATTATAACGTAGAAACAGCTCCAACGTCTCATTTAGGACGCTTTCAATGACACAGATGTTTTCATATACTGTTATTTTCCCAGCAGCTAAATAAACAATGCGATATTATAACAACAAAGAATTAATTTACTTAGTCAATTATAACGGCGTGGGTTACATACTTCGTATCGTCAGTGTCAGTGAAATTTGATATCGTAGATCTCCTACTTATTGTTATACTCCGTACATCTGCCGAGTGAGGGGCTTTCGGGTCGCGCTGGCAACACCAGAGGGACATTTCAAACGCTATTCCATCTGCAAGATTATGATATAATAAATTCGCGAATCATTAAGAACTGAATGAGAGAATCAAATAACGTATATTAATCTTAAATGTACTCACATGTGCTGTAACAATGAAGTCATATAAAAACTTTGTTTCCACTTGGCTGCACTAAATTGAATGCGAATTAAAACATTCACAATGCATAAAAACAACATTTTATCAGCATCAATAAAGATGATTACGTTTCAAGTTTTTTTTTATCATAATTTTTATCAACTTTTGGAATGTGCATATACATGTGTCTGTCATGGGAGTGAAGTGTGACAAGCAGATAACAGATTTTAAGACTAAGATATTTTATGTTACATTGTATGTATTTCTGACAAAATATGTATATTTACTTTTAACCATGTTCATAAAACCATTTGAAGAATAATTTTGTGTGGTATTCCAAACTATAATAATCCAAATTTCAATCAAACCCGTTTAACCGTTTCGACGTAACTTTCTGCGCAACAAACATACTTTGTTGCACAGTTGCTTACCGTCAGGCAATGTCCTGCTCGTCTCTATACTATAAAACATATAGTAAATAAGACTTCAACAAAAAATCATCAGACATATGGCATTAAATATTAATACCGTCTATAGATATCGAACCAATAATCTTTTATTAATCTTATTATTCACATGTTCTCGATCTGATTTATTTTATAATATCATATTGTAATTAATTAATCATTATAATTATAAGAGTAGTAAGATATCTTAAAGTATTTTATATTAGCTGTAGGTATAGGTATATTTCGCGGAAGAATGCGAGAGCGTTATGGGTATAATTCACTGACAAAAGGTTTAGAATTTAAAATTTTGCAGAGTGTCTAAATGTCCACAGAAAACGGAAAGTACTATGAAGCATAAATTATTTAACGAAATAATACACAAAAGTATTAGGAGTCATTTAAGAATAAATAACTTTAATTTAATACCATGACATCACGTCACCGTCTTGTTAGGAAAGACATGTGAAAAATCAATAGTCATTCTTGAATAAATGATGAAACTATTGGAAAACTGTGAAACTAGAACATTAGTCATAACTGTAGGTATGTTTGTGCTGTTTCCCCTTTGTATCAAAGATCATACCTACTCTTTGTCGTGTTGACAGGGTCGAATTTCATCATCTCATCTCATCTCATCTGCAGCCTGCAGACGTCCACTGCTGGACATAGGCCTCCCCCAATGATTTCCACAATGACCGATCTTGTGCCGCCTCCATCCACCGACTTCCCGCGACCGAGACAATATCATCGGTCCATCGTGTGGGGGGCCGTCCTACACTGCGTCTGCCGGTTCGTGGTCGCCATTCGAGAACCTTTACTCCCCAGCGGTTATCGGTTCTGCGAGCTATATGGCCTGCCCATTGCCACTTCAACTTGCTAATTTTAAGAGCTATGTCGGTGACCTTTGTTCTTCTGAATTTGTTTTGTTCGAATTTCATAACTTTGTGAAATCCACAACTATTTCATCCAGACAAAATTGTCCGCAATTTTTGGTTTTTTGTTCATATTTCAAACCACTAGACCGATTTCGATAAAATTTATATGGGACCATTCGGGAAGCATATCCATCCTAACAAAAACATACTAGCAGCGCCCCGCGGTTTTCCCGTTCCCGTTATTCTCCCGGGATGAAAAGTAGCCTATGTGTTATTTCAGACTATAATTTATCTATAATCTAAATTTTAACCCCATCCGTTCAGCGTTTCAGGTTTTTTTTATTTGAAAGTTAATATCCGTGCGGGTGTTCTTAGCTATGTTTGGTTAATATCGATTTAAGATGGCCGCCTCCACAATATGGCGGACAAAATATTTCTTCACAACTTACATCAATACGGGTATCAAATGAAAGGTCTTGACTAGTAGAACACTGTACACTAAAAAAAATATTCAAATCCAAGATGGCCGCCACCACAAAATGGCGAGTTATATTATTTTTTTCACTACTACCTCAATATGGGTATCAAACGAAAGGGCTTGACTAGTAGAATACTTTGCACCATAACAAATTTCAAATCCAAGATGGCCGCCACCAAAAACTGGCGAAATACATTTATTTTTTCACAACTCCCTTAATATGGGTATCAAATTAAAGGGCTTTACTATAGTCCGTTCCACGGAGAGGTGTGGAAAATGTACACAAAGGTGCTACCATAACATAAAAATCGTTTAACGTTAGTATTTTTCTAAAATTGTCTTAAAATATTTTTCACAAATATGATACGACTTTACTGTGATCTTAAATACAACATACTTGGATTTGTATTATTCAAATAATGATTTATTAACTTATTTTGAAAGTTATAAATAGTAATAGTAGAATGTGGTAGATACGGTTTTAAGCAGTGGCAATTTAATATATGTTTCTCAAACTGCGAATCTCATCAAAACATATTATTTTTATGGAGGGAAAATTACGGAAAAGGGTCTAAGCGGGTAAATTTGCGGGACGCTGCTCACATAAGCAACCCATTAAAAGTTCCTTGCTGGGGCTATAATTCTTTCGTGTTGGTGTTGGATGACAAACCTCTCTGACCTCAAAAATTTTTAGGAGCATGCCAGTTTGCTTATGTTTTCTTTTACCGTTAGCAGCATTACCCTCATGAATTCGAAAAGGCAGAGGTGCGCGTGAGATTAGAACCAGGCACTGCATCTGCGTATTGGCGTGACAAGACCACCCGACACGAGCAATAACTTAATGTTAAAATAATAATTGTTAAAACAACATAATGTAACAACAGAACGCTCATTAATAAATTTGTTTGGATGTCAAAATCTTATATTAGGATAGATGAAAACTCTACCCAGTATTCGATACGTTTTAAAATTAATTGCAACAGCAACACGGAATCAAGTATAAGGGCCACGTTAGCTATATACTCAGACTGGATTGTTAAGCTATTGCATAGCTTTTATCGCGGGCCTGGGGACCGAATTTTAGTGATCGTGCATCTCTTTCTTATGTTCACAAGAAAGAGGGATAGAATACCGTAACGCCGTCCTCCCCACTCGGTCATTCGACTTTGAATATTATTTGTGTTAGCTTTACAGACTAAATGCTCTTAGCAGTGTTGCCAACTTAACGGATTTCCCGTGATATTTTTTATGGTAAACAAATGTCACTCTTCAAAATAAAAGCTATTCCGAAAAATTTTTAACATCCCTATTGCTTATGTTGATAAAAATGCATGCAACATGTAATAGCTTTACCGCGGCAGTCTCCGAGTGCCACACTTCTTTTTTTTTAGTTTAAATATAAAACGTAGATCAATAAAATTATAGCAATGAATAGTATATAGGTTACCACTTGTATAGGTACACCACTTTTTATTAAGACAAAATAATAGCAATGGCAGCTACACAGGTAGTAAGAACTACACTAGTGATGTGCTGGATTGTGAAAAAAGTATCGAGCGAGTATCTAAAGCTGCTCTAGTAGGCTCATATCAGATTTGGCTGGGAAGGGAGAGAAAAACGAGTAGTGAAGATGAGTGTTGATGTACGTCAGAAAAGGGCCCCTTAAACTTACGCCCGAGTCACAAGTCTCTACTCGGGATTTCTCTCTTTTTGCCAGAGGATGGACCCGGCACCCGCACGTTGAATTCATGGAATGCTAAGAAGATCGTCTCATTTATATATATTATATAGCTCATTAAATTTAAGTTTACTAAAAAGTCAGTCATTTCACATACATAATGAAAAAGAAATTAAGTGCTACATAACAAAACAAAGCTGTGCTTAATAATTAATATTAATAAAAACTGTTTATATGTTACTATTGTGTCCACGAACCAACCACCCAAGTTATTTTTGTATTAATGTTTTAAACTTATGCGCACCACATATTTAATAAACGTATAATTATAAAATAATAGAAATACGACAAAAGGTTGGAAACGGACTTACTGGAATATATTTAACCTTGTTATGTGACGAAAATCTAAAAGGGCACATAGAGACGCTTACAACGAACCATCTTCTAAAACAAAGGTTGAGAAATGCTGGTCTGTCATATTGAGAGTGACATTGATTTGTTTACATTTTCTACACCTCTCCGTGGAACGGACTATAGTAGAATGTTGTACAGATTACAAAACCGAGGTAGTCGGGGGTTAGTCAAAATTTTTAATTTTGTTCTTGTTGCATTACAATGTGCCACAGTGAAGCATGGCAGGGTACAGCTAGTTTAATATACATGAGCAAAGGAAATTAGTGATAGCAAAGAAAAAACAGTGGTGGATATTACTATGGACTTGGTATCACAAACTGTGTACTATGGTATGGTATCTAGTATTACAAACTAGAAGTATCCCATGGTACCAGTGTGGTTCCCCTCAAGAATCGGGGTTAAAAATTTGACACATATACCAGACTATAATATAATCTGTGTTCTAAATTTCAACCTGACCAAATTAGCAGCTCTGACATAATTGAACAAACATTCACCTTTCACATTCATAATATTGGCAGAATAAATACCTACTAAAATTCCTAATATGAAAGTTTCATACTAAATACATACAAATACAAAAATCTTTATTGCTGTTTGTAGGTAAGATAAGATGATACAAAACATTTTAAAAGTTGCCCCATACAAACTGGCCTCTGCGAGAGGCATGCAATGCATTAGGTATTTGATTTATTTATGCTTTTTGAGTTTTTGAAGCGTACACAAACCATCATAACATTTTTATACATAGATTTTAGTAATTTATTACCTGTGGCCTGCGGGGATGAACTGTCACTGTTACAAAACTTTTTCTCTATGTCCTGTAATTTCACATTGCCCTTTGCACCAAAACACAATGTTTGCACATCAATGCTTAGTGGTAGAATGACTATCAAAAATGTGATACTTCCCCAGGTGGACACAGCAAAGAGTCCTACCACTACAACTACTACATCGGTTAACGGTATAATGTTACATTACAAGGTTGCCAGCTGCTACCATTTCTTTAGATTACTTTGTTTTATCTAGTTGTTTTTGTCACAAAATTTTATCTATTTATGAATACTAAAGAGATACAGATCTATCCTGCTACAGCTACTGCAAAGAGCCTTAGTAATTCTAAATACTCGTTATAATCTAATACTAATTACTCTATTTGAAATCCTACAAACAGTAAAACAAGGCACCTCATGGAAAAGGGTCTCATCATCGGCATGACGTGTTCAGGCTTGTCCAGCGTCAGACTGGTGACTTCGTCGCCTCTACAGTAACACTTGTGTTCCATCGTCATGATGCAGCTGACACTTGAGAATTTACCTATAAGGGGAACCTAGTGAGTTTCATTCTACCAAGATACATATATCTCTATAATTATCACAGTGATTCCTAGTGAGAGGAACTACTATCATACATTGAATTTAACATTTAAAATCCCCCAATACAATTATTATTTTTAAAATTTTAGGTCAGACATTTTTGCAAGTAAAGGAACCAAAGCACCTTCACAACTTAGAAAAGAGCTGATAATTTCATAATGGCTGAATTTTACACCCCTTACATCTTTAAAATCAGAATTAATATTCAAGTAGCTTATAATCTTTTTTTGTAGCATACAGAGTTTCTCAGACTAATTAATAATTTAAATCGGTAATTGTTAATACATGTATCTATCATGTAAATGTAATTAATACAAATTCATTTAAGTCAATGTACACAGTCACGACTATAAATCCTTCACTATGCTGGTAGTTTAAATTTGAACTGTATTAGCAAATTTATTATGAGACGATCTTCTTAGCATTCCATGGATTCACCGTGCGGGTGCCGGGTCCATCGTGTGGCAGAGAGAGAAAAACTCGAGTAGTTCCCGAGACTTGTGACTCGGGCGTAGGTTTAAGGGGCCCTTTCTGACGTACATCAACACTCACCTTCACCACTCGTTTTCTCTCCTGCCCAGCCAAATCTGATATGAGCCTACTAGTGCAGCTTTAGATACACGTTCTAGTATAGAACTTACAGCACTTCTGGATAAGCCAAGGTCTTTCAGTAGGTTATAGAGAGATTTTGCTGGTATACCTCTCGCTCCCACTTCTACAGCGTATAAACTAACTACATAGCCGTTTTTGTTAATTCGTTTAGGAGGTCGTAATACTTATTTTGTTTCATCGCGTGGTCTTTAGGTATATTAGTTTCCCACGGTACGGTAAGTTCTACAAGGACTATGCGTTTCGTAGCTCTAGAAAAAAGGAAAATGTCCGGTCTGGATGACGAAACACCCACATCCTCTGGGATTTTGTAGTGCTTTTCATACGTGTCCATTAAAATAGTCCAATCAGGTGCTGTACCCAGGATTGAGTAAGGCTTGTTCCTGAGTTTGAAGTTGAGCCTTCTTTTACAAAGTTAATTTGTCTGTTGTTTGTCGTCAATCCCTTTTGGGCTCTAGCTACCGAAAGGCTCATGGCTTCACGTATGATTTCAAGTACTCTGTCATGACGCCGTGAGTAATGACCCCATTAAGGAGCACCTTGCATCCCACCAATATGTGCCTTGCTGTACATATCGCCTCTCCACAAGTATAGCAACATTTTTCAGAGGCTTTTCCCCACCTTACCAAGTTACTCTGGTCAGGAGGGTCATTTGGAATGCATTTAGATAAAATTTTAATAAGGCAGGGGACCAGTCATAGATCAAGGTGCGCCATTTTAGAGCTAATGGGATACAGAACCCACCTATGGTTAACCACTCACTTTGCATTTCTAAATTCATAGCGTGCACTTTGTAACCGTCATTTTCGTCTTGTTGTAGAAAGGTTTTTACCATGTCTCGGTCTTCCCTTTTTTTTTCTCGCACCCAACCCAGCAGTATTTACTTGTGCACCTGCCATAAATTGTTTATGGAATTGAAGTCTAGATTCCAGGTCTGAAGCAGTTTTGTCTTTTGGGAGAGATGTAATTAATTGTCTTGCGACTTTCCCAAAACATGCGTTTTTGTAACTCTTAGGTGTTTGTAAAGTTCAGACGGTTTCTTTAGTTTCAGCCCAAAACTATTGTGATCCCTAAAAAGAGTAGAGGGATCAGCCGGATGTGCCAATCCGAACCATGACTTCAATATCTTTATGACATTGGCATCTAGCTTTGCCAGGAGAGTTTTACCGATGTCATATACTAGGAAAGGCCAAGTGAGACGTGATGTGAGGTAGTTGTCATATATCCATGCTTTTTGATATTGCTGATAGGCTGCTGGTCTACCTTATTGAGGTTGTTCATGAAATTTTCAACAACCACCTCTAATGATGGTGTACGTCCTTTGTGATCTATCTTTCTACCAAGAAATTTGAAAGGCACTGCCTCTGCAATTGTGGCAACTCCTTGGCCACTTATGGAGAGTCCCGGATCGTAAGACGTATATTTGGTATTTCTTCTACCCAGACAAAGACAATGACATTTAGATGGTTTTGTCCTCATTCCCTCCGTCCATGTACAGAACTCATCGACTTCGTTCAACAATTCTTGACACTGTTTGGGATTACGTGTAAGTATTGCAAGGTCGTCCGCAAAGGCCAAGATTGACTCAGTGTACTTATTGTTGATTTTGATGATATTTTCCAAGTAATATGCCGTAATGTGAACACAAGTGCAAGGTCACATGTCCTAGCTGCGACAAGGGGTTCCAAAAAGGTTGTTTTACAAAATGGATCATAGACATTTTAACTTTATTTCAGTACCTTTATTTTTTTTTAAATTATGGTCCTATAAAGACTTTCATTGGTATCAAAATTGAACCAACAAGTTTCACCTTTTGTTTATACTTAGTTCTCTGGCTTCCATTCGGTTGTATGACCATAATTTCACCAATGTCTTGTGTTTCAACATGCAATTTGGTCGGTATTCAGATTGAGCTCTTGCAGTAGCCTCAGTAGCTCTTGCAGTTGGTCAGTATAGTAGAGATTTGTTTGTCATTATCTTTGTGTTGTTCATTTTGGAGGTTTACTGTACTAAATATACAACTACTAAATTTACTTATTTGCAATTGGTATTTTCAGATCATGACATTCAATAATATTTATTTAATTATGACAAAACATCAATTATCAAAACAGGAACAGAGACATTTTACTTTGATTTTGACCCACAATACAACGCAAAGCTTGCACGATAAAATTAGTACCAAAATATAACTTATTTAGCATATATATAAATACTGTAACTCATAATAAGGTAAATTACAGTTTTGTAAATCAGATTCTGATATCTGCCATGCACTTTTCTAAGCTTATATACCTATGACGTGTAAAACCATGTCTAGAGCATAAATCAGCAAGATTTACTAGTTATGTCTGTTTGTCATTTAGCACATGCTTTAGTCTTGAAACTACATCAATGTTTTTAAGAATTCAGTTTATTTCACCAAATCAACATGTAGGTACATTAAAAAATGTTTATGGAATTCCAAGCAAGTGAAGAATAAATGAGGATTCTGGACATGGAATAAATATAAATAATGGGAGACCATAGAACCACAGGACAAGAGCACATGTACATAGGTACAATTCATTTAACACACAAATGGTAACTGCATGATTTAATGGACAACTTTTACCCACAATTAATGACTGTTACAGATAATTCCATGCCATTTAACATGCTCATCAATGCCTGCAATTCATAATGATGGATACCCACTTTTTTTTAAATATTATATCAAAAAACGATACTTGTGGAATGAATTTCTTTACGAATAAACTTGACCAGACCCTGAAGCCATGCAATCCCCTTAAATCATGATACGCATACCTTTCAAGGATTAACCTTTTAGAATCATTCCCATTGATTTCTCCCTCAGATTCACTACGCATTCTCTTCCTACCATTGCATCCTTCTTGCGTCATAATTCACCTTTGTTTCAGAAAAAAAACAGGAAACTAATTAGAAAAACCCGGTGGTAAGACGGACCTAAGTAATGTCCGTGACAAGCATGGTTATGTTTTGTGACTGTTACCCTCATAGTTTTAAATGACTTTAGCGTGCAACGCTCTTCTAAAGTGCATGAATCTTGAGCCGTTGAGCGTGGCCAACGTTATTTAGTGTAGAATAACTGTGTCATGGTAAGATGGTAACAAAAAACGATTGTCGGCTTCTAGATGAATCTCCATTCAACTTTTCCCACGAGATGAAGTTTGCTAACGAAATATGTGCGAAATCTTTTCATGCAACAGTTTTTGTAACAATTAGTTGTTAATAGTTTTATTTGCTTGTTTTAGTAGAACTTACTTGATAAATTGGTGGACACGAAAAACAATTTACAACACTCAACCACACCGGTGTTCAACGTAAATTAAAAAAAAAAAAAAATTGACAAATTGAAATTGACAATGATTTGTATTATCCACCTCGGATACTGTTCCATTGAGCCATAGGTAGTGGTATTTCTCAAAGAAAAAAAAACGTAATAAATTCGATTGATATTTCGTAAAGAAAATAGATGAACGTGATATATATAAGTTTTAATAAATAGCAAAGTTTGTATTGGATTTCTCGGTGCCTCGTATCCCTAATATCTGAAACTATACTACGTGAGCCTTAGACCTCATTCGCACAGTAGCTTAAAAAGCGTTGCGATACGCAATAAAATTTCTTTTTTCTTTCTGTCTTAAAATTCGACGTTAGCGATTTTATAATGTTTTCGAGAGTACTGTTCATACTACGAGCGCTTTTTAACTCCCGTGCGAATGAGGCTTAAGTATGATCCGCGAGATAGTTGTAAGCGTAGAAGCATAATAATATAAATATGTAGATCGTAGAACTCATGGGTACAAGAATCTAATCCAGTCGCGCGCAGTCCTTGACAGCGGGCGCACGGTTTTGACATAAGTGTTTGTAAACAATTCTGGTGATTTTTTTCATTTTCTAAAATTACTGGGAATAAACATGGACGAGGTCGTCAGACCTCGATCATGTACCTTGGAGAGCAATAGTAGTAACAGTACGCTTACGTCTAGACCCGAAAAAAAAAGATCAAGGGAAGATAGTGAAGAAGATGTCAGTGATAGCCAACATTTTATTCCAGTTCAAAGTAGAAAATACGCTAAAAAGAGTAAAAACATGCAAAATAATTTGAAGAATGTACAATCGAGTGAACTAGATTCTTATGAAGTATGTGTAAGTGCTTCAGAAATACTTCCAAAACAAATACAATTGGCAAAATTGCTAAAATGCGAAAACATATTGAACATAACAAAAATTAAGTACAAAACACCGTATAAGCTGTTAATTACATTTGAAAATAAAGAAGATTCCCACAATTTGGTAAGCAATTCAACTTTTAAAGAGTTAGGCTATAGATGCCATCTTACTGACGAAGTTAATATAAGCTATGGAGTTGTCAAATATATAGAAAAGGACCTAAAAAGAAGAAGAGTTAGTCAAGTTTTTGATTGTGAAACAGAGATCCTTTCAATAAAGCGACTTAAACGCCTAAATGAAAAAAAAGAATGGAGTGAGAGTGAGACAGTCCAGTTCTGTTTTAAAGGAGCGACCTTACCCACACACGTTTACGGAGCTGGATGTCGATTTAAGGTTGAGACATATACATTTCCGGTCACCCAATGTTCATCCTGCTGGCATTACGGCCACCTGGCAAGGTTCTGTCCGTCCAAAAGAAAGTATGTCCAAAATGTAGCGGAGAGCATGCAAATTGTGAAACAAATAACTATAAATGCACAAACTGCAAGGGCGAACATGTAGCTTTTGACAGAAACTGCCCAAAATTTTTGAAAGAAAAATATATCAGGAAAATCATGAGCAAAAGAAATTGTACATATAGAGCAGCATTAGTCGAATATTTGGGACAACACAATGATGTGAGTGACAATAACAGAGTGACTATGAATAAAATGACCAACAAAACAAACGTATCTGGTGATTTAATAACAGGTGATAATCGTAATAAACACGTTTCTTCCATAGATTTTGAGATTGATGAAAGTTCTGACTCATGGGAACAAAACGGAAATAAAGATTTAAAAAAAGTTAAAAAGCAGAAAAAAGAGAGTACCAAGCCCCTATATTCAGACATTACCAAAGTTAAAAAACCAGATAAAGGGGATACAAATCGTCCGCATTCGTCTAGACATACAAAAGAACTTAAAGGAGAAAAGAGTACGGCAAAATAATAACAGAAAACTTTAATTTTTCAATTTAATTGAAAAATTCGGAATGTTTTTTTGCTGATGTTAGTTTCGAAGAGAAAATTACTATGATTTTTAAATGCATACTAGCAGAGATTAAGAACTTTTTTAAGAACCGTTAACAATGGAGATATATTTACTAAATTTTTAAATATTTTCCATAATGGATAATGGACCTCATATATCCAACCGTGTCATTCTGGACTTTGATAGTTCTACTGCTCAATTGTGTTTTGGACAGTGGAACTCCAAGTTTAAACAACAAAAAATTGACTTAGAGCTATTGTTAAATCAAGACAAAATTCATGTATGTTTACTTAGTGAAACTTGGCTGACAGCAGATCGTGAATTTAAAATCAATGGATATAATGTATACAGAATGGATAGGGATGAGGCAAATGGAGGAGTTGCTATACTAGTACATAATTCTATTAAGTCACAGCTATATCCTGTTTTGTTAAATAACTCTGGCATTGAAATAGTTTCTATAGAAGTGTTTAATTGTAAACACGTTAAGTACATAGCATCTATTTATTGTCCATCTTCTGTCCAAACCTCGCAATGTGACTGGGACCAACTGTTGTCTAACTTTAGGGAAAAATCGATTGTAGCAGGGGATTTTAATGCCCATCATTCTAATTGGTCAAATAATGTAATTTGTAGTGGCGCAACTAGAGGTAGACAATTATATGATGCTAGTGCAAACCATAACTTTATTAGTATAAACAATGGTGAATGTACTTATTTGAAATTAGTAAATGGTAGGTTGCATAAATCATCACCAGATGTTACTTTTGTTTCTACAGATATTGCTATCTATTTTAATTGGAGTGTTACCAGGGAATGCCTTGGCAGTGATCACATATTCATTAAATTTTATTCAGAGCAAAATCACGACACCCTGCAAAAGCGGCCCAATTATAAATTAGCTAACTGGGATTTATATCGTGATGCCTGTCAAAAAGTTTTCTGATAACAATGTAACTTTTTGAATGACGACAATATTCAGTTAACGTATAATTTTTTATTGAAAAGCTAAATCATGCCGCTGATAAAAGTATACTATATGTAAACATTAATACAAATCCAACAAGGTCATTCAAACCAAAACCTTACTGGAATCAAGAAATCTCTCAGGCAATCGCTAAACGTCGCCTAGCACTTAAAACTTTTAGATCAAATCCAACTCCAAGCAATTTTGACAAACTAAATGAAACAGTATCTAAAGCGCAAAATGTATAAGGCAGGCCAAATTTGATAGTTGGAAGAGTTTCTGCGGAGAGATAGATGGTGTCACCAACGCATCAGTCATGTGGCAAAAGATGAGATGGATTAAAGGAGTGAAAAAACCGGGTTTCATGTATCTAACGACAAAAAGAAGAATTATTACGTTCATTGGCGCCAGATTTTGTTGAACCTTCATCACCAATTTTTAGTTCAGAAAATATGCAATTAGAAAGTGCTTTTTCTCTGCAGGAACTTAACAACTGTATTAAGAAAAAGATACTGCACCGGGTACAGATGCTATTACATACAGTATGATTTACCACTTACCTTTGGTGGGTAAAACTCTACTTCTTAAACTGTATAATTTAATATTTATAAAAGCTTCAATACCGGCTCAATGGCGTCAGATCAAAGTTCTACCTATTCCCAAGACAAATTGTAATAATAATTCTACATCAAAACTTAGACCAATCTCATTGATATCTTGTATGTGTAAGATACTCCACATAATGTTGACTAAGAGGTTAGAATGGTTTACTGAAAGTAATAATATACTGGCCTGTACTACATCGGGTTTTCGTAGAGGTCAGTCTAGTGTGGATTGTATAACAAGATTGGTATTACACATACAATCAGGTTTTGTTGAAAGACTACCCACTCTTGCTTGTTTTTAGATATTGATAGCGCCTATAATAATGTACTTATTGATCAACTTGTTTTAAGAATGGATGAACTTGGGTTTGGTGCTAAAATATGTAATTATTTAATTAAATTTCTGAGTCTACGATGCCTCACTATAGAAGACGATAGCGATAATAGCAATATTATATGCAGGTGGACAAGCAAAGGATTAGCTCAAGGTGACCCTATGTCACCTATATTATTTAATATAGTCACAACTATGATCAGCCAATTCGCGGATTCATTGTATGTTTTACAATATGCAGATGACTTTGTTTTTTATATACAGGACAAAAATTTAAACAAATGTGTAGTGGAAATGCAAGACTGTATAGCTTGGATATCTTCATGTTTGAGCGAAATAGGCTTGACAGTTTCCCTCATGAAAACTCAACTATGTCTGTTTAGTAAAAGTAGACAGAGAGAACAGATATCCATAAGAGTAGATGATAATCTCGTTCCAGTAGTAGATTGCATTAGATATTTGGGAGTATGGTTGGACAAGTCTTTGAGTTGGACCAGACATATTACGGAAATTCATAACAAATCTGTTAAGCTACTGAACATTTTAAAGGTTTTAGGAGGGTCATCCTGGGGAGTGCACCCAAAACATCTTCGGAGACTATATTTATCTTTAATTAGGAGTAGAATTGATTACTCGTGTTTTATATATGACAATGCATCCAAGACTAATTTACTTAAATTAGACCGACTTCAAAATGCAGCCTTGCGTGTGGTAGGTGGCTTTATTAAAACTACACCTATTCATGTGATGGAATATGAACTGTGTGTACCTCCCTTATGGTTGCGTCGAAAATATCTGGCAACTAAATACTGCCTTAGAACGCAATCCTGGGCTAAAAATATTACAATAAGCAGGTTGGACTATTTTATAAATTTAAACTTAACAAAATTAAAGAAGTGGCCTTTACTCTTATCAGTTTACAATGAGACAAAGTCAGAAAAGATTAACAACAATTATCCTTTACCTATGTTCTCTCTGAATACTTGGATTTCTAATATAGACATGAGTTTCATACAAACCCGAAATAGAAAACATAGTAGAACCAAAAAAGAACTATGATAGTATAATTTTAAAATGTAGTACATTGCATATGTTATGTGTAAAATACAACGGTTGGCATAAAATTTACACTGATGGGTCTCAAACACAAGCAGGTCGTGGTGCAGCCTTTTGTGATCCTAGGAGCAATGTGAAAGAGCGATTTAAATTAAATGATTCAAATTATTCGATTATGTTTTTTCAAAGGTTTTTCAAAGGTTTTTTCAGGATTTCAAAAGTCCGTTATTTTGTCAGACAGCAAAAGTGCTTTGCAACATGTGGCTCGATGTGCCTCTGGACACAGAGGTTCATCGATAGCATACACAATATTAAATAAAGTCCTAACTCTGTTGCGTAAGGGAGTGATCTTGGTGTTGCAATGGGTTCCTTCGCATATTGGTCTGTGTGGTAATGAGGAGGCAGATAGGCTCGCTCAGGAAGCAATATCAAGCGGTACTGAAGTTTACTTGAGGCCTGAATTCACAGAAATTCTAAACAACTATAAAATTCGTATGAAATTACAATGGAAAGAATGTTTTGATAAGGTTTCAAGAGCAAAGGGTATATGGTATCGTACGATACAAACTGAACCTCCTCAAGTGCCGTGGTGGACAAATGTAAATTTGACTCGCGAAATTATTGTAATTGCTCATAGATTGCGCTCTGGACACATGCCTCTAAATAATTTTAATTTCTTAATGAGACAAATTGATAGCCCAAGTTGTAATATGTGTGGTGCCGCTGTAGAAGACGTTCATCACTTCCTAATGGAGTGTGTCAATAGCGCATCTATGAGAGATAACTTAGTGGATACATACAAATTGAACAGTCTAGATGTAGGGCTGATCCAAAGCATCTTAGCTGTGCCTATGTCGGACGCTGCTAGAATGCTTTATGAGTCGGCCCGTAAGTTGTTCAAAGATAGAATTACTAGTATCTAATTACTCGTTGCTGTTGTATAATTTGTGCGTTAAATACGGGACTGACATAGTCAAATGTGACTCAATGTCCCCAATAAAAATGAGATAAAAAAAAAAAAAAAAAAAGAATCTAATGGCACGTGGGCAAAATGGAAACTAATTTCGTCGTTAAGACAATCAGGATTGCCGACGCCTGATTTCCACATTTTTTCCAAAATATGACCTTCGGTTGTCCAGAAGTGCAGTAAGTTCTATACTAGAACGAATATCTAAAGCTACATTAGTAGGCTCATATCAGATTAGGCTGGGCAGAGAGAGAAACACGAGTAGTGAAGGTGAGTGTTGATGTACGTCAGAAAGGGGCCCCTTAACTACTCCCGTGTCACAAGTCTCGGGATCTACCTACTCGGGATTTATCGTCTCTGCCACACGATGGACCCGCACGGTGAATCCATGGAATGCTAAGAAGATAGTTTCGTCTCTAAAAATTCCAAAATTTCGGGATAAAATTCATCCGCAGTTATTGTCCACTAAGACTAAGTACTATTTCTGTACCTATAGATAATTTTAAGGTAAATGTGAATCTCTAGCTCTTTCACACAGACAGATTCTCTATTGCTGTTACAGAATATCGAAAATTGTTTAACAATAACTGAAACAATCAACAATAACAATAGAACACAATGACCAAGATGAAGATGATGCCCCGTTACGGTCGTTATACGCTTGCGCTGCATTTATCAATGCTTTGTTATGACGTTGTCACGTTAAACTATCGTCCGTAAACCAACTGACTTTACAGACAACCTATTTTTGAAGTGAAAACTTTATTTCGGCACGCCTAGACAGGTTTTTCGTGGGCTGTGAATTGAATTGTAGCGTCACGCTCGGGTACAGCGAGCAATACGGAAGGGAGTAGGCATACACAGCGTTTCCCTTCTGTCAAAGTACAAGTCCGCGTGGACCATGGAGTTTGATAATAAATATACTGTGGCTGAGGGCGGGGCTAGATTTGTGAATGGTGCTATATTTTTTGTGTTAGTGATTTGGCTGTGTGAGTATGATCGGCAATGGATCGGTACAGGTATGTTTTGTATGTAATAGTGCGGCTTTGCGCTAGTGTGCAACTTTCCCCTCCGGCAAGAAATGACAGAAAGATTTGAACAGTATTTTTTAGCTAAAGCTAAACCACTTCCGTGCTTGCGCGGAAGATCGAGTTGCTCGATGCTCGGGTATGATAAGAAATTTTCAGGTAAACTCGGGATACTAGAGCGAAAATTAAATATAGTAAACAAGACCGCCACAGGGAAAAAGTTAATATAAAATATGAATGTATAGTCAACTGCTCTTCGCTGTCGTGTCCCTGTGTTTAGTTTATTCATGTTTTGTTTTATCGCGACATTAACTTCTAGGTAAGTACTTACTTACCACATCAATTGAAACTGTCACGAAATATTAAATTTACATTTCACATCCATTGCAAAAAAAGGTTTGGCTGTAATATTTTACTGTTTTATCACAGCTCTTACACTACGTAAGGGTAGGATTTCATGGAGCGGTTTCAAACCGCGCCCGCGCGCGGGCGCGGTCCCGCGTCTTCTGTAGGATGCAGATTTGTATGTAAAAATTGAATTCAAAACTCACGAGGCGGTTTACGCCCGCGCTACCACGCGGGTGCCGCGCGGCGCCGCGTGGCGACCGCGCGCTGCGCGCGCGCAACCGCGCGGTCGCTACGCGGGTGCCGCGCGGCGCCCGCGTAGCGACCGCGCGATTGCGCGCGCAGCGGCGTGGTAGGCATCTGCAGCCAATGATTTCAAAAGGAAGGATGCGCCCTACTTATACATTTTTTAGAAAACTTCTTAATACAAGCAAAAAGCTGTTAAATGTCTTTCAAGTTTCTGTGAAAACTCTAAACGAACTACATATGTATAGGCATTCAAAATAGTTTCTCAAATATTTAAATACAATAATAAACATAGTAAAAAAGTATTTTTATTACATTTTTTGTTCAAATCGGTTCATTACTTTCGAATCCTATTCAATGCAAACACAAAAATTCGAAAGTTTTTACAAACATTTTCTCTTTGTAATTTACTCAAACCTAAGTGTAGATTAAACCTATTCAGTCTTATTCCAAAAAACTAAGATACTCGTAGTACAGATTTAAACCTAACTAATCCAGGTTTGATACGGTGTTAAACTTAGGACCAGGTTTAGAATGTGTTCCTATTACAAAACTCAGACTATCCAAAGACTACATAGTCCAAGGTTAAGCCTGAGATAGCCCAACGTTATACAACAATATTAATAATTTTTGGAACTGCTTTTATTTTGAAGATTGACCCTTGTTTACCGTAAAAACTTACATTTCATTTCAAAATATGAGTATTTTCGATGAGTAAATGTACTAATTTACAATATTAGACTAATTTTGAAACACTAACGACTGACATGACGTCACTAGGTGCAAAATACTGGTCGCGATTCATGACTGTGTGTTCAGGTTATGTGTTTTCTTATCATTACTTGAATACAAACAATCAAAATCGTTGTCGCTAAGATCGCAAACTATAAAAAAAAGCAGAAATGTAAACAGTTTAATCAGTTTTGACAGTTTGTTTTGCGACTAGTGACGTAATAATTCATATCGGTGTAGCCAGTCACGTGACAACAGATTAAAAATATAGGATTTAAAATCATTTATAATAAATTTACTACGTAATATGAAATTATAATAATGTGATTTTCGATATTCTATTAATGCAAACTGTCATAAAATTTACATTAATGTGTAACATCTCTATTGCGAGAGTTCAAATAGTTAAATATGGAAGAAACAAGTGTTGTCCTAACCTTAAAATGACATATCCGAAGTAAGTTCATAGTTAAACTAGCGGTTCGACTGTTAATCTTTAGGATCATAGATAGTACGCGGCTTAGAGAAAAACTTCGTTTTGTAATAACGCTTAGACTTAGACTTGGTTTAAACCTGGCTTAATTCCAGTACTATAATTAGTCCGTGTTTTGGAATAAGACGGATTACGTTTTGTTTTATTATTAAATCCCAAAATTCAAAATCACTTGCAGTAAATTCGACAACAATAAAACAACAACAAAAATCACGTTTGTACAAGGCTACTTCGCCCACTTCACGCGTTCAATGACGGTTATTTTGTGGAAATCCGTAGAAAAAATAATATCACTTTAAAAATGTATGCCTATTAATCTAACAAACAGCAACAAAAGAAAATTAAGGTTAAATACTTACTGATGATACCATATCCCATCTTTGTTTGTAAATTTTGTGTCGTAGTTTTTGCAACCTTTAGCACACAATTATGCATTTTAATGCCCACCAAATACTCGTTTCCTTCCGCCTACTGAACGCTGTGAACTGAATCACACTGGCCCTAAAAATGTTTTAGGGCCAATGCGGTGGTTTTTTTCGTGCGGTTGGTCTGGTCCTTCTTTATATAAGTCAATGTTCTGGCAGTCGGTTGAGGGGCGGGAGAAACAAAAATAGTGCTGCCCTTATTAATTTACTTTTCGCTTTTGAATGCCTTTTTTTGGTTTTGAAGTCGGTTATTTTAAACGTAACTTTTTATGTTTTTTTATTTTATGTTTTGTACTTTTTAGTGTTTGTAGGCTATTCTGTAAAATAGGATAGGGTTTTTCTACCTCTCGAATACATCAAGTATTTGCTTGCTTGTAATCAATAAAATATAACTTTATTACAGATTAGATAGACTAGATAGATTATATGGACTAATTTTCATCACATGAAAATAACGGGAACTAGTTATAATAAATAATGTAATATAATAATGAGGCTAAATGAATTTGACTTTGTCACTAGATCTAGTGAGTTTTTAATGCCTGGCGGAACATTTTTGTATGATTTAAGGTTAAGGTAAAAAACCTGTGTTTATTTTAGTGACTTTTTCATTGCCAACGTATCAGTTATGTCAAGTTTTACTGAAACATGCTAAACTTATGGTTTACCTCGAGGACACAGTCAACTTCCGCTTGTTTTAATACGTTGAGCTATGTCAATAACTTTGGTTCACTGACGGATGACTTCGTTTCGTATACGATCACTCAGAAAACACCAACCATTGCTCGTTTCACAGCACGCTTTTCAACTGGTGCACGGTTTTAAATAGGTTCGTTTGGAGACCGATGCGTTGGGAGGCGTAAACAAGGCCCTTCAGTATCTCTTGTAGATCCCCCAGCATTTCGGCCATTACGACGATATCGTTTGGTGAGATACGCTTGTTGCCGTAATTATAAATGTCACGTCCAGTCTAATCCAGCGAGTTTCGAACTTGAACAGTCATAGTTACGGCGTTATACAAATATCTCATCACCTCGATCTATCTCGGCTTCTCGGCAGTCAATTTGGCGTCGCTGTAGGGATTCCATAACCAACCAGACTTTCACTGAGTTATCCGTCATGCTTTCTCATAGCCCACAAACACCATGTAAAGGGGCTGATTGTACTCATTGGTCTTCTATACAATTTCCACATGGTTTAAATAGGTTCTTCACCCTAAAATTATTATCATTTCCGAGCGTGACGCTACAATTCAAATCACAGCCCCCGAAAGATCTTTTGAGGCGCACCAAAAAAAGTTTTCACTCGAAAGTGTTTCCATGTCACTTACTGAAAATACTCGTATCACAAGCACGGCAGAAAACATGACTTTGTGTAATAAGATCGATTAAAAAATTAAGAAACTTTTTGAATTTATTGTGCAGAAAACTTTTTTTAGTCTTATTGACCACTTTATTGGTGAAAACAAAATCATCTATTTCAATCTTAGAATACTTATCAAGATGACCAAGCTTTAAAGATTTATTCCAGACTAGCATTTTGTATCAGCGATTTGTGGCCTTGTGACGAGTTTGTGCAGGCTTAACAATTATGAATATGGATATGGATAATATGGATATTGAAAACGATCTACTAATTACTTTGGTGCAAGAAAGACCAGTTGTATGGGACAAGAGCTTAGACGAATATAAGTACAAAATTTAACTCTCAAGGCATGGGAACAAATATGTGTTATTTTAAATAAAGATTTTGAAAATTGGGACGAGGCAATTAAAAAAAACTATGGTCAGTATTATGTATCTATTATGTGTTTATTTTTTAGTATTAGCGCCGCCATTTTAGATTATTTTCTTTATAGTTAGTTTAGGGTTACCTAAAAACTACCAATTTACAATAATTTATTTCGTCAAATTTTTGACAATTGCCAGCTTAAGGCTCCGCTATCACTCATAAAATATTGTTGATAAATATCTCTAATATTATTGGCTTGTCTACGGCTGCGTATTGATTGAGCTACCTGTATACTGTGAAGATTGTGACTAAAATCTTCTTCTCTAGTGTGATGGCTGTCTCGTTTTCGTACAAAATTGTGAAGTATGCAACATGCCTTCACAATATTAATTGATAAAGTTATTGAGACATCTAAAGCACGATTTAATATACGCCATTTGTTTGTTAAAATGCCAAATGCACATTCGACGTATCTCCGTGCTCTAGATAATCGATAATTAAATACCCTTTTTTGTACACTCAAAACTGACCACTATAAGGTCTCATTATATTGTGATGCAATCCAAACGCCTCATCGGCTACGAATACATATGGCACAGGTGGCAAGGTAGACCCCGGCAGTAATTTATCATTGGGTAGTTTGATAGAATCGTTATTAAACGCATTCCAAAAAGTAGTATTTTTAAAAATAGTTGAATCAGCGTTACTTCCCGGGGCTCCAATATCTACAAAAACAAAACAGTAATCCGCGTCAACTACAGCCATTAATACAAATGAAAAAAAATCCTTATAATTGTAGTAAGTTGAAGCACTGTTATGTGGTTTAATTATTCTTATGTGTTTCCCGTCTATTGCTCCGACACAGTGAGGAAAATTTGCGTAATTGTAAAATTTTTGGCTGATTTCTTCTAAAACTTCTGTAGTGATTACCGGAAAACATTCAAGCAATAACACCTCCCATAACTTTTCACATGTAATTCTTACAATTGTAGATATAGTTGTGTGTCCAATTCTGAATGTGTAGTGCAATTCTTTTATTGAAGTTCCACTTGCTAGGTATCTAAAAGAAATAAATTTACTGAATTATATGCTTTTCAGGAAACAAAGTAATTAAAAAAATGGAAAAATATTAGAGACTGCTGGATGAAAAACAATAAAAAAATTGGAGCAGAAACAAAATCAGGATCGGGAGCCAAAAAGAACAGAAAGTACATTTATAATGATCAGTTACAGTTTTTGAAAAAATATTTGCCTATAGAAAATACCTCCTCAAGCTTACCAACCAGTGTTGCAGCTGAACAAAATACCAATACCACCACCGTCCCATCAACGCCAGACGTTGCTTTTGCTATACCTACACCAGTCTCTTCTCATACAGCTATTAAAAAGAAAAAAGAAGGACGACACCGACAAAATATTAATAGAGCTGTTATCACAGCGTGAAGACCGACATTTGTCATTTTTTCGAGGAATATTGCCTTCACTACAAAATTTCGATGAGTCAAAAACCAGAAAGTTTCAAATAGCAGTTCTACAAATTATTGATAATCTTGATAATAATCTTCCAGCACTTTCTCCTTGTCAACATACAATATATAATGACAGTCAAGAAAATAATATTAATGACTATTATCGCTATCGTACCTCTTCTTACCAGCCTACTCCTACTCCTACTCCTGAAAGCAATACCCAAAGTCCACAAAATCTTCCATCATGCTCTTCAGCTAGTAGTTTGTCCAATTTGTCAGAAGATGTATATTTTGAATAAAGAAGTACCATAATTTCAATATTATTATTCTTTTTATCAAAATAAGCACTTAACATACCTTAATGTTACTGCCAACATTTCTTCCGGTGAAATAGGATCGCGCATATTAGTATGCTGCTTTTGAAGAGCAGTTTCCATCTTTCTTAAAAGTTCTAAATAACTAGATGTGGACATCCGAAAATAATTAAAGAACTTTTCTTCGTCTTTTTTTAATTCACTGATCAATGTTGCAAATAGTCCATAGCGATCTCTGCCGAGAATAAGTGGATGGATCCAGAACCTTTGGGTCTTCGTTTTTTAATTTTTTTGTGTAATAAAAATAATAAAATAGCTCGTTTCTGTTGCGTGTCCATGGCGATCTGAACTTCAACTGATCGGATCAAATTCGAAATTGGAAATTTAAAATTTAAAATTCGTTTTTTTTTTATGGTTGGGCAGTGCCTTCATTAACAAAACGAAAATACAATGAGAACTACACTACACTACAAACCTACCTCACTAACTACTTAAACTAAGCACACCTGAATTATCTATAGATATCTATAGACCATTGTAGGTCTACAGATAACCAAGATGTTCAAGCCCACTACCAACCCAACATGCTGGCGGCATTACCACGCTGAATTGCAATGCTTATGCGTTGGGCCAAATAAACGCCAGCATTTTGCTCACGCTTCGCGTCGACCAAGCGCTCGGAAAGGATTTTGAAGATAAGGTGAGCTCCCCGGCCCCCACGGGCCCAAAATGTCTCAACCCCAAAGGGCTCAAATATGTAACCACTTCGAGGGTTGCATATTTGCGCCGTTTGAGTCGCTCAATTAGCCGCTGCACCGGCTTCTACCATGTGTCTCTGGAAGATGTGATGGTTCCAGAGTATCGACGCAAGTTGCGTCCCATATTAGGGGCCGACCCAACTTCCAAGGCACAGCCGTCATGCCGTCAGGTCTTTTGCCATTGTCCCTCGCAAGACCACTCGGTTCGAGTATGGCTGGGACATTGGCGTTGGAAAAGCCCGGTGTATGTTAAGCCCGGTTTGGACAAGCCAGCCTCAAGCATTCTTAGCCTCGCACAAATTAGCTACTACTACATCCGAATGGCCTAATGAGGGTGCGAGATTTTTTTGAAAAGTTTAGTAGTGCTATGGGTAATGAGGTAATCCACGGGAAATTTTACAGTATGCATTTAATCAGCCAATAAGAGCAGTAGTGCCACGGGAAAATAAAATTTCCGTCACACTACCAGTAGTGCCAAGCGGTAGTGTCAAAGGAATAAACGGATTTTTTTCGATTAAATTTTGAGTACTGTGAACTGCGGACAAGAGCGGTAAAGCTACACTTGAAATTTGGCGGACCCCTAGGCCTCCCAACCTTATGGGTAGTGAGGCTTGTGACCATGCCCTCCCACTCAGGTCCACATTCAACACCGATATTAAAGATTCCTTTACGACATTGTCTAAGCTCCAAAGGAGCTCACCATGTTTCCACAGTGGAATACATCGTAAAGCATACATAAATTTCGGAACAAAGAGACTATGCCGAATAATTGTAAACGACATAGGTATGGGCGTTTACTTTGAGTAGCCTATCGGAGGCTCTCGTAAAATTTTGAATTTTTTCCTTGACAAAAGTTGTAAACGACTCATCTAATATCGGTGAACCCAGGAGGCGCAAGGAACATTTGTCCACTGATTTGATGTTGCGGGCCAGATCATTAAATTCCTGTATTATCGAATCTTTATCTGGACATGTGTCGCAAACGAAAAGTTCGCATTTTGAGAAATTTTGTTCCAAACCAATGAGACGAAAACCGTCTATGAGTTTTTGTAAATCAGTTAAAACAGTATTCACATCGCCCCCCAACGTTCCGTCGTCCAAGTACCAAACGTTTGGTTTGGACTGGAGATGTTGAATGATAGAGTGAATAGCCAGGGCGCAGATCGAAGGGATCACCCTGTTGACAGCCAACGGAGGATAGTATATGATTGTTTTGATAAGTCAATTTTGTGGGCTCGCCATAACATTGCCAAATAAAATTTGAATTTTAGCCTTCAGTTGGGCCAACAGGGCTCCTCGATCAACCGAATTAAAGGGGTTTTTGACGTCCACCTTTAACAGCACCTCTCCCCAATTTTGGTGAAGGAAGGTTCGGACAGAATGAACGGCAGCCGTACATCCACCCCGCGAACCAATACCGAGTTGTATTGGTTGGAAAAGGGAGCTCAAAAGAGCAACCTTTTTCCTACAACCCACCTTGGCAGCAAGGCGACGATATGACTGTGGTACCGACAGCGATTGGCCTGATCTCACCATCTTTTTTGGAAAGTGCGCACAGATTAGCGCCGTACAAAACTTCGACAATGTCACTACTGACTTTACCAGATAACATGAGATTAACTAAAGAGGCTAGATCTCTTAAGACGGACTCTCCGAACTCACCAGAGCTAAAAGATAGAAGATATTTTAGATGTTGAGGTGTTAGGCCATCTAGGCCTCCAGCTGAGCCACTCAAAAAAGATTTAATCGCAGCCGTAACCTCCTGCGATGTGGCCTCAATAATGACGTCATCTGATTGTGGTGGAACAGGGAGGTGGAGATTAGCTGTCGCAGTTAGGATGTTTGTCACGAAGTGACTGAATGGTGTGTGGTGTATTTGGCACAATAGTGTCACTGGAAAACGGAATACGTGCAGCGCCTTTGATGTCGCCATCTAATTTTGCTATCTTAATTATAGCCTAATCATCTCTTTTTTTAGAATTTTGGTTATTCCGCTTAAGCAGCGGAATAAAACTACTCAAATCAAATGTAAATCCGAAATTGAATTGCCCGCAGGTGACGTAGCGTGGGTGTCGACCGACCACGACAGAAGACAATTTAGCCGCCCTTTTATTTAGGTTTTTGATTATGATTAAATTCTGTAAAGTGTTTACATTACGTATTTAAATCGTGAAAGCTTAATAATAATATAAACATAGTTCCAAAACACGCTGTACGATCAGTGCATGGTTTTATCCAATTTCATTTTAAGACCAATGTTTTGCGAAGAGTTAGCTAGGCTATTCAGCATCGCTTTTAAATCCTCCAGCGTTTTATGAAATATGAATTCTCCGTTAATATTATTAATCCCACGTTTAGCATCCTAAACATATCCTCCAATTGAGAACAATTTCGGGGAGATTACGTTCTCTTTGTTCAATTCTTTCCTTGTCACACTCATTGACGCAGGTGGATATCCTGCATCCGCGAGTTTTGAACTTGAACAGTCATAGTTGCGGCGTTGTAGAAACATCTCATCACCTCGATATATCGGCAATCGACTTGGAATCGCTTTAGGGATTCCAGGACAGACCAGACTTCCACCGAGTCATCTGTCATGCTTTCATAACCCACAAACACCAAGTAAAGGGTCTGATTGTGCTCATTGGTCTTCTGTACAATTTGCCGCACGGTCTATGGTGCTATATCTACTGCGAAACTTGGCCTGTACCGGTAGTTGAAAAACTCGTCTTCGAACAACACGATTTGTGATAAACTATCAATTTAAGACCTATTCAGATTTAAGCGTTATTGCTACCGCGAGTAGTAGTGAAAAATACAGCGAGGATCTCGGTCGGGTAAATTGTATGAAGTTCCATAACTGTAGCGAAACGTGTATCAAATATGGAGGCGGAATTTTTGTTTGTTTGGTTGAAACAAGATCTCCTCATCTCCTCAGCACAGCGGCGTGGAAGCAAATGGCAACATGCACAAAGTTTCCTCTTCTTCGCTATCTATGAGCAACAACACAGAGATTTCTTCTCCTTCCATCAGTTCCAGAGTCTCTCTTGAAAGCTTCGGCTTTTTCTTGCTCTCACGCCTCATCGCGTGCCCTCAAAACTTCGTGCCCTCATCCCGTAAGACTTCTAGTACACTGACGACTTTTGGTCAATAGTGTCTGTTTCAAAAAAAATTTCTCGAAAATCGTAGATGACAAATAAAACAATTAATTAATTATTTAATTGGAATAAATAATCAATCTTTTCTTAATTGCAGTTGCGATAAAAATATTAATTAGTTTTAATATATTATTTTGTATTCTAAAATTTGCCACCCCCTAAAAAGTGCCGCCCCGAGCGAGCCACCCCTACCGCCCTCCCTACGCAATGATACTGACTTCCAACCGCTCGTCCGCGCGGTTTTCGCCCGCGAACGTTGCGGGTTTCAAACCGCGCCCGCGCGCGGGCGCGAACCGCTACAACGAGCGGTCTCGTGAGTTTTGAAAAAAATCGTCGCCCGTCGCGGTTCGCGCCCGCGCGCGGGCGCGGTTTGAAACCGCTCCATGAAATCCTACCCTAAGTACACAAAATTATACCCATTTTCATCACAGTACTTCCACATACAACATATATTATGTAAAATTTATATCTAAGCATTTTACTGTGACCCCGCGCTTCGGACCGCGCCTGATTCTTATGGCTGTATTCTCTCACAGACCCTAAACCCTATTTCTATTTCAAAAAAATATATTTTAGTTTTGGTGTATTATCTTTACAAATGAGATTTTTTCGTAACTAGCAATAAGTCATTTTCATAATATGATAAAATAATAGTTTCAAATCATGTTACTAGATGGCAATAGCGAATACTTAGTGGTGTGTTAGTGGTATTTTAAACCATTTCCAGACGAAAAAAAGTGTTTCAGACAAAACCCAGATGGCGCTTATATAACACCAATTGTGTTTTGAAAAGTTCGATGGGTTTGACAATGAAAATTGGATTGATTGACTCATGTCTCAATAAATTACATTCCTAAAACTGACAAGTTTAGGTGACCGTGGCGTTACGTTAGTGTAGGTACTTACTCTTACTAAAGTGTAAAGTGTGCGTTTAGTTAGTGTAGGTAGTACCTACGCCGCTACATTGTTTATTACATTAATGTAGCATTAAGGCTAATTAATTACACTTGACTAGTTGGCTAAATTTAGTCGTTACTAATAATTTTATTGTTTTTAACTTTTATAGGTTTACACTTGACCGCCATCTCGCCTAATGTTAAGCGACGATGCGGTCTATGATGGAGCGTGTTTACCTAGAAGAAACCGATTCACTCTCGATTTGGAGACACCAAGATTATAACTATTGGGAAAAACCCACTCAGGCAACTCATTCTAAAGCCTGGACGTTCTTATCACAGACGTAGAGTCAAACTTCTTCGTCCGTGTCTTTGGAATATCCACTATGAAACGGTGCCGCTTCTTCGAGTTACGGGAAGTACGATAGAAAAAAGGGCAAGATTATATAATATTAGATATATTAGATCATGCAGATCAGTTGCACACTCTGAAGTGTATTCGATAAAAAACCGATAAGCAATTTTGTGACTTCAGCCTGAAACATCGCCATGTTTCAGGCTGAAGTCTTTTTCACACTAGAGTGAATTTAATTCTGTGAAGTGTAAATCATTCAGTAACCTAAGCACACTAAATCAAGACGTGAGGATTGCTCCTAACTTGCTCCTAAACTTGCATCTAAATTTAGTCGACTAACCTTGCTTCTAAATTTGAAGATCTGCGAACCGATAAGTTCCATTTCAACTTTTGGTTCATGGCTTTTATTGTGGTTTAGCCTCACAAATTTGCCAATGTCACGTAGAAAGATATACCACCAAACGAGGAAAGTTTTTCTCCAATCAATAAATGACATGGCTTAAGAAGTTTTCGGTTCCATAATCCACGTATTTCTGTTTTAATTTATTAATTACAGTCGGTGTAATATGAAACAGGCCCGCGGCAGGCCGTTAATCTTCCGTAATGTGACCGCTTGACCGCTAACTGATTCGGAGTAGAGCACTTTATTATAGCAAGGTTATTTGAATTTTGCTGCCTGGACCTTTCGTTTTCCATTTGTAATTAAATCTAAGGGACCCTTGTAGTGATACCTACCCGTGACGTAGCGTGAATACCTATCATCAGTACGGGGCTGAAAATTAAATACTTAATAGGTAATAAAATAAATTAAAATATTTTACTGACCATAACTCACATTGTGTTTAAACTAAATTGCTATATTCATTTGTAAAATAAATACAAATCTTTTACTGACTATAACTTACATCGTGTTTATAACTAAATTGCTATATTCATTTGTAAAATAAATAAAAATATTTTACTGACCATAACTTACATCGTGTTTATAACTAAATTGCTATATTCATTTGTAAAATAAATACAAATCTTTTACTGACTATAACTTACTCGTACATTGTATTTAAACTAAATTGCTATATTCATTTGTAAAATAAATAAAAATCTTTTACTGACTATAACTTACATCGTGTTTAAACTAAATTGCTATATTCATTTGTAAAATAAATAAAAATCTTTTACTGACCATAATTTACATCGTGTTTAAACTAAATTGCTATATTCATTTGTAAAATAAATAAAATATTTTACTGACCATAATTTACATCGTGTTTAAACTAAATTGCTATATTCATTTGTAAAATAAATAAAAATCTTTTACTGACCATAATTTACATCGTGTTTAAACTAAATTGCTATATTCATTTGTAAAATAAATAAAAATCTTTTACTGACCATAATTTACATCGTGTTTAAACTAAATTGCTATATTCATTTGTAAAATAAATAAAAATCTTTACTGACCATAATTTACATCGTGTTTAAACTAAATTGCTATATTCATTTGTAAAATAAATAAAAATCTTTTACTGACCATAATTTACATCGTGTTTAAACTAAATTGCTATATTCATTTGTAAAATAAATAAAAATCTTTTACAACTATAACTTACATCGTGTTTAAACTAAATTGCTATATTCATTTGTAAAATAAATCAAAATCTTTTACTGACCATAACTTACATCGTGTTTATCACTAAATTGCTATATTCATTTGTAAAATAAATAAAAATATTTTACTGACTATAACTTACATCGTGTTTAAACTAAATTGCTATATTCATTTGTAAAATAAATAAAAATATTTATTGACTAAAACTTACATCGTGTTTATAACTAAATTGCTATATTCATTTGTAAAATAAATAAAAATCTTTTACTGACCATAACATACATCGTGCTTATAACTAAATTGCTATATTCATTTGTAAAATAAATAAAAATCTTTTACTGACCATAACATACATCGTGTTTATAACTAAATTGCTATATTCATTTGTAAAATAAATAAAAATCTTTTACTGACCATAACTTACATCGTGTTTATCACTAAATTGCTATATTCATTTGTTAAATAATTAAAAATCTTTTATTGACTAAAACTTACATCGTGTTTATAACTAAATTGCTATATTCATTTGTAAAATAAATAAAAATCTTTTATTGACTAAAACTTACATCGTGTTTATAACTAAATTGCTATAGTCATTTGGCGATACTTAACCTCCATCATCAGATCAGCACCATGTTGTCATAATATTGCATTGTCTGGAGTGATAAGATCAGTGTTAAATCTAACGAGGTACAAGTAATGACATTTTGTTATTTAAGCAAAGGAGGTACCTATCTGAAAATGGCTGTAGTAGTACGACGGGCAAAAATAAATTACTAGCCTACTACTGGCAGTAAGACGGGTAGTAACATGGGCAATAAACGGAAAATACATGTGTTTTTTTTTAAATTTGTAAATTATACTTACTGAGACTGACTAGTACCTACACTAGTTTAAAAACCTGTGCAACAGATACCGGTGCACTCTGCATGACTTATTATCTAAGTAGTATTACTAATTAGTATCGAAGTCATTTACTAATAAAGTGTAGCAAAGAACTTTCACTACTGAACTGAAAATAACATTATAACTATGTATCTCTTAATAAGTATATTTATACATTATAAAATGACAGTAAAACCTACGGGATCCTTGTCAGATACATACCTGTGACGTAGCGAGTATTAGCCACACGTATCTATAAAAATGGCAGTCCTAGAGATTGCTAATAGAAATAAACATTTACAACTTAGGATTTTAACATTAAACAGCACACATGTGACGTAGGCAATCGTCACCTCTATAGTGCCGTAAATAGCCTTTTCAGTGCCCTTCGCAAGCGCCCTTTTTTTAAAGATTTTATAGGTACCTACCCTAGCTACTATGTTCCCACAGACTCGGCACCTTCTCTAAGGATACGGGATGCGGCCATACCGTGCTGGCCAAGTGCGGGAATGACACATGCCCGCGAAAGACACTTTTCTTGGAACATACCAGTTTATCGAGATGTTTTCCTGATGACTGTTAGAACTATTGGCGATGCTAAAAGTGTTTGCCAATATTTAATTGATATTTTTGTGGGTGGACGTTCTGAGGTCTATGTTTTAGAGTGGGTAGTTTAGGATACAAAAATCGAAATGTCTTTATTTCAATTAGGTATTACAAAATATACTTATGAATTGTCATTACATTACTACTCGTGGTGACTCTGAGGTGGACGTTGAAACCCAATCCTAACTGCGTGTTGCGTGTTTCATAACCAAATAATATAAAAAAAACACTGAAATGAAATAGTTACATATAAATTAGTTAGTTTTTCCAACTTTAATCACCCGTTTTTAGCCATTCCACGTTTGTCATAATAAAAAAAAAATCTATTATATCCTTTCCTAGTATTCCTGTAGAGTGTCCTTACTCTTTCCAAGTAACCCTGTATGCACACGCTGTTTTAAATGTAGCTCCTAGCACCGTTTCCTATTATAGAGTTTATTTTAGTCCGTACCATAAACTTTTATTTCGATCATATTGATATTGAATTAAAATATACTTAACACTTTCCCCCGGGTAAAATGATAAAATAATCCTACTAAAACTATAAATGTGAAATTTTGGATGTTTATTGCTCGATTACGTCGTAACGACTCGGGCTAGAATTTATATTATTATATATTACAACGTAAATAGTACAAAGGCTTTTTACTTACTTATACTAACAACTTTTACTTTAACTTACTTTTTATTTCGAAAAATAATGGGAACAGGAACTATGCGTACAGGTAGCGGTTCGCGCGGAGACCGCAACCGGAGACCGCGGCAGGCACTTGACCACTTGACTCTATGGAATAGTATGGGCGCCAGTTCGCGCCGCGACCGCGACGCGAGACCGCGATCGGAGACCGCGACAGGCACTTGACATTATGGAATTGTATGGGCGCCAGTTCGCGCCGAGACCGCGACATATGTCTCGCGACACGTGTCTCGGTCTCCTGTCGCGGTCTCAGCGCGAACTGGCGCCCATACAATTCCATAATGTCAAGTGCCTGTCGCGGTCTCCGATCGCGGTCTCATGTCGCGGTCTCAGCGCGAACTTGTACCTTTTTGGCAAACAATCATAAAATCGCGAAAAAAAAATTGGCAGTCATAGGCTGCCGATAGAAGTAAAAACTAAAAACTCAAAATTTGATAGCTCATTCTGGAAATTACGCGGGTGAAATCGTACCTATTCACTTCAAAAATATTAAATTTATTCCTTACGTATTATCTGTCGGATAATAAAGTGAACGGAACTGCTGATTCTTGCAACTTGCAAGCTGAGGGTTGTGTACGCTGCTCACTGTATACTCTATCCGCTGAGACAGGTCCTTCCATCACAAGGAGAGAGTCAAGGCCATAATCCGCCACTCTGGCTGAGTACTAGTTCTCGAATGACACATTCTGAAGACTGTCTTGGAACATGCCAATATCCTCACCGTTCCTGTACCGTTAAAGTCAGTGGTGATGACGAACAAACAGTAAAAAGTGTAACCAAAAATTCAAACCCACCACCAAAACTCACGATTATGATTATGAAATATGACGACTTTGAACGTTATCTGCTACTTCACCAAATTGAGGACTACAAATTGCAAAATAAATGAATAAATATTGGGGAACAATTCACACACAACACCATCTGACCCCAAACTAAGCAAAGCTTGTAATATGGCGGCCAAATAGCTGATAGAATACTTATATAGTTCTAAATACATACTTATTATACAAAGAAACACACAGTGAAAACATTTGAATTCATCACACAAATATTTGCACTGGAATCGAACCCACGCCCCTCGGCTTCGCAGGCAGAGTTACTACCCACTAAGCCACGAGGTGTTAGTTAGGGTGGGCACTTACCACTTTGCCCCCCCTAGCTCGATGACTCCACAAGGTTGTTAGATTCGCATGGTAAGGGCCTCAGTATCGGTTACCGGTTACCCATCTAAAGTTAAGCGCACTCGTGTACCGCGATGGACTACCCGACTAACTCCATTTAACTTGGTTCTTTCCGATCACCGCTCGCGTTACAACTTATAATTTGCACGCTGAGTACTTTGGGAAGTTTTAAAAAACAAGTGTAACAGAACACCATTATTTAGTCATTAGGCCTTGATTTCAAGTTTATTAGAAATACAACAAAAACCGTATTTTTCTTTCCACATATTCATTTCCACGTTTAAGTACTGACTCGCCCGATGTGATCGAATGTGATGCACGTTGACCTAAAATATATTTTGACTTTGACTAAACTTGTTCACTCTGATCGTCAAAAGTACTAGATTAATTTTTTTCATTACCCTGACTCACAGCGCAATCGGATTGATTTCCATCCGGAATCAAACCTCTCGGTATTTGTCTTACCCGTTTGGACAGACAGAAACAAGGCTTGCCATTCCGAATTTGAGTAGTTTGGAATGAGTACAGAATCAGTGCGTCTTAGATTAAGTTTGGTAATATAAACTCTTTGCAGTACCCTGATTGAATTCAAATTTAGAACATTATGAGGTTATAAATTAATAGAAGCCGGAAATTAATAGACGATGAATCAGATGACATATATGGTACAACCGATTAAAAGTTAAAAAATGAAAATAGAAGAAGAAGACTTTATCAGCTGACTATTATTATCATTGTTTAAATTCAGACCAATGGAAACTGCGTTGCCAGACATATTGCATGCCTCTAGAAGAAGAGGCCAGTTTGTATGGGTCAATTATTTAAATGTTTTGTATCATCTTATCTTACCTGCAATCAGGAATAAAGATTTTTGTATTTGCACGTAGATTGTTTTATCACGAGAAAAGAACAGCAATGGGAACCTCTCTACTTAGTCTGTGATGGGATTGGGAACTAAGCGGGTGAAACTGTAGGGCGGAGGGCACTGCTTTTTTTTTATAAAGCTACTATAATCATTGCCATGTTCTGCGCTGTCATAACTCTGCAACTTTTAGCCATTTATTCCGAACAAACGCGAATTTCCTCAGTTCGTGGCACATCAACGGATCAGTCGGCTAATTGTTACACTTTTATGGCTATACTTTTTACTGTCGATTGAAAAGTGACGATATACAATTTTAATAATTGCTCAATTTGGATAGCCAAAGTTTCTTAAAAATGACGTATACTCAATAACGTGTAACAATTAAAATTACAGTAAATATCCTAGACGCACTTATTGTACTTTTGATTCAATTTTTTTTTTTTTAATTTATTGTAATTTAATTCATTGGAGAAAACAGCAAAGTTACTGTTATTTGAAATAAATAAATTCTTCTCGTTTGAACATTTATTGTTGTTCAATCACGCCGGACGAATGAATCGATCGGGTTGAAATTCGGAAACAGTTATAATAGAGTCTGGAATTACTGAAAAATAACAGGAATGGGAACTACGCAGATAAAACGGCTAACTGAATAAAAGCATTAGTTTATTTAAAAAAAAAGGTATTACAAAGATTCACCGCTTACGTAATTCGTACCTAAACTTAGCGCGCGTGTGATGATGATGTTTCACAAACAGCTTATATATGAAATACATGTTCCCACTGTTAGGACTCAGGCCTTTTCTGACTAGAAGAGTCAAGGACATATCCCAAAAGCTGGCTAAAGATACAAGTTCGCGCTGAGACCGCGACACGAGACCGCGACAGGAGACCGAGACTAGAGACCGCGACAGGCACTTGACTCTATAGAATTGTATGGGCGCTAGTTCGCGCCGAGACCGCGACAGGAGACCGAGACACGTGTCGCGAGACATGTGTCGCGGTCTCGGCGCGAACTAGCCCCCCATACAATTCTATAGAGTCAAGTGACTGTCGCGGTCTCCGGTCGCGGTCTCGCGTCGCGGTCTCGTGTCGCGGTCTCCGGGCGAACCGCTACCTTAAGCGGGTTGGTAAATGACGCATGTTATCTTTGATAGACGTCTCACATAGAACAGGCAGATGACACAAAAATCAAATGTGAAATCAAACCTTCTTTCTTTCAGATTACGACAGCTACATACACGGATGGCGATGATGCGACAATGATACATTAGTGGTAGTGGTATCCTTTCCAGATTCAGTCTGGGGAAGTACCACACTTTTTCCAACTATTCTACCGCCAAGCAGTAATGTGAAAACATCACCGTGTTCCGGTTTGAATTAAAATATTTCCAAAGTAATGAAAAAGCATAGAGATACACTTCATATTTCTGGCTTAACCCACTGCAATCTTGGGTATTGATTTGGACTCTTCATGTTCCAATAGCGGCGTGACACTATGCTGTTATAGGCGGGCGTGAAGCTAAACATTAGTCATATGTCGTGTTTGTATCGAAACTCTTTACAAAAAATAATCGCAACATTTTACACAAATGCCTTTATAATGTTGTAATATTGATAAAAAGTAATTGTGTTGTCGTTTGTCGTGCAGTGAGATGAAATTATCATTTAATTATTCCTCGTCATCCAATCAGTGTAGTGCAATCGATGCTCTCCAATTACAGCAGCCGGCTGAAACTCCGAGATAATATTGCAATGAATGAATACAATACAAAACACAAATGAACGTGGCAGAATCGTCGCTTTGTCACACGCTGTATGAACGCAGCTTTACGTAAATTTAAATCGACTTCAAACATGGAGGAGGTTCTCAATTCAGTTATGTATGTTTATTTGTATGTGTATTACGCGATAGTGCCGCCAATTATGAGACGATTTTCATAGTTATTTTTTGTTTCGTGGATCATAGTTTAGAGGTGGTCTCATATATCTTACATAATTATACACTCATTTAATCTTTTTCTTAATTTTTAAGTTTTTTACAGTATATAAATAAAAATACAAACATATAAAAAACTTGAAGGAGAGGCACTGTATCTCACGACACAGGACCACCCTAGTGTGGGATACAGGGCACGCATTAATTGTACAATTGATTTTGCTGAGATAATTAGTCCTACCTACCTACTTACATTTATACCGTACATTGATAAAGAACTATCTTAATGTTAAATATCTGTAATATGTATCTTATCTTAAGCATTTGCTCAAATAAACGGTTTACTTAAAAACTAGGGTGCCGCCAGCAGCGGGGCAGGGCCCAAGCTACCGGTGGTTAGGGCTGCAGACTGAGGAACCTCCTGACGATGCGCGCTGTGTCGAGGATGACCGCCTTCTGTTTCTGACCCTTAATCCAACCATCTATACACCGAATTGGTCGAGAAATTTTGCTACAAGGCCGTTTGTTATGACCTATGATAGATCGATAGCCGAAACCCTTCTTGTCACTTGACTTGAAGATATCCATCCAGACAAAACGTTTCCCATTTTTTGTCACTTTCATCTGTTACATACTTTTTAATTTTAAGAACAAAGACTGTGTAGAGGAGAATGATTCTATAAAGTACGCGCACAGCGTGGGCATAGAAAACATATGAGCAATAACGGGACTCGTAAAGGTCTCTCAAAATCAAGTACACAACATCTGACCAAATGGGAGTGGAACTGGCACCCCAGCTAAGTCTGCTATAGGTGCTTCGGCTTGTTTGGGTAAGTTACCAGACTTCAAAAGGAAATAAAGCAGGTTAATTTATCATATACGATTAGAATAAGGTGTTATGCCACACATAATAATTTGCAAATATTTAAAGTCAGATAGGTTTCTAACCTGACTTACAGTACGCTCGGTTCCACCATAATTCCTTTGTCTTGTAATTCTTCAAAAAGGCATTGTAATGATAAGTACTTACAATTAATTTTAAGCATGTTACCTTAGTAACGTTAATATCTGTGCCTTAGAGATTCAAGAATGAGGTAATTATATATTTCATAAATAGAATACTCCCTGAGGATTTTATCATCATTTTATTTTCTGTAATACTAACTAAAAACTGCTTTGCTTTGCCTTCGAAGGTAATAATAACCTCTAAAATATGACGCAATTTCTATTATCTGTAACAAATTAAACAGGATCAATGAGGATGACACGTATCGATAAGTCCTTTCAACGACGTTTTATGCAAAATTACAACAGTGGCTCCTCTTCGACGTAAAGAACGATCACTACACGATAACCTATTTTAACTAATTAAACTGTAAGTGCGAGTATTAATTCCTCCGTTAAGGTCCATTTTCTAGTTATTGGTGCTTTAATAGAATTTAAGGTTTGCCTGAAGGCGAACGAACGGGTATATTTAATAGTTCAATTTCTGCTCTACGATGTAAAAGGAGAACACAGTTCTTAGAGAAATCCTTTTGAAATAGAAGACATATTCATTAAAAGGATTTAGTGTAATGAGTAAAATTTGTGAAACAAATTTTCTGGGCTCTTGTTTTACTGATACTCCCCAACATTGGTCTGGGATGCTACCTGCTTATATATTTTAGCACCGTCTCTTGTTTGTAGGACACTGGTAAGAACGGGCGCGGCGACAAAACAAACAGGCCTTAAAAGGCACAAATATAAGCAGCTTTGACATCTGATACATGTGTGTTGATACATATTTGATGCAATGATCGTATTTTAACCGACTTCAAAAAAAGGAGGAGGTACTCAATCCGGATGTAAGTTGTTTTTCATTTTTGTTTTTGTAAAAATATGTAGGTACATATTATGTTACGCGTTAGCTGCTCCAATTGTATCGATTTTGATGGTTCTTTTTGTTGGGTAGATCACAGTTAGGAGGCGATCCTTATAAATTTAATCTAAATCGTTGTAGTGGTTTTGAACTGTGAACGAAAATAGTTATTTGTTATACAAGAGTGCAAAGTTGATTTTTAACCGCGTGCTCAATTTTGATGACCGACCAAGCGAAGGATTCTAAAATTAGAATCCTGAGCGTAGCAAGGGAATCAAAAGAGCACAAGGTGAAAAACCTTTGCACTCGAGTGCAACACGTAACTTTTCATTCAAAACCTCAGTACACACGATGTTCTAAATTCAAATTTACTTTAACCTCTAGAGGAGAGCAAAAGTACTCTTTCCGAGCTGGTGGGATGAAAAAGTATTTTTTTCTTTTAATATGGACGTTGTAGTGCTTCTTATGAAATATGTTTAAGTGTCTGAACTTAATTTTAAATTGAATCCAGTTTTTATTTTTCATAGAAAATAATTTATTATTTTTACAATATAGGTAGAATGACGGCCAGGGATGTTGCGTACCATCAGGCGCGTTTCTGGTTCATCCAGTCACTCCATGGTGTAAATTAAATATTTTATACAAAATTAAATAACTTTAAAACCACAAATATGCACTGAAAAGTGAATAGTAAATTAATATAATTATTAAAAGCGCTACATACTCATCTATTTGAAGTCGGTGTCAGTCAAATCATATAGCTAATTAGATAAGATATAGATACTATGCATACGTTCATACGTAGTATAAGTAGACCAAAGCTTGTAGGTAGGTAGTATCTATCTACTACCTGTTAGACTTGGCTGGCACCGACTTCAATACTTCAAATAAATGTTTCGCATTTGAGTGATAGCTTAATTAGAATAATATATTACTTTTCATTGTAATCTTAATAATTTTTTTGCTGTTTAGAGGGACGAAACGAGCAGGACATGTATCTGATGGTTAGCGTCACGCCTGCTCAAAACATTACAGTGACACGCATCTATTGGAACATGAAGAATCCAAATCATTGCCTAGCATTGCACTGCGCTCGTCACCCAGAGAAATTTAACTCAAACAGTTTTATCTCTATGCCCTGTAATTTTACTGTAAGCATTGCCCTTCAAACCGGAACACAGTAATGTTTGTACATTACTGCTTGGCAGTATTTACTTGGGTGATTAACCTTTCCTGAGCCTCCTTCAAAAGTGTTTTTCGCATTGCCATTGCAATGCCTGGTCATTAATATATAGATGTATATGATACCTCTACATCAATCGCGGGCATCATTACTTCTACTTTACGTCAAATTATAGCTCAACCCCATCGTTTCCTATTGCATGTTTCTATCCAAACTTTGATTGCCTGGAAGAGATCGCTCTTAGCGAATAAGTCGATATTTGTTTCACTAGCTGTCTATGTTGTTATTATGCGCTAGAAGAGAAGACGAGATGACGAGACGAACACGCGGGCTCCTTGACAAAGATCGCCGGAGATCGAAACTGTAGGAGCACGTACGTGTACGTGCCAGGTCTAGTATATAAGTGGATGACAGCGGAGAGCGAGCTAGTCTCTCGCCCCGCGTCACTTGTACAGTTAACATCAATATAACCAGCAGTTTATACAGTGACGTGGTTTCATTTCATCTCCAGTACCAGCAACACCTACAGTGGTGACCCCGACGTGATTCGAACTCGTGATCTCCTGTTCCCGACATGATCTACAGAGGGTCTACAGTGGTGACCCCGACGTGATCTACAGAGGGTCTACAGTGGTGACCCCGACGTGATCTACAGAGGGTCTACAGTGGTGACCCCGACGTGATCTACAGAGAGTCTACAAAACTTGAGTCGGACTGCCCCTCTACTGCCAACTAAATCGGCTATGGCTTTGCTATTGCTGTCTCTATCATTTGAAGCGAAAAGAAAAGAGAGAGCCTAATCAAAGCTAAGGCAGGTTAAGTTAGGCGGTAGGCCCATTCGGACTGACTATATCAAACGTGAGTTACGCGTGAACTCGTATTTAGAAAATGTTTCACTAGCTTTAAAAATGTGTTCTTCTTCATATTATTATATCGTGGACAATACAGAGTTTCTTTCTATCTATTCTGTGGATCACAGGTAACAGGCCGACAAAAATGCTGTCAAGTAAACGGTGAAAAAGAATAATCCTAAAGTTGGAATTACTTCCCCGATGGCGCCGAAAGGATCGGGTGAAATGAAATTTTAAACAAAAATAGAAGCCTTCTATCAGACGAGCGCCGACGATTGAGTTGCGTGGGATAAGGTATAAAAGAGTGACGTGTACTAGCCCACTGTATGTCTGTACCTATGCCCCCATGCTGGGACCGGAACCTACACTCTTAAGGAGATAATCTTCTATAGCGTTGTCTGTAAATCAAAGCTTTTTTCAAAATGAAAACTGTCTCTTGTACTTGTATATTTTATATTTGTCTGTCTTATTATTTTAAAGCAATGATACAAAATAACCAAAAGAACAAAATTAAAAAAAAATATTAAGCCCCGACTACCTCGGATTTGTAATTTGTACAACATTCTACTAGTCAAACCCTTTTTTACCCTTTTGAGCGAGTTGTGAAAAAAGAAATGTATTTCGCCATTTTGTGGTAGCAGACATCTTGTATTTGTTATTTTTATAGTGTATAGAGTATTTTACTAGTCAAGCCCTTTCATTTGATACCCATATTGAGGTAGGTTGTAAAGAATCATTTTGTCCGCCATTTTGTGGAGGCGGCCATCTTAAATCGATATTAACCAAACATAGTTAAGAACATCCGCACGGATATTAACTTTCAAATAAAAACCGCATCGAAATCGGCCCATCCGTTTGAGCTCTACGGTGCCACAGACAGACACACATACACAGACAGACAGACAGACATCGACGTCAAACTTATAACACCCCTTTTTTTGGTCGGGGGTTAATAAAAACAATCCTTTATGCGGATTATATTTCATTGTAAAATTTCAGCTCGATCGGTGCAGAACTTTTTGATGTTTTGAAGCGTACACAAACCAACATCTCTATCTTTTCTATCTTAATACGTGTGTTTTACAATAGAAATTACAGGGCTTAGAGATGTATTATCTTAGATCTCTGGGTGACGAGCGCAGATATCATTACCTAGCACTGCACTGCGATCGTCACCCAGAGATCTAAGATATTACATCTCTAAGCCCTGTAATTTCTCTGGTCCATCTGCATCGCGCTGATCAAGCGAGAGTTGGTAGATCTTCTGCCAAGGAATCAGCGTAAGGGAGTCTGGTTTTTACTATCGAAACGACTTAGACATAGTTTCAGGACGCATAATACTTTCGGCGAAAAATGATCTGTCTCGACTTCATGCTAACGTCGTAGTGGCCAGGCCTCTAAGTCGCATATTTAGACGCACAAGAATTGACGCGGAAAATTGTCATTCAATGAGAGTCACCTTTAGATAAAAAATTGCCCAGATTGCACTCATAAGGAAACATAGACTCGTGCAGAGTTTTCAGTACCTTTTCAGTGTAATGGGGATTCCAAGTTTCTGGGATTCTGACTGGCCTCGTGGCTTAGTGGGTAGTAACTCTGCCTGCGACGCCGAGGGTCGTGGGTTCGATTCCCACCCAGTGCAAATATTTGTGTGATGAATTCAAATGTTTGCACTGTGTCTGGGTGTTTCTATGTATAATAAGTATGTATTTAGAACCATATAAGTATTCTATCAGGTATCTGGCCGCCATATTACAGGCTTTGCTTAGATTTGGGTCAGATGGTGTTGTGTGTGAATTGTCCACCAATATATTTTATTTATATTTATTTAAGTGATTTGTTAGAATGTTAGGAATTTTCAACATGGACCAGTGGCGCTTAGGCCTTGTATGTGTCTAGCTGTCCCACAGTAGAAGGCTTATCATATTTTATTTTGACTCAGCAACTATAAGTAAAACTTATCAAATTTTAAACTTCGCGGTGTCTTCTGACTTGGGTCTCATTTTGTCGAAATAAGGGCAAAATAAAATTTCTCTATACAACGTAAGCGGTTTATGAGTTTTCTATTTAGCGTCGCTGGATTGGACCCGGTAACGTAAAGTGTTGGATTCGCTCAATTGTTTGCGCGTAACCGCAATTTGTGACGTCACCGCCGCCATTATGCCATCGAGAATATTCTAGAATTTTTCAGATTTTCCGGAATATCGTGAAAATCGCGTGTAAAGCGTTTTACGGTGGTGCGTTTTGTTTGCTTCGTTTGCTTTGTCGGTTAGTTGGAAATGGGATATTAAGCCCGTTAGTGGTCCACTGTTTTTAGTTTTTAATTTCGTTCTGGCCTAGCTTTGTTCGTTTTAACAATACATATACATAAAATACAATACATAACAATTATAGATTTCAAATAATTGTGGTGCAACAGTATTGTTTATTCTGATCCAGTTTGAAGGGAATTGCTTCCAGCACAATTACAAAACAAAGCAATATTGTATCCTGGTTATTTTTTTTTATTTAAATTAGTCACTCCACAGACTCTGGGGTCCGTGATCTTTGTCATTACAATTATCTTTTTTTCCACATTTCTTGGATAAGGAGAAGAAGAGGAAAATAAGGGGAGTTGGGTACATTTAAAATCTAATTCTAATGCTCGTCTGTAGAGTCGATCACTACTGGTTGAGATTCCGCTAGTAATCGACTCGACATCGAGTGTTTGCCTAATTACCTTGTGTCATTTTCCTAAGCTGCCTCCTCCCGGCCCAGAGCCTCCACAACGGCCGCATTTTGTCCCTGATGGCCATCTGTAGGTTGAAATCTCGGATGGTTTTCGGTGAAGCCAGAAATTAATAGACGATGAATCAGATGACATGTAATATGATACAACCGATTAAAAGCTAAAAATGAAAAAAGAAGAAGAAGTATTTATCAGCTGACTATTATTATCATTGTATAAATTCAGACCAATGGAAACTGTGTTGCCAGACATATTGCATGCCTCTAGAAGAAGAGGCCAGTTTGTATGGGTCAACTATTAAAATATTTTGTATCACTTTAAATTATCTTAGCAGTAAAGATTTTTGTATTTGTATTTTTGTATTTGTGATGCAGCCCACGCTCGCCGCACGAACCGACCGATGGCGTCGTCGGTGTCGTCAGCGTAGTATGTGAAGGTGTGTGCCGTGAGATTGCAACGACCGCATGGGGCACGCTCTTGTCTCCTGGTATCTGGCTGGCCTTACTACCAAAGTAACTAACTGGCGCAGTGTTTTCTGCGCTAAAAGTAAGCTATTCAGAGTCATAGGTGTCTCAGCGCGCACTACTTATGTGAAAATATAATTCTTGTTATAAATTTCCCACGCTGTTGTTTAAGGTCAAGTTTTTAACCATTAGACACCAGCTAGGTCATCTTGTTATTCATTTGCACCAGAACTTTATTTTAGGGGGTTTGTCCAAGTTGTCCATACTGTTTGATCCACCTCCATCCAGGTCATCAAGACGAGGTCTGCCTAATAACGGACGCTCCTATACTGGAGACGTCCTCTTACTGGCGTGCAGCACGGGTCCGGTCGGACTAGCACCGGACTCTGCACCATCACCACACCCAGAGCAGGCCATCAAGAGGAGGCCTGCCAAGCAAGTCAGACAATCGTTGAACAATACGTTGTTAGGCGCTTGCACTGATTTCTCTGTAAATTGTCAGTTTATCGACGCTTCTATAGGCTAGCAATTGTACAGGGTTTATGATACAAAAGTAAAACAGGACAAAATACGAATCGGAGACGTTTATTGCTATATGAGTGTACAAAAAAGGTTTAAATTTTATGGGCGTGCAATTTTATTTTTATACGTTTTTAAAAGTATTATAATATGTTTTACATTGTGCTGCCATCTCGCCTGATGTTAAGCGACCAGTTCCCAGAAAACCGATTCGATTTTAAAACACCCAAATTGTTAGCATGAGGAACCCACTCGGGCAACGTATTCCACAGCGTCAAAACGTTTTCGTTTCAGTAATTAAAACATCAACCATGAAACGATGTCGCTTTTTCGAGCTGTCCGATAGACAAAAGGGCTACGTTGTATTAGATCATACTTGCAGCTCAGTTGCACACTATCAAAAGTGTATGATATAAAAAACCAGATAAACAAGCATTTTTGCGGCGATGACTTTGAAATCTTTTTACCGACTTCAAAACAGGAGGTTTCTCAATTCGACCGTATATACCTATATATTTTTTAATAATAGTGTCGTTGCCTAGGAGTCTGTTGGCTCGTCTGTCGATCGAATCCTACATTTTTTCGATCGATACTAACTTTACTAACTTACGAAGCAATTTTTCGGAGAACCTTTGGGAAACCTGTCGGAATACAGAGGTTAGTTTATTTAGCTGAGTTGTAATTAGCGCTAGGTCTCGAAAAGGATAGTTTTTTCCTAATGTTTGTATTTTATCGTACGCCGTATGTTAGGTAATTGATTTTCGAGCTTTAATTAACGTTGGAAAAACGGAGGTTACAAAAATTCTGAGATTGCGTGTCGAATCTAACGGGGTTATACGCACCATCGTAAATCTACACCCGGTCTAATTGTCCAATTATAATAATTAAACATCATTATTTCTTTCTAAAAACCCAAATAACTACTCGTAATATCAACTCATGGCTACATAATATAAAACAAAGTCGCTTTCTCTGTCCGTATATCCCTATGTGTGCTTCGATCTTTAAAACTACCAAACAGATTTTGATGCGGGTTTTTTTTAAATAGGTAGCGTGATTCAAGGGGAAGGTTTAAATGTATAATATGTGCATACAACAGTAGAGAAACACTAATAATTTTAAAGGTTTCTAATGTGATGACATAAATAAACACATTATTTGCGCTTACTTTGCAAACGCTGGCTGGATCCTACGAGATTGTCAAAATAATGTACTGCAGTATTGCACAAAAGGTCTACAAAAATCAACAACGTTATACATATGTCTATCTCTTAGGGATACCACAATAAACATTTTATTCGTATTTGTAGTATCAGCATTGCACCCGTACGAAGGGGCGCGTCGCAATACTAAATTAACCCTACTAATTTTATAAATGCCATAGTTTTTTTGTACTTTTTGGTTGAGAAAGTTGCATGTTTGTTTGGGTGATTGTTCCTCTTTCAAACAAAGACTGCAGGGTACAGAGTACTGATTCACAACGCAATCCAAACTCTCAAAGTAATTATTGTAGCTGCGAATCACACCGTGTGACACAGCTAGTTTTTATTATGTTACTGGCGTCTCCCCGCTGTTTCACCCGCGTAGTACCCGTTCCCGTTATTTTACCGGGATGATAGTATCCTATAGATATCGATAGACCATATTCTAACTATCTCTCAATAACCCGATCCATTTAAGCCTTTCAACGTGATTGAGTAACAAACATCTAAACATATGATTTAAATATTCTCCTGGCATTGCTACATTTGATTAATATCAATCGTGAAAGTGTGAATGTCGCTTGTACGTTGTACCTTGTATCTTTTCTGTCCTATTATTTTAAAGCAATGATACAAAATAATCATAAAACACACAATTAACTAAAATATTTATTACTTACTTACTTACTATACGAAACTTGGTTTCGTAGTTACCTATAGGGTCGCCGGCAGCTTGTACATATAGAAAATAGCTTTTCTTCTTGGTGTGAAACGCGTTCGGGTGTCCCTCAGGGTCCTATCTTCTTTTTGCTTTATTCATAAATTCAGTCACATCTCTCATTTCGTCTTCCTACCTCTATGCTGACGATCTCCAAGTTTATGGACAAGCTTTGCTGGATAATCTAGATGATGCTATTAAGTTGGCGAACGATGATTTGCGCCGCATTGAAAATTTGGAGTAGGTCTTTCGGTCTCATTGTCAATCACTCGAAAACTCAGGCCATAATTATTGGAAGCTTGCTTGCGTCTTATATCGAGAATCGACTATGGCACTACTACTAAAGTTGTGTACGGTGGCGTGACAGCACCTTTTAGTGCAGAAGTGAATAATCTTGGCATTACTTTCGATCGTTGTTTTACTTGGAATCCACAAACCCGATCAATAAAACGCAAAATATATGCCTCAGCAGTATCACTTCGAAGAATTCGAAACTTCTTGCCCACAGCTACCAAAGTTGCGTTAGTACAATCCCTCCTTCTTCCCATCCTTGACTACGCTAGTTTGTCTTGTCTTAATTGGTCCAGTCTAAGGTCAAGGTAGCAGACCATCTTGACCTTAGACGGGACCAATTCGATATGCTCGAGCGTCCTCAAAACTTTTGTATTAGGTTTATTTTCGGTCTCCGAAAATATGACCATGGTTCTCTTTTCCGATCTAAGCTCGAGTGGCTCTCTATCCGTTTACGTCGGGATACTCACATCCTATCACTTTTATATAACACACTTTTCACCCCTTCTTCCCCTCCGTATTTAAGCTCCCGTTTCACGTTTCTTTGCGACACTCATTCAATAAATCTTAGGTCGTCTACAAATCTCCTATTATCTACTTCAGCTCATACAAGCTCTTTTTACGGTTCGTCGTTCTGCGTACAGGCTGTGGCCTTATGGAATGCTCTTCCTGCGGCGATTAGACGTGCGCGTCACGTCGTTCAGGACTCTGATTCGCCAGCATTTTCTGACAAATTTGACCACTGATTTGTGTTTATTTTTCTTGGATTTTTCTGTTTCTCATTATATATATACTATATACCTATACATATACATATATCTATTTATATGCATAAACTTATTTATTTATTGTTCATCTATTTTGTTATGTCTATATAATTTATATCGTATTCATTATATTTAAATAGTATTAATTATTATTAACACGCGTATTAATTATTATTAATACGCGTGTTTATTTATATTGTTAGTCGCACCACTGCCCAATATCTTACAAATCTTGTTTCCTTATAAATCAAAGGTTATCTGGAAGAGATCGCTTTTACCGATAAGATCGTCTTTTGTGCCCATTATGTTTTTGTTATTTTATATGTTGCTTATTGTCAACTTTGTTTGTGGTGCCAATAAAGTGGTTTGTATTGTATTGTAAACATCCAAACTTTTGTGGTTGTAATATTAGTAGGGTTACTAGTAGCATACAGTAAAGATATGTTATGGAGGGCAGTGGGAACCTACAGAAAATAAACTAGCTCAACAAGTCCTGCCATAAAACCACTACAAACCATCGATATAACCAATGGATGTGCTCTGAGCATCTTAAAATTGGTAATAAACTGCGTCTGTATGTGTAGTGTAAGTGGTTTACACCACACCCAGAAACGCTAACGGCGAGGTATGCTGTGGTTCTATTTATTTATTTTGGTTGTTGACAATGAATAGTGACAGGTAAAAAACGTCCAGTGTTCACTGCTTCCTACAACTGACTAGAACGGCAAGAGTGAGCTCACTCTTCCCTACGATGACATAATTCCGTGCGCTTGAAGTTAGGGAGCACATCCACTGGTTAATATCGATGCCACAAACTGCTTTCGGTCAATTTATGAACCCACTATTGTAGTTGATTTAAATCTACCCTCGTTTCGATCCACAAGAAACATAATTCCTGTAAAGTAACACGGTTATTTCGAGCCGCCATTATTGTGAGGTAATAAAAAAATGAACTGTAATTTGCGAGTGAAAAGCCTTAATTTTCAAAGAGAAATTGTTACAGTCGCGTATATGACTACATGAACAATAAACAGCAGGCCGCTTCCGGTCGCCGATTACAACTTCCGGTCAGCCGGTGACCACCGGAAGTCGGTGGCGAACTGTTTCTGTACAGCGTTACGTAGTATGTCTGTTTCAAGCATACAAGGTTACGTTCTTAAAAGTCGGAGTCTTAAAATTGCCAGGTCGTTAGGTTCAAATCCCGCCCTTATCTCTGTGTATTTTACAAACTGCAATACGAGTTTGTCATAACTCCCGGTTTTAATGGTGAAGGAAAACATCGTGAAGAAACCGACACGCTTCAAAAAGAGATTTTCCAATGTTTTTGTGAAATTACAGGGCATACAGATAAATCATCTTATATTGAGTGACGAGCGCAGTGCTAGGTAATGATTTGTACTTTTCATATTCCAATAACTGCAGCACTGTGTTGCTATGTAGCTTACCATCAGGCACATGTCCTGCTCGTCTCGTCACTCTACAATATATTTGTTTAGTGAATAGGTATTTGTGTCATTCACAAATTTACGCCTGGCCAGCAAGACCATGGCTTTGGCTCTCTTAAGAGAAAGCCCCGTTGCCCTCTGTTGGGAATATAGAGTGGACTGCTAATGCTATGAGCGTGAATGGAACGCGAATTCTATCTCCATAATAAATGCACTGATGTAACGCGGCCTGGCTTCACCAGAAGCGCAATCCCCGCTGCGTGGATTCTGCAAATTATACAGAATTTGATGCAAATAAGCGAGTGATTGCGTGACGCGATGCAGAAAATGGCGCGTTCGATGCATTTTCAACCGCGCTGGGGCCTGGGTAGTTGTGATGAATTGGCCGCGGAACATAAAATAAAGAGACTTCTTGTAACGGAAAATTATGTCTCTTCATGTATGAGCAGCTGATCATACTCGAAGTCATCATCGGCATCGGTTGTAGAAATAATTGAACTCTATACGAAAAAATACCGGCTTCAATTCAAAATTAATTTTGGGCACTCGACTAAGTTTCATTAGAAGCTACAAGCTACGACTACGTCGCTCAGATAAATGAAAAACAATTTTAGTTTTTTTAGTATTAAAATTAACGTGGTTGTTACACATATTTAATTGGATAACGGGACACTCACGTATATACGGTCGGTCAATCCGACTCGAGTTTCGGCCGCGTCCGGCGGCCTTTTTCAAAACGAGTGCACACGCGCGGCGGCTGCTCGTTTGGCACTGCGGGCTGCCGCACGTCGCGCACGCAAGCTCAACGGCTGTTGCGGGGTGCAGGTGAGGGGTGCGAGAGGGTTGCGCAGGTATACACTCGAACTCTTCATCACTGGTAAGCTGCGAGTCGGGAACATTGCAGCACACTGAGCTCACTGTGTCTTCACTCATATCGCGAACACTATACCGAGCACTATGGAGGCACGGCTTCCAAGCGGGCGGCACATGCCATCCTCCATCTCTATTAAAAGTCGGACGCTTACCGATTTCAATGGCCTCCCTGACCTTACGGGGTACAAAGAACTTCTCTCGTGCCAGGACCTCCGCCTTATCGAATCGAATAAAATGTTGGGCGTCCGACCTAAGAGCATGTTCCGCCACCGCAGAGCCGTTAACATCTACATTTTCATGGCGCGTATGTGCTCCGTGAGTCTTGTGGACACATTTCTCCGTGTTTCCCCTACGTAACTTATGCCACAATCGCAAGGAATCATGTACACTCCCGGAACACCCAAAGGGTTTTTGTCTTTTGGAGCGTACCATTTGCCTTAGCTGTCTGAGCGGACGATACATTGTCTTGATGCAATATCTACGGCGTAACAAGTTTCCAATTTTGTCCGTCACTCCTTTGATATATGGCAGGTACGCGGGTGACCTCTCCACCGAAGCTGGACCCGTTCTCGACGATGTATTCGCCATACGCCACCCTTGTTTCCAGCTAAACCCGTTACCCTCGAGTACACCTTTTAAATGGTCTAATTCGGTTTTCAGATATTGTTGATCGCATAGTCTCAACGCTCTGTTGATAAGCGTGCGTGGTACCGAAGCTAGGTGTACTGGATGGTGGTGTGAATCAGCATTTAAATATCTATCTGTGTGTATAGGTTTACGGTAGATCGTGTGATAATCGTCCAGTAGTTTCTCGCATCACTAACACATCCAGAAAAGCTAGAGTTTTATCCCGTTCACGTTCCACCGTTACGGCAATATTTGGGTGAACACTATTCAGATGTGACAATAATGGCCCAATCTGGTCTCTGTGTACAATGGCAAACACATCGTCAACATAACGCCACCAATATCTCGGCTTATATGGTGACCTCAATATTGCGTCCTCTTCGAACCACTCCATAAAGATGTTAGCTACGACCGGGGCAATGGGAGAACCCATAGCTACACCTTCAACCTGCAGGTAGTGGTCCCCCTTCCACACGAAGTAGCCTTTAGTCAGCGTGAATCGCAATAACTCTATGTACTCGATAGGTATTTGAATTAATTGTAGTAGTTCCGTTATAATCTTAATTGTATCTTCTATCGGTACATTCGTAAAAAGCGACACGACATCGAAACTGACAAGTTCTTCGTCTTCACTTAGCCGAACCCCTTCCAGTAATTGTACAAAATGCGTAGAGTCTTTAACATAACTTGTGGTTTTCCCGATGAATGGCACAAGCATGTCCGACAAGAAACGCGCAGTTTTGTAAGTAGGCGAGTCTATTTGGCTTACGATAGGACGAAGAGGCTACTCAGGCTTATGTATCTTCGGAAGCCCGTAAATCTTCGGCGGTGTAGGGTTTAAAGGGCGCAAGTCTTTATGTAGGTCGTCCGGCAGTGTCTTTAAGATTCTATTGAGACCATTTGTAACCCGGTTTGTAGGGTCATACGTAACTTTCTTATAAGTGTTACTGTCACTCACCAACTCGCTAAGTTTATTTTCGTAAGCCGCAGTATCAACAATGACAGTCGCGTTACCTTTATCTGCCGGCAGTACCAACACATCAGGGTTGTTCCGAAGGGTTTTCAACGCGTCTAGCTCGGATTTCGAAATGTTAGACTTGGGTAATTTACCTTTTCTTAAAATCAGCGACACGTCCTGTCTTAGGCACTCAGCATCACGGGAACCGATCTTATTCCGTACTATTGCGTCCTCGATACTGGCAATAATGGACTCTGCCGGAACTTTCCTCGGCGTGGGAGCAAAATTTTCTTTATTCAAAATTCAAAATTCTTTACGACCTACATAAAGACTTGCGCCCTTTAAACCCTACACCGCCGAAGATTTACGGGCTTCCGAAGATACATAAGCCTGAGTGGCCTCTTCGTCCTATCGTAAGCCAAATAGACTCGCCTACTTACAAAACTGCGCGTTTCTTGTCGGACATGCTTGTGCCATTCATCGGGAAAACCACAAGTTATGTTAAAGACTCTACGCATTTTGTACAATTACTGGAAGGGGTTCGGCTAAGTGAAGACGAAGAACTTGTCAGTTTCGATGTCGTGTCGCTTTTTACGAATGTACCGATAGAAGATACAATTAAGATTATAACGGAACTACTACAATTAATTCAAATACCTATCGAGTACATAGAGTTATTGCGATTCACGCTGACTAAAGGCTACTTCGTGTGGAAGGGGGACCACTACCTGCAGGTTGAAGGTGTAGCTATGGGTTCTCCCATTGCCCCGGTCGTAGCTAACATCTTTATGGAGTGGTTCGAAGAGGACGCAATATTGAGGTCACCATATAAGCCGAGATATTGGTGGCGTTATGTTGACGATGTGTTTGCCATTGTACACAGAGACCAGATTGGGCCATTATTGTCACATCTGAATAGTGTTCACCCAAATATTGCCGTAACGGTGGAACGTGAACGGGATAAAACTCTAGCTTTTCTGGATGTGTTAGTGATGCGAGAAACTACTGGACGATTATCACACACGATCTACCGTAAACCTACACACACAGATAGATATTTAAATGCTGATTCACACCACCATCCAGTACACCTAGCTTCGGTACCACGCACGCTTATCAACAGAGCGTTGAGACTATGCGATCAACAATATCTGAAAACCGAATTAGACCATTTAAAAGGTGTACTCGAGGGTAACGGGTTTAGCTGGAAACAAGGGTGGCGTATGGCGAATACATCGTCGAGAACGGGTCCAGCTTCGGTGGAGAGGTCACCCGCGTACCTGCCATATATCAAAGGAGTGACGGACAAAATTGGAAACTTGTTACGCCGTAGATATTGCATCAAGACAATGTATCGTCCGCTCAGACAGCTAAGGCAAATGGTACGCTCTCCAAAAGACAAAGACCCTTTGGGTGTTCCGGGAGTGTACATGATTCCTTGCGATTGTGGCATAAGTTACGTAGGGGAACACGGAGAAATGTGTCCACAAGACTCACGAGCACATACGCGCCATGAAAATGTAGATGTTAACGGCTCTGCGGTGGCGGAACATGCTCTTAGGTCGGACGCCCAACATTTTATTCGATTCGATAAGGCGGAGGTCCTGGCACGAGAGAAGTTCTTTGTACCCCGTAAGGTCAGGGAGGCCATTGAAATCGGTAAGCGTCCGACTTTTAATAGAGATGGAGGATGGCATGTGCCGCCCGCTTGGAAGCCGTGCCTCCATAGTGCTCGGTATAGTGTTCGCGATATGAGTGAAGACACAGTGAGCTCAGTGTGCTGCAATGTTCCCGACTCGCAGCTTACCAGTGATGAAGAGTTCGAGTGTATACCTGCGCAACCCTCTCGCACCCCCTCACCTGCACCCCCGCAACAGCCGTTGAGCTTGCGTGCGCGACGTGCGGCAGCCCGCAGTGCCAAACGAGCAGCCGCCGCGCGTGTGCACTCGCCTTGAAAAAGGCCGCCGGACGCGGCCGAAACTCGAGTCGGATTGACCGACCGTATATACGTGAGTGTCCCGTTATCCAATTAAATTTTAGTTTTTGTTTGTATTTTAAAAACCGCCACATCTTTTTCGATAAATCATATATTTTATCAAAATTGGCTATAACCCATAAAATTTATATGGGACCAATCCTGAAGTGTTTTCTACCAAACAATCATCATCATCATCATCATCAGCCGCAAGACGTCCACTGCTGAACATAGGCCTCCCCCCTAGATTTCCACAACGATCGGTCCTGCGCAACCTGCAACCAGCGGTTTCCAGCGACCTTTGTGAGGTCATCTGTCCATCTAGTGGGAGGCCGTCCAACACGGCGTCTTCCGGTTCGTGGTCGCCACTCGAGAACCTTTCTTCCCCATCGGTTGTCAGTTCTGCGAGCGATGTGGCCTGCCCATTGCCACTTCAGCTTGCTTACTCTTTGAGCTATGTCGGCCACTTTCGTTCTTTTGCGAATATCCTCATTACGGATTCTGTCGCGCAAAGAGACTCCGAGCATAGCTCTCTCCATAGCTCGCTGTGTGACTTTGAGCTTCGTTATGAGGCCCACAGTTAAGGACCACGTCTCAGTTCCATAAGCCATCACTGGCAACACGCACTGGTTAAAGACTTTCGTCTTTAGGCATTGGGGTATTCTGGACTCAAAGATGTGCCGAAGTTTCCCGAACGCTGCCCACCCGAGTTGGATCCTTCGCTGGACCTCTTTGTCGAAGTTGGATCTACCTAATTGGATCTTTTGACCCAGGTAGACGTATTCGTCAACAACTTCGAGTGTGGTATTCCCAACAATAACCGGTACAGGTGAGACATGAACATTTGACATGACTTTCGTCTTGTCCATATTCATCCTCAAACCTACCTGTTGGGATACTCTACTGAGGTCCCTGAGCATAGCACCGAGGTCCTCCAGCGACTCCGCCACAATGACTATGTCGTCGGCAAACCGAAGGTGAGTGATGTATTCGCCGTTGATATTGATGCCATATCCGTTCCAGTCCAGTAGCTTAAAACATCTTCCAGCGCGGCAGTGAACAGTTTCGGAGATATAACATCTCCCTGTCTCACGCCTTTCTGTAGCTGGATATGTTTTGTGCACCGGTCCTGTAATCGGACAGACATTGTGGCTTTACTGTAGATACACTTCAACACTTCGATATAGCGATAGTCAATGCGGCATCGCTGGAGAGACTGAAGCACTGCCCAAGTCTCGATGGAATCGAAGGCTTTCTCATAGTCCACATACGCTATACATAGTGGCCGATTATACTCCTCGGTTTTCTGTATAATCTGCCGAAGCGTATGGATGTGGTCTATGGTACTATAGCCTTTTCGGAAACCGGCTTGTTCGGGTGGCTGGAAGTCGTCAAACCTGCGTGCGAGACGATTCGTGATGACCCTCGAAAACAACTTATAAACGTGGCTCAGAAGTGAGATGGGTCTGTAGTTCTTCAACAAGGTGTTGTCACCTTTTTTGAAGAAGAGCACCACCACACTTCTGCTCCACGCTTCTGGCGTATTACCGTTAAGTATGACGGAGTCGAACAGCTTCTGGAGGACTTTAAGTACCGGTTTTCCACCCGCTCTCAGAAGCTCCGTCGTAATTCCGTCGTCGCCAGGTGCCTTGTTGTTTTTAAGTTGTTTGAGGGCCATCCTAATCTCATACAGGCTGACTTCCGGGATATCTTCGGTAAAGTGTCGGGTCAGCTTGGCTCTGGGGTCTTTTGCCATGCTAACGACAGGTTGTGCTTGCGTAGAGGTGTATAACTGTTCATAGAACCTCTCAATCTCCTCCAAAATCTCGGGCTTCGGACGAGACGATGCTACCACTATCGATCTTCAGTTTGGTCAGCTGACTTTGCCCAAGAGACAGATTTCTTGCGAACACTTTCGAGCCTTTGTTCTGCTTGATTGCTTCTTCAATACGCGAAGTATTGAAGCAGCGTATGTCGCGTCGCACACAAGTAGAGATCTGTCTATTGAGCCGTCTGTATACCGTCATGTCGACCGAAGACTGTAACCGCATATCTCGTCTGACTGCCATGGGATCTAGAGTTTGATCAGAGAGTTTTGGGTTCTATTTTGGCGTCGGCTCTTATAAAATTTTCTGCCAACAGCATGTACAGTTTCCACTAGCCTGTCATTTATTTCGTCCGCCGTTACGCACTCATCTAAGGATTCGAAGCGATTTTGAAGTTCGAGTTGAAAGTTATCGGGATCTTCGATCTGAGCATAATTTGGTCGGAGCGTGGACTTCATTAGACGTGATCTTTCGAACTTAATGTTTAGATTCAGCGTGCCTCTTACAATACGGTGATCGCTGCCGGTCTTAACCTTGCTGATCACAGAGACATCGCTGAATATTTGCCGTTTAGTCGTCATAATGAAGTCGATCTCATTTTTGTGGACCCATCTGGGCTAATCCAGGTCCACTTTCTTTGTGGTTGTTTCTTGAAAAAGGAGTTCATCATAAAGAGGCTCTCCTTTCCAAGAAATCCGCTAGACGTTGCCCTCTTGGGTTCCGCTGCCCATATCCGAAATTCCCCACTCTCAACTCATCATCGCTACGTTTGCCCAGTTTCGCGTTGAAGTCTCCCATCACAACTGTGAAATGTGTTGGCGAGACATGTATGGCTTTGGAGATGTCCTCATACATGGCCTCAACCTCTTCGTCGGGATGTGTCGAGGTCGGTGCGTATACTTGTATGACCTTTAATGAATACCGGTCGCTAATTTTAAGTACAAGGTATACAACCCTATTCGACACACTCTCGATCATTATCACGTTGTTGACGAGAGACTTGCCAAAGACTTTTAGACTACCAAACAATACAATCATCAAAATCTCGAAATTAAACTATTTTGAAATGTAAGCGGAGCTACGCAACATATACCTATACAAAAATAAAAACATGCAACATGGCCATGGCATGGCATGGCTCTTAGCATGTAACTGAATTCAGAACCACCTTCTTTTAGAAGTCGGTTAAAAACAGTGCACAATGTCTTTAATTTTGTAAATCCGGAGAAAAGTTTCGACATTAATTTGTTACAAAATCTTGACTAATGCTTTTGCCATGTGTAAATGAGTGTAATTTCATATGGGGTAGTCTCCATTAGGGGATAAAGCATAAGACTACTAAATTTCGCGAAGAGGGAGTCTAGTCATAATCCACTATGCTGGTTCTGAGCGGGTTGGCGCGACACCAGAATTATTAGTAAAGTGACCTTTCCATCGAAATGTAGTTCCTTGGCAGCAGGGAGGCTTGAGTTGGCTTATTTTCAGGGAAGCAGCAGCTGAGATCTCACTAAGCAGGTCGGATTTGTTGGATTGCTTCAGATTAAATACTCGAGACAACTTGTACGTGCATTTATTTATCTATTCGTATTCTAAATCCGAAACGTTTACCATGTTATACTAGAAGGTAAATTAGTGATCTGTGATTAAAAGATCGAGTCGAGTACCCGTAAACATTATAAATGAACGAAAATTCTTTAGCTTTCACACCTTAAAATAAGTCCATGAAATTAAAAACAGGAAAACTAGTAACCACAGGCAGCCTTATTGCTGAAAGCGATTTCTTCCAAACAACCTTGGACCAACAGGTAGGAAATCTCAAAACGTAGTGCGTATTAAACAGTAAAATACGTCAAAATATCGGAATCGCACTGTGGAGTGAGTTCTCAATATTTTGATATCACATAATCACGGTACAATATCACGAAATTCACGATATATTGTAGTGAACAAACTTCATACTTTGTTTATGGTAATGAGAAACGAGACGAGCAGGATACTAGCCCGATGGTAAGTAATACGCCTGCCAATAACAGCAGTGTCACGCAGTTATTAGAACATAAAGAGTCCAAATCATTACGCCTATTTCTTTTTAAATCAAATCATTACCTATCAATGCACTGCTTTCGTCACTCAGAGATGTAAGATGGTGTTTCTCTGTACCCAGTATTTTTTCTGAAAACATTGCCCTTTAAGTTGGAACACAGTGATGTTTTCTCCAGGAGGACTCTGTAAAGAGTCCTACTACTGCTAACTACTACAACTGCTAATACGACTCTTTGCAATGTCAATCTGGGAAAGTACCACACCTTTGTTAACGTAGCCCGTTCGCAGGCAAACCCGTGTCAGCCACACCTCACGCCGCGACGTTAGCAATGACTGCAACCATCGTGTTTCGCTTCCAAGAAAATGAACAATTGCTTTACAGGAATCATTTATTATTTCGTATCAGTGGATTTTCGAGAAGAGTATTTTTCCGAGTAATTAATTTTTGAACACAAGGATTGTTTTTTAAATAACGAATCTTAGAAGTTATATTCCGTAAATTGTAATAATCCCTGATTAATCTTATTTACTTTAATTACCACTATAACAATACACGATATTACTTAGAAAGATCGAAAAAAAAATTAAGTGACTTCTAGTGACGTTATGAATTATTTTTTTCTACAAATCTAGTGATATTTAAATTATAGTCTGGTGACAATTTTTTGCCTAAGTGGCAACACTACTTACTTAAAATCCTACTTAATATTTTAATGCGAAAGTTTGTGCGGAAAGATGTTTGTTACTCTTTCACGCAAACATTACTGAACAAATCTGGATGAAATTTGGGGCATAGATAGATAATAGTTAGAAATAGCCCGTAAGTTATTTTTTATTCCGGGAAAATTACGGAATTGGGAAAAGCGCAAATAGTAAATAAATAAATTAAGAACCAGTTATTGTTAAAAATGTGATAAACAAGGTTTTGTAGTAATACTTCCTCATACTTAACTAACCTTATTTAATATACCAAGAAAGGATCAAAGAAAAGTTCTTTGATCCTTTGAGAGAATCTTACGAGGATCTTTCAACGAGATACTTAGTGCTAACACTCAGTACCTTAGTGTACCTCAGTGGATATTCCCTGACGAATATTATTTGGGCGGTAGTCAACAATGAATCGGATTCTTCTAGGTAAGGACGCTTAATTATGCTACTACGTACTGTCGCTCTACATCAGGAGAGATAGCGGTCTAATGCCAATCTACATATATCTAATTCAAGTCTAAGTCTAATCTAAGTACATCTCTATGTATAAAAATGTTATGTTTGTTTGTGTACGCTTCAAAAACTCAAAAAGTTCTGCACCGATCGAGCTGAAATTTTACAATGATATATAATCCGCATCAAGGATTGTTTTTAACTAATTTTTGTATTGCAATGTGCCACAACGAACAGCGCCTATAGGCGTGGAAGGGTACACTCCGCGAGGCATAAGCTGAGCTTTGCATTTGTGTGAGTGTACATGGATAGTGTAGGTGTGACAACCGGCCTTAGGCGCGGCGCCATTCTGTCTCGCCGCGCTCCTGCCTGATTGGTGATCACTCACACTAATGCAAAGCTCAGCCTATACCTCGCGGACAAAATTTCAAGCTCCTGCCTGATTGTCCAGCACCATTTACACAATTATTGTCAATCCACGCTGATTTTGGCAGTGACTTGAATCAAAGCAAAGTGGTACCAGTGATTTATGCGCTTTTATCGAGTAAATCACAGAAAGCGTATTGCACTTTATTTTATCTTATTAAAAGATGGTTACCTGAATGGAGACCTGCTAAATTTACCGTTGATTTTGAAAGAGCTTTGATTTCTGCATTAACAACAAGTTTTCCTACGGTTCAAATAAAGGGCTGCTATTTTCATTTTGTGAAATCATTAGCTAAGAAAGCTAAATCTCTTGGCATGAATAAATCCATCCGCATGAAATTGATAATTCAACTTTCCTTCAGACTTCCACTTTTGCCCAAAAATAAAATACAAGATGGTTGGAATTATGTCTTAGCAGAGATGGGTGACAGTGAAGCCGAACATAAATTTAAAAACTACATAGAGAACTACTGGATGAAAAATGATTTTTCAAGGGTGTGGTGTGTGTTTGAGAACGTCACCGCACTAATAATGCGGTGGAATCTTGGAATAGGAAATTAAATAGACTGGTGCCAAAAAATGTTAATATTGTTCAACTTTTGCATATATTAAGAGATGGTGATAAATCAAACGAATAGGGGAGATACGGGCAAGACGGGGTGGCGGGCAAGACGGGGCAACCGTATTATAAGGATTTCTAATGGGCCGATCACGATCGTTCTAGCGCGTGACGATGCGGTGCCATGATGGCTGTCAGTGGGTCCATTGAGTGAATCGCTGCGACACGTATTTTTTTGTTTATTGAGACAAAAGTGGTTTTTGGCAGTTTGATTCATATTTTCGAAATCCATTTGGTACGTGTTTACTACGCGAATAATACTAGATTGCATAAGCTGCAAAGTTATTCTTTTGCGTCAACGATTAAACTAGCAGGTAAGAACTCGTTTATTTCTGTATTGTGTATTGTTTTCCGTGTGTGTTTTTTTTAATGTAGTTAGGCGTTCGAGGGCAAGATGGGGTATACAATTCTACATTTTGCTCGCTCGTGGTTGCTGATTATATCGCAAATTTTTATCACCAGTGTCACTCCCTATGTTGAAGCAGCGGCTATTCCACGATCACTATGATGGTTTCTGCCGCCCCTCCGAATACCAAGCCCGGATGTTCTACTTGGCTTGTTAATGACGAAACAGACCGAAGACCAACAACTCCACAATAATCCAAATTTTCGGTTGCTAGTCCACAGCAAGTATTGCCCTTTCCAGCAACTATAATCAAGCAAAAGCAGCTATAATTACTGCGTCACCCTACAAAACAGAACTGGCAGAAATAATAAAAAAATCTTTTGGAAGAGAGTAAGCTAAAAAAGGAAGAAAATCAGACAATAAAAGTCGCAGAAGTAAAAGGCGCAGAAGAGACTAGAGAGAAAGAAGGTAAAGTCATACCAAGAAGAAAGTAAGGGGCAATCGCAGTTCATCAAGTAGCAAAAGCGAGAGTAACCTTGAAAATACTCCTTGCTTATATTGTAGTGGACTATATTTGGATTCCGATGAATCGAGGGTTTATTACATATAACCTAAATATATTAGGATATTGGGAGGATTGCTTGTTCCATATGTGATAATTGGTTACATTGCTCCTGTTCTGGCTTGGATAATGATGACGATGAAGCAACATTTACCTACATATTTTGCAAAGAACAGTAAAGGATTGGCTATACCCCATCATACCCAATGGGGGTACCCCGTCTTACCCTACCTAGAAGGCAAGATGGGGTGGGTGGAGTTTTTTCACTTTTATATTGTTAAAAACTTAATTAAGTTAGAATTGTTCGTAAACTTATAAAAATTTGATAGACTGATTAACAAAGAAAATAACAGTAATTAAACAGAGTATATAAATACAATAGTTTCAGTTTTATTTCCAATCAAACGTTAAGTACCCCGTCTTGCCCACATCTCCCCTACTATGTATCAAATAATTCCCGAAAACGAGTAATAGCCGAAGTGCAAAAAGATGAGATGATATTAGATGAACAAATGAAATTTCTCCAAGGCGATGTAACACCTGGACAATTTTTATTAAAGATGGTCCTTATATTTAAACTAAGCTGAAATTTGGAATGGAGATAGGTGTAAAACTGGAATAACACATAGACTACTTTTTATTCTGGTAGCATGTTTTATATAAAACCTTCATGTTGGAAATTTTGATACTGCTTGGTGGAATACAAAATCGGTTACAGTCAATTGTTTCAAAAATTTAAAACAACATGTTAAAATTTAAAATCTATAATCCAATAGGTACAATAAAAATCAATTTTGTATAATGGATGAAATTGTGAAAAAATTTTTTACAAAGACTCCAAAGACACTTTATGAAATAGCTTTATCGAATGTGTTAAACATTTTACATTCACAAATAGATGGAAACTTACAAAGTTATGAAAACTCGGTGCTGGAAAATGTAACAAGTCATACGACCATGTTTTTCAAGTATGTTGAAATTATTCTATTTCTAATATTATATCGTCTTGTTTACAGCTACTTAAAATACGATTATTGTTTTATAACCTTAAACTACCGACAACAATATGGGTTGATTTATTTTTTAAAGTAATACCAGACGGAGTAATATCGTTAAGCGATGAAGAAATAATGCCAACGGAAAATGTGAGAATACAATCACAAACAATCATCCACACATCTGTGTAGTGACGAGGTGGCTTTGTGTGATTTATACTGTCGAGAATGTGGTGGAGAATTATTTAATAAAACTGCAGATTATTAAGTAAATTGTTCTTCATTTTTTTTAATACCGGGAAGTCATATTTCAATTTTAATCTATTCGATAAAAGTGGTACTTTTCAAATAATACAAATTCTTCTGCGTTTTTTTGTCGCAATAGAAATAATAGGATACAATTTTTATAAAATGTTAGTCCCACTATTTCCATTTTGTATTTCCATGGAAATAGTGGGATACACTCCTGCCTGATTGGTGATCACTCACCCTAATGCAAAGCTCAGCTTATACCTCGCGGAGTGTACAGCTAGTTTATTATAAAGCCGAAGAGTTGTTTGTTTGTTTGAACGCTAGGATTTCGGGAACTACTGGTCCGAATTGAAAGCTTATTTATTTTTTCTGTTGGATAGTCAATTATAATCATAATATAGTCAAATATAACAAAATCGGGGTAAAGTATTCCCTTTTAAGAGCTTTTATTTATTTTGTATTATAAAAGTACGAGTACGCTTAAAAATAAAGGCAATAAACTATTTTCGTACAAAAAATTAAACCGACTTCAAAACCACAAATAGGCACTCAAAAGCGAAAAATAAACTAAAATCATTATTAGAATCGCTACTCAGTCATCTATTTGAAGTCGGTGCCAGCCAAATCTAACAGGTATAGGATAGATACTACTTACCTGTGCCAACTTACCAAAGTCAAAGTCAAAGTCAAAGTTCTTTATTGATAAATGTACAATTTACACGTCAATTTTATAAAAAAACAAAACAAGAGTATACAAAGAGTATACATTTTTAAAGTTTAAATTGAACTATTTACCTATTGTACGATAAAGGTATCGTACAAATAAGTGTCAAAACTTAAAATATATGTACTTATTACAATTGTAATGAACAATGTCAATTTTTTACAACTTTATTGTGAGTTTGCCATCACTATATAAAAACTAACCATGTGCCTACATAGCATCAATCTACTAACTTTTTGACCTCACTGGCACCGACTTCAAATAGATGAGTGAGTAGCGATTATAATAATGATTTTAGTTTATTTTTCGCTTTTGAGTGCCTATTTGTGGTTTTGAAGTCGGTTTAATTTTTTGTACGAAAATAGTTTATTTTACCCTTTTTAGTGTACAAGAACAGAATTAAAAATTTTGATTAAACCCTGACTACCTCGGATTTGTTATCTGTACAACATTCTACTAGTCAAGCCCTTTCATTTGATACCCATTTAAAGGGAGTTGTGAAAAAAGAAAAGTTTTTCGGCATTTTGTGGAAGCGGCCATCTTGGATTTGAATTTTTTCATAGTGCAAAGTATTCTACTAGTCAATGCCTTTCGTTTGATACCCAAATTGAGTTAGTAATGAAAAAATATAATATAATTCGGCATTTTGTCGTGGCGGCCATTTTGGATTTGAAATTTGTTATAGTATTCTACTAGTCAAGCCCTTTCATTTGATACCCAAATTGAGGTAGGTTGTGAAGAAATATTTTGTCCGCCATTTTGTGGATGCGGCCATCTTGAATCGACATTAACCAGACATAGTTAAGAACATTTGCTATGGTATTAACCTTGAAATAAAAAAAAACCGCATCGAAATCGGCCCATTTGTTTGAGCTCTACTACGGTGCCACAGCAGACAGACAGACACACAGACAGACGTCGACGTCACTTATAACACCCCTTTTTTTGGTCGGGGGTTAAAAATAATTTTTTATTAAAGCATATACACAATTTTGTATTGACAGGGTCGAGATTCATAACTTTTGTGAAATCAACAATTACGTCATCCAGATAATTGTACGCAAATTTTCAGTTTTTGGTTCATATTTCAAAAACCACTTGACCGATTTCGATAAGATTTATATGGGAAGCATACCCATCCGAATACAAAAAGAAATTTTAAAATCGGTGCAAAGGTTCTCGAGAAATCAGGTAACATACCTACATAAAAAAAAAAAACATAGGGGTCGAATTGATAACCTCCTCCTTTTTTTGGAAGTCGGTTAAAACAGCCTACTAGATGTTCGCACTGCTTGGACTTGGGGCCTTCTCTCGCAAGGAGAGAGTCAAGGCCATAATCCTCCACACTGGCCCAGTGCGGGTTGGTGGATGACACATGTCGGTTTCCTCACCATGTTTTCTTTCATCGTTTTAAGTTCGCGGCATTACGCATATGACTTCGAAAAGACAACGGTGCGCGTAGGATTTGAACCCGGGGCTTCCGGATCGGCAGGCGCCGTTCTCCCTACTATCTCCCTGGCCATACAGCGTAGAAATACCGCCAGCCTGATGGGCACTTTTGGTCGGTGATTCGACGAGCGCAGTGATAAAAATTTATGACTCCAAACTTGTATTTGTAGTATTTAGGTACTTGAGATTTTAAATTGTAACTTTCTAATGAAACGTTTGTCGTAAATATGAATGATTTAAATCTATAGCAATGAATTCAGACAACAATCGAAGGCGTTCAGCGGTGGCGCTACCGTTTCGGCTCGGTCGCGCTCCGCTTGATTACAAATTGACACATAACAGCTATTTATAACGTTTTCTCTGGTAATTTAACAACACTGACATTATATTAGTCAACCGCCTTATGGCTTGACGAGGGTAGGGGTGTTAGGGTTGAACCATTAATTTCCATTTATACAGACTGACAGCGGATCCGAACGTTGTTGTGTGGAGACCCTGAAAATTTTGCAACAATGTTTTGCGAGTGGCACAATGGTTGCTCGGGATGGGGAGAATTGGTCTTTGAGAATTTATTTTACTAGCTGTACCCTGCCCCGCTTCGCTGTGGCACATTGTGTTGCCAAAAATTTGATCAAAACAATCCTTGATGAGGATTATATATCATTGTAAAATTTTAGCTCGATCGGTGCAGAACTTTTTGAGTTTTTGAAGCGTACGCAAACCAACATACCATTTTTATAAATAGAGATATGTATCATATGGATAAGCCGGTTCTATTTTAGACTGTAAGGCGCATAGCTGCTAAGTCGAGGTGCAATCGCGGCGCAGTTGATTATGCTTTCTTTACATTCATATAACATGTCGTTGTCTGAAGATGAAGACTCATACTTATTTAGGTGATTAATTAAAACAGAAGAAGACAATGTTGGGTAAAATCGATAATCTACTTAATTTTCACTCAATCGCTCACAGCTGAGCAAATACTTATCTTCGTGTACGCCACCTATTTTGATCCTGTGCCAGTATAATGTATTCATAACCCCCAATTTTTAACACCATTTAGCCATCCAGTTGGTGTGCACCTCACGTTTTATTTGACGTCTTTTGGCCACTAATCTGTGAATTTATTCAGCTACCAAAGGATTAAAGATGATTTAAAAAGTATTTATTAAATTAACAAGAACAAAATTAAAAATTTTGACTAACCCCCGAGTACTTTGGATTTGTTATCTGTACAACATTATACTAGTCAAGCCCTTTCATTTGACACCCATATTGAGGGAGTTGTGAAAAAAGAAATGTATTTTGCCATAATGCGGTAGCGGCCATTTTGGATTTGAAATTTATTTTGTCATAGTGCAAAGTATTCTACTAGTCAAGCCCTTTCGTTTGATACCCATATTGAGGTAGTAGTGAAAAAAATTATATAATTCGCCATTTTGTGGTGGCGGACATCTTGGATTTGAAATTTGTTATAGTGTATAGTATTCTACTAGCCAAGCCCTTTCATTTGATACACATATTGAGGTAGGTTGTGAAGAAATATTTTGTCCGCCATTTTGTGGAGGCGGCCAATCTTGAATCGATATTAACCAAGACAGACATCGACGTCAAACTTATAACACCCCTTTTTTTGGTCGGGGGTTAAAAATAGTCATAAACACTTTTCGATAGGTAAGTTATCATAGGCATGTTTGTTAATCCATAACTTTTAAATAGAATAGAATGGAATAGAATTACTAAAAAATTGTCTCATTTGGTTATCACATGGGCGTTGGTCGTTCTCCCACGTCTCCGCTACTATAAGGCAAATTTAGATAATCTATTCTATGTACCTACACTCTAAGATTACAAGCTGCGCCCCATGCTGTGAGCAGATCTCATCAATCACTAAATGTAACAAGATAAAAGTACACGACATAAAATTGTATGTGTATAATTTATATAAACATAATTTATAATACGTGGTCTGGGTATTCCTTGATAGATACAATTTGAGTGTGTTCAAGTCTAACGTGAATTGATTTCTTCTAGGTGATTGCGTTTCAATCATAAAACACACCTTAGCTTAACATTAGCCGAGATAGCGGTTAAAACCCTAACACACGAGCCCTAAAATCAGAGGAAATTACGTAAAACTAATGAGGAGGACCCTACATCGCACCATAAATCACCAATCATATAGTGCGATGTAGGCACCTCCCCACTACTTTTATTCGCAGTCATCACCCAATTGAAGCTGATATTCTAGTTAAAATCTCAATGTTTAATATATATATATATATATTATTATTATTTTTTTACATATCTAATTTTTGTATGTATTAGTATATTATTTAATTCGTATTTATGTATTAGGATGTATAATTACTGTGTAAGTATATCAATATATTATTTGGTATTTTAGTTCTTAAAATCTATTTTATTGTTTAATTGTAGAAGTATTAATCACTCCTTTTTGTACTTCCCCTCCTCCTTATTCTCAAATCTCTCTTTCCATCCTATGGTTGCCTGGAAGAGATCGCTTTTAGTGATAAGGTCGCCAATTGCTACTTTATTTTGTTTGTTGTAAGCAACTTTTGTTTGTTTTTATATTAAGTGCAATAAAGAGTTAATCTATCTATCTACTTTTACGTCATATCCTCTGATTTTAGGATTCGTGTGTGGAGCGTATAAGTGTCAACCTAACGTTAAGTGTGGTAGCGGTAAAAAAATACATTAACAAACACACAAACTTTTGCTTCTGTACTTAGTGTGCGTCTAAGGAACGTGTGAATAACACCAATTTACGTCGACCCCACTACAGCTGACCCTTAACTACTCAACCGTTATTACATTCAAAGTTTCGGGTTCGATTCCTGCTAGAGGTGACGTCTCAATAATTGACCCTTTCCCGGTATCGGCACTAACATAATACGTTGCCAGTTCCTACGTCATTATGTTGCTAGTTCGAACACACATTTTAGCACGACCTAATAATATGTCTGGTGTTTGGGTTTGAAGACCGCCTTTACCACCCTTACCGTGTACCGTTTTGTTAGGAAACTTGTGTTTGGATCTTCTCTTCGAATTCGAATGATGTTACAGACGTCGATTTGTCTATACTGATCGTCGATATGACATTACTTAAAAAAATTGGTTGCCTGTAAAGTCGGTATACGGGCGAAAGTTTTACGTGACAACGACTTTGAGTGGTAAAATAATTTTACGGAAGGGACGCGTGCCTTTCACTTTTTAGTTTCTTGAAGTGTCACCCGGCAAACCAATTTATAAGACGTTGTCACGTCAAAATTGGACAGCTTTTGGCTTGTGCAAGCCTTGAATATTACAAACATTACTGTTTTGAATGTGTCTACACTAATATGACGAAAATTGGACTGGCTTTGGCTCGGACAAGTCTTGTTCAAAGTATCGATACTGATGTAACATTCCAAGCCTGCTGTAAGGAACTTTGTTACAATAACTGAGTCTTAATTTATGAGTGATCTCTTAAAGCTGTGATTTCAATGCTATAAGTAAATTTACAAGTAGGTATATACTGAAAGGATTTTAGTATTAAAATTAACGTGGTTGTTACACATATTTAATTGGTTAACGGGACACTCACTGACCTGTTTTGTCCAGTGCCAAACGGGCAGCCGTCGCGCGCGTGCACTCTCCTTGAAAAAGGCCGCCGGACGCGGCCGAAACTCGAGTCGGATTGACCGACCGTATAAACGTGAGTGTCCGTTAACCAATTAAATATGAAAATATTTTGTTGATACAGAAATAGATCATTTATTGTTAAAAATTATTCACAAGTCACAATTTTTAATTACAATCTAGTAATTATTGAATAATAAAATATATGACACAAAACAAAACATGCGTACTAACAAGCAACATACGCCCATTGTTTAGATATTTATGTAGTATTCACCAAAAAATCTTTCAACGAATAATAGGGGTTTCTTATCTAATGTGTCTTTAAACTTTTTTTAAACAGACGCCGTGTTATTCTAGTTATGTTTTTCTCACATTAATCTTCACGAAATGTTCAGAATAATGTAGTAAAAAAACAAAGCATGCAGCTAGCATGTTGGGCACACTTCCGATTAGTAGTGGTCTCATCTTGATCATCTTTCGACTTTCATTAGTATATGAGCTTTGAACTTTATGGATGATTCGGATGTACTTGGTGAAAGGCATGTAGTTATCATATGAAAAGAAACCTGGCATTGCTTTATTTCTTGATTTATCTAAAGCCTTTGATTCCGTAGATCACAGCACATTATTAAATAAATTAGAATCTACTGGAATAAGAGGTAATGCGTTAAAGCTTATAGAGTCATACTTAAGCAACAGAACTCAAATTGTTGCGTTAGATACCTACAACAGATCTACGAAAACTGTGGAACAAATATATTCTAAATCAATGATAATGTCTATGGGCGTTCCACAAGGGAGTATTTTAGGGCCAATATTATTCTTACCGTATATAAATGAATTACCAAAACTTACCGAACACTTATGCGTAATGTTCGCAGATGATGCAACTGTATACATACCTAAATGCAATAGTGTCGAAGAGTTTAACAGAGAAATAAACAAAACACTCAACACATTAGGAACTAAGTTAGGCGAAATTAACTTGAACCTAAACGTGGAGAAATCAAAAATAATTCAATTTAGAAACTACAAACAACAACCAACAGATTTAGACATTATATACAGAGGGAATAAAGTCAAAGTTGTTGACAATACAAATTTCTTAGGAGTGTCAATAGATAATCACTTAAACTGGAAATCACATGTAAATAAAGTCAATAGTAAATTATCAAAATATTGTTATGTTTTGGCAATTTTCAGTAATATATCATCTAAGGAAATTGCATTGAACGCCTACTATGGTTATGTTTACCCTCAATTAATTTACGGCGTGATATTTTGGGGCAACTCCGTTGTAATAGAATCAACCTTCATACTTCAAAAGAGATGCTTAAGAACAATATACAAGCTCAACGCTAAGGACAGTTTGCCCAAAAAATCTGTAAGTCTTACCGTACTGTTTCTCTGAAAGCAGCACTTGCTCTTTCCGGACTGCTTCCCCTGGATCTGAGAATACAGGAAGCGGCAAATTTGTACAGAGTAAAAAAAAACCTCTCCCAAGACTACCTCCCACCAGAAGTGGAACTCGAACGGAATGTTAACTGCCTGGACCAACCTCATCCGTCAACGCAGTTTTCCGTAGAATACGAGCTCCTAGAAGACACCTCCAATCTTCCACAAGGGCCTCAAATTTATACTGATGGCAGTAAAATTGAAGGTAAAGTCGGAGCTGCTCTAACATGGTGGGAGAATGGCAGAGAGGTCAAGAACTCGACCTTCAAGCTCCACTCCGAATGCACAGTCTTTCAATCGGAACTTTATGCTCTTTACCGGGCAACTCAAATGGCGTTAAAGAGCAAGGACCCGAAGTCAATGTCCTGAGTGACTCCCGATCTTCACTCGAACTGCTAAGTAACCCAAAACGAGCCACCCCTTGGTTAAGTGCGTAAAGGAAAACATTGGACAGATAAATGCTGAAGGAGATCTCTTCGTCTTTTCTGGGTGAGAGCGCATGTTGGCACCGTCGGCAACGAAAGAGCCGACGAACTGGCCAAATCGGCGGCACTCACGGAGTCACCCAGGGACTACGAGGGATCCCCTGTCCTACGTCAAAAGGAAAATCCGTGAAGAATCGGTCAAGAAATGGCAGGATCGATATGAGACCTCGGACACCGGAAAAGTCACCCAGACGTTCCTCCCCGATATAGCAAACGCATATCGGGTGATGAGAACCACTGAAACTGACTCCCTTCCAGGTACAAGCGTTGACGGGACACGGAGGAATAGCAGATTACCTGTACAGATTTAAGCTCAAGAACAGTCCGGCATGCGAGTGTGACCCCGACCAACCCGAAACGGTCTGGCACGTGCTAGTCGATTGTCCCCGATTCATGGTCGCAAGACATGAGCTCGAATCTATGATCGACAGAAGGCTGGTTGTCTCGGATCTCCACAACATCTTAGTAGATCCAGACAACAGAACACGGCTCCTGTCCTTCATGGAGAGCTCATTCCGCATAGCGGCCATGAGAAACTCCACTAACTCAAATACGCGCCTCCATCGCCACCACACCTGCCCCGCTGTCTGTAGACGCCACGTGGCATGCGGTTTCCGCCAACATAACTCCTCGAAGAGCATCTCCGTCAAACAACTACTGGAGAATGCAGACCGAGGAGAAGCAGGGATCCGTATCCGCGGGTGGCTCTCTTCATGGACAGCAACAAAGAAAGATTCGGAATAAGCTTTTGCTTCGCCTGGGAACGGAAACGAGCCCGTTTGTCACCTGGATTGTCTTGCCTGCTCAATGGGAGTACCGCAAAAGTCACAATGAAGCGGAAAACCTACGACGCCATGCCGGTGTGCGAGGTAGACGGCCACCGATTTCGGTTGGTGCGATCGAAAAACAAAACGATTGCACTAATAGAGTACTCGGAAGGTCGGACGCCTTTCACACAGGCAAGTGCGCTGCTCGCACATCTGAGCAGAAATGCAGGTGAAGCACCCCGGGTGATAAGCGTGGATGCGATGGCAATCGAATATTCAAGAGCAAGAGTCGCAGACCGGCTGGGTTGCATTGAGGCCTCTAAACATCATGAGATTGTCGTATACGAAGACAGGGGAAAAATCTGAGCTTCCTCAGAGCCCCTTCGCACGACCAAACAAATGCAACCGATAGCTGGGGACATCCTGTTCCTAGTTCGACCATCAAACCGGCTCCGAAAGAGCACAGCAGAAGGCAGCCGCGGAAAAAGCCTCAGCCAATCTAACTGGCAGCCGAGGCACCAACACGGCGTTCGTGACTGCCTTCAACGCAGCAGCAAGGAGCGTACTCCGAATCACATCCCATTCATCACCCCCCCTTGACGTCAAAGACCCCCAAAGCAGCTTCACAGCAACAAATGAGCCGAACGAGAGCCGACATGGGACAGGTGGAACCGCCCCGCTATGTCACGGCTTCGGAGCCGCGAAGCCATGCACGTAACGCCTTCATCGAATTCATAGCCACACTGAGCGCGACACGACAAGTCAACCTCAAGACCTGCGAAAACATCATGCAGTCCTATAGGCTGGGAAGTGAAAGCCTTTTAAAGGCGAAACTCGAGGAGGCCGAAGCAGCCATTTACAATAATGTCACTTCCCGGGTCATCAAGGGAACCATGACAGGACAGTATATGGCAGCTTACAGTGCAGAAAATGGCTTCGTGACACTGAACGAGAGAGACAGAGCGCGCGGGAGTGCCTGTTTATGCGACACCACCAAACGACCCAATTGTAGTTACTGCCCGATGCACCAAGATTATGCTGGACGATAAGATCCTAGAGATGGCCAAGACCATCGAAGGGAACGGAAACGTCAAAGCAGGTTGGGAAAATTGGGAGGTACCGAGAATACAGTGGGTCAACGGGTTCAGGATGTGGAAAAACAACATGGGTGATTAGACACTTCGACGTGGACAAGGACGCCATCATCACTACAACAACTGAGGCAGCAAAAGATCTAAGAGAAAAGCTATCGCACCGAATCGAAACCTGGTCAAAACCAGAGTGCGAACCATGGCTTCTGCTCTGGTAAATGGTTTCGGTAGAGAAAGTTTCAGCCGCCTCATGGTGGACGAAGCTCTCATGAACCATTTTGAGCCATTGTGATGGCTTCAAGGCTGTCTGGTGTTGGTGAAATTGTCCTCATTGGAGACGTCAATCAGTTGCCTTATATCGACAGGAAAATCTCTTCGAAATGAGGTATCATCGCCCGAACCTGGTAACAAAGATCAGCCAGGAGTTGCTCTGCACATCGAAACCCAATGGACGTCGCATATGCGCTGAGGGAAATATACTCCGGTATGTACTCCTCAGCGCCCCGAATAAAGTCCCTAGAGCAGAGAAGATATAAGGGAGCGCAAATACCCAACAACATACCAAACACCCTCTTCTTGGTTCACACTCAAGAGGAGAAGGAGACCCTGACAAACCAGGGTTATGGGTCAGGCACCGGGTCACGCATCCTTACCATCCATGAAGCTCAGGGACTAACATACGAGTCGGTAATCGCAATCAAAACCAAGGCAAACATGAAGCTGCACGAGCGTACCCCATGCGGTTGTTGCAATCTCACGGCACACGGGGACCTTCACATACTACGCTGACGACACCGACGACGCCATCGGTCGTTTCGTGCGGCGAGCGTGGGCTGCATCACCAAAGACCATCCGAGATTTCAACCTACAGATGGCCATCAGGGACAGAAATGCGGCCGTTGTGGAGGCTCTGGGCCGGGAGGAGGCAGCTTAGGCAAATGGCAAAAGGCAATTAGGCAAACACTCGATGTCGAGTCGATTACTAGCGGAATCCCAGCCGGTAGTGATCGGCTCTACAGACAAGCACTAAAATTAGATATTAAATGTACCCAACTCCTCCTATTTTCCTCTTCTTCTCCTTATCCAAAATATGTGTAAAATTAATAATATATAATTGTAATGACAAAGATCACGGACCCCGGAGTCTGTGGAGTGGCTAATTTAAATAAAAAAAAAAAAAAAAAAAAAAAACAGTTTACGTAATATTTTCAAAAGTAACAATATTCTCACTCTTACTTGTATTTATATACATATGAAATTTCTCTTTTTTTTCAAATGTAACAGTAACTACTTTTTCGAAATTAAGTCTAGTCGATCAGAGATTCTCAGGAAAAAACATAAGCACAGATAAACAACAGTATGTACCATAATAGTCCATATATCATGGCCTTAAAGATTTATAATAAGTTACCAACCGACATTAAAAATCTGGTTGGTAATCATTTTAAAATTAGGCTAAAGACGTGGCTAATTTCTAAAACCTATTATAAACTGACAGAATATCTAAACGACTAGTAAGTACAGCTGTACTTAACTGTATACAATTATGAATTGCATACATAGTACATAATACAGAATGGTGAAATTATTTAGGTCATTCAGCAGTTTGTTCAGTTATAACGATTTGTACTCTTAAGTAAAAAAAATATTTAACGTAAATTATTATTGTATGCTCGCAGAGGGCAGACTGTTGTAAGTACTGGAAATATTTTAACCTACCAACTAGTTTGTACACAGTTCAACAATAAATTATTCTGATTCTGATTTAAATTTGACAATAAAACCTCTGCCCATACAAAACAAGTTAATTTGGCGAAACCTAAGGCCTGAGAAAGGTTTGTTTTTTTCAAGTGTTAGTATTTCATCGTGCACAGTATAGCCAGTAATTGATTTTGGATACCGTCAGTAGGTTCCTAAGTTAGATCTTGTTAAGATAGGAAGTGTTAATGTATTGTGAAGATCTTATCTGATGACATTCCAAGTAATATGCCTCCTTTTGAGGCCTGTTTTATCAGCGAGGGTGTAAGGTAGATTGAGGTTACATGACTCATAAGAAAGATGTATATAATTACATTGGAACGAACGGCATAGTATTATATAGTACCTTTGTTGACCGACCTTGGTTGACCGAGCTTTGCTCGGTTTTTTTAAATGATATTTAGGCAGGTACGAATTACGAAGTGATGACTTACTTAGACCTACTAAAAGGCGCTAAGTATAAGATCTTCTCAGAAAAAAAAAACAAAAAGAAAAGGACCACCAGGATTCGAACCGGAGCCTGTTGACTCTGAGGGCGAGCAAAAAAAAGAACAAAAAGAAAAGTAACCACCAGGATTCGAACCGGGGTCTATTGTCTCCGAGGGCGAGCATATTCCGTCTGAGCCATTTAGACTTAAAGAACCGTGGCGAAATAAGTTATCGTATTCTAATGATATTGTAGGAGTTTTTCATTGTCTAAAAACGCGCATAAAATGATGTTTTTAAAAAATAAAACTTAGCTAGATCGATTTATCGTTCCCGAAACCCCCTGTATACATAATTTCATGAAAATCGTTCGAGCCGTTTCCGAGATTCAGATTCTATATATATATATATACAAGAATTGCTCGTTTAAAGGTATAAGATAAGATACGGCCTTGGAATAGATAGGGGCTTTGCTGAGCGACCAACCAACCCGCACATGACCAGCGTGGTGGATTATGACCTAGTCTCTCTCCTTGCGAGAGACGACCCCGAGTTACAGCTGTGGGGACATTTAGTGGGCTGCCTATGATTGTAATTAGTCCATCGTTTTTACATAGCTGTGTTTTATGAGATCTATTGAGGAAATGAGGGCAGTTTCAAAGCGCAAACTTTTTAAGCCCAATCCGCATGTCATAAAATAAATTCCATTAACCAAATCGACGTAAAAATCAGCCAGGAAGTACACTTCCTGTTCATATAATGGCACATTTGCAGTGCTGAAATCACACTTTCGAGATCAGTGGAGTAATTTCGACTCAGTTTTTATGTTAGGCTAAATTAGACAATAACGTTGTGTTAAATTCTATTAATTTTATAAAAATACTATGTATGGAAGTTTGGATGTCTGTTGCTCAATCACGTCGTAACGTTGTGATGGAAATTTGGAACGCAGTTAGGTTATAGTCTACAAAAAAAAATAGGTAACTTTTATTCCGGGAAATTAAAGGTAACGTGGGTAGAACCGCCGAACGCTGTAAGTAATAAATCAATCCAGTTGGTAGAACGGCGACTACCCAACCGGAGCTCCTAGCCTTAATCCCATGCACAACAATGTTTTTTATAAGTCATGTGCGTAATGCCGCTAATGTGAGGTGAAGAAAAACATCGTAAATACACCGACAATTATTAAAGTGTGTGTATTATGCTTTTCTTAAAAAAATGCCGTTATAAAAGGAGATAGAAGTGAAAACTTGTAAATTAGAACTTTTATGTTAAACAAACTAATGCTGTACAAGACGTCATATGTGTCTCAAGATTCCATCCAAAAAGCACGTAATGGGCATGTTCCACCGCCTCTCCGACGCTACGCCGCTACATTACCATTACCATGTTGGTGGTACCAATCAGTAAAATTATCAAATAGATTAAAGAAGTTTTACCAACCTAACACATACAGTCAAAACTGTAGTTAAAACAACACATAACATTAGTTCCGTTTTCAACTAGATTAAAGAAGTTTTACCAACCTTACACATATAGTCAAAACTGTAGTTAAAATTACACATAACTTTAGTTCCATGCGTGACTACCACGTGACCACACATTTGATAGTCCATAAAACAATAAACTCGCACCAAATTATATTTTTTGTGGCCGGCAGTGTACGGCGCGCTCGTAATATGCAGCAAAGCGGCGGTTAAACAGCTGGAAGTGGTCATTTAATTATAATAAATTACTGGCTTTCCGGGTTTTTCCTGTTTTTCCTACTGCTCTATATCATTGACAAACATTCGATAGAGAATAACTTAGAAAAAAAAAGCGATGTTTTTAGTATGTAGGTATCATAAAATAAACACAAAATTATCATTTTATTGTAGTGTAGAATGATGGACGAGCAGGACATGTACCCAGTGGCGTAGCGTGGCTTTTCGCCGCCCGGGGCCGCCCGAAAATTCGCCGCCCCCTTCTTTAATTATAAATAATTTAAAGTTCAAGTATTACATTCGATAGACTTAATGGATATCGTACACATTATTGCAATTGAAGATAAACTACCAAGCATTGGTCCAGAAGGAAAATATACTCGTATCTATGAGAAGTCATGACACTGTATTAATGGGTAATGGTCTAAAGCTTATTATGTAACGCTAGGCTATTTAACATTTTCACAATCCTAATCCTATTATCCTATTAATATTATAAATGTCAATGTTTGGATGTTTGTTGCTCAATCACGTCATGACGTCTGAACGGATCGGAAACGGAAAAGAGGTTGTCAATTTTCTTAGAAGCTTTAGACCCCGATAAAATATCGTCGGCTCACAATGATTAATTTTATTTCGTAGGTAATTAAACAGATTTTCACATTATGCAAACGATTTCCATTTATTCAGCCTGGTTGAAGAGAAACATGTTTAGTTTACTGGACTTGTAGTTATAAAGGTCGAAGTCTCCACGATTTACCTTCTTTTTAAAATTCCCGCCCGCTTTCACAGAGCCATAGAGACACGACGCTTCGCTAGTGACATCTATTGAAAATCGTCATTTTCCGGAGATACCATTGATGAGACGCGTCAAAAGGTTTATTAAAAAAACAAAACATTTAATTTTCATGGAATATTATTATCCAGAAATTGAGCCGCAAAAATAATTGTTTTGCTTACGTCATTAAAACGGCTCCAGCTTAAATAATAATATAGACATGGCATGAACACAGCGCCGTGTTATTATAATAATAAGAAAAGACGTTTTCTAAACAATTTGCAAACGATTCAATGTCGATTTTGAACATATTTTTGGAAAACAGATTACTTACAGTCTGAAAGAGCAGAAAGGCTAATTTTTATCTCGAAAAAATAACGAGAACAGGAACTATGTGGGTATAGCAGGGGGTGCTGCTAGTAAATAATAATAATATTCTATGTATAATAAAATATTAAATTTTGTTTGTAATAATTTGTTTTAAAAGTGTGTTTTACTTTTTAATTACTCTTCTTTATTTAGATTGCACCTCTATAGCAATTTAATTGTCTTGGTTGTTTTTAAAGTTTTGCTGGTTGGTTTTTATTTAAGTACATAAAAATAGTAGTTCAAATTATTAAGTAATAAAAAACCTGTTGTTTTTTTCTAACGTTTCTTCACCTTTACAGTACTGCCGTAGCTTTTAATCCAAAATAAACGTATAAATACAGACTTCCACCAATAAACCAAAAAAATAATAAAATGTTGAATCTGGTCACACTGGACTTGCGGCCATATGCGCTTCACGCAACGCATAGTTTTTACTTTAGACGAAGCTCTATTATTGGAAGACAAATTGTGACATGTATCATGTATCGATTTTTTCACGTTATAATCTTGGCAGTAATCTGTTTGAAATTTCAATTAAGTACGCAAAATTTACTTCTAAAACAATGAAAATAAAGCTTACTTTTGTCTATATAAGTAACTATCTCCTCCAAGCCTGCCGTAAGGAACTTTGTTCCAAAAAAATATTCCAGCTAATGCCATTTTATTGACTAGACTAGGTTTAAAAAATATGGTAGGCTAATGGAATTATGTAGGTACAATCGTATTAGATATCTATCACGATCAAAAAAACATTGAAAATCAACAAAGAAATCCTGAAGAGAATTAAAAAGAAATTTAATTACCTCTATCCTTGAATCGTATGTACTTGTTCTACGGTGTTTCTGAATAAATGAAAATAGGTATGCGTTTTTAGTGCAATCAAAACTTCCAATCCAAAGTCTTCGCGTAATGAATTGTAACGTTATTGTTTTTCTGATTGAACGAGTGAGTATCTACTTCGTTCGCGTTTGGGAAGACTCGCGCGCCGTCGCGCCGCGCCGGGCGGTTATCGTCTTCTCTTTCGCACCTTTGGCGTTTCATTTCGTTTTTGGTGCACACGTAACATTGCGGATTTGATTTGGAAAAAGTATTTTTTTCTCAATCGTACAATGTAATATTTTCGTTACGTGGCTAATTCGCCGCCCCCTTTCGTGTGCCACCCGGGGCCCATAGCCCCCCCTGCCCCCCCCACGCTACGCCACTGCATGTACCTGATGGTAAGCAACACGCCTGCCCGTAACAACACAGTGCCACGCAGTTATTGGAATACGGGTCCAAATCATGAATTAGTACTGCACTGTGCTCATCACCCAGAGATATAAGGTGACTTGTTTGTCTTTTTAGGGTTCCGTAGCCAAATGGCAAAATACGGGACATAGTTTCGTCATGTCTGTCTGTCTGTCCGTCCGTATGTCACAGCCTCTTTTCTTCGAAACTATAAGAGCTATACTATTGAAACTTGGTAAATAGGTGTAATCTGTAAACCGCATTAAGATTTTAATACAAAACATAGAAAAAAACAAAAAAAAATAGGGGTGTCAAAATTTTTTTTGATGGAAACCATACATACCTGTGGGGTTTCTATGGATAGGTGATATTGATGTTTCTAAAATATATTTTTTCTAAACTGAATAGTTTGCTTCCAAAGTGGTAAAAAGTGTCGCCCTCCCCCTGTAACTTCTAAAATAAGAGAATGACGAAAATATAAAAAAGTGTATGATGTACATTGTCCGCTCCCTCTCTCCCCGCTAGGCCGTAGTGTGTTACGCTCGCTCGATAGTGACCGCTGTGAGGTCCCGGGTTACCGGAACGTTACCGCCGCCGCCGCGGTGGTGGCGGGCACGGGCCGGTCCCTCGGCTCACGGCGGTCTAGAGAAGCCACTTGTGGTATAGGCGCCGGATACCAATGGCACCCCGACCACCTCACCGGCGAGGTTACCGGGTCCCCCTAATCCATCAGCGGATTTTAGTCATTGTTAATAATAAGTCAGCTGACATTAGAACTTTCATAAAGCCTCACCCGCCCTTAATTCGTCTCTTTTAATAATCAGTCCGAAGACACTCTGAATTATTAGTATTAATAATCAGTCAGATGACATCTAGCTAATTCCCTAATAAAAATCAGTCAGCCGACATAGTCGTTCTAAAACAAAACTAATCCAGCCGACAAAGTCTCTCTTTGCATAATTCCCTAATAATAAGTCAGTAGACATAGTAACTCGCGTAATAGTACCGGGTTCGGTTCCCGTCACGACCCGGTGGGTGTAGGCAGTAACTCTGTAAATAGGCACTAAGTGCCAAACCTTGAATTCCTCCCCTCCCCGTGACAGCGCGAGCCGAGGCCGTGCCGTCTAGGCGCCCTCGCGTGAGTGTAATAAGTCACCGTACCCGCGTCACTACCCTCCGCGACATGCGGTTCACGGGCGCACTAGGTCCGATAGCGCTCAGCTAGAGTGCTTATGTTCGGTATGTATGTATGAGTTAGATAGTTAGGTAGCTCTCTCTCATTTAGTTCGATTTTTCTTACAGGTTAGATTCGTAAGTATGATAGGAATGTCAGGTTAGGTTATTTTGAGTCTTGCGCCTCCGGCGCTAACTCAATAGTCAGATAGGCAGAAGGGGCCTCCGGGCCAGCAGCCATAAGTCAGTTAGAAAAAAAAACATTACCATGTAAACTAGCAACGAAAATTGGTTTGAATGATATCTAGTAAGTAGTTTTATTTTAATACGTCATAAATTGACTATTGTTGATACACTGAAGCCAGAAATTAATAAATGATGAATCAGATGACATAATATGATACAACCGATTAAAAGTTAAAAATGAAAAAAGAAGAAGAAGACTTTATCAGCTGACTATTATTATCATTGTATAAATTCAGACCAATGGAAACTGCGTTGCCAGACATATTGCACGCCTCTAGCAGAAGAGGCCAGTTTGTATGGGTCAATTATTTAAATGTTTTGTATCATCTTATCTTACCTGCAAACAGCAATAAAGATTTTTGTATTTGTATTTGTATTTGTACTGATTATAGTAACAACGAACTACAAGAACTTTTATATTATGTTACTTGCTGCTACGGAAGCCTTCATGGGCAAGCCCGACTCGCACTTGACCACTTTTATTTTAATTGCTCTTCGAACCGGAGCACTGTTATTTCAACTTAGTAGTAGAATAACTGGCGAAAGTATGGTACTTTCCTGGGAGACTCTGAACAGATCACAGTTTCGGACAGATGAAACCTCAATTGGCTACAGATTAGTTAATTAACCTAAACAAAGTCGGGTGGGGTCGCTACTAGCGTATAGAGAAGGAGTGCAGAGTGCAAATACTTTATTTTAATTATGCCAATTATACATTAAACCATTAAAATACATACACATGTATTTAACAATAATTATGTATGTAATACTAATTATTGTTAAAGTTTGGTTAAATTGAGAATTAAATATAATTTTATTTAATTAAAAAATAAATCATTGATATTTTACATCATGTTTTGCAAATATTCTTGAATACCAGTAGGGAACCCGCAATATTGTAATTTATTTACCATTCCCTGTCACATTACCCCGCGCCCCGCGCTCCGCCCCGCTTCATTCTCAGTCGCCGCCTTACCCCAGAATAACAAGCCATATCTGTATCTCGAATGACCACTCGTAAAATACTTCTCGCTTTATCTCTGTCAATGTGGACTATTTTCCGTGTTTGTGTTCACTATATTGTGCTCTAGTATATTGGGATATAGAAATAATTGAACTTTATAAGAAAAAACAAAAACAAACTTTAATCTAAAACTACAACGAAATAATTTAAATAAATTTATAAATAACTAAATAAATAAATTTAAAAAATAAATAACTAAATTTATAAATAACCGAATGAATAAATTTTTTTTTTGACAAGTATGAAAATTTCTGACGATTTGATGCCAGACGACGAGTCCGGTAAACTCGTCCCAAATAAAGCACCCGCAAAGTTTTACATTCGTATGCATCAATACAATTTTAGTCCGTTGTATTGGGGACTAATAAGATATTAGACTAAATTCCGTGATTTTAATGAAATCAAGCGAGATAGGATAAATACGTTATCGAGGTAAACAAATAGGTACTAGCTGCAAGCTAGACACTTGAAAACCTTCTTTTTAACTCCCGACCAAAAAAAGGGGTGTTATAAGTTTGACGTCGATGTCTGTCTGTCTGTCTGTCTGTCAGTCTGTCTGTCTGTGTGTGTGTCTGTCTGTGGCACCGTAGAGCTCAAACGGATGAGCCGATTTCGATGCGGTTTTTTATTTAAAAGTTAATATCTGTGCGGGTGTTCTTAGCTATGTTTGGTTAATATCGATTCAAGATGGCCGCCTCCACAAAATGGCGGACAAAATATTTCTTCACAACCTACCTCAATATGGGTATCAAATAAAAGGGCATGACTAGTAGAGTGCTATACATTATAACAAATTTCAAATCCAAGATGGCCGCTACCACAAAATGGCAAATTATATATTTTTTTCACTACTACCTCAATATGGGTATCAAACGAAAGGGCTTGACTAGTAGAATACATTGCACTTTGACAAATTTCAAATCCAAGATGGCCGCTACCACAAAATGGCGAATTACATTTCTTTTTTCATAACTCCCTTAATATGGGTATCAAACGAAAGGGCTTGACTATTAGAATGTTGTACAGATAACAAATCTAAGGTAGTCGGGGGTTAATCAAAATTTTTAATTTTGTTCTTGTTAAAAGTCGGTTACAGATATAGTTATTTTCAACTGTGTCCTAAGACCAATAATTATAAAATGAGACAACGTTGGAGCGAGAGCGGAGGTGTGCTACCAGCCTTTAGCCAATAAATCGGCGCGACAAAGGGCCGAGACCGCGTGTCTGTTCGTATTTCGGTAGACTGACCGTATTTCACCGCTAGAGAGGGCTAACGGAAAGGGTACGTCAAGCTGAAAGCAGTCGCAAGTAGGTAAATTGAATAATGCACTGACTTGCAATCTCATAGTATGTATATTTATTTTATGTTTGCTACAACACATATTTAAATACTTATACTCAAATTTTCATTTTGGTGTATTTAAAAGCATTATTAAAAACTAGTAGCTTACCACAGTTTCACTTGCGTTGTTCCCAATCCCCTTACCTTTGTTCCCTGGATAAAAATATCCTGTGTCGATTATCTCCTACTTACATGAAATATGTAGGAGGTCGAAATATTATATGTTAGATTACATATTCGCTTTTTATATATTAGCTTATATTTGTATACTGTGTCGTTACTAACTAGCGCGAATTTTAAAAGAACCAATGCTGCATCGAGATGGCAGCACTATCGGCGTCTGTCATTGGCTAAGTTGCAGCCAATAACAGACTCTAGTCTAATCCCCTCCATAGTCACAATACTTTCGTCGTGCGGAAAATATAGTCAGTCAGTTGAGTTCAATCGAAGTAACGACACAGTAATATAGCATGTATTATAACCAAGTGGTAATTTAAATATAATGGACTATGTGAGTATCTCAATCTTTTTTTTTTTTTCTCCTCCAGAAGAAATGGTACAACCAGGCTTTTCAATCAAAAGGCTGGATGTGCCATTATTTCAAAGCAGGATTAACTCGCGCGCCCTAGTTAAATGGGTACGACATATATAATTAATATATCCCAATATTTTGCAAGAATTAGGAAATGTTTGTGATCACTGTTCGACCTAGATCGAGAACATACAGTGACACAGGCCCAAATCCTGATAGCGATTGGATCGCGTCAATTAAAATACTCCACAGGGTGAAAAAAAAAAAAAAAAAGTACGACTACCCTCATTTTATTTTTGTCTTTTTGTTTTCACATAGTTAAAAAAAAAAATTTTTTTGTTTAAATGTCACCCCAGTCAATTTATATTCAAAACTACCCGTACACCGTACACTTTTTGTAGTGCGTGAAATTAAAACTATTGTGGTGCATTGTGAGTTAAAGTAGATTCTGTCTAAAAGTTTAAAGTTTTATATTGGAAGATTTGGAAAGAGTTGTTGAAATAAAAATTCCACGACTTTCCTTTGTCATTAATTGTTATTTACCATTGTCATAAAAAATTAAACAACCGATAACTATACTGTTATTAAAGTGATGTTTTACTTAGTCTTAATACGTAACTACAGAACTACACTGGTAAAGTTGCTCTTATCTTTTGTGTTTATTGTCTACCCGTTACTGGCGAGAGTATTTTAAATTCCAGAGCGTTCTACTAGAACGGAAGTGTATGCTCCTCGATCAGAGCCTGATCTTGGAGCACATGCAGAGCAAGCGTCGTGCAGCCGGTCCTGAGAAGACGCTCGCGGAGTGCTGAGCAAGCACCATCAGAAGACATGCGGGTCGGCAAACACTTAAACGTCGGTCCCACGGTCTGGCTTTCCAGTGGGTACGCCACCCGCCATTTCATTGTCCTAGAAACAGTCTACTCCTACGGCAGCGCTGACACGCAAACTAGAGTTCAAGGGTATGTAAGATATTCAAAGCACTTAATTCCCAGCCGTATTTACTGCATAATATTTACTAAGTTCAATTTTCTCTCGCTACGAGTGCAATTATGCCACAAGAAAAACTCGTACAATTGCAATGTCGATATCAAATATACCAATAAAATAGCTATTATGGTCTACCTATCCCTAAAAAGATAGACATAGAAATTAGACATACCATTTTCGACTACAGGAGTTACATTATCATCATAATGGGACTATGCTTGTAGCTCAAAAAAGCGACTTCGTTTCATGGTTGATGTTCCAAAGTCACAAAAGAAATTTGGTTCTACTTTTGTGATAAGAACGTCTAAGGTGTGGAAATACGTTGCCCTGATTGGGGTTCCTCGATGGCTACAATCTTTGTGTCTTCAAACCGAAAGTGAATCGGTTTCTTCTAGGTAAACGAGCTCTATCATTGTAGACCGCATCGTCGCTTAGCATAGGCGAGATGGCGGTAAAGTGTAAACCTAAATATGGTAGGGTTCAGCCAGCGCTTGCAATTTATGTATGACCTCGAATTAGAAACCTGTAAAATGATTAGGGTTTTTCTACTATTTTATGCACACATTATACGTAGAAACCCTTCTTTTGAATCAAATCTGTTTGGTGGTTTTAAAGATCATACTCGTATACATGGACAAATAAATAAACATTGGGAAATGACTTTGTTTTGTACTATGTAGTGATATGGCTTTATTTTGTTATTTAACAATTTTATGGTCATAGATAACTAGTGTGGCCAAACATTCGTGTATTATTTAGGTAATTACATCAGATGAGATAAAAGAAATATGTTTCCATTCTTTTCGAGCTAAACGTCACTAAGAGCGGACGGACGGCGTCTACGCGGCTGCGGCGGACGGCGTCTACGCGGCTGCGGCGGACGGCGTCTACGCGGCTGCGGCGGACGGCGTCTACGCGGCCTGCGGCGGACGGCGTCTACGCGGCCTGCGGCGGACGGCGTGTACGCGGCCTGCGGCGGACGGCGTCTACGCGGCTGCGGCGGACGGCGTCTACGCGGCTGCGGCGGACGGCGTCTACGCGGCTGCGGCGGACGGCGTCTACGCGGCCTGCGGCGGACGGCGTCTACGCGGCCTGCGGCGGACGGCGTGTACGCGGCCTGCGGCGGACGGCGTCTACGCGGCCTGCGGCGGACGGCGTCTACGCGGCCTGCGGTGGACGGCGTCTACGCGGCCTGCGGTGGACGGCGTCTACGCGGTCTGCGGTGGACGGCGTCTACGCGGCCTGCGGTGGACGGCGTCTACGCGGCCTGCGGTGGACGGCGTCGACGCGGTCTGCGGTGGACGGCGTCTATGCGGTCAGCGGGCAGTCGCGAGCGGTTCGCGCGGCCAGTCGCGAGCGGTGTTCGCGAGCCAGTCGCGAGCGGTCGCGCGGCCAGTCGCGAGCGGTGTTCGCGCGGCCAGTCGCGAGCGGTGTTCGCGCGGCCAGTCGCGAGCGGTGTTCGCGCGGCCAGTCGCGAGCGGTGTTCGCGCGGCCAGTCGCGAGCGGTGTTCGCGCGGCCAGTCGCGAGCGGTGTTCGCGCGTCCAGTCGCGAGCGGTGTTCGCGGGGCCAGTCGCGAGCGGCGTTCGCGCGGCCAGCCGCGAGCTGAGTTCGCGCGGTCCACGTCTCTTGTGTGGCCTGCTTCGGGTGACATTCGCGCGGCCATCAATCACACCCACAATCGGGAACTTCCCGTGAGTTCTTTTACTTAGCAATTTAAAGTTTTAATATTTTTAAGGTTAAAGGTTTGATTAGTTCTCTTTATAACAAACCTAACTTCAAGGCATCAAAGCAAAACCAGACTTCCTTTGTCATTTTGCACTTCCATGGTTGAAAGTAGAGAGAAAGGAAGTGTGGAAGTCTTCTTCACCTCTGTTCGTCTCTTTCATCAGTTTGATGGCAGCGTAAACTTTAAGTAGCTTTACCTCACTCGCCTAATCTTTGAATTGTTGCGGTCAAATGTTAAACGTAAGTCAACTATGCTGATAAGACCGCGGAGTGAGCGGTGTCTAGATACCGTGTATTACAATCGATCTTAGATTAATCATCATCCATCAAAGGGCTATTGATTCCGGAATCTAACTGTACATTCTAATAACCCACTGTCTAACTGATAACTGACTAGGAAGGACTCCCCACGGACACTGACACAAACCACATTTTATACACAGTTATAGCAATAATTGATTCTGATGATTCTAACGGTACCGTGTACCCAGCCAATTAGAACATGCACAAAGTGCGCCGGTGGAGTGATCTGATGATAAAGATTACAATTATGAATTGTCATCTTGTGAATTGTCGAGCGTTTCACGCACACGCACACACCCACATCCTCACCCTCTTTTCTTCTTCACTCACCATTACACACAAACTGATGCCGTGATAGCCGATTTAAACCTCTCTTGTTCAAATGAAACTATAAGTGTAGTCTAGTCTCATAATTAATACTCCAGATTCTTACTGAACAACCGCATTTAATTATTGTTTATTTGACAAATACCTAGTATTGTGCAGATCAATCGTCCTATAAAATTAACTCTGCGGAAATCGGATAAATAAAAATAAAATTATGCTTTATTTAGCAATACCACGGCTATTTCCAAAACTTCAGTGGTCTGTGATGAGATTAGTTCACAGATTATTTAACCACAACATCTTTCTTCGGGACTCTTTATCTTCTCGAGAATGATAACTTGTCAACTTGTATATTACCAAAATGCTTCGTCTGTGTGCGCGGTCTAGGAGCTCACTTAATTAATTTAAAACGTGTTTCGTAACTTCAGCTGATAGTACAGATTTAATAATAATATATCTTATCACTTGTGCTGTTTTACATATTTAATTGGATAACAGGACACTCACGTATATACGGTCGGTCAATCCGACTCGAGTTTCGACCGCGTCCGGCGGCCTTTTTCAAGGAGAGTGCACGTGCGCGACGGCTACCCGTTTGTGCTGTTTTATCTCGCGAGCTCTCCTTCCAATATTATGCATCAAGTGTTAGGTCTTCTTCGCCAAATGAATGGGTTAGCTCAAGTAAGCAGTTTAAAAAAAAAAAAAAACACGGTATATAATTTCGATAGTTAAAGAGTACCTCCGATTTAAAGATTTTACTAGTCGTAATTATGTCGTTACGAAGTAACGAATTTTCAAACAACTGTTGACTGTTGTCAATATACATACAACTCATTTGTCTACAGGTTTACCTATTCGAACCATTAATTTAGAAGGTCACTGGTAACGTTAAGAGCAAAGAATTTGTGTAAACACGAGGTTAGGGAAGCTAACTTCCCCTATGAAAAAGAAAGTTTTTATCAGTTTCCTGAGATAGTTAAATCGTACCGTATGTTTTGCTAGTTTCAAAATATTGGCAGTCATCAGGGACTGCCGACAGAAGTGAAACTAAAAAATAACTCTGAGCTTAATTGCGCAACTACTTACGGCTCATCAGAACTGTGCGGGTGAAACCCGAGGACGTGGCCATAACCAGCTAAATCATCAGAGCTTACTCGAATATTTCCTTACTTTACGAAATATGTGGTGCACCACAGTGAAATAAGAATAAAGCAGCTGTCTTGCTTTGTGGTTAAAAGGAGCCCTGTCAATCAGGTGTCATTGTGAACAGGATTCAGCATTTTTAAAATAACAAATTACCTAAATAACTGACACAAACATTGTAAAGATTTACGTTAGTAAAGTATTATTTATTTATTCATTTCGATGAGCACACACACAACAGAATGTAATAAACACAAACTACAACATAGAGTATACTGTACAGAACTGTATTACATTCAAAGCTATGTAGGCCTAGAAACAACATTTGTTTAAATACAGTGGTTTGATAATAATAATATTAAATTAGAGATAATACAAAAGGAAAATTAGGGCAACAGATCTGAACTTAAAACTTACATGCTTTGATACAGTAGATAAATAAGATATTAACAAATAATATAAAATAAACTCATAATAGTATTTACAGTAAGCACAACAGGGTTATTCTTTTAGATTAAGCGTAAAATTTCTTTGATTTTCCTCTGAAATTGGAATAATTTTAAGTGAAAATATCAATGTCCCTATTGGAGACAAGGACTTCGTTGTATTGGCGACTCATTCTGACTATGGAATTATAATAAGACGTATTATTGGTAAAAACGTAAAAAAATATTCTCCCTTATGTATAATTCTAACTATAGCAGGATATTCTCCGTACATTGTTGTCTGTAATATCATCTACATTATAATATGCTTTGCCCATTGGATAGTCTGTTTTCGGGTAGCATCTTATTTTACCTTTAAACTTGGTGGCATTTCGCCTTCCACTTGTGCAGAAATTGCAATAAATAAGCAAACTCTTTTTAAATTTGGAAGCGTTATTTGTTACTTTAATCTGAAAGTCGGCAACACTATTTCGAGATGTGCTCTTAAAATCATTTGATTTGTTTAGTCCGGTTAATTTTTTCCTTACCTCCAATATATATTCGTAATTACCTATAATATGACGAGGCTGTTAGAACTATGTGGGCTGCTGAACTGAGCTAGTTGGTTTTCCACTCGCTCTATGCAAGGACTCAGCTGAAATTTCAAATCTACTGAAATGCCTAGACAGAGTAGGATTTACAGGTTTGATAAGTTTGTATTTTATTCTACTATCACGTTTAAAGCCCAGTACATTGCAGAAAACGATCAGGATACACTTAGTTTCCTTGATTATTTGCATCAAACTACATATTTGTAGGAAGTGGTCATTTGAAATAATTTATTCCTCTTTTAGACTTGTGACAAATCGTTGCCGAACGTAGCTGTTTCTGTGTCTTATCTTTCTTTATCATAAGATATGGATCATTAATACAATATGTAAGAAGGGTCCGAGAATGGAACCTTGAGTACTCTCATTTTAATAGGGACTCTTTTCATTGCACCCTATCAACTAATATTTTCATTACCCTATGGAAGCGTAGTTCCAGAGTGTCATCCGGTATGAAGACTGGTGTTATTCCCTGGAAGTAACATTTTGGGCAGTTATTGTGGAGCTGTCTGTATCAGAACAAGAGCGATGAGATATGGAAATTTAAGAGTCTTCAAAACCCAAATTTGGGCAATATAGTCTATATTAAGACAAATTTCCAGTCTGATAATGTATATTGCTTGCTTGAATTAAATAAAATCTATTGTACCTATGAGTGTAAGTATACTAATTTGCATACGCGGATTTTCCGTTGTATGCTTTAATTAATTTTACGTGTGTTTGCTTCATATGTTTGCAGGTGCTGTACACATTCAGACATTGACTTAGACTTTGACTTTGAGATACGCGGTCTATGCCCGTCGTATATTGATAATGTTACGTGGGCTCTGCCCTTCGTAAAGTTTTAAAGTGCAAGGTGCACTGTTACGTGGGCTCTGCCCTTCGTAAAGTTTTAAGGTGCAAGGTGCACTGTTACGTGGGCTCTGCCCTTCGTAAAGTTTTAAGGTGCAAGGTGCACTGTTACGTGGCTCTGCCCTTCGTAAAGTTTTAAGGTGCAAGGTGCACTGTTACGTGGGCTCTGCCCTTCGTAAAGTTTTAAGGTGCAAGGTGCACTGTTACGTGGGCTCTGCCCTTCGTATAGTTTTAAGACACTATGTGTAACTAATACGTGGTCTTGGCCTATCGTATATGAAATAATCATCTGTGTTAAAATTATATAAACAATTCATATAGTAATGAAATAAGATCAGTATTTCTTTTGTTGGATGAAATGGAAATGTCTAAAATAGAAAGTTGTAATGTTAGTACAGTAATGTTTTACCGTTACTCATCGTTCAGTAATGCCTTGCCTTATCGGCTCTGTTTAGTTTCCTATAATTTAATAACAAACAATGCAGAAACTGATTAATCGTAATTTAATGTATAATAACTGTTGGTGTACATTATGGTAGAAAATCGAATTGTTGATAATGCTTTGTTTTCACTTTTTATTTCAAATTGTATTATCGTCATTCTAACACTAATTATTTATATATATAGAATCTCTATGAATGAATTTAGATTCAGTAATTCACTACAGATATAAAATATGCAGATAACCGTTGAGCTGTTCGAAATACAGAGATATAAAGTCCATTATGAATAAACAATTGTTACAAACATTATGCATTTGTATGGACACCATGACGCTATGTCTGTCAGATAAATATTTTATTGGTGTTTTGACAATTGTAGTCTATTAATTTATATTGAAAGATTCATTTTCTGACTAATAATCATTTACTGGTTTATCCAGTTAACATTTTAGTCATTTTGTAAATAAAGTATTTTATTATGTTTAAGAATTTTGTAACAATGATAATTACATATAAAATGTTTTATTTAACATTGTTTAGTTTGTACTTGTTTGTATGAGGTCATACAAAGTTGTTGGATGGCCGACTGTTAGATTACATATTCGCTTTTTATATATTAGCTTATATTTGTATACTGTGTCGTTACTAACTAGCGCGAATTTTAAAAGAACCAATGCTGCATCGAGATGGCAGCACTATCGGCGTCTGTCATTGGCTAAGTTGCAGCCAATAACAGACTCTAGTCTAATCCCCTCCATAGTCACAATACTTTCGTCGTGCGGAAAATATAGTCAGTCAGTTGAGTTCAATCGAAGTAACGACACAGTAATATAGCATGTATTATAACCAAGTGGTAATTTAAATATAATGGACTATGTGAGTATCTCAATCTTTTTTTTTCTCCTCCAGAAGAAATGGTACAACCAGGCTTTTCAATCAAAAGGCTGGATGTGCCATTATATATTTATATTTTATATAAAGGTTAGTCAGCGGACGACCAAGAGTTTTATACGCTCGATGGTAAGCACAACATGCTTGCCACAATAGCACATCTACACACAGCTATTGGAACATGAAGAGTCCAAATCATTACCTAACACTGCACTGCTCTTGCCATCCAGAGGTATAAGATATTTTATCTCTATGTCCTGTAATTTCACTGGAAACATTGCCCTTTAAACCAGAACACAGTAATGTTTGCACATTACTGTTTGGCTGTAGAATAACTGGCAAAGGTGTGTAGTGTATACTTCCCTAGAAGGACAATGCAAAGAGTACAACTACTACAACCGCCCGTTTTTACCGCACTAGGCTAAGCTGATTTTGAGGACGCGCTCCCATCAGATGTATTAAATGAAAGATTCTCAAGAATTTCAGTTCACGGTACATTTTTCTCTAGTGTTTCCTGTCGGTATAGTTGAAATACGTAGGGATTTGCGATGATGCTAGATTAGCAACGAATGCGAAAACACGATCTTAGCGCGTCCCTCCCGATCCTCGCGCCCTAGGCTGTAGCCTAATTAGTCTAAAACTCTAACACACGAGCCATAAAATCAGAGGAAATTACGTAAAACTAGTGGGGAGGAACCTACATCGCAGAGGAAATGACGTAAAAGTAGTGGAGAGGAGCATACATCGCACCATATGATTGGTGATTTATGGTGCGATGTATGCTCCTCCCCACTACTTTTACCTCATTTCCTCTGATATTAGGACTCGTGTGTGGAGCATTTAAGGGCTAATCAGGCCATGGTTATTGTTACCACTTTTCTGTTTAATATACCTAAAATAAACAAAGCTTAATAACCGCTACCATTCAGCGACCAGCCTCTTCCTGCTCATCCCCGTTCAGTGATAGTTACCGTGACGTGGATGCGATGTTCGTTTTATTGCTGTCCGCAGATTGCTTGCAGTTAGACGACATGGACGGCGTGTTGCCTTCTTGTTGTTGCGATTTCGACCGAAATGACGTAACACCGTAATTGCCTTATTCGATGTTTGTCGGGACTTACATTTATTGAGTTAATTTTATTAAAGTTTATTTGGCTAAGGAAAGGGAAACCCGATTTTGCGCTAGTGCTATGGTTAAAAGGTAGCTGTCCGCTCCGACTTTGCCTGTTTTACATGATAAATGTATAGCCTATACCACAAAGGGATCACGTACATATCCAATGGTGAAATAAATTTTTGATATCGGTCCGGTAGTTCCTGAGATTAGCGCGTTCAAACAAAAACCTCTTCAGTTTTATGATCTTAATATATGAATTACGCGTCACGTTGTTAGTCCGCGATGGACTCCTATACTACTAAACCGGTTTCAATAAAACTAGCACACCGTGTGCAGTTCGATCCAACTTGAAAGATAGGATAGTTTTAATTCAGTTTATTTGTCTTTATATGACAATATCCGAGCGAAACCTTGACGAGCCGCTAGTATTAGTATATTCACTCATTACTTGAAGAATTGCTGGGGTACTATGAGAGCGATTCTCTTTTATGGTGGTTGCTTGGAAGAGATAACTCTCTGCAATATAGCCGATACCCGATACTTGTGTGCGTTTAAACATAAGAAGCCTACTAAATACTCTTATTGTTGGGGCTCGGGGCTTTCTCTCGCCAAGAGAGAACCAAAGCTGTACCGAGATGATCTATTACGCTGGTCCGGTGCGGGTTGGTAGAGAGATCCATGACCTAGAGTCCTAGAGACATTCTAGGAACGTGTCAGTTTCCTCACAACATTTTCCTCCAACATTTATAAGTCAGTGGCATTACGCACATGACAGTGGAGTGCGTGGGATTCGAATAAGAGGCTTCGTATTGGCCGTGGCTGTTCTTCCGACTAGACCAATCATACCTTAAAAATGTACGAAAAAACGTATATCACAATTCAACTTCATTATTAAGGACCTCTTTATTGACTAAAAGCGTTGTTATTCTTAATCCACATTTTTGTAAATTTAGCCTTTTCCATGTAGCAGAGGTACATCACAAACAATAAATAAACAGAAACAAACAACTGAATAACATAATTTTCGTTCGCAAACATCGCTCAAGCCGTTTACACGTCGCCGGTGGAAATTAGCAGCCAAGTTCGAGACATCAGCATAAATTAATCTCTTGTCTTATTGGAGCGTGGCCAAATATGCCGCCGACACTCCTCCCAGCGAAATAAAGGTCAAAATAGCGGGCCATATTGGTTCTCTGTCACTAGTATGAGTAGCTCACTAACTGTTCTCAATGCTAGGACTCGGAGCCTCTTCTCACAAGGAGGGAGTTGGATGGATTTGCTGGGGCAAATACATCCAACTGCAGTGCAGGTTGACTGATGACGTATGAACTGGCAAAATTCATGGAATATCCTTGTTTTCTCACCATGTTTTTAGTCACTTGGAAAAACATACAGAGGAGCAGGCGGGATGCAAACCTGCGACCACTTGAATGTAAGCCGCGCGTTCTAACCACTACCACCACGGCTTTCGGTGATTTGTCAACAAACATAATCGAACAAATCTTACAGTGTTAGGACCACGATATAACTCACCTGGAGAAGTAACATACTTTTGCTAGTTGTTCGCGCCGTCTTTGTCGTCTTAAACAAACATTCAAAATTCCCGCCTTCTGCGCAGTTCATTCGTTCACTTAAATTCTAAACCGAGTTCATTCATTACTTTCATTTGTAGTTTTTTTCACTTCGTTCTTCCCATCCAACGCGCACGTCACGCTTTATCCAAAATTAACACATTATTGTAAAAACCTATAGAAATATTGGAAAATATACGTCATAAGCAAGAAAAACTGCATTTCATTGTTCCGGACGGAACACTAGTATTTCTATCGCCAAGCAGCATGTGCAAACATTACTGTGTTCTGGTTTGAAGGTATTGTATTGTGTGTCCCGATACAAGGCAAACATTAGATACCTATAAAATCACCTTATATGTATCTCTGGGTGACGATCACAGTGCAGTGCTAGGTAATAATTCGGTCTCTTCATGATGCGTTTAAGTGTGTGACTTTTTAATCGCGTGACAATTAATAAACAAAAATGCTCCCAAAACTTCTTGTAAAGCCTTCAATATAAACCAAAATTGACCCGATTTTTTTCGAAAATAGTAAAAAAGATTAAAATTTCCTAAGCTTTATTATTTAAAGTAACTGGTTGACCGAGCTTTGCTCGGTTTAAATGCGTTTAAAAAGGGTTCTAAGTAAAAGATTTTCTCAGAAAAAAAAGAACAAAAAGAAAAGACCCGAGTGTAACCATCAGGATTCGAACCGGGGCATGTTGACTACGAGGGCGAGCATATTCCGTCTGAGTCATTTAGACTTAAAGAACAGTGGCGAAATAAGTAATCGTATTCTAATGACATTGTAGGAGTTTTTATTGTCTAAAAACGCGCATAAAATGATTAAAAAAAAACCTACCAAGATCGATGTATCGTCCCCGAAACCCCCTGTATACATAATTTCATGAAAATCGTTCGAGCCGTTTCCGAGATTCAGATTCTATATATATACGTATATATATATATATTACAAGAAGAATTGCTCGTTTAAAGGTATAAGATAAGATAACAACAATTTCTACAACGAGCAAAAGAAAGCAGACGGACAAGAAACTGCGCTTCTGCAACAAAAACCAGGGTTATTAAGAAGATTTCTTCACTAAACCACAATTTCCGACAAATCTGCCATCGAAAGCTCTCGTGGAAATCCTTTGCAATTTCACCGGCACTTTTTATTAATTTTTCACGGCTAAAATCTTTTCGGTTCCTTGACGTAAATCGTCTTACCGGAATGTTAATGCTGCAGGCGAAAGGCGCTCTTTACACGGACGGGAATAACGTGCATTTACCAAACAAAATCGAACGAATGCGAGCCGGACTCGCGCACCAAGGGGGAACCCTTGTTCAAACATAAATCTGTATACATAAACTAGGTATATATGAGGAAGAGTCTACGAGGGAAATCTACGCACATAATACACCTTCTTCATGTATTGTTATAGAGTCACAAACTCCTTTAGCATTAAGCTTTCATTCAAATCAATTTTTTTAAACATCGAGCAGGTCATTGTCAATGTCAATTGTCGTGGTGACAACATTATTGGTTCGTATTGTGGACAGAGCAGCGTCATTGTAGTAATATCGATGCGTATGAGAATTGTACAACCAAGTAATCTCACGCCACGAACGCGCTGCTCCTTTAATAACTATACTTACTACTTACTGAAATATGGAATTGTGACGCTAAATATAACATTGTGAAGACTTTAATGATTTTCATTTATGCTAGCACTGACCATTAACGCCCACAATTAGAATCCTATATTATTATGTATAAGACCTTCCTGATGTCGATGGGAAACTCACAAAAGTAATGTATCCCCGACATATATTTCTTTTGTGCGTGTGTTTGTCACTGAACTCCTCCTAAATGGCTGGACCGATTTGAATGACTTTTTATGTATGCGTTTGGGTGACCTCCTACCCAGTACCCAGTTTAGATTAAGAAACCAGCCCGTCAGATGGCGCGGCAGTCGGTATCTAGGTTATGGTCCGCGCGAAGTCGAGACGGGCAGCTGGTATATAACTAAAAGTTATGGTATTTTTATGGCTAAATGACACTAACAAAATTATTCTGCTTTTGCAATTTTTCTTTTATGTGTGCTATAAGACGTTGCTTCGTAACAAACTTCAAGATTCCGATTCATGGCGTTGTGGAATTTCAGCTTGATCTTCACGCGTTTCTGAGAAAAAGGGACTTTCTTGACCAACAGAGAGACGGACAAGAATTTCGAACTACGTGCAGTCTGATTATACAGTGACGCGACGATAATGAGACATAGAAACACACTATATTCAGAGAGTAGTGAAAAAATTAAGGTAATTCGCCTTTATGTGGTGGCGGCCATCGTGGATTTAAAATTTATCATAGTGTATGGTATAGTGTTTTTACTAGTCGAGTCCGGAAACTGGCTTTTAATTGAAGATAATTCCACCGAAATCGGTCCATCAGCTTGAGAGTCACGGATACAGATATACTGACATCGACGCTAAACTTCTAACACCCTTTTTGGTCGGGAGTTAAAAAGAATTAATAATAAATTTTAGAACTAGTGCAAAAGTTAGTGACATTATCGCAGAAAGCGAACTCTCTCAGGTAACCTTAGGAAGGAAATTGTGCGTACTTTGGACAAGTCAACAAACAGGGTGCGGTGCACAAACAAAGAGTTGAAATGATTAATTATTAGGACCCTAATATAATCCTAGCTGGATCTGGATTATTCTATTAATATCTATTTATTGTTATAAAAACATGCATGCGTGCGTTCATGCTTACTTAAAACGGATTCACTTTCGACTTGAAGACATCAATATATTTTAAATACAGCAGTTGTATCGCTTGTGTAAAGCGTCCCTTTGATTCTGCAGACATTATTCAAAGGATCTCTTTCTCATTATTATCCTTTGAAACTCTACTACGCAGTCTTGTTGCGAACCTGAAAAATTGCTTCTCACAGTCTACGAAAACTGCCATATACCCTCTCACAACGTATTCAGAATGCAAAAACATGACTCGGTTGAGGTTCTAGTCTGTGGTTAGTTTTAAGGTGACAGGGATTATTACGTTACCTTGCCTTTTCGTTTGGACAAAATACTATAGTGATATCATTTACTTTGTCTTTTGACACCTAATTTTGCGCTTAGTTAGAATTCATGGGATTATTTTTTATACTTAATGGGACTACGTTTGACCTTGATAGGGCCTGGTTTAATGGAAAAATTTCAAGTAGGTACTTATGTTAAATACAAGAGTTTTCGGATTAAATGTCAGATATACACGATATACAGTCAAACCTGTCGGTCGTCAAGCAATGCGGTCTGTGATCAAGCGTGGTTACATAAAAAACTGTACTATTCTTGACTGGATGACACCATCAGGCTCATCACATCGACACCAGACACCATCGTAGTCTGACAACCCCTGGATTACGTTTTGTAACGAGACTGCTGTGTCAGAAAATTATATAGCCATCCTTCTTTCTTTTCATTTCTTATTTTTTAGTAACGAACCTACGTCAGTTGGCCTCAGATAGTCTCCACTGCACTTTGGGCTAGTCTAAAACCGTAAGTTTAAGTTCCTATATTTTACTACTGCAGGAAGTATACATAATAGTCATGGACGTATAAAAAAAGTCGGACGTAGCCTCGCTAAAACAAAAACTGTGTCCATCGACTCGACCACACAATATGCACGTGTGCGCTGTCACATACAGGCTGACACGTACAGATTAGTGGGTCATTACACGCGCTACTTTTGTGTATGTGTGCGCCTATCAGTAACAACCTGGCAACGCACACGTGAAAATATGGCTCACTCCAGTGACACAGTTTTTGTTATAGCGAAACTACGTCCGACTTTTTTACACGTCTATGATATTAATATATCCTTTACACAAATGTAATTTAGTATACATATAATATAACTATTAGCACCTCGCGGTTATGCCAGCGTAGTTCCCGTTCACGTTATTTTCCAGTAATAAATAGTAAGGAACCTTTGTATTATTCCAAACTAAAATCTGTGTTCCGAATTTCAGCCCGATCTCTTCAGTTTCCGATTCAGATTCAGATTTCAGATTCTGCTCGGGCATGATTGAGCAACAAGCAATCAAATGTTTGCATTCATAATGCTACTAGGATTAGTAGATTTTTTTGGACAATATATTTTTGCTTTGCAAGTACAGAAGGCGCAGAACCCTATTGCAATTGGTTTCTTCTGTTGTTACCGCGCAGTTTAACAATCCAAGACTTCCGTAGCCGACTTGGTTTTGTAAGTAAAGGGTTTATTTGAATTACAGAAAACGAACGAGTTTCAAACATTTTCTTAGCTTAGCTTTAAAGTAGGTAAAACTTAACCCTAATCCGTAGAAGCAGCCAGGCGCGGCGACCTTTGTGACACAAGTGCGTTCTCCCCTTACGAAGTGTTGAGCGCTTTGACTTGTGTGTAGGCCTCAGGTGGAGATGTCGACCGCAGTACATTGGCTCTAGATTGCTTGAAGAAATAACGAAAACTGAGGATGAATGGAAAACTGGGAAATTTCAAAAGATAAGGTGAAATAAAACCCGTTGTTTAATATACTACACCCAACAAAGCGAAAATCTGCGCTTTTATCTGACTCAACGAAGAATCAACTCAAAACTCTTGACTCTAATAGAGAGGTAGTAGCAAAATAACGGCTCAGTTTGAAAGACTGTCGAAAACTACAAATATCATCAGGTTTCTACAGTTTACATTTGACGACCTCAGCTTGTCCTCTTTGTGGAGGACTGGAATCCCAAAAATGGGAGCCCTTCAGTCCTACTGGCAAGGATCTAGCAGTTATCCACGCAAGTATCGACTGACTGGTTTTTAGTTCCTTACTGATTTCGATTGACTTGTCGTTGGAACATAACTTATGTCAGCCGAGTGATTGTTATTTCACAATACAAGTGCCTGCTGACAGATTTTCAGTTTGTGATTGATGTTTATTCTAGTCGGGAGAAAGGCAACTGCCGATCCTAAGCATATTTTCGAAGGCATCCGCATAAAGCTGCTTAGTTGAATATTTGTGTTACTTAACTTTACTTCACTTCTTTATTATTATGACACATCTTGTATAAGCTGACAAATTGTTATTTTCACCATGCAAGTGTCGGCTGACTGATTTGTAGTTTCTCATTGATGTCGACTGAATTACGACAAATCTTGCCTCACTGATTTTAATTTTGCCATGTAAGTATGGATAATAATATTTTAAGATGTAAAGGCTAACAAATCTTACGTCCTGTAACGACGCTACATGGCTGCGTAATTAAATATCGCCGTGTTTTCACACCTGACGCTGCTGCTGGGTTATTTGCCGTTATAATTTCCAAATCCTTTGTTATTAATGTCGAGATTATTCTGTTGTTATTTATTGCGGGGGAATTTTTTATATTTTTTTAATATAATTTCTTTTTTTACTTCTTCTTAAAAATAAATACCTATACTACTGATCAATGTCTATGTCCTTCAATTCTACCACTTACTCAAATACTTGGAATGTTATCTACAATTCTACCTTTTCTACATTACTCAATTTTGAAGTAAAACCTGTTTTTTATAGAAAATAATTGAACTCGATATTGTTACCATTAGGTACCTTTACCAATACCAGACCAATACCAGTTGAAACATCAACTGGTTTGCAGCTGGAACTGGCTCACTCAACAACGAAAAACTATGAATTCGTTGACCAATCAACTTGTTGGCAACTTCAACTATTTTGCACATTAACTAAACACTGTTAATTATTTGACCAATGTAAAGCCGTTAAAAAAACAGTTTGTTGAACCAACGCCTACCTAATTCCATATTATTCAAAGACTTGTTTATGTTGGTTGGCTGACTGATAACGCCTTTAGCGTACGGCGTATTTTAAACGTGCAAATGATGCGCATATATATGCACTTCAAACGAGAATCGAACGCAAACTTGTAAGATAAGCACAGAGCGATCGTGAAACGCGCGTCTACTGAGCGTATACGCGCAAACTACGAGTAAAAATGTATGATTTTCGCAATTCTTCCTTTATCGATGCTTAATTCAAATTTCAAGATTCGGAGTTCACGGGAAGTACCCTGTGGGCTTTGGTTCTCTTGTGAGTGTCGAAGATTTGTTGCGTAAACGGCTGTATTTTTTGATTGCGTTGGAATAGAGATTTTATTTTTTCACATCTTCAAGGAACAGTGGAACTAAGTATTTGAGAAAGAGGATCTTGACAGAGAGACAGACGGACAACAAAGTGAACGTAATAATAGGGTTCCTTTGTTTATATTTGAGGCACGAGAACCTAAAATCAGTGGTGCCCGTTTTTATATAACCGCCGTTTTGTCAATTCGTGCGTCGATGTGTGGGAGGCAAGCGGCGGACAGTCAAAGGGCGGGCGATCACTTACTCGGTAGCCGATTACCGCCGCGGCCACCCCGCGCCGCTTGCACCAGCTGACATCATGCTTACGGGCAATCAGTAAGGATATTACGGGTTACCCCGGATTGGTCCTAGTTTGGAGGGCATCCGGGGAGCATCTGGGCGGGGTTTCATATTATCTAGTCCGGATTCAACAATTTAAAGTCTTTGGCCGCCCGCGACACATGTCTGGACGCTGCGACCGGCCGACGAATCGAAAGGCTAAATTTTTATGACGACGACGATATAAAATGACTAAATTTAATTTTAAGAAATTAATGAATAAATTATAAAATCTATGGAGAGAGATACTGTACTTATCCTCAAATGTAAGCTCATGCACATGTGCATTCTCCCCATTCCAACGTAAGTATGGAGCGTAAACTTAGTCTTTGACATCAGATCAAAAGTTCAATATCACAGTTTGCAAACGAGCTACGAAACGCGGTATTCTCGACGATAAGCTAACCGATCGTATAAGGATGCTGCGTTCCAGGACTCAAATAGACGATGTGATCCAAAAACTGATCATTTGACATGGGACTGGGTTGGACATGTCTACCGCATGTCGGATGATCATTGGGCCAAAATCACTACTCTGTGGAACCCCGATCGTAAACGACGAATGCGGCAGGGCAACGAAACGCTGGCAGGACGACCTTGGTAGCTACCGAGGAAAAAGTCTTTAAAAGACTGGAAGACATTAACTCAAGACAGAAGACAGAAGCAAATGGAGGGAGGGTAGAGAGGCCTTTATCTAACATTGGAGCAGTAAAGGCTCTATACAATATGTATAAATAATAATAAATATTGGTGGACAATTCACACACAAGACTATCTGACCCCAAACTAAGCAAAGCTTGTGTGATGGCAGCCAGATAGCTGATATAATACTTATATAGTTTTAAATACATACTTATTATACATAGAAGCACCCAGACACAGTGCAAACATTTGAATTCATCACACAAATATTTGCACTGGGTGGGGATCGAACCCACGACCCTCGGCTTCGCAGGCAGAGCTACTATCAACTAAGCCACTAGGGCAGTCAATTTCTTTAATACAAAATAAGTAATATCATGATAATAAACATATTTAATAAAACAGTGTTGACATGTCCAGGTTCTGTGAAATCCGGGGGTTTCACGTATCTTGTCCTGATTGGATGGCAAGCCTTAGTAAGGAACGTGCGTCAGCTTGCTTTGAAGGTTTGTAGTTTGCCCAGGCTGTCGGACTCAAATGACCTCTATTACTTACCGGACTTTGGGTTGATTCAATCGGCGCAGGATCCTAAAAATCTAAACCTAACTTAAATCATCTATTGACGTATGGAAGCTTAAGCTATATAACCATGTTGGCCAAGCTGCGGGTTGGCAGACTTCACTTATCTTAGAACCGTTAATTCGAACAAATTATCTTATTAAATAAAAACACAATTGGCGGAGCTATCGCCTGACAAACATACAAAAAACACCAAATCCAAATGCCCTTACTGCAGTTTCCCGCCGTACCCCAGGGGTATTCTGCCCCGTCCGTGTCATGTAAAACTAATGGATCGGAATTGTCTTTCCCGCGATCGGTCAATATTTACAACCGTGTGCATTGGATCCGCGAGCTCTGACACATCCATGTATTACTCATTCATGGATTGGGACGTTAAGCTGGACACTGATTATGTAAGCGTTATTCTATAAATATACTTTACTTTAGATGTATGTATAGACCACATAATTTTTACCGCGTTAAAATCAAAAATTAAATTAAAACAAGAACAAAATTAAAAATTTTGACTAACCCCCGACTACCTAAGATTTGTTATCTGTACAACATTCTAATAGTCAAGCCCTTTCGAGGTAGTTGTGAAAAAAGAAATATAATTCGCCATTTTGTGGTATCGGCCATCTTGGATTTAAAATTTGTCGTAGTGCAAAGTATTCTACTAATCAAGCCCTTTCGTTTGATACCCATATTGAGGTTGTAGTGAAAAAAAAAAATAATTCGCCATTTTGTGGTGGCGGCCATCTTGGATTTGAATTTTTTTATAGCGTATAGTACTCTACTAGTTAAGCCCTTTCATTTGATACCCATATTGAGGTAAGTTGTGAAGAAATACTTTATCCGCCATTTTGTGGAGGCAGCCATTTTGAATTGATATTAACCAAACATAGCTAAGAACACCCGCACGGTAATAAACTTTCAAATAAAAAAAAACCGCATTGAAATCAGCCCATCCGTTTGAGCTCTACGGTGCCACAGACAGACACACACACAGGCAGACAGACAGACAGACAGACAGCGGCGTCAAACTTATAACACTCCTTTGTTTGGTCGGGGGTTAAAAATTGGCAGTCATTGGGACAGCCGATTGAAGTGAAAGCTAAAAATTCAGAATTTGAACCTCCAGGCCTTGTGGTTCGACTGCGTAGTTCGATCAATCGGACCACGTGAACTTTTTTTTCCTCTTGTTTCGATCAATCGAACCACGTGCTTTTGAGATTCCTGATAGTTCGATCAATCGAACCACGTAAACTTTTTTTCCAGCTGGTTCGATCAATAGAACCATGTGTTTTTAAGACTCCTGATAGTTCGATTTATCTGACTATGTGGACTTTTTTCAATAGGTTTGGTTAATCGAACTTAGTCAACCCTTGTAAAATTGCTAAACTTAGGTAAATACAACAACACAATAAGCATATTTTAATCTTCATTTAACCATGTTACATTTTTACTTTACTTCGTAACGTTTCCAAGGACATTATGACTTTATATACAGTAACTAACATTAATAAACTCTTTTTGTACAAAAAATTAAACCGTCTTCAAAACCACAAATAGGCACACACTTAATCCCAAGTTTTCTTAGTCCGAGTTAATTGTGCCTGTGAGTATACTTCGATGAATCGAACCAGATGAACTTGTCATAGTGGTTCGACAATGGAGTCGAACCACGAGGTCCCAAGAATTAGTAGTTCACGTGGTGCGATTCTAAAATCGCACCACGTGAACCGAACCAACTGGAAAAAAAGTTCACGTGGTCCGATTGATCGAACTACGCAGTCGAACCACGTGGCCTGGAGGGATTTGAAAGCTCATTTAGTAAACTACGCGGGTGAACCGAGTGTACCTGAGGATTTCTTTCATTTACGAACGTGACGCTTGATCTCAATTCACAGGCCACAGAAAATCTGTATGTGGTGTGCCATAAAAGTTTTCACTTCAACCTGCAGGTCCACTACGAAGTCCGATAAACGATATATCGGCTGAAGTTATGGACGTTTTATACCACGAAACACAATCGGTCGGTTGATGACACAAAAACTGTCAAATCAGCGTCGGTCGGAATGAACGAAACACCCGATCAGATCAACCAACCGATTGTGTTTCGTGGTATGAAACGTCCATAGCTTCGGCCGATATATCGTTTATCGGACTTCGTAGTAGACCTGCAGGGTTTGTGATGCTTTGCACAGAGTTAAGTATTCCACAGTACCAGCCCGTCTTTTTGATAGTGATTTGCGAACCTTTGTACTTCCTATTATCAGTAAAACTTATTGCATACGTTCTAGAAGAATCAATTATCACATACCAGTTGTAGCACGCGCCCATGGTTCGATCGCCGTCGACATGCGCCAAAAGAGTTTACACTTCAAAATTGGCAGTCATGGGGATTGCCGATAGAAGTATAACTTAGCATTTTAAAATTAATTCAGATTCAGATTCAGATCATTTATTCACCATTACAACATGTTAGTTATACAAGGTACGTCATGGATACAGGAATAATCAATACTAGAAACAGATATACTTAGTACACAAGTTATTTGAGATTTAATAATTGAAATTTACAATGTTGAATATTTTGTACATCAAAATATCACTAACTAGCTGAACCCCTACTTCGTTCGCGTAAGCAGATGTTACTGACATATACATTAATTGGAAGTATCGTACGTCAAATATTTGGATAAGTAGTCATTGAAAAACCTTTGAGTTTGAGTGAATTTGTTTTTCCACAAAAATTTATTTAATTTTATCATCTTTATTTTTCTTTTTAAACAAAATCAAACATACTTAGTAAGGTTTCGTAGTATCGAACATAGCCGCAAGTGTTAAGTTTGTAGGATTTTTATAGGATACATTATGAAAAGTCTGAAGGTAATGTGCATGATCTGATACCTATTTTTTACCTATTTCTTTTTATCTGCAAGCTGTTTTCTAGCTGTTACCCGCGACTTCGCCGGCGTAAAATTTTAACGAAGCCTGTGTGGAATCAAAATAATTAAAATTTTGAGTTTTAATGATATTCAAGCAAGTTGAACCCGTAAATCTAAGCCAAGTCCTAGTGAAATGTTAACACACAAAAAATCAAGAACGAAAGAATCCAAATTTGGCATCATAATCCTTTTAGCAGCAAAAACTTATTAGTACAATTTAGAATACCAGTAACGCCACCTAGTGATGAAAGAAAAAATACATACCACAATAGCAAAACATCGATTTAAATGGCCTTTAGTGCTTTTAGATTTAAACTGGCATTAGCGCTGTCTAATGAGAATATTATGTTGCTTGTTATTTTGATTGTGAACGCAAATCACCTATATTATCTACGCCAAAACGGGTGCAAATTTTTTCATTTTGGCTTTTACCTTACCATCACATCAAGTTTCTGACGAAAATATATGCTTATATTTATATTTTTATTAATATGGAGTTAAATGAAAATGTAGACTTATTAGCCCATGTGAAATTGTAGACTCTAAACTATATGTGTTTCGTATGTCAACCCATATCGTTGTGCCGTTTTGACGTGATAGTTAATATTTGTTTCCTTAGGGCCCATGCTTCTTTTCAGGTTGATAGGTAATAAATACATAAATGTGGTATTTCAGACTATGAGTTATTTCTGTTTCAATTTTCTACCAAATTTGCTTAGTCTTTCCTACGTCACAGTAACCTATAAGTAACCGATTTGTTATTTCTACTATGTGTGTTTCAATTCCATCCAAATATGTTCAGCCGTTCCAACGTTGTCCTGTAAATATTATGAATGTCACTGTTTGGATGTTTGTTACGTAATACATAGAGTACTTATACATAGGCAATGTTTAGCCTATGTGTTCTTCCAGACTGTAATCTAATTCTATTTCAAATTTCAACCCGATCACTTGATACGTTCCGCCATGATTAAAGCGGCAATAGAAATACATCATCTGCGAAAATTTCAACTGTCTAGCTATCACCGTTCTTGATATACTGCCTGGTGACAGACGGACGGACGGACGGACGGATAGCGAAGTCTCAGTAATAGGGTCCCGTTTTTACCCTTTGTGTACGGAACCCTAACAACGGTCTGCTTCGGTCACCGTAGCTTGTTGAACACTACCTTTAAATTTTAAACAGTATTTGGATTGAAATAATACGTTTTCTAATAAGTTACGGCTGGTCTAGTAAGTTACAGCTGACCTAGTCGGGAGAACGGCGACTGTCGATCCGGAGACCCAGGGTTCAAAACCACGCGCACCACTATCTTTTCAGAGTCATTTTCGTAATGCCGGTAATTAAAACGGTGAAGGAAAACGCAGTGAAGAAACCGAAATCTACCTATAATCTAAGTTCTAAGTCATATGTCATCCACCAACCGACACTGGGCCAGCGTGGTGGATTATAGCCTTTTCTCTCTCCTTGCGAGAGAAGGCCCCGACGCCCAGCAGTGGGAACATTTAATGGGTTGTTTATGCTGCTACTTATTATGCTGATATGTTTTCTCCAAAATACAAAAATCTACTTCAAATTACCTGTGTAATTTAATTCTGTCATTCGACTAAATTTTATAAGAAGGTATAACTGGCGTACAGATAAATCTAAGCTGATTTTAGTTTTTTGTTGATATTTGATATCTGTTTTCGATATCTAAGATGACCTCTGAAGTATTTTCTACCAAACAAAAAAGGAGTTATCGCGTAAAACAAAACCAAATAAAAAAACATGCAACCCGATTGAGAACATCCTCCTTGTTTGAAGTCGATTATAACCGAATGATGTTTGTTTTTCCACACAAAAATATATTTTTGACAATTATTTTGTCATCCAAGATGACGCGACGCGATCACGTGGGCACTTTCTAGTATCTAGAATCTAGATATTCTGTGGATCGTCTGTGATACACAGAATACTTAGAAGTTAGTATGTACCGAACGCGCCGCGCGTGTCGTTATTATTTAATGTTTGTGTAATTTCCGAACCAACAGACCGATATTGTTCAAATTTTGACGGGACAATATAAAAAATGTGTTCTTTCTAACAAAAAAAGAATTAATGAAATTAAACAACGCAAACATGAGTTACAACCAAATACACATTCTGACTTTCACCCCCTCCCGCAAGAAAACCGATCAGAATTTGGGGATCAAAAGTAGCCTACAGCAATGTCCTTAGTGTAAACTAAAGTCATGGCAAGTTTCAGCTGAATTGAATCAGTAGTTTCGGCGTGATGCGTGATCTCTATACAGAAAGACAGACAGACAGACAGACAGACAGACAGACAGACAGACAGACAGACATGAAAGAAAAAAAATGCAGATTCGCCATCAGTATCGAAAATAGAGTCGTCCAAAAAAAATTTTTTCAGAATATCTTCAATGTACAGAATTCGACCCGTTACAGTTTTATTATAAGTATAGATTATTTGTCTATAGATAAATAAATAAAAATAGATTAAACAACACTGATGTTACACAATACATCACTTGTATAGTTACATACCTATATACGTATATATACTGCTGTTATACATGTCGATGACGCGACTTGCTATATTTGCCCTCCCCCCTCCCTCAAAGAGTCTAACGCTCACGTCCCGCTTCGCTGTTCCGCCGCTTATGCTTTTGATTACAGTTAGAACATGAGCTGGAATAGCCCAGGGGCTACTTTTTATCCCGTAAAAAGGAAGTCGGAACTACGGGGTGATGCTGATGTAATATTATATACTCGTACCTACGGTCGAATTGAAACCCCTCTTTTTTTGAAGTCGTTTAGCAAAATAAAAGTTACGCGATGGTTTTATAATGTGTACACAATTTGTTAGCTGTTTCATATACCTACTAATACAGAGGTAATACCTAATACCTACTAATACTTCACTTATCGATAAATCAATACAAATATTTAGCAAATATGACACTGAAATTTACTATAGGAAATAAGAAAGTACCTACCCAATGAGACACATTTTAACTTAAGGCCAGGTAGTTCTGTCAAATTAGGCATTTAACGCTGACTTGTTCTCGCGACCGTCACCGACCGCGGAATCGGTGCCACAGTGCAGAAATAACATTAAAATATTGGACTATGTAATTTAAACTCATTTTTTGTTCAAGATTTGTTTATACTAGTGATATAACTAATTAACTAATAATTTACAAGTTAGTCAAAAATTTTAAAGAATGTGCTGAAACGTAATGAAAGGCCAGTAAAAATAGAAGGTTTTTGGGTCAACTTTGCACTAAATTTCTAATCCAATTTTTTTCTATGAGGTAAAGATCACTTACTGAGCATAAAATTACAAAATGCCCACAGATCCAGGTAGAGCTTCAAACGCCAATTGAAAAAAACTGTTTTAGCCGATATTTTGGAAACTATATATTTTGACAATAATTGTAGAAAATAAAATTTTGCATCTTTTGTTGCTAGTAAACTTTTTTTGTAAAACTTACCGTTTGCGATTTATAACCCATTTAATGATACGATTGCGATGATGCCGATAATAGTGGATGAAAATGATGTGGTCTACGATGGAACTTGTTTCTCTAATAGAAACAAGCACAGTGTACCTCGTAACCCCAAGGTTCGAACTTTCGACAAAAACCCACTCTGGCGATGCGATTCACAGCTTAGTTGTTCTTATTACAAAAGTGGAGACCAAACTCTTCGTTCAACTCTTCAATCATGATGATGAACGGTGCTGTTTATTCGAGCAACGAGCAATATGATAGAATAACTTTAATTTAAAAACCCCGACTATAAAAAAATATTACCTACTATCTAAGGGCACTATGGCGAGTCAGACTAGTCTTAGAATATCTTAGTTACCAAAATCAATCCAGCCGTTTGGAAGATATGTGGAAATAAATGTTTTACAAACATAAAAGATACGCGCGAAAAACATAACACTTCTTCCATTCCGGTAAAAAGAGACATGTTTATGCTACTGGGAACAGAATTCACATTATCATTAAATTGGACATAATAAATCGTAATCGGTAAGTTCGAAAAAAGTTTACTGGCAACAAAAGATGGGAAATTTTATTTTCTACAATAATAATAGGCTTTATAACTTTTTCAGAATATCGGCCAAAAACGTTTTTTCGAACTGGCGCTTGAAGCTCCACCTGGATTTGTTATTATTTTGTGATTTAATGCTCAGGAAATGATTCCAAACCTTATAAAAAAAATACGAATCGGAAATTTAGTGCAGAGTTAAATTCTACGAGTAATTTTACTGCCTAAAAGGCTTCTTATCAAATTTGGTCGAGTGTCTAAAATTCTATGAACAATATTAACATTTTAATACAAAAAAAAGAAAAAACAATAAATTTTGGTGGTGTCACAAACTTGCAAAAGAAATAAAAAAATAAAAATTCTAACAAAACCATACGTGTATCTATGGAAAGGTGTTCAAAATTGTATTGAAGTTCCTAACATTTTTTTTCTAAACTGAATAGTTTAGGCGAAAGTCTCTTCCAAAGTGGTAAAATCTGTATGTGAGGACTTTTCTTCCAAGTACTAAGTAAGTACCTTACTACCAAAGAATTTACCTAAATGGCATATAAATGCAAGTTAGGTATAATAAATGATACCTAACTTGCATTTATATCAGGGGATTTACGCAGGGGATTTCTCCCCTCTCTGATTTAGCGGACGAATATTTTTATTATTATTTTTTCTATTATTATACTATTTTTGTTTTTGTATTTCATGACATAATTTATACACAATGACTATAATTTGACTGACAATGCCCCTATACAGCTGCACTTATTGACAAGGCCTCTTTACAGCCGCATTCAATTGTTGAACCTAAATTAGTATGATGTAAACAGTATTCCTATTTTATAATTGTTTTATGTGACGTTACCAAGTGATGAATTGAAATTGAATTGAATTCCATTGCATCCGCATTGAATTTTTTACTGATGTGTTATCGACGTCAGTTTTTTGAGACTCCCCTTTTGGTCTACAACATAAAGTAAATAGCGTACTAATTAGTATCAGCGTCTATTTGCAATTCCAATGAAAACGGTATCAAAAATCAAGATCATAGCGTGCTTCACTAGTAATACCTACTGATATTGTTATACTGTGGCACTATGATCGTAATATTTAAAATTTATCGGTTGTCAAAATTGCAAAATCAAGCACAGGTCCGTCGTCCGTGAGCGCCGAAACGCGACTGATCAGGCCTGCCGAACGGCGCGCTATATATATGGTAGATATTAAAACATAGTGAATAACTGATACTTTTTATCAAGTCAAACTCTGCGAATGCATCTATAACTTTTAGTGGCTTTCGTTGAGTACAAAAATTTAGTAAAAAAATTCATTAGTTTAGTCATAAACTTGAAAAAACTTTTTGAAAAGGGGTAACTTTGGGATGTTTTTGTATCAAGTAAAATTCATTAAATTGTGTTACTGACTGCGAATTGCACTAGATTAGATCCTTAACTATTACATATATTTTTTTCAGAGTTTAATACACTATTTTAAAGGTCTTAAAGTTGTTTTAAAAATTCAAAATTACGGCCCACACGCCCTTAAAATACGTCTGATCTACGAAAGCTTATTCTGAAGTGTGACTAAAATAAAAAAGATCAAAAATCAATAGATCCGTAAATCACATTGAAGAAGAAATATCGTTGGTAAAACACTTATATTTTGTTAAAATCTTGATGACACGAACTCATAAGATTTCCCCCTACCAAAACGTAGTCGGCTAAAGAAATAACACTTCAAAAACAAGAGAAAATCAATCATTTACGTTTTAAAACAATACTATTGAAATTACCCTATTTATTTCAAAGAAACTCTCTTGTTTTCATCAAATCGGCTTAACTTAAATGGATCCGAAATACTCAAAATGGATTTTTCAAACGACGTGAACAGCCCCTAACGATCTGATCTTCATTTACCAAGATCTCGTCCAATTTTCATTTAAACACGACTCGGGATTCGAAGGTCAAGGGTGACAGGGAACCGACTAAAAATACATTACCAGTGTCGCCAAGTTCGCCGATGAATGTGACTAGAATAGACATCCTTATGACTGATGCGTGATAAATTTAGTAGGAGCAAATGATCTTACATCGTCTTAACATAATTATGCAATGTCGAAACACATTTTGGTCGCGAAAAATATGAATGACATTTCATATTCATTTTTTCAAAGGTTTTATTTTTTTCTGAGCATTACGTAAAACTATGATGTAGTTAACTTTTACCATGGAAGTTGCTTAGCAACAAGTCTGTACGCTATAGATTTGTCGACAAACTTCTATCAAGAAAAGCATCACATATTTTTTTATTAACAGCAGTTTTCAGTTTCGTTGTTGGAAACTCTAAAATGAAGTTCTGAAGTAGTTACTTCAAACTCTAAAATTTTTGGTTTCAACTGTGAGCTGTACCTACAGTTAACTTGACACAGTTAACTTCTATAATTTTATAAGAATTGTTTAACACAAATATTTTATTAGTATTTAGAATAGCGTGACATGACTAGTAAGTAGGACATGCGCCTACCAATAATCAATACATTGCACATCATAACACAATGCCACGCATCCATTTCAACACGAATAGTCCAATTTACTCCTTAGGACTGGGTTACGCTTGTCACTCAGAGATATACTATGATTTATCTGTACGTAACACAGCCGTATTAAAACAACGTTAGCGATTACACACGGGAAAGCTACTTATAAGCCCTTCAAGATACCATAATAAGAACGGTCATCATCTTTTTTTTCACACAAATAAAAAATTGGACTTTAATTTACTTGAATTTACGTTCATTTTTAACCCCCGACCAAAAAAACGAGGTGTTATAAGTTGTCGATGTCTGTCTGTCTGTGGCACCATAGAGCTCAAACGGATGGGCCGATTTTGGTGCGGTTTTTTTATTTAAAGGTTAATATTTGTGCAAATGTTTGTAGTTATGTTTGGTTAATATCGATTCAAGATGGTCGCCTCCACAAAATGGCGGGCAAAATATTTCTTCACAACCTACTTCAATATGGGTATCAAATGAAAAGGCTTGACAAGTAAAATACTACTTATACATTATAACAAATTTCAAATCCAAGATGGTCGCCACCACAAATGGCGAATTATATATTTTTTTCACTACTACTTCAATGTGGATATCAAATGAAAAAGCTTTACTAGTAGAATACTTTGCACTATGACAAATTTCAAATCCAAGATGGCCGCTACCACAAATGACGAAACGTATTTCTTTTTCACAACTCCCTTAATATCATCAAATGAAAAGGCTTGACTAGTAAAATGCTGTACAGATAACAAATCTGAGGTAGTCGAGAGTTAATCAAAATTTTTAATTTTGTCCTTGTTACATAATGTCTTTGGTTTATAATATGATGTTTTTTTTTAAATTGTCTTTAATGACTACAGTTTCTGACCAGTGAGAGGCTACTAAAACTCCATCGGGGTTGACCTACCATGTAATGTTTAAAAAAAATGAAAGTGTTATATCTAATTCCAAAGCACTCCGCGGCCAGATTTTTCCTAATTATCCATTCGGGCATAGGAGCGTCCATTTCGGCGCGTTAGGTATTTAGGGCTATGTAAATGAGCCCGTTAGGTCAAAGACATTTGACAACCGTTTAACACACGCCAATGTGACACATACTGCCATTGTTTTAAAAGTTAATTTGGTTTAAAAGTATCGCGGGTTAGTTTGGGAGGGTCTCGCGTAACACGTCACAAATTATTTCGGATGTTCCTTACGAGGGTACTGGAGATTCAACTCAGAATAATAATCAAATAGATTCGGCTGAAAAACTGGTTTATTTGCTAATGAGACAAATTTAATTTTATGATTATGATATGAGCTAAAAGTAACATTAGTGGTGGTCAAATTCTTTGCAGACTCTACAAACTCTCTACTTACATTGTGTTATTACATTTATTGCCCGTTATTCTTCTACTGGCAATTTGGAGAATAGTTGGTCTGAGACTGTCAAACATATTATGCTTATAATAATCATAATCATAATCTTTATTTCGTAAATATTATTTACATGTCAAACGCATAAAAATTAAATAATAACTAGTATTACAGTGATCTGTGAAAATAATGTCAGGTTGCATTTGTCTAACTCTTAATTGTACTTGAGCTATTGCTTAGTATATTGTATTTAGTAGTATTATTAAGTAGTGGTAGGACTCTTGGGTAAGTACGCCTGGAGAAGTACCAAACCTTTACCAGTTATTCTACCGCCAAACAGTAATTAATGTGCAAACATCACTGTGTTCCGGTTTTAAGGGCAATGTTTTCAGAGAAATTACAGGGCTTAGAGATATAACATCTTAGATCTCTGGGTGACGAGCGCAGTGCAGTGCTGGGTAATGATTTTGACTCTTCGTGTTCCAATAGCTGCTTGTTACTGTGCTGTTATGTGGCAGGCATGTTGCTTACCATCAGGCATAAGTCCCGCTTGTATCGTCATTCTTTATTTTTAATAAACTATTTTCGTACAAAAAATTAAACCGACTTCAAAACCACAAATAGGCACTTAAAAGCGAAAAATAAACTAAAATCATTATTATAAGCGCTACTCACTCATCTATTTGAAGTCGGTGCCAGCTAAATCTAACAGGTATAGGATAGATACTACTTACCTGTGCCTACATAGCATCAATCTACTAACTTTTTGACCTGACTGGCACCGACTTCAAATAGATGAGTGAGTAGCGCTTATAATAATGATTTTAGTTTATTTTTCGCTTTTGAGTGCCTATTTGTGGTTTTGAAGTCGGTTTAATTTTTGTACGAAAATAGTTTATTTTACTCTTTTAGTGTACAAGAAAATTAAATTAAATTAAAATTTTGATTAAACCCCGACTACCTTGGATTTGTTATCTGTACAACATTCTACTAGTCAAGCCCTTTCATTTGATACCCATATAAAGGGAGTTGTGAAAAAAGAAATGTATTTCGGCATTTTGTGGAAGCGGCCATCTTGCATTTGAATTTTAACATAGTGAAAAGTATTCTACTAGTCAAGCTCTTTCGTTTGATACCCAAATTGAGGTAGTAATGAAAATATAATATAATTCGCCATTTTGTCGTGGTGGCCATTTTGGATTTGAAATTTGTTATAGTACATATTACTCTACTAGTCAAGCTCTTTCATTTGATACCCAAATTGAGGTAGGTTGTGAAAATATTTTGTCCGCCATTTTGTGGAGGCGGCCATCTTGAATCGACATTAACCAGACATAGCTAAGAACATCTGCTATGGTATTAACCTTGAAATAAAAGAAACCGCATCGAAATCGGCCCATCTGTTTGAGTTCTACTACGGTGCCACAGCAGATAGACAGACACACAGACAGACATCGACGTCACTTATAACACCCCTTTTTTGGTCGGGGTTAAAAACAAGTTTTATAAAAGCATTTACACAATTTTGTATTGACAGGGTCGAGATTCATAACTTTTGTGAAATCTACAACGTCATCCAGATACGCAATTTTTCAGTTTTGGTTCATATTTCAAAAACTACTTGACCGATTTCAAAATGATTTATATGGGACCATTCGGGAAGCATACCCATCCGAACACAAAAAGAAATTGTAAAATCGGTTCAGAGGTTCTCGAGAAATCAGGTAACATACATAAAAAAAAAAAAAAAAAAAATAGGGGTCGAATTGATAACCTCCTCCTTTTTTGAAGTCGGTTAAAAATATATATTATTGTATTCCGGACTTGATTGGAAACGTTTCAAAGAGAAAAAAATCTGGCGTAATTTTTGTGTAGGTATTTCCCTAAGTATAGATCAACAAACGAGAAATGATTCCAAAGTAAGCGAAACCTCCTCTTTTTTTGAAATTGCTAAAAATAACCAAGAACGAGGACTTAGGTACTAAAATGATAAATGAAATATACGAAGAATAATAATTCTGGATTCAAAGAAATAAGTCGGCTCGGGAGGTTAAAAGTTACAATAAATACAAGAGCTCTCGAAGGGCAATTGAATCGTTTCGAATAGAAATCTTTTTGGAGCACACCGAATCACTATGGCCACTAAAAGATACAGAGAATTTTAAGAAAATGTCCAGCCAGAACTCAGATACAGTTCTAAGGGAAAGAGATAAATCCTCTTAAATCTTTGAGTGACGAGCACAGTGCTAGGTAGTGGTTTCAGCTCTATGTGTTCAAATAGCTACCTACGTGGTACAGTGCTGCTGTGTATGGACAGGAAAATTCCTTTCCTTCCCAGGTGCTTCTTTTGCTTGTTCCATCGCAGGAAAATCTAAGGACAAGCGGCGTGAAGCAGGGTATGAACACAATAATAATAAAAAAACTGGAATTGTGGCTTGACCATCTTTTTTTTTTTTACTGTGATAGTTTCGCACTTGACCGCCATCTCGCCTGATGTTAAGCGATGATACGGTATACGATGGAGCGTGCTTACCTAGAAGAAACCGATTCACTCTCGATTTGAAGACACCAAGATTGTAACTATCGGGGAAAATCCACTCAGGCAACGTATTTCTCAACCTAGGCGTTCGTATCACACAAACGTGGAGTCAAATTTCTTCGTTCGTGATTTTGGAATATCAACCATAACACGATGTTGCTTTTTTGAGATACGAGAAGTCCGATAAAAGAAAGGGCAAGGTGGTATTAGATCATGCAGATCAGTGGCACACTCTCCGAAGTGTATCTAGGACAAACACTTCTGTGAGGAAGTCAGATAAAGTCAAAGTCAAAGTATATTTTCCTACGATACATAGAACTACCTAAGTTCTATGTATCATGAGCAAGTATTTAAGACTACATAACTATTATATCAGCAATCTGACATCTACAAGATTAGGGATGCTCACATACTCGTAGTCTGGCTAACGAAAGTAGATACTGGATTTTTTGCAAAGTTTTAACATGACAACACTTAAAAAGTGTTCCTACCATCGGATATTTACTTTACGAACTGGGATATTTTAAAAAAGAAAGTACTTAGGGACACTTGATTCCAAAAAGGCATTTTTAAAACAAACTGATTTAAACAATTAATAAAAAAAGCATTAAAAATTCACGCGTGTTCTAAAATTGTTTTCAACAAAAATAAGTACGACGTATGTACGTGTTGGTGAATATTTCAAGAGAAACACTCAGCCTTAAGTTGGCCTTATGAATTGATTCATTAATTACGCTATAGATATTAGAGAAAACCTTATGCAATTTTATTTTTAGGAAATTAATTTTCGGCGATTTTTCTAAAAGATTTGGTAGAATCAGAATCAGTGTATGGTGTCCCCATCTCTGACGTAACAAAAAGGCCTGTTTTTGATGTTTCGTAGTGGCTGGCTTGTGATTATTTTTGGCCAGATTTTCAGTTTAGGGGATACCATGCTGATATATTTTAAAGTTGCCACGCTTTGTTAGTCGTGGTATCAACTTTCCTTAGGCAGACTCTAGTTTGGCTAAATAGTGTGTGGTGCGAGAAACATCCGTCGATACTTATTCATTCTCTGATATTAAAGGAGGTATGCTGAGATTGATTTGACTTGAAGATCCCAATAATTGCAACTATTGGGAAACTTTTTTTTTTTTAAATAAAGAGTGACGAGACGATCAGGATATGTGCCTGATGGTAAGCAACATGCTTGACACATAACAGCACAGTGACACACAGCTATTGGAACATGAAGAGTCCAAATCATTACCTAGCACTGCACTGCGCTCGTCACCCAGAGATCTAAGATCTTATATCTCTAAGCCCTGTAATTTCTCTGGAAACATTGCCCTTCAAACCGGAGCACAGTAATGTTTGCACATTACTGCTTGGCGGTAGAATAACTGGCAAAGGTGTGGAACTTCCCCAGGCGGACTCTGCCAAGAGTCCTACCACTACTAAAACACCCCACTGAGGCAAAACACATTCCACAGTCTCGACATTATAAACACAAAAGTAGAGTCTATCTCTTCATTCGAACATCAACCATGAAACAATGTCGAACTACGAGCAGTCTGACAGAAAAATGAGTAAGGCGGTATAAGATCATGCACATCAGTTGCACAGTCTCCGAACTGTATCCGATGAAAACTGATAGACCAGCAATTTTGCGGCAATGTTCAAGACATTAAAAGTCAACGTCAATGTTCTTTAAATTCGAGGTGTATGTGTGCATACAAAAAGTATACATTTTCAAGGATTAAAATGCCCACATTGGAAGATAAGTGTTAATCATTATTATTTACCTCCACGAGTGTATATCTACTTGAAGTTTATCTTTGAACAAATTGTTCCACACTGGGAGAAATAAGTAATTATAATAAGAATAAATTAGTATTTTTATTGAGATAGCTATGCTAGTAACAGCAGGGCCGGACTTGGAGCCGGAATTTAAACAAGTGTCAGCGGACATTAGTTGTGACTGTCAGGAACCCTCGTCCATCCCTGTCGCGCCCGGTTAGGGGCAGAGCCCACAGGGACACAGAGACACGACCGCACCAGAAACTACTAGCGTGAAGGGTATTTAACACAACCAAATGAATACGTACGTTATGTTCCGACTTTCATATTTTTTTAACTGAAAACTTCTTTTGACGAACAAAACACACGGGGTGTGTTTCGTGGGATGAGTGTATATCTCTACTTAGTCTGTGGTAGGCTGTAAATGAAGCTCATCGTCACATTCGGAAATCGGAAATGTTCGGTTGAACTCGAGACCGCCGAGTGTACCAGAGCGAGATAGATTTAATTTTTAATAATAATAATATCTTTATTGACAAAAACACACACAAGATACATTAATACATTACAACATAATTAGGTGTTTCACCAATATCGGCATGTAAGAACTGTGTATTATAATTTAAGTTGACACCCAGTTACCTATGCTAGGTGTAACCTGTGATACAGGTAACTGTTTATTTAATATGGCACAGTTGAATCAGTCATAATATGTGTAAGCAAATTGCTATGGTGGTATGTACAAATGTCAATAAGCGAAAAGTTTTAAATTTTAAAATGTGAAAAGCTACCCTCATTTCGTAAATTAATTTTGAGACAGCATAAAAGGATAAGTTTAATGAGGGTAATGGTTTAATTAACATGAATGTATTCATTGAATTATCTTTATATAATATTAAGATTAATACTAAATTAGTAATATCATTATCATTAATAATGGCTAAGCAAAGTATAGACAAACATTTGGTTATAAATAGGGAGGAGGGGGGTGGTAAGGAGGAGAAGGACCAAGGTTATGCTAGGTAAGTATGGTTAAGAGTTTTCTGTCTCATGATAGTCAAGGGTTATTAGCAAGCTTGTAATTGTCTGTTTCAATTCATAAAGATTTAGATCTGTTAAATTGGTAGTTAACGATAGTTTATTATAGAGATAACATCCGAGAAAACAAGGGAATTTATTGCTAAATTGTGTTCTGAGTGGTAAAATCTGAAAGACTTTGTCCGCTCGACGCTTGCGAGACGAAGGGTCGAGATTCGATGGAGGGCGAAGTTTGTGTTGCCTAAGAATAAGCCTCAGAATGAACAGCTGGCGCACCGTCAAAACTTCACACTCACTGTACAACGTTTGGGTTGGAAATCTAAATGGCAACGATTTCATTACCTTTAGTACTCCACGCTGTGCTATTTCTAGAGGTTTCATGTGAGTCCGCGCGCAGCCTCCCCAGCTATCGATGCAATAACCTAAAAGCGACTGACATAATGCATAATAGAGATTTTTCAAAATTCTATCATTGGCAGAATTGCGAATATTTTTGAAAATAGCCATCAGCTTTCGGACTCTGCTTGTTAAGGCATCCACATGAGGTCGAAAAGTTAGGGTATTGTCCAAAGTAACTCCGAGATATCTTATCGTATCTACTCTTTCAATACATGGACAGTCACAGACCTCCCCGGAACCCATGCCAGCCTGAAGGTTGAGAGAACACTGATGGTATCTAATGCTGAAACGTTCACCTGGTTGGGACTTTTCTTCATTGAAAAGTTCATGTACTTAGTTTTAAAAATATTAACACTAAGCAACGCTCGCTTTAGAAACATGGAACATTTAGTGAGCCCAACTTGAGCGCAATAAAACACGCTATCCCAAGTCTCACTGTGAAAAACCAGAGCGGTATCATCAGCAAATGAGAAAACCTTCCCATTTTCTAGTTTAATATTGCACAACTCGTCGATATAACTTATGAAAAGGGTAGGGCCTACTATGCTTCCTTGAGGAACGCCTATGGTAACCGGCATCACATCGCTCGAGTGAGAATTGAGCCTAACATATTGGGATCGATTGCTGAGATAGTCTTTAAAAGTTGCAGCTGTGGGTCTCTTACTCCACTATTCTCCAATCTCTCCAGCAACAAAGGCACTGATACGGTGTCGAATGCCTTAGCAAGATCCAGGAATATAACAATACACTTGTCACCAGCATCCAGTCCCGTAACAATATGATTCGTTAAGTTAGTCACTGCATCTGCCGTGGAGCGATTCTTTCGGAACCCGAACTGGTTTTCAGATAACAAGTTAAATTTCTCTAAATAAGAAGTTAGTCGGTTGTTCATAATGCGCTCTAGAATTTTGGACATGGAGGGTAAAATGGAAATTGGTCTATAATTACTTACAATATTTTTTTAGCGCCACTTTTGTGTATAGGTATAATAACAGATTTTTTAAAAGCGTGGGGAATAAGCCTGTGTTAATTGATAAATTACAGATATGCGTGATTGGGCCCGCGAGGCTGAATTACTACCTTTATTACTTTCATAGAAATATCATCGTGACCTACAGTTAATTTCTCCTGAAAGAATCAACGATAGTTAAAACTTCCGACACGCTTGTTGTTGGTAAATAAAAGGACTGTGCCTGAGACTGCGATGTAAGATTTTGTACATTAGTATAGGAAGGACTACTAAAAATATTTTTGCTAGAGATTCTCCAACATTCACAAAATATTCATTTAGTTTATTTGCTGAATTTGAAGGCGATGAACCAATAGAGAGAAGCTCATGTGGTTGACTTAGTTCGGACCTCGAGCCAATAATAGATTTAATTACATTCCATAATTCTTTTGGGTTCTTAGCTTTATCAAATTGGTCACGTTCGTACTGGTGTTTGAGTTTCCTTAGCAAGCCATTCAAAAATTCCTGTATCTGCGATATGAGCATTTCAACGTTTCATTTTCAGGAGAAAGCTTCAGTTTAATGTGCATTTTATCCCTGTGTCTCATGCATCTGATAAGACCAGGAGTTATCCATGGTTTTATAGGCAGTTTTCGTCGGGATGGAGTGAAATTACTGGAATGTCTGCTAATTATGCTTGATATTGCGTTGATAAGGAAGTTAGTTGCCATGTTGCAATCATCCATTTCATATATTGGTAGAAAGTCAAATGTACTGATCTCATCATTTACCTTAGAGTAGTTGATTCTTTGAGCAGTAGAACTGTGGAAATATCTGGGCAACATTTTAGATTGAGAGACACTAAAATTGTATAATGGTCAGTCAAGCTGTTTCTGATAACCAGAGTTGCAGCTTTACGTTTAGACTTAATGAATGCATGATCCAGACAGCTGTTCAGTCGAGTTGGTATAGTATGGGCTGGTAATAATCCATATGAAGCCATTAAATTTAGGTAACAAGAAGAGTCATCATTTTCGGCTTGCGAATTAATGTTAATATTTATATCGCCGACCACTATGATATTTGGGTATGACGCTACCGATGTAAGAATTTTGTCCAAAGATACTATAAATTTATCCACTTTTCTAAAAACTGGAGGTCTGTATAAAGCTATGATGGCGGTTGTGTTGTTAATTACAGACACTAAACAATTACCTTCTTCGAAATTTGGTTCTTGACTCGATACAACATCACCTCTGATGTACAAGACAAGGCCATCGTTCTGATTATGATGGTTATTTGTAAATATTGTTTGATAATTAGCTATATGAGGTAAGACAGGATTATGTGATAGCCAACACTCCGATAACACCATTACATGTATATCTACAGCCATCCTAGTTATCAAAGCGAAAAAGCCATCAATATTACGACCTATACTACGTATATTTTGAGATACAATGTTGAGACGAGTTTCAGCATTACTGCACTGTATGAATTTAGGGCAATCCTCAGGTTCACAAAAGTGTGCCGACGAAACGCTGTGACTATCTAGATTGCTTTCAACATCATTAATAAATCTATCCATTATTTGTTTTAAGAACAGCGAAATTACATGACAATGTGTCCCGTTCAAAAATCTGTACTTAACATGATCTTCAAAATCTAAATTTAGCCTGTTCAATAGCTCAGACAAATTATATTCCCTTAGTAATTTGGGGTGCTGTATGATGAATGTTAGAGAGATAGCATAAATCAGGAAGGACAAATGTTGGAGGAAGGTGGTTTTGGAATGAAGTTTAGGAATGGGATTGGATGATACTAGATATGTGGCTATCAGAGCAAAATTTTGATAGAGACGATAATAAAAATATAACTCAATTCCTACAATATAAACATACAATAATAAACAAAAACACGATACGAACGCTGACACGTTGATTAATAATAGACCTAGTCACATCGGAACTGAAAGAGATTCCAAATCTTCTTTACTGTTGATTCGGATGAAAGGCTTGTTATCGCCTTGTCGTAAATATACGATACCATTTGAAGTCCAGCAATATTTATATATCTGGGATTTTGCAAAGTCTCGGGCTAAGCGGAAAAGGTGCTTCGCTTTAGAGGTGAGACACTCTGACACGTAGACGGGTTTTACCGGACCATGAAGATTGAAGTTGCTGCTGTTGAGTTTCTCAATAGGTTTCTTATGCTTATTGTAATTTTGCATGAACTCATGATGTTTTCTTTCATAACAATGGAAGTAAGTTCAACTATAATTGGTGGGCATACTTCTTTTTAGTTGGAATTCGGTAAATGTCTTTTATGTCAGCCATATTAAATTCCGTGTTGATAGTCGTTCCCAATTTTTGAAAATATCGATAAGGTCCTTTTTCCTTCCGCGTTTTTAACTTTGGGGATATTTCTCATCTCGATGCACGAATTGCGAGCTCTGCGTTCGAATGTTTCGAGCCGATCTTCCAACATTTTGATGTGTGTTTTGTCGTCATCCCGTTCACTCCTCAACATAGAAAGCTGCAAAGCAAATTCATCGATGCGGGCGTTTATATCTTCCATAGTTTTAGTAAGTTCCAAAGTTAGAGAATCCACTGACGATTTCAGGTTTTGAAACTTTTGTCTTGGGCTTCAGAAAATTTTGTAAACTGTATACGTATCTCTGACACAACAGAATTAATGCCACTATCATCTTGACCGTCAAATTTTCGTTTAGTAGATCTGTCACTGTTGTTTTGCGGTGATAGCATGGATCCAATGTCCCGTTGTACGAAATTAATTGCAGTTTTCGCCGTCTGCGCAGTTACTGAGGTGCTTGGTGGAGTACGTTTTAGTGACATCGTGTGTTTCAATCGAAATATTTACAAGTAGTACGCCAATACAATTATTATGTATTTGCTGCGATACTACACTGCGAACCTGCTGCGTTACCGCACAGCGAACGAGATCAACGCGGCGAGCGGCGACTAGGTGACTCACGCGCAGCAGGCCGCTGCGGCCGGCGAGCGATACAGTAAACGAAATAAAGCGGTGGTTAAATAATTTAAAATATACTTGCTTATATCTCCGTTGTATATTATCCAATTTTAGTGTTATTAGTGTTGTTCGACGCGTCACTTCTTGTAGTTCTTATTAATATAAATTTTATATACGTGTTTTAACTTTTTACCACTTTTTAAGAAATAATTTTATGCAAAGAACTTTTGTTGTGTTAACACGATGACTGTTACGGTCGGTCCCTGTTACGATAGCCTGCTGCTGCTGTCTGCTAGCTGTCACTGTCGTGTCGCTGTGTATTCAATTTATATGTCATCATTTTTATTTTTAAATACTATTTTACAATAGTTTGATAAATAATCGTTCTTTCTTATTTTAGTATCCCTCCTACCGTCCGGTCTAAAGCACACACATTTTTCCCTCCCCAAAGACACGCAGAAGACACCCATAATATCCCAATTAAATTACAAAAACAAAATCCAAGATATTTCCGGAATTTTTGGTGACATCTGCGTAGCGATTCTGAACCCCGTTGGATTGATGTCGACATGGAATCATATCTTTCAGTCTTTGTCTGATCCGTTTACAATGACAGAGACAATAATTGTCATTCCGTAGTAGAGTCATTCGGATTGAGTTCCGAATCTAGTATCCTGTACTGTTCATGAACCGAAAAATTAAGTGAGAAAAAAAAGTTCCGGAATAACAAAATAAATAGAAAGATTTTATGTTCAATAGTTAGTTTACGTAACCCGTGAGGCGCAGTTACTCGTAGTCGTTAAATAAGTTAAGAAACTGAAAGATACGTAGGTCGTAGTGCGGCTGCACCTTTAGTTCGGCGTTGTCTGTGTAGTGGGTTCCAACATCGGCCGTCACTTTGCATTTACTCCACTTAGTCGTGTCCTGTCCTGAAGTTAAACCCAATTAAGACGGCGTTATTTCACATTCATTTAAAAAATAGAACCGACCTATGTGATTAGATTCCGCACGTGATCGTACAAAGCATTTCTTGAAATATATCAAATTATATAACAAAATTGCTACAACTGTAATAAGTACCACACCTTTGCCAATTATTATGCCGCCAAGCATGTGCAAACATTACTGTGTTGCGGTTTGAAGGGCAATGTTTCTAGAAATATTTCTGGACTAAGATATAAAACACCATATATCTGGGGCGACGAGCGCAGCGCGGTGCTAGGTGATGATTTGGACTCTTCATATTCCAATAGCTACGCGACACTGTGCTGTTATGGACAGGCATGTAGCTTACCATCAGGCACATGTCCTGCTCGTCTTGTCACTCTAAACAATATAAAAAAATACTGATATAAAAATAAAAATAGTACTGATATTATATACGAACGGATCGATATCTCTGATCTGGCAGAAATTTGGAACACTGTTAGATTATACTTAAAATTACTGCACGGGTAAAACTACGATGCTACGGTGCTAGTAAGTAAACATAAGTCACTGTAAAATTATTGTAGTTATCGTCAGCTTAAAACAAAACGCATGAGATTACAAAACTAGGATGGGTTAGGTTAGTTTAAGATTCAGCGTCGGCCGTTCATTCGATTATAAACCAATTTCACGGTGACGAATACAGCACACTATAATGATTCGATTAAAAAGCGGCGGGTGACGAAAACGTCCGATTTTGCTGTCGTGAGGTTGTAGGTTCGAATATCACCTGCGAATATCTGATTTTAATTTTCTCCTAGTACAGATGTATGAGTTGGTCATCACTACTGGCTTTGACAGAAAAGGAAAATATCGTGAGCGTGTTCTAAGCAAGACGTTACCAGAACATGTGTCACTGGGACACCAACGCGCACTTGGGGCACGTTTGTGTGCCACAATAATTGGTTTGTATGTGACCGCCATCTCGTATGATGTTAAGCAATAATGTGCTCTACGATGGAGCGTGTTTCCCTAGAACTGCAGATAAAATAGCTTGTTGATCAGCGAAGAAACAAATCTTGCTTAAAGTCACAAGTCACCAGCGGGGGCGCAGGACGAGGTAAAATGCCGCGCTGTGATAAGTCGAATACCCGTGTGACGTGGACTACTTTCCACCAATGATAAACGGGATAGAGTTTGTCTCTTTATTCCTCATGCTAAGAAGTCCAACTTCAACCATAGAATATAACAAACAAGAAGTACTTATTAACCTAAAATTAGTTACAATGTTTACCAAAACGTTGACTCGATAACTTGAGAGTATCAGTTATTTCCGACGGTGTGACGGAGCTCACGCTCATTTTTCCTTAAAGCGCCAAAACGTATAACTTCATACACTTCGGAGAGTGTGCGACTGATCTGCATGATCTAATTCCACCTTGCCCTTTCTTCTATCGGACTTCTCGTTCCCGTTCTCGTTGATGTTCCAAAAACGCGAACGAAGAGATTTGACTCCACGTTTGTGATAAGAACGTCTAGGTTGTGGAATGCGTTGCCTGAGTGGGGTTTCCCCGACGGTTACACTCTTGGTGTCTTCAAATCTCTCTAGCTTCAAGCTCTAGGTAAGCACGCTCCATCGTAGATCGCATCATCGCTTAACATCAGACGAGATGGTGGTCAAGTGCGAACACATTATAGTTAAATAAATAGAATAAAAAAACAACTTCAATAAATATCTCGGAACATATATAGTCACTCATACATGAAATTGATAATCACAGCGTTTTCTTCCACGCCGACGTTCAAAAAGATACGGTGGGCTCCTGAGTGCGGCCCGCCGCGCCGGAGGTGCGAGCCGCGGTGATCGGAGGCACTAGACGTCCTCATTACGTCCCAGTGGACACGCTCAAACGTACATACTGGCTTCACGTTCTCTGAACACATGAAATCTTATATCTATTTTTATAAGCTTTTGCATAGCTTTTATCGCGGGCCTGGGGACCGAATTTTAGTGATCGTGCATCTCTTTCTTATGTTCACAAGAAAGAGGGATGGAAGACCGTAACGCCGTCCTCCCCACTTGGTCATTCGACTTTGAATCTTATTTGTATTAGCTTTACAGACTAAATGCTCTTAGCAGTGTTGCCAACTTAACGGATTTCCCGTGATATTTTTTATAATAAACAAATATCACTTTTAGTATTAAAATTAACGTGGTTGAACGGGACACTCACGTACATACGGTCGGTCAATCCGACTCGAGTTTCGGCCGCGTCCGGCGGCCTTTTTCAAGGCGAGTGCACACGCGCGGTGGCTGCCCGTTTGGCACTGCGGGCTGCCGCACGTCGCGCACGCAAGCTCAACGGCTGTTGCGGGGTGCAGGTGAGGGGACGCGGTCGAATCTCGAGTCGGATTGACCGACCGTATATACGTGAGTGTCCCGTTATCCAATTAAATATAACAAATACCACTCTTCAAAATAAAAGCAATTCCGAAAAATTGTTAACATCCCTATTGCTTATGTTGATAAAAATGCATGCAACATGCAATAGCTTTACCGCGGCAGTCCTCGAGTCCACACTTCTTTTTTTACATTAATATGTCCTGTTACCATGTTTTTTTTAAATTAAATATTATAGTACCTGGTTTGACCGAGCTCTGCTCGGTTTAAACTAGGGTTCAACGACGTTTTCTAAAAATAAAACCCAAATTTATCGATTTATCATCCCCGAAACTCCATGCATACTAAATACCATGAAAATCGTTGGAGCTATTTCCGAGAATCAAATTGTTTAGCAGTGCCCCGCGGTTTTACCCGTTTTCCCGGTCCAGATAAATAAGATGGTATATCCCTTAGTCCCGAGTCCCAGTAGTAATGGGAACATTTAGTGGGCTAATTACGTTTATATTTTCTGTCGCAGACCTGATTGATGAACCTTTGAGGAAGACGGAAGAGGAGATCGCGGATCAGTAAACGTAGTGTCGGACGCCCTGAGACTAGATGGATTGACAATATACGAAAGACGCCTGTCCTTCTACCGCCTAGCCAAATCGGATGTCGCTTTGCTATTGCGGTCTCTATCACTTTAAGCAGAAAGAAAAGACATAGAGCAATATCAAAGTATTCTAGCCGGAAGACCCTCTGGTGGCGGTTGGACACAAGACCGAAAGTCGCTCTGAGTGGTGTATTATGGGAGCGGACTATGTCCTGCAGTGGCGAAACAGGGATGAAATGATGATGATAAATTTGATAAAATTTATGTGACTGTTGTTATTCATTCGTACTTTGAGCTAATTTAGCTACTGAGCGTCTCATCTCTGTTTAGCTACAAATAGGTAATATCTCTAGCGCTTGCCTTTGATGATAAACATCGTTATTGTCTCGTTAATTACGGAACTAATATTTTGTGTCAGTTCCCAACTGTTAATTAAGTTTCAAGGCACAATTTACATCCATTTCTGTCTGTTTACTTCCATTTGATCTCTGACGATCATTCAAATCAAACAACTGATTGTCAAAGGTGAATTTAAATAGATTGAAATTATTTAGAAAGGGTATCAATATAATGTTAATTGTTAAACAATATATTGGAGAGCCATTTAGTATTAAAAGTTGTATATCAGTGCTTGTGCAAGTAACTTGTAAATAAATAAATTAAAATATAAATTTTTGAAGTCTTTGACACCCATGACACAATCGAGAGTGAATCGGTTTCTTCTAGGTAAACACACGCCATCGTAGACCGCATCATCGTTTAACATCAGGCGAGATGGTGGTCAAGTGTAAACCAATATTTAAAAAAAAAGATAAAATTGAGATTACATCCGACCTTCATTTTCAGCTATAACGTTGCATTTCACAAGTCTATAAAAATAAGATATGTGTACTATACTTAATGTTTATAATGTACAGGACTTAATCACGATTTAATTCATAGTTTAAATACCTCGACGTTTCGGCAGCGTTACAACCGCCTTGGTCACGAGAACACTCATAGGCAATGACACTCTTGTGCGTAAAAGACTTCAAAGTCTTGATCATCGCCGCAAAATCGCTAGCTTATCGGTTTTTTATCGGATACACTTCGGAGAGTGTGCAACTGATCTGCATGATCTAATACCACCTTGCCCTTTCTTCTATAGGACTTCTCGTTCCACAAAAGGGCGACATCGTTTCATGGTTGATGTTCCAAAAACGCGAACGAAGAGGTTTGACTCCACGTTTGTGATAAGAACATCTAGGTTGTGGAATGCGTTGCCTGAGTGGGTTTTCCCTGATGGTTACAATCTTGGTGTCTTCAAATCGAGAGTGAATCGGTTTCTTCTAGGTAAGCACGCTCCATCGTAGATCTCATCATCGCTTAACATCAGGCGAGATGGTGGTCAAGTGCAAACCTATTATAGTTAAAAAAAAAAAGACTGAATTAAATCGTGTATTTCAAATATACCTCAACGATACCCCAAAGATACTTCAATAATAATGTGTATCTCTCTTTTCCCAGTTATTTATCCGAAAACATCATCTTTTCATCTGGAATACATTAAAATTTGAATATTACTTTTCAGTATACTTGAACGTACCCCCAACGGTCGATCGATCGCTTTCCCAAGCTTCCATAACTTTCCAATTTAGAACCCAACCCTAACAGCCCAGTTAACACGTAAACACTTGACCAAACTTTAATTTAAAACGCGATTATAATTTGTTCCTGACCTAATTAATGACAGCTACGTCCTTAGGGTGGCAGTTTTTAAATCATTTTTATGAGACATAAACTGCCTAATGGCTTGATCGGTAAAATCCATCAAAATGAAGTAATTTTCATTAAAAATGTCGTTAACTTTTAATTGGATGATGATGGAAGTGCATAATTATTATGGATTATTGCAGGATAACGTAAATTATATTTTATGTTATAACAGTTTAGTAATAATCTTCTGTTTATGCACAAACTAACAGGTAGCAGGTTTTACCCGCGTGTTACCCGTTCACGTTATTTTCCCGAAAAAAAAGGAACCCGTGTTTTCTTCCAGAATTTAATCTAACTGTCTTTCAAACTTCATCGAGATCTGTTCAGATGTTACGTCGTGATTGAGCAACAAAAATCCAAACATTCACATTTTAAATATTAGTAGGATGGCGACATCGATTCGTAGTTAACGTTCAAAAAACGCGAATGAAGAAGTTTTATTCCACTTTTGTAATAAGAACGTGTGGGCTATGGAATGCGTCGCTTGTGTGGGTTTTTGTTTTGGTTCCAATGGATACAGTCTTGATATCATCAAGTAGTGTGTGAAGTGTGAAGATTAAATTCAAATTAAAATCTTTATTTGCCACTAAATGTACATTATGGTCTTACAATAACCGGTGTGAAGTTGGCAGCCAAAAGTTTCTGCCATATTATCCGACCAAATTGAAATGGTATTTTTTATGAAATTTGCTAAAATCGATAAATCTTATGCTGATGCCTTAAACCTAAAAAGAAAATGGTAAAACGTGATATATAAAACCTTATAATCCTCCGAAACAAACCAAAATAACTATATTAACACACTAACTCAGGAGATTGCCAGTAACGCTTTCTTTAGCCGATTACTACCTGCCGGCCCCTAAAATTTAATACACTTGTTTACTAATTTTATTAACAAATGTATGCGTAAAAACCAAACATAGTCAGAATGCGGTTAAAAGGTTTCTACACCCAGAAATTGCCATCTGAAATTGCTCAGGTACAGAAATCTTAGAAGGAAAAGTTGGCTGCTGGCTTATCGTGACCTCCCACAGCTGAAACTAGCCAAAAATCTTATCATTTCATCTAGGTCTATACATATTCTATCCAAATAAGTCAACAGAGATAAGGTTTTTTACCGCTTTAACCCTGAACCTGCCGCACGAACATGAGTGGTGAAAAAGCTTGACTCTAAGACGCAACATGCTCGATTACGACCTGTGGGCCCCTGAAATACTAAAGTTTTTAGTATAATTCCTATAGAATGATACCTAGTCTACCTAAAAACATAGTGAGAATGTGGCTAAACGATTACTTAACCTTCAAATCAGTTCATGAAAACTTAACGAAATTTTTATTCGTCAAATCCACGTTTCCTTCAATACTGCGACCTGACGGCCCCTGAAATTCTGAAATATTGTGTAACATTATTGTAGCCTGTTTTATGCGCTATCAAATAACTATAGTCAGAATGCGGCTAATAGGTTTCTACTTTCAGAATTTGCCATCTGAAATTGCTCAGGTACAGAAATCTTAGGAGGAAAAGTTGGCTGCTGGCTTATCGTGACCTCCCACAGCTGAAACTAGCCAAAAATCTTATCATTTCATCTAGTTCTATACATATGCTATCCAAATAAGTCATCTGATATGCGGCTTTATACCGCTTTAACCCTGAACCTGCCGCACGAACATGAGTGGTGAAAAAGCTTGACTCTAAGACGCAACATGCTTGATTACGACCTGTGGGCCCCTGAAATACTAAAGTTTTTAGTACAATTCCTATAGAATGATACCTAGTCTACCTGAAAAACATAGTGAGAATGTGGCTAAACGATTACTTAACCTTCAAATCAGTTCATGAAAACTTTCCGAAATTTTTATTCGTCAAGTCCACGTTTCCTTCAATACTGCGACCTGACGGCCCCTGAAATTCTGAAATATTGTGTAACATTATTGTAGCCTGTTTAATGCGCTATTCAATAAATCTAGTAAGAATGTGGCTAAAAGGTTTCTACATCCAGAAATTGCCATCTGAAATTGCTCAGGTACAGAAATCTTAGAAGGAAAAGTTGGCTGCTGGCTTATCGTGACCTCCCACAGCTGAAACTAGCCAAAACTCTTATCATTTCATCTAGATCTATACACATTCTATCCAAATAAGTCATCTGATATGCGGCTTTAAACCGCTTTAACCCTGAACCTGCCGCACGAACATGAGTGGTGAAAAAGCTTGACTCTAAGACGCAACATGCTCGATTACGACCTGTGGGCCCCTGAAATACTAAAGCTTTTAGTATAATTCCTATAGAATGATACCTAGTCTACCTGAAAAACATAATGAGAAAATGGCTAAACGATTACTTAACCTTCAAATCAGTTCATGAAAACTTTCCGAAATTTTTATTCGTCAAGTCCACGTTTCCTTCAATACTGCGACCTGACGGCCCCTGAAATTCTGAAATATTGTGTAACATTATTGTAGCCTGTTTAATGCGCTATCCAATAAACCTAGTAAGAATGCGGCTAAAAGGTTTCTACATCCAGAAATTGCCATCTGAAATTGCTCAGGTACAGAAATCTTAGAAGGAAAAGTTGGCTGCTGGCTTATCGTGACCTCCCACAGCTGAAACTAGCCAAAAATCTTATCATTTCATCTAGGTCTATACACATTCTATCCAAATAAGTCATCTGATATGCGGCTTTATACCGCTTTAACCCTGAACCTGCCGCACGAACATGAGTGGTGAAAAAGCTTGACTCTAAGACGCAACATGCTTGATTACGACCTGTGGGCCCCTGAAATACTAAAGTTTTTAGTACAATTCCTATAGAATGATACCTAGTCTACCTGAAAAACATAGTGAGAATGTGGCTAAACGATTACTTAACCTTCAAATCAGTTCATGAAAAATTAACGAAATTTTTATTCGTCAAGTCCACGTTTCCTTCAATACTGCGACCTGACGGCCCCTGAAATTCTGAAATATTGTGTAACATTATTGTAGCCTGTTTAATGCGCTATCCAATAAACCTAGTAAGAATGCGGCTAAAAGGTTTCTACATCCAGAAATTTCCATCTGAAATTGCTCAGGTACAGAAATCTTAGAAGGAAAAGTTGGCTGCTGGCTTATCGTGACCTCCCACAGCTGAAACTAGCCAAAACTCTTATCATTTCATCTAGATCTATACATATTCTATCCAAATAAGTCATCTGATATGCGGCTTTAAACCGCTTTAACCCTGAACCTGCCGCACGAACATGAGTGGTGAAAAAGCTTGACTCTAAGACGCAACATGCTCGATTACGACCTGTGGGCCCCTGAAATACTAAAGTTTTTAGTATAATTCCTATAGAATGATACCTAGTCTACCTGAAAAACATAGTGAGAATGTGGCTAAACGATTACTTAACCTTCAAATCAGTTCATGAAAAATTAACGAAATTTTTATTCGTCAAGTCCACGTTTCCTTCAATACTGCGACCTGACGGCCCCTGAAATTCTGAAATATTGTGTAACATTATTGTAGCCTGTTTCATGCGCTATCCAATAAACCTAGTAAGAATACGGCTAAAAGGTTTCTACACCCAGAAATTGCCATCTGAAATTGCTTAGGTACAGAAATCTTAGAAGGAAAAGTTGGCTGCTGGCTTATCGTGACCTCCACAGCTGAAACTAGCCAAAAATCTTATCATTTCATCTAGGTCTATTCACATTCTATCCAAATAAGTCATCTGATATGCGGCTTTATACCGCTTTAACCCTGAACCTGCCGCACGAACATGAGTGGTGAAAAGCTTGACTCTAAGACGCAACATGCTCGATTACGACCTGTGGGCCCCTGAAATACTAAAGTTTTTAGTATAATTCCTATAGAATGATATCTAGTCTACCTGAAAAACATAATGAGAAAATGGCTAAACGATTACTTAACCTTCAAATCAGTTCATGAAAACTTTCCGAAATTTTTATTCGTCAAGTCCACGTTTCCTTCAATACTGCGACCTGACGGCCCCTGAAATTCTGAAATATTGTGTAACATTATTGTAGCCTGTTTAATGCGCTATCCAATAAACCTAGTAAGAATGCGGCTAAAAGGTTTCTACATCCAGAATTTGCCATCTGAAATTGCTCAGGTACAGAAATCTTAGAAGGAAAAGTTGGCTGCTGGCTTATCGTGACCTCCCACAGCTGAAACTAGCCAAAAATCTTATCATTTCATCTAGGTCTATACGCATTCTATCCAAATAAGTCATCTGATATGCGGCTTTATATCGCTTTAACCCTGAACCTGCCGCACGAACATGAGTGGTGAAAAAGCTTGACTCTAAGACGCAACATGCTCGATTACGACCTGTGGGCCCCTGAAATACTAAAGTTTTAGTATAATTCCTATAGAATGATACCTAGTCTACCTGAAAAACATAGTGAGAATGTGGCTAAACGATTACTTAACCTTCAAATCAGTACATGAAAAATTAACGAAATTTTTTTTCGTCAAGTCCACGTTTCCTTCAATACTGCGACCTGACGGCCCCTGAAATTCTAAAATATTGTGTAATATTATTGTAGCCTGTTTCATGCGCTATCAAATAAACCTAGTAGGAATGCGGCTAAAAGGTTTCTACACCCAGAAATTTTCATCTGAAATTGCATAGGTACAGAAATCTTAGAAGGAAAAGTTGGCTGCTGGCTTATCGTGACCTCCCACAGCTGAAACTAGCCAAAACTCTTATCATTTCATCTAGGTCTATACATTCTATCCAAATAAGTCATCTGATATGCGGCTTTAAACCGCTTTAACCCTGAACCTGCCGCACGAACATGAGTGGTGAAAAAGCTTGACTCTAAGACGCAACATGCTCGATTACGACCTGTGGGCCCCTGAAATTCTAAAGTTTTTAGTATAATTCTTTTAGAATGATACCTAGTCTACCTGAAAAACATAGTGAGAATGTGGCTAAACGATTACTTAACCTTCAAATCAGTTCATGAAAAATTAACGAAATTTTATTCGTCAAGTCCACGTTTCCCTCAATACTGCGACCTGACGGCCCCTGAAATTCTAAAATATTGTAAGATTATTGTAGCCTGTTTCATGCGCTATCCAAAAAACCTAGCAAGGATGCGGCTAAAAAGTTTCTACACCCAGAAATTGCCATCTGAATTTGCTCAGGTACAAAAATCTTAGAAGGAAAAGTTGGTTGCTGGCTTTATCGTGACCTGACAAAAATAGCTATAGAAATAACTGACTTACAATGGCTAGCGTAGGTAATGAGATTATTGGCTACTTTACACAGTAGGGAGTCACAATAAGCCAGCAGCCAACTTTTCCTTCCAGCATGTCTGAACCGAGAGCATATTCAGATGGCAATTTCTGGGTGTAGAAACCTTTGAGCCACATTCTGACTATGTTTTTTTATAGCGCATGAAAACGGCTACAATAATATTACACAATATTTCAGAATTTCAGGGGCCGTGAGGTCGCAGTATTGTAGGAAACGTGGACTTGGCGAATAAAATTTCGGAAAGTTTTCATGAACTGATTTGAAGGTTAAGTAATCGTTTAGCCACATTCTCACTATGTTTCTCAGGTAGACTAGTTATCATTCTATAGGAATTATACTGAAAACTTTAGTATTTCAGGGGCCCACAGGTCGTAATCGAGCATGTTGCGTCTTAGAGTCAAGCTTTTTCACCACTCATGTTCAAGCGGCAGGTTCAGGGTTAAAGCGGTATAAAGCCGCATATCAGATGACTTATTTGGATAGCATATGTATAGAACTAGATGAAATGATAAGATTTTTGGCTAGTTTCAGCTGTGGGAGGTCACGATAAGCCAGCAGCCAACTTTTCCTCCTAAGATTTCTGTACCTGAGCAATTTCAGATGGCAAATTCTGAAAGTAGAAACCTTTTAGCCGCATTCTGACTATAGTTATTTGATAACGCATAAAACAGGCTAAAATAATATTACACACTATTTCAGAATTTCAGGGGCCGTCAGGTCGCAGTATTGAAGGAAACGTGGACTTGACGAATAAAAATTTCGTTAATTTTTCATGTACTGATTTGAAAGTTAAGTAATCGTTTAGCCACATTCTCACTATGTTTTTCAGGTAGACTAGGTATCATTCTGTAAGAATTAAACTAAAAACTTCAGTATTTAAGGGGCCTACAGGTCGTAACCGAGCATGTTGCGTCTTAGGGTCAAGCTTTTTCACCACTCATGTTCGTGCGGCAGGTTCAGGGTTAAAGCGGTATAAAGCCGCATATCAGATGACTTATTTGGATAGAATGTGAATAGACCTAGATGAAATGATAAGATTTTTGGCTAGTTTCAGCTGTGGGAGGTCACGATAAGCCAGCAGCCAACTTTTCCTTCTAAGATTTCTGTACCTGAGCAATTTCAGATGGCAATTTCTGGGTGTAGAAACCTTTTAGCCGCATTCCTTTTAGGTTTATTAGATAGCGCAAGAAACAGGCTACAATAATCTTACACAATATTTTAGAATTTCCGGGGCCGTCAGGTCGCAGTATTGAAGGAAACGTGGACTTGGCGAATAAAAATTTCGGAAAGTTTTCATGAACTGATTTGAAGGTTAAGTAATCGTTTAGCCACATTCTCACTATGTTTTTCAGGTAGACTATGTATCATTCTATAGGAATTGTACTAAAAACTTTAGTATTTCAGGGGCACACAGGTCGTAATCGAGCATGTTGCGTCTTAGAGTCAAGCTTTTTCACCACTCATGTTCGTGCGGCAGGTTCAGGGTTAAAGCGGTATAAAGCCGCATATCAGATGACTTATTTGGATAGAATGTGTATAGACCTAGATGAAATGATAAGATTTTTGGCTAGTGTCAGCTGTGGGAGGTCACGATAAGCCAGCAGCCAACTTTTCCTCCTAAGATTTCTGTACCTGAGCAATTTCAGATGGCAAATTCTGAAAGTAGAAACCTATTAGCCGCATTCTGACTATAGTTATTTGATAGCGCATAAAACAGGCTACAATAATGTTACACAATATTTCAGAATTTCAGGGCCGTCAGGTCGCAGTATTGAAGGAAACGTGGATTTGACGAATAAAAATTCGTTAAGTTTTCATGAACTGATTTGAAGGTTAAGTAATCGTTTAGCCACATTCTCACTATGTTTTTAGGTAGACTAGGTATCATTCTATAGGAATTATACTAAAAACTTTAGTATTTCAGGGGCCCACAGGTCGTAATCGAGCATGTCGCGTCTTAGAGTCAAGCTTTTCACCACTCATGTTCGTGCGGCAGGTTCAGGGTTAAAGCGGTAAAAAACCTTATCTCTGTTGACTTATTTGGATAGAATATGTATAGACCTAGATGAAATGATAAGATTTTTGGCTAGTTTCAGCTGTGGGAGGTCACGATAAGCCAGCAGCCAACTTTTCCTTCTAAGATCTCTGTACCTGAGCAATTTCAGATGGCAATTTCTGGGTGTAGGCACCTTTTAACCGCATTCTGACTATGTTTGGTTTTACGCATACATTTGTTAATAAAATTAGTAAACAAGTGTATTAAATTTTAGGGGCCGGCAGGTAGTAATCGGCTAAAGAAAGCGTTACTGGCAATCTCCTGAGTTAGTGTGTTAATATAGTTATTTTGGTTTGTTTCGGAGGATTATAAGGTTTTATATATCACGTTTTACCATTTTCTTTTTAGGTTTAAGGCATCAGCATAAGATTTATCGATTTTAGCAAATTTCATAAAAAATACCATTTCAATTTGGTCGGATAATACGGCAGAAACTTTTGGCTGCCAACTTCACACTGGTCTTACAATAATAATCGGTATAGCAACTTACAACTTTAGTCGCCCTTTACGGGGTATTGCAAATGTTACAAAAGCGTACAATAAGTACGTTAATGATAACTACAAGAGAGCTTTGTACATTATGACACTGTGACTAATAATATACGAGTAATTTAAAATAAATATTGGCGGACAATTCACACACAACACCATCCGACCCCAAACTAAGCAAAGCTTGTAATATGGCGGCCAGATAGCTGATATGATACTTATATAGTTGTAAATACAAACTTATTATACATAGAAATACCCAGACACAGTGCAAAGATTTTAATTCATCACACAAATATTTGCACTGGGTGGGAATCGAACCCACGACCCTAGGCTTCGCAGGCAGAGTTACTACCCACTAAGCCACGAGGCCAGTCGAATTAGTGGAGTAATTAGTAAGCACGGTCTATCATACATCGTATAATCTAATAAAAATTTGGGTAAATATCTTAGCCAAACTGAAAACTTGTGACATGGTTCTTCTATGCACGGAGATGGAGACCTTTTTTATAGATTGCGGTCTCTATCATATCAAGCGGAAAGAAAAGAGAGAAATTTCAAAGCTAAGACATTTTTCGTTCGACGGTAGACCCCCTGGCTAGTGAGTAGTAGTACAAAAATTGTAAAATTATGAATATAAAAAATAATAAATCTTTTTATACGCGTTTAAATAAAACAAACACCACGTTTATTCAACAAAGAAAATCTCAAGACCGCATCATTAATGCAAAGGCGCTATAAACTTGATAATAAAAAAAACATTTCAAGAGCCAAACAATTTTCACACAATAAATGCACTGACTTATAAATTCGGCAACCTAAAACGAACCTTGTGTCCATTCTAATAAAACATGAAAGAAACTTAACAATTTATTCGCAGTGCGACGAATTTTGCATAAATGTCGAGAAAGGCGTAATTCCTTCCCAAAATTGGTGAAAACTCGATACATTGAAATTCATAATTTAGTCGATGCGGAAAGTTTGCGATTCGATAGGATTATTCGATTAAAATTCGATTTGCTAACAGGGACGCTGCGGTATGAACAGGAATGCCACAACAATTGGTTTTCAATATTTTTTCGTCTTATTTAACTCCTCGTACCATAAAATTTTTAGTAGTGGTAGGATTCTTGGCAGAATCCGCCAGGGGAAGTACCTCAACTTTGCCAGTTGTTGTACCGGAACAAGCAGTAATGTGCAAACATTACTGTGTTCCGGTTTGAAGGGCAATGTTTCCAGACAAATTACAGCTTAGAGATATAATATCTTAGATCTGTGGGTGACGACAGTGCAGTGCTAGGTAATAATTTGGACTCTTCATGTTCCAATACCTGAGTGTCACTGTGCTGTTATGTGGCAGGTATATTGCTTACCATCAGGCACATGCCCTGCTCGTCTCGTCACACTATATTGAAAAAGAAGTGTGGCACTCGGGGACTGCCGCGGTAAAGCTATTGCATGTTGCATGCATTTTTATCAACATAAGCAATAGCGATGTTAACAATTTTTCGGAATTGCTTTTATTTCGAAGAGTGACATTTGTTTACCATAAAAAATGCAGAGAGGTATATAATCTAGTCAGTCTTCGATAGCTAAGAGCATTTAGTCTGTAAAGCTAATACAAATAAGATTCAAAGTCGAATGACCGAGTGGGGAGGACGGCGTTACGGTCTTCCATCCCTCTTTCTTGTGAACATAAGAAAGAGATACACGATCACTAAAATTCGGTCCCCAGGCCAGGGTTACGAAGTAACTATTTTCTGATCTGTGCCCAGGCCCGCGATAAAAGCTATGCAATAGCTTAAAAGAGTCATACTTTGAGGTAGAGTTTGTGAGGGTCCTCTGCCTGATTAAAACTGTCTTACCGTAGATATTAATCTCTCTTTTCTTTTCGCTTCAAACTATAGTGAGCAATAGAAACGCCAAAGCCAGTTCAGTTAGGCGGTAGAAGGGAAATATGGAGTGGAGCTTGCGAACCGGTAAACCTAGTGCAGGATGCCCTGGGACTAGATGGAGTGACGACAGAGAGAAGATTTTCTTAGCATTCCATGGATTCACCGTGCGGGTGCCGGGTCTATCGTGTGGCAGAGAGAGAAAACCCGAGTAGTTCCCGAGACTTGTGACGCGGGCGTAGGTTTAAGGGCCCCTTTCTGACGTACATCAACACTCACCTTCACCACTCGTTTTCTCTCCTGCCCAGCCAAATCTGATATGAGCCTACTAGTGCAGCTTTAGATACTCGTTCTAGTATAGAACTTACTGCACATCTGGATAAGCCAAGGTCTTTCAGCAGGTTATAGAGAGATTTTGCTGGTATACCTCTCGCTCGAGAGGTGGGGGTTGAGTACGTAAAACTGAGAATCGCGCTTGGCGTATCTTATGAGAGACTAATTCAGTAGAGTACAACTTGTTGATGATGTATGAAAAGTAATCCAGTTATAATTTCGTTTGTCTTATGACTGCTTTATTTTTCACAAATTTATCTCATAATCATTTTAATCATAACCTTTATTGGTCCGTGAAATTGGGTGGTATGCACATATCAGGTATACATAGATGGTACAATCAACAATAGGTTTGCGCTTGACCGCGCATCTTGTCTGGTATTAAGCGACGTATTGGTATAATATCCTGTTAATATTACAAAAGTCAATGTTTGGATGTTTGTTGCTCAATCACGTCGCAACGTCTGAACGGATCGGAGTGAGATTTGGAACATAATTAGATTATAGTCTAGAAAACTAGAACATATACTATTTTTATCCAAAAAACAATGGCAACGGGAACCACTCGGGTAAAACAGCAGGGCACTGCTTGTATTTAAATAATGAGAGTGAATGTATTAAGATTTGTCTGATAGGAAGCAAACGCCTGCCATTATTATTACTGCAAAGAGCTATGCAGCTATTGGAACACAGAATTCAAATAGACTGGCCTCATGGCTTAGTGAGTACTCTGCCTGCGAAGCCGAGGGTCGTGGGTTCGATTCCCACCCAGTGTAAATGTTTGTGTGAAAAATTAAAATGTTTGTACTGTGTCTGGGTGTTTCTATGTCTAATAAGTATGTTTTTAAAACTATATAAGTATTATATTAGCTATCAGGCCACCATAGTACAAGCTTTGCTTAGTTTGGGGCCAGATGGTGTTGTGTGTGAATTGTCCACATATATTTATTTATTTATTAAAATTCACAGACAGTACTACTCTCGTCATACAGAAATACACATAATCGCACAGAAATGTATTATGGTACTTATTATAAGTATAAGTGTATATTTATTTGTATTTTATTTTTTATATAAATTCAAGCTCAAAGTTCTTTAGTGATAAATGTACAATTTATCCATCAGTTTTAGAAGAAAAAGTAAGAGCATACAAAGAGTATACATTTTTAAAGTTTAAATTTAACATTATATTGCACAATAATAAGCATCGTACAAATAAGTGTCAAAAATTAATATATTTATGTACTTATTACAATTGTAATGAACAATGTAATTTGTTTTACAATTTTATTGTGAGTTTGCCATCACTGTAAAAAACTCGCTGAACCTATAAAAAGTTTGATCAATAAGCTAGCTTTTTAATCGGGTTTTGAAACAATTTTGGTCTACCAAGTAGCTGTGTATGTCAGAAACAACTTACTCTCTTAGACTCATACTACACGCGAGGAGAGAGACATTCGCGCAATATACGTAACGCTGACAAACATGAACACGGTGCTGATTTAACTATTTTAGGAAGAGTGTTATAAACTTCCGGTCCCATAATGTGAGTCAGTTTTTCCGATCTCGCAAGAGAGTGAGGTATACTATCCTGTTTGTCAGCTTCTTGATAGATCAAGATTGCAGGCAACGTAAGTATGCCAAGCTCTTTGAAATATGGTCTGACGGATGTGCATTGCGACACGCCCACGATGGCGCGTATGGCACGTTTTTGGGCGCGGAATGCACGCTCCCAGTAGGCTGCGTGTGCCTATAGTTCAGCACCGTACTGTAACTGGGAATGCACCGTGGCGAAGTAACACGAACGAGATACATCCGTAGACGCCACTCGGGACACCCGGCATAGTGCAAAGCACGCACTGCTTACTTTAGCTTAAATATGCATAAGTAGGATATCTGTTAATTCTTTGTTTTGTTAAGTAATTACTTTCCATTTTAATTGCGCACCCCGTCTCATAACATTTCTTTTTTTCTTTTTCCACCCTAAGGTCTCTTCCAGGCAATCTTCGCATGTTATTGAAATTGTATCTGGCGTCCTGACTTTATTTTCGTCCTTTTTACCTTGCCACAATAAAATTACTTCCAAGATTAAGATAATCTAAATAAAGGCTACATGCCCCTGCTTAAATTTGTAAAATATCGGCACAACCGGGCGCGGATGGAACAGACGCCCGTTGTTGATAAGCTCCGGATCAGCGGAACCTTTCGCCCTTAATCCATTTCCGATAGCAGACCTCACCCCGAAGGGACAGGGCGTCGACATTTTGGCGAACATTTGTTTTAGATACTTTATGTAAATTAGTACAACTTGTGTAAAGTTAGGCAAATGTGTATGGATAAGAAAGCAATAAGGTGTTTTTCTTTTTTTCTTCAATAATAGGTTAGCACTTGACCGCCGACTCGCCTGATGATAAGTTACATTGCGAGCGTACTTTTATGTGATATAGAGTGACAAGTGCCTGATGGCAAGTTACACGCTTTTGGAACATGAAGAGTCTCAAAGGTCATTACCTCACATTGCGCTGCGTTTGTCACACAGCGGTAAAACATGATTTATCTCTATGTTTGTAATTCTAATGTAAATTCTAATGTAATTTTTCTGCAAGCATTCCCTTAACACCGGAATATAGTAACATTTGCACATTGCTGCTTGGTGGTAAAATAACCGGCAAAGATGTGATACTTACCTAGGTGGACTCTGCATTTACCTTTCGAAAGTAGTAGTCTTGAAGACAACCTGATTATATCTATCAGAAAACAACCAAAAAGGCAACATATTTCTCCTATGATCTTAATATGAAAGTGGAGTTAAACCTCTTTGTTTGAGACTTTCAGAAACAGCAACCTTGAAACATTGTCGCTTTTTGAGGCTGAAAGCGAGGTATGTAATTTGTGCTAAGAGCACTGCAGTCCGGCGGAATAAGGACAAGATGGTATTAGATCATGCAGATCAGCAGCACAGTCTTCGAAAAGCATCTGTCAAGAACGATAAACTTGTAACTTTGTTCAAGACTTTTAAGTCTTTAAAATAAGGACGTCGTTGCCTATTAGGGTCAGTTCACACCGAGACGCGACGCGACGCGACGCTGCGCGCACATTTTTCATAGAGCGACTCAGAATATACCTTATTCACTACACGAAAAGATACACATTACATTGTGAGAATTCAGATTACGTTGCACCACGCAGCACTGCGCCTCGAGGTGCCTCGCGGCGTAGCGCGACGTATCGTGACGCAGCGGTGCATCGCCGGTACGCGCGGCGTGCAAGAGCGGTGCTGCGTCTCACGGTGCCGCGCGACGCCGCGAGGCGCAGCCTGAGGCCGCTGTGGCGACTTCTCTACTATTTCCGTTCAGACTTCGTTTAGAATTGATGCAGTTCGGTCGAGTGCTCGATTGAAAATATAATGATAGACTGGGATCTTGTTATAATCGGACTTCTTGCAGAAGAGGAAGAGGAAGAAGTTTACAAAAATAAAATTAAAAAGAAGACATCACACAGGCGCGGGCGTGGCCGCGCGGCGCCCGCGGCTAGTAGATACGTTCCGCTGCGCCTCGCGGCATCTCGCGACGACGCGCGGCGTAGCGCGAAATCATTGGCCTCTTTGAGTATCGTCGCGTCGCGTCGCGTCTCGGTGTGAATTGACCCTTAGCCTCTTGGCACGTGCTTATGATATGAATCGGCTCGTAGGCCAAGAAACAGGAGAAGAAACCTTCCTAATTTGCAGAGTAATTCGATAAAAATTGTCTTTGAAACGTAATATCTGGATCACAAAGGTTTAAAATGCCGGGACTTGCAAGAGGTATCTTTGAGTAAAATGTAAGCAAACACAATCGGAAATTGCTCCATTCTAAAACTTAAAATTAGCAACATTTCCCGGAAAAACGTTAAAAGTTCACTTTTCTTTTTTCAATAAAAGCTTTCATCTAAACCTTTTCTATTTTTTTTGCCTCTACGACGTCTTTCGACTAATACTAATATACTAAGGGAAAATTTACTGTTAAATAATGTAGTGAGGATCCTATATTTCGAACCAGTTTTATGCAAATGTTCCCGGGTAAATAGAACTCAGTTTAACTGTGAAATAAATTAATTGATCAACAAGGTCAGGTCGAGCAAAACATGCCCCTGATGATAAGCAACGGATCCATAAAACACAGTGCCACGCATTTGAACAAGCAGAGTCCCAATCACTGCCTTGCACTGCGATTTGTCACTGAGAGATGATCAATCTCTTTACCGTGTAACTTATCTGAAAACATTTTACTTCAAACCGGAACACAGTAAAATTTGACTTTGACTCTACTTTTGTGATAAGAACGTTGGATGTGGAATAAGTTGTCCGAGTGGGGTTTCTCGATAGTTATAATCTTGGTGTCTTGAAATCGAGAGTGAATCAGTTTTTCTAGGTAAATATGTTTCATCGTAGACCGCATCGTCGCTTGACATCAGGCGAGATGGCAGTCAAATGTGAGCCTATAAAAGTACTGCTGCAAAGACCCCTAACGCAATGCAAGTCAGTATAGGAAATGGAGCACTACCCAACACGGCATAGCAGCACGCTAGCGATCGGTATGCAGAAATGTGCAGCCCGTAGCACGGTCGGGAGTGGAACGGAAGACCGCCGAATTGTTAACTCGACAAATGCCAAATTGATAAGAATGAATGAAAATTCTCACCAAATACAATTTAGTATAACAACAACCGCCGCAACAAATCTGCTGAAACAATTGCTGGCTTTATTTTGCTATAGATTACCTACGAGATAAAACATACATTCTAATAGAATTTCATACAGATATGTTCCTACTTTTAGTGACAAATAACGTTTAAATACCCCCGATTCCTTCCACGTAGAATTAAAAATAAAAGTGGTCAAGTGCGAGTCGGACTCGCCCATGAAGGCTTCCGTAGCAGCAAGTAACATAATATAAATAAAAATTCTTGTTACCACGTTGTTACTTTAATCAGTGTTATAACAATAGTCAAATTATGACGTATTACAATAAAACTACTTAGTAGATCTCATTCAAACCAATTTTCGTTGATAGGTTACATTTTATGTACATCTTACACTTTTTTTATTTTTGTCATGCTCGTATTTTAGAAGTTACAGGGGGAAGTTTTAAAAGTTACTTTTTACCACTTTGGAAGAGACCCTCGCGCAAACTATTCAGTTTAGAAAAAAATATTTAAAAACCTTAATATCATTTTTGATGACCTATCCATAGAGGGATACACCACACGTATGGTTTTGATCAAAAATTTTTTTTGAGTTTCAGTTATAAGTATGGGACACCCTCAAAATTGTTTTTTTTTTCTATTTTTTGTATCAAAATCTTAATGCGGTCCACAGATTACATCTACTTACCCAGTTTCAATAGTATAGCTTTTACAGTTTCGGAGAAAAGTAACTGTGACATAAGGACGGACAGGCAGACAGACAGACAGACATGACGAATCTATCAGGGTTCCGTATTTTGCCATTTGGCTACGGAACCCTAAAAAGACCATCCTCAAAGGATCTTTCGACGTCCTGACATGCATAATACGTCTTTATAATTGCCTTCATAAGACAGTAAGTAGGTAAGTAAAAATAACTTTAGTTTAAAAACTCGACAGTAAAAAAATATCAACAGATAAAAGTCATAATGTAATACTATGTATTACATAATCATGTTCCATCTAAAGATACTTGGGTGAGGTGATTGAGACGAATCTAACGATATCTTAATTGTCAAAATCCATCCAACCGTTTGGAAGATACGTGGCACTCAAGTGGGAATAAAGAAATTTACAAATATACAAGATACGCGCGAAAAACATAACCTTACTTTCAGTCGGGTAAAAAGATATGTTAAAAAATCGTGAATATCCGACTTTTAAAGAATGCAATGCGTCCTACCTGTGGAATAGTAAGAGTTAGTATATCTGAATGAGAAAAAAAGCCGACAATTGATCTAGAGTTTACCGTGATTCATCGTGTATACCCCATCGTCGATAAACATCAAGTTGTTGTTCAACTGCTAACCTATTAGACATGAAAATAAAACAGTAGCACAGAGAGTACCGACAGAAATGACAAGAAAAAATCACTACGTATGTACATACTTAGGTATACAGATATATTAGTATCAGTTACGGTAACAGTGTCTCGAATCCAATTGTTTTTCCCATATCGAAAAATGCCCAACGCCTAAAAATAAGCCATCACTTCAAAACACCATAGAATGTGTTCACATTCCTGTCAATACCTTAGCCTTCATCTCTCTAAGGAAATAATCCTTTTAAAGAATTTGTCACGTTTTTCGTCGCATTACCGCTGGCAGAGGATTAACAAGCCGAGAGCCTGTCGACTTACAGCCTGGCGTCTGAAAGCGGAAGTACAGACCATCGGTCTTGTTCATAAACGCCAAACTTTTAGCTAAAATATTTTGTTCTGTTTTCGAGAGAAATGATCGTCGCTGGGGAAAAATAGACTATGTTTTATACTAGACCGTTATCTATCTACTAGATGTCCGTCCCGGCTACGCCCGTGGTACATTACGTATGTATCACTCATCGGGATCCCGTACATATCCAACGGTGAAAGAATGACTGAAATCGGTTCATTAATTCCTGAGAATAACGCTTTCAAACAAAACACCTCTTCAGCTTCCTGCTGCGCCACCTGTCGGAAATTGGTCGTACCAACTCAGATTTAGAAATAAATTTTATTAGCAAAGGGAGGTGTTTAATCTGTGAGCGAAGATGAGGTACTTATGTAATCTGTGGCATAGGTTTATAATATAAACATTGTCATTGAATATAAACTTTATATTCAATGACGCAATCTTAGACACATTCTGTCATGTCAAAGCACGAAACGTACGAAAACTCTCAAAAAGGAATATTTTTCCCGATTTTGTTACATTCTTGATTCATGCTCCGCTTCCATTAATAGTAGCGTTGTAATCTATAGCCTATATTATAGCCTTCCTCGATAAATGGACTATCCAATAGAAAAATAATCTTTCAATTCGGAACAGTACTTCCCGAGATCCTAGCGTTCAAACAAACAAACTCTTCAGCTTCATAATATTAGTATAGATATACCAAATTTTTTCCATTTCCATTCAATAGTTGCTCCTGATACCTAATGACCGTGGTCAACGTTGCTTAACTTCTGTGTTTGAGTGTAACGACATTTTTCGAAATATTAAATGTATTCAAATATCATGAGTTAGTACGGTCATTTTTCGAACATTTGGTAATTATGGACAAAGTACACATTCGTTCTTATAAATCTAAAGTACACTATTCGCACCTTCGAGATAAATTAACTATCACCTGTCAGCTTTAGATTCCAACAAAAGTCGCAACAACAGACTCATAGGCAATGGTCTTGTTCAAATTGATATTTTACTTACTATTTATGAAATGATTATTACAAATTAGTTGTTGCGCAAATCTGAGTCAGCTTATCTCCCAAGCTACTGACAGTCAGTAGCGTCCTGTGTCGACTCCTCTGCGGCGTACCATCAGCCCGGGCCACAGCTCGTAGTTATGTATTAATTAACGACTACATCTATCAACCTGTCTCCTTCCGGAGTATTGATTCGAAGCCTGTAACTGACGGTAAAGCCGTATTTTGGGGTAAAGCGCCTAGTAAAGCGTTTTATAGAACGTAATCGTATTATATCTATGTTATACGTTATACTTCAAATCGAGAGTGAATCGGTTTCTTTTAGGTAAACACGCTCCATCGTAGACCGCATCGTCGCTTAACATCAGGCGAGATGGCGGTCAAGTGTAAACCTATAAAAGTTAAAAAAAAAAGTTATTATGAATTTTAATTTAGGCATATCTACGCAATCTAGAATGCTGTAAAATATTTTAGTAATGTCACTTAAATACATAGAATATGGAATATATATTTTCGGCGTTTGTGAAGTCAAGATAATATAAATAAATAAATATTGGTGGACAATTCACACACACATTATAGTATCTTAAGAGATATAATCGAGATAAGCCAAAATCTGTATTTTGAAAATTTCTTAACACACTTTTATAAAGTGTCGATTAGGATTATTTTAACTAGTATTAAACTGTGGTTATGCCGTATTGTTCCCGGACCCATATTTTTTACGAGTTAAAAGTAGCTAATGTGATTTATAATCTATTTCTGTGGTAAATTTCATCCAGATCCATTGGCTTTTTTCACGAAAGAGCAGCGAATATCCATTCGTCAATACATACCTTCAAACTTACACGTTTAAAATATTAGTAGGGTTTCAGTGTTTTTGAAACTAAAACTATAGTTACAATTATAATAGATATCATATTCGTTAGATATCCTAGTCGGTATCTACACGTCAATAATTTTTTCTAGAAAAGATAAGTACCAGTCTTTTTTTAGTATAATTTCTGTTGGTATTTTTCAAAGAGTTTATATTTTACTTATACTTTATCTAAAGTAGTTTTTGTTCTTGTTCCTTAGGCAGAAAAAATATCTCTCACAAAAAACACGCCAAATAAGATAATCGCTGCTTAATACTATGTGTATACTCGTACGACGTCATACGCTACGCTACGCCCAGCGGTAAGATAATATCGCGTCTTAGACTTTAGTCTAGGCACAAGCAAGTTCTAGGCCACGTATATACGGTTGTCGATAATTAGAATATTGTATTGTCCTCAAATTGATTCTCTTGTTCGCGGCTGGGCGAATCAATTACTATTCCATTATACTCTGCATATTGGTCTACAAAATGTAAATTATAGTAAAATGATGGATTTGGTGTGTTGTAGTCGCACTGATTCGTTCTTGGAGCAGTTTCACTCTGGCTCGTTTCTAGTACAGAAGATGGCAGTCTTCACTTAGCGGAACAATGTTGCCTTGCTCTGATAAGGTTGCAGAAAAATGATGTATTAGATGTTATGTCGTTCTTGCTCTGTTTCGTTTTGGCGTAGAATACAGACAATTATATCCTAACTATTGGTCCGGGTCCGTCCCGGCTTTGCCCGTGGTTCATGTAAAACCTGTAGTACTCAAGGATAAGTTATTTATCCGACGGCGAAACAATTTTTGAAATCGATCCAGTAGTGCCCGAGAACAGTGCGTTCAAAAAAAAATTGGCAGCTCGGAATTTGATAGCTTATCGCCATCTTGGATTGGAAATTTGTCATAGTGTATATAAAGTATTCTACGAGTCAAGCTCTTTCATTTGATACTTGATACCTATATTGAGGTAGGTAGTGAATAAATATTTTATACACCATTTTGTGGAGGCGGCCATTTTGTAGAATATCCGTACGAAAATTAGTCAAATACTTCAAATAAAAAAAAAACGCATCGAAATCGGGCAATAAGGTGCCACAGACAGACACACACACAGACAGATAGACAGACAGACACACAGACAGACCGACAGATATCGACGTCAAACTTATAACACCCCATTTTTGGTCGGGGGATAAAAAGTTGAAAAACAGGTCAAATTATTGAAATTGACGAGTGTTATATTTTTTGTTTTAACAAATAGCACCTGTGGCAATAGAAACACAAAAGTAGCTTCTAAAATAGTTCACTATAATGCTAAAGAAAGGTGCTGTTTTTTTTCTAAATAATTTGAAATTACTCTTGGCTTAAAACATGCACTTAATTTGTAAAGAACGCGTCAAGCACTAAAAACAAAACAATATCTAATTATTATCAGTAACTACGAGTACATTACCAAACGATTCACATTTTTGAGTAAGCCACTTCAATTGTAAAGGTGATATATTAATGTCAATAATAATTTGACAAATATTTTCAAACATTTGTCAAATACAAATACAAAAATCTTTATTGCTGTTTGCAGGTAAGATAAGATGATATAAAACATTTAAATAATTGACCCATACAAACTGGCCTCTTCTTCTAGAGGCATGCAATATGTCTGGCAACGCAGTTTCCATTTGTCTGAATTTATACAATGATAATAATAGTCAGCTGATAAAGTCTTTTTAGTATTAAAATTAACGTGGTTGTTACACATATTTAATTGGATAACGGGACACTCACGTATATACGGTCGGTCAATCCGACTCGAGTTTCAACCGCGTCCGGCGGCCTTTTTCAAAACAGTGCACACGCGCGGTGGCTGCCGTTTGGCACTGCGGGCTGCCGCACGTCGTGCACGCAAGCTCAACAACTGTTGCAGGGGATGTTTGTTGTTTAATAGAGATGGAGGATGGCATGTGCCGCCCGCTTGGAAGCCGTGCCTCCATAGTGCTCGGTATGGTGTTCGCGATATGAGTGAAGACACAGTGAGCTCAGTGTGCTGCAATGTTCCCGACTCGCAGCTTACCAGTGATGAAGAGTTCGAGTGTATACCTGCGCAACCCTCTCGCACCCCCTCACCTGCACCCCTGCAACAGCCGTTGAGCTTGCGTGCGCGACGTGCGGCAGCCCGCAGTGCCAAACGGGCAGCCACCGCGCGTGCACTCGCTTGAAAAAGGCCGCCGGACGCGGCCGAAACTCGAGTCGGATCAACCGACCGTATACGTGAGTGTCCCGTTATCAATTAAATATGATAAAGTCTTCTTCTTCTTTTTTCATTTTTAACTTTTAATCGGTTGTATCATATATGTCATCTGATTCATCATGTATTAATTTCTGGCTTCTATCCCGTTGTGTTATGTTAGTGTGATGTGTCGCTGATTTATGTTCTAAAATGCGTTCTTGAGAATTCAATAATAATTTTTGATAGGTTTAATGCTTTCTGAAAACACTCATTATTACATTATTACTCATTATACATTGCAGTATTTTGCAAACATTAAAATGCATTGTTCGCCCGTCGAGACGTCGTATCCACAGACTAAGTAGAGAGATGTCGTATCATCCAGTGGTTTTCTAACAACAAACTGTCTATGGTTCAATGAACTATTTTAACCAAACTATACAACTGTCTGAAAGCTCGCCTTTTTATTGTGTTCAAATCCGTTTAAATTAGAATTCTCGCTAAATCTGAATTCGAGAGTATTTACAAAGCTTTCTTGTGGGTATTAGATAGACTAATGTTTTGACAAAAGGTTTTGCAAACGTATATTTATGAAAGCAGACGAATTTGAAATTAATTTATCTGGAGTAGGTAAGAGTCAATATTTAATGAAATAAAAAATCAAAACCTTTTTTTTTCAAAGACGTTTTATGCTATTGGCCATCTTGAATTTGACATATGTCATATTATTCTACTAGTCAAGATATTTTATTTGACACCTACATATATTGAAGGAGTTCTTTATCCCTATAAAAATTCCCAATTATAGTGGCTGTTTTAGATTTGGAATTTATCATAGTGTAGAGCTATAGAGCATTGAACTAGTTAAACCCTTTCATTTGATACCTATAAAGTTTAAAGCAGTTTTGAAATAAAATCCGCCATTTTGTAGCGGCCGCCATGTCATACTGCTTTTTATTGAAAATTGCTATGCCTATCATACACTTTCGACTAATTGCCCTTTAAAATTTATAAAAAGTATGTATTTACAACTCTATAAGTATTATATCAGCTATCTGGCTGCCATATTACAAGATTTGCTTAGTTTGGGGTGTGGTGGTGTTGTGTGTGAATTGTCCACCAAAATGTATTTATTTTTTAAATGAAAAATACAAGATAAAAACTGGTTCAACCATTCGGGAGCTGAGATGCCATAGACACACACACAGACACGTCCAACATATACCATCCCGTTGTTTCTGCGTCGAGGTATAAATTTAATAAACCAATTCACACACCCCGGCCCTAGACAGAGCCAGGACGAATTGACGCAGGTGCCTTGAACGAGAAGTGGCTAATTGGGGACGTCACTAGTATCAACTCTGTCGGTGCCAAATGCCTGGGTCTCACTATCCACTTACTATATGCGACAGCACGCTCGCTGCGACGGGCTGTAAAAAAGAAGATGAGACAATGTAAAAAGAGATAGATAGAGAAACAGTATGCGATATTATAATGTCGTTCCACCAGGTATTGACTCATAATGAAATTAAAAAATGAACATACAATATATCTAATCAGTAAGACTTAATATACTGACAAATTATTTCTGAATGACAGAAAAAAAATGGCAAAAACAATCATCAAATTTATAACACAACGTGATCCCACGATTCATTTTCATGACATATTAATTAACTATTTATATTTTTTATTAACCCCCGACCAAAAAAGGGGTGTTATAAGTTTGAATGAAAGTTTGTTTCCCAATTACGTCAGATCATCTGAACAGTTCAAGTTGAAGTTTGTATAGGCTAATTTTCAACGAATCATTTCCCACTAAATGTTCCCACTGCTGGGACTCGGCCCTTCTCTCGCATGGAGAAAGTTAAGGCCATAATCCACCATGCTGACCCAGTGCGGGTTGGTGGATGACACATGACTTCGAAAGGTTCTAGGTACATGTCGGTTTCCTCACTATGTTTCCCTTCACCGTTTTAAGCTAGCGCCATTACGCACATGACTTCGAAAACTCAGTGGTGCGTGTAAGGTTTGAACCCGGGGACTCCCGATCGGCAGGCGCCGTTCTCCCGACTAGACCACCCGAAACTTTCAACGAATATCTACAGTGTATTATATGGACAACAACAGAAACTATAATTACACGGGTTGGTTCTAGTTCAGAAATAAATCTATGAAAAAATTACGTGTCTTTTTGAAAACCTTTACACTTGATCGCCATCTCGCCTCGACGATGCGGTCTACAATGGAGCGTACCACTTGCCTCCAATTCACTGTTTAATAATAGCTCTTGCTAGCTGTAATTAATAGAAATAACCTATATTTAAAATCTGAGCATTGGCTTAAATTCTAAGCATTCTTCATTCAAATAGAGGCGCTTCTCCTTTCAAGTCGTTTCATGGAGTAAATTAATTCAAAAGTTTCCCAACCCGCACATTCCCCTCTCGCCCTCTTTATCAAAATATCATTAAACTCTACAAACTACTCCAAATATGGAAATAAAGGCGAGCCTTCAAATTGACAGAGAACAGAGTTCAGTAATTAAGTTTCCAAAACTTTTCTTACTAAATTAGTTAATTTTATAAGATTCGATTTAAGTTACAACTGAAACTGTTTTAATAGTTATGGAATAAATTTGCGTGAATTGAGTTTTGTTAAAATTGTGTCTGTAAGATTAACTTTAGTTTTCTAATTAATTATATTAACTTTAGATAATTTAAGTTAATTTGATGAAAATAATTTTGAAACTAAAAAAATCTCACAAAGAAATATATTTTACCTCTATACAAGGAAACACCTCTAGAATTTGAACTCTTCATGTTCCGCTACTTAGCTACGTGACACTGTGCTGTTATGGAAAGGCGTATCGTTTACCATAAGGCACAGCTATATCCTGCTCGTCTCGTAAAACGTTAATCAAATCATTTTGGACACAAAACGAAAAACACTTACGTTGGTACGTGTATCCATAACAGGTACATGCACCTCTATATATACAAAATGTGTATCACAAAGTAAACACACTGAATCTATTGTTCCACTAAGAATTTTCATTATTTCATAGCTGCGACTAACTCTGTTAGATGTAGTTCATCGTATTCAAATTAGTTTTTTGTTATATTACTTAGGTGACAATCGGTTTGAAATCGGTCAGCCGCTTCTTGGTATGGACTGGATATCCATGCCAAGAAGCGGCAGAAGATCACGTGACCGTTATGGAGTGGCTTGTGATTGGTCAATGTTTCAAACCGATTTAAAATATGTTATTAAGATATGTTATTAAGCACGAACGATTGTAAACGACTGTAAAAGTCAGAAAAATAAGATGAGGATAAAATAAAACAGAGTTATAATTTTAAAGTAACGCTTAGTTTCACTCTCATGGACCTCAGTATATTCTGCTGTGTTTCTTGTAGTTTTTAATAAAGAGTTGTATTGTGTCGTAGTCGCCGTTTGTTCAAGCTACATAACTTCAGATATAAGAACGTCGAGTAATAAAGTCGCGACTGCAGACGAGGAGGTAATGAAACAGTGAGATTACACGCAGTAAAATAAAGTCGAGGACTTAGGGGGGCTACCAACGATTTACGAAAGTTTTTTTTTAAATAGATTTTTTTTTTTTTTTTAAATAAAGAGTGACGAAACGATCAGGACATGTGCCTGATGGTAAGCAACATGCCTGACACATAACAGCACAGTGACACACAGCTATTGGAACATGAAGAGTCCAAATCATTACCTAGCACTGCACTGCGCTCGTCACCCAGAGATCTAAGATCTTATATCTCTAAGCCCTGTAATTTCTCTGGAAACATTGCCCTTCAAACCGGAACACAGCAATGTTTGCACATTACAGCATGGCGGTAGAATAACTGGCAAAGGTGTGGTACTTCCCCAGGCGGATGCTGCCAAGAGTCCTACCACTACTATGATATAGATAATATGAGGCTGGTCAAGCTACGACCTCACTTATGCCCAATAAAACTACTCCAAATATGGAAATAAAGGCAAGCCTTCAAATTTAGAGAGAGCAAAGTTCAGTAAATAAGTTTCCACAACTTTTCTTACTAATTTTACTCAGACTAGAACGATTCAATGTCACATTCTATCATAGAAAGTCTAATACTCGAAAATTCAGCACTTTACACATAGATAATAATACAGTGCAAACATTTGAATTCCTCACACAAATATTTGCACTGGGTGGGAATCGAACCCACAACCCTCGGCTTCGCAGGCAGAGTTGCTACCCACTAAGCCACGAGGGCAGTCGATTAGATTATCATTATTATCATTTATTATCAGATTATCAGATATTTAGATTAATTATACTAAGAAATTGGTGTCAAAAATTTTCAGTCGTGATTACGGAACGTCGATGATGAAGTAAGGTCGCCTTTTCGTGCTACAAGCAGGGTTCGGAGATAAAAAAGGTGATCATTTCTCATCAAAATATATCTCATTTTTTGCAATTTTCCAGTATAGTTCATGTCTTTGAAGCCGTTTTGAACAAAGGAGTTGGCTATGAGCCTTTTGCCACGTCTCGCAATGCGTCTAGGTGTTACTTGGTAAATCTACCCCGAGAGTGCAAACAGTACTGCATATAAGAACGAATTGTCTAAGATAAGTGTAAATTTAAATTTATTTCCGAGTTGATGACTACCATACTAACTCGTAATATTATTGAATTTTGATAAACTGAGTCTCATTCGATCATAGGACACAAGCACCGCACGTCAGTGTAATTATGGATGAGTGGCCGTTCGAAAATTTTGCTTGAAGTATGGTTTTCATACAAACATTTGTAAGTAAAAAATACCTGACCAGCTTGCTTTTTTCAAGTAATGTTTCGAAATACACGAAAAACCAGTGGTAGTTCCCCAGCAGCAATGAGCTGTAGAATAGAGAGCAAGATATCACCAAATGCTTGCGAGTGGTTGTTTTTCTCCACCTCTCCCGGGGATGCATATTTTGTCCTCCGAGATTGCAGAGGTTCTGTGCAAATAATAAAACTGCTACAGATAACGCGATGATGGCTCCCCCTTTCTCTACATTTAATTATAATCTAGTACTTTGTCACGGTTTTAGTAACCAAGGCAGTTGGAATTAGAGCAAACTAACTTTTTACATAATTAATCAAAGCTGGATGGTGTATCATATTTTTTATAAGTAGCATCCCGCGGTTTCGTCTACGTTCCCCCTATTCTTGTATTTCACAGGATCACAGTAATGTTTGCGTATTTTTGATTGGCGGTAGATTAACTGGCAAAAGTGTGACTCTACTGCCCACTACTAAATATTCTACCTCCATAACTGGGTGGTTCTGTTTATATGAAGTTGCTTTTTAATTTTATAAATATACTAGCTGTACGGTACACAGTGTCAGTTTCTATCCCTCGATTTAAATGGACTGTACAATTAATTTTATGAAAAGAAAAAGAGGTGAGAAGTAATTATTCTTTCAGCATTTTGTATCAACCTTTTAATCGCTCCCGCCTAGGGCACCATCAATCACCACCTAGGGCACCTCAGGAGATCTCCTTGCCGAATTGTATGATGAAGCCCCAGGCCTTCACGAGGTTTCTTGAGAGGTGTAGCTGCTTCAGTCGTCGACGTGTGACTGCCGGTCAACGGTCGCAGCCGCAAGTATTAGAGGGAATCTCTAACTACCCTCAAGCCATTTATAAAGATCGAATACTAGCAGTGCTGGCAATACCCACGACCAGTTTTTATTTCTGTTATTTTTTCAGAATCAAAAATAACCTTGGTGTTTTTTCAGAATTTATCCTGTTTTCCAAATTTCAACTTGATCCGTTTATACGTTACGACGTAATTGAGTGACAAACATTAACATTTAATTAGCCGGATTATCTTAATGTTAATACGTAAATAAAAATCTAACGATGTATTAATTCGGCTAGATTCGAGCGAGTCTGTGGCGGCCCACTAGTACATTACAGGCTGGTATGGTACAAGCTTTGCTTAGTTACGAACGTGATGGAGCATTGAGAAAAAATATTGATGAATACCTACTTATTTATGACTTGCTTAAAACTATGCCAGATTGTCAGTTGGGAGAACGCAGACTGCCTGAACCGGAGCCCCGGGTTCAAATCCCACACGCACCACTGCCTTTTAGTATGGGCGTAACACCGCTAACTTAAAAACAGTGGAAGTAAACATCATGAAGGAACCAATATACACACGTGTCTAGAATCTTTCGAGGTCCTGTGTCTTCCTTCAACCCGCATTGGGCGAGCGTGGATGATCATGGGCCAGCTCATACAGACCCCTGGGAGGGAAGGCCCGAGTGGCCTGCATGGCCACTAAATGATCTCATTACAGTGACATTACAATGTACAGTCACACATACAGTCTCATGACAATGAAATTACAGAACACAAAGCCAAGTAAAATTACCAATCCTGTAAACATGTAACAAAAGCTTGCAGGCCCTCCCCCCTGCCCCCTACTCTCAGCTGTAATCTCACCTCGGTTCCACTTCTCTTTATATTTTACACCTCAGTAAAATGCAGTTGTTTCCTCGCTACTGGAATGAGTTTCGCGAAATTGATGCAAGTGTAATGTCGGTTTGAGTTAGTATGCACTTGTTTGACGCTATTTTATTCAACTCGAGAGTCTACTCGTAGATATTAGTTGAAGTGTACTTGGTTATTATATGTTATTAGTAGGCCCCGCGGCTTTATCCACGTAGTTAGTGTGTTATTTTCCCGGTATAAAAAGCCTATGCGTTTTTTCATAGTACCTTTATACGTATATACCTAGTTATACCTAGTACAATATATATAATAGCACAATAATAAATAAATACAACAAATAAGTAAGTAAATAGTACAATAATGTATTAATAGCAATAAAGCTACAAATAAACAAATACCCGTGTTCCAAATTTTAGCCTATTCCGTTCATACGTTACATTCATCCATATATACCAGTAGATCTGCCCTCCCAAATTTCAGGCGCACGGAATTATGTCATCGTTGGAAAGAGTGAGCTCACTTTTTCCGTTTTAGTTGGTTGCAGAAAACGGCGAACCCTGGAACTTTTTACCTTTCACTAATCGTTGTCAATAATCTAAATACCTAAGTAGATACACAACATACCTCGCAGCTAGCGATTCTAGGGGTCAAGTAGATTGGTGGTGTGTAAGCCATGTATACAACACACATAGATTTAGTTTATTACCAATTACAAAAGGCACGTAAGGCACATCTAATGTTTTATATCGATGGTTACAACGTGATTTAGCAACAAATACCTAAATATTGATATTTAGAGGTACAAGTAATATTAATAGGATTGCTATTAGTTAGTTTATAGTAGAGGTAGGAATTTTTGCAGAGTTCACCTGGGGAGGAACTACAGCTTTGTCTTTCTACCGCCAACCAGTAGTGTGTATTATAATATATTAATGTATTTATTATACGAGAAATCACAGGGAATAGAGTCAAATCTATACTAATATTACAAAGTTGAAGCTGAGTTTGTTTGTTTGAACTCTAGGATCACGGGAAGTACTGGTCCGAATTGAATGATTATTTTTATATTGGATAGTCCATTTATCGAGGAAGGCTGTAATCTATAGAACATAACGCTACTATCAATTGAAAAACATATTCTTTTTGAGAGTTTTCGTGCCGTGCCTTGACATGACAGCATGTGTTTAAGATTGCGTCATTGAATGTAAACCTTTGCTAATCAAATTTGTTTCTAAATCTGAGTTGGTACGACCGATTTAGGATAGGTGGCGTAGCAGGTAGCTGAAGAGGGTTTTTGTTTGAAAGCATTTAAGATATTATCAGAAATGACTTAACCGATTTCAGTCATTCTTTCACCGTTGGATCAGTACGGAATCCCGATGAGTGCTATATAATGTACTACGGGTGAAGCCGGGGCGGACATCTAGTGATCTTATACATATCTCCGAGTGATGAGTACAGCGTAGTACGATTAAAAACAAATCACGTTGGAGTCACCACTGTAAGTGTTACTGGTACTGGAGATGGAATGAAACTACGTCACTGTATAAACGACTGATTATATTGATGTTAACTGTACAAGTGACGCGGGACGAGAGACTGCTCGCTCTCCGCTGCCATCCGCTTATATACTACATCTGTCACGTACATACGCGCTTCTACAATACGAACTTGACTCTTCAAGTTCATAATAGCTATAGCTACGTAGCACAGTGTTGCTATGGATAGACGTGTTCCTTTACATCAGATACATGTCTTGTTCGTTTTACACTTTACTACACTAAACACTACAATATCTTGGATCATTGCATCTATTGTTAAAATTTTTTGAGAATATTTGCTGTCGCTTTCATTTATTTACTATTTTTATCGCAAATTTAAGAATTCTACCTATACACAGCCCTTTTACAGCTGAAGCTATTAATTATGTATTCTTGTAATTAAAATTAATTATATTAAATATCAATGTAATGCCTGATAAATTTGTGCTTGACGAGTCTGCATGGAAATACTCATGATGTTTAATTATAATGGATATTTGTGAGTGTAACTAGCATTGACAATAAATGTTTTCTATTCTATTCAATATATAAAATAATTTACTCAACTTCAATTAACTGTAACAAATTCCATTCAATTCTTAATTACAATTGTAGATTGAAAAGACTCGACCTAATTCTCTCTTTCCAAAGGTTCCGATTCAAAATAGAAGTCAAAGCGTAGTGAATCGACAAGAAAGCTACCTCCGAGTAAGACACTGCGCTAGAGCCTGAAAAAAGATACTAAGCTTACATTTGACTTGCTAATCCGTCCATTCCGACTAGGGTTCCCTGTGGTCTTAGCAGCGATTAAAACTTTTGCTGTTATTTGGTTCATATAGATTCAAAACTGGTATACCATAAGCGGCCCACTTAAGGGTCCTACGAGTATTTCTGTGAATTGGGGCATTAGACTAGTGACTAGTAGCTAGAACGTTGGATTGTTTTTATAACGTAGAGTGATGGGACAAGCAGGACATTGTGTCTGATGGTAAGCAGACGTCTGCTTGAAATAGGACAGTGTGTACTGGAACATGAAGAGCCAATTACCAGTACTGCATTGCGCTCGCCCAGAGAAATAAGATTATGAGACAGAATCTATCTCCACGCCCTGTAATTTCTCTGGAAACATGCTTTTGCAAATTTACATTAATATTTGCACATTACTGCTTGGCGATAAAATAACTAGCAAAGGTGTGATACTTCCCCAGGCGGATTTTTCAAAGAGTCAAATCACTGCGGGATTTCTCAATCGTAAGGTTGTAGGTTTCAATCCCGCGCTTCTGATTATACATATTTCCAAGAGTAGTCTTTATCATTATTTGACGGAGAAAGTAAAAATAGTGAGAATACAGAAGTAATGCAAGGGACACTGATACACACATCTGATTGACGAAGATTTACATACTTCTTTATTTATATCAGACATTATCTATTTTTTTGATCTTATTATGTACACAGGATTTTTGCCTTTTTGTAAATGACGTTCTCAAGTGTCAAGTGACACATAATTATCATCGGCCAATCGATATTTGGCCAGCGTTATGATAATCGCAGCAGTGGGAATATTGAGTGGGTAGCGTAAGCAACTACTTACGACTAAGGCTCAAATATATCTACACGTCATTGCGTTCAAGAAATGAAAGCTGTATTTGTTAAGTACTGAACCATTTCGCGTAATTTACGCTATCACTTACCTTTTCTAGTCGCTAAGTAGACTACTCTCTTATTTACGCTATTTTCTAGTGTCTAAAGGAACGTTTAAATAGTATCTTTGTTATTTATCTGAGACAAGCTGTGCTTTGTGCATAGAGAAAAAACGTTTACATCTCTGAGTGGCGAGCGCAGTGCGGTGTTAGGTAATGATTTGTACTCTTCATGTTCCAATAGATACATGTCACTGTACTGTTACGGGCAGGCATGTCGCTTACCGTCAGGCACATGTCCTGATCGTCTCATTCCTCTATAATATGAAAAATCAGACTGCCCATCCAGTTCCAGTCAAACTATCGCATTCATAAGATTAGTAATTCGTAATTATAATAGCTTCAGTTTGCAAGTTTTTTACCAATAATACATCTTTTTTATAATCCCATAGTCAGAATGAGTCGCCAATACAACGAAGTCCTTGTCTCCGATAGGGACATTGATATTTTCCACTTAAAGTTATTCCAATTTCAGAGGAAAATCAAAGAAATTTTACACTTTAATCTAAAAGAATAAATAACCCTGTTGTGCTTACTGTAAATACTATTATGAGTTTTTTTTTATATTATTTGTTTATACATTAATTGTTTCACACTGTTAATATACTTATCTGTTGTGTTATAATATTCTATGTTTATATCTTATTTATCTACTGTTTTAACGCATGTTAGTTTTTAGTTTTAAGTTCAGATCTGTTGGCCTAAGTTTCTTTATGTATTATCACTAATGTAATGTTATTATTATCAAACCACTGAATTTAAATAATTGTTGTTTCTAGGCCCACATAGTTTGGAATGTAATACAGTTCTGTACAGTATACTCTTATGTTATAGTTTATATTGATTACATTCTGTTTTGTGTGCTCATTAAATTAATAAATAAATATGTGCTCATTAAATTAATAAATAAATTAGAAAATTGTAATGTTCTCCTGAACGGTTTTACATTTTATTGCTAATAATTAGCTTCCATTCTTTGAAGGGGATGTTAAGTATATTAAAAATATCAACTTTTGTTCTTCAATTAATAAAATTCGTATTTTAGCCATACAATATTATAAAAGTGGATTTGCCCAGTCTAAAAGCATCGATTTCGTCGTAGCAAGAGCAGATACGTGCGATCTTTAACGCTCAGTAAATGATGTGCCGAATATACATTAAATATCCACTAAACAGTGCTAGAGAGGATAATAATATAGTAGTATAGATAGTAGTGGTAGGGCTCTTGGCAGAGTCCGCCTGGAGAAGTACCACACCTTTGCCAGTTATTCTACCGCCAAGCAGTAATGTGCAAACATTACTGTGTTCCGGTTTGAAGGGCAATGTTTCCAGAGAAATTACAGGGCTTAGATAAGATCTTAGATCTCTGGGTGACGAGCGCAGTGCAGTGCTAGGTAATGATTTGGACTCTTCATGTTCCAATAGCTGCGTGTCACTGTGCTGTTATGTGTTAGGCATGTTGCTTACCATCAGGCACATGTCCTGATCGTCTCGTCACTCTTTATTTAAAAAAAAAAAAAATTTTTAGGATATGGGTTATGTATTGAGTGTTAACAAAAGTTGTTTTTTTTTTACTTTTATAGGCTTACACTTGACCGCCATCTCACCTGATGCTGAAGCGACGATGCGTTCTACGATGGGGCGTGTTTACTTAGAAAAAAACCGATTCACTCTCGATTTGAAGACACCAAGATTATAACTATCGGGAAATACCCACTCAGGCAACTCATTCCACAGCCTAGACGTTCTTATCACAAACGTAGAGTCAAACCTCTTCGTCCGTGTCTTTGGAATATCCACCATGAAACGGTGCCGCCTCTTCGAGCTACGAGAAGTACGATAGAAAAAAGGGCAAGGTGGTATCAGATCATGCAGATCAGTCGCACACTCTCCGAAGTGTATCCGATAAAAAACCGATAAACTAGCACAAAACAGAACATGCCCTTAAACGGATGCAAGCCGATTACCAGGAACCCTGTATATACTCCTGTACGATTTTATATTCTGCTGAAAGGTCTTCACAGACCTAAATAATATATTTATTAATCTTTTGACTTCAACGGTCAGCTCAATAACACATCGAAACGTAATCAAATTTTCTATTGGATATCATTCGTTGCGAGCTCGGAGCAGACAAATTGTTATTTGTATCAATTCAATTTCAAAATATCAGAACAGTATTGGTATATTCGCTATTTGTTTGAATTCAATTTCTATTCCAAACTGGCAATCTTGATCAGAACCTAACCACACTTTCGACCCTCTAGATTTATCTATACCTAGCTTCAACCCACTGTTTTGCTCGGCAAAGGAATTTATATTTTGTATGATATACTCTAAGCGCTGTAGCATGATCCGTTTGACACTTAAGGCTAGTTTCGTAACACGAAACGTATCATGAAACTTGCTGCGTATTACAATATTATTACTTAGTATTTCAGCTGCTCCACTTCAGTAATATTTGAATCATTAATAACTGTTACCAGTAAATTAAATGAGACCCAATTAAAATGTTCTAGTCTACCTAATCTAAGAAGTCTACAAATAAAATAAAATGGAAATAATCATAAGCCAAATGATTTGCGTCAAACGTAACGCAAAAAATGCATTTATTATTTATACTAAATACTTCTAAATTATTCACAGACCGATGAAAGCAATCTATTCTTTCCGTTCAAACTAGAAAGTTTTTAAGTCCAAAACATTAAAGCCGTTTCGATCTGAATAAATTAAGACTTTCTACTAATTGACTCACAGCTTAGTCTAAGCAGCTTTTTGTACTACATAGAGATAACGAAGATGGAGTTTGATGACTTTTGTTACAAAGAAAATAGATTGGTATCGGATCGCCATCTCGTCTGACGTTAAGCAATGATGCTTTTTACGATGCATCGTGCTTTAGAAGAAGAAATCGATTCACGCTAGATTTGAAGACACCAAGATTGTGATTAACAGGATGAACCCATGATGATTATAGCTCTGCTGTTGTAACATTGATAAGTTGTGGTTTGTCATTTATATTTTTCTCTAATTGAATAATACTACTTAATTTGTTTGTTTTTTCACCGATTATGAAGTTAACTTTATTATATCTGTGACTTGCCCAGTGTAACTGTATGTTATAAGGTCAATAAATAAATCTAATCTAATCTAATCCCACTCAGGCAAGACATTCCACAGCCTAGACGTTCTATCACAATAGTAGAGTCAAAACTCATCGTTCGAGTCTTCGGAACGTCAACCATGAAACGATGTCGTTTATTCGAGATACGATCAGTCCGAGAGAAAAAAGGGTAAGGTGGTATTGGATCAATGAATCATGTACACTCTCCAAAATCTATGCGGTAAAATTTTGCATCGATGTTAATGACTTAATTCTCAATTGTGTCGTTACTCTGTTACAACGATCGTGATATAAATAAACCCATTTACACTAAAAAAACTTAATACGCATTAGTGAGAACCAGTATGAAGTAACTTAATTTTTTTTTATTAATTATTATTCACCAACCAACTTGGTGACTAATATATTTATTACAATCTACCCTAATTTGGAAAGTCTAGGCTAATGACTAATTTTCTTATGACTTAGTTAGCTAAATAATATTAAGTGTAAGATTGTGTCCATAAGCACTTTTCTTATTGTCTCTATTAAGGCGAAGTCACTTTGTTCGTTTGTACTTTTTATATAAATATTTAATATGAGATAAATAAATAAATAAACATTTCTTTGCTGCAGAATACCTGTATCAGTTTTTAATCACGTTTTTCCCTAACCTTTAAATGGCGACGACGCCGACGGACAAACCAACTGACATACTCTCCATTACACGTACAACATTAGTTAGGATTTCAATAAATCTTAGACCGACAGTTGGACAAAGCGTTGGTTTCACCAATGACGTACTATTTTATCCATGGGTTGGGATCCCTCCGAGGAGCCGTCCGCCATAACTCTTCTACATTATTTCCAGATATGGGTTCCATTTGTTGAATAGATTTATTCATATACTAACAGACATTTGTATTTCATGTAAAATAATGTTATCATTGACACTAAAACTACAACTGTTCATTCAAAATAAACATGCTTTTCTAATCTGTGTATTGCACCGGAAAAGGTTAAATTATGTTTAATCTGTTGCCCTCTTCTCCGTGGGACGCTAAGGCGGACGGTTATTTTCGAATTTAAAGTCAATAAATCAGTATTGAAGTGCAATTACAGTGGTTTTCTTTAATTTCCAAAGTCTTAGATCAGTCAGATCGACACAGTCCAGGTCTTAGTACAGGAATCGCATTGTCAGCAAGATCAAAGCCACCACAGCGTGGAGCGGATCTGCACGCTGTCTCCGCATCAGGGAGCAGCAGATTTATCTCTCTTTTCTTTTAACTTGAAATGGTAGAGATGGCAATAGCAAAGCCAAAGCCGATTTAGTTAGGCGGCCCGATTGTCGCACGTCTGGTTGCGCACATTATCCTACTAATAATAGAATTTCAATGTTTGGCTGTTTGTAGATCAATCGCCAATCACGTTGTAACGTATGAACAGGTTGAAATTTGGAACACAGTTAGATTATAGTCTAAAAAAACATATATTATATGCATTTTATCTAGAGAAAATAGCGTGAACGGGAACTAAGCGGGTAAAGCCATATAATTCAAGACTGATGATGTACTCGTAGTTAGATACAGTTTATTGGCAAACCAACGAAAAAGAAAACAGAAATAGTTTTATCAATAAACTTTGTATTTAGTGCAACAGTTGACGCCCTTATCACTGAAAGTTATTTGTTCTTTAGAATGTAAAAACGAGAATAAGAAGTAGAAAACCTATGAAAAATTAAAATATGGGATTTTAATATAATACTATATAACTACTAATATTATAAACGCGGTAAATCATTGATATAAAATAGTCTGGAGTACTATTTTTCATTCTGGAAAAATAATAGTACCTATAGAGAAAAACGCCAGAGAAATCGGGAGATGCTACTAGAGTCATCCAGGTAAGCAAATTCTAAAATTTCGTTGGTAATTGAGAAACCACTAATCTGATTTCGATAAAAATTTAACGAGATCTCTAAAGTAGGATCTACCAAACATAAAAATATTCATCAAAATCTATCAACAATAGGCAAAGCTATCGTGGAACATAAAAATGTAAAAAAAAATCAACGAATTGTGAACCTTCTTCTTTTTTTGAAGTTAAAAAGAGTCGTTAACACAAGTACAAGAGGATTTATGGCAGCTTCCAAGCAGTGGCCACATTGTCTGGTTACGGCTCAGTCCGCGCATTCCACTTCGCCGTGGAGTGCAGCACCGGAAACTTTGATTGTTTTTTAACATTGTAACAAACAAACGCAACGGTCTGTCGACTTTCCCAACTGTAGTAAATTGTAGAAAAGAGTCTTCAGAACAGGGACTAATATAATAAGTTTTATATGTTAGGTTAAGCTTTTGTCATACATTATATCATTCACCGATATAATACCAATACGTCAGATGTTATTGACGTCGAAGTTGGCAAACGTAGTGTAGGACACCCTGAGACTAGATGGAGTGACGATATTCGGAAGACAGCAGGCAGTGGATGGAGACGTATAGCTGAGGATAGGGCTGAGTGGCGAGCCATGGGAGAGGCCTAAGATAGGCTGATGATGATGATGATCACAAAATAAACCGGTACATCACAAAATAAAAAAAATACGTGTATACAGCTACGCATGCAAGAAGTTAATATTACTTTTTTTTCCTCGTGCTAAGAAAGTTAACTTCACTCTTAGAATAATAGACAATATCTTTAACGCGAGCTACTCATACTTACAATTCTTACTAAAATTACTATCTCAGGCTGTCGGGTTTTCGTGACCGTGTGCGTGGGCATTATAAAAAAAATCTGGCATCATATTCAATGCAAAAAAAAATACTTCAAAATGTTAAAAACTCATGTGATGCTTCGGTATTTTCATTCTAAGGAGGCCGCCATTTTACGTACCAGAATATATGTAGATACGAGTAGAATATTGTGTATTGTAACACCGATACAACAACAACTAATTAAAATTACAATCACGGTTTATGCAATTTGACTCCACTAGTTCTTTATTTATCACGACAATGTTACAAGACACAAATCTCTATGTATAAAAATGTTACGTTGGTTTGTGTACGCTTCAACAACTCAAAAAGTTCTGCACCGATCGAGCTGAAATTTTACAATGATGTATAATCCGCATCAAGGATTGTTTTTATCTAATTTTTGCATCACAATGTGCCACAGCGAAGCGTGGCAGGGTTAGCTAGACAGCTAGTTAAATATACAAATGTAGGTACACATTTCATACAAAATGATAATCGCATTAATGCTTACCTATACCTTTAGTAAGTGTAAGTTAGTTGAGTTCTGCACTGGCCCAAATCTGAGTAGGCAGTATAGTCACAAGACGATATACAAGGCAGTATAGTAATAACGATCTATATGAAAAAAAAACATCAACAATACAGACGGGAGGAATAGTTATAGTGACATATCCACAAATCCAAAACAGTATTTCATATGTGCATAATTGCAAAGGCGTAGCCAGGCATGTGATTATAAAAATTGTACCATTATTTCACTCGTAAAAACATCATATTTTTACTGTATTGTTTTATGACGCTTCATTTTATAAATGGGGCGGTAATAATGTTGTAACATGCAAATTTTAATGGGTTGTTATACGGACTGCTTTGGACCGACCGGTCGTAATTAGGGGGAGGTTTTTTAAAATATTTATAAAAAAATTGGTTGCCTGTAAAGTCGGTAAACGGGCGAAAGTTTTACGTGACAACGACTTTGAGTGGTAAAATAATTTTACGGAAGGGACGCGTGCCTTTCACTTTTTATGTCTGTCTCTCTCGCTCTTAGGCGGGCTAACCATGCCCGAGTGGAAGGGACGCGTGCCTCTCACTCGCTCTCGTTGTGAGCGCATAACGTGAGTTTCTTGAAGTGTCACCCGGCAAACCAATTTATAAGACGTTGTCACGTCAAAATATGTGTGAGGGAATGTGGTAACTTGGACTCGACAGCCATTAGCTTACTTCCAACTGCTCTTCAGAGAACAGAATTTAAAATTTTGGTAAAATTCCTAATTGAGTACCTATTTTATTTTGTATATTTTAATCACTAAACATAACTTCCTGATTTTATTATGAAAACTAACGTAACCACGTCAGTAACACATTTAAATAAGCACGGGCAGCTCACGTTTGATATAGTCCCATAGTCAGTCCAGTCCGACTCAAGTTTCGATTGCGTCCGGCGACCTTTTTCAAGGAGAGTGCGTGCGCGTTATCGCTGCTCGCTTAGCACATCCACCTTTGACCATATCAAACGTGAGTTACCCGAGTATTTATTCCTAATTACCTATGTATAATTACTGCCATTAGTAGATTTAGTAGTACCTCATCTTTGCTAGATATTCTATCGCCCAGCAATGATGTGCAAACATCACCGATTTGGAGGGCAACGTTGTCGTTTAGGTACTTCTTTTTTTAACATGTATCTTAGATTAGGAGAAGAAAACAAATATAGAGGGAGTGTATAGGTATTAAGTTCAAAATGTACCCGTTTTGAACTTAACTCTACTGCTCTTTAGTCCGATTTTTCCCACGACCGCATTTCTGTTCCCAATTTTTTAAATTTGCATACTTTTATTCCCTAATGTAGATATGTACGTGCGTGTTTAACAGGCAATCGGTATATTTCCCGGCCCACGTTTAGCAGATCCCCTGTCACCTACATATCATGGTTTAACGGTAGTAAGTAATCTCCCGACATTCCTTCCCGCAAGGAGCGCAATGTCCCACCGTTTATGGACCATAAAATAGCCTAGCGTAGTGGGATTTATGTCTGACTTGGATTCTGTTACGTGTGAAATTGATGTTAAAACTTTGTAACAGACGGACACACAAACATAAAATGTAGTTTTGCCTTCCTTCCACTCGACACCATCAAAACGACACCATCGGTGGTGTCGGATGGAATCACTAGTCCATACGACACCATCGGTGGTGTCGTATGGAATCACTAGTCCATACGACACCACCCTAGTGATGTGCTGTTCCACCATTAGTTTTTATGTATTTTGTGTCGTCAGTATTAGTATCCATGTCCATTGTGAAAAATTAAAATATTCGGACGGAAAGACAATAATATGCAAATTGCATGCAAATTGCAATGAACAATGTCAAGATGACCATTTGAGTGACAGATAAATATAAACTTTATCAAATGACATACCGCATTAATGAAACTGCTTGAACTTAATTGGAGTTTTCATATCAACAACTTTGTATGTAGGTATCCTCACTATTAGTCGGTGGTGTCGTATGGACTAGTGATTCCATACGACACCACCGATGGTGTCGTTTTGGTGGTGTCGAGTGGAAGGAAGGTAGTTTTGTCGGTTTCGTCAGCGTTTAAAATGTTCTTTCGAGATTCAAAACTTTACTTTATTCAAACGAAAATCATAAGCTATCAAACGAAAATAAATAATAAAAGTTATTTATCTTAGTGCGCACAACATAAAATTTCATTTCCCGTGACAACACCGAGTCCCAATATTTAACGAAGCGTCCCACTTTCCCGCCGGATAATCTCTCTCGTTTAATAAATTCCCAGCATTGTCCATTGTACACAAAACTAACTGAAATGCTGAACAGTGGCTGAACACACAGAGCTCCGGTACCCAGTAGCTAATGTCTCACCATTTTTAGTTTTTTAAACCCCCGACCAAAAAAAGGGGTGTTATAAGTTTGACGTCGATGTCTGTCTGTCTGTCTGTCTGTCTGTCTGTCTGTGTGTGTGTCTGTATGTGGCACCGTAGAGCTCAAACGGTTGGGCCGATTTCGATGCGGTTTTTTTATTTGAAAGTTAATATCCGTGGGTGTTCTTAGCTATGTCTGGTTAATATCGATTCAAAATGGCCGCCTCCACAAAATGGCGGATAAAATATTTCTTCACAACCTATCTCAATATGGGTATCAAATGAAAGGGCTTGACTAGCAGAGTACTATACGCTATAACAAATTTGAAATCCAAGATGGCCACCACCACAAAATGGCGAATTATATAATTTTTTTCACTACTACCACAATATGGGTATCAAACGAAAGGGCTTGACTAGTACAATACTTTGCACTATGACAAATTTTAAATCGAAGATGGCCGCTACCACAAAATGGCAAATTACATTTCTTTTTTCATAACTTCCTAATATGGGTATCAAATGAAAGGGCTTGACTAGTAGAATGTTGTACAGATAACAAATCTAAGGTAGTCGGGGGTTAATCAAAATTTTTAATTTTGTTCTTGTTATATCATATAGTGATGAGACTAGCAGAACATGTGTCTGATGGTAACCAGCAAGCCTGCCTTCATGCATCGTATAACAGCACAGATACACGCATTAGTTGGAACATGAAGAGTCTAAATCATAACCTAGCACCGCTATTCTTAATTCCAAAAAAACAAAGATTTTCATGTTAACTTTGTTTTTGTTCATCAATATCCATTCAATTTTTAATATTAATTTGTTTTATTATTGCCCAGATACAATATTTTATCTACACTAAATAAAGTGTATTGTAACTACGAAGAGATTTCCTTCAAGTATTTAACTCTTGTTTGAAAAAAAAATATTTTATAAATGAATCAGATGGTATTTGAAATTTTTATAAATTGTTAGTCCGACTAACAACACTATTGACGTTCACTTTCTCTCGTTAAGGCTAGGATGGCCCGGTTTATTATAATAATAGAAATATTGAGAAAGTTGTTTTTTTTACAGAAAACAGGAGAGGAACAAGCTTAAAGCAGAAACCGTTTATTTAGAGGTGTAACGGTCATCTCAAAGCGTAGGTGGCCGTTGGTCACCGCAAAGTAAGGTGGGGTATCCCAAAGCCAGATGGAAAGTGCAAATGGAGCGAAACGTACGAGAGCCTCAAGCCTCTGGCTCTGTAAAAAAACGAACAAGAATGGCTTTTTGACCACTATCTCGCCTGATGTTAGGCGACGATGCGGTCTACCATACAGCGTCATTTTTTTATAGTATAAAGTGACAAGACGAGCAGGACATGTGCCTGATGTTAAGAAACATGCTTGTCACATAACAGCGCAGTGACACGCAGCTGTTAGACTATGAAGAGTCCAAATCACTACCTAGCACTGCACTGCACTCGTCACCCGGAGATCTAAGATATTATGATATCTCTGTAATTTCTCTGGAAACATTGCCCTTCAAACCGGAACACAGTAATGTTTGCACATTCCTGCTTGGCAGTAGAATAACTGCCAAGTGCTGGCCAAGAAGAAACAAATTCATCCTCGATTTAAAGACACTAATATTGTAACCATTTCTCTCAGTTACTTACCACTCAGTCTATTATTGTTCGTAGCTTAGACGTTCTAATCACAAAAGTAGAGACAAACCTCCTCGTCTTTGGAATGTAAACTATGAAAAGATGTCGCTTTTTCGATGCATCTTCTAGTGCCATCGGCCAGGACACATTAAGTCGTGGAGCCAAGTTAATTGTCGGAGTTCCACTACTGCTTCCTTAGCACAGAAATGTAGAACCGTAGCTGAAGCTTTGAAATTAAAACGCAAGTTTTTCCACTCCTTTAGCAAGATAATTATCGTGAAAGAGGAAACTTTGAATTTGTATTCTTGTTGCAATGTCTTGGCTTCTGGACTTAAGACAATAACTTCACTCCGCTAACTTTTCATTAGTCTTGAGGAATAATTCAGAATTATTGCTAGAGTATTCATAATGTTGTGGTTATAGGTAGGTATAATATCCTTACTAATCCTGTTTGTACATTTAGATGTTTCTAGCTCAGTCTACGTAGGGACAGCGTAACGGATCGGGCTGTATTTGAAATATAGATAGGTACATGAAATAACGCATAGGCTACTTTTAATCCCGAGAAATAACGGAATGGGACTTGCTTACAAAAACAAATGTCCGACTAAATGCTCACAATAAATACACAAACTCATCTTTATCTGTCATGGTAAATTGCATGTTTCTTTCGGTAAAAGTATATTTTTAACCAAGATAAGCTTTCTCTTGACCGCTATCTCTCCTGATGTTACGTGATGATGCGGTCTAAGAAGCGTACTAACAAAGAAAAAACTATTTCACTTTAAAAAGTGAAAAACTATTTCACTTTTAGTTTTCTTCAATGATACTTTTATTCGTCTGTGAAACTAAGTTATTACAATTGTGTTGTTGTGTCGGAGACCAAAGAAACGTTTGCTAGTTTCCACCACAGTTTGGTATATAGACATTTCGTGTTGTTTGTGTTTTTCTAAACTAGGAAAACTATATGTTATATTTTGTTCCAACTAAAGTAAAACCTAATAATTAACGATTCCCGCAAAAATACCACAAAACAAAATACAAAAACGACCATTTCAAACGTATCTCCTTCCGTAATCGTAATAAAACGGAACTTTTTCAACTCAACTTCAAAACGACTTCATTTGTCACTATAAAAGTTATTCCAATTTGAGCTTTGGTAAGTTGAGACTATGTTGGAAATACTCTGAGGTATGTTTGTATATTTTTGTATAGTTATTTAATCCATTAGTAGACGCGTAAAGGGATATTTCCTGTACGAGGGAGTAATTATGTTGCTTCCTGGAGAGTTGTTCCGGAATGAAATGCTCCAGGCACTAATGGGACATGCAAGGATGCTTCAAACTATTTAGGCTTAGTGTTACAACAATTCAGTGTTTTTGACGAAGTTCCTAAGTCAAAGTTCTTTAATGATAAATGTACTCCTAACGGCAGCCTTGGAGAAGATAAGAGAAATCGAGAGATATCTCTAGCTAGTTGGCTATGCCAAGAAACGCCACTTGATCACGTGACCACAATATGATTGGTCAGTGCTGTTTGAATGTCATCTACCTAATCCATACTAATATTATAAAGCTGAAGAGTTTGTTTGTTTGAATATAACGCTATATGCTATAGAACATAACGCTACTATCAATAGAAGGGGAGCATGAATCTAGGAGAGAATCTAGAATGTAACAAAAACGGGGAAAAATATTTCATTCATTGAATATAAGCCTTTGCTAATCAAATTTGTTTCTAAATCTGAGTTGATACGACCAATTTCCGACAGGTGGCGTAGCAGGTAGTTGAAGCGGCTTTTTGTTTGAAAGCGATATTCTCAGGAACGACTGAACCGAATTCAGTGATTTTTTCACGTTGGATATGTACGGGATCCCGATGAGCGCTATTTATGTACCACGGGCGAAGCCGGGGCGGACATCTAGTACATCATATATACCAACTGAAAACAAATTATTGGACAAAATACTATTACGATAAAATACGTCTAGCAGAGTTAGAGACACCCAACAGATTTTAATACAAAGCAATAATCAAACTTAAAAGAGATAGGTATGGTATTTACTTAGGTATACGTATCACTTTTCATCGGAGAAAATTCAAACATTACTGAGTAGAAAAAACGGAAACTGAAGAATAAAACGAGCTCAGATCTACCATCTTGTGGAGTTTGTTAAAAACCGTCGCCATAAATACCAATGAGTGGTTGATCACCGCGTCCCAACGAGAATTCCCGCCAAATTCATCAACGGCGGGAAACGATGCCAATAAATAAAACATGGCCGGCGACCATAGACAATGACAGATGGCTTTTATAACCTCTCCCGGATCGAACCTAACCTACTCCATGAATGATTTATTTATTGATCTGTGGCTCGGTTTATTAGAAATTTGATTTTAATTGATCTAAAGAACAATAATTGTTTAATTTTAATTTATTCATCATTTTAGTAGTGATTTGACTATGCGTGATGAAGCACTTGACTAAAGTACTAGTAAGTACTTGACTAAAGAAATCTCTGAGCATATATTCCAAATTTACGTTCTAGCGTAATTTTTCTCCGGTTTGAAGGTTTTTTAAAACTTTGAAGGGCCATGTTACTAGACAAATTACAGGTCTTAGAGATATAATATCTTAGAACTCTGGGTGACGAGCGCAGTGCAGTGCTAGGTAATTACTCTCCATGTTCAAATAGCTGCGTGTCACTGTGTTGTCATTTGGCAGGTATGTTGCTTACCATCAGGCACATGCCCAGCTCGTCTTGCCACTCATACTATAAAAAATTTGTACAAAATAAGCAAGTTTCAACACACGATAGATAGATTAACACCAATCTGAGTAAAAGCAAGGTTAAACGTAAGTTCAAATACCAAACAAAAAGCAGTAGTAATAGAACTATGACCCTTAAACGTACGAGCTACAAAAGCCTCATTCCCTCGCACGATTAGCCACAATGGCCAATTGGCAGATTTTTAATTAATATCATTCACAATGGACGCGCGCCAGTTGATTGATGGCGCGCGCTGCCTGCGTGGGTGCTCACTGAATGCTATTGTGCCCTGATAGCTAACCAATTTAATGTTCGACCGCTTTATGAGGTTCAATTTTAGAGATACAATTGCTTTGGAAAAGGTTTCGTGATTTACTGGAGATATTTTTCTTCTTAATTACATTTCTGAATTTAATTTTCTCCATAAAAATTTTCAATCTGCCTCTGTCCGGAATAAGTTAAGCCTATTTTTCTTAGCTTTTGTAGGTATAAAAACCTCGTGCTAAGATTATGTTATGTAAAAGCTTTTTATATTTACTAATTTTTCAGTTTTCTAATTGCAAAATAAAATATTTCAGTATGCCTGTTCCCGAGGGGCTCAACCGATTTTAAGGTCTTTTATCTGTTGTGTTCGTTCGAAAAAGTGACATCCTTCCATGGTTGATGTTCTAAAAACTCTAACGAAAAGATTTGACTTTTTCTTACTTTTGTGATAAGATTCTTACTCTTGTGATAAGAACATCTAGGTAGTGGAAATCGTTGCCTGAATGGGTTTTCCCGGCGTTATTACTTGAATATATCGATGGCTAACGGCCGAAATGGGATAAGCGCCATTTTTTGAGGTATGGACTTATATATATGGTTAGAATCGCCGTTTTTTTCTGCGTCGTTTGGTCTGGGTTACATGCTTCTAAGTGAAACTTTTTGTCGTTTAGGCAGTAGTAAAAACAGGAGACGAAGCCACTTTTTTTTGTTAAAAGCGACACATTTTTTTTGAGAATTTTAATTTTGGTTGTTGATCGATAAATATTTTAAAATATTGGACTTAAGCTTTTTGTCCCTGCTGTAAACTTTTGTTATTTAAACGTTAACCTTTTTTAGCTGGAAAGAAATATTTAGAAATATGCGTTTAAGTAAATAGGCCATAAATAATTATTTGTAGAATTCCATTTAGTCTTTTATGCCTATTATTTTATTAACCATATTTGTCGGTTATATAGTTAGGCCACATTAATTAGATTTTATTTTGGAGTTTAATATTTATTTCGTTGTTGATAACTAGATAGCAAAATGGCGGTTACTACATTTTGCCCCTTTGAAAACTTAGTAATGTATTGTCGCTTAGTCTTTTTGCTACCGATACTTAAAACAGTTCTGGTGCTTAGATAAAAAGCAAAATGAAAAGTTATCCTTATAACAATTGATTTTAAGTGAAAATGTCGTTTACGTAATCAAAAAGAGTTGAAAACGTCGGTTCGGTCGGTTCAAACGCCAACACGCCGAGCTTCAGTAGCCTGAACACAAACAAAACACAACAAAAAAACTGAATGCTATAACCATTTTTTAAAGCTCGCCAAAACATTCATAGAAATGACCCTAGCACTTTATGTGCTAGTTTTGTTCTCCAAAAGGTATTGAATACTCCATATGGAGACAGTATGCTATTATTTTATTCCCGTAAATTAGCTGTGTATAATTTTTGTGTGTACCAAAATGGTACTCGTAGTAGCAATAAACATGAATTGCTACTGTTGGAATGAATCTAATGGTAAGAGAGGTGCTAACGAAATTTCAACAATACTTGATAAATACATACGCATAGTTGATGAACGTGGCTTAGTAAAATATTTGTTGCTTTACTCCGATTGTTGCCCTCGCCAAAATAAAAATAGGATAGTTATGGCAATGCTACATTCAACATTGCAAACATGCAATAACATTGAAACCATACAGATCAACTTCTTACGGACAGGTCATACATACATGCCTGTTGATTCTGTACATGCCGTTATAGAAAGAAACATAAAAAAATAGCATCATTTACGCACCTTCACAATAGTACACAATATTTACAAAAGCAATACAAGATCCAGAACCGTATAAAGTGGATTTTTTACAGTTTAAAGACTTTAGTAGATGGGATTCAATCAGCGAAAAATATTTCAAAGGGAATCTAACTGGTAAAATAAGTAAGATGCGCGTTGTTACATATCAGAAAAAGAGAGATGACGTAATTTTTGTTAAAAACTCGATGAATGACGATGCCGAATCCTTTTGCGTGGAAGTTCAACCAAAAATTAAGATGACTCCACCAGCATGTTATAAGTCTCAAATTCCTTTATCAAAGGTAAAACATGATGATTTACTTAAACTTTGTAGAGATAACGTGATTCCTCATTTCCTTCAAAATGAATGAAACAGCCTTATAAGCTCTAACAATGTGAAGGACACACTCCCTGAGTCGGATATCGAATATGAGTAAGAGAGAAGGTTTATGTTACTTCACATACTGCGATATGTTTATTGCATAAGTCAAAGACTTGAGAACTTTTTGACATGGCTAGTGTACTTGTTATTTTATAATCTTTGATTGTTTTTAAGCGTTGTCCTTTTTTTGTGTTTGTAAGCTTAGCCTCATAGACCTCTATATTATTTTTAAGTTAACTTGATCTTAGATACTTTATACTAAAACTGTTATTATTGTTGTTAATACGAGCAACTGTTATTAATAAGTACTGTAGCTACTGTGTTTAAATAACTGTTTTAATTTTTATGGCTGTTAAAAACAGATTTGATTCTTGAAAGTATTATTTTTTCCTTACTTAGAACTCTAGGCCAAGCCCAAAATCTTCTCTCATTCTGTCTAGATATCAACCTAATGTTCAAAGTATTAACACATCAAAATACATCATAAAAATAATCAAACGAATAGGCGCGATATTGTCAAATTTGAACTTGATACAATTTTCCATTCAGTCAATTTTCATTCGACAGCCGGTTATACCATATTTCCCTAATTTTATTTCCCAAAACTCATACTAGTGCTATTTTGCTTCAGCTTAAATAGAGTAAAAGATGTAGTTATATCATTTTAACTGGAACGGATTCATATTGCAATTTCATTTACGACATTTTGGCTGTTTGCAATTAGAAGTCATTTTAGGATAAGCGACAGAAAATAGTGTTTACAGGCTAAATATTAAACACATAACAATGCCATTCAATAGCTAGTGTCTTAAATATCATGTATACAAATTTCTAGACTTTCGGAAGCTATACTTTAAGTTTTATGATTTTTTTTAATTTTATTTGAACTTTAAATCACTCTCCTCTAAAATTCAACCAGTGGCGCTTATCCCATTTCGGCCGTTAGCCATCGATATCTATTGATTATTAAATTAACCCCATACAAACGAAGGATGAAAAGTCGCTTTCCGCTTGTAATGCCATCTATTGTCAAGTACAACAGTTGTTAGTTTGTGCAGATGCATCGTCAATAGGATTTTATTGTGTTTTTGTTAGAATATGTACTTACTTAGATACGAATTAAATGCGTTGATAAAGGGCTCTCAGTAAAAGATTTTCTCAGGAAAAAAAGAACGAAAAGAAAAGATCCGAGTGTAACCATCATCAGGATTCGAACCGGGACCTGTTGACTCCGAGGGCGAGCATATTCCGTCTGAGGAATTTAGACTTAATGAACAGTGGCGAAATAAGTTTTCGTATTCTAATGACATTGTAGGAGTTTTTCATTGTCTAAAAACGCGCATAAAATGATGTTTCTAAAAAATAAAACCTAGCTAGATCGATTTATCGTCCCCGAAACCCCCTGTATACATAATTTCATGAAAATCGTTCAAGCCGTTTCTGAGATTCAGATTCTATATATAATTATAAACCTATATACCTACAATAATTGGTCGTTTAAAGGTATAAGATAAGATTAAATGTACACGTTCACAAAGTTATTAAAGTCACAAAGATAAATGAAAATAATTACTTAAGAAGTAACTTTAAAAAAATGTCATACTCCTAAAACGTTGAAAAAATAAAAAGTTGAGGTATTTTAAAATCATTATATCGTTAAAACGGACTGATGCACAAATAGACAGTCTGTGTAAAGTATGTCACCTGACGACACGCACTTGCCTTACATAGTGTATCAATTTCTCCACGCTAAAGAAGGCCCTTATCTCAGAGAGAAAACAAATTGGGCTGTTTATATGTACCTGCTTTGTTTTGGTTTTACCACGGATATTCGGGGTTTTGACGTGACAACGTCTTATAAATTGGTTTGCCGGGTGACACTTCAAGAAACTGCGTTACGCTCCGCTCACGTTATGCGCTCACAACGAGAGCGAGTGAGAGGCACGCGTCCCTTCCACTCGGGCATGGTTAGCCCGCCTAAGAGCGAGAGAGACAGACATAAAAAGTGAAAGACACGCGTCCCTTCCGTAAAATTATTTTACCACTCAAAGTCGTTGTCACGTAAAACTTTCGCCCGTATACCGACTTTACAGGCAACCAATTTTTTTTTTGTTTAAACTTGACAGATAGTAAATCGTGCTTCGTATCATATGTAGATAATTTGAGAGCATGCAAGCCCGTGTGTAATAGCTAGTGGTAGATATAGTGTACCTCCATCAACACAAATGACTACATACGGCGGGAAACTTTCACTCATCTCGCATATTGAATTATGACACCACAGTACAGCAAAAGATAGAGAAGTACGTCAACTGTCTCATATATTTTTGTAGTGGTCTGTCTTTGCAGGGTCCTCTTGGGTACGTAGATTAAGACATAGGATTGAGGAACCGTTGACAGTTATTTCACCACCAATCATTAATCCACAAACATCATTGTAAGAACAAGTGGAAGAACAATTTTTCAAGTACATGTAGAAATGTAGTGGTAGAACAATTTGAAGTAAAAAAAAAATTGCCAATCATTCAACCAATCCAGCAGTAGTAAAAACATCGTTGTGTTCCGGTTTTAAGGGTAATATTTCCAGTGTAATCACAGGGTATAGAGATAAAACTACTTAAATCACTTTGTTTTTTTTCTTTTAATAGTCAAAGAGTAGCAAGACGAGCAGGGCATGTGATGGTAAGCAACATACCTGCCCATAACAACACAGTGTCGTAACACACATTACCTAGCACTAGGCTGCGCTCGTCACCCAGATATATGTATATATAGATGTTTTATCTCTATGCCCTAGTGGCTTAGTTGGTAGTAGCTCTGCCTGCGAAGCCGAGGGTCGTGGGTTCGATCCCCACCTAGTGCAAATATTTGTGTGATGAATTCAAATGTTTGCACTGTGTCTGGGTGTTTATATGTATAATAAGTATGTATTTAAAACTATATAAGTGTTATATCAGCTATCTGGCTGCCATCACACAAGCTTTGCTTAGTTTGGGGTCAGATGGTTTTTTTTTTTTTTTTAAATTTATTGAAAGGGCTTTGTCGCTACGCGACCATATCGCCCTGTAATTCAAAATCATATATTACAACACAAAAACAATGTCTTAAAAATAAATATGACTATTTCTTTAAACCAAGAACCACTAGGTTATGTAACATAAGCGCTGTGTCGGTATCAAGGGAAGACAAGATAGCATTACAATATCCCACCTCAGTGATGTCGTTCCGGTTGAAACAAGATCTTCTGAAGCTGTCATTCCGTACACATTCCATCAATATGTGCATGACATCCTCAATTACCCCGCACTGATTGCAGTTGGGAGATGAAACCTTCTTCATGAGATAGGCAAATTTATTTGATGGAATGTGACCAGAACGAAGCCTGAGAGCAGATACCAAAACATCTCGAGGCAAGTGGGCATTGCTAATCCATGGATACCTTGTTATCTTGGGTTGGATAGTTTTATACCAAATGCCAACTTCCTTGGACCGCTCATCGAAGTATTCCTGCCACAACATCCTACAATGATTTCTGATATAGCTGGTATAATCAGAGAACAGGGGGGTCGCTTCCAAAGGAATTCCATCTGTTGACGCCTGCCTAGCTAGCAAATCTACCGCCTCATTATCTCTTAGCTGGATATGAGATGGAATCCACTGAATAAACACCTCTCTATTTTCAGTTTGTAAGAGTAAAATTGATTCGATAATGCTGTAGGCTATCGGAATGCCTCTCGCCGAGTGCGAGACGCACCGAGCCAGATGCTGTATTGAACTTTTGGAATCTGTCAAGATGACAAATTTATGATAGTTTATAGAGCGAATGTAAGCTAGCGCTTCTGAAATAGCAAGTAATTCGATATGCATTATCGAAATATTAGAATCAATTTTAAGCTTAGTGTGGTTGTTATTTAATGGATCCAAACATGCAGCACCACCGTTAGAGCCATCTTTAGAACCATCAGTATACATTTTATAGCAATCCACATAACGCTGGTCAATGTAACTAACACATATTGACTTTAAGGTATTCGTGTCATAATATCGCTTCGCATTATCAATTTGTGGGATTGCATCAGATAATACCTCAGATAGATCGATATTACTCATCCAGGTTTTCAGCATAAACATCTCAGACGCGATATTACTATGCATAGGTAATAAATCTAACTCGGAGTGGGTGTGTGTAAGTAAAGGTAGCTTCTTATTACGCCAGAATCGCTCCCGCGTGGTATTGGTTAATTTTGTAAAATTTCGATGGATTTATTATTTGAAAATGATTTAGCCTTCAGCCAATACTTGGCGGCGAGAAACTTTCTACGGTACTGCAATGGAGGAAGGTGTAGATCACTCTCCATAACATGAATTGGAGTACTTCGTAAATATCCTCCAATAACGCGCATTGCTTGATTTTGAATCTTGTCTAACTTGAGTAAATGAGTTTTACAACTGTTGTCATAAAAAAAACTTCCATAATCAAGTCGGCTTCTAATCACCGCAATGTATAGACGTCTGAGATGTTTTTGATGAAGACCCCAGCTTGCCCCAGCTAAAACTTTAACCAAGTTTATCATTCTTACAGTTTTTTGTGCAGTTTCTTCGATGTGTTTACGCCATCTTAGGCGACTATCCAGCCATAAACCTAGGTATTTGACATTATTGACTATAGGTAAAGAAATATCATTAATTTTGAAGTCCAACACTGTCCTACTTCCACCTTTCCTAAATATGCATACTTTGCTCTTAGATAAAGATATAAATAACCCAATACAAAACAACCACGAGTTTAAATCAAGACATGCCCTTTCCAGATCGGCAAGCGCTTCGTCTACTTTAGTTTTCGAAACATATAAGACAAAATCATCGGCGTATTGAGAAATCACGATATTTTCTAAACTGTTACAAATATTTGCAGTTGCGAAATTAAATAACAAGGGCGACAAAGGGTCTCCTTGAGCGAGGCCATAGCCAGTGGTTCTCACTATTCCAGTTCCATCCGCAGATACTTTTAAGCGTCTTTCACTCAAAAATGACCAAAGGTAATTACATATCCTCGATCCTACCCCCATGCCGTCTAGGATTTTTGTTAGACAGGTTACATCTACATTATTATAGGCACTATCTAAGTCAATAAAACATGCCGCTGTTGTCAGATTTTCGAAAATCCTATCTGAATATAAGACACTAGCCGCACAATATTATCGTAACATGATCGACTCTTGCGGAAACCTATCATGTCCGCTGGAAACAAGGATTGTTTTTCAGCATACCATTCCATCCGTTTGCTTAAAATGGCGTGGAAGATTTTGCAGAGACAAGATATAAGCGATATGGGTCGTAAAGACGATGCAGAATCTTGTTCCCGGCCCGGTTTGGGGATGGGTACTATTTTAATATCCCTCCACTGTGAAGGGACATAGCCGGCACTAAAAATGTTGTTGTAAAGTCTAAGTAATAGAGAGTGGCCACTAAAAGGTAAATTCTTAATCATAGAAAACGATATTTCATCATTGCCGGGTGCTGAATCACTTTTCTTAATAGAATTCCTGAGTTCTTGTATGGATATTACACCTTCTAGCTGAACGTGGTTCGAGTGAAATTGTGGTCGTGGTGGAATGGCATAATCAGGCGTCAAAGTATTTAATAGTTCTTCTACCTTTTGTCGACTAGGATTGCTATTATTAGAGTTAGTATTGTGACCTTTGAACCATCCCATTTTGCGCCACATTGTGGAAGAGGATGTAGATTCGTCAATTGAAGAGCAAAACTTTTGAAATGCTTTACTTTTGCAGCCCGAATCATTTTTGAGCTATTTGAATTTTGTCTTTAAGAATCTCTAAGTTATCAGGGGATGGACATCGTCTGAATTTGGTTAAAGCAAGGCGACGTTCAGCCACTGCTTTCGACAGGCTTGTATCCCAATATGGTTTTGGGGAAAATCTATTATTAATATGCTGTGGAGTTTTACATAAGGTATACAAGCCTCTGCCGCTAATTGCAGAACTTGCTCAAATTTATTGTAAAAGTCTGTATGTCTTCAGGGATTGTAAAATTTTGAAATAAGTCATCAATTTTCTCACTATAAGTCACCCAATCACCTTTTTTGAAATTTCGTTTTCTATTAAAATGTCTTGGTACCTTAATCATGCTAGATATTTGGATTATCAAATGATCACTACCAAGAGACTCATTTGTAACCTTCCATGATAACCTTGTAGCCAGTTCGGAAGATGCAAACGTAACATCTGGTGAAGATTTTTGTAAGTCACCATTTACAAGTTTAATTCTAGTTGGCTCACCGTTGTTCAAGGAAATGAAATTACAATCAAGCATACTATCATGAATTAATTTCCCTCTATGATTTGTTTTGTACGACCAGGCCTGGTGATGAGCGTTAAAATCGCCTAATATTAGTGTTTTGCTACCACATAGAGAAAATATCGAGTCCCAATCATTTTGTGTAGTTTGCACGGGAGAAGGACAATATAATGCAATTATATTCTCAATACACCGACAATTGTTTATCTTTACCTGTAATATTTCAATTTCTGGGTTCGAATGTTGTATAGTGCATGACACAGATTTAACGGACTTATGAATAACAATAGCGACACCACCGTAAGTATCTGCCCTATCCATTCTGTATACGTCATAACCCGATATTTTAAAACGACTTTCACGTTTTAACCAAGTTTCAGATAAGACGGCTATGTGTATGTTTTCCTTTGTAAGAAGTGATTCGAACGCCGTAGTTTTTCTAAGTATACTCTGACAATTCCATTGTATAATTTTAAGATTAACAATAGATTGACTACTATCCATATTCGTTAATGACGAAGTTCATAATCGTCGACATTAAGGAACTGGCTGACACACTACCGGCAAGCTTTGTAATGACCCATTCTATTAACATTGAAATAATTTGTTGAATTTTAGCTTCCAATGAGTCTTCGCTTAATATTATGTTTTTAAAACGTATCACTAGGCACATAAAACTAATGTCGTTTGACCTATTTTTGTTATCTTTATGATCTTTATTGTGTTGCGCTCGGCCGGCGTCATCGGTACAGCCCTGTTGATACCTATCCTCTTCGACGGGCAGCGGCGGCGCGGCGGGGGTCGGGGGGCGGCTGGCCGCTCGCTGCCGCTTCTGTTTCTTGCGACTAGCGGGTATCTTTGGAGAGTCTTCTACCCGCGGCGAGTTGAATAAATCTGACCAACGTCCGACCATACGACTCAAAGAGGTTACAGGTGTATTCTTACTTTGATCGGGGATCTCCGGTACCGGGACCGGGCTTGCACTGCGAATGGATATTGGTGATGGCGGTACGTATATAGTAAGGGCTTTTCTGTACGTACAATTGTACTCTGCCATAATTTCTCTTAGTCGCCGTTCTTTTTTTGTACATTGGACAAACTTTTTGCAATGCCATATGGTTGCCCGTACAATTGATACAACGAAACTCGACTCGCTCACAATTCTCATGGCCCTTTGAGCACTTAGGACAGACTATCTTTTTAGACGGACACATTCTCAGATTGTGGCCATATCTCCAACAACGGCTGCATTGGGTGACCGGGAATATATAAGGGTCCACTTTCACCTTCATACCTAGAATAGATACATGCGTTGGAATCATCGACCCTCTGAAACCGAGACGAACGGACTCCGATGTTATCCAGGCATCCTTTGAAGTTCTATCAGGGTTTCGTTTTTTTAACCTTTTTGCAGATATCAGATCGCACTCGAAAATATATTTCTAACAATATCTTGCTCCGTTAGCTCAAACTCGATATTTTTGATGACTCCGAAGGATAGTCCAACTTCAGACGTCTTTTGGCATCTCCATCCAAGATCCGTAAAAGTTTGACATCTGACAAACCCATCGGCACTTTCTTCATCCTCAAATGTTATTAATATCTTGTACTGGTGTACATACTTAACACGGTTAATATTTTTTATCTTATTATCTTTAAATATGCGGGCTAATGCGAACTGTTTAGGTAGTATGATATCTGATGTAACACTGACCTGAGATTTCTCCTCAACTTCACCTTGACTATTTCGTCTGAGGATCTTATGACCTTTGGTGATGGTGCTCCAGCCGTCATCGGATGACTGTTCATCTCTAGTCCTCTTCGCGCTACGCGTAGTATTATCTTCTAATTCGCATTCCACTGACTCTTTTTCCAAAACATTTGGCTCCATTGCGACAAAACGAACGCCTAGGTACCAGGCACACGTGCGCGCTTATCGCGCCGATGATACCTTAATTTTAATTGACTTCCGAGACAAAGTAAAACGACCTATCCGTTCGAAGATCAATCGACGAATGGGGGTCAGATGGTGTTGTGTGTGAATTGTCCACCAATATTATTTATTTATTTATTTATGCCCTGTAATTTTACTGGAAATATTTTCCACAGCCTAGACATTCTTAGCACAAAAGTAGAGTCAAATCTCTTCGTTCGCATCTTTGGAACATGAACCATGAAACGATGTCATTTATTCAATTTTTGTTGAAGTATTAGAGACCACTACCAAAAAGCGTCATGAAGAGCTGACCTTTTTTCCCAGGGAAAATCCATTACAGATACCATCAGCCCCAGGGTGACAGTGGTTATGTGGGGCTCTCCGTTGCTGAAGTGACGGCTAAAAACCCTGGGCTATCACACCAGCACGCAAAGTGATCGGGACTACGAGCACGCTTCGGCACTCCTCCCCGGCCCCGACTACTCTGGCCCTATTAAGACCCCCTCTTGCGGGGCAATTCCTGCCCGAGCCCTCTGACCCTGCGGCACGCATAGCGCATCCTCTTTGACTAGATCACGGCGACGATGCAGTTATCGTGGTTGAGAAATATGTAATTCTACCGATAACAAATTAACACCAACTCATCCTACTGCTTTCGCTCCACTGTGCCCAAAACTCCCAAATTCATACGTGACAACGCATTAGGCCGCGTACAGTGCACATTAATCTTCGTCACTAGCACTAATTAGTTCCTAATTCATAATCGCGCAGTGTGACACGCCTTAACGGACGTATATCTGGATAGAACCGGTTGGAACCGGATTTATTTCGGGTTTTGTGACGGGTGTGAAGGTTTGAAGGGATTAGTTAATTTTCTGCTAAGAGCGGTGATTTTAATTCGATTATGGTTGATTAATTTGGGTGTTATGATAAACCACTATGTGAGGTGTTTGTTCCAAACATAGTTTTAGAAAAAAATAAGCATCTGCCCGTGTTTTCACTGCGTAGTAATTAAAAAATAATAATTGAGTAAGAAACTCTAGGATTTTTCTGTATGAAAAGCGGCTTATGTGTTATATAGAGTTCTTCTAGTCTATAATCTGCCCTAGTTCCAATTTTCAACTCGTTTCTTTAAGTTTTATGACGTGATAGAGTAAGCACTCTTTTTTTATCTATATTAGGTTCGCACTTGACCAACATCTCGCCTGATGTTAAGCGATGATGCGATATACGATAGAGCGTGCTTACCTAGAAGAAACTGATTCACTCTCAATTTGAAGATACCAAGATTGTAACCATCGGGGAAACACACTCAGGCAACGCATTCCACAACCTAGACGTTCTTATCATAAACGTGGAGTCAAATCTCTTCGTTCGCGTTTTTAGAACATCAACCATGAAACTCGGATACCCAACGATTAAACTTATACCTTAAAATAATTGACCTAGGATTAATTTGGGTGTTATGATAAAAAATGAGGTATTTGCGTCCAACAGAACTTTGAAAAAATATATAAATAAATTTAATATCAGTAGTGCATTTTTGAATTTATCATACGTGAGTTACCATGTAATAACTGATCAAATATAAATGATAAACAAAACTTACCTTCATTGTCAAATTTTCTATCGTAAGTACTATAATAATTTCACGATATTGTATGGGACAAAGTCGCGCAACGTGCAGTATTACAAAATACCGCATAAGCTTTATAAGTCGTTCCAAAGCCAAATTCTATCAAAGAATCTCTTGTGTTACCAAGCTCCATCATAATCAAAACGCGCGTTTCCCGCCACACAGACACACAGCTCCGATACATTCAGGCCTCATGTTACAAAATCACTCGCTTGTGATCACTTTTGTTAGTCCTCCACACTAACATTAGCGTTATGTCGTACGGCAGTACTGTGTGTATTAAGTATCTTTTTCACACATTTGCGACTTAGATCAATCGCTACTAGCGCTATCAATTTTGCAAATGGTATTAAAAATGTTGTCAGTCATAGGAAATGCCGATAGAAGTGAAAACTTGAGTTTGATAGCTGACTTTGGAAAATACGCGGGTGAAACCGGAGGGCGTGACCATCTAAAAATGTTGACGATGTCTTGATGGCCAAAGGGAAATGCTCACGCATTTCTAGATGGTCAATGAGAAATGCTGACGCATTTCTGGATGATCATGTCCCCGAGTTTACCCGAAGATTTCTTATCATTCCTGAGCGTGACACAAGAGTTCCCAGCCCCCAAAAAATCTGTCTTTGATGCGCCAAAAAGAGTTTTCACTTCAAAAATAATGTATTTGCTGCAAATGTAATGAAAACGGATTTATTTATCATGTGTGGTAGTGGTAAGACTCTTTGCAGAGTCCCAATTTGTAAGCATTTGCAATGAATTTACGCATAACCGTTCGTCTAAAAAGACAGTTGGGTTATTTCGGACTCGACACCACGAGTAGTTATCCGAACGGCTATGACCTCCACAGACTTTCACCTTCAAAACACAGGACACTTAAATAAATGCTTGATGAAATATTAAAAGTTTTCCCTTACAAAATAGTATTTTGAGCTGTTGGGTAGAATCCAGTCCTTACCAGTCAGTCAATGGTTATCAGTCGACCCTTTGGCCATATCGTCACAAAAAGCCTAAAAACAAAGACCATATGACCAAAGACGAGTGATTTCCAAAATCCAGATCCTTGCACTTGGCTCGGGCGCTGAATAATTCATCTTCTTCGCTCTTGCTCTTACGACTCTGACCTCATACATTTTTCTGCTTCATTGTAAACTGGAGGCGACGAAATTTTGTAAAGAAAATGTATCCAATACGTTATGTCAGTTACGTGAGTACCTCATATATAGAGTGCTACAGCAGTACACTTTAGAGAGACGAAAATTTGTGGTTTTGCAAATGTATATATTTGTTTCCACGTTTCTCCGAAACGGCTAAACGGATTTGAATAAACTTAAAAATATCAAATTAAAAACGTATAAGTATATTGCATGAATGGATAGGTAACTTTGATCGGAATTTTCGTCAAGACTCTAGTAACGGCTGGTATAGTCGGGAGAATGTCAACTGCCGCTCCGGAACCCCTGTTTCGAATGCTACGCGCACCATCGTGAAAAAACAGCTTGCTGAAGATATTTTGTAGTGGTAGGACTCTTGGCAGTGTCCGCCTGGGGAAGTACCACACCTTTGCCAGTTATTCTACCGCCAATCAGTAATGTGCAAACATTACTGTGTTCTGGTTTGAAGGGCAATGTTTCCAGAGAAATTACAGGGCTTAGAGATATAAGATCTTAGATCTTTGGGTGACGAGCGCAGTGCAGTGCTAGGTAATGATTTGGACTCTTCATGTTCCAACAGCTGCGTGTCACTGTGCTGTTATGTGTCAGGCATGTTGCTTACCATCAGGCACATGTCCTGATCGTCTCGTCACTCTTTATATAAAAAAAAACTCTTCAAAGACAAGTAAAGTGTTAAGTTGCAACTTGTCCAGCGTCGTGGACTACGACCTGTGGACCTATGGACCTATAACTAATACCTAAATCTTCAAACTCGGTTAAAAGTGGAGACCCGTGTCGCAGCAGTGGTGACTCTATGCATTGATACGGTACTTTTAATCCCAATAAAGTGAGCGATTACCGCGTCAGGACAACAACTGCTGTATAACAAATATTTATTTACGGTATTTATCGGATACATTTCAGAGAGTGTGCCACTGATCTGCATGATCTAATAAATAACACCTTACACTTTTTAACCTACTTCAAAAGAGTAGGTTCAAAGCCATAATCCACCACACTGGCCCAATGCGGGTTGGTGGATGACGCATGCCTTCGAAAAATTCTAGGTACATTATGTCGGTAGGCACATGTTTTCCTCACGATGTTTTCCTCCACTGCTTTTAAGTTGGCAGTATTATTCACATGATATCGAAAATACAGTGGCACTTTTACTATTTAAAGTTACTCAAATGTTGTAAATAAGCAGAACTCAATTAACGGTAGTAGTGTGCTGATACTACTTTTCAGGAGTTGAGCAAACAAGTCTCGTTACCGATGCGGCTGGAAGCCATTTATCCACATAACTGTAACGGTAACTACTCATTAAATGGATGATTATTTTTGAAATCGGGCAAAAGCTTCCTCGTTTCATTTTGGGAATCTATTTCTGAAACGCTCGAATGAATTAATCGTATAAGGCTTGTTCCCTGACGTATGAGATCTCACTTTATAAACCGAAATATTGTTAACAGCGACCGATTATAATTTAATGCGTCCGATTGTAATTCTACGGTAAGTAAGATTACTTTTTAATCTAACGTTAGGTTGTAACGTTAAGACGTGGTCCTTCACTGTGGGCCTCATAACGAAGCTCAAAGTCACACAGCGAGCTATGGAGAGAGCTATGCTCGGAGTCTCTTTGCGCGACAGAATCCGTAATGAGGATATTCGCAAAAGAACGAAAGTGGCCGACATAGCTCGAAGAGTAAGCAGGCTGAAGTGGCAATGGGCACATCGCTCGCAGAACTGACAACCGATGGGGAAGAAAGGTTCTCGAGTGGCGACCACGAACCGGAAGACGCAGTGTTGGACGGCCTCCCACTAGACGGACAGATGACCTCATAAAGATCGCTGGAAACCGCTGGTTGCAGGTTGCGCAGGACCGTTCGTTGTGGAAGTCTAGGGGGGTGGCCTGTGTTCAGCAGTGGACGTCTTGCGGCTGATGATGATGATGATGATGAGGTTGTAATCGGATGGTCTTACCAATTTTATTGTGACGTATCCTATTATTATCCTATCCTATCAATGCTTGGATGTTTGGATGGTTGTTTCTCAATCATGCCATAATATATAAACGGATCGCTTTAAAATTTGGAACACAGTTTTATTCTAGTCTCGAAAAATACACAGATTTTTATCCCGAAAAAATGACGGGTACGGGAACGGCGCGGATAAAATCACACAATATGTTGGCGAAATTGTGCTCACCAAACATTTATCTCACACAAATATATATCACAACCAAATAGAAGCCAGAAATGAATCTAAGATGAAGAATCAGATGACATAAATAAAAACCAGAAATTAATAGAAGATGAGGAAGAAGAAGACTTTAATCAGCTGACTATTATTTAATTTTTTTTATTTATAAATTAAGACTAACAAATTGTCTTGCCAGACATATTGCATGCCTCTCGCAGAGGCCAGTTTGTATGGGGCAACTTTTAAAATGTTTTGTATCATCTTATCTTACCTACAAACAGCAATAAAGATTTTTGTATTTGTATTTGTATTTGCCGCTGCCAGTTTTATATAAAGTTAAATTTCATTGACCTTATTAATACATAACATATCAATCCATGGAGTCCCCACTGCGGGTGCACAAGTCTCCTATTAGCCAAGTCGTGTTATGCCATCGGTCGGTTTGTACGGCGAGCGTTGGCTGCATCACCGAAGACCATCCGAGAATTCAACTTACAGGTGACCATCAAGGACAGAAATGCGGCCGTGGTGGAGGCTCTGAGCCGGGAGGAGGCGGCTTAGGCAAAAGACGATGTCGAGTCGATTACTATCAGAATCCTAACCGGTAGTGATCAGCTCAACAGACGAAATCAGACTGACTACTACTTGACTTAGGTTCAAAATGTTCACAAAACCCCCCGTTTTCCCCTTCTTCTCCTAATCCTAGAAATATGTACAAAAATATAAATAATTGTAATAACACAGGTCACCGACCCTGGAGTCCGTGGAGCGGCTAAAATTATTTAAAAAAAAAGTGTCGTGTACGAAATTTGCCGGATCGTCTAGTAAAATATAATACAAGTTTTTATTTTCGGTATAAAATGAATATCTGTAATATATAAATGATCACCCGGGCTGGATGGAGTAGATAAAGAAAAAATAGGGGTGGACTCTCCAAATAGTCTTACCACAACACTAATGATTGAGTCTTCGAGTGACTTTGGAATCAAAGCCCTGGGCAGTTCCAGTTCGGGCCAGTTCGGACATTACCCTACTTTACCGCACTTCCGTCATTATGGACAGTGGGGTTGGGGAATGTTCTGTGTGTTCGAAAACCAACCTTCTTTTTACTTCTGACTTAACAGTTGAGCGTCCCACTAATGTTCCCACTGCTGGGACTCGATGCCTTCTTTCAGAATGGCACTCAAGCCCAGTATGGGTTGTCGGATGACGCATGACTTCGAAAGATTTTTTTTATTTCTTTTAGTAAGAGTGACAAGACAGACGAGCATGTCTAGTGAACATGAAGAGTCCAAATAATTACCTAGCACCACACTGCGCTCGTCACCCAGATATATAAGGTGTTTTATCAATAAATCAATCAATTTTTTTTTTTTTTTTATAATCTTTATTTATGCGCTTTTTCGCGTTGCGAAAATGTCGCGCAAATTTATTCCATATTAATTACAATACAGTAACTACAACGACTCATAATAATATTCAGCACTAATAACAATCTTATCTCTTAGCCCAGTAATTTCTCTGAAATTGCCCTTCAAACCGGAACACAGTAATGTTTTTCACACTACTGCTTGGCGGCAGAATAACTGACATAGGTGTGGTACCCAGGCGGACTCTCCAAAGAGTCCTACTACTACCAAAACTATGACATATGCTTGTTTTCTGACGATGTCTTTCTTTTTCGTCGTTGATCTCACAGTAGTAATGACAAACTTTTACATGTGCACTTTTTGAAACTCTTGGAGATGCAAGGTGAATTTGAAGATACAACCTGATGATTCATCATCATCATCATCAACAGCTTATTAAATGTTCCCACTGCTGGGACTCGGGCCTTCTCTCGCAAGGAGAGAGTTAAGACCATACAGGAGTTAAGGACATCCACCACTCTGGCCCAGTGCGGGTTGGTGGATGACACACGACTACGAAAGGTTCTAGGTACATGTCGGTTTCCTCACGATGTTTTTCTTCACCATTTTTAAGTTAGCGGCATTACGCACATGACTTCGAAAAGCCAGTGGTGCGTGTGGGGTTTGAACCCGGGGTCTCCGGATCGGCAGGCGCCGTTCTCCCGACTCTGCCAGCCGTAACTTACCTGATGCTTATGAAAGTTCAAATCTACGAATTTGCCACTGACTTGAACATAAAAATATACTAAAAAATATAATTTTAATGTGTAGCTTTCATTTTCTATTTCTACAATTTTGGGTAAATACTTACGGAAATATTGATGAAATGTCTTAATCTCGTTTTAACCACATAATTAATATTACCGTGAATTGAATGCTAATTTAATTGTCATGTTAATATTTGAAATCAAAACATCCCTTCCATCGTATCTGGTTCCCGCCATTGTCACAAAACAACCCTCCAACCCTCCGCAATCCTCCTCGTGACGTAACCACCGGTAATGGGGCGTACAGACGGGGCGAGCCCGCTGGCCAGTGAAACGTTCAGAAGATAGTGTTTTTTTTGTGATCAATAACTCATTAATTCATCGTTTTGAAAAGAAAAGAAATATAATTCTAAGTAACGTTAGGTACTTACTACTTGATGGTAGTAGTTAGTGGGTTTCCTATAGTTATGAATGTTTGTTTCAACCAAAAATTACTCAACTACGCTAGTAAACCAGCAGGGATGCTTCTAGTTTCACAGACAAATATTTTATTTTGTGCACCAAAAAAAAAACATCACTAAAAATTACTAACATTTTATACCGTAAATGATGACCTTGTCGCTAATACTGATTTTTTCCAGGTACCCATTAATAGCAGGGAATGACAATAAAAGAAGAATATACTGCAAAATGTATTTATTTTTTTATGTCATAGCTACTTAACATACCTACTCACAGTCAAGCCAATACGTATGTCAAGCCATTAATTAAAAAAATCTTGAATTGCCTTAAATTAAACTTACATGAATAAAAGTCATCACAAAACATAATAAAAAATTAAATGTCAAATCAAAAAAAAAAAAGTCACGTTCAAATAATAATAATGAAAAATAATAATAATACTAAAACACACATGATTCACAACATACATATTTCAAATAAAACAGCTCTTTTAAAATCTAACAATTTAACAACAAAATAAATGTGTCGTCACTTCTGGAATCGATCGAGCGAGACTTGCCAAAAGGCTCATAGGCTCATTCGAAAAATGCTTTAAAGTCTTGAACATTGCTACGAAATTGACAGCTTATCGGTTTTGAATTGGATACACTTTGCTGAGTGTGCTACTGATCTCTATGGTCTAATACCACCTTACCCTTTATTCAATTAGACTGCTCGTAACCTGAAAAAGTGATATCATTTCAGGATCGATGTTCCAATGACTCGAACAGAGAGGTTTGACTCTATTTTGTGACGAAAAAGTCTACGCCGTGGAATGCGTTGCCTGAGTGAGTTTATCCCGATGATTACAATTTTGGTGTTTTTATATCAAGAGTGAATTTGTTTCTTCTAAGTAAGCAGGTAAGCACGTTCCGTAGTAGACAGCATGTTATTTTATCTTCTGATCTTTTCCATTGATGTTTTAAAATAATCTTTTTTTTTTAATATATTCTTATTATTGTCTAATCACGTCACAAACGTTCACGCTAACAACACGTACGTGGTCTATCGATCACACAAACCCCGTGCAAGTTATAATGAAGGCCATCTAACTGACTAGCGCAGTCTGTTTCCGCCCTAATGAACACAATCAACTACATAATACGAAGTTTGCGAAACAAGGCGAGTTGAACCGAAAAGTTGAATAATTATGTACAAACGCGATCCGGGGCCCGGTGATATGTGGATCATCCTTTATTTTGTTTAATTTGTTGGACGCGATATGAGAACGAAAATATTACGGACTTGATATTTTGAGGCAGTCGAAAATAACCTACTCAGCTTAAGTTAATATTTCTAAACGTAAATTATCAACTAATGACCAGTGTACCATTGCACCAGTAGGTGGCTGTCTGTACATAGTTGGGGTAAAGACGTTATATTAAAGTTACGATGTCCATGAACAAGAGAGAGCGAATATCAAGCACCACGTACTTGGGACTGCCCGTCTCTTCGATGATGTTTCCTCGAATCGTTATGCTGCGCTCACTCCTGGATCGTACATTCCATATATATACGAGTACGGTCCTGTTGTTGGTTCTCTTGATGTAGCTGACACAAATTATATCACGGATGACAAGGCGTTGAGCACTTTATGAGGATAGATTATGAGTACTTCCACCGAGTTGAACTCCCAAAAGACGAGTGCGCGATGCTTGACAGCTGTTTAGAGCTGTTTCTTAGAACTACCCTCATGTTCAGCCATCGCAAAATCAATACAACGCTAGTGACAACGATACAACCAGGTATCTATTAATAGCAGGGAATGCCAGTAAATTATCACCTAAAGCGTACCAAGCAATTTATTTAACTTATGTATAAACCTTAGTTAGTCATTTGATCCTAGGTATACTGTAAACATTCCGCCGATTAATGTATTTTGCTTTTTCACAATGCTGGTAGACTAATATAGTGGTACATGTTAGTAAGTACATAAATTAGCAACGCGATCTGCCGGTCTTATTTGTGAATCTAAACCATCCAGGCCGCCACCCCAACGCATACAAAAAAATCATTAAAATTGGTCCAGCAATTTAGGAGGATTTCGATGACATACACGCGTTCAGTATTATTATAAATACGAATATATAAAGAAAAACAATGAAATTGTAAACTGTTCAACCAATAAAACAACCTGCAAGTGCACTTTCACAGAAGGAAATAAAATAACAATTGTACAAAAAGTACATTCGAATAGCAGCATTTCAAACCTTTGAAGCACGAGTGATTTCGCAAATTTTTCTCTCCATACTGAATGAACCGTTCGTTACCATCAACGATTCTCTCAATACCTTCAAAGTGGGAACATTCCATTCCCCCCACTTTTCCCACTTTTTCCTACCCCCGAGCATTCGTTCTCTTAATTAAAAGCGGGCTCGGAGCTTTCCCTAAATTGACTCTTTAAAAACTTGTAATTTGAATTCATTTTTTACGTGACCAAGTTTCGAATGTACGGAAGAGGTAATCAGGGAGGTTTGTCGGCCTTAATGCTAATGAACTATTTCTTTTCTCTTGTTGGAGCCATGATGGAGGGAAACGCTTAATTTCTTTTGTGAAATGAGCTGCCAGCGACCGGCTCTCGCAGCGCTGCTTCAAGTCTCAGCGTTTACTGTGGAGTGCTTCTGCAGAATCAGTTTCTTTTTAACCCCCGACCAAAAAAAGGGGTGTTATAAGTTTTACGTCGATGTCTGTCTGTATGTCTGTCTGTCTGTCTGTCTGTCTGTCTGTCTGTGTGTGTGTCTGTCTGTGACACCGTAGAGCTCAAACGGATGGGCCGATTTCAATGCGTTTTTTTTTATTTGAAAGTTAATATCCGTGCGGATGTTCTTAGCTATGGTTAATATTGATATTTATCCGCCTCCACAAAATGGCGGATAAAATATTTCTTCACAACCTACCTCAATATGGGTATCAAATGAAAGGGCTTGACTAGTAGAATACTATACATTATAACAAATATCAAATCCAAGATAGCCGCCATCACAAAATGGCGAATTACATTTCTGTTTTCACAACTCCCTTAATATGGGTATCAAATGAAAGGACTTGACTAGTAGAATGTTGTACAGATATCAAATCCAAGGTAGTCGGGGGTTAATCAAAATTTTTAATTTTGTTCTTGTGGAGTACGTATTTTATATATAATGAATGAAACAAAAAGCAAGCGCTTGGTGGTAAGCTTTTTTATAACAGCGCAATGTTACGTAGCCATTTGAACATGAAGAGTCTTCTGTACTATTCTGCACTGCACTACGGTTGTCACCCCGAGATTTAAGATGATTTATATCTTATCTTATCTCTGGAAACATTTATTTTCAAACTAAAATGTAAGTAGTCATATATGCATATTACTAACTGGAAGTTACGGCGTGAGGATGGCTTTATAGTTTTATTAGAGTATGCTGTTTTCATAAGAAAAATAACAAATGAATTACAATTTGGCGTAAGAGATTGTTTTGGCACTGCATCACTACGGACATAACGTACTTATTTCATTTTTTGTGATAAATACGCAATTGTCTCGTGAAAACAGATTGTTTTCGAACTTCGATACGGTAAAATATGGTGGAGGGATAAAGGAAATGGAGAGTCTACAAACTTAATGTTAGTACCGTGGATGGTGACCTACCCACCTTTTCAGTAATAGCAAACTCTTGAAGACAACCTTAGGGTTAAATAAACTATTTTTTACAAAAAATTAAACCGACTTCAACACCACAAATAGGCACTCAAAAGCGAAAAATAATTTAATATAGGTAATTATTATAACCGCTACTCACTCATCCATATGAAGTCGGTGCCAGGCTAGTTAAAAAGTTAGTAGATATACTATGTACGAGGTAGTAAGTAAGTAGGCATAGGTAAGTAGTATCTATCTTCTACCTGTTAGATTTGGCTGGCACCGACTTCATATAGATGAGTGAGTAACGGTTATAATAGTTACCTATATTAAATTATTTTTCGCTTTTGAGTGCCTATTTGTGGTGTTGAAGTCGGTTTAATTTTTGTAAAAATAGTTTATTTTACCCTTTTAGTGCTAAACAAGTTTTCACTAATGCATTTACACGATTTCGTGTTGAGATCTCAATACATGAATTAAACCCAAACACTGGGTAGTTCCTGTAAGCCGTTAAGAAATTCCCTTGACTGTCCTTTATCTTCATCGTCAGACCACTAATGACAGTCACAACCCATCTATGTAAAAGTTCTCATCAATACAAATTCATCGAGCCCAAACACAAGGTAACTACTATGTACCGTCGAGGAGTTCCCTCGACCGTCTTCCCGTTCCCTCATCAGATCGACTCCAGACCATCTTTAAACTATACTGCTTAAAAATGCTCAAGCAAAAACTTAACTAACGCACTAGTCATCTTTACAATTTTCGAAAGTTATCCTCGATTTCTCTAGGATACCATCATCAGATCCTGGTTTCCTTATTATGGTATCACCCTGGGAATATCTCCTTTACAACAAAAAAAGAATCATCAAAATCGGTTCATAAACGACGAAGTTATCCGCGAACACACATAAAAAAAAAAAAAAAAGGAACATACATACGGTCGAATTGAGAAACCTCCTTTTTTGAAGTCGGTTAAAAAAAAAAAGGAACATACATACGGTCGAATTGAGAAACCTCCTTTTTTGAAGTCGGTTAATAAATGTGAATAATGCTTTACGAATTTACGTGTTTTACGAGTTTAATATTTTTTATACAGTTATAGGTTTACATTTTAACCACTGTCTCGCCCGAACGCCCAATGCAGTCGAAGGAGCATGCTCACCAAGAAGAAACAGATTCTCTTTCGATTAGGAGACATCAAGGTTGTAAACATTGAGAAATCCCACTCAGTCATCGTATTCCACAGCCTGCCAAAATAAACGGTTTTCAGCCTCAGTAAAATTGTCAGAACCTTAGATTTAGATAAAATATAGCTTCACTTTGTTAGGTATTAATATACCTAAAGACCACGCGATGAAACAAAATAAGTATTACGACCTCCTAAACGAATTAACAAAAAACGGCTATGTAGTTAGTTTATACGATGTATAAGTGGGAGCGAGAGGTATACCACCAAAATCTCTCTATAACCTACTGAAAGACCTTGGCTTATCCAGAAGTGCAGTAAGTTCTATACTGGAACGAGTATCTAAAGCTGCACTAGTAGGCTCATATCAGATTTGGCTGGGCAGGGAGAGAAAAACGAGTAGTGAAGGTGAGTGTTGATGTACGTCAGAAAGGGGCCCCTGAAACCTACGCCCGAGTCACAAGTCTCGGGAACTACTCGAGTTTTTCTCTCTCTGCCACACGATGGACCCGGCACCCGCACGGTGAATCCATGGAATGCTAAGAAGATCGTCTCTCTTTTTAACCCCCGACCAAAAAAAGGGGTGTTATAAGTTTGACGTCGATGTCTGTCTGTCTGTCTGTCTGTCTATCTGTCTGTCTGTCTGTCTGTCTGTCTGTCTGTCTGTGTGTGTGTCTGTCTGTGGCACCGTAGAGCTCAAACGGTTGGGCCGATTTCGATGCGGTTTTTTTTATTCGAAAGTTAATATCCGTGCGGGTGTTCTTAGCTATGTCTGGTTAATATCGATTCAAAATGGCCGCCTCCACAAAATATTTCTTCACAACCTATCTCAATATGGGTATCAAATGAAAGGGCTTGACTAGCAGAGTACTATCGCTATAACAAATTTGAAATCCAAGATGGCCGCCACCACAAAATGGCGAATTATATAATTTTTTTCACTACTACCGCAATATGGGTATCAAACGAAAGGGCTTGACTAGTAGAATACTTTGCACTATGACAAATTTCAAATCCAAGATGGCCGCTACCACAAAATGGCAAATTACATTTCTTTTTTCACAACTTCCTTAATATGGGTATCAAACCAAAGGGCTTGACTAGTAGAATGTTGTACAGATAACAAAACTAAGGTAGTCGGGGGTTAATCAAAATTTTAATTTTGTTCTTGTTATATATGTAAATACTGTATACATATGTATGCTTGCAACAACTTTAGTTCAATAAGGTGTAGTTTTGGTTCAGTTAGCTCAGGCGTTAATTTTACCGAAATTGGAATCTGGCTAAGATCCCTCTGATGTATTTCTAGATATGTTCTATTCAAACAACTTGTGTTTCGAACAACTAACAGCTCTCGGGAACAATCCATTTGGCCCACACAGATCTGTGAAACTAATAACACAACTTTGTGTCCGTCGGTGTGTCCGTCTGATGGTAACTTCGCATTGTGTGAGCTAGATATTAGAGCTCTCGTATTACGGATCTCAGCGGGTTTGTATCAGAGCTGCTGGGAGCTTTGTGCTCTGTCTAATATTCACAATGAGGTTGGTAGGAGGTCGAACGAACCTTGAATTTGTTGGGAGATAGATAATATCTGTCTATCATATCATGAAGAATTTAGTAAAAATATTATTCGGAAATGTGTAACATGAATTGATATAGACGCGCCAAATAGCTCATTGGCAATAACGCCCTTGTTAGAAAAAGATTTTAAAATCTGAAACACCACCATAATTGGTAGCTTTTTGATTTTTATCGGATATATTTCAGAAAGTGAGCAACTAAGCATGATCTTGGTGAGAATAATTCAATGCTACCTTGCCTTATTTTCACCTTATTTTCTGCCGGACCGGTCGTAGATCGAAAAAGCGACATCTTTTCATAGTTGAAGTTTCAAAATCTTGGAAGACCGTCTAGAATGTGGAAAACGTTGCCTTAGTGCATTGATCCCGAGGATCACTATCTTCTTATCTATGTCTTCAAATCTGGAGTGAATTAGTTAGCACGTTTCGTTGTAGACCGCATTTAACTGAACTGTGTTCCGGTTTGAAGGTCCAAGTTTCCAGAGAAATAACAGGGCTTAGAGAAATAATATCTTACATCTCTGGGTGACGAGCGCAATGCAGTGCTAGGTAATGATTTGGATTATTTATGTTCCAATAAAATGTGTCACTGTGTTTTTATGTTCAGGCATGTTGCTTACTATCAGGACTATGTCCTGTTCGTTTTGTCACACCCAGAGATCTAAGGTGTTTTATCTCTTAGCCCAGTAATTTCTCTGGAAACATTGCCCTTCAAACCAGAACTCAGTAAAGCTTACACACTACCACTTGGCGGTAGAATCTCTGGCAAAGACTTGGTACTTCCCCAAGCGGATTTTGCAAAGAGCTCTACCACTACAATACAATTTTCTAATGCAAAAAATCAACTCTTTCATCATTGTTCGATGCCATATTTCTACCAATAAATTTAAGGCTAGCGTTACCAAAAGTACTTTACAGTTCTAGCTTCTGAAAAGCATAGCATTTTAAAATATTTGTTAGAAAAAACTTTAGTTCGTGTCACAAACGATATTCTTGGCAGTTATTGTTACCGTTTCGAAATGAAATCATGTAGTTTTATTGTTCAGATTTGCACACTATCGGGTAGCAGAATTGAGATTACTATTTAAAATTATATGCTGAAAAGTATAATTGCTAAATTATTTTGAAAACATCACCGGTTAGGAGAGCCATATTTCTGGTGAAATTATATGGCATAGTGACAAAACACCTTCTGTGGGTGACGACCGCAGTGCAGTATGTGCAATGTGTGAGTAATGTGTAAGTAGCTAATGAATTAAACTTTTGACGTTCCAATAGCTATATATCACCTTACTTTTATAGGCAGGCATATAACTTACCATCATGCACAAGGACTGCTCGTCTCGTCACTTCATACCATAAAAAAGTGTCAAGGTAATTAAAGAATAACTTAAATTGTGATTCAGTCCTGTGTTGCGTTTACAATTTGAGTTCAAATCGTGGAAGTTTAAAAACTGTAGACGTATTCCTTCAACCTAATTCGTTTACAGCCGATGCATGAAATAAACGCGATCTGTAAGAGCAGGAGCCATCCGTACTATTCCGAGCAGAAGTGCGGGTAATGTGATCGAGCCGTAATCCGCCGCGGAGCCCGCTGCGATGCAATCTGCAGCCTGATGCACGCGGGCCGCTAAACTGTACCAGCTTATTTAACTTTTAATGAAAACATTACACGGGTATTAATATTCAAATAACATTTAACAACAAATTTGAAGATAACAATCAAATTTAAATACGAGCTCATTGGTAGAAACAAGATAATAGCTTTTTAAGTTATGTTGACGGGCATCAGATTTCTGAACTAAGCTTGAGCCATGGGAGAGGCTTATGTCCAGCAGTGGACTAAGATAGGCTGGTGATAATGATGAGGATGAACTTTTTCAGAAAATTATACCAAAAGTAATCGCGACCTAAATGGACCGGCTACGGGACGAAACAAAGAAAGCTGACGAAGTACACAAAAGAAAATCACTCTGCGAAGGTTTGACTATACTTTTGTGATAAAAACCTCTAAAAATTTCAAATTGCAGGGCATAGAGATATAACATGTTAATGTATCGTCGAGGGTCGTGGGTTCGATCCCCACCCAGTGTAAATATTTGTGTGATGAATTCAAATGTTTGCACTGTGTCTGGGTGTTTCTACGTATAATATTAAATGTATGTCGGCTACCAGAGTCTCGTCATCATCATTATTCTTCGCATCCTTCTGCTGTGGGCGTAGCGGCGGGTAGTGTTGGATGAAAACTCGCTAACACAATCGAATTTATGAACCACAGGTAACAAAGTTGGTTTTATAGCGAAGTACGTATCGTAGAACGCGCGATGGTTCAGTGCCGACCGCACGCGTCGAAAGCCAAGAGAGAACTGACTCAAACGATCTGTCCATTCGACAGCGCGCGCGCCACTAACTCCATAGAGCGCCACCAGGTGGCACTTGCGTCCCGGACACTACTAGATTGCAACTCTATTGAGATTCGATTGCGACTCGATTACGATTCGATTACGACATGTAAATTAATATTCCATGTATAATAAGTATGTATTTAAAACTATACATGTATTATATCAGCTATCTGGCCGCCATAGTACAAGCTTTGCTTAGTTTGGGGTCAGATGGTGTTGTCCACCAATATCTCTGGATTATGATTTGGACTCTTCATGTTTCAATAGCTGCGTGTCACCACGCTGCTGTGTGGCAGGCATCTTGCTTACCGTCAGACACATGTCCTGCTCGTCTCGTCACTGTATATTACAAGAAAGACCGCGGTGCCCTGCGCTGTTAGTACATAATATATTTCGATACGTCTACTTATAATATTTATTCAAATTTATGTTACCTAAAAAAAAAATTACTTACGAGTACGAGTTCGAATCCGTCAACGTAGCCATGAAATCCGGCAAATTGGACAAGTTTTTCACAGCAGCCAAACCAAAACTAACACAAGTATAACATAAAAAAGTTCAGGTAAATTTGCTTTCACGGTAAAAGCGGCATCTTACCTGTCCCCAGTTCAATAGGAGGCCTTCCGAAGCTTATTTAAATATATTCTAACTATCTCCATTGAGAGCAGATCTACAATGCTCTGCCTCGCATTGATGCCGTACGAAAAGGTCCACTGTATGGTGTGGCGCTTGCTTGTGGGATCACTAATCCCTGGAAGTGGTATTTCAAACTAAAATATTTATAAGTCCGCCTCGCTTCGGTTAACTTCGCCCGTGGTTCGTAACATATAGCCTATATATACCAATCAAGGTTTACGTACATATCAAACGGCGAAAGATTTTTTGAAATCGATCTCTGAGATTAGCGCGTTCAAACAAAAAATTTCAGCTTTATAACATTAGTATAGATATCATATTTGCACCTAAGCTGAATAGAAAGGTAATTATTTGATTAATAACACACGTGCCAAAAAGCTCGCTAGCAACGACATCATAGTTCAAAATAGACTTTGAAGTGTTGAACATCACTGCAACATTGCTAGCTAATCGGTTTTTATGGGATACATGTCGGAAAGCGCGCAACTGATCTGCACTAATAGATGCCCCATTTTGTACTTTTTTCGAACTACTCGTAGCTCGAAAGAGTAGCATCGTATCATGGTTAACTTTCCAAAGACTAAAGAAGAGGTTTCATCCTAATTTTGTAATATCAGCATCTAACTAAGCTGTGACATGGATTGCCTGAGTTGTTATTCCTTAAGGTAACAATTTATAAAATAGCACGTTTGCGGAAGTTTCTCAATTTTTTACCCGCCCGCCGGTGCGACGCCGAAGCTAAGCGGCGTTGTCACTTCGTTAACGAATCACTAGATTTTTATTACAAAAAAGTGCTCAAGGCACCTGAAGAAATATTAATATCAAAAGAATTTAAAAAAGATGGATACAGTTATCAATTCTAGAAAAATATTTACTTCAAAAAAATCGGTTGTCTATAAAGTTAGTTCGTTTACGGACGCTAGTTTAACGTGACAACATCATAACAAAACATTGATAGGTGCGGCGCAAGCGTATAATGAGCGTAACGGAACAACGAGCGTAACGGGACATAATGGGGCACTTTTTCGAGCTTGCAACCGGCGTTCATCAATTTATTAGACGTTGTCACGTGAAAACATAAAAAAAAGATGCTGTTATCAGTTCTAGTTGAACACAGCTCCGTGGCGACCGTGGCCGTACGTGGATGTGAATACAAACTTTACTTTTGATTAGGTGAGAGGTCGAGGGGCAGGGGGTGGCTGGTAGCACGGATCGCGCATTGTGTTTCTTAAGAGATTAAAACCTCTTCTTTTGCACATCAAAGCAATTTTACTGCTAAATAAATGAAAGAAATTGTCATTTTAGCTCAAAAACTATCTTTTAAGACACACGAGTAATGAGTTTTAATGTTGTTTCGTCTGTAAAATAAGTGCGTGTGTTCTTATGTATTAAAACTTTTACACAGCCCTTTTACAGCTGAATTGATTAATTATGTTAATGTTGTTATTTTAAATTATTATTAACTTTCAATGTAATTACCTACCTTCAAATTTGTACCTACTTGACGAGTCTGCTGAGAAATATACTCAGGATGTTTAGTTATAAATATTTTGTGAGTGTAACTAGTATTGACAATAAATTTATTCTATTCTATTCTTTTGAACGCATGGAATAAGTTAATACTTCTTATCTTTATTATTCCTCTTGCTTTGAAGTCGAACTTCAATCATAGATATACCTTTACATGGAAATAATGGCACGTGGCCCAAAATAGGAACTAACCTCGTCGTCAAGCCAATCAGGGTTGTCGATCCTCGATTTTGAGTTAGATTTTCCACACGGCTCCTTTGTGTTAATCGTAAGCAGATGTCGTGCATACTTTCTATGGCAGCAGAGTGAATGTGCCGCGACAAAGGTGTCTATGGGTCGTAAAATGTTTATGTATTTTTCCCTAATGCCAAAGGGACTTATTTAGACTTAAGAAGAAACTAAATAAAAATTTAAGAAAAAGAAACACAATAAAACATGTACAAAAATCTTTTTTTAGATAGTAGACATAATGTAAGACAACATCAATGAACATGAACATGAACATCACAAGTCTTCTTCTTGCAGTTGCATGTCATCGTAGATCTTTAGCTTCCCAATATTTTCCATGGCTTTTACTTTCAGATGAATAATATGCTCTAAGTTTTTAATAGACCACTGCTAAAAACCCCTTTAAAAATATGTTGATACGTCAATAGTCCGTAAATCATACAGTTTACAACAGTTAACAGATTTAAAATCGCGTGTCCACCGTTCCGAAAAACGGCGACATTTCGGGCACGCCACAAACTATTCCCGACCAAACCTCAAATATTCAAATTGGCAATGAATTTTATAACGTCCGCATTAGCCTGCAATTCGTGACGCTCCCGAATAAATTAGACAAATGCGAGTAAGATGCATTGCTGTAGGGTTCAGATAGGATTAGGGTTACCGTCGTGTATACCAAATGTTGGTGGAAATTTCACACACCATCTGACTCCAAAAGAAACAAAGCTTGTACTATAGCAGCCAGATAAGCTTTTATAATTGTAAATACATACTTACTATACATAGAAACACCCAGACACAGAACAAATATTTGTATTCATCACACAAATATTTGTGCTGGATTGGAGTCGAATTCACGACCCTCGGCTTTACTGGCAGACTTACTACCAACCTAGCCATGAGGCCAGTCAAACACATCATATTTTTTTAATCCCGGTTATTTGTTTGAGTTCTGCTTCGATTCAGGTTCTAAATCCTAATTAATTAAATCTGTTTTCTGTCTTTTGGTAAAAGATACAAAACTGAACATAATTCAGGCCGCTAGTTACATGACGCTGTTTAGTAAAGGCGCTAGGCTGGTTAGTTAAACGGCTGATTAACCCAGTTACCTGCGACTATACAGAGAGAACTGGGATGATGGTTGAGTTAAAAACGACATACTTACGTAAGTTTAGATCTATCAAATTATTGAAAAGCGCTAAACATAATTATAGATCGTTAAACTTCTGGAGCAATTTTTAGTACTGTGTTGCGACGTCAAGTCTTCATAAAAACCGTACATAGAAGTCACGTCGCCTGAAACTCCTGAGCGCTGTGCATCTACGTCGTTTTTTTGTTTGTGAAGCAAAAGAAAAAGTAAGTGTAAAGTATTTAAAAGTATACTACCTGATGCACTAATTCGTTTTTTAGTCGTCAAGCCTATTACAGACAGTCCTTGGGTTACGGTATTGTTAGTGAGCGGAACCCTCGGGCGGCGCACGGCGGCAGGCGATGATTTAGGCGGCCGCAGGAATGCGAGGAGCCGGCGCTGGCGCCGCGCCAACCGGCCCCGGCGACGGCGACACGGCCGCGGCCGCCGCGCCACGACCTAGGAAACGACCACAAGATGTAAGAGGTTGGTGCGTTGGAGTCAGAATTCTGAAAGCTTAGATTAAAAGCTAAAATTCTTTATGCAGAGTCCGCCTGGGGACGTACCATACCTTTGCCAGTTATTCTACCGCCAAGCAGTAATGTGAAAACATTACTGTGTTCCAGTTTGAAGGGCGATGTTTCCAGAAAAAAAATACAGGGCTAGAATAAAAAATTGAGACATAACATCTCTCTCTCTCATCGATAACTCGCTAGATCTATAGGGTGACGAGCGCAGTGCAGTGCTAGGTAATGATTTAGACTCTTCACGTTCCAATAGCTGCGTGTCACGGTGGTGTTATTTGGCAGGCATGTTGTTTACCATAAGGTACATGTCCTGTTCGTCTCGTCACTATTTATAAAAAAGTATATCAGATTGTTCGAATAATAACAGGTCAAAATAAACAACACACTTTATTTGTACAAAAACAGTATTAAACATTAACAGTAATATTGTGTAAGGAACCTTGGATCTCACACTAGGTAAAGTCCGGTAACATGAAAATCCAGAGCCTTCCTTGGTGTTAAAAAGCGATATCGTTTCATAGTGGACATATCAAAGACTCGAACGATGAGGTTGGACTCGATTTTCGTTTATTAAGAACGTCGTCGCTGTGGAACGCGTTGCTTTAGGTTGTTTTCCAAAATAAATACAATCTCATCAAGATTTTATTCATCAAGGAAAACTGTCTTCAAGTCTAGAATGAATCGCTTTCTTGGTTTTGTAGTGGTAAGACTGCAGAGTCCGTCTGGGAAAGTACCACACCATTGCCATCTATTTTACCGCCAGGTGGCGTGCAAACATTACCGTGTTCCGGTTTGAAGGGCAATGTTTTCAGCAAAACTACAAGGAATAAGAGATAAAATATGTTATGATATTGTGTATCTGGACAACGAGCGCAGTGCAGGATTAGGTAATGATTTGGACTTTTCATGTTCCAGTAGCTGGGTGTCACTGTGCTGTTATGTGGCAGGTATGTTGACTACCATCAGAGACATGCCCCACTTGCCTCATCACTCTATACTTATAAAAAAACACGCTCCAGCAGCATTAGACAGCATTAGTCGAAAGAATAATTATATGATAATTAATGTATTTATTGGGTAAACAGGTAACTCACTGTAATATGGTCGGTCGATCCGGCTCAAGTTGCGGCCGCGTCCGGCGACCTACTTCAAGGAGAGAGCGCGCGCGCGATGTCTGCCCGTTTGGCACTGCGGGCTGCGGCGCGGCGCGCGCGCTAACTCGAGTCGGATTGACCGGCCATATTACACGCAAGGTACCCGTTTACATAATAAATATGTGAAACAACTTCGTTAAGTTTCGTCCCCCAGCAAAATTAATTTTTTGTCCAGTTTTCAGACCTACTCATTAGTCAAAATTAATATCAACAGTTAAAAAATACATTAAATTTCTGCATATGGTATGGTTTCTTTTTTCTGTTAATGAATTTATTGTTTAAATGATCTTCTCACAACGAAACCATAAAAAATATCATGCATCTACTCGAAACAGTCATTATTTGGATTTTGTACTTACACCACCGGATAGGCAATTCCATTACGAACATTTTGGCAGAAATATTTTTTCCAAAAGACCAGAACGTAAAACAGTGAAAAATCCTACTGTTCCTCTCTTGCTCTTTCTTGCGGTGTGCAATGAGGTAAGACATACTCAAGGTCATTTGCTCGGGGTACGGCCTTAATTTAAAACTAAGATAATTATTGTATTAGTTTCGCCCTTTTCTTATAACTCGATCCCTTTCTAATTCCCGAAACTTGTAACGAGACACATAGCGTTAGCGCTTAACAGTTGCAGCAGCTATTCATTGTTCTCGCTTTACTAATGATGTGAGCGGAGAGGCGACCTGCGGATTGGATTTATTTGTTAGATTGGAACTAAAAATTGATTCACAGAGAAGAAATATTTTCAGATGTGATTTATTAATCACATCTGAAAATATTTTGAAGTGAAAAGTTCTTGACGCGGCACAGACAGATTTTTCGTGGGCTGTGAATTGGATTCTAGTGTCACGCTCGGGAATGATAAGAAACCTTCGGGTAAACTCGGGATCAGGGCCATTGGCCATCTAGAAATTAACTATGAACTATTCTTGGTTACCTATAGTTGGTTCATGGGAAATGAGTCGTCATTTCCCATTAGTCATCTTGAAATGCATCAATATATCGACGCCTCCCACGTAAATTGTTCTATCTCCAAAATTGTGATTTTACAGGAGAGCGTGCCAAAGATAAACATTGCATTTAAGTCGTCATTTCTTGTTATAGTTTTGTAAAATTTGGGTAAAAAATATACATACAAATTTTACAAAAATATAAGAAATGACGGTTCAAATGTAATGTCAAATAATAAAATAAATGTCTTTGGCACTCCTGTAAAACCACGATTTTGGAGATAGAACAATTTACGTGGGAGGCGTCGATATCTAGATGGCCGTGCTCATAGTCACGCCCTCCAGTTTACGTAGCTTCCAAAGTACGATCTAATTCTGAGTTTTCACTTCTAGCGGCAGTTCCTATGACTGCCAATTTTTTTTTTAATGAAAACCCTTCTAGCGTCTTTAAGCACTTTCTGGTAGAGGGAAAATATTTGGAGTTTGCGTTATTGAAATACTAATAATAAAGATGTTTTGATGTTTGGATCTTCATTGCCCAATAACGTCAGATAGCCTAAACAGGTTAAATTTGGAACACAGATTTAATATGATCTCGAATGACATATATACTACTACCGCCCCGTTCCGGCTTCGCTCGGATATTGTCATATAAAGAAAAATAATCGGAGTAAAAACTATCCTATTTTTCAAGTTGGATTTTACTGCACACGGTGTGCAAGTTTAATTGAAATCGGTTCAGTAGTTTAGGAGTTCATCGCGGACTAACAACGTGACGCGTAATTTATATATATTAAGATTTTTCAACGCCGTAAAATAGCAGGAAATACAAGAGTGAAATGGTGGGGTCCTGTTAGATATCACATAAATAGAAATTATAATGCAAAAGCGATAATGTTTAATGGTTGATATTCGAAAGACTATACCGAGGTGGGGTTTTCCTGAAGGGTTTAATCTTGGTGTCTTCAAATCGAGACTGAATGGGTTCCTTCTAGGTAAGCACGTTCAGAATCTGTCCTAAACAGAATCTCACTTAAACCGAATAAACTGCTACTTCGTAGACCGTATCATCGCTTAGCATCAGGCGAGATGGCGGTCAATTATAAACCTATAATAAAAAAAATGCAGTAGGTACGCATACTTTGTTTTTGATAAAGGTATACGTTCTATACCCAAAATAATTACGGCACACAGAATATTATGGTATTTCTCATTTCCCACGAAAATAAATTCCCTATAGGCTCCCTATAATCCTCATTATTCCCAATAACTCATTGACTTCCGACCTCTTAATCATACAGGTCTCCCGGACTGACTAGCTTGTGCTTATTGTTAGAAAATAAATCTTATGATGCAGCTGTGACGGTCTATTTTCGTAAGTGATAGCATCAAACTTGTTAAATGCTTGGTCCTGCACCACAAAGTATACAAGTCTTGATACAAATATAATACAATCTGTGTTCTGTACAAGTGTACAAGGGTATACTGGTTTTGGCGAGAATGAAGGTTAGACAGACATACAGATAGACAGAAACAGTTGCATGGACACCAAAAATCATATTCAGCGAAAAAAATATGTGTACAGAAAAACCAGAAGAATACTTATACCTATTGCTACATTACCACTACAGTAAAACAGTGTATTACTTATTCCTATGTTTACACATTGCAAACTTAGTTTATAAATTAGTTAAAATCTGGAAACCATTAAATTAACAAAATACCAAAATTGACAAAATGTCAAAGTATTTAGATTTAAAATATAAATTTGTGTCTAAAGAAGATTATTGTAATTATATTGAGTCACACGTAGGGCTACTATGCATTTGGATTAGTCCGGGCATGTGCGAATTTTTTAGACGCTAGTACGGTTTTTCTCCGCCTCCATTTTTATTACTCCACTTTTTTAAGTAAAATCAAATAAAGAACAATCCCCGCCCGCACCCCGAATCCTACCCCCTCACTATGACCGTCTACTACCATGTCTACCATACAAGGGTAACCAAGTGTCCGGACTTTTATCGAAATGTTGGGCTTTTTTTCCGGACCTTTCAAATTAGTGAATGGTAACTTTAAGTACAGGTTTGTAGATAATGCTTGTGAGGTGCGGGAAGTCGGGCCGGGCGAGTCCGTCTCATTTAGCTCGCGACGGAGCGTGTCTCGGGGAGAGCGAGCCGAGAGCCCGCCCGGTGCATCGCGGAGTGTGGATATGGATATTACACCTCATCGAGCTGCATGTATTACGGCACACCTGGACCCAATATAGGTAGTGCATGTATTATGCGGGCTCAACGCGGCTTCGGTAGTAATACTAATAAATTTACAAACTTGTGTCGGTGGCTTTAAAATACGAGTATGTCTCGACCAACATCTTAAGTGTGTGCAAGATAGTTGGATGGCGGGTCAGATGCACGCGGCGGTCATACTCGACACAGCGCGATTCGTCAGGAGGTTCCTCACTCCGCAGCCCTAACCACCGGGAGCTTGGGGCCTGCCCCGCTGCTGGTGGCTTAGGTTTAGGTTATATAATAAATATTGGTGAACAATTCACGCACAACACCATCTGACCCCACCTAAGCAAAGCTTGTGTGATGGCAGCCAGATAGCTGATATAATAGTTATATAGTTTTAAATACATACTTATTATTCATAGAAACACCCGGACACAGTGCAAACATTTGAATTCATCACACAAATATTTGCACTGGGTGGGGATCGAACCCACGACCTTCGGCTTCGCAGGCAGAACTACTACCAACTAAGCCACTAGGCCAGTCAATAATGGATTTTTGTTGTTTTTTATACATTAATATTGGAAAAAAACCTTAACTTATTTTTTTTATAAGTATTGGTAGACATTTCACACACAACACCATCTTACCCCCAAACCAATCAAAGCTTGTAGCTTGTAGGTACTATAGGACTTCACCAGCTCCCGTTCTCGTAATTATTCTGGGTAAAAGTAGTCTTCCTGTTATTCCATACTAAATTTTCGCTGTATTTCAAATTTCAACCCGATCCTTTCAGCCAATCCGTCGTGATTGCGCAACAAACATCCAAACTTCGACATTTATAATATTACTAGGATAGTGTTCTCTTTTGCAGAATCCACCTGTCCCGCACCTTTGCCAGTTATTCTATTGCCAAGCATTAATGTACAAACATCACTACATAATTATGCTCCGGCTTGGGGGGCAAAGTTCTTAAATCTCTGTATGAGAAGCGCAGTGAACTGCTGCCTAATGATTTGAACTTTTCATGTTCAATAGCTACGTGACGACGACGTGCTGTTATGGCCAGGTGCTTCGCTTAATATCAGGCGCAAACAAACATGTCCGTAACATGCATGAATTAATCCTGTGGCGGTTGGCCTCAGATTACGTCAACTTTGGTTTAGCTTCAAAGACTCAAGTTCTACCTAAAACTAACTTAAACATTATTACTAAGTTTTGACTGGCCTTGTGGCTTAGTGGGTAGTAGCTTTGCCTGCGAAGCCGAGGGTCGTGGGTTCGATTCCTACCCAATGCAAATATTTGTGTGATGAATTCAAATGTTTGTACTGTGTCTGGGTGTTTCTATAAATAATAAGTATGTATTTACAACTATATAAGTTATATCAGCTATCTGGCCGCCATATTACAAGCTTTGCTTAGTTTGGGATCAGATGGTGTTTAAGAAAAAAAAAGCATAGATCATGTTATATCTAGCACAGATTCGAAGTGCATGGGCTAATCGTACCTTTAAGATAGGTACCTACCTACCTAAATACCAGTTAGTGATGCCAGAGCCATGGAATCGATCGAGAGACGTGCCGAAAGGCACACAGCCAACGGTACCCTTGTTCGAAGCAATATTAACTAGCCCCAAGTTAAGCAAAGCTTGTATTAGGGGAGATAGACAGAAGACAAGATGTGCAGTGTTCATGGTACGTAATTGTAATTCCATAGATGAATAGAAAATCCACCGTAACCACGAAACACATTGCACATCAAACTTACGGTTTTTTTATAGCAGTGACCAACGTCACAAGAATCTATGAATTAATACGCGAAATAATAACTTAATAACTCAAAATTACACGGACGAAGGAGTATGAACTTTTGCACACTTATGTATCTACATAAAAATGAATATCTGTATATATTTCATGTTTATTATTTATAGGTTTTTTTTAAATAAAAATAATAATAGTAATAAAAATAGGTATAATAATAGAATCGTAATCGTACTCTTCAGCGTAGATGTTGTGTATGAGCTGAAGACGGTTTCTGAGTTGGTACGACCTACTCGTATAAAGGAATACCATATTGTTAATATTTAAAAAAATATGCATAAAAATAAATTAAATAAACAGAAAAACTTTAAAAATTTCTAGATATTTGACACACCCAAAAACACTCTTTTGTTTATTGTTAAATTATGTGGTCAATTTGAGAATAGATGAATATTGGTAAATGGGCGGTGATCACGCGTACAGCGTACACTCTCCTTTAACCCTTCGCGTGCTTTATGTCAACAATCGTTGCTTAATCGAAGCTCTCTATTGGAAGACGTATACGACTTAACTAAAGGTCGCCTGACACGACCGAAACTTGACTCGGACTTGATATCAGACGCGAGTTACCCGTGACGTAATCAAATATGTGTAACAACCACGTTAATTTTCATGCTAAGATTAATATGAAATTGAATTTGAATTATATTGAATGTCTAAAGAATATATTAGAAAAAAAATGTTACTATAAACTACACGACTTTTTTAACGACAAATTTGACGACTTGGAAATGGAACGTTTCGTTGCCACTGTTGCCATGCCCTTATAGGGAGGGCCATATGTAATAATCACAAATAGCTTTAACCACACATGCATGTATTGTACATATGACGCAATAAACATTTGAGTATTGAGTATTTATATATTATTGTATGTGTAAATGGATCTGAGATATCTGAAATAAAAAGATTTTGATTTGATTTGATTTGATTTCTTTGTCGAGTTTCGACCATAAAGCAATACTAAATAAGACCGCTAGTAATTAGTACCGCGGCTCATAAATCCGGCGCCGGATCGGCCGGGGCAGGCCGGGCAATTGTTCCTCGAATTTAATGATATCCGTACACTAGGAACCGCCGGGAACCATTCAATCTTCCCGGTGCTAATCATGTTACTCATCATTTCATGTATTGATTTTCCGTTTCATTGTATTTAATTGATATATATTACAATAAGCATATGACGCGAATAAAATTAAAAGTGTTGAACAACCCCCGACTACCTCGGATTTGTTATCTGTACAACATTCTACTAGTCAAGCCCTTTTATTTGATTCTCATATTAAGGAAGTTGTGAAAAATGAAATGTGTTTCACCATTTTGTGGTAGCGGCCATCTTGGATTTGAAATTTGTCATAGTGCAAAGTATTAGTCAAGTCCTTTCATTTGATACCCGTATTGAGGTAGTAGTGAAAAAATAAAATAATTCGCCATTTTGTGGTGGCGACCATCTTGGATTTGAAATGTATAGTACATAGTGTTCTACTAGTCAAGCCCTTTCATTTGATACCCATATTGAGGTAGATTGTGAAGAAATATTCTGTCCGCCATTTTGTGGAGGCGACCATCTTGAATCGATATAAATCAAACCACACACACAGACTCCCTAATACGACAGAGACACACACAGGCAGGCAAATACCTGCGTATCTGTCTGCCTGTGTGTGTCTCTGTCTGTGGCACCGTAGAGCTTAAATGGATGGGCCGATTTTGATGTTTTTTTTTATTTGAAGGTTAATTTCCGTGCGGATGTTCTTAGCTACCTTCCTCAAAATAGGTATCAAATTAAAGGGCTCGACTAGTCCGCGCAGACACACAGATAGACAAACATCGACGTAAAACTTGTAACACAAAATTAAAAAACGCTATGAAATAAATCGCATATAGAATCTGTTTTGAAATCGGACCAATTTTCAAGTTTAGAAATCTAAATTTTGTTTTGATAATGGGGTTACAATTGACCACAATCTCGTCTGATGCTCAGCAACGATACTGTCTACGAAGAAGCGTGCTTATTTAGAAGAATCCAATTCACTTTCAATTTAGAGACACCAAGATTGTACCCATAATCTTATATGTATGTATGGGTGACCAGCGCAGTGTAGTGCCAGCCAATTATATGAATTATTCAAGTTCAAATGGCTGTGTGGCTCTATGCTTGAATTTTCAAGTGTTGTGCACCGTCAAGCTATTTTTTTGCAATTACTCGACCCACATTTCACATAACTTTGTTAATGTGTCCCGTGAAATTACACAGAATTCAGATAAAATATCTTATATCTGTGGGTGACGAGTGCAGTGCATTACATAGTAATAGTTTTGATTCTTTATGTTTAAATAGCTGTCTGGCACAGTGCTGTTATGAGCAGGCATGTTGTTTACCATCAGGCACATGTCCCGCTCGTCTATGCATTCTTCAGATTCAGATTTAATTTGTTTATACAAAATTATCCACCCAAAAATAGATTCACCTTCTCTTCTCTCAACCATACGAGTAAGTATAAATATTAAGCCAAGATTGCGCGAAGGATTTGCAAATATTTTCACATTAGATGTATATAAAAATAATACCTCATACTACAATCCAGTGGTTAGAATGTGTCGCCAATACAATGAAGTATCAAACAAGCACCACAATTCGATTGATATTTTCTGTCAAAAAAAATGTATAAATTTAAAAATGATGTCCAAAATATTCTGTTCACCGATTATGTAAACCCAAATAAAAATTAAAATTATTTAAAAAAAAAGAAAAAAAACGCAATTTGATTTTCTAAGTTGTATTTTTAGTTTTAACTTCTTTTGAGACGTAAGCACTCTGTCACTCATGTTGTGTATACATAGTAAGGAATATAGTTTGGATCGAAATTGTACCATGTCATATATTTAAGTTTTAACTGTATTCTGTTTTGTATACCTGAATAAATAAATAAATTCTAAACTATGAAAACAAAATACAAATGGAACTATTGGACACGTTTTGAATGTTCAACATATATTTCAAAAATTTATCTTTAAACACCATATTCTTCAGTGTTCATGAAATATAGAGAGAATTATCATGAAACAAAAAAATTAAATTAACAATGATGTAGTTGCAACCATTCCATAACACCATTAAATTACATCGTCCCTAATTCGAGAGTTGTAAAAAAGTGTTGAATCATAAAGCGATACTTCCGAAGGATCCGTCGGAGCCGGGGTCTAATGCGGAACACATAAAAACTCACATAAAAATCAAACGAAATTACTCAAAGAAAAGAAACAGTACTTCATTTTTTTTAAGCACATTGTTGCACATAACTCTGGATAAGGTAAGTTGTAAAGCAGAAGAATGAAATGTTTTCAGGGATTTTAGTATTAAATCAATTCTTATAGAACACTACGCCAGGGAAACTATCACACCTTTATCATTCCCACCCAGTGCAAATATTTGTGTGATGAATTCAAATGTTTCCACTGTGTCTGGGTGTTTCTATTCATAATAAGTATGTATATAAAACTATATATTATGTATTATATCAGCTATCAGGTAGCCATAGTACAAGCTTTGCTTAGTTTGGGGTCAGATGGCGTTGTGTGTGAATTGTCCGCCAATATTTCTCCGACAAAAATGTACCAATATTAGTGTATATTGGCTTCAATGAATGAATTACAGGGCAAAGATATGAATCATCATAATTACTATATGCCGCTTTGAAAGCTGATCTTGAAAAGTTGATGTTTGCACTGTGTCTGGGTGTTTCTATTTATAATATGTACCCAATCATATATTTAAAACTATATAAGGGTCAAACTGAAAGTTCTTAGAAAATCAAAAACTGATAACATTAGCCAGTTATTAGTTTTATTATATCTTTTCAAAATGTTGTCCATTCACGTCAATACACCGCAAATACCGCTGCATGCGATGGAACCACTGGGAAAAGCACTTTGCCCACTCGTCCTTAGGGGTCTCTTCAATGGCATCGCGATACGCAGCCACCGCTTCTTCAGCATTCATAAACCGCTTTCCTTTAAGTTTTTCTTTAATTTTTGAAAATAAATAAAAATCACAAGGCGCGAGGTCGGGGCTATACGGCGGGTGACCCAGTAATTCAACGTTTGATGTCGCCAAATAGTCGATCGTTCGCTTGGCGGTGTGCGATGAGGCGTTGTCGTGGTGAAGGAGGATCCTACTGCGAGGTCGTTTCTCTCGAACTTTTTCCAAGACAAGTGGCAAACAATTGGTAGTGTACCATTCTGCAGAAACTGTTTTTGATCCTCTAACACAATTGTTGCGAAATGACCTATCCTTCCAAAGAACGAGGCCACCATTTTTTTCCCCGCACTTCGATCTCTCTTCACTTTAGTTGGCAACTCCTCGAAAGGAAACACCCACTGAGCAGATTGTCTTTTGGTTTCAGGATCATAACAGTAAATCCAGCTTTCGTCACCTGTTAGTATGTCGAACACAGCATTTGAGTCACCTCCGTTAAATCTTTCAATCATTTTACGGCACCAATCCACACGATGGAGTTTTTGAGCCTCAGTCAAATTATGAGGTATCCACCGGGCGCAAAGCTTCCTGACCGCTAAATGTTCGTGTAGGATTTTGTGCACTTTACTCATACCGATGCCTAAGCTTGTCCAAATCTGCTGATAGGTCACTCTTTTGTCAGTCTCTATCATACGCCGCACAACACAGATGTTATCTTCAGTCGTCGCCGTCGAAGGCCGTCCCTCACGTAAATCATCAGTGAGATTAGTGCGACCACGTTTAAACTCATTAAACCAGTTGTAAACAGTCGCACGAGATGGGGCTTCATCGTGAAAGGCCAATCGCAGTCTATCATAACTTTCTTGTTGACTTAAATGATATCGAAAGTCATAAAAAATCATTGCACGAAAATTTTCTCGTGTTAAATTCATGTTGACGTGACACAGACAATTTTCAATTTGCCGCCAAATCGTTAAACAAATGACAAATGAATGAAGTATATACTTAGTATTATTGGCAAAGAGTTCTATTTTCAAATTATAGAATTTTTTTTTATTATATTGTTTATAAGTGGCCAGTTCTAAGAACTTGCAGTTTGACCCTCGTATCAGCTATTTGGCCGCCATAGTACAAGCTTTGCTTAGTTTGGGGTCAGATGGTGTTGTGTATAAATTGTCCACCAATATTTATTGATTTATTTAGTAACAAAGTAGAGAGATACATCGTCATATATCTTAGGGTGACGAACGTAGTGCAGTGCTAGACAGTTATTTGAGCTGTCCTTGTTCAAATGGTTGGGTATGCTACGCTCTTAGTTTAAGAATGAGTAAATAGATCTGGTTTTTCCGCACGGTTCCTTTGTACCAATCGTAAGTAGATGAGGTGTATATTAGGTATAACAACAGAGTGATGTGCCGCGACAAAAGTATGACACTTCCACAACCGCGGCAAGACAAGAGCAATCCCCGTGCTTTCGGTGTAAAGCGTTTGTACTCGTACTAACTCTATACGTAGCATATGTAAACTCTTTGAATACGCTATTATTATATTGCAGGCGCGTGTAGGATTACTCGTTCCAGCACTTGATATTGTTTGGTGTACCTTACTGCCTTTTTGTGTCGTGGGATCTTAAATCCGGGGTCTATTCAGGTCGAGAGTGAATCATAATTTTTCAGGAATACCATCTCATCTTCAACCACAACGTTTCTACCTAACATGTGCCTTGGAGGCCAAAAACGACATTCTAATTTAAATTATAAGTAGTAGATGGCTAGACTAGATTAATAAACCTCATCCAGTAATGAGTCTTAAAGAAAAAAAAGAAAACAAAACCGAGGAAAATTTCTCGAATTTTCTGCAAAACCGTCTCAAGTTAAAATGCATCCTTATCAGATAAAAACTTCATTAAATTCCACACGCTTATCTCTTCAGAAGTTAATTACTTGGTGAAAAAATGCGCTAATAGGCCAGGGTTCATCTTATGCTAGTCAGTTTGGCGCGATTTAAAGTAAAGTGATTATCGGGGAGCAGCGTCCAGTGGAATTTGACCTGTTGGTAATTGCCTTGGGTTCAATCGTAGCTCTTTAATACAAGGCTTTGATTAAAACTGCACACGGAGCTATGGTGAGGTTGAGAGGTCCGGGAAAAACGTTAATTTGGAAATGACTTTGGCAAACTTAGGTATTCCACCGCGATAAGTGGCTTTTGGTCTTTAGTGTTTGGGAATCGCCTAAAAGTAGCGTTTTAGTTATTCAAGCACCGACTAAAGTTACAAGTTCGTGCTGAGAGCTCGACCGGAGACCACGACAGGCACATGACATTATGGAATTGTATGGGCGCCAGTTCGCGCCGAGACCGCGACAGACGACCGAGACACGCATTTGTCGCGGTCTCGGCGCGAACTGGCGCCCATACAATTCCATAATGTCAAGTGTCTGTCGCGATCTCTGGTCGCGGTCTCCTTTCCCGGTCTCCGTTCGGTCTCAGCGCGAACTTGTACCTTTACAGTTGCATTTTGACACGGAATTTTCAATACACTGCTAACGACTGCTTAGTGTATGTACCAGTATATTTTGACCTTCGAATTGGGCGCCATTCTATATATTTATAGATCAAGTTTTACCGGAACTATTTTTATCTTCGGTATAAATTATCGTTGTTAATTTTTAAAAACGAATCTTGATGCATAATGACTAACCTAAAAATGTTTGGCATAAAACTGTGCCTAAATATTAGGATGTCATATACGAAGCAACAAATATTAAAATAGCTTTTGATAGTTTTGACGTTTCGAAAAAACAATTTTGACGTCTTCAATCCGTAAGTCAGTCAATTTCACCTAGGCGACTGCGTGTCGTTTAACATCTGCCGAGATAACATATGTTACAGCAAGGGCAAACCCCGTAGGTAAATGCTTACTTTGCGTTTTTGCAAATGCAAAAGCAGCCCACTAAACATTCCTACTGCTTGGACTCGGAGTTATTTCGCGCAAGGAGAGAGTCAAGGCATATAATCCACCACGCTGATCCAGTGCGGACTGGTGGATGATAGAAAGAGAAAGTTCCCAGCAATGGGAATATTTTGTAGGCTTTTTATGCTTGTGTATATATGTTATTTTATTTAGGCGACAGATCCAAACATTCCAGGCCACCTGAATAAAGCGCGGTGTGCACGCATCGCGCAACAAATGTTTCGCAGTGAATTAGAGAGTTCCCGCTGGCTGCACCGCCACCCGTCGTGTGCTCTCGACTTTATAATTAACTATCGGGGTTTCACGCGCCGAGAGCTTACTGTTTATTTTGCATTACGAGCCGTTTAGTTAAGAGTGGACGCGTTTACTTACTCGCCTCTGCAGTACAATGTTTCATTTCCATCATCATAATGGTCCATAGTAGGGATGTTAACAATTTTTCGAAATTGCTTTTGTATTGAAGATGACGCATGTTTATCGTATAAAATAATATTTTATTTCAAAATATTAGTATTTTCGATGAGAAAATATACAATTACTTGACTTATTTTGAATTTTCCCGCTAAAACTAACGACTGAAATGACGTCACTGGTCGCAAAACATTGGTCGCGATTAATGACTGTATGTCCAGTTTATGTGTTTTCTTATAATTTTTTTGAATACAAGCAATCAAAACCGTCGTCACTAAGATAAATAATAAAATAATAAGAGAAACTATAATAAAACTGCAGAAAAGGAAGCAGTTTAGTTAGTTTTCGACAGCTTGTTTTGCGACGAGTGATGTAATAAGTCATATTGGTGTTTCTAGTCACGTGACAACAGATTAAAAACATAGCATTTAATTAAAATCATTTATTTTACTACGTTATATTAGATTATAAAAATTGTGATTTTCGATATTCTTTTAATAAAAACTATCATAAAATTAGCACTAAACATGAATTTGTGATTAGCGTTAACATCTCTATTTGACGTAGACCTCTTCTCCTATTTTCCGTTTCTGGCGATATTGTGTCCACTGCGCGACATAGGTATTGACATGACATGACACTTAGCCATATCCCCGGATTTTCTTCTCCACCCACTTGGCTGGCTTAGTTTCTTGGCAGTAATGCCTGCGAAGCCGTGTGTCGTGGGTTCTATCCCGACCCAATGCAAATGTTTGTGTGATGAATGCAAACATTTGGACTGTTCCTGGGAGCTTGCTTTGTAACAAAAAAATTGGTTGCCTGTAAAGTCGGTATACGGGCGAAAGTTTTACGTGACAACGACTTTGAGTGGTAAAATAATTTTACGGAAGGGACGCGTGCCTTTCACTTTTTATGTCTGTCTCTCTCGCTCTTAGGCGGGCTAACCATGCCCGAGTGGAAGGGACGCGTGCCTCTCACTCGCTCTCGTTGTGAGCGCATAACGTGAGCGGAGCGTAACGCAGTTTCTTGAAGTGTCACCCGGCAAACCAATTTATAAGACGTTGTCACGTCAAAAGTATGAATTTACACTATTTAAGTATAATATCAGCTATCTGGCTCTCATAGTACAAGTTTTGCTTAGTTCTGGGTCTAGTCTAGATGGTGTTGTGTGAAATATCCCCCCAATATTATTATATAACACTTTCTGTGTTATTATGTAATTCTATATTGTCACTCCAGCGGGTTTTAGGGTGTCCTACGCTACTTCTGCCTATTATCGGTCTTTATTCTAGAACACGTAGGTTATATCAGTGCATTTTAAATTACATATTCTAAGTTTCTGGTACATTCTATCCCGTCTCTATAGTAGGACGCTAGTTTCAGGTAACAAAAGCCAAGTCTACACTATACAAGAGCAAAATTAAAAAAATTTTGATTAACCACCGACTACCTCAGATTTGTTATCTGTAAAACATTCTATAAGCCCTCTCTTTTGATACCAATATTGAGACAGTAGTGAAAAAAATAATGTAATTCACCATTTTGTGGTGTCGGTCATCTTGGATTTGAAATTTGTCACAGTACAAAATATTCTACTAGTTTTTTTTTTTTTATTATTTAAATTATCCACTCCACAGACTCCGGGGTCCGTGATCTTTGTCATTACAATAATCTTTTTTTTACACATTTCTTGGATAAGGAGAAGAGGAAAATAGAAGGGATTTGGGTACATTTAAAATCTAATTCTAGTGCTCGTCTGTAGAGCCGATCACTACCGGTTGGGATTCCGCTAGTAATCGACTCGACATCGAGTGTTTGCCTAATTGCCTTTTGCCATTTGCCTAAGCTGCCTCCTCCCGGCCCAGAGCCTCCACAACGGCCGCATTTCTGTCCCTGATGGCCATCTGTAGGTTGAAATCGCGGATGGTCTTCGGTGATGCAGCCACGCTCGCCGCACGAACCGACCGATGGCGTCGTCGGTGTCGTCAGCGTAATATGTGAAGGTCCCAGTGTGCCGTGAGATTGCCACTACCGCATGGGGCACTATTCTACTAGTTAAGTGCTTTCGTTTGATAACCATATTGAGGCAGCAGTGAAAAAAAAAATGTAATTCGCCATTTTGTGGTGGCGGCCATCTTGGATTTGAAATTTGTTATAGTGTATAGTATTTTACTAGTCAAGCTTTTTCATTTGATAGCCATATTGGGGTAGGCTGTGAAGAAATATTTTGTCCGCCATTTTGTGGAGGCGGCCATCTGAATCGATATTAACCAAACATAGCTAAGAACATCCGCAGGAATATTTACCTTCAAATAAAAAAAACTGCATCGAAATCGGCCCATCCGTTTGAGCTCTACGGTGCCACAGACAGACACACACACACACAGACAGACAGACAAACATCGACGTCAAACTTATAACACCCCTTTTTTTGGTCGGGGTTAAAACATGCCGTGTGTAAACGTTAGAAATATATATAAGCTCACGCGTGCGTGCACCACGCTTCACTGCGCAGCGGAAATTGATGTTCCTGTATGAAGTTTACCGAAACTGACGATTTTCGACTGTACTTTTGTTTTGATTTTCCAAATCGTGGCTAAATGATCGTTGAAAACTAAAATAATAGCTAAAATAAACGCTCACAGTAACAGCTAAAGTATGAAGTAGGTGTCAATTCATTTGTTTTAAGTATATTTTATTGTGGTAAATTCGATATTTGGATCGGAAACATGAACTACGCGGGTAAAGCCGTGGGGTGTAACTATATTCTTTTTAAGCAGTACTGTGCGATTTCACCCACTGTTTCCATTCCAGGTTCAGTATTCTAACGTGATTGGGCAGCAAACATCCAAACGTCTAAACAAACATACATTAAAACTTTCGTATTTATAATTTTAGTAAGATATTTACAAAGACTAGTTCAGATCATAGAAGGGAGGAGGAAGAGACCTAGGAGAAGTTACATGAACCAAGTGAAGGAGAAGATAAATGTAGTGTCGTATCAGGAAGTCAAGGAGAAGGCGGAGTGTAGAAGTACATGGAAGGAACTCCACCGACAAGAGCGTCGCTCTTATATTATGAATGAATGAAAGTGCAGACCGTGCATTTGATCAGGTGCGCGAGTGTGTGCGCGCTGTGTGCGACAGTCCGTGTGCACCCCGGCCTGTCGCCGAGCGTGACTCGGCTGGCGTTTTCATTTGTTTGCTTGTTCCGGGCGCAGGGGGGACCTTGCTTTATTATGTATTGTGCTATTTTTGTAAACATTTCATCTTAACAAACTGTTATAATAGGCATGGTGACTGAAAAACATAATGATTAGTTCGTCAGTTATTGGATTATCAAAAAATATTGTACTTACACGTATTTTTTCATTTGTTTCACAAACAAAAATGTCGAAAAACAGTTAGCTATAGCTTTAGTCATCTTAAATAATTTGATAACACAAAAACGACCTGTCTTATAATTAATTATGTTTCCATACTCTACCTGACGGACTAATACTTTTTTTTTGTTTGGTAGATCATAGCTCAGAGGTGAGCCTACGAGTATTTATATACTATCGAAATCGATCTAACATATTATACCATTTTGCTTACGATAACGTCACTATAGATCGATAGTCACAACACATTGTTTTTCACATTGATTGTAATATCTATGTATAAAAATGTTATGTTGGTTTGTGTATGCTTCAAAAACTCAAAAAGTTCTGCACTGATCGAGCTGAAATTTTAGAATGATATATAATCCGCATCAAGAATTGTTTTTATTGTATTATTGCATCACAATGTGCCACAGCGAAGCGTGGCAGGGTACAGCTAGTTTAAAAAAATATATATATATATATTTTCGTAGGTAACTTACCTGACTGTTTCAGTGAAACAATGTGTTTAGTATGAAGACGGTTTCATGTTTTGCGGATTAAAACAAAAATGTTACAATGATACAATGATACAATTCTTTATTGGCCTGTGTGTTATGGTTTCCATTGTGTACAATAGTATGATAGGTTACGATATTTCCATTACTAACAACAGTATTCCCCGAGCAAACGCATTTAGTACTACGTCAGAAGTTCAGTAGTTTGGGCGTGAGAGCGTTCCATACACACGGACAGAGTTACTTTGACATTTGTAACATTAGCAGGGATTAGTAAGGATTTAGTCTCCATTTCTGCAAAGGATAATTACTGTTGGTACGCCTTTTGGCTTCAAGCTACAAGAAGGCTACAAGCTTAGTGCCTAATTTGGCGCTCACTGAGATACTGCTATCTACACATACACGGTTTATACCATACAGTACGTACATGTGTGTGTGAATTGTGTGTGTGTGAATTATCCACCACCAATATGTCAGTAACGTGTGTTGTTATATCTGTACATGAAACTAATTATTGATCATGTGAACATAGTGCATTCAATTGTGTTGAAATATCGGGGACTTGCTTTACCGTATAATTATTGTGATGCGGTCTATGGCGCGTCCTTACCTAGGAGAAACCGGCTCACTGTCGTTTGAAGGCACTATCGCGGACGCGCCGCGGCCTGTTTTGCACTCGAGCGTGCGCTCGCGAGCGGCGTCGTTGGTGCGCCGAGTGCGGGCCAGCTCCAACACCAGCTTGAGAATGGTAGCGGCTCGATTAGACTGTGTTTTCATCGGACATTGCTGTAACAGACGCGGCCTGTGCCGATGCCCGAGCGGAGGTACTGGTATTACACGGGTATTACAGAATTATCTTCAAATCGAGAGTGAATCGGTTTCTTCTAGGTAAACACGCTTCATCGTAGGCCGCATCATCGTTTAACATCAGGCGAGATGGCGGTCAAGTGTAAACCTATAAAAGTTAAAAAAATAAATAAAAAAAAACTAAATAATTTATTGTGACTTACTACTTACTATCGAGAAAATCCACCAACTTAGTATTACTTTCAACGAAATGTTTGCTTTTAACCGACTTTGAAAAGGTAGGAGGTTCTCGAATCGGCTGGATGTTTTCTTTTAGTTTCCTGATTTTTATTTTGTAAGTCGTGGTCCACACAAAGTATGTCGAAAACGGTTTAGCGTTCTTGGAGATAGTAACAAAAACAAAATATATTATGTGCAAATAATGTTTATTTTTATATAAAAAGTGACGAGACGAACAGGACATGGGCCTGATGATAAGCAACATGTCTGCCACATAACAGCACAGCGACACGTAGCTATTGGAATATGAAGAGTCCAAATCATTACCTAGCACTGCACTGCGCTCGCCACCCAAAGCTGTACTTCCCCTTGAAACCGGAACACAGTAATGTTTGCACATTACTGCTTGGCGGTAGAGTAACTGCCAAGGGTGTGGTACTTCCTCAGGCGGACTGTGCTAGGAGTCCGACCACTACAATCAGTATCGGTATTTTGTTTCGTTTAGCGGAAATTTCACAAATTGAAGATGATTATATTTTTGTTTCAGCTTTTCATTTTTTTTTCATTTCTAATGGATGAAATCATCTTATTTCATGATAATTATTTTACACAAGGATACAAGATAGTGTTATCTTACTTTACGAGATCGTTAACTCAGTTTAAAATATGTTTTAACCGACTCCATAAAAAGGAGGTTTCTCAATTCGACCGTATATGTTTTTTTTATGTGTGTTCGCGGATAACTTCGTCGTTTATGAACCGATTTTGATGATTATTTTTTTGTTGTAAAGAAGATATTCCAAGGGTGGTACCATGATAAGGAAACCAGGATCTGATGATGACATCCTAGAGAAATCGATGAAAACTTTTGTACTATATAAGTTTTCCGTTGAAAGTCGGTTCTTTTTTGTTAAAATTATTTACGATATTGTTGTTTCAGCTTATCTACTAGAAGTGACCCGTTTTCATAAGCATAAGCAACCCACTGACCCGTTCTCGCTTCGCTCGAATATTGGCATATACCTTTATCAAAATAAAAAATTATCATGTCTATCAAGTTGGACCAAATTAGACATAAATACCAACTTTCTTGAATATCGGTTGACTTGGCGAGGTGTACACTGTTAAGGCCAGGTATTTCTGTCAAAGTAGGCATTTAACGCTGTCTTGTTCTCGCGACCGTCACCGACCGCGGAATCGGTGCCACAGTGCAGAAATAACATTAAAATTTTGGACTATGTAATTTAAACTCATTTGTTTATGTTTGTTTGTTTATGATAAGAGTTTTGTTGCTATATAAACGAAGAAATATTAAATTTATCTATACTCGTAGGTATACAAAACTCAACCTTTTCTTTTTTTGGTCACACTATTAGTTGAGAACGGCTTTTCCAATTTCATGCATCATTTTAAAATGTTTCCTAATAATTCACAGGTTCGTCAAAAATTTAAAAAAATGTGCTGAAACGTAATGAAAAGCCAGTAAAAATAGAAGGTTTTTGGTCAACTTTGCACTTAATTTCTAAACCAATTTTTTTCTATGAGGTAAAGAGCACTTACTGAGCATTATATTACAAAATGCTCACAGATCCAGGTAGAGCTTCAAACGCCAATTGAAAAAAAAAAAACTGTTTTAGCCGGTATTTTGGAAACTATATATTTTGACAATAATTGTAGAAAATAAAATTTTTCATCTTTTGTTGCTAGTAAACTTTTTTTTGTTAACTTCTAGTCAGGTCGGAATATCGTCTACAACTAGGTTCGGGAAACAACTAATCCGCAGCACACAGTACTACTAACTGCTAATACCTACAGGCGTTAACTGCTAAGATCAACGAGGATACATACACTCTCGCATATATTTGCGAGGCAAATATGCGCTGCCATTTGCCAAGTTTCCGAGCGGTCGGGCCGAGGTGGATGCATCGGATCACGGATTAATCTTTCGGTTTCGAATGTTAACGTTCTCTGTAAGGGTTTCGATCTAAATCTCTACTTATATCATAAACTAGCAGGGATGCGTGAGATTTACCCGTGTAGTTCACGTTTTTGTTATTTTTCAGGAATGAAAAGTAGCCTATGTGTTTATCCAGAATACATATCAAATGTGTTCCAAATTTTAACCCTATCCCTACAAACGTTACGACGTTACGATTGAGCACCTCTGGACTATGATTTACCAAGCAAAAAACCTTCAAAATCGATTTACAATTGGAGGCGCTATTGCGTAACATACACACAAAAAAAGCATAAATAATAAGTACTGCTGAATTGCGAACCTCTTCCTTTTTTGATGTCGGCTAAAAAGAAGACAGTGGTCAGTCTTCTCGTGACCACGGCGGTTGTAACGCTGCCGAAACGTCGAGGTATTTAAACAATGAATTAAATCGTGATTAAGTCCTGTACATTATAAACATTATGTGTTCAAATCGCGAAAGCTTAAAAACAATATTCGCTTTACCAATTTCGATAACATTTGTATGAGACCTCCTTTTAAGGATTATCTACCAAATGAAACAATAACCGCTAAAATCGATACAGAATTGGTAGAGCTATCCCCTAACATAGCGTAACAAACTTACAAAAAAATAGAACCAAATGAAGAATATCCTTCTTTTTAGCCGATATCAAAAAAGGAAAAGGAGGAGACAGTGGTCAGTCTTCTCGTGACCACGGCGGTTGTAACGCTGCCGAAACGTCGAGGTATTTAAACAATGAATTAAATCGTGATTAAGTCCTGTACATTATAAACATTATTGGTGTAGCGAGTTTTGAAATATCAATAAAAACTAAAACTTACCTTTACTTCGGCGACATATTTGCAAAATTCACAAATAAGCCGAGGATCTATCTGAGTTTAGTTTGAAATTGAAACCTGGTTTTTGTGTTTTGGAGAAAATCAAATATTTTTTCATTGGGAAGCAGATCTAAATATTTAGTTTAACTTGGAGTTTGCTTGGTAGAGCGCATCGTGTGCTCATGCGGGGAATGTGATAAATGCATCTCGCCCATTTTACGCTAAATGTGAGTTACGCCCAGGAATGTGCGGTTTATGGAATAACTTCGAGAGGAATATGTAAGGATAAGTTTTGTAGCGTAAATTAGGATTTGCTACCCAGTTTGTTGCGAAGTTTAATTTGTTTTAGTATCCTTACACTGGTCCCTTTAAAAAAAAATTACTTGTACCTACTGTTAATAACACAATAGAAGCATATCACACTAGGTAAATGTTACCACTGCTCATTGAGATAATATTACTACGTATAATTTCTCAAAGCCACTGCTGGGACTTAGAACCTTCTCTCATAAGGAGAGAGTCAAGGCCATAATCCCCCACTCTAAGGTAAAAAAAAAATACAGAAACACTTTAAAACAAAGTAACAATGGGCGACCTTATCGCTAAGAGCGATTTCTTCCAGGCAACCGTAGGACGGTAAAGAAGATATGAGTAATGGAAGACGAGGGTACAATTTGGAGTACATAAAAGCTTACACTACTGTATAGTATAGTATTAGGTATATTATCTATTCTATGACTCTGGCCCAGTGCGGGTTGGTTGACACATGACATCGGTAATTCTAGGTATAGAACGGTTTCCTTACAATTATTTCCTTCAACATTTTAAGTAAGTGGCATTATGCACATTACTTCTAAAATATAGTAGTGCGCATAGGATTCGAACCCGGGACCCCGGATCGGCACTCGCCGTTAATTTTAACTTAAATTTAATTATTCCTTAAAAACGTAAATGTTACATCATATTTTTTCTGTAGAAAGAAACTATAAAATGTACTTTTAGTATCGCTTAGACCTGAATATTGTGGAGTATCTTTGTATTTCCATGTTTTAGGCAAATAAATATTTCTATTTGTATCATTAAAAATTTACGCAGATGCCTAAATAACTGAAAACTGCGCAGAGTTTCACGGGTACCTATTCTCAAGTCTGGAGCTAAAATATCACTCGCTGTGTACTGGAGAGTGCATCGCGATGCGGCTCCTGATATATTAGCGCCCCATCCTGCGACCCGGCGCAATTATACATGTCACACATAAATCGTTACTTAACCGAGAATATCGTACAGAAGATACAAACGAATGACAATATGATATTGTTCAATTGCAAGATTGTTTTTTTTTTGGCAAAATAGGAATAATGCGTTCTAAGACGAAAATAAAGCAGAAGGATAAACCTAAAGCAGTTCATAAGTGTTTATTTGTAATATTTTTATTTGTTTGTATATAAAAATAATAAAATATATATCGCAATAAAGAGTTTATATCTATCTATCTAAAGTCTGGCCACAACGCGAATTAAATGCTTAGTTTCTTGCCGCCCTAACAAGATGTAATAGAAAAGATGCAATGAAGGAATAGATGTACCATTGTTTTCATGAATTCAGACACTACTTCTAAAGGCTTGTTGCGAAATGCTACTCACTTGTGAACTGTACTAAAGCAAGGTGCGAACGATTTTTGAATAGTAGCGAGTATTTTAGCTACTAAATTACTCTCTACTAGACTAATTTGCTAGCCTAATGCGAACAAGCCTTTATAAACTACTATTCGAAATGAAGATTTGGGAACGGTGCATAGCGTATGCATAAGCAGCTTATCAAACTCACTGCTGGGACTATGGACCTTCTCTCGCAAGGAGACGGTCAAGACTCTAAACCACCATGCTGACCCAGTGTGAGTTGGCGGATGGCGTATGACCACTAAAAGTAATGGATATACGAAATGGGTTTCAAAATATTTTTTTTTAATTTTATATATTTTTTGTATTTGTTAACATAAACCACAATGTACTTGTGTTTGTGAAGCAAAAAAAATTCTAAGATAAGCATTTTTTTATTTATAATAATACAAATTTCTAATCCAAGATAAGTAGTCGGGAGGACCTTGGATTTGAAATTTGTACGGTATTCTACTTGTCAAACACTTATTTGATATCAATATTGAGGGAGGTTGTGAAAAATATTTTATCCTCTCTTTTTTTATGGAAGCAGCCATCTTGAATATAATATTAACTAAACATAGTTTAGAACCTAAGAACGCTAGCTTACAAATGACAGACATCGCATCGAAATTGGTCCATCTGTTTGAGAGTTATGGTGTCACAGATAGACACATCCACACACATACAGACAGATTGACAGCGACGTCGAACTTATAACATCCCTCTTTATGGTCGGGGGTTAAAATGGAGTAGGTAAAGAGCCTGGACTGGTGGTTTGTTCTCTTCTATACTGATATTCTGTGGCAGTGTACGTCTGCCCGAAGAGAGTTCATGCATTAAAATACACGTGTCCTAATTTGCTACTGAGACAGTTTTCAGTAATTTCGTGGGTTAGGACGTGTTACGAATTCAATTCTGTTGAATTTCTAGCGAAGCGTTGGTACTATAGTTTATATGTTTATTGATATTTACCTATATTATGAATGCCATGCACAGCTTCACTGTGTTGCGGTTTGAAAGACAATGTTTCCAGAGAAATTATAAGGCATAGAGATAAAACATCTTACATGTCTAGATGACGAGCGCAGAGTAGTGCTGTTTGGATTCTTCTTGTTCCAATAACAAAGTCAAAGTCAACGTTCTTTAATGATAAATGTACAATTTACACGTCAATTTTATAAAAAAACAAAATAAGAGCATACAAAGAGTATACACTTTTAAAGTTTAAATTGAACTTTATATTGTACGATAATAGGTATCGTACAAATAAGTGTCAAAAATTAAAAAATATGTACCTACTTATTACAATTGTAATGAACAATGTCAATTTTTTACAACTTTATTGTGAGTTTGCCATCACTATACAAAAACTCGCTGTAACTATAAAAAGTTTGATCGATAAGCCAGCTTTTTAATCGGTTTTTGAAGGTTTTTAACTGCGGGATACTATGTTGTTATATGCATTCTGTTACCTACCATCAGGCACATGACTCGTCTAAATTGTAAAAAGGCTGAAGACTTTCTCCAGCCAAAAAAACTGAGTTAATACAGCGTTATACAGCTTGCATCTTGTTAAGGGGGGTGTTAAGTACATGCATACGTCAACATTTGTTCTACAGATAATAAAAAACATTTTTTTCCATACAAGGTAAAAAAGGTGTATTTACCTGACCTAAAAGCATCGAGCTCATCGTAACAAGCGAATAAGCGAAATAATCGTCGAAGTTACGACTGGTCTTAATCGGGAGAACGGCGACTGCCGATCCGGAGCCCCCGGGTTCGAATCCCACCACCGTCTTTTCGAAGTCATGTGCGTAATGCCGCTAACTTAAAAGGCGAAGAAAAACATCGTGAGGAATCCGGCATGTACCTATAGTCCGTTCCACGAAGAGGTGTAGAAAATGTGAACAAATCAATGTCACTCTCAATATGACAGACCAGCATTTCTCAACCTTTGTTTTAGAAGATAGTTCGTTGTAAGCGTCTCTCTTTGCCCTTTTAGATTTTCGTCACATAACAAGGTTAAATATATTCCAATAAGTCCGTTTCCAACCTTTTGTCTTATTTCTATTATTTTATAATTATACGTTTATTAAATATGTCGTGCGCATAAGTTTAAAACATTAATACAAAAATAACTTAGGTGTGTTCATGGAACACAATAGTAACTTATAAAGTTTTTATTAATATTATTTATTAAGTACAGCTTTGTTTTGTTATGTAGCACTTAAATTCCTTTTTCATTATGTATGTGAATTGACTGACTTTTTAGTTAACTTAAATTTAATGAGCTATATAAATATGAGACGATCTTCTTAGCATTTCATGGATTCACCGTGCGGGTGCCGGATCCATCGTGTGGCAGAGAGAGAAATCCCGAGTAGATCCCGAGACTATTGACTCGCTATTGACTCGGGCGTAGGTTTCAGGGGCCCTTTTCTGACGTACATTGCTAAGAAAATCGTCTCATATATTTATATATATATATAGCTCATTAAATTTAAGTTTACTAAAAAGTCAGTCATTTCACATACATAATAAAAAAGGAGTATACTCGTCTTCACTTCTTCCCAGCCAAATCTGATGTGATCCTACTAGCGCAGCTTTAGATACTCGTATATATGTATATCCACATTCTGATCCGTATCCGAGGATGTACTTTTTTCACAATCCAGCACATCACTAGTGTAGTTCTTACTACCTGTGTTGTAACTGCCATTGCTATTATTTTGTCTTAATAAAAAGTGGTGTACCTATACAAGTGGTAGCACGGAAGAATTATAGCCCCAGCAAGGAACTTTTAGTTGGTTGCTTATGTGAGCAGCGTCCTGCAAATTTACCCGCTTAGATCCCTTTGCCGTAATTTTCCCTCCATAAAAATAAACTAATATCGATGCTTTCCAGATCATAATCTAACCGTGTTCCGCGTTTAAACCTGAGCTGTTTAGCTGTTCCAACTTAATTGAGCAACGTACATCCAAACTGTTGCACTTATAATAAGTATTAGTAGATTTTCTTGCGAATAAATAGACATTATTTGGTGGTTCATTAGGTAAACGTCTTATAATTTACGTGCAAAAAGTAATGGTATCACATCAGAAACATGCGTATACTTAAATGAAGTGAGATCAAAGTTCAGTATTATGATATTATATGCCTTGTTTGTTGATTTCAACGACTAAAGAATAGAGATCTAAATGGTCTTAAATGGTCAGTTCTAGAATCTATTTATAATAACATAGACTAGTTTTAAATACTTAAAATATGATTTGTTTTAATAATTTATGATGATTATTAAAAGCAGTCTGACTTGGCTAGTTTTAATATCATAATATTGAACTTGTCTTTCACTTCACATATATGTTTTGATGGGATTCGCAGTTTGAGAAACACAGATCAAATTGCCACTGTTTAAAACCAAATCTACCACATTCTACTATTACTATTTATAACTTTCAAGATAAGTTAATAAATCATTATTTGATCAATACAAATCCAAGTATGTTGTAATTAAGATCACAGTAAAGTCGAATCATATTTGTGAAAAATATTTTAAGACAGTTTTAGAAAAATACCATGGTTAAACGATTTTTATGTTATGGTAGCACCTTTGTTTACATTTTCTGCACCTCTCCGTGGAACGGACTATAGAATCTTTCGAGGTCATGTGTCATCCACCAACCCGCACTGGGCCAGCATGGTGTATTATGGCCATAAACTCTCTCCTTGCGAGAGAAGGCCCCGAGTCCCAGCAGTGGGAACATTTAGTGGGCTGCTTATGTATTGTAACAGCTTTTATTCACATAAAAGCACTGCTATTTAGCGTGGTAATGCCTCCAGAATGCTAGGTACACTTTTGACTGAAAGTCGGTTCGATCGTCTTCACTGTCATTAGATTTTCATCAGTCCAAAGATAATTCGAGTGTAAGTAACGTAGGCTTTGTCTAGTAAATAAATATTTCATTATGTCTGGCCACAAGTTAGTACGTTCTGTTCTGTTGAAAGATCTATTTTTCACGTAAGAATAGTAACGTTGGTAAACACAGCAATGTTACTATGCCAATCTGCACTGCAGGTTGTAGTTAGAGTATTTAGATTACTGCATTAACCGAGCGTTTCGACTCCCTGAGGTCAGAACGGAAACTGAAGCTGCAGCAAAGATGTGAAAGGACTCTTATCCTGTTTGTAGGTGAACTGCTCTTTGGTTTTATTCGAAAAGGTCTCTATTTCGTAATTGACGAAACCTATACGTAAATCTATTCCAGTATAATATGATCTCAGGATAAGTAGCAACTTTTCGGAGTCGGGGATCAATTAAAATTGAACACTTATAATAATGATAGACTGATAGATCCACCATTATTCAGCAAATTTGCAGCGAGTTTAGAGCTTATAACCTCTAAATTCATTGCAGTTATACCAGACTTATGATTGATGACCAATTACTAAAACAAACAAAGGCTGCTCAATACTAGACTACACTTCATCCTATCTGTCCATCAGGTGAGGCCACTCGTGGCTTAGTAACTGCCTGCGAAGCCAAGGGTCGTGGGTTCGATTCCCACCCAGTGAAAATGTTTGTGTGACGAATCCAAATATTTGTACTGTGTCTGGGTATTTCTATGTATAATAAGTATGAAGGTAAAACTATATTTGTATTATATCAGCTACCTGGCCGCCATAGTACAAGCTTTTGCTTAGTTTGGGGTCAGATAGTGTTGTGTGTGAATTGCCCACTAATATTTATTTATTTAATTCGTATCTAATAAAGTAATAACACGGACGATTCTGCAAGAAGTCCTAACACTTCAAAGTGTATTTGTACGTTGTCACGCAAAAGCTATAATTAACCGATCATCAGATAATTTTGTATACCGAGTTTTGGAGAAATTAAAATTAATAGGTTACTTTTGTCCTGGAAAAATAACGGCACCGTTTGAAGACCCAAGTGAAATGGCAGGGCGCTGCTAGTCTCTATACATAAAAACGTTATGTTCGTTTGTGTAAGCTTCAAAAACTCAGAAAAATCTGCGCCGATCGAGCTGAAATTTTAGAATGAAATATAATCCGCATCAAGGATTGTTTTTATCTAATCTTTGCATCACGATGTGCCTCAGCGAAGCGTGGCAGGATACAGCTAGTATTATATAATTTAATCTATCTTACGGTAGCGGCTCTTATCCAAAATTGGGACAAATGAGATTCTTAATAATAACTCTTATTTTGGGCGCTCAGCACGTAAGAAGTTAAAGAATACAGTCCCTTGTTGCGATGTTGGAGAGACGCCACTGTATCGCCTGGCTCCAACATGGGCCAGTATCGGTGAACGAGGCCAAATGAAAGTTTTAATGAAACTCGGAAATGTAGCGTTAGAAAACGTATAAACAGTGAAACTGCAGGTGGGAGAGGGTGGGACATGGCGACTTATTGGAGCGTGAGTTCATCTTAGTATTCGGGAAGGTTTACGGTTTGCTCTACGTATGGTGCGTAAATGATCAGAGCAGTTTGAAAGATATGATTTGATAGATAGAGGACACTTGAGGACGTCAGCTACAGGTCTCTTTATTAATATTGTGTGCAAGAGTGTGTGTGTGTGTGTGTGTGTGTGAGGCTGTATGTATGTGTGTATAAATGTACTGGAGGGTGTGTGTGTGTGTGAGGGTGTGAGTATGTGTATTTCCCTTCTTCTCTCCCACATGTGTATGTTTATGCGTCGCATAAGCAACAGCAGCCCAAAAATGTTTGCACTGCTTGGACTCGGGGCCTCCTCTCGAAAGAAGAGAGCCAAGGCCGCAATCCACCACGCTGGCTCAGTGCAGATTGATTAATGATACCTCAAAAGATTCTAGATACACGCATGTTTCCTCACGATATTTTCTTTCACCGTTTTCAGGTTAGCGGCTTTAAGTACATGACTTCGGAGATACAGTAGTGCGCGAACCAGGGCCAGGAGCAAGGATTGGAAGGCCGCAGTGCAGTGCTAGGTAATAATTTGGAGTATTCATGTTCCAATAGCTGCGTGTTACTGTGCTGTTATGTAGCCTGCTTGTTGTTTACCATCTGGCACATGTCATGCACGTCTCGTCACTCTGTACTATAAAAAAAATTGTGCGTGTGTACGCCCATATTTGTATGTATTTACGCGTGTTTGTAATTCGTAAAAGTGTGACGAAATCGGTTCCCTTGTGTGTTGAAGACAAATAATATAAAACAAACATTTATCTATCGCTTTCAGTGTGTGTAGCGGGAAGTGTCCGCGCCAAAGTCGAAGTCAACACTAAAACTCTTATAAAAACTTATTCCAAAGACACGGCTAGTTTTTCCCCAGTTCCCTCGAACACTGAGAATCATTAGCGATCTTCGCAGAAGTGGTCGCTCGATAGTTTTTACTGGTTTACTGTGACCTAACTTTTTGTGACCGAGGCCGTTTACGGAGATAGTTTTACAGGTATTGACAAACTTGCATCGATTTCTTTATTATATTTAAACGCAATAACAATGGGGAGTTATCTGATATATCTGTTTGTGTCTGCCTGTGGCATCGTAGCTTCCAAACGATGCACCAATTTCGCTTGCATTTTGTTTTTGTTTTGATTGAAAGATAAATTAGATGAGAGCGTTCTTAGATATGTGTAATTAAAACTGGTGAAACTGTTTTAAAGTTCTTTTGCAGGCAGCGGTAGGATTTTAGATGTGGAATGGGTATTTTCTGATTTTGATTCACTTCAAACGAATACGTGTACTTAAAAAAAATTGAGACAATTGCGTTGTGGGGGCTTAATTTTTTTATTCAATGTACCTACTTAAACTTTGCTGATTCAGTTAGTAGCAAAGCTGTTTATACAGCTATTTTTCTGTTTTTTTTTTTCTATTTAAGACCCATATTTGTGTGATGAACACGGACCTTCTTCTTTGACTGGTGTTAGATACACCAGCCAAAGAACAAAGTTCTAGTAAAAATAGTCATGTAATAGTTTACTCATGTAGGACGTCCAGCTGCAAGATGGGTTGACAATATCGTTTCTATGGCGGGTCGAACCTGGATTCGATTGGCATAGGACCGAATCAAATCAAATCAAATCAAATTATTTATTTGTCAGAACATGGTTGTGTAATCACATACATTAACAGCAGTGTACAGATGTCATTCAAATATAGTGCCTCATGTTCTTGCCTGTTTCGGCGTACAAATTTTATTACAGGAACTAATAATACTTAATCATGCTTATAAATAAAAAAATAAAAGTAACAATGATCATTTAAAATCTACTCCTAACAAATTACATTTTTATGTCATATTATGTCACCATTGTGATAACACATAATTTAAATTAAATAATGGATAGCAACAATGTCAAATTATAATATAGAATGTCAATAGGAATGAACAAATCTTAGTAATTATATATTGTTAAATGTCATGAATTATACAAGGTCAATATTGTAACTACATAGTCATTAATGTGCTTTTGTTTAATCATTGTGAGCTATAAGTTGAATTTTTAGTAATATTATGGATTTTATCGCTAAGAAAATCAGTTATCTCATAATAACATCTTTTCTTTAACATTTTTTTGAGCTTACATTTAAATAGATCAACATTTAAGTCTCTGACATTCCTGGGTATTTTGCTGAATATAATGGGAGCCATACAAAATATACTCTTACGCATCAATGCTGATTTTGATTTTGGTAAGCGAAGTCGTATTTCTTCCTGTCTCCGAGTTCTAACACCGTCACTAGTCCAGTCACAAAAGAGTTGTGGGTTAGTCTTAACAAACATTGCTACTTCGAAAATATAGAGATGGTAAAGTTAGAATGCCCTTATCCAAGAAATAAGGTTTGCAGCTATCAGTTTTATGTAGATGGAACATTGCTCTGATGCAGCGCTTTTGGGCTTTGAAAGCAACCCCTCTATCGACAGAGTTACCCCAGAACATAATGCCATACCGTATAGTTGACTCTACCATTCCGTAATATGCAGTCATAAGAGCATCCATGCTGATTACTGATGAAAGTTTGTATAATGCATAAGACGCAGAATTTATTCTTTTTGTTAATGTGTCAATATGTGCTTTCCAAGTGAGTCTATGATCAATATTCAAACCCAAGAACCTTGTGACATGGACTTCCTGCACAACTGCGCCATTATATTGTAGTACTGGGTTTGTCATATTTGTACGTTGTTTAAAATGCATTATAAATGTTTTTTCGAGATTAATTTTAAGGTTATTGTCACTCATCCAAGCAATCATCGATTGTAGGCGTTTGTTTATTTCGAACTCGTAAGTTTTAGTATTTTCACAGCTAATTATGGCAGTGCTATCGTCCGCAAACAAAGTTATTGGGTGATTAAGTGCTCTAGGCAAATCATTTATATACGCGACAAAAAAGAGAGGACCCACGACGCTACCTTGTGGTACACCAAAGTTTGGAGAGCGGACAGTAGAGCGATAAATAATTTCGCGTTTCTTTGGTATATTTATCTCTACTATTTCCGTATAATTTTGTCTATCCGTTAGATACGATTCTATAAGTTTAAGTGCATTTCCTCTTATTCCGTATGCCTCTAATTTTCTTAATAATGTGTCATGGCGGACATAGTCAAAAGCTTGAGTCATATCGCAAAATATTGCGCAAACTGGTGTCCTTGCATCGACCTTGGTCATTACCTTGTATAAAAAATCGTATATTGCTATATTTATAGTTTTATTTTCTCTGAACCCCTTCTGTTCCTCACACAGTATATTTTTCTTTTCCATGTAGTTATAGAGCTGCGAGTGAATATACTTTTCTGGAACTTTGGAAAAGATAGGTATCAAAGATATTGGTCTGTAATTATCTATACACTCTTTACTATTTCTTTTTAAAATAGGTTTTATTACAGAAATTTTTAATGCCTTTGGATAGGTACCAGTATTAATACATAAATTCATTATGTGGCTTAAATGTCCACAGATGTATTTAGCTACGTGTTTAATTACATTAGTAGAGATTCCGTCGTATCCTACACTATGCGTATTTTTTAGTGAGCTAATAATCTTAAACATGTCATACGGAGTACAGGGTTGCATAAACATTGAATTTAATTTGTTAATTATAAAAGAATTTAGTTTACTGTTACTACTAGAGTCAATAGGTTTAATTTTATCAATAAAATAGTCATTGAACATATTGCATATTTTCCCGGGGTCAGTGATAGTATTATTATTTATTTTCAATTGCCATGAGTATTCATTAGGTATTCTAAATTTTGAATTTTTAATAATGTTCCATGTACATTTTGATTTATTTGTGGCCGTTTTAATAGCGTAATCGTTTTGGGCCTTTTGTGTGAGCTTAGTTATTTTTTTGAACAACTTGGAATAGTTTATTAGCAAATTCTTATTTGCAGCAGTAGGATACCTTCTGTAGTTCCATAGATGTTTTCGCTTCTTTTTACTACAGATCTTAATACCACGTGATATCCAATTAGGCTTTCTACAGAGTTTTATCATTCTGTTTACAAAAGGAAAACAAAGATCATAAATCAATTTAAAAATGTCAATAAAATAATTATATGCTTCGTCAGGGTTGTCAATTTTATACATGTCCGAAAAAGATAAATCCTTAATATACATTACAAATTTCGAGATATTTTCATGACTAAAATCGCGTCGTCTGGCTGACCAGCTGTCAATAACGATTTTTTTATCCACTGGACATAATTATCAACAGTTGAGATGTATGGTCCGATAGAGTAAATTCAACAACTTCGGTTTTTACATTATTTTTAAAATCATGTGCAATATTGTCTATACATGTTTTACTACTTAATCTTGTCGCTTGTTTAATGCCTAGCTTTAAATTATAACACATTAACAAACGCTCCAATTTTCGCGAATTATTATCAGGTTTTAAGACATTGATATTATAGTCCCCGGCAACTATAAGGTGATTATATCGTTTTTTTAGATAATTTTGCAAGTATTCTATCTAATTGTATGAGGAACATTTCCATATGATATGCTCTTTTCTTTTGCAAAGGTACTCTGTAAATGCATACCACAACCATTTTATAATGGGTAAGCTCTATAGCACAACACTCAAAAACGCTAGCTAAGGATAGGGCCTTTATGTCCGGAAGCTCTGCATATTGTAATCCAGCTCTAACTAGGAGACATGCTCCACCTTTGGAAGTTGTTCTGCAGAAACAGGAGGCCAACTGGTAGTTAGGTAGGAAAAGATTGCTTTCATAGCCCAATTTCATGTTATGTTCTGTTATGCATAATACATCAACATTAAGCTTTTTTACATTACATAATTCATCTAGGCAGATAGCAAGTTCATCAGCCTTTCTAAATAACCCTGAAATATTTTGGTGCATTATACATATATTTTTAGTAACGAAAAAAAAGTTTAAACTGGACTGTTTATTGTTTGTGTGACAATATTCAGACTCATCACTCACTTCAGGCCTTACCCTTGATTTTAAAAAGTTTATTTCACATGTCACACTACTTATTATGGTACGCAGACCAGCGTTATTTATAGTTCCAGATCGCATATTGTAATGCTTTCTGTCATACAACAAGATCGAATTAGAGTCAAAAATGTTTGCATAATTATGTGTTAAGTTATCCAAATACAGTAATTTATTGAAATTGTCAATTCTACTATTACAACAGTTTAGAGCAGTCATTGTTTTATTTTCTGTAGAGTATCTAAATGTAGGAAGACACACAAGGAAGTTTGTATGTTTGATACTAGACAAAACACTCCTTATTAGACAGGTAAGTTCAATGTAGTCATCGCTTGCATTAAAGTCTTCCTCGCCAATCAGTATGACACAGTAATCGTCCAGTGTCAAGTTATTTACTTTTTTGTCAAGTCCCTGTAACATTGACCTTATGCCCCCGTTAGAAGAGAGGTAATGTCGCTGAAAAATATTCCCGTTTGACCCGCTTTGAACATTTTCTGTGATTTGTAATACTTTATTTCTGTTGTTCGAGCTAACTATAACAATATTACTGGGATTTTGTGGCGTGTCTGTTCTGTGTGTTATGTGTACTGGTATTTTATTCAAATAAGTTTGATTTTCAATTTTTTTTTTCCTGAAATCTGGCCACAACGCGTCTTCAGAAATTAAATGCTTAGTTTCCTGCCGCCGTAACAAGATGGAATAGGAAAGATGCAACGAAGGGATATACCATTGTTTTCATCAATTCAGACACTACCTCTAATAAGTTACCATTCGAATTGAAGATTTGGCAATGGTGCATAGCGTACGCATAAGCATTTTATCATATCCCACTGCTTGGACTTGGGAACTTCTCTCCACCATGCTGACTCAGTGTGAGTTGGCGGATGTTGTATGACCACTAAAAGTTATGGATATACGAAACGGGTTTTAAAATAAATATTTTTTTAATTTTAATATTTTTTGTATTTGTTAATATAAACCACAATGTACTTGTGTTTGTGAAGCAAAAAAATTCTAAGATAAGCATTTTTTTTATTTATAATAATACAAATTTCTAATCCAAGATAAGTAGTCGGGAGGACCTTGGATTTGAAATTTGTACGGTATTCTACTTGTCAACCATTTTCATTTGATATCTATATTGAAAACGGTTGTGAAAATATTTCATCTTCTCTTTTTTATGGAAGCAGCCATCTTGAATAGAATATTAACTAAACATAGTTTAGAACCTAAGAACACTAGCTTACAAATGACAGACATCGCAACGAAGTTGGTCCATCTGTTTGAGAGTTATGGTGTCACAGATAGACACATCCACACACACACAGACAGATTGACAGCGACGTCGAACTTATAACATCCCTCTTTATGGTCGGGGGGTTAAAATGGAGTAGGTAAAGAGCCTGGACTGGTGGTTTGTTCTCTTCTATACTGATATTCTGTGGCAGTGTACGTCTGCCCGAAGAGAGTTCATGCATTAAAATACACGTGTCCTAATTTGCTACTGAGACAGTTTTCAGTAATTTCGTGGGTTAGGACGTGGTACGAATTCAATTCTGTTGAATTTCTAGCGAAACGTTGGTACTATAGTTTATGTGTTTATTGATATTTACCTATATTATTAATGCCATGCACAGCTTCACTGTGTTGCGGTTTGAAATACAACGTTTCCAGAGAAATTATAAGGCATAGAGATAAAATCTTATATATCTAGATGACGAGCGCAGAGTAGTGCTGGGTAATGATTTGGATTCTTCTTGTTCCAATACCTAAGTGATACTATGTTGTTATATGCATTCTTTTGCCTACCATCAGGCACATGTCTCGTCTAAATTGTAAAAAGGCTGAAGACTTTCTCCAGCCAAAAAAACTGAGTTAATACAGCGTTATATAGCTTACATCTTTTTAAGGGGGATGTTAAGTACATGCATACGTCAACATTTGTTCTACAGATAATAAAAAACATTTTTTTTCCATACAAGGTAGAGTCTGGCTAACGAAAGTTGATACTGACAAAGCGCGGCAAATTTAAAATATGTCAGCATAGCATCCCTAAACTGAAATCTCGCCAAAAATAAACACAAGCCAGCCACTACTAAACGTCAAAAATACGCCATTTTGTTGCGTCAGAGATGAGGGATACCATACACTGATTCTGATTCTATCAAATCTTTCGGATTATAGCCGAAAATTAATTTCTTAAAAATGAAATTGCACAAGTTTTTCTCTGTTAAATAGCGTAATTAATGAATCTATTTATTAGGCCAACTTAAGGCTTAGTGTTGCTCTTGAAATAATCGCCAACACGTACATACGTCGTACTTATTTTTGATGAATACAATTTTAGATCTCATACGAATTTTTAAAACTTATTTCAAAAAATGATTAAATCAGTTGGTGGTAATGTTTTGAAAATGCCTTTTTGGAATCAAGTGTCAAGTACTTTCTGTTTAAAATTTCCCAATTCGTAGGGTACACACCCGATGGTAGGAACACTGAAGTGTTGTCATGTAAAAAGTTTGCAAAAAAATCCAGTATCTACTTTCGTTGGCCAGACTATAAAAAAGGTGTATTTACCCGATCTAAAAGCATCGAGCTCATCGTAACAAGCGAATAAGCGAAATAATCGTCGAAGTTACGACTGGTCTAATCAGGAGAACGGCGACTGCCGATCCGGAGCCCCCGAGTTCGAATCCCACCACTGTCTTTTCGAAGTCATGTGCGTAATGCCGCTAACTTAAAAACGGTGAAGGAAATTATTGTGAGGAATCCGACATGTACCTAGAATCTTTCGAGGTCATGTGTCATCCACCAACCCGGACTTGGCCAGCGTGGTGTATTATGGCCATAAACTCTCTCCTTGCGAGAGAAGGCCCCGCAGTGGGAACATTTAGTGGGCTGCTTATGTATCGTAACAGCGCTCTTTAACGCTCGATAAATGATGTGCAAAATGATGTGATGTGAATAACACTAATAAGTGCTAGAGAAGACAACAAACACTATTTTTTGGAGATGCATCGAGTTTTAACAAAAGCTATGGAACAAAAGTTGTTTGTTTAAATACACAGAACACGCAGAACATGAAAGGGATGCAGGCTGTAATACCAGTAACCCTGTATTTTGTAATGCCCTTCATATTACAAGACAGTGCAATTCTTCGTGCAAACCATGGAAGTGGTCACGTGTTTGAGCTGTTTGATGTTGACACGTAGAGCCTATGGCGACCGGGTACTCATCTCATTTTCAAAAACCTTGCCGAACATTTAGTCGACGCGACCGCGACGACCGCGACTGCTTTTATTAACATAAAAGCACTGCTATTTAGCGTGGTAATACCTCCAGAATGCTAGGTACACTTTTGACTGAAAGTCGGTTCGATCGTCTTCACTGTCATTAGATTTTCATCAGTCCAAAGACAATTCGAGTGTAAGTAACGTAGGCTTTGTCTAGTAAATAAATATTTCATTCTGTCTGGCCACAAGTTAGTACGTTCTGTTCTGTTGAAAGATCTATTTTTCACGTAAGAATAGTAACGTTGGTAAACACAGTAATGTTACTATGTCAGTCTGCACTGCAGATTGTAGTTAGAGTATTTAGGTTACTGCATTAATCGAGCGTTTCGACTCCCTGAGGTCAGAACGAAAACTGAAGCTGCAGCAAAGATGTGAAAGGACTCTTATCCTGTTTGTAGGTGAAGTGCTCTTTGGTTTTATTCGAAAAGGTCTCTATTTCGTAATTGACGAAACCTATACGTAAACCTATTCCAGTATAATATGATCTCAGGATAAGTAGCAACTTTTCGGAGTCGGGGATCAATTAAAATTGAACACTTATAATAATGATAGACTGATAGATCCACCATTATTAAGCAAATTTGCAGCGAGTCTAGAGCTTATAACCTCTAAATTCATTATACCAGACTTATGATTGATGACCAATTACTAAAACAAACAAAGGCCGCTCAATACTAGACCACACTTTCGCTGTCCATCAGGTGAGATGTGGTCAAAAGCAATGACTGGCCTCGTGGCTTAGTGGGTAGTTACTTCCTGCGAAGCCAAGGGTCGTGGGTTCGATTCCCACCCAGTGTTTTTTTTTTTGTGATGAATTTTTTGTTTTGTTTGATGTGATGAATCCAAATATTTGTACTGTGTCTGGGTATTTCTATGTATAATAAGTATGTATGTAAAACTATATTTGTATTATATCAGCTACCTGGCCGCCATAGTACAAGCTTTTGCTTAGTTTGGGGTTAGATAGTGTTGTGTGTGAATTGCCCACTAATATTTATTTATTTAATTTATATCTAATAAAGTAATAACACGGACGATTCTGCAAGAAGTCCTAACACTTCAAAGTGTATTTGTACGTTGTCACTCAAAAGCTATAACTAACCGATCATCAGAAAATGTTGTATCCCGAGTTTTGGAGAAATTAAAATTAATAGGTTACTTTTGTCCTGGAAAAATAACGGCACCATTTGAAGACCCAAGTGAAATGGCAGGGCGCTGCTAGTCTCTATACATAAAAAACGTTATGTTGGTTTGTGTAAGCTTCAAAAACTCAGAAAGTTTTGCACCGATCGAGCTGAAATTTTAGAATGATATATAATCCGCATCAAGGATTGTTTTTATCTAATTTTTGCATTACAATGTGCCTCAGCGATGCGTAACAGGGTACAGCTAGTATTTTATAATTAAATCTATCTTACGGCAGTGGCTTTTATCCAAAATTGGGACGAATGAGGCTCTTAATGATAACTTTTATTTTGGGCGCACGCCACGTAAGAATTTAACGAATACAGTCCCTTGTTGCGATGTTGGAGAGACGCCACTGTATCGCCTGGCTCCAACATGGGCCAGTATCGGCGAACGAGGCCAAATGAAAGTTTTAATGAAACTCGGAAATGTAGCGTTAGAAAACGTATTAACAGCGAAACTGCAGGTGGGAGAGGATGGGACATGGCGACTTATTGGAGCGTGAGTTTATCTTAGTATTCGGGGAAGGTTTACGGTTTGCTCTACGTATAGTGCGTATATGATCAGAGCAGTTTGAAAGATATGATTTGATAGATAGAGGTCACATGAGGACGTCAGCTACAGGTCTCTTTATTAATATTGTGTGCAAGAGTGTGTATGTGTGTGAGGCTGTATGTATGTGTGTATAAATGTACTGGAGGGTATGTGTGTGAGTGTGTGTGTGAGGGTGTGAGTTTGTGTATTTCCTTCCTTCTCTCCCACATGTGTATGTTTATGCGTCGCATAAGCAACAGCAGCCCATAAATGTTTGCATTGCTTGGACTCGGGGCCTACACTCAAAAGAAGAGAGTCAAAGTCACAGTCCACCATGCTGGCCCAGTGCGTATTGATTAATAATAAATACCCAGGTTCTAGGTACATGTATGTTTCTTCACGATATTTTCTTTCACCTTTTTCAAGTTAGCGGCTTTAAGTACATGACTTAGGATACAAAGGTGCGCGTGGGATTCAAACCAGGGGCAGTGCAGTGCTAGGTAATGATTTGCACTATTCATGTTCCAATAGCTGCGTGTTACTGTGCTGTTATGTAGCATACTTGTTGTTTACCATCTGGCATATGTCATGCTCGTCTCGTCACTCTATAATATAAAAAAATTGTGCGTGTGTACGTCCATATTTGTATGTATTTACGCGTGTTTGTAATTCGTAAAAGTGTGACGAAATCGGTTCCCTTGTGTGTTGAAGACAAATAATATAAAACAAACATTTATCTATCGCTTTCAGTGTGTGTAGCGGGAAGTGTCCGCGCCAAAGTCGAAGTCAACACTAAAACTCTTATAAAAACTTATTCCAAAGACACGGCTAGCTTTTCCCCAGTTCCCTCGAACGCTGAGAATCATTAGCGATCTTCGCAGAAGTGGTCGCTCGATAGTTTTTACTGGTTTACTGTGACCTAACTTTTTGTGACCGAGGCCGTTTACGAAGATAGTTTTAGTCAAAGTCAAAGTCAAAGTACTTTATTCATAAATGTACAATTTACACGTCAATTAATAAAAAATAAAAACAAAAGAAAGAGCATACAAATTGTATACATTTTCAAAGTTTGAAACTACTACTTTACTGTATTACAATAATTATTGTACAGAAAACTGTCAAGCATTATACGAGTATAATGTCTTTATTGTAAGTTTAAAAAACATAAACTTGCCACAGGAACTAGTCAATATGTTTCAATATTGGTATATGCACCAATCTAACAGCGTCAGGTGGGCGGGGACAATGTCTGATCCTTATAGGCTTGAGTGTGGTGTAAGACAGGGCGGGTTAACATCACCAACCCTGTTTAATTTGTATATAAATGGTTTGATCGTGGCGCTTAGTGGCCAACATGTCGGCTGCCACATTGACGGTGTTTGTGTAAACAACTTAAGTTACGCTGACGACATGGTCCTACTGAGTGCCTCGATTTGTGGACTAAGAAAATTAATACACACTTGTGAGGAGTATGCCTGTGGTCATGGATTACAATACAATGTAAAAAAGAGCAAATTTATGGTCTTTGAGGCAGGTGAAAAGTGCCCTTTAAATATTAACGTACCACCTGTTTTACTTAGCCGTGTTCCCCTTGACAGGGTCGAACAGTTCAAATATTTAGGGCACGTGTTAACAGCCGACCTCAAAGACAATGAAGACATTGAGAGAGAACGGAGGTCTCTGTCTATCCGAGCGAACATGATCGCCCGCAGGTTTGCTCGATGTTCAGTTGAGGTCAAGGTAACCCTTTTTAGGGCCTTTTGTACATCCCTCTACACGAGCAGCCTGTGGGTAGACTACACGAAGAGGAGGTACAGTGACCTCCGTGTACTCTATAACAATGCATTCAGAGTGCTGTTGGGGTTCCCTCGGTTCTGTAGCGCTTCAGGCATGTTTGCGGATGCACGCGTGCCTTGTTTCCACGCGACCATGCGGGCGCGCGCAGCCTCTCTGGTGCGCAGAGTTCGGGGCAGCTCCAACACCATCCTGAGCATGATTGCGGAGCGGTTAGATTGTGTTTTTCTCCGGCACTGTTGTGATAGACATTTGTCAGTACTGAAGCCGGAGAGAGGGTTATAACCATTGTTTTCATATAGGTAGTTTGACATTCTATTTTTAGTTCTATATACGAGTAACAATTACGATTTAACTGACATTAATAACAATTATTTTTCATGAAAATTATAAAGAATTTGTGTGTAATTATTCTGTAATTTTAATTTATATTTTTATGTGGCGACTGAGACTCTGATTTTATTTATTTTGACATTTTAATTTTAATTTTGTGTGACAATTGAATACTATTATTTATTGGATTTTTTATGGACTTAATTTGTTAACTTTATATTTATGGGTATAATGGCCTGAAATAAATGAATTTTAATTTTTTTTTTTTTTATTGCAATTGTACTAACCTATGTCAAATTTATTTATTTACATTTTTATGGGAACTTTGCCATCACTCTCTAAAAATTCGCTGTAACTATAAAAAGTTTGATCGATAAGCCAGCACTTTAATCTGTTTTTGAAGCTGCCGAAACTTGGGGCCGATATAACTATTTTGGGAAGAGCGTTATAAACTTCCGGTCCCATAATGTGAGTTAACTTCTGTGACCTCGTGAGAGAGTGTGGTATAACATCCAGCTTGTCGGCGTTGCGTATGTTGCGAGAATGTCTCTCTCCTCGCGTGTTGTACGATTCTAAATTATTTTTGACATACACAGCCACTTGATAGATCAAGATAGCAGGTAAAGTAAGTATACCAAGCTCCTTGAAATATGGTCTGACGGATGTACATTGCGATACGCCAACAATGGCACGTACGGCACGTTTTTGGGCGCGGAACGCACGCTTCCAGTCGGCAGCGCGCGCGTATAGCTCGGCGCCGTATTGTAACCGTGAATGCACTGTGGCGAAGTAAAATGCACGTGACACTTCCGTAGACACCACTCGGGATACTCGTCTTAGCGCAAAGCACGCACTGCTAACTTCTTGTTCACAAAAGCACACATCTTGTCGATGTGATGTTCCCACGTCATGCTGCGATCAATCTCGAACCCCAAAAATACGGTGTTCTGTACCTGCTCAATCCTAACACCATTTAGCGAGACTTTTAGTTTTGTTTTGTATGGTGTCCCGACAGACAAAAGTGAATATAGTGTGTCTTTTTTGAATTTAGCATAAAACCGTTGGCGCTAAACCATGAATTTAAGCCGTTTATTACAAAATTTAATTTCTCTTCTAATTCCTCTATTGAAAGAGCTGTGACTACGGCAGCCAAGTCATCCGCATACATGAATATGGCTGCACCCTTCACGGCTTCGGGTAGATCGTTTAGTAGGAGAGAAAACATAATATTAGAGACTGACGAACCTTGCGGTACTCCCATAGACGAAGGCAACGGGTCTGATTTATTGTCGCCATCGCCAGCATCCACTACTTGAGAGCGGCCTCGTAACATGTCAGTCAACACCTCGTATGATTTCCCAGCTATGCCATAGTGTTTCAGCTTTAAAGCTAAGGTCTCATGGTCTGCAACATCGAAGGCCTTCGATAAGTCACAGCATAAGACGGCTACTTGCTCTTTACGTTCACGGGCTGCCAACACGCTACGAATCACTTCACGCGTTAGAGAAGTCGTAGACCTCCTTCGCGGTATGCGTATTGTTGTTCACACAGCGCCTCGGTTTCCGATAGGTAGGCCACTAATCGCGAACTCAAGCCATTTTCGAATACTTTGGCTATTGCTGGTATAATCGATACTGGTCTATATCCATCAATATCGTCCCGCTTGCCTTTGCCTTTAAATATCGGGGACACTTTCGATATCTTCAGCGGCGACGGGTACGACCCCTCCCTAAGACACTTATTAAACAGTGTGGCGAGAACCGGAGCTAGAGGCAAAATTGCTAGTTTAATGAGCTCCATCGACACACCGTATATGTCTTTTGACTTTTTTGGAGGTATTCTGGAGGAGACTATGCGAAATACCTCATCAGCCGAAAAACTTGTTAGTCTGAGGGAACGGTCAGACGCCTGACGCGCAGATACTAAATTTTACATACAGTAGCAGCATTAGCTTTAGGCGCCCCACAGGCAGCAGCTGCATTTAAAACCGAACGTTCATAGCATTTACGGCATTTTTGGCGAACTAAACTTACTGACGTTACAATCTTTTACGATCTCGGAAAAGTTCAACCTAGGCGAATTGTTTTTCCCCTCTCCGTGTTCACGATTCCCACATAGCTTTAGATGGATTCGTGCTTCCATGTATTATGCTATTGTAATGATTTGTTTTAGACACATTCAAAGTAGAATTGTATTTCCTGTTGAGATCGTCAAACATAGCTATTAAGTTCTCTTCTTCAGGAAATTGGTCAACTAATTTCGAAATATCAAACAACAATGATTTTAGATTTAGAATATCAGGCGTAACCCACGAAGCATCACGTTTGTTATTTGGTGTTCGTTTTATCGGGAAACAAGTGTCATACTTATTTCCTAAAATATTGATCAGTGCTACTACAAATGTTTGAGCGGTTTTGTTTCTCTCACTTACTTCAGACCAATCTATACTGTCAATAGCCATCACAAAGTTTGCGCGGTTATTCTGCGATAAATCACGACTGAGACGAGTGAGCTGTGCTGGCGCTGAACAAGCGAATGTTACCACTCCACGTACGGCTAAGTGATCTGACAGAAGCGTATTTATTGAGGTTGCGGAAGTAAGTTCTCGCGCTACATTTGTAAAAATTAGGTCGATCGCTGTTTGTGACGTTTCTGTTATACGAGTAGGGAAGTCTACAATCGAACTCACATCATGAGAGTTGAGTATGTCGAACAGATTTTTAAAGTCAGTGCTAGTGCTGTCTAAGATGTTTATGTTTATATCACCGAGAATCATAAATGTTTTATCGGTTTCACTGAGCTTATCGAGCAAACGTTCCAGGCCACTTAAGAAACCTCTAACATGAGCTAGGCCTGTGCGATAAATGCAAATGATAGTAATGTCAAAGTCCATAACGTCAATCGCGGAGATTTCACAAAATCTTTCTCTTCTGACAATGCTGATAACTCAACGTTTTCGACACACTTTAGTGCTTCATTTACAAAAATACAGTATCCGCCATGGATAACATTATTTCTACAAAACTAGACACCAACTTGTAGTCTTTTAAATGAATACATTGTAGATTTGGGGCGGTAAGCCAGTGTTCTGTTAATGCAAGAACATCGCACTTAAGGTCAATTTCTAAGAGAACTTCTAATCGTTGAGTCTTGTCATTTAGCGAGTTAATGTTTTGGTGACATACTGTCAACTGTCTCGGAGTTAAGCACTGCGCGTTCATACTAAACACTGCATTTTGAACTACGCCTGCCAGCCGTCGTCGCAGGGGAGCCGCCGGCGGAGCGACGGGGGCGGTGTTGCGTCCACCGCCCCACGCCTGCGGCTTCGGTCGCTCCGGTGTTGCCCGCAATGCCTGCGGCGTCGGAAGACGAGCGCACCGCCCGCCGGTCGCCGCGTCGAAACCAAGGACTAACTTCGACTCTACTTGGCCAATTATCAGCTTTCATGAAAAACTCATACTTGCTTGTTAGGACGGTCACAGCAAACGATGCGTAGTGCGTATGCTTCAAAAGAATTTTCTCGACATGATACTCGGTACATGGATTTTTCTTGTTCATGTATGTTTTTAAAGTTTCTGGAGTGGTTGTCGGTTTCAGGAAGCATACATGTAATTTTTCCACTCGTTCTATTGCTTCTAACTCAGCGTCTGAAGTACCACTTTCGCGTACGACTTGTCTCGTATATGTGTAACGATCTTTACGCCGCGTCACAGTCTGCCACGATGAATCTCGAGCCGACGATTGTCGTTTAGTCGTTTTTGATTCTAAAATCGATGGCGTGTCGTTATCGGTGGACGACTCTTGGGTTGATGCTTGTGCGCGTTTGCCGCGTTTCCGCTGTGGCGCCGATGGAGCTGTAGGCGCTGGTGCTGCTGCGCGCGGGGGGTGCGGCCTGCTGGAGCGGCGGCGCAGCGGCTGCCGGCGCGGTCTGACCCGTCGGTGGTGTTAGGTTCCGCGGCGGTGTGAGCTGGCTACGCGTCGACGCAGTGATAGCTGGCGCTGGCTGGCCCGCCGGTGGTGCGGGGTTGCGCGGCGGCGTGAGCTGACTAGACGGTGGTGCGGGGTTGCGTGTCGGCGCGGACTTGGCCGGCGGCGGCGCGCGCGCCGGGGCGGGGCCTCGCTGCGCCACTGACGCATACTGTATGGGGACCGGCGGCGCAGTAGGTGACACGTTCGCACTCGCTCGATTGTCTCTTCTCTCTTGTTTTACAGGTATTGAAAAAATTGCATCGATTACTTTATTATATCTAACCCGCGACGCAATAACAATGGGGAGTTATCTGATATATCTGTTTGTATCTGTCTGTGGCATCGTAGCTTCCGAACGATGCACCGATTTTGCTTGCATTTTGTTTTTGTTTTGATTGAAAGATTAATAATTAGATGAGAGCGTTCTTAGATATGTTTCATTAAAACTGGTGAAGCAGTTTTAAAGTTATCAGCTGCTTTGCAGGCTGTGGTAGGATTTTAGATATTTTGATTTTAGGGTATTTTCTGATTTTGATTCACTTCAAACGAATACGTGTACTTAAAAAAAACTTTAAGACAATTGCGTTGTGGGGGCTTAATTTTTTTATTCAATGTACCTACTTAAACTTCGCTGATTCAGTTAGTAGCAAAGCTGTTTATACAGCTATTTTTCTGTTTTTTTTTTTCTATTTAAGACCTATATTTGTGTGATGAACACGGACTTTCTTCTTTGATTGGTGTTAGATACACCAGCCAAAGAACAAAGTTCTAGTAAAATTACTCATGTAATAGTTTACTCATGTAGGACGTCCAGCTGCAAGATGGGTCGACAATATCGTTTCTATGGCGGGTCGAACCTGGACTCGATTGGCATAGGACCGAGGAAGATGGCATGGGAAAAGTGGGATAGTGGGATAGAGAAGCCCCAGCAGTGGGATAGAGAAGGCTGTGAATGATGATAATGAATAGTTTAGAAACATACTCAAAGGAGCAGGCGAGATTTGAACCTACAACTTCACGAGACGTTTCTCCCACTAAGCCACTACAATTTCGTGTATCGAGTGACTATATAAAAGAGGAGCAGATGAACAAGCTCAGTAAAATCGTTAGTGGCTCCACCCTGTCTTTCCAAGTGCCAGTCTAAGTGAATCAAGCCCGAGTGTGGTTTGCTAACAGTCTCAATCAAATTGCACTACATTCGCAGTGCACTTGCAAACTTCTGTATAATTGTTGTCGTTCGTTAGTCGAAACAGGAGAGTTGCCCGTCGAGACTACGCGAGGATAATTATAGCGACATACATTATCTATACTTATAATAAAACTGTAACGGGTCGAATTCTGTACATTGAAGATATTTTGAAAATTTTTTTTTGGGGCACTCCATAGTCGATACTGATGGCGAAACTGCATTTTTTTCTTTGTCATGTCTCTGTCTGTCTGTCTGTCTGTCTGTCTGTCTGTCTCTGTCTGTCTGTCTGTCTGTCTGTCTTCTGTTTTCTGTATAGGGATCACGCATCACGCCGAAACTACTGATTCAATTCAGCTGAAACTTGGCATGATTTTAGTTTAAACTAAGGAGATTGCTGTAGGCTACTTTTGATCCCCAAATTCTGATCGGTTTTCTTGCGGGAGGGGGTGAAAGTCATAATGTGTATTTGGTTGTAACTCATGTTTGCGTTGTTTAATTTCATTAATTCTTTTTTTGTTAGAAAGAACACATTTTTTATATTGTCCCATCAAAATTTGAACATTATCGGTTTGGTGGTTCGGAAATTACACAAACATTAAATAATAACGACACGCACGGCGCGTTCGGTACATACTAACTTCTAAGTATTCTGTGTATCACAGACGATCCACAGAACATCTAGATTCTAGATTCAAGAAGTGCCCACGTGATCGCGTCGCGTCGTCTTGAATGACAAAATAATTGTCAAAAATATATTTTTGTGTGGAAAAAGGAGGAGGATGAGAACATCCTCCTTCAAACAAGGAGGATGTTCTCAATCGGGTTGCATGTTTTTTTATTTGATTTTATTTTACACGATAGCTCCGCTAATTGTGAGTTGATTTTGTTAATTCTTTTTTTGTTTGGTAGAAAATACTTCAGAGGTGATCTTATATATCGAAAACAGGGAGGTAGATTTTCAAATATCAACAAAAAACAAATATCAGCTTAGATTTATCTGTATTTAGTTAGTCGAACGACAGAATTAAATTACCTGTCATTGAAGTAAATTTTTGTTCTTTTGGAGAAAACATATCAGCATAATAAGTAACAGCATAAACAACCCATTAAATGTTCCCACTGCTGGACGTCGGGGCCTTCTCTCGCAAGGAGAGAGACAAGGCTATAATCCACCACGCTGGCCCAGTGTCGGTTGGTGGATGACATATGACATAATTATGACTTAGATTCTAGGTACATTTCGGTTTCTTCACGATATTTTCCTTCGCCGTTTAATTATTTTAATTTAATGCCGTAATTATTAAACGCCGTTTGATAATTACGGCATTACGAACATGACTCAGAAAAGATAGTGGTGCGCGTGGTTTTGAACCCTGGGTCTCCGGATCAACAGTCGGCGTTCTCCCGACTAAGTCAGCTGTAGCTTACTAGACCAGCCGTAACTTAACGTATTATTTCAATCCAAATACTGCTTAAAATTTAAAGGTAGTGTTCAACAAGCTTCGGTAACCGAAGCAGACCGTTGTTAGGGTTCCGTACCTGACTTCGCTGTCCGTCCATCCTTCCGTCTGTCACCAGACTGTATCTCAAGAACGGTGATAGCTAGACAGTTGAAATTTTCACAGACGATGTATTTCTATTGCCGCTTTAACAAAAAATACTAAAACTAAAATATAAAAATTTAAGAGGGGCTTATTTCCATACAACAAACTTGACTTTTTTACCGTTTCTTGCTCGATACTAATAACGTACCTGTCACAGGCTGACGCTTTAACTATTCACATAATATTAAGTTTAATGTTCTCTTTAAATGTAAGTAATTAAAATAAAATAAATTTTAAGGGTCCCATACAATAAAATCATTTTATTTGCTAATGGTTCAGAACCCTTCGCGCGCGAGTCCCACTGGCATTTGACCGGTTTTATTTTTTCAAAAATTTTGTAATATCCTACCCTTTCCTAATATTATATAAATATGTCAATATTTAAATTTTTTGCTGCTCAATTACGTTGGAATGGCTGAATGTATCGAGTTAAAATTTGAAACATATTCTTGGCTTAGCTTAAGTAACACATAGGGACATATAGATAAGTAACTATGCATAGGCAATGTTTGGCCTATGTGTTCTTCCAGACTATAATCTAATTGTATTTCAAATTTCAGCCCGATCACTTGATACGTTCCGCCATGATTAAGTAACAAACATCCAAACATTGACATTCATTATATTTACAGTTACAGGACAACGTTGGAACGGCTGAACATATTTGGAAGGAATTCGAAACACACGTAATTAATAAAAATAAACGTTTGTAATCAGAAATAGCAAATCGGTTACTGTGACGTCGGAAAGACTAAGCAAATTTGGTGGAAAATTGAAACAGATAACTTATAGTCTGAAATACCACACATAGTTTAGAGTCTAAAATTTCACATGGGGTCTAAGTCTATATTTTCGTTTAACTCCATATTAATCTATAATAAGTATATATTTTTGTAAGGAACTTGATGTGATGGTAAGGTAAAAGCCAAAAATTAAAAATATATGCACCCGTTTTGGCGTAGATAATACAGGTGATTTGCGTTCACAATCAAAATAACAAGCAACATTATATTCTCATTAGATGGCGCTAATGCCAGTTTAAATCTAAAAGCACTAAAGGCCATTTAAATCGATGTTTTGCTATTGTGGTATGTATTTTTTCTTTCATCACTAGGTGGCGTTACTGGTATTCTAAATTGTACTAATAAGTTTTTGCTGCTAAAAGGATTTTGATGCCGAATTTGGATTCTTTCGTTCTTGGATTTTTTTTCTGTGTTACAATTAAATTCATACATTAACATTTCACTAAGACTTGGCTTAGATTTACGGGTTCAACTTGCTTGAGTACCTATCATTAAAACTTAAAATTTTAATCATTTTGATTCCACACAGGCTTCGTTCAAAATTTTACGCGGGCGAAGTCGCGGGTAACAGCTAGAAAACAGCTTGCGGATAAAAAGAGAAATGTAGGTAATCAGATCATGCACATCAGCTTCAGAATTTACGTAATGTATCCTATAAAAATCCTACAAACTTAACACTTGCGGCTATGTTCGATACTACGAAACCTTAATAAGTATGTTTGATTTTGTTTAAAAAAAAGAAAAATAAAGATGATAAAATTGAATATTTTTTTGTGTGGGAAAACAAATTCACTCGGGTTTTCAATGATTACATAATGCAAATATTTTGGCGTACGATACTTCCAACTAATTTACACTATAAGTCAGTAACATCTGCTTACGCGAACGAAGTAGCGGGTTCAGCTAGTTTATTCATAAAATTGCAAACAAACCATGACATTTGTCGTAGACTATTTGCTCGAAATGCTTGAATAAAAAGTTTTGACTCCGGTTTTGTAAAAACAACATCAATTATAATAAAATTATTATTTGGATTCTTCGTGTCCTGATAGCTGCGTGTCACTGTGCTGTTATGTGCAGGCATGTTGCTTACCTTCAGGAACATGTCCCGCTCGTCTTGTCACACTATACTATAAAAAAATCTAAACTGTAATAGCACATAGGCTATTTTTATTGCGTGAAAAAAAACGGGAACAGAACAGAACAGAAGCTATGTGAGTAAAACTGCGGGAAGCTTCTAGCCATACTTTCCTACTAATGTTATAAATGTCAATGTTTTATGTCCAATTATGTCATAACAGGTTAATATTCGAAACACAGTTAGATATACATAACAAATACATATAGTTTGGAATAGCACATAGCCTGAAAATAACGGAAAATAACATGCGGGTAAAACCGCTGTGCGTTAATAGCACTTATTTAGAGATGTGTGAGTAACGTAGGTAACAGAAACGCAAGTTCATTTATTTTTCTCCACTCAAAAAACTAATGAATGAATGAAAATTAACTATTGTTCACGACTTAAAATATTACATAAAATATAAGAAAACTCTAAAAATTGTGAAAGAACGAGTGGATTTCTTCCAGACAACCTTGGTGTGGACAAAAAGTCAGAAAAACTCAAAGCGTGGTGCACAACAAAGGCTATTAATTACTACGATCTATAACTACATTACAGTATTAGGTACAAACAACATATTATTATAAACGGCCAAAAAAGTTTTCCCTAAAAAACGTTGTTATTGTTTAGTAATTAACTGCTGTCGTTCGTTTAAGCCGAGGCAAACCTGAAAAAGAGTCACAGTACCTGAGTGTTTGTCGGAAACTCAATTCAACATAATTTCAATCAATTTCCCGAGTCTCGGAACTTGGCGGGTGGGAGCGAGCATACACCCGGCAGAGTTCAGGGGAACTTCGCATTTCATGCGCTCCGATCATGAAAGGGCAACGAAACTTGCAGTAATTTTTGAACAGTACATGACAAAAATATGGCATATTTGTTTCAATAAAAGGTTTTTGAACATATATGCAATAAGGCCGTACCCTAACTAAAGTACCTTGATCAAGATATTAATAATAATAATGATAATAAATAAATGGTTTATTTCTCTCACACAGAAGTTTTACATTTTTTACATAATTTATTCAAAGTATACTTATCAGTAGTAGATTATCTATGTCAGAGACTAGTGTCTGCACTAGGAAAACCTGTATGACAGATCACCAGCCTCTCCGACACTGGACAAGTGGTGAAAATGGGTTAATATTATTTGTACTCTTCACACACAACAAGATAGAGAAACAGTAGCATTTGTTAATGTGTTAAAATCTGGTTTTGATCTTGTCAAAAACATTTCTACCAAAATATTTATAATTAAAACGGCAATTCGTAGGTAGAAATATAAAATCTCAACAATGGCGGCTTTTATAATTTCTGTGGTTTCGTTGTGAGAAGACATAAAATAAAATTCACAAAAAGAAATAACTAAAGCTATGGGTTTGTAAAAAAAATACGTAAAAGTACATATTATATACAATACAATATTATTTGATGTTTTTTTTGGTTAATGAGTAGATAGTTTAGAAACTTTACAAAAAAACAGCTAACGCTGCGAATAACTCAAGGTTAAATCAAAAATTAAAAAGCACTATTCAATCGCAATCCTAATCAATTTTAGATCAGAATTATTGTAAACTAGCTGTACCCTGCCACGCTATGCTGTGGCACATTGTGATGCAAAAATTAGATAAAAACAACCCTTGATGCGGATTATATATCATTCTAAAATTTCAGCTCGATCGGTGCAGAACTTTTTGAGTTTTTGAAGCGTACACAAACCAACATAACATTTTTATAAATAGAGATACATAACATAACATAAGCGGCCCACTAAATGTTCCCACAGCTGGGACTCGGGGCCTTCTCTCGCAAGTAGAGAGTTAAGGCCATAATCCACCACGCTGGCCAAGTGCGGGTTGGTATTGTATATGTTTGCAAGGAAAGCAAATACTCATTATGAAACTAAAAACTTATTGCAGTTACCAAAAGAACTGATAACTTTGAAACAGCTAAAACTATTTTAATTAAATATAGCTAAGAACACTTCCGGCTTGTTCACCATAGTAGCGGTAAGACTCTTTGTAGTTATGGACGTATAAAAAAGTCGGATGTAGTCTCGCTAAAACAAAAACTGTGTCACTAGAGTCAGCCACATTTGCACGTTGTCACTGATAGGCTGACACGCACACATATACACAAGTAAAGCGTGTAACGACCCACTGATGTGTGCGTGTCAGCCTGTATGTGACAGCGCACATGTGCATATTATGTGGCCGACTCGATTAACACAGTTTTTGTTTTAGCGAGACTACGTCCGACTTTTTTTATACGTCCATGTTTGTAGTGTTTACCTGGGGAAGTATCATACCTTTTGCAGTTATTTTGGCCAAGCAGTAATGTGTCAACATCACTCTGTTCCTATTTGAAGAGCAATGTTTCCTGAGAAATAATAATTCATAGATATAAATCATTTTATAGCTCTGGGTGACGAGTTCAGTCAACTGGAGTGCTAGCGAATGATTTGGGCTCTTCGTGTTCCTATAACTGTGCCATTATGGGCAGTAGGTATGTATGTTGTTCACCATCAATAAGATAAGATACAACTTTTTAAAAGCCACAATATAAAACACAAAATAAGCTTAAATTATTACTAAAAAGATGACTTTTCATTTGGCGGGCTTATCGCTAAGAGCGATCAATCACATGTGCTACTCGTAGTCAGTCTATGCTTTAACAAAACGTGAATTCTACTTTGACCTTTGCTACTTTTACAAAAACGGATTTTTCTCTACAAATAAATTTGTAATATTTTTCGCGACGGCGTAGATTCTTAAAAGTGGCATTGCACTGTACTAGAGTGCGGATTCTATTGTATCGGAGAGGAAACGTGGTGAGGGCGGAACCAGATGTTATTAGTTGAAGATGTTCTGCGAACCTCTTATCAAAGAAACGGAAAGAAAAATATACATCAATGGAAGCTTCCATTTATTTTGAGTTTGTACATCAATACATTAGTGGAACAAACTTATAAGTAAGCGGGTTTTTATTCCCGATAGATACGAGGACTATTTTTGTATCTTACCTAAATCTATACTACCTATACCAATGTTATAAAGCAGAAGAGGTGTTTTGTTTGAACGCGCTAATTTCAGGAACTACTGGGCCGATTTCCAAAATTATATCGTCGTTGGAAATATACATGATCCGTGAGTGCTATAGGACATATACATTATCTACTTACCACGGGAGGAGCTGGGGCGAACAGCTTGTATTATATTTATATAAAAACTACCGGCCCATCCCAGTTCCCCCGTGTTACATAATATATAGTCTATAATAGCAGTCAGGATAAATATCCAACAATGATAGATTATTTTATATTAGTCCATTAGTAAATTGTTTTTTACATTTTTGTAAAAATATAATTTAAAAAAAATTATACGAATATATTAAGAAGAATAATACATGGTTATTAAATAATCCCGCGATCGTCAACTCCACGACTAAATGTTCCCATCAAGTTTGCCGCATTTCCGCTCTGTATAGCGTTTGTTTGTTAGTGAAACGTTTTGGCACAAGTATTGCCCAGATCGACGACTTCGCCACTCTCCCGCAGGCGTCGGCTCAACTCTGCGACAAAGATTTTAGCCTCCGTGCCCCACGGACCTGCTGTCTCAAACGCAGTATTAATATTTTTTAATACATTTGTATAATTTTTAAGCTATTGCATAGCTTTTATCGCGGGCCTGGGGACCGAATTTTAGTGATCGTGCATCTCTTTCTTATGTTCACAAGAAAGAGGGATGGCAGACCGTAACGCCGTCCTCCCCACTCGGTCATTCGGCTTTGAATCTTATTTGTATTAGCTTTACAGACTAAATGCTCCTAGCAGTGTTGCCAACTTAACGGATTTCCCGTGATATTTTTTATGGTAAACAAATGTCACTCTTCAAAATAAAAGCAATTCCGAAAAATTTTTAACATCCCTATTGCTTATGTTGATAAAAATGCATGCAACATGCAATAGCTTTACCGCGGCAGTCCCCGAGTGCCACACTTCTTTTTTTTTAATTAGCTATCTATAAAAATGTAAAAAACAATTTATGTTCACACCTTAGGAAAAACTACTGATCCCAATAAAACAAAAACTTAGTAAGCTTAAATAGAAAGTCCATTAGTTCTTGAGATTAACGCGTTGAAATACAAAACCTCTTCAGCTTTAAAATATTAGTACAGATACTAGATATCCTATGTTATCACCTCATTTGTCAGAGTGTTTCATAACTCCAGTTTCCTTTTCCAATCATATTTCAAAGGAACTTTGCATTGCAACGCTTGAACGGCGCACTCTCCGGAACTATCATTTATGCAAGTAAACGAATATAAAAGTCATTCTAGGCTACACGGTAAGAGTTTGATAAACGGTAGTTTAGTGGCTTGAATGGTTTCGTGGTTCAATTGCTAGGACGTCCAACTGCTGGATGTTGGATGTTGTGGGTTCGATTCCCACCCAGAAAAAATACTCCCGTTATCATGACTACAAAAAAAATCCGTGTCGAAGTGAAACGTTTTTATATGTATGTATTAACGATTCATCATCATCATCATCAGTCGCAAGACGTCCACTGCTGAACATAGGCCTCCCCCTAGATTTCCACAACGAACGGTCCTGCGCAACCTGCAATCCGCGGCTTCCAGCGACCTTTGTGAGGTCATCTGTCTATCTAGTGGGAAGCTGCTGCAACACAACACTGCGTCTTCCAGTTCGTGGTCGCCACTCGAGAACCTTTCTTCCCCATCGGTTGTCAGTTCTGCGAGCGATGTGGCCTGCCCATTGCCACTTCAGCTTGCTTACTCTTCGAGCTATGTCGGCCACTTTCGTTCTTTTGCGAATATCCTCATTACGGATTCTGTCGCACAAAGAGACTCCGAGCATAGCTCTCTCCATAGCTCGCTGTGCAACTTTGAGCTTCGTTATGAGGCCCACAGTTAATTAACGGTTGTGTATAAGTATTATTTCAGCTGTTTGGTTCTCATGACAATCCATGCTTATTAGTGGTTGGTTAGTGTTGTATGAGAAATGTCTAAGAATATTTATTTGTATAGATCTAATATACTCGTACCTACAATTTTTTTATTATAATATGTTGTCGATTAACTTATTATTTGGGGATTGCGTTGCATAAAATGTACATATATGAGTCGGCTGACTTGGTATGTTCATACATACTGTGATCATACATACGTGGTGATGTGATAACTGATTCAGTTTACCCATGAACATTGAACATCAAGCATTAAACTACATCGAAATATTGGAGACTTGCGCCAGTTTACATTTACGCCAGGCCACGCAATTATATAATATACTAGTGTGACATTAAAGCTGTGAAATGCATTGCCTTAGTGGATATTATAACCTAATATAATAATATAAATATGTGTAATCTTTGTGTTTTTAAATCAGAAGTACTTAAACCGGTTTTATCTAGGTAAGCGCGCTCTATCGTAAACCGCATAGTTGTTTAACATCACTGGTCAAAAGCAAGTAAATATTTCAAAAACCTTACGAACACAAAAATAAGATTAAACAAAATTCGAAGTACAAGCGAGGCGAGTGAGCCCGTGCGCGGTAACTATAGCGTTTGAACGACAGAACTTTTCCAATATACGAGGCAGGGATGGGGCGCGGATAATTTACGGTTATTTACGTATCCGGAACTTGTACTTGTAACGTGGGGTTATCTGCTTGCTTTAGTGGAGATACGGGGTAGCGGAAACCTGTAGGTGACCAACGTAGATTACTTTATGCTTTGATCATTGCTGGGATTCGGGAATTTCTCTTATTAGAAAGAGTCGAGGGTAAAATCTGCCACTATGATCTAGTACGGCAAATGGGACGACCCAAAATGTCCTCGACGTATATGATATATACCTATAGAAACATAAAGGTATATAACAGTTTATTGTTCACGACACAAAAATACGAGTATATAAACAAAAAGATATGTTCTAAAAGTAAGTGCAACAAATAGACCTCATCGGTAAAAGTGATCTCTTCCAGGCAACCGGAACTTTTCTTGAATCATTTCGGTTCCCTATGATGTTTTATATGCATATACATAATATGAGCTTCAGAAAATGCACAGAACTGTGGGCGAAATTGATTATTTGGGTGACGATCACAGTGCAGTTCTAGGAGGGATTTACAGTATTTATGATAAAAGTCACTGTTGGTCTAGTCGGGAGAACGCAGACTGCGAATCCAGAAGCCCCAGGTTGAAATCCCACGCGCACCGCTGTCTTTTCCACGTTATATCCGTAATGAAAAAACAAATAAAAAGTCCATAAAAGAAAACATCGTGAGGAAACCACCATGTCCCAAGAACATTTTGAGATCATGATTATGTCATTAACCGACCCGCACTAGGCCAGCATGGTGGATTATGGCCTGGACTCTCTTCTGGTGAGAGAAGGCTTCGAGTCCCAGTAGTGGGAACATTTAGGGGGCTGCTTATACTATGATCAAATAGCTGTCCCAGCAATGGGCATAGAGAGAGCAGTAGAGAGGAATCAGTGCCTTCTGAAGAAGTGCGTGCCAACATAAAGTTTTAAAAACCCTTCTCTCAGAACGAGAAAGTCAATGCCATAATCTACCACGCTGTTTTTGCTGTTTTTGCAGTTGGCAGAAGATAGATATCATCGAAATATTTTTGAACATTGACAATTTCTTACAATGCTATCCTTAAAGCAAGTGGTCTGTTGACAAAAATGTTTCCAGTGACTTTGGGCAAAGAGGTGAAACATCTTATATATCTGGGAGACCAGCGCAGCGCAATGCTGCGTAATATTTTAAGCTTTAGACTCTTCACGTGGCTGCGTATCACTGTGCTAGTATGGGCATCGTACGTTAATGAACATTAAAAAAATGCGTAATATGTATTTAGTAAGTTTTAATTCTACTGGTATTATTAATGCGAAACTTGGATGTTCAGATGTTTGTATGCAATAACCCATTTTGTTTATTTTTATATCAGAAAAACAACGGGAATAGAAAGTTCACGGGTAAACCCACGGGAAAATGCTAGTCAGTAAAAATATAAATAAAAGATCTTAATTCGGTGTAAACTGGATACCTACTCTTCGTCCCGTGCCTCCATAGTGCACGCGGGATGTGATGCAATCCGCCATTCTAGGTCACTACGTCACTTCCGGCTGTTCTCATAAATTCGTATTAGCGCTGTGGTTTGATTCGGACTTCCGTATTGGTTATATGTATATATAGCTGTTTTAACAACTTTTAGAAAAAAACTAGGAGCGTTCTGGGGTTTTACCCGTTTAGTTTCTATTCCCGTTACTTTCCCGTGATAAAAGGAAGCCTATGAAGCTATGTTTTAGACTGTTTTACTATTTATCAAACTGCATTCCAAATTTAAATGCGATCTGTTCATTGTTTCGACGTAATTGAGTGACAAACATAAAAATACATTTATAATATTAATTAGAGTGGATTTAGGTAAACTGCCCTGTTGTGGTTAGAACAAGCGTTCTCACAATTGTGAGGTAGTAGGCTCAGATCCCCAGCTACGAATATATTCTCTAGTACAGATGTACCTACAAGTTTGTCATCGCTACTGGTGAAGGAAAACATAGGTAGCCGCCATGCACCAAAAAAAAATGGTTGTCTCTAAATTCTGTTTGCTTGCGGACGATAGTTTAACGTAATTACAAAACATTGATAGATGCAGCGCAAGTGTACAATGAGCGTAACGGGACACAAAGGGACACTTTTTTCGTACATGCAGCCGGGGTACATCGATTTATTAGACGTTATCACGGCTTATTCGCATAATATCAGATTCTCAAAATATCAGATTCTCGAAATATCAGATTCTCGAAATATCAGATTCTCAATATAGCAGAAGTACAATCAAGAAAAAAACTATTAAATTATTTTACAATTTTTAACAGACTTTATCACATCAAAATACGTCTTTCAATGACATGCGTCATACTTTTATATTCCATCCCACACACGAAAAAAGTGGTGAATTAAAACCTTGTTATGCGAAAAATAATTTGATGAAATGAGATACATACTTATATCCCCAGATTTAAATATCTTAGACTTAAACTTAATTTCGTCTTTTGGTTGTTTGTTGAAATTTGTTTGACGTCACCATTATTAATAAAGTATTTGCAATATCTTTCATATTTTTTTTATATTAGTGGACAATTCACACGCAACACCATCTGACCCCAAACTAAGCAAAGCTTGTGCTATGGCGGCCAGATAGCTGATATAATACATATATAGTTTTAAAAACATCTATCCATACTAATATTATAAATGCGAAAGTAACTCTGTCTGTCTGTCTGTCTGTCTGTCTGTCTGTCTGTCTGTCTGTCTGTCCGTCTTTACCGCCTAAACCAACCAACAGATTTTGATGAAATTTGAAACATAGATAGAATAGATCCCGAGAAAGGACATAGGCTACTTTTTGTTCCGAAAAAAGGGTTAAAAGGGTTAAAATAAGGGATGAAAGTTTATATGGAAAACTTCGTCATTGTTGAAGAACTATGAAACTTTACGTCTAGATATTTAACACGAAACCATAAAATGTATATTTAAGCAGTTTTGTAGTTTCGAACTGTACCTACGGGGGTGGAATTGGGGGTGAAAGTCTGGAAGTTCAATATGACTACCATGAAACTTTGTATCTAGACACTTGAAATGGAGTCGATAAACGTTTGTTCCAGCAATTTTATAAATTCTAACTACGGGGATACTTATATAACCGCTTGATACACTGGCCGCTTTTCGCGTTTTACAAATTTGGCGGGAAAACGGGTGTCAGGTTACATAAGTGCGGTGTTTATGTTTCGGCATATGAAGTGCCACCTTACTTTTACCCGTTTGAGCCATTTACTCTCAAGAGCGTTTCAAGACGCTTCTAGCGGTATCATTTATTTATAATTAATGTACTTAAATAAATTCAAGATGCCCGCCGCTACAAAATGGCGGATAATTTATGTTTTATTAATCCCATCAATATGGGTATCAAATGAAAGGGCTCAACAAGCAGAATACAATATACTATTAAAAATTGAAATCCAAGATGGCGGCCGCTACAAAATGGCGGATAACGTAAGTTTTATCAATCCCATCAACATGGGTATCAAATGAAAGGGTTCAACAAGCAAAATACAATATACTATAAAAAACTGAAATCCAAGATGGCGGCCGCTACAAAATGGCGGATAACGTAGGTTTTATCAATCCCATCAATATGGGTATCAAATGAAAGTGCTCAACCAATAGAATACAACGTACTATATAAAATTAAAATCCAAGATGGCGGCCTCTACACAATGGCGGATAACTTAGGTTTTATCAATCCCATCAACATGGGTATCAAATAAAAGGGCTTGACAAGAAGAATACAGTGCACTATACAACCTCAATACTTAAGATGGGTGCAGCCACTAAATGGCGTATCAGACAGAATTTTTGATAGTCGACGAGATTTCCATGGTGTCTTATCAAATGTTATGCATGATGGACGCTCGATTAAGGCAAATTCAGAACTGCGAAAATGAGTTTTTTGGAGGAGTAAACGTATTACTTTTCGATAATCTTTTACAACTGCCTCCTATAAAATGATCAGGAACACCTGTTTTCAATTCTAATACGAAATTATATATATGAAAGTAGCTCTCTCTGTCCGTTGCCGTCTAACGCCTAAGCCACTTAAAGAGTTTGTTAGTTTGGTGCACAGATACACTAGACTTAGGAAAGGACAACGGCGACTTTTTATCACAGAAAATGTGTGTATGGAAGGATCTTTGCACTCTTTGTATGCTATTTTTAACCGACTTCAAAAAAGGAGGAGGTTATCAATCCAGTTGTATTTCCAATTGTGAATCAATTTAGATGGTTATTTTTTGGTTGGTAGATTATAGTTCAGAGGTGGTCATATAAATTTTATCGAAATCAGTGGGGCGGTTTTTGAAATATGAACAACAAACTAAAATTTGCGTTCATGTAATCAGACGATATATCTACTAATATCTACTAAGACTCTAATAAAATTTGGTGGACCGTCCCAATATGATTTTAAATTAAAGTCTGTTTTTTGATTAATTTTTTGAGAACATAGTTTTTTTTGTAATTTGTCGTGTAAATTGTACATTTATTAATAAATATAAAACTTAGACTTAGACCGATTTTGATTAGGAAACGTGAATTTGTATGGTAGTAGACATACGAGTAGGTACTGCCTCAATTACTTTAATAAATATGTGGCGCGGACGAAGTCGCGGGTATAAGCTAGTACATATATAAAAAATCAATGCCACTTTTCGTTGTAAGTGAACTCCTTCTAAACGGCTCGACCGATTTTAATGAATATTTTTGTATATGCTTGGACCTACGTCCTTGGAAGGTTTAGATTTACAAATCAGTCCGGCAGATGGCACTGCAGTTGATATTTTGGTTACTATCCGAGCGAAGCCGGGACGGGCCGCAAGTACTTATTATACATATAAACACCCAGACACAGTGCAAACATTTCAATTCTTCAGCTTGTGACAATATATTTTATCTGTAAAGTTTTTATTTCCACCAAAAAGTAGTAAGTTATACAATGTAGGTGTTTACGGTCGCGTAACCTCTAAAACTATGTTAGATCGTCTATTGACTTAGAACTCGCATGTTACAGTCTGTCGTAAATACTTTTAAGATATTACTGTATAATGTTTTCTGCTAACTCGATTGGTACGGAACCGACGCATACTATATTATGTCTGAGACAAAGTCAGCATAACAATAATACCTATATGTATTATTGTAGTGGTAGGGAAGTACCAAACTTTTGTCAGTTATTCTACCGCCAAGCAGTAATGCGCAAACTTTACTGTGTTCCGGTTTGAAGGGAAATGTTTCCAGAGAAATTACAGGGCTTAGAGATATAACATCTTAGATCTCTGGGTTACGAGCGCAGTGCAGTGCTAGGTAATGATTTGGACTGTTCATGTTCCAATAGCTTCGTGTCACTGTGCTGTTATGAGGCAGGCATGTTGCTTACCATCAGGTACATGTCCTGCTCGTATCGTCATTCTTTATATAAAAAAAAATATGTATTCGTCAAAAATTATTGACAACGTTGGGATTTTAAAATTATATGGTGTAGTGCTGCACAATTCGAAACAAAACTCTCCGATGTGTATCCGATAAAAAACCGAAAATACTTATTAAGAAGTTAATTACTATTATTTTCCACGCAAGAAGTATTAACCTGAAGTTAGTTACAATTTATTAAAATGATAACTGAAACATTGCCTTTCAAGCCAGACAACACTAATGTTTGCACATTATGCTTACGTTTACTTGACGGTAGAATAAATGACTTATGTGTGGTACTACCACAGGTGGATTCAACAATGAGTCCTATTACCTGTTAGAAAAGGTACAAAATATATATACCAAATACAAAAATGTCAGTACCAAACGTAAAATCTTCTCTTGCCAAAAGTACGATATTATAAATATTACATTTGTATATTTAAGCACATATTAGTGCTTTTGAAAATGTGCAACATTTTAAATTTCTCACTGGTATTTCGCTCGAAAGTCCTCTCGCTCTGCCACTCCACTGGACGTCCAATTAGGGGGACTTTTGAATATACTTGCAGTTAGTGAATATTGTGACTGCTGTAAAGCTTTCAAATAAATGTTTCCGTCAAAATGTTTCGAATATATTATGGACAAGAACAAAATTAAAATTTTGATTAACCCCCGACTACCTCGGATCTCGGATTATCTGTATAACGTTCTAGTAGTCAAGCCCTTTCATTTTATACCCATATTAAGAGAGTTGTGAAAAAATAAATGTATTTCGCCATTTTGTGGTAGCGGCCATCTTGGATTTAAATTTGTCATTGTGCTAAGTACTCTACTAGTCAAGCCCTTTCATTTGATACCCATATTGAGGTAGTAGTGAAAAAATAATACAATTCGGCATTTTGTGGTAGCGGCCATCTTGGATAGGAAATTTGTTATAATGTATAGTATTTTGCTAGTCAAGCCCTTTCATTTGATACCTATATTGAGGTAGGTTGTGAAGAAATATTTTGTCCGCCATTTTGTGGAGGCGGCCATTTTGAATCGATATTAACCGAATATAGGTAAGAACATCCGCACGGATATTAACCTTCAAATGAAAAAAACCGCATTGAAATTGGCCCATCCGTTTGAGCTCTACGGTGCCACAGACAGACACACACAAACACAGACAGACAGACAGACAGACATTGGCGTCAAACTTATAACACCCCTTTTTTTGGTCGGGGGTTAATAAAGGGTCGTGAGTGTAAACGCTATGCTACAAATATTTTCATTACAGTCATAGATTGGCATTTCGGAGGGTCTATCGCCTAAATGTAACTCTCTTAGTTTTATTACTAATATTAGCTTATTCTTATATTGCTTTCTCTTTTCTTTTCGCTTGAAATGTAGAGACAGCAATAGCAAAACCAAAGCGGTAAAAGAACGGGAGTGCGACAGAAGTTAATTTAGTCTTTTTTTTTAACCTGTAACATAGAGTGACGAGCCGAACCTTGTGCCTGGTGATAAGCAATATGCCTGTCCATAGCAGCTATTGGAACACGAAGATTCCAGATCATTACCTAGCACAGCACTGCACTCGTCACCCAGAGATGTTTTATCTCTATGCCCTGTAATTTCAATGGAAACATTGCCCTTCAAACCGGAACACAGTGATGATTTCACATTACTATTTGGTGGCAGGACAGCTGGAACAGGTGTGGTACTGCCCTAGGTGGGCTCTGCAAGGATTCCTGCCTATTACTATGTACATACTCGTACGTACATACACACATATTATATAGCAATGTAGATAACAGTAATGTTATACATGTTATTTAATTAGAGATAACGCGCATTCTGCACTCGTCACTTAGATATTTAAAATTAATCTTTTTGCTCTGTGTTGTCTCTGGAAACGTAACTCTTCAAACCAGAACACAATAATTTATTCACGATAGCTGGCAGAGGTTTTGTACTTCCCAGGTAAACTCGGCAAAGAATCCTACCGCTACAAAACGTTACATGTTAAGAACATGTATACACAAAACAAAGAAAATCCCTACGTCATTTTTTCAAGTTTTAAATCATTACATTTTATGTACCTTAGAAAATATAGCAAAAATAACTATTTTCCTACCGTTAGTACCACTTAACTTTGAAACGGCTAAACTAATTTGATGAAACATTGCTAAGATCTTTCCCGACTATTTCACCTTTAGAAACAGCAGCACAGATTTCTAAAACAAAAGGAATCTGTGAACAGCAGAAACAAAATCAAAATCGGGTCATCCATTCGTTTCTACGATGCCACAGAGAAAGAGACACATATAGAGAGAGAGAGAGATGGAGACGTGAAACTTATAACTCTCCGTAGTTTTTGTGTCGGGGGTTAAAAATGTAAAGTGAAAATCGTGTACAATATATTTCATGCATATCTACTTCAATCTTGTTAACCTTGTATTTCGTAGTTGCAAACAAACGCTGACGCGACCGCCCCGCACTAAAGCTGCAAAATTTTCAAGTTTCACTTTAAGAAATTGCACAATACCCGTTACATTGGCAAGTAAATAAAAAATAACGATTCACTCGCCTTCTACAGACGTGTTGAAGGAGAGGTGGCCACACTGATGGCGACAGGTAGAACAACCGCGATAGTGATAAGGGGGCAGAGTTTAACGTAACTTATATTCGGTTCCTTCTAGGTAAACATGCTCCGTCGTGGACCGCATCGGCGCTTACCATCAACCGAGATGATGGTCAAATGTAAACCTACATATAAACGTAAAACAATGCTCTAGTTTGAAGGGGAAAGTTTCCAGAGAAATTACAGTACAATAAGGTTAATCATTTTATATCAATGAGCGCTATGTAAATCCAAATAGCTGCTTGTCGCTATGCTTATCTGGGCAGGCCTATTGCTTACGGAATCGAATTCAATGTCTAAATTTTTATGACTTCCCACCAGCCCTTGAGGGAAAACGGTAGAACTCAAGGACTCTGCTTACCATATGCTGATATCTTAATAGCATAAAAGCCATAAAAACTTGTTCGTTACTTTAAAGTCTGGAAAATTGACACAAAGTTGTTAGCTTGTCAGTTTTTTACTAGACATATTTCGGAGAGTATGTAACTGATCTGCATGTTCTAATACTACCTTGCCTTTTTCCAATCAAACTACTCCGTAGCTCAAAAATGCAATATCGTGTTAAAATTGACTTTCCATAGACTCGAAGGTTTGACTCAACTAACGTAATAAGCGCCCGGGCTATGAAGATTGCCTGAGAGGTTTTCCCGGATTAATAAAAGTGTCTTCAATTCGGGAGTGAATCAGTCTCTATCGTAGACTCCATTATCGCTTAAAATCAGGCATCAAATGCAAGACTATTCATATCAAATAAAAGTAGGAATGCTTTAGCAATGTAGCAACTTTTTTTTTAAATATTAAATGACGAGATGACCAGGACATGTGCTAGATGGTAAGCAGCAAGCCTGCTCATAAAACCACAGGCCCGTGAACAAAATTTATGGGTCAAATGATCCACCATGAGACCTATATAGGAAGATAGAAGAGTACAATAATAAGATTAAGCACTATGCCGTCACTTGAAAGCTGTCCAACTGAGTGTAGGTGAAGTAAAAATCTCGATCATTTCTCCTTGTCACATGATTTTTGTACGGCGTTGCGGAATAATAAGAGATTAGAAGAGGTATCTCGAATATCGTATCTCGAGATCGTCGCTACAACTTTGACCGCAACCTCAGCGTCTTGGAAAATGTTGAGGAAATCGCTAACTCCACTCTGAGCGCTAAAGCGCCGATCTGGTATTCCTCTAACAAATATGAATATAGATCGTTTCATCTCTTTAAATACTCGTATCATAACCGGAAAGTATCAGTATTAGGCCGCAAAAGAAGGTAAAAACTAAAGATAATTCCTAATACAGTACTATCCCAAAATCGTATTATGGGCACAGGATATGACTAATTACTTATTTACATGTAAATACATACTTATAATGCGTAGAAATACAGAACCAATATTTCTATAGATCTATGAAGAAAATTCGATTAATTCTAGACTTGACAATACTCATATTGTTTTCATCATAAAATATTAACCATTTCAAAACGTGATGTTTTTATTACGAAAAAGGAGTTAAAAAAAACGACCATGGAAAATCGAGCATGAAACGTTATCACTTTTACGAGCACTAAGATTGTCTTTTTTACAAGAAAGTATCATTAGTCTTGCAGAACAGCTGAACACTGTCTGAAATGTAGCCGACAAAAAACCAATAAACTTGCAACTTTGCAGCGATGCAAGACTTCGGAAGTATTTAACGAACAAGAGAGTTATTGGCTATATGAGCCATTAGAGATACGAGTATCTATCGATTGAATCCAAAGCCATCTGGTACTTTGCCGACCCATCCAAAACATGCGTAGGTACAGTACTCCATACCAGATAAAATCTGTGCTTCAAAAATATATTGTTTTAAAATCTGGAATCTGAAAAATAAACGATATTTTGGTGTATTAATTAATATATTTAGGTGTTTCAATCATCATTCATCATTATCAGTTAGATAAGCATCATGCAAATAACGCTTAGCAAGTACCTTTTTTTTTTGATTGATTTGATTCAACTGGTTCATTAAAAATTCCCTGTTTTTGTAAAAGCTACTCCGCGTACTAAATAAGCAAATATTTACTTGTGATCATTCCAGAATCACAGTATTAAAATATTCACATCCATTTGAAATAAACCTGACACAATTTCTATACAGCGGTTTCAACTCCCGAGCTCGTCCTGAACAGACACATAGCTTAACATCGAATAGAATCGAATACAGATATTATATCGATTGACATTTGCATCAGAATACGAGAGAGCATTATCGAATACTAGTCGCAAGCCTCTCGAATAACCGGAAGTTACAATAGCGAGCTATTATCCGACCGGTATTATACTATTGATTTACATTGCACTCTCCAAGTTCCCGCTTGTATGGAGAGTTAGTGTGTCCGGATTTGTCTTAGCTATGTGGAATTATGGCCCGGGGCAGATTTACAATTCTAAGTGGGAATGGGAATTTGTCTTGCCTGATGGAGTGGAATATACGATATTGATACTGTGTATTCTATTTCAAACTCGGTTCAAATCACTAATAGCTGTTAAGAATAAGATCGTTGGCAATACAGGTCTACAAGAAAAGTAGTTTGGCTTATCCTTTTGAAGTGAAGAATATAAACACTTTTTGATAGCGGAAATAATAGTGTATATGAATTGAATATAGGTAAAGAAAAACATTTCGAGAAATCATGTGCCCAGAACTTCGTGTGTTTTGCGTTTTTTTCTTTTATGTATTGGCTTTTAATAAAGAGTTTTCTTATCTTATCTTATTTTATCTTAACCTTTCGCGATTATGCATCATTCTCCAACTTGCATTGGACCTGTGTGGTGGATTATTGCCTTTTCTTTCTACTAATGAAAAATACTTTGACTGAATTTAGTAGGCTAGGCCTATGCATACAAAAAATCTCAACTGAATATTTACTTCTCTCCATCCTTGCACAATACCTACCTATTAAACGCTGTAAGGTCGAACTAGACTGGAACCTATTCATGCCCCCAGATAGCAGACATCCGACTCCCATAAAATCGACTCTGAGGTCGAGAAGAGGACGATTTTTCAGCTAAAAAAGTCAGAAATACTTGACATGCATAGACAAACTAAGCACGAGACGTGAAACGGTATTTATTTATGCTAATCTGTTAATTCAAGCTGTAGTGGCTTAGTAGCTAAAACGATGAAGGAAAAAAGTAGAGGAAATCCGTAAGTTCCAAAAACCAGCATGGTGGATTTTGGCCTTGACTCTCTCCTTGTAAGAAAAGGTCCCAAGTTCCAGCGGGAGGGGCATAGATCTTCCAATTCAAACATTTGATTTCATAATCTTGAAATTCTGGGTTCGAATCACGATTGCACCTTTGAGTATTTTTTAAGAAGTAAATATTTGTCTTCATTGCGGGGTTTAACGGTACAAAAGGAACGTTGAGAAAAAACTGATATGATAAAAAATAATATACATTTGCTCTGTTCCAAAACTACCCGCCGAAATGATAACGTCATCTGGTTGGAACTCAGTTAAAATTATATACCGAGATCTGACAGCAAATTTCGGGTAGGAATATATTTGAGGCAAGTTGAAATCTTATCACATAGCTTTTCTATTATACCTCAATACGGAACTGCAGACCTGGCTGGTGAGTGTAGGTCAAAATGAATAAAATGTCACAAATATTCTAATGCGTTACAAACTCATCAGTGAGGCACGTCTCTCAGTTGATTCATTCGAGTCCCTCTAAAGTGTAGCCAACCCTTTGAGAGTGACCCTCAGGGCAGATTTAGATAGGAACTTTCTCAAAGGAATAAAGACGACTAACTTTCGCGAAAAGTAATGAAGAAAATACCCTCTAAGTAAATTGTTTTTTGCCCCTTCTGATCGGGAAACTGAATTGGCACAATGGTAGCTTTGATAAACGCCATTTTACACAAAACTTTTCGAATTTATTACCGAGCGCTGATGGTAATGAATGATTTTGTTTGTTATCGCAATTTGGTTGCTATGCGAACTCCGAATTGATATTCGTGAGAGTCATGATAATACTCTTGAATGCTTGTAAGTTTATATGATTAGGAATTAGTCGCTCGTTTTTTTACAATTATGGGATTGGTAGTGCGGTAGACAACAATGCCATTAGAGCGTGCTTACCTAGAAGAAGCAAATACTTAGTTCACTCTTCACTTGAAGAATGAGATGGTAACCTATGGGAAAATTCCACTCAGGAAACGAATTCCGTAGCCTGGACGTTCTTATTACGAAGTAGTCAAACTTACTTGTTTTGCTACTTGTACTCTATTGGAGCAACAACCAGTCTATTAGTCCTCTAGAAAAAAAGGGCAGTTTGATTATTCACTAACACTTGCCCGCCATATCGGATAATGAGAACCAACGACAAAAAAAACCCTGTGTCTACGACGAAGCGTACCTACCCAGAAGATGCCCTCTTGATCTCTCCATTTGAAGACACCAAGATTTTAACCATAAAATATCAAGATTGTAATTATTGAATGAAGGCAAAAGTTATACGAAATCGGGCATGCGTCATTTGCGAACCCACATAGCGCAATGCGTAATTACCTTGACTCTCTCCTTATAAGGGCTCTTAGAGTTGTAGGGAGTTATAATTACAATTAGAGGGTTGCTTATGTTAAAGTCTAGAATGGCATAATTACAGACAGACAGAAACACTTTATTATGCACACCAGTAAAATGGTTTTATCTCCAAAAATTTAAAGTTTCCTTAGGCAATACTTTTGTTCTTCTGAATTCTACAGGGCTATAGTCACGAACTTATTCTAGGGTCGTACACATTCATAGCGATTAGAGATCATCTAACATGTAGATAAACATAATGTGAACTGTGAGCAAGATGCCATCAAGTCATCAAATTCTTGTTGTGGTAGGACTCTTTGTAGAGACTCACACCTTTGCCATTTATTCTGCCGTCAAGCAGCAGTGTGCAAACATTAATGAGTCCCGGTTTGAAGGGTAATGTTTCCAGTGAAATTACAGGATATAGAGATAAAATATTTTATTGCTCTGGGTGACGAGCGCTGTGCTGTGCCAGGTAATGATTTGAACTCTTCGTTGTCCAATAGCGTGTCATTGTGCTGTTATGCCCTGCTCGTCTTGTCAGTCCATACAATAACAACAAAAATAAATATATTTTTAAGAAAATCATATAAATTATGAGCATTTATTCGTGTAAGTTTATCTTTTCTACAATTCTATTCGACATTCTAAATGTACAATTACTCTGGTAATACAATGAGTACTACTACTCGTCTAGTTTCCTGAACACCCGAGCCCACTTCCCGAAAACAACGTGATTGCAACGAAACTGCCAAAGTAATCCTACTCCACTCCTCCCTGCCGTCAAACTATCACATTGAAAGAACGTAACATTAGAGTATTACTCGCCAATAGAATAGTCACAATAGCCTTATTTATATTAGTACCTGGTTGACCGAGCTTTGCTCGGTTTTTTAAATGATATTTAGGCAGGTACGCATAACGTAGTGATGACTTACTTAGACCTACTTAGATACGAATTAAATGCATTTATAAAAGGCTCTAAGTATAAGATTTTCTCAGAAAAAAATGAACAAAAAGAAAAGTCCCGAGTGTAACCATCAGGATTCGAACCGGGGCCTGTTGACTCCGAGGGCGAGCATATTCCGTCTGAGCCATTTAGACTTAAAAAACAATAGCGAAATAAGTTATCGTATTCTAATGACATTGTAGAAGTTTTTCATTGTCTAGAAACGCGCATAAAATGATGTTTTAAAAAAATAAAACCTAGCTAGATCGATTTATCGTCCGCGAAACTCTCTGTATACATAATTTCATGAAAATCGTTCGAGCCGTTTCCGAGATTCAGATTCTATATATATATACCTACAAGATTTACTCGTTTAAAGGTATAAGATATGATAAGCTCCTCCTATTATAAACGCCCTGCGGTCTTACTCGCGTAGGTTTCATTCCCGTCTGTGTCGTTATTTTCGCGCGTAAAAGTAGCATATATTATCTTCATCTATCTATGTTTTAAATTTCAGCCCGATCCGTTCAGACGTTACGACGTGATTGAGCAACAAACATCTAAATATACAAATATTGATATTTGAAGGGACATCAGAAGAGCCTTTTTCATCAGAAGTCTCCATATTGCGGGCGGACGTGGGTACCTAGTCGGGTGAAGAAGATAAAACACGACGTTAGAAGGTTGGTTATATTTTCAGGATGATTGTAACCACAAAATAAATACACTATTCTACTGCTCCATAATTGGTAATTCTGAATCAGACGACAGTCCACCATACATGTGACACAATTCTCCGATGTCGACCGATTGCCGTCTAGCCAAGTAATGGCGGCCTCCGGCCTTAGCTGTTGCCAGCGCTTGGTGTTGTGTCAGAGTAAACGACAATGAAATATCAGTCCCGCTGTCAGGTTGACAACTGACAGGTGACATTGCCGTTCACTCTCAATAATCAAACGTGCCGTCATATTTATAATATTAGTAAAATGGCGCTTTGACGTACGCGTCGTCCGTTTTTTCTTCAAAAATTTAGATTATCTATACTAATATTATAAAGCTGAAGAGTTTGTTTGTTTGAACGCTAGGATCTCGGGAAGTGCTGGTCCGAATTAAAAGATTTTTTTTCTATTGGATAGTCCATTAAAATTTATCGAGGAAGGCTATCGGCTATAGAAAATAACGCTACTATTAATAGAAGCGGAGCATGAATCCAGAATGTAACAAAATCGGGGAAAAAATAGTCCTCTTTGAGAGTTTTCGTACGTTTCGTGTTTTGACATGACATTGATAAGATTGCGTCATTGAATATCACAGATTACATACCTCTTGAATATAAAACCTTTGCTAATCTCTGAGTTGGTACGACCAATTTCCGACAGGTGGCGTAGCAGGTAGCTGAAGAGGTGTTTTGTTTGAAAGCTATACCACGGTCGACGCCGGGGCGGGCATCTATCAGTATATTATATTTATACTTGACATTGGCGAAATTGAGAGTCTAAACCATACAAAAACTAGCTTCAAACTAAGCAAAGATTGTACTATGCAAGCCACTTAACTGATATAAATATCTAATTTATGGGGACATTCCTCTGACAATACTACGAGTATTTAGCATATATTACATATATTTACATTTGACATATATTTACATTTGACATATACTTACATTTGACATTGAAACTCATACAAAGAGGTTTTACTCCACTTTCGTGATAATAACATCACAGACATAAGAACACGTTGTCGAAATGAGTATTTTTATGGCTATAACCTGGTTTTCGATTTGGATTAAAACTGGAATAAATAGGTTTCTTCAAGGTCAGTGTGCTGTTTCATTATATCATGTTTATTTGGGCATTTAAGCGTAAATTTAACATTTATTTTGTTCAGCGGTTTGAAAAAAGAGTTTCTAATCTCATCACTTTCATTTCAATCCTTTTACATATTTTTTTTTACAGGAGAGTTGCCAGAACTATTACGATGGAATAAAATAGAGAACTATTACGATGAGTTATGGTATGAAGTTGGCTATTCTAGGTGAATCATTCCTTGTCATCATTCCATCGTTTGCCCATTTCAGTGTAGTGGCCGAAACCGGACACCGTTGGCCGCTTAGCGAAGGCTATTGCGGCCAAATAAGGCCGAGACGAACAGGAAAACGTTTCATATTCCACTCACATCTGCTGACTTTGTATAGAAATGTTAAAGTGGCGCTCTGAACCCGACGAAATTCTAACGTTAACTGCACTTCTTGAAAACGATGAAAGGAAATGCATTTTTCTTTTTAGTGGCAACTCTTTTGATGTCCAAACAACTATGTATCAAACGATATCATTTCGAACTAGTATTTGGAGAAATAGTTGCGTTAACAATGCAGTGTATTATTGATTTCTGCGTTCGAACTGTTAGACCTAGCCGTAAAACTTTGTGATTTATTCGATATTTATTTTCAAATATATACTCAAATGCGAGTTAAATAGGTGCCAATACTTTCAGTAAAGTTAAATGAGCACATACATAGTAACCAAATCAAATCAAATGTTTATGACAACAAGAACGAAATTAAAAACTTTGACTAACCCTCGACTACCTCGGATTTGTTATCTGTATAACATTCTACTAGTCAAGCCCTTTCATTTGATACCCATATTAAGGAAGTTGTGAAAAAAGAAATGTATTTCGCCATTTTGTGGTAGCGGCCATCTTGGATTTTAAATTTGTCATAGCACAAAGTATTCTACTAGTTAAGCCCTTTAGTTTGATACCCATATTAAGGTAGTAGTGAAAAAAAACTAATTCGCCATTTTGTGGTGGCGGCCATCTTGGATTAGATTTTTTATAGTGCATAGTATTCTACTAGTCAAGCCCTTTCATTTGATACCCATATTGAGTAGGTTGTGAAGAAATATTTTGTCCGCCATTTGTGGAGGCGGCCATCTTGAATCGATATTAACCATCCGCATATCATAAGAACATCCGCACGGATAACCTTTAAATAAAAAAACCGCATCGAAATATCGGCTCATACGTTTGAGCTCTACGGTGCCACAGACAGACACACACACAGACAGACAGACAGATATCAACGTCAAACTTATAACACCCCTTTTTTTGGTCGGGGGTTAAAAATCTAACTTAAAGAAAAAGTTGATTTTACGTCAGATGCGATGTAGCATTTGAAAAAAATCCTCAATTGTTTTGGCGATCATTTTCGATTAGATTTTCGAGTCAACATAAAGTATTTATTGGCAAATGTACGGTCACAAAATGCAATGATTCGGAATGCTCACTAATAATTCCTGAAGGGAGAAGAAGGCTAAACATTTTTGTGAAAATGCCCAAATAGCAGATTTGGATAGAATATAAAAGCCGAAACAAATTGTTTTGTCTTGGCCAATTCTCAATATGCAAATAGTCTTTGCATATTGATTTGAACTAGAGAATTGTACCTATATTTGGATAAAGCGTTCCTACTGTTTACGGTTTATGCAAACACATGTTTCTACAATTTATCTTTGCTTCCTTTGTATCATATTTTTCAGCTTTTACAAAGAAAGAGGGCATTTATTTATGAGCTTCAAGTTGTCCGCCATAAATGCATGGTGCATAAGTGAAAACTCCATGGAGCGTGAACGGAGCCTTTATACCGCCGATACGGAGACTTCGCATATTTATGAGAGCTGAGCTTTTCACGAGAGCGGTGCGAAAGAAGAACGGTTATTATTTAACAAATAAAATGTATTTTTTGTAAATCTTACTTTTATTATAATTATAATGTTTATAATGTACAGGACTTAATCATGATTTAATTCCTTCTTTAAATACCTCGACGTTTCGGCAGCGTTACAACCGCCTTGGTCACGAGAAGACTGTTATAAGCATTATGTGTTCACAGCTTAATCATCATCATCATCATCAGCCACAAGACGTCCACTGCTGAACATAGGCCTCCCCCCTAGATTTCCACAACGAACGGTCCTGCGCAACCTGCAACCAGCGATTTCCAGCGACCTTTGTGAGGTCATCTGTCCATCTAGTGGGAGGCCGTCCAACACTGCTTAATAACAATATTTTATTATAATGTTTGGATATTTTGATGTTTGTTACTCAATTGCGTCGTAATGTATGGTCAGGCTGAAAACCAACTAAAATTCCTAAGTCTTCCCGATGGCGGTCCTCCACGAGCACTCTTGATTAGCAGAGTGCTCAGTGGAAGAACAAGGGCTGTGATGCAGAATCGCGGCTATCCCTAGCGGCGCGGCGGTGGTGAGAGCGGTCCTCTCGCTGCCGATCATCTTTGCCGTGAGAGGTGAGATGAAAGTCTCTCAACATTGAGAGGTCGTGTGAGTTAAAGGAGTGAGTGTTGGAAACCTCTCGCTCCTTAACTGAGGCGGAAGTGGACACTGGGCCGAGCCTATAGAGTCACCATTCAGTGCTCGCACCCCGTCTCCACAGGAAGGCTTAGGGCGTCGGATGTTTAGGGCCGCCCGACCTTCCTTCCTAGGAGAATAGGATAGGAGGCCTTCCAGGAGGTGGCGTGCTGCTGATTTCCGGTGCGTCACTAAAGAAAAAAGGGGGTACTAGTGCCCCCCGCGAGGCGGGTCTGCAATTACAGTCACAGTGGCAGGTAGGTCAACGTCGTTGAGGGAGTGTGTAAAGTGACCCCACGGCCCTGACCCCCTGACCATGCTGGAAAAATCTGTGGAGGTTTTATTCAAGTGACGTAAATTCTTATTTCGCTATGTTTACTTGTAATTCTAACAATCATATCTAAACAATAAAGTATATTGTTTTGCGTCAAGTCTTACTTTCAATTTACTTTTGTAGTGGTAGGACTCTTGGCAGAGTCCGCCTGAGGAAGTACCACACCTTTGCCAGTTATTCTACCGCCAAGCAGTAATGTGCAAACATTACTGTGTTCCGATTTGAAGGGCAATGTTTCCAGAGAAATTACAGGGCTAAGAGATATAAGATCTTAGATCTCTGGGTGACGAGCGCAGTGCAGTGTTAGGTAATAATTTGGACTCTTCATGTTCCAATAGCTGCGTGTCACTGCGCTGTTATGTGTCAGGCATGTTGCTTACCATCAGGCACATGTCCTGATCGTCTCGTCACTCTTTATTTAAAAAAAAAAAACTTCTTCACCTTCGGACGTGTTACCTAGCTACAATACAATGTTATTAAATACATTCTCTTGAAACATAAATCTACGGTTTTATCGAGATTTTGTTTCGTGGCAGTATGAGTTTGAAATTTTGAGTGATGTGCGTTCATGTTTGGTTATTATGGATTTGATTTTCAGGTTATCGGAGGAAGTGGAATATGATTTTAGTAGTGGTAGGGCACTAAAAGTTGACGAGCCCTCCTAAAGAAGTACAGTAAGACCAACTTATCTGTACAATGTAGCGATGGAGTCACGATCGAAAAATGTTGCCATCAATTACAAAATTAGACAATTTCTGTGCCTGTGTTGTGTGAGCGTCAATAACTCCGCATTTGATCGTTGTTCATGTAAGTTGGTAGTCCTCTTGTGTCAGTTATTCTACTGCCAAACAATAATCTACTAAATACCCCTATTTAATTGGATAACGGGACACTCACGTATATACGGTTGGTCAATCCGACTCGAGTTTCGGCCGCGTCCGGCCTTTCTTTTTTCAAGGCGAGTGCACACGCGCGGTAGCTGCTCGTTTGGCACTGCGGGCTGCCGCACGTCGCGCACGCAAGCTCAACGGCTGTTGCGGGGGTGCAGGTGAGGGGGGTGCGAGAGGGTTGCGCAGGTATACACTCGAACTCTTCATCACTGGTAAGCTGCGAGTCGGGAATATTGCAGCACACTGAGCTCACTGTGTCTTCACTCATATAGCGAACACCATGCCGAGCACTATGGAGGCACGGCTTCCAAGCGGGCGGCACATGCCATCTTCCATCTCTATTAAACCGACGCGACGCGGCCGAAACTCGAGTCGGATTGACCGACCGTATATACGTGAGTGTCCCGTTATCCAATTAAATATGTGTAACAACCACGTTAATTTTAATACTAAACACCCCTAGATTAAAGGTATCAATGTTTCTAAATAAAATGCAGGAAATATTGGTATATCATATTAATGTCCGTGCTGGTGATGTGCTGGGCAATTTATTTGCGCTTTTCATGTTAAGATGGTTTCGTTGTGATAAATTGTTATAGGCTATCGCGTTGTTTACATCAAGCAGACTTCTTGCTTATCTGTTGTCCTATCATTAAACACACATTTCGGGTGGCAAATAGTACCTAACCACTAATTAAAAAATGTAAACACTAATTATCAATAAGTAATATTTGTTTAAATTTATTGTTTTTAAACTTTCGCGATTTGAACACATAATGTTTATAATGTATCTACAATAATGTAATGTATTGTTTAAATACCTCGACGTTGTGTCTTCTCGTGACCACGGCGGATGTAACGCTGCCGAAACGTCGAGGTATTTAAACAATGAATTAAATCGTGATTAAGTCCTGTAGAGACATTATAAACATATTGTTTAAATTTATTTATTTTGATCTAGTTTTAATTTGATGTATTCCATTTGATTTATTTTGACTTAATTTGGTATGGTTTGGTTTGATTTAATTTATTTGATATGATTCTAGAAATGAAATAACATGTTTTCACGAAAAATAAATATTATTTATTTATTAGTATAGATATGACACATTAACGTAAAAAACTTAAACGAATAAAGTTAAATAAATAGCAAAATAATAAAAAAAATATTTATACGAATAAATTAAAAATATGATGTAATTTGATTTTATTTTGTTTAACTTAGTGTAATTTGTTTTCGTTTCAATTATTTGGTGTAATTTAGTTAGTTCTCATTTAATTTGGTTTTAATTCTATCTAATATGGTGTTGTTTTCTCAATTCTGTTAATTTAAACTCTGTATATGCATTTTTAATCTGACAAATAAATTATTCCATTCTATTCTTCTTCTATGAAACTATTGTTGTGGCGATGTGAGATATCTGTTTTTTTAAAGACACATTGACGGAACAAGCAAATAAAACACCTACCCAATACAAAACAGTGTAAATTATTGTGTAGAGCGTAGATTCAACCACAAAACATGAAAGAACCAGAGAAACCATCGAGTAGAAAACAATAAAATTTAGATTGTTCCTAAAAACCGTTGTTGCATCAAACTTTTGTTTGTCTTATCATATCAATATACTTATTCGTATATCTACGGTCGAACACCTTCAGCTTTAATAGTCAGTGCACGATTTTGTTGGCTTTTCACATTACTTTTATTACATCTGCGTGGATTACGAATGAAGAAAACGAGCTCAAAGTATCAATTTCGCACATTTTTTTCATTTTTCAAACACAAAATATAATCCTCATAAATAGTATTTCATTTACGGGCTTTATAAATGTTATTTATCACACAATTTCTGTATTTAGTACACGTGAAAAATAATATAAAATGTATTTTATTCTCAAATTCAGCTTTTTCGTGGAAATTCGTAGCTCGGCTAGTAATCCTAATATCATTTACAGAAGCCTAAACGGCTGATTGGAGGCTAGGTCATGTCACCTGACTGTCACCTTTATGTCACCTCCATTAAGGGTTAAATTGGTCTGATAAGGGTCAGAGTGAGCGGTCAGCTGAAAAATATCACTAATGGCTGTATTGTAAATGGTGGCAATTTGTTTTGGCACTAGCCGTGTCACGCGGTTTCACGTGGGGAAACCATGATAGGTGTTCACGCTATTTTGGGCGAAAAAGCCACGGCGGCACAGACGCGAGAAAACAAACGGACACATTCGACATATTATCCTATAAAAATTGTAAAACCAAATAATTATAGTATATAAGTAGGTACTATATTACATACAGCGGTGCTGCAATACATTGAAGTAGCAGGACTCTTTGAAAAGCAAAGCTTGTAATGTGAAGCCAGATAGCTGATATCATACTCAGTACCTGGTTGACCGAGCATTGCTCGGTTTTTTTAAATGATATCTAGGCAGGTACGAATTACAAAGTGATGACTTACTTAGACCTACTAAAAGGCGCTAAGTATAAGATTTTCTCAGAAAAAAAGAACAAAAAGGAAAGTAACCACCAGGATTCGAACCGGGGCCTGTTGTCTCCGAGGGCGAGCATATTCCGTCTGAGCCATTTAGACTTAAAAAACAGTGGCGAAATCAGTCATCGTATTCTAATGACATTGTAGGAGTTTTTCATTGTCTAAAAACACGCATAAAATGATGTTTTAAAAAATTAAAACCTAGCTAGATCGATTTATCGTACCCCGAAACCTCCTGTATACATAATTTCATGAAAATCGTTCGAGCCTTTTCCGAGATTCAGATTCTATATATGTATAACATATATATATATATATATATATATATAAGAATTGCTCGTTTAAAGGTAAAATATATGTGGTAGGACTCTCGGTAGAGGCCGCCTGGGGAAGTACCACACCTTTGCCAGTTATTTTACCGCCAAGCAGACACCTTCTCTGGGTGACGAGCGCAGTGCAGTGCTAGGTAATGATTTGGACTCTTCATGTTCCAATAGCTGTGTGTCACTGTGCTGTTATGTGGCAGGCATGTTGCTTACCATCAGGCACATGTCCTGCTCGTCTCGTCACTTTTTATTAAAAAAAAAAAACATACTTATTATAGGTAGGTATAGAAGACACCCAGGCACAGTATAGATATTTGTACTCACCACACAAAAATTTGCACTATACTAAATCATTATCATCATCATCAGCCGCAAGACGTCCACTGCTGAACATAGGACTCCCCCCTAGATTTCCACAACGAACGATCCTGCGCAACCTGCAACCAGCGGTTTCCAGCGACCTTTGTGAGGTCATCTGTCCACCTAGTGGGAGGCCGTTCAACACGGCGTCTTCCGGTTCGTGGTCGCCACTCGAGAATCTTTCTTCCCCATCGGTTGTCAGTTCTGCGAGCGATGTGGCCTGCCCATTGCCACTTCAGCTTGCTTACTCTTTGCTTACTTTATAATACTACACTATAATATAAATATCAAACCACTATCAGTGTCTTTTTCCCATCTAAAAATAAGGCCCGCCTAAAATAAGTTTTCACATCACAAAAATTCCGATGAATTGCAAGCGTCCTTCTCGAAGTTAGAAACGTATTGAATTTGTATGATTATTTGAAGATAATATCAAAGCTGATGTTATCTGGGTCACCATTGCTCGCTTCATTATTACGTCTAATAATATTGGCCTAATTAACACCGCCATAGTTCACGCTCATTAATAATCGTTAATTATATTGTCAATTAATTACAACAATTAAGTTGGAATTCGTACAATTATTGAATTTCACTGCTGGAATTTATGAAGCTCAGTTATGAAGTGAACGGATAATAAGTATTTGAAAACTAGTAACTATCCGTGGTTTGCCCGCATAGTTCTCAATTTCGTAGTTTTGCTGCAATCAAAAGTATGCTTTGTATTATTTTGGACCTGAATCTATATCTGTATCAAATTTTACTCAGATATTGTAGTGTAGCCTTCCTACTAGATCTTTTGCGGAAGTATGGGGAGTGTAAGAAACTTGTTGTCGGTTATTCTGCCCCCAAGCAGTAATGTGAAAATATCACTGTTTTCTGGTTTGAAGGAAAATGTTTCCAGTGAAATTACAGGGCTTAGAGATAAAACATCTTGCATCTCTGGGTGTCGAGCGCTGTACAGTACTAGGTTATGATTAGGTCTCTTCATGTTCCAATTGCTGCATGTCACTGTGCTGTTATGGGCAGGCATGTTGTTAACCATCAGGTATATGTCCTGCTTGTCTCGTCGCTCTAGACTATAAACAGATATGTTTGATAGTTTTTGCGTGAAAGAGTAACGCATATCCATTTAACTTATGCCTTCAAATCGAGAGTGAATCGGTTTCTTCTAGATAAGCACGCTCCATCGTAGACCGCATCGTCGCTTAACATCAGGCAAGATGGCGGTCAAGTGTAAACCAAGAAAAGTTAAAAAAAATATTGTTTTTAAGTATTTTCATTTAGCGTCGTAATACTATAGCTTGTTGGATATGATTCCGATTAGTGGTGGGATTCTCGATTGTCTTTAGCTCTTTATCACTCCATAAATAGTTTGGACGTGTCAGATTAGCTAGTTAGGTATGTAGTGTAGTTTCCGTAGTAATTTAGTTTTGCTAGTAAATAGTATGTCCAGTTCGTTTACAAATAATCTAGGACGTTCCCAAATTTTTTAAATTAATGATAATCATAAGTAAATGTTTAATAAATATATTATATTCTGTCAATTAATTCTTCAGATTACTTTAACGTATAAGACAATATTCACTCAATAATCTAGCCCCAAAGTAACCAAAACTTGTAGTAAGGAAGTCAAAAAATGGGTATAAATCTTATTATAAACTAGTAGAAAAAAAACTGACTTTTGCTACAAACACAAGCAGGATTGTAAGTTCGAGGAGCAGTACCAAGGATGCGTGCTTAAGCTTTGTTTTACAAAACGCTACAAAAACTATATTCTACTAGCTGTACCCTGCCACGCTTCGCTGTGGCACATTATGACGCAAAAAATAGATAAAAACAATCCTTGATGCGGATTATATATCATTGTAAAATTTCAGCTCGATCGGTGTAGAACTTTTTGAGCAACAGCACATTTTTTTTATAGAGATATTCTGCCCCCAATATATTATGTGAAAATATCACTATTATAACACTCACTATAGCACATATATACTCTCAACATGGCTTACTTTTGACGTGACCACGTCTAATAAATCGATGAACGCCGGCTGCATGCACGAAAACGTGTCCCGTTATGTCCCGTTACTCTCATTGTACATCTGCGCCGCATCTATCAATGTTGTGTTTTGTTGTCACGTTAAACTATTGTCAGTAAATCAAACGACTTTACAGATAACCATTTTTTTATATTGAGATAGTTTCTACTACTTATCACCGAGCTTCAGCTCTTATCACCGAGCTTCAGGTCTTATCACCGAGCTTCAGGTGTTATCACCGAGCTTCAGGTGTTATCACCAAGCTTCAGCTTCTCGCTCATCGCATTACTATTTAAAAAGCAAAGTATTATACGAAGGCTATTTTTATAGAAAAGTACTTTTCTTAAGTTTCAGAGTACTACTTATAATTTTTAATGTCAAAACAACACACAATTTTTCTTTCACAAACTTCTAAATATGAAACAAAAGTCTTTCATGTAACTTTCATTTCCTGATAAATTTCTAGGAGACATCGTTACTAAGAGTCCTCAATGTTTAATCAAACAATTTTATAAGGACACTTTTATTCTTTTCCCTCGTCAAATCGTTTGTAGCCATCGTACACAAAGGCCTACGCTCCGTACAAATCACAGCGTCCCAGAAATTATGTCCCATTTAATACATTGCGCACCGATCCTAAACACAAGCGAGAAGAAACGGGACACGAACAAGACGAATACAACTATATCGCAGATGGGACATTCGTTTGTGTTTTTGAATTAATAGTTCTGTTATAATTTCATCATATATATAATTTCATCATATAAGTTAATCATCATCAGCCACAAGACGTCCACTGCTGAACCTAGGCCTCCCTAGATTTCCACAACGAACGGTCCTGCGCAACCTGCACCCAGCGGTTTCCAGCGACCTTTATGAGGTCATCTGTCCATCTAGTGGGAGGCCGTCCAACACTGCGTCTTCCGGTTCGTGGTCGCCACTCGAGAACCTTTCTTCCCCATCGGTTGTCATTTCTGCGAGCGATGTGGCCTGCCCATTGCCACTGCAGCTTGCTTACTCTTTGAACTATGTCGGCAACTTTCGTTCTTTTGTGAATATCCTCATTACGGATTCTGTCGCGCAAAGAGACTCCGAGCATAGCCCTCTCCATAGCTCGCTGTGTGGCTTTGAGCTTCGTTATGAGGCCCACAGTTAACGTCTCAGTTCCATAAGCCGTCACTAGCAACACGTACTGGTTAAAGACTTTCGTCTTTAGGCATTGGAGTATTCTGGACTCAAAGATGTGCCGAAGTTTCCCGAACGCTGCCCATCCATCTTATAAACTTAATGTCTGATTCGAACTGTGTAGTTATTATAAGCTATTTGATTTTGAGTCACATTTATTGGTAGCACAAAAAGAAGTACATCTGTTAAGTTATGTATGGTAACCATAAGTGTTCAGATTTTATTTTACGGGAATCGCAATTGTTTTGTATAAAATCAAAGTCAAATCCGATAAGAATAACATCTTTTGCAGCCGAAAATCTCATCCTTAAATTCTATGACATCTTCAGTTTTACAAATATTTGTAAACAAGAACAAAACTACAAATATTGAATCTCGAAGCAACTTACAACTACAATCATCTTGTTGATGTTTTAAAAAAATAAATTGTGTTATTTAAAATATCTCATTTCCTTTCAAAATAACGTACGCTTATTTAAGTCTTTTTTTCATTTGATATTCAGATCTAAAGAAGTGTGTAAATTGTGTAATCCGAAATTTTGTTGGATCGGGTATCTTGTATCGATTTTCATCAAGCATGTTAGCATAGTTAGCTGGGAACATCAGCGTGTAATATTTTACACAAATGCATCGACAGATCGTAGACCAATTGTCGGGGGTTAAAAAACATACATTTTTGTCTAGAATCAAACAAGTGTACCCTCTGTACAATTACAGCACGCATATTCTATGAGATCAGCCCAATCCCACGGCCCACATGGACCACTGTGTTGCTCGCTCCTTCGCTCCCGTAATTGGGAAAACGCAATTTCGCCCGATGTGCAAATTGCTCTAGTTAAGCCGCGATTTTTGCCACTTTTTTGCTTTTTGTGCTTTTTCATTGACGTAAATAAACGTGATGATAGTGATTAAAACAGTTTTGACGGGCTCTGTGGACAACGGGAATTGTGTAACTTAATTTTTGCAGGTTGATTTTTTTAGTGTTGAACTAAAACACCATCTGTCGAAACTGTTTTTTAATATCTGTCCAGTTTCATGTTTTAACTTATGAAACTGTTAAATTCAGTTTTTTCAAGATTCACATTTTTTTGCGAAAATAGGTAAGAAGATATATTTAAAAAAGTAAAAGCTTAAATTGTTTCAAATTTATCCGAAATGTTTCTTTGAACGAAAAGAAAGTTTGTGAGTGTGCCTCACTCGGAGTTTTTCTATATTTCCTTTTCAACGTTTTTTTATTATACGCCCACATCAATAACTATAATAATTTTGAAAATAAAAAGCCAAAAAATAATATGAAACAATACAGAACGGAAGTACAATAAGCAAGCTGCATGTAATCCGAAGTGAGAGCGAGTACATTTAATCAGTAGAAGCGGTTTCGGGCTGATGAGTAGAAGGTTGAAATGTGCTATTCGTTGGGTCGTAGGTTCGATATCCACGCGCCTCTAAGGGCGATCTGATGATGTTAATGTAAAGGTATACCACAGGTTTATTAAAATTTAATTAAAGTAAACTAATTATTAAAAGTAGAATGATTAAAATGGCGCCAATCAGGAAAAGATTACTTAAAAAAATATACACATTTAAGTACTTGAGACCATACTTCGTTTTTCGTTGGTTAAAAAAGTAAAAGTTGAAAATAGCAAAATTAGTTTCTGGAGAAAATATAATCAATCAATCAACAGCCCACTAAATGTTCCCACTGTTGGGACTCTGGCCTTCTCTCGCAAGGAGAGAATTAAGGCCATAATCCACCAAGCTAGTCCAGTGCGGGTTGGTGGATGACACATGACTTCGAAAGATTCTAAGTACATGTCGGTTTCGTCACGATGTTTTCCTTCACCGTTTTCAGTTAGCGGCATTACGCACATGACTTCGAAAAGACAATGGTGTGGGGTTTGAACCCGGATCGGGATCGCCAGGTGCCGTTCTCCCGACTAGACCAGCCGCAACTTCCAATAACAGCCGGAAATTATAATAGAAAGCATAAATTAACTGGCAATAATGTTCCCAGTGAAATTCCTGTAATTTTACTTTCTATACCGAATAAATAATAGGAACGGAATCTACGCAAATGAAACCGCGGGGTTGTGCCAGTTAAATAATAATTTTTATCACGATTAAGCCATGGGTAATGATTTTAAAACGAGCCTTGAAATTTCCACTAGAAAAAAATGTCATAACTCAACACGTCTTCCCTCTGTAACTATACTCCATACTTTACCAATAAAAGGAACTCATACAAACCAATAAAACAGTTCCTACCCCGCCCCAACACTTGATTCATACAGGCCCGATTCATACATGCCTTGATTCAGAGGCCTCTCGAGAACACTTCCCTTACAAATGGCTGCTAATACATTACAACTATGAAAGTCGAACGTTAAAATATCTTTGTCAGTGTCGCGGGCAGGATTTAGGGCCTGTCGAATGATTTGTGGACGATATTACGAGTTCTTAGGCGCTCATCGCCTCCGCAACAAAGGCTTCTTAATAGTGGCTTGAAACTAGAGCTTAGTGATCGTTACTGTAACTTACTTGTGGGAATATTCAATGTTTGGACAATTATTTAGTTGTCTTTTTAGGGTTCCGTACCCAAAGGCAAAATACGGGACCCTTATAGATTGATGTCTGGCTGTCTGTCTATCTGGCTGTCTGTCTGACTGTCTGTCTGTATGCCCGTCCGTATGTCACAGCCACTTTTTTCAACTATAAGAGCTATACTATTGAAACTTGGTACGTAGATGTAATCTGTTAACCGCATCAAGATTTTGATCCAAAACAAACATAAAAATACAAACATTTTTAGAGGTGTCACCACGGATATTCGGGGGATATGCCTTGATTGCGAATTTAGTTCGAAACCTAGTGTCTCCAGTCTCCTCCCACCTAAATAATTACTCCATAAACAAAAGTAATAAGTACGACACACAACCGCATATTTTAGAACGCACACTAAGAATTATGACTGCGCTATTTATGACAACAAACATAAAATGGGCGGAACATTTTCGTATAAACAAATAATTTTGTCTATGTAGAAGGAGTCACTCAACGCTCACACACGTAACTAGGGATTGAAATGAGTGATTGCAAAATTTATTCGACACTTTATTTTGGGTTGTATTATTTTATTTACATTTATTAAGTTTTACTAATAAACAAATACGTAAATATATTTATATATAAAAATTGATACCCTGTACGAATTGTATTATACTCTAAAGAAATGTGTAAAGTTGGAGTAGGAATCGGTTTGCATTTTTCAAATTAACAGTTTTACGTCAAATGTATACGAAAGTACTAGCAGTGCCCCGCGGGTTTAACCGCGTAGTTCTCGTTCCCGTTCTTTTATCGAAATAAAAGTAGCCTAAGCCTATGTGTTCTTCCAAAATATAATCTTACTGTATTTCTAATTACAATTTGATCCGATCATATGCTTCAATTTTCAATGGGATTGAGCAACAAACATCCAAATACTCAAACGTCCAAACATTGGCATTTGTAATATTAGGTAGTAGGATTTACGATACCAATGACAAAAGAACATTATTATTTTTTTGCTTTCCTGCTTGTACTGGGTAATCTCTGAAACGGCTGGACTAATTTTAAGGGACTTTTAATGAAAGATAGCTGATGGTTTAGCTATACGGTTAAATAAACATCACTTCATTCCGGTTTGAAGGACTATGTTTCCAGAGAAATTACAGGGCATGGAGATAAAACATTATATCTCAGACTGTCGAACGCCGTAAATCCTAATGCCGTGAATTGGACTATCTGCAAGGAAGGAAGAGAGGCCTTTGCCCAGCAGTGGCACAATCTAGGCTAGTACCTAATAATATTAACATATTATTTTCATCAAGCAAGAGAAAAGTACAGGTTAAATAAACGTAAAAAGTTATGCCTTAGACGATCAGCTGTCTGGTAGTGAAAGCCCCGTCATAAATGGTCCAGCTGTTTGGTAGATTAGCGGAACAAACAAGATAGACAAAAAAGTTTTAAATAGTTTTTTTAGCTATATGTACCGTACATACTTTCATTTGAACTTTTTTTTTTTTTTTAAATATAGAGTGACGAGACGATCAGGACATGTGCCTGATGGTAAGCAACATGCCTGACATATAACAGCACAGTGACACGCAGCTATTGGAACATGAAGAGTCCAAATTATTACCTAGCACTGCACTGCGCTCGTCACCCAGAGATCTAAGATGTTATCTCTCTAAGCCCTGTAATGTCTCTGAAAACATTGCCCTTCAAACCGGAACACAGTAATGTTTGCACATTACTGCTTGGCGGTAGAATAACTGGCAAAGGTGTGGTACTTCCCCAGGCTGACTCTGCCAAGAGTCCTACCACTACACAGTACTTAGTAAACAGTTGTTAATTTGATATTACAAACGCTCCAGTTTTATTTCTTTGTATATATTGAAAATACATGGCAAAATAGGTAGTTAATTAAAATGAAAAAACGAACAATGTCCATGTAAATTACCAAAGAAATTTTCGAAGAAATTTTACATCGGCAAAACTCCATTACCCCATCACTAACGCGCCAATTTTGCGGTCATATTAACCGTATCGAGAAGACACTGTCACGCCCTCAAGGCATATCCCCCGATATCCGTGGGTGTCCCATACTTAGAACTTAAACTCGTTTTTTTTTTATCAAACCCGTACGTTTGTTTTATCTATAGATAAGTCATCAAAAATGGTATTGAGGTTTCTAACATTTTTTTTTTCTAAACTGAATAGTTTGCGCGAGGGACTTTTCCAAAGTAGTAAAAAGCGTGCCCCCCCCCCCCTGTAACTTCTAGACAAAAATAAAATAAAATGTATGATGTACATTACCATGTAAACTATCAACGAAAATTAGTTTGAATTAGATCTAGCAATTAGTTCTATTTTAATACGTCATAAATTGATTATGTTGAAACACAGATTAAAGTAACAACGAACTACAAGAACTCTTAAATTATGTTACTTGCTGCTACGGAAGCCTTCATGGGCGAGTCCGACTCGCACTTGACCACTTATATTTATAGTATAGTGTTACGAGACGAGTAGAACATGTGCCTGATGGTAAGCAACGTACCAGCCACAGAACAGCACAGTGACACGCAGCTATAGGAACATGAAGTTTCCAAAGTAAGCAGTGAAGTACTAGGAAATGATTCTTAGTACTTCACTGCGCTCGTCATCCAGAGATGTTTATAAGATGTTTTATCTCTATGCCCTGTAGTTTCACTGGAAACATTGCCCTTCAAACCGGAATATAGTAAAGTTTACCAATTATTACTTGGCGGCAGAATAACTGAAATAAACATAAGTGAACCAAACTACATAGGTACTATAAAACTGAAAAGAATAAAACAAGCTCTTAGATTTCTGGTAGTCAAGGATTCTATAATATGTTAAGGAATTAATACTATTGCAGATTTTTTTTTTTTTAATAAAGAGTGGCGAGACGATCAGGACATGTGCCTGATAGTAAGCAACATGCCAGACACATAACAGCACAGTGACACGCAGCTATTGGAACATGAAGAGTCCAAATCATTACCGAGCACTGCACTGCGCTCATCACCCAGAGATCTAAGATCTTATATCTCTAAGCCCTGTAATTTCTCTGGAAACATTGCCCTTCAAACCGGAACACAGCAATGTTTGCACATTACTGCTTGGCGGTAGATATATATTCTAGTAAAGGAACATAACCACTGAACATTCGGGATCCATTGAACAACTAGATTGGCTGTAGAATAAATAATAATGGGTCCCGACCGTTCAGTTGTTAGGTTCCTGTACTAGAATATATTTCATTCTCTGCAAGTGTTAATTCCATAACATATTATTGAATTCTAGACCACCAGAAATCTAAGAGCTTGTTTTATTCTTTTCAGTTTTATAGTATGAATCATAAACATCGACCAGGCGTTAGGTCTGTGTAGTGTTTCAAAGAATCATACATACATACATACATACATCATCACATACATCAACAGCCCACTAAATGTTCCCACTGCTGGGACTCGGGGCCTTCTCTCGCACGGAGAGAGTTAAGGCCATAATCCACCACGCTGGCCCAGTGCGGGTTGGTGGATGACACATGACTTCGAAAGATTCTAGGTACACGTCGGTTTCCTCACGATGTTTTCCTTCACCGTTTTAAGTTAGCGGCATTACGCACATGACTTCGAAAAGACAGTGGTGCGTGTGAGGTTTGAACCCGGGGTCTCCGGATCGGCAGGCGCCGTTCTCCCGACTAGACCAGCCGTAACTTACGCCTTACTTAGCCCGCCATACATACATACATACATACATCCATACATACATACATCCATACATACATACATACATACATACATACATACATACATACATACATACATACATACATAAATACATACATACATATATAGACTGATAAACACATTACCACTCCTTTGCGTCGCGCAGTCGGGTAAAAAGCTGTGGTACTTTGTAGTACGGACTCTGCAAAGAGTCTTAACACTACAATCAAGCAAAAAGCTTTGTTCGTTTCAAAAGTAGATAATAAATTTTACTAATACAAATGCGAGAGCTAGAATGTTTGTTGCTCAATCACGTCGGAACGCATGAACGAATCGCGTTGAAATCTGGAACAGACTTAGATTATATTCTGGATTACCACATAGGCATCTTTATATCACGAGAAAATAACGAAAACAGGAACTGCACGGCAAAAACCCAGTACACTGCTAATAAGCTATGAAATCTAATTAATTAACACATTAAATCGATTATTTAATAAAACTCTAGTTAATATTTCTGAATGGGAACATTTGATTATAAATTCGACACAACACAACTAAATAATTTAGATGAATAATTAGGAATACTTAATATTCTAATCTATTTTATTTGTTTGTGAAACTAATGAATTAGAAACAGAAGTCCTGACGAAAGTTACTCTTGACGAAAAGTTGTTTTCGATATTTTTGACGTGACAACGTCTAATAAATCGATGAACGCCGACTGCATGCACGAAAAAGTGTCCCGTTATGTCCAATTACGCCGCATCAATCAATGTTTTGTAATGACGTTGTCACATTAAACTATCGTCCATAAACCAATGGACTTTACAGACAACCGATTTTTTTCTAAACGACTACCTGGAAGGTAGTCGTTTAGAAACCGTCGTTAGTCGTTTAGTTCGGTAGGTAGTCGTTTAGTCGGTACCACACTGTCATGAATAGTGAAGGAAAACATCATGAGGAAAGTGCCATATTATAAGAAACGTATTAATGGAGACGAAATACTTCACCAGATGATTTTTTCAACCGGCTTCAAACGTTTTTTATTGTTTGTATGTTACATGATAACTTCTCTAATTGTAAATTGATTTTGATGACTAGGTTTGGTTTAGTAGAAAATATTAGAGGTGATTCCATATTTATTTTATTTTAATCGGTTTATGAAATATCAACAAAAAACTAATACTAAAGTTTGCTTTAATTTATCTAGACGATGTAGTCATAGTTTCTTATGAAATTAGGCCGATTATCTGAATTTAATTTTAAAGTGAAATTGGTTATTGTTTTTTCGCAAAAAAAAGGAATTAAAACCGATTGTCCACGTTACCGCACGTTATACGCACGATATCGTCAAGTATTCAAGAATAGATTTATTTTGCCGTCACCACTGTCTTTAATGCCCGGTTTACATTATTCTAGTCTAGCGATGGACTAGAATATAGTATAATAGAATAGCGATCTAGCGGATTCCTTACTGATAAAATGGAAACCGACACAGGAGAGCAATGTACTCATATCCTGTTAGCGGTTTGATTCGATCTCAGGACTGGTATCATATAAACTGGGCATAACAACAAAGGGAAAACTGAGCAAATCGGCAAGTTCCAGGAACGGCATTCTTCGAACAAATGTGTCATCTACCAATCCGTACTTGGTGGTCACCACCACCAAGGTACCACCACCTTAACTATCTCCTTATGAGAACACTTTGTGAATCTCGGCTTTGACATCTTAAAATGGGCTCTTGTGTTTATTCTAGAAAATGTGCAAGCAGTAATGTGCAAACATTACTGTGTTCCGGTTTGAAGGGCAATGTTTCCAGAGAAATTACAGGGCTTAGAGATATAAGATCTTAGATCTCTGGGTGACGAGCGCAGTGCAGTGCTAGGTAATGATTTGGACTCTTCATGTTCCAATAGCTGTGTGTCACTGTGCTGTTATGTGTCAGGCATGTTGCTTACCATCAGGCACATGTCCTGATCGTCTCGTCACTCTTTATTTAAAAAATAAAATAAAAAAAATAACAGCACAATCGAAAACTCCATACAATGTAATGAATCAAAACTCGCATTGAGAGTACTCAGATATACAGAGTGATTGTTGAAAACAATCAGGGCGTTGGATCAACACAGGATAGGGATTAATTAAATCTATGAATGCGAGAGATCGGTGCGTCGTTTGATAACTACATTGTATGCTAGCGAACCGCCCCGGCGTTGCACGGATATCACGGAACATTATGTAGATGTCGCAGCCGTAATGTAATAAAGCGAAAGATTAGCCGCTGCTTTGACAATTTTTAGTTCCGATTCTTAACACTCATGGCGCTGTCTGACATAACAACAACATGACGTTGAAAACAGTACGTGTGTTGCTAAATTGCTAAGGTGACTGTGGATTCTGGTGTTCAGCGGAATCCTACACAATATTATTGGGGTGGTTTACCACCGTCCACCTTACTAAGACTAAATTGGACCGGGTAGGTTAGGAAGGACCCAGATCCGACTCGGAGCACCCCGACTCCACCTAGTCTTGTCGCTACTACCCATAAAGTGTATATAACAAATCCGGGAGCCAGAAGCTCAAGAGAGGTCCTGAGTGGAGCGAGCCATGCGAGGCCGAGCGCAACGAAGGGGGGAGGTGGCGAGAGAAGCGAGCCGGCAACCTCCGTAGTGGAGCGTAGGCCGAGTATGGAGAAGCGACACGCAGGGCTGACCGCAGACCTTCTGGCGGGAGCCCACCCGGAGTCAAATCTCAATGATGACCCTTGTCTAAGTGAACCATATTACTTAGGCATACCATCACCAATATCAAGTTAGGGGCTATCAAGTTTTATCTGAGAGATATGATGTTTAAAAAAAGTGTAAGAAATATGGCAAGAGATAATCTGTCAGCTTTTTATGATTAATACAATTAATTTCATTGTTTATTTTGTAAGTATGGTCACCCTACAATTTAAGCAGTAGTACAATGCGGCTAAAAGTTGGCCGCCGTATTGAAGAAAGTATCGCAATGACAATGCAGCTAATCGTTGAACCGCCGCATTACAAAACGGCCCTGTTTTTCAAAACGGCTAGCCGTAATGTAATACAGCGGATTATACGATCCGGCGGCGACATAGATATAACAAAAACATTTTTTTAAACAATAACGTTGCACCACAGACAGATTTTTCGTGGGCATTGAATTGAGATAAAGTATCACGCTTGTATGTAAATGTAAGAAATTTCCTGAGTGAGTGTTTTGTTTTCTGAAAAAAGTTCTGAGTGCAAGATTTAGTAATTTTTCCGACAAAAATAATGATAAAAAATAACATTTTATAGTTTCAATAACTCTTCTAATCCATTATTCCGCAACACCGTGCAAAAATCATGCAATAAGAAGAACTATCGAGGAGAATTGTCGAGGGTTCAACTTCAACTTGCACTCATTTGGACAGCTGACAAATGCTGGCATAGTGCTGAATCTTGTTATTTTATACCCTTCTATCATCTTACATAGGTCTCCTGGTGTATCATTTGACCCAGAAATGTTCACTAGCCTGTAGTCTATGGATAGAATACCTACAAATATTTACCTACTTACTGCAAACATAGCATCTTTCGACTAGCTATTTGACTTCACTATGGGGTTAAATTATTATTCACTCATTTAATCTTTTTTCTTAATTTTTAAGTTTTTTACAATACAGATATAAAAAATACAAACATTATAAAAAACTTAAAAACTAGGGTGCCGCCAGCAGCGGGGGCAGGGCCCAAGCTACCGGTGGTTAGGGCTGCAGACTGAGGAACCTCCTGACGATGCGCGCTGTGTCGAGGATGACCGCCTTCTGCATCTGACCCTTAATCCAACCGTCTAGCGAAAGTCTCTTGAGATGTTGGTCGAGACTTTTCGCTACAAGGCCGTTTGCCGACACAACTATTGGGACTATGATCGTCGAATCAACATCCCACATGGCGGTAACCTCATGAGCCAAGTCAAGGTACTTGCTAAGCTTGTCCTTCTCAGCTTTCACGAGGTTCTCGTCATGTGGCACGGTGATATCGACGATTACAGCCAACGCTCGGACCGGTCTACCAGCACGATGTCAGGCTTATTGGCGACAATAGTCCTGTCCGTGATGATAGAGCGGTCCCAGTAGAGCAACGCACGACCATTCTCGAGAACTGGCAGAGGTGCGTACTTATAGTACGGCACCTCGGACTCGACAAGGCCGTATCGAAGAGCAAGCTGCTGGTGGATGATCCTGGCTACTAGGTTATGTCTGTGCAAGTACTCGCCGTTAGCAAGATGCGAACAACCGGAAATAACATGGCGAAGTGATTCGCCTGGACGGCGGCATGCCCGACAAATGTCGACCGTACCGTCCTTCATTATGTATTTCCGGTAATTGTTCGTCTTGATAACTTCGTCAGCAATTGCACAGGCAAAACCCTCGGTTTCTCCGAAGAGGTCCCCGAAGCGTAGCCAGTACACCGACGCGAGCAAATTCACATCGGGGCCCGTCAGGGCCCGATAGAACCGCCCGTGCAGCTCCTTGCTCTTCCATACTTCCTTGCGATCATCAGTGCTGAGCACCGATGGTTTGCGCCAGTTCTCGTTTGCCATTGAAAGAGGCGTGAAGCTCCTGTCAACTGCCACAACATCACGATGCATCCCGGACTCACTGTTGCGGAAATAATCCCTAAGACTGCATACCTCGCGGTTGTGAAGGTTCTTGGCATTTAAAAAAGCCTCGACCTCCACACTTCCGCGGGATATACAGCCTCATAACAGATGAGCGCGGGTGTAGCATTCGGTGTGTTGTGAGCAGTTGACGGACCTTTCTGTCCAGGGCGTCGAGCTCAGTCTGAGTCCATCTCAGTATGCCAAAGGAGTATATCAGCAGAGGCATTACCCAACCGTTGAAGGCTCGCGCCTTGTTACCGCCTGACAGAAGACTTTTGAGTACTTTTGTCAGCCGGCACAAGAAGCGCTCCTTCACCGATTTCTTAATGTTATCTGCTGATATACCCAATGACTGTGACATACCGAGATATTTGTAGGTCTCGTCTTCGGAGAGAGATCTGAGAGTTATAGTCTCGGAAAGTTGTAAATTCTCTGAATTTACTACTTTCCTTTATTTTTACTAAAATTATTATTATTATTAAATCATTTATTTCAGTAAACACCATATACAATATAATTACAATGGAATTAAATGTCACACAAATTAATTACTTCATTTAAATTCATTATTAAAAACATTCCGGACAACAATAACACATATTAACATCACAACTTATGTCCTAAAACAACATTCATCCATTTGTTTTGAATGGGGCAATCCAGTCTATTGTATATCACTTTCAGGATACTGTTGCTACTGACTCGCACACGCTGTCGTAGAGAGGCGACTTTCTTGCGGATAACCGCGTGAAAATCGTCTGTGCGCGCCTCAGCGAACATCAAAGATGCGCTGCACCAGCGAGGCAGCCGCATCAGCATCCCGAAAATGTCATTGTATTGGACGCGCAGAACGCTGGCAGCCCGGCGAGTATGACTCACCCACAAGCTGCTCGAGTAGAAGGACTGGCAATAAGCCTTGAAAAGAGTAATTTTAACTTATCTCGAGCAGCGAGCAAACCTCCTAGCAATCATGTTCCCGCGGACCGCCAGCGCCCTGCGCTCCCCTCTCTATATCATCATCATCAGTAAGGTCTTCAGTAACTAAGTGTCCTAAGTATTTAAAACTAGTTACCACCCGCAGAGCCACACCGCTGAGCATAATTGGCGGAACATGAGCGGGTTTAATGTTTCCACTTTTAAATACAACTACTTCACTTTTTTTAGTGTTATATTTCAGTCCATGTTCCGCCACGTATGCCTCACAAATATAAATTAATTGTCGAATCGAGCCCACCGATGGACCCAGCAGCACCATGTCATCGGCATAACTGATATTATTGACGCGCACTCCATCTATGACGCATCCCGTCTGGGTGCCGCTGAGTTCACCGATGAGGTCATTGACATAAATGTTGAACAGCAGAGGAGAGGTTATTCCGCCCTGCCGGACGCCGCACTCCATGCCATAGGCATCTGATAACGTCCCAGCCCACCTTACTCTATTCTGCTGACAACCATACCACCATTTCAGTAAAGAGACAACCTCCGATGGCACGCCCGCAATATGCAACTTGGTCCAAAGCCTCCGATACAGCACGGTATCGAACACCTTGGATATATCGAGAAAACAGGCGTACACCGGCGTCCCTCTGTCCGTGTAGTACCTGACAGCTTGCTTCAGACTCAGTATGGCACTTTCCCAATGGGACCAATTTTGCATCAAACAAAAAAGAATCACGTACTTAAATCGGATCAATAATCTCGGAGTAATCGATGTACATACATACATTAAAAAATCCGATCAAATTGTTATTCTCGTCCTAGTTAAACTCGTAAAAAAACAATCTTTACTTATGTTTCTTATACCTTTAAACGAGTAAATATTGTAGGTATATGTATATAGAGTCTGAATCTCGGAAACAGCTCGAACGATTTTCATGAAATTATGTATACAGGGGATATCGGGGACGATAAATCGATCTAGCTAGATTTTATTTTTTGAAAACGTCATTTTATGCGCGTTTTTAGACAATGAAAAACTCTTACAATGTCATTAGAATACGATAACTTATTTCGTCACTGTTCCTAAAGTCTAAATGGCTCAGACGGAATATGCTCGCCCTCGGAGTCAACATGCCCCGGTTCGAATTCTGATGGTTACATTCGGGTCTTTTCTTTTTGTTCTTTTTTTTCTGAGAAATTATTTTACTTAGAGCCCTTTATAAACGCATTAAAACCGAGCAAAGCTCGTTCAACCAGGTACTGTATAATAACACTAGCAAAACATTGTATCAATACAAAACAAGACACCACACCACTGAGTTTAAAGAAACAAGTACGTAACAATCTCTTCAGGTAAAATGTATTCTTTAAGACGCAATACAGGTAAAAGCAGCTGATCACTGGTGATTTGTCTGCACTCGCGAGCTACAGCCGCTGAGAGGAATCCGGGAACATTGAGTCACTACGCTCGGTAACAACATTTGCTATGCTGGAAATGTACAGAGAAGTAGGTTGTGCTTTTAAAGTGAACATTTACAAAAAAAGTAAAAAATATTTATTTGCCATATAAAATTACAATTATAAATTTACTCTTGACTAGACTTACACACAGAAAATAATATCATGGTATATGGCTTTTACAATGGGTTCCAAACTAGGCAAGGCCTGTATTTTGGGCACCCTACATCCAGTTACTAAAAACAGTTTGCGCTCGGCTTATATTCGGATGAGAAACACAAAAAAGTAAAAAATAAATAACTAACACAATTATTAAATTAATTAACTAAATCCAAATCTATAATTACAGCAGTCTTAATGTACTTGAATGAATGAGATCATAATACACGCACTATCTATTAGAGGGTGTATGTGAGAGAGTGTGTGTGTGTGAGAGAGAGGATGTGTGTGTGTGTGAGAGGGTGGGTTAAGTTGAGAGGGTGTGTCTATGTGTGTGAGGGTGTGTGTGTGTTTGTGTTTAGTATTTCCCTGAGATTATTGAAGTTAAGTCTGTGACGAAACAACGTTCTCCTCAATCAACTCACCAAATGAAACAAGTTGTTCGGTTTGTGAATATGATAACGAAGCCATCATATAATTTATTTAGCCGCCTCGAGTAATTTCGTTGGGGAAAATCTTAAGGGGTCGCGTCACCAAAAACGCTTTTATTTTGAAGTGATAACTTCCTTTGGCGCGCCATAAAAAGATTTTTCGTGAGCTATGAATTGAATTCTAGCGTCACGCTCGGGAATGATAAGAAATCTTTTGGTAAACTCTGGAACATGGTCATTGGCCATCTAGAAATGCGTCAGCATTTCCCATTGATCATCTAGAAATGCGTCAGCCACGCCCTCCAGTTATACCGTGTCAAATTCGGAGTTCTAAGTTTTCACTTCTATCGACATCAAATTAAAACGATCAGACTAGCAATTTTGAGGCTATGTATCAACTTTGTGTTGATCAGTACTCTATAGAAACACGTTTTTTATCTTCGGCTATTACATCATCAACAACAAGGCAAAATGAACCCAAATAAAAAAAAATGACAGTCACAGGGACTATCGTTAGCAATGAAAACTTATCAATTAAAAACAACACTAATGTTATGTTTGCATAATACGTCATCTGTATTGCTATAAATAAGCTTCGATTACGCATATTGGTGACATCAAGCTACAAGATTTCACCCATCTAAGTGTCTAATACGCACGTTCTCTCCAACGCTACGCTGCAAAAATATCATGTCGGTGACGGGGCCCCATAATATATTTCCCGTACCAAAAACTGAACAACGCCGCTAAGTTTATATTTCAAAAACTAAAATAGTCAAGCAGTAGTTGAAAATCTCATCAGGCTTGAATCCGTGTTGTATTATAAAGTTACCGTACCGTACTCTATGGCGAGCTATTTATTTACACGAGAGGTTTTCTCTATCCGTGGCCACCTCGCTCGCTGCTTCCGGAACCACTTTACTCATATTTCCTGTATCCTATTACGTAGCGCGAGAGATTTATGTGCTCGCTATCGCAGGCTATTGCTATGGGCTTGTGCGGAAAATATTTATCTGGATGATCTGTCATATGCTGCTTTAAACTATGGATAAAACGTATGTTTCAAAAATGAAACCTACTTAGACGAATGTATTTATCATGAAACCCTCCTGAACACTACATTATCTGAAAATTGATGGAGACATTTTCGAGGTAGGCCTACAATATATGTCCACCATATTTTTTATAATTTGCCGCTAGATTAAAGTCTAAAGATTACTTTCGGGTCATCAGAATTTCGTAAACTACTCTTGTTTGATTGAAGAAACTACTAAACAGTTGTATGAATTGATTTAAAATCTGTAAAATGTTTGCCTCTCTTAAGCTTTCAACAGTAATCATAAATTGGAATAAAAAATCTTATACATTTTGATGAATTTAGTATTTATAACCTTGAAAGCCCCACGTTAGCAGATTTTTAGGTACCCTGCATAATACAGCTAATGTTAATAATAGAAGAGATAACATTGTATAAAATCATAATCGGATGCGTCGTTTTGTAATGAAAGTAAGTTAATTGAGCTTATTTTTAATTTTCTTGGGAGGCGTTTCATAAAAACGAGAATGTTTGTTGTAATTTAGCTAAAATAAACAAAATAACACTATAATCAAGTGTTTCAAACTCTTCTCAGTTAATTATGGCAATAGATACAGATATAGCTAAACGATTGTCATCGCGACACGTAATACACCGGCTTTAAAATACAATGTAACACGGCGTTTTACGATTTAATTCCATACATTTTCACTGAAGTACGTGCTTAGGGACTTATTGTGGTCTGTACTATATGTGTGTCTGTATGTGTTCGTGATGTGTTATTGTGTGTAGCGTTTACGAGTAATGTGAAATGCGGTTTAAGAAATGTGTTAAGATAAATGCTTGTCGTCTGAAATGATTATGTGGGATTTAAATCAACGCTTAGAGAGTTGTGGGTATGTTTGATGGAATGGTTAAGTGATGAAGATGTTTAGAGCTAGTCTAGTCTTTTGCGGTGTTCATTCATTTATTTAGGTAAAGTTCGGATTGTATTTATGACCGACGAAATGTTTTTGCTATAAAATATTGTTCTTGTGATAATTTATGATTAGTAAAAGGAACAATGTGATGCCGAGTTTAAAACACGTGTCGTGGTTGTAGTGACTAGAACATCCATTTTATTTTTATTGAAATGAAAATTACTTTGGACGTCTTGAGGTGGAAGCTCTTTGTCAAGGGATTATGGGTTCGTTGGACGCTTTTTGAATTAGTAAAATCTTGTGATTTCGCATCACCGACACAGCGTAAAGATAACATACTGATTGTACCAGTTGCAGTATATTTGTAGCTATACACGTAAAGATTGTCCAATATTAGTGCTATAAAAAAACTTCTTAAAGAAATTGACATGTATCAAGAAAGTATTTTTTCTTATTGCTGGCTTATTATCTGTACATAAATAAGCCAGCGTGGTGGAGAAATCCCCACCTCCCAACACTGATAATGTAAAGTGGCCTGTTTATACTTATACGAACAAAAAAATCATCATCATCAACAGCCCACTAAATGTTCCCACTGCTGGAACTGTTCTCGCTAGGAGAGAGTTAAGGCCATAATCCACCACGCTGGCCCAGTGCGGGTTGGCAGATGACACATGACTGCGAAAGGTACATGTCGGTTTCCTCACGATGTTTTCTTTCACCGTTTTAAGTTAGCGGCATAACGCACATGACTTCGAAAATACAGTAGTGCATGTGGGGTTTGAACCCGGGGTCTACGGCAGGCGTCGTTCTCCCGACTGGACTAGCCGTAACTAAAATTACAAGGATTTAACTAATCAAATATTTATGATAAAAACACATTTTTTGCTAAATTCTATGAAACCCAAACAAATATTGGATATAAAAATTAAATACAAACGCAAAAAACTCTTTTCTAATGGAAAAATAATCCCTGAATAGGTTAGTTCGAAACCCGCCGTCACTCGCAGACTGTCAACTATTAACACTTCAAAGAGCTAAAGCGAAAAAAGCGAAAAAGCGCTTCGAGCGAGCAAAAAAAAGCGTTTTAAACATCACGGGTGAACTAATTACTGTGCGTTATGAGTTATGAATTCACGAGCGAAAACAAAAGCCATTATGTTTGGAGCGGAAATTTTAATTAGTTTCGTGTACCTACGGAGTCGAGACCTAGATTCAGAGGTCTTATGAAGCTCTAGTAGGTTCGGCGTACGTTCGCCTTCTGCGCGGCAAGTGCAGGTTTGATCATTAGGAAGGGATTTCTGGAGTAATTGACCTAGAAGAAATGTATAACTAGGACTTTATCGAATATCGATTATATATATATTTAAGCAAGCTATGGAGAGAGCTATGCTCGGAGTCTCTTTGCGCGACAGAATCCGTAATGAAGATATTCGCAAAAGAACGAAAGTGGCCGACATAGCTCAAAGAGTAAGCAAGCTGAAGTGGCAATGGGCAGTCCACATCGCTCGCAGAACTGACAACCGATGGGGAAGAAAGGTTCTCGAGTGGCGACCACGAACCGGAAGACGCCGTGTTGGACGGCCTCCCACTAGATGGACAGATGACCTCACAAAGGTCGCTGGAAACCGCTGGTTGCAGATTGCGCATGATCGTTCGTTGTGGAAATCTAGGGGGGAGGCCTATGTTCAGCAGTGGACGTCTTGTGGCTGATGATGATATATTTAAGTACAGCACCCTGTGAATTTTTGCGAAAAGTTTGTTTTATCATGGATGTTTTAAAGTGGTGGCAAGAGCAGGACTCGTGCCTGATGGTAACCAACACGCCTGCCCATAACAGCACAGTATCAAGCAGCTATTGGAACATGCAGAGTCCAAATTGCAAGCAGGTGACGAGCGCAATGTAGTGCTAGGTAATCACTGCGTACATCTCTATCCCCTGAAATTTATCTGAAAAAATTGCCCTTTAAACCGGAACACATGTTTGTAAATTACTGCTAGGCTGTAGGACAACTGATAAAGATGTAGTACTTCTCCAGGTGGAATCCGCAAAGAGTCCTACCACTACATATAAGATCCATTAATGTAATTCTTTCTTGTTGTAAAAAAGTGGCCTATATGCTAATCGGGTTTATAATCTGTGTCACAAATTTCATCTCAATCCATTCAGCCATTAAAATCAAAGTTTTGAATTGATAGATGTACAATTTACACTTAAATAATTTAAAAAAAACTTGAGAGGTGTCAAGGGACACCCGGATGGAACGAAGTTCCTTTCGATTAATTGAAGATTAAAGTGAAGGATTTTTTTTTTTAATTATTTACAAAAAACCTGTATACACTCAACAAAAATAATCGTCGCGACACCACACTGTTCAATGCGAAATAGAAATGAAAACATCTGGCTTGCTTTCTATAAGAGAGAGAGAGAGACAGACAGAGAAACATGCGACGCCGCACAGCTTACAATAGCAAAAAGTGTCGTGACAACTTTTCGTAAGAATTTTTTCCGTCTAGCCCCCTTTCACAACGCGCGATAAGGAATTTCGTTCCAATAAAAACAAAAGAACGAGCATACAATTTGTATGCGTTTTCAAAGTTTAAAATAATTACTTCAATGTTTTATAAAACTTATTGTACAGAAAACTGTCAAGCATTATGTGAGTATAGGTATCAGTCCAACTAATTTTACGTCCAAAAACCCGTGAACAAGAACGGAACCATCCAAACACGATCACTGCCGGACTTTGACAAATGTTCTCCGTAATTTCTAACGTCTCCAAGCATCCTGCTTAACCAGACCTCTCCCCTCCTCTAACTCCCCAACAGGTTTCCGTCAAAGGTACTTAGTTAGAAGGGTCACATGTGGCTGGTTGATGTGTAACATCGGTTCGAATGTGCTAAGTCAGGGGCTACTTATCTGAGCCATTACTCGCGGTAAGTGAAAGGCATTTGCATCCCGCCTCGTGTTACGGTTATGGATCGGATGACTTCATATCTTCGGGAGATAATGTGCGAACTCTAGAATGTTCTAACTTGTCTTGTTTACGGCCTGTGGTTGATGTACGGAGAATTGTGGCTTAGGTACGAAACTGCTGAAATTTTGCGGGGTAATATTGGGTGCCGAATGTCGCGGTAGATACAGTGGTTGTTTTATGCAGTGTCTGATAATTTTGTAAACATTTCTTTGTTACAACATTCTTTTGAAGTTGAACGCCACTACGTCGCCGCTATGCTACTATTCGCGTGACCACAACGACACTCCTTCGCCACTACGCAATTACGTCGCCACTACGTCACCGCTACACCACTACGTCACCACTACGCCAGTACGTCGCATCCGCTGCCCAATTTTAGCAAGTCCGTGACGCAAACTCATAAGATTTTCCTCTACTACAAAGTTCAAAGTTGTAATAGATACTTTTTATTGTTCACACCAAAAGAAAAACAGATTTACAACCAAAGAAGCCAATAATAGCTAGTGCTACAACAGGCGGCCTTATCGCTGAAAGCGATTTCTTCCAGGCAACGTTTGAGTGGCAATGGTTTTTGCTATATTAATAGTGCCATTAAAATGTGTATTGTGTGTACTATTGTGTATGTGTATGGTGTTCCATTCCAGACTACATCAGTTAAATATAAATTATGTAGATATATACGATAATACACACATAGAATAAAAATAAAATAAACATACTTGCTAATACTTACATAGTATTCGGTGATAAATATTTTATGTTAAAGTTCTTTATTGCTAAATGTACAATTTACACGTCAATTTCATCACGTTATGTCTTAGTTCTGTTTATATAACGTCAAATATTTATATTCTTACTACCGTTTCAATATACCACAAAAATTCCAAAGCAAACCTTCCAGGAATGTTTCACGCGCAAAACCTTCACCTATCACGTCGACTCGATAAAGAGGCGGCTTAACCAAATACTCTAAATGCCGAGCGATGTCACTTACAAGAGCCCAAGAATACTCTAACTCCTAACATCGAACGGGAAAACATTATAATGTCTTTAACGCCTTGAGAAAGACGTCATATGGAGTGAGGCCAATCTTTATACATAAAATTGTTATGTTGGTTTGTGTACGCTTCAAAAACTCAAAAAGTTCTGCACCGATCGAGCTGAAATTTTAGAATGGTATATAATCCGCATCAAGGATTGTTTTTATCTAATTTTTGTATCATAATGTGCCACAGCGAAGCGTGGCAGAGTACCGCTAGTATTTTAATAATATAATTAAAGTTTTTTCTATTATGTCGAGCCTAAAGGCGCGGCCAGCGGGTCAGTCTTTGACGAACAAGGTTGTCAGGGGAATTATTACTTATTAAAGCTTGAATGTTTGTTGCTCAATCACGTCGAAATGATCAGGTTGATATTTGGAATATAGTTAAATTAAAGACTGAAATAAAACGTAGAATACTTTAAATCACAGGAAAATAGCGGAAACGGTACTTACGCAGGTAAACTGTAGAGCGCTGCAATTCTATACTAATACTAGCTGACCCGGCAAAGGTTATTTTGCCATATAAATAATTTCCTAATAAAATAAGGGTTGATCGTAGAAGGGTGAACATTGAGAATTGTATGTTGTATCATAAAAAAATAGAAATTAAAAATTGTCTAAAAAATAAATAATAAAATTAGGGGTGGACTACCCCTAACATTTAGGGGGATGGAAAATAGATGTTGGCCGATTCTCATAGATACCGGAAAAGCACAAAAAAATTCATCAAAATCGGTCAAGCCGTTTCGGAGGAGTATGGCAACGAAAACTGTGACACAAGAATTTTATATATTAGATAATAGAACTGGAGAGGTTTTTTTGAACACGCTAATCTCAGAAACTACTTGATTTCAGAAATTATTTAACCGGTAGATGTATTCGTGATCCCTAAGCGCTATAGGTTATATGCAATGTACCACGGGCCAAGCCGGGACGGACCGATATAGTAACTTACAAATGTATGAAACCCTGGTGACTTCGTGATGAGAATAACTTGTTTTACCAATCTTGAGGCCATAGGTTCAAATCCCAACTGCACTGTTATATATTTTTCAAATGTCAAAGTACAGGTTTTTTTGTCACTGGATAAAATAGCGAAGGAAAACCCGTGAGTAAACCATGAAAGAAGCCCATATTTAGTTATTCCCGCACTCGGCGTGATGGCAAATGGTCTTGCATCCCAAAGTCCCAGCCGTGAGAACATGAAGTAAACTGCTTATACAGTAAGTACTAAATCCTGAAAACTGGCACACTCTCCGAAACGCGTCCGGTAAAATACCAATAATCTAGCAACTTTGTGGTGATTTTCAAGACTTTGAAGTCTTAATTTGTTTAATATCATAAAAGTAAAAAAAACACAAATTTGACATGACTATCCCTGGGTGGAAAATTAACCCACTACCTAAGCCGTCGCAACTGACTAATTACCAACTAAGTTACGCCAGTCAATCACTAACCCGTCAGTAAATACGTCAAACCCCCCAACAAAGTGAAACAATGAGACAAATCCCTAACTTTGACAATCCCATTCTATTTTAAGAGTCACAACTCTAATAAGACAATTTTAAAACTTCCAATAATACTAAATTAATTTACAATTCGCCTACGTAATTACGATCTCGTTTAACTTCTAATATTAATAAAAATACTTAAAGCGAATGATTAAGCACCGTTCTAAGCTTAAACTTAAGCAAAGATTAATTTTCGACCGGCCTTGTCCCCGTTAAGTTGAAGGGAGAAAACTTGGCAAATTAGGATAAAAAGACCCATTGTTTGGTTGAAATATAATCTACAATCTCTTTTCAAAATACTGAGAGTTGTTGAAATTTTTGGGAGGAATGGACTGCCTAGATTTTCAATTTAAATAATCTAATACTATTTGCGCCTCAGTTGGACTTAAACCGAGGTTTCCAAAACTATAGATAGATTTTATCGATCCATTTGTTTAATAGGGTAACGTGACGAGCAGGACGTGTGCTTGATAGTAAGAAGCAACACGACTGCTCATAACAATACAAAGTCACGCAACTATTGAAACATGAAGAGCCCAAATGATTATTTAGCATACTGCGCTGCGCTTTTCACCCAGAGATGGAAGGTTCAAATACTTATTTATCCTTACAGCGTTAGTTATCAGCAAGTTAAAACTGGTCCAGCCAATTCAGTAAAAGCCAGAACTAACATACAGATAGAAAAAAAATAGATTTTATGCAAGTGATGTATATTTCATGGAGTTACAGAGATGAACTGGCAATGGGCAGGTCATATCTGTATACACTTAACATAAATTGTTATTTTATCTTAATTCTCACACAGACTTTTCAAAGCTTTTACTCTCTGTCATAGATAACGTCATCTCATCTCCCCGAAATACTTCAAGAAAAACCCATAAACAAAACACATAAAATAAAAAACAAACATAAACACAACACAATCAATCCTTCAGATTCCTTTAATGAATCGAATAAGGGAAGAGCAACGCGATCATCCCAAATGGAACCATCGCACGACTCAAATGACGAGATAAATTCCATCTACGCAAAATTTACGATGCATCTGCATTCATACCGAAAAATAAACCTTACCATTCTTAATATAGAGTTCGCTTTTATTGTTATAAGTAGGCGAGCTTAATGAAAATGGTAAATATTAAAGTAAAATCCAAAGGGCCGTGCCAAGTCAATTTCGCGACCAAATGAATCGAAAGTCGTTAGGGACGCGAATCGACCGGCCTACTTCGGATTGGGATGTTACGTTTGAACGATGCTCTTTCTGTCTCGTGTGGATTTTTTTCCGGAAAATCTGCGGAAGAATTTTTCGATTTACTTATGATTTGTAATTGGCGTATCGGCCAAGTATGTCGTTTTAACTTCAGATAACAAAAATGTTACGTTATCTACTTTATTACGTTTATCTGTACCAATATTATAAAGCGGAAGAGTTTGTTTGTTTGTTTGTATTGAACGCTAGGATCTCGGTAACTACTGGTCCGAATTGAAAGATTAATTTTCTGTTGGATAGTCCATTTATCGAGAAAAGCTGTAAGGATATACAACATTACTCTACTATAAGAGCGGGACATGAATGAAGAATGTAACAAAAACGGGGAACAAATCTTCCTTTTTGAGAGCTTTCGTTGCGCGCGCTGACGTGCGCTGAAGTCCGTGACAGCTGAGTTTCGCAGAATTTTCATACTAGATATAAATTCTTTAATATGTCAGGGCTACGAGGGTTTGTTAGGACGTAATTTAGATGTTTCATGTTGAAATACGAGTAGTTGCATGGCACTATGTTGTTATGTATATGTATTTTACTTACTATCAGTCGCATGTCTATCGGATGCCATTAAAAAACGCATATTTTTTTCGCTAAATTACTTTGTCATAGTGAAAGTACCATAATATAAATGTAGTATCATAAAATTACTTTTGTGTAATTATTTTTGGCGTACCTAATGTGTTTTAAACATATATTATGGCTCGTAAAAATTATGCGTAAACAGTTAACCGTTTAGTTGTTACTATCATTAGTCCTAAAAACATTATGCTTACTTAAATTAGTACAAAAATTGTTATGCTACTACAAATAGACCCATAATTATCTGTACCGTTCATGTTCCATTCATTCTGTTTTATTTTCTTTATTTTCATACAAGCAGCGTTTCGCGGTTTTACCTGTGTAGTTCCCGTTCCCGTTACTTTTCCGCGATAAAAGTAGCCTTTATATTCTTCCAGACAGTAATCTAACTGTGCTGTAAATTTCAACCAGATACGTTCAGATGTTACCACGTGATTAAGCACCAAACATCCAAATATTTATAGTATTAGTAGATTTTTTAGTACTTACAATTATGATATACATAATTCACTTTAAAAATGAAATTGACGTGTATTTGCTGTATGAATTAGTGAATATGAATATTAGCGCAATTTCCTTCAATTTCACACTTTTGTGGTACTTATATTGGTTTAATCTCTTTTTATTTTATAATACCTTGGGTTAAATCTCTCTGATTTCCAATTTTTTGTATATTAGTCCAATCTCCTTAATTTTCACAATTCTGGCTATGTTACTTATTAAAGCTTACATGTTTTACGTTTTTCACACTTTGTCGTGTATGTGTTTAATCTTCACAATTTGTCGTTTATCGAAACCTTTTGATCCTACGTCAAGAAACATTCACCGCAGGGAAAGTTTTGCAATAATTCCTCAGCCGCTACAAACTTGAAGATTTCGGTTTCGCTTTTGAATTAATCCGATCGAGTTTCGATTAAACAAACGAAATGATCGCTTCGACTCGTTAGATTCTGCGATGTTTGGAATTGGAAATTGTTTTGGTTACTTTAGTTTTTTTTTAATTGTGTGGCGGGAGTATTAAATGTGTCCCTGGCAATTAAGATGGGGATTCGCGCCGCGACCACGACACGAGATCGAGACCGGAGACCGAGATCGGAGACCGAGACCGAGATCCGAGACCGGAGACCGAGACCGAGAGACCGAGACCGAGACCGAGACCGAGACCGAGACCGAGACCGGAGACCGAGACCGAGACCGAGACCGAGACCGAGACCGAGACCGAGACCGGAGACCGAGACCGAGACCGAGACCGAGACCGAGACCGAGACCGAGACCGAGACCGAGACCGAGACCGAGACCGAGACCGAGACCGAGACCGAGACCGAGACCGAGACCGAGACCGAGACCCGAGACCGAGACCGAGACCCGAGACCGAGACCGAGACCGGAGACCGAGACCGGAGACCGAGACCGGAGACCGAGACCGAGACCGAGACCGAGACCGAGACCGAGACCGAGACCGAGACCGAGACCGAGACCGAGACCGAGACCGAGACCGAGACCGAGACCGAGACCGAGACCGAGACCGAGACCGAGACCGAGACCGGAGACCGAGACCGAGACCGAGACCGACCGAGACCGAGACCGAGACCGAGACCGAGACCGAGACCGAGACCGAGACCGAGAGAGACCGAGACGACCGAGACCGAGACCGAGACCGAGACCGAGACCGAGAGAGACCGAGACCGGAGACCGAGACCGGAGACCGAGACCGAGACCGAGACCGAGACCGAGACCGAGACCGAGACGCGAGACCGAGACCGAGACCGAGACCGAGACCGAGACCGACCGAGACCGAGACCGAGACTGGAGACCGAGAGACCGAGACCGAGACCGGAGACCGAGACCCGAGACCGAGACCGACCGAGACCGGACTAGAGTACGCGTAGTACATGATACTATACGCGTATAAATGACATATAAAATATAACCTTTACAAATCTATAACGTCAACTGGCTGTCGCGGTCTCAGCGCGATCAGCTACCTTTAGTAAGCAAGACTTTTACGTTCGTCCAGGAGACACAAGATGAACCATTCAAAATATTTATCCTGCATATTTTTATCTAAAAACTTGAAATAAATAAACCTTTGCAATCTACCGTGTTAAAGAAAATAAAGTAATAAAAATTATATATGTACGAGTATTACGTGTTGCTTGAAATATTTCCTGAAATGTAATGCTATGCTTTATATGCTATATATTAAAGTACTGCGACAGTGGGCTTCCTTATCGTTAAAAGCAATCTCTTCCTGGCAACCTTAGGATAGAAAATTATATGTTGACAAGTCAGAAATTGGGGTCATTGACAGATAAGTATTTATTTTTATGAATGTACAAGTAAAAGTTAACATCCTTAATATTCATTTTTTATGTACGAAAGTACGTAAGATCTGTTTTTACTCTTTACTAAAGGGGACATAAGGGATTACTTACTTGAATTAATTACTTAAGGGATCTGGATGAGATTTTGTACATATTGGTATATTTGGTTATTTGACTAAACGGAATGAAATTAGGACGGTAATTAGTCTAGACAACAAGTACATTTTTTTTTCAAATTTTAACATTGATGATGATGGTGATGATGATGATTTTAACATTATGATTGAGGCGTCATTAGATTCGGAACGGATAATCTAGATAGTTTTTGCATCTCACAAAAATGCAATAGTTATAAACAATTATGGTACATTTTTGAGCCAGTCACCATCCTCAGTAGAAAATCTTTTGGCATAGACGAAGCATTAGTTAGAGGTTAGTCCAACGACAATGGGGGTACGACGATATTGTTGTCATCGAGGCGCGAACTTATAATAAAATTTCCGGTTTGTAGGGTAATGTTTCTAGTGACATTACGAGGCATAGAGATAAAACATCTTTCATCTCTGGGTGATGAGCGCAGTGCAGTGCTTTGTAATGATTTGGGCTCTTCATGTTTCAAAAGCCACGTGTCACGGAGCTGTTATATGGCAGGCAAGCTGTTTACCATCACGCACATGTCCTGTTTGTCTCGTCTATCTATGCTAAATAAAAAAGGATTGTATTGGAAAAGTGGTTGTTTATTTCAAGTTCTATCCCATTACTAATTTCATTTGACGTCACGCACATTGAAAAATTCAGTACCGAATTGTCTCTGGTTCTCGACAGTGTAGTGGCACTACCAGTAGTGGCACGGGAAAGTAAAATTTCCCATGACCCTACCAATAGTGCCAAGCGGTAATGTCAAAGAAAATAAACGGTTCTGTCTCTGACTGTAGGCAACAACTTCAAACACACCAAATATCACTTCTGCTTGAGAATCTTTATTGATAAACCTAAGTCAAACGCTAAGTAATCAGTTTTTAAATATACCCCCGGGGAGTTTGCGTCTAGGATTTGAGAGAATTTAACTCCACCCAACTTCTAGGGTAAATATTTTCTTGTACTTTCATTTCGGACCTTTCGTTTGAGTTGGGCTAATTCCTTTAAATATAACCAGTTAAAATAAACAAGTCAACAAACTAACGCAAACTTTGCGGTTGAAGATGGCTTGAGGACGCTCAAATATTGCAAGCAATTTTGGCTTGTCAGCACAATCTGTTTGCTATATGCAGTGCTATTTTATTTATTGGGCACTCAAAAACTGTTTGGCGAATAAAATAAACAAATTTTATAAAGGTAACTCTGTTTGACTGTTTGTCATGCTTTCACGTCTAAATTACAGAATGGAATTTGAAAACCTACATGTTTAATGCTAGTTTATATGGTAAAAATGGTTGTATGGGTGAAATTGTGTTTGGAACTATCGTAATTTTTGAAGCTCGAAACTTAATACTATTGTTTTGGCTTTTGATATGAGACAAACAAATCTAGCAACACGATGGACTAAATGTCCATAATATTACAGTACTACGCGGCTAATTGAACATAAAAAATTTAAATCACTTCCTGATACTGCTCTCGTTACCCACAGACTCAAAATGTTTTTTTCTGGAAACAATCTCCTTTAAAACAAGAACAAAACTAAAAATTTTGACTAACCCCCGACTACTTCGGATCTCGGATTATCTGTATAATGTTCTACTAGTCAACCCCTTTCATTTGATACTCAAATTAAGGGAGTTATGAAAAAAGAAATGTATTTCGTCATTTTGTGGTAGCGGCCATCTTGGATTTAAATTTGTCATAATGCAAAGTATTCTACTAGTCAAGCCCTTTCATTTGATACCCATATTGAGATAGTAGTGAATAAAATAATATAATTCAGCATTTTGTGGTGGCGGCCATCTTGCATTTCAAATTTGTTATAGTGTATAGTGTTCTACTAGTCAAGCCCTTTCATTTGATACCCGTATTGAGGTAGGTTGTGAAGAAATATTTTGGTCGCCATTTTGTTGAGGCGGCCATCTTGAATCGATATTAACCAAACATAGCTAAGAACATCCGCACGGATATTAACCTTCAAATAAAAATAACCGCATTGAAATCGGCTCATCCGTTTGAGCTCTACGGTGCCACAGACAGACACACACACAGACAGACAGACAGACAGACAGACAGACATCGACGTCAAACTTATAGCATCTAACCTAACATATTGGCTTGATGGTAGAATAGCTGCAATGATTCCTTCCATTTACCCTAGCACAAGCAACCCACTAAATGTTCCCACTGCTGGAACTCAGGGCTTCCTCTCGCAAAGAGATAGTCAAGGCAATCCACCACGCTGGTCCGGCGCGGTTTGGTTAGCGTGGCTAGCATTAGCGTCATTACGCACATGACTTCAAAAAGACAGTGATGCGTTTGAGATTCTGACCAAGGGCTCCGGATCGGCAGATGTCGTTCTCGACTAGGCTTACTAACTTAGTTACCCTAAACTCTTATGTATTGTAGGTACTGTTAATTTCCTTTGTTTTTGTGTTGTGTGTGTTGTGTTCAATTGAGCGTAGTTAGCGGCGCACCGCGGCTCTCATTAGTTTTAATGAGTACGTTTGACGCACCTCGTTCGAGCGGAGATTAACGAGGCTCGTGGCCTGACGGGTAACTAGCGGTTAACCAACTGTCAAACAAGAACAAAATTAAAAATTTTGATTAACCCCCGACTATCTCAGATTTGTTATCTGTACAACATTCTACTAGTCAAGCCCTTTCATTTGATACCCATATTAAGGGAGTTGTGAAAAAATAAATGTATTTCGCCATTTTGTGGTAGCGGCCATCTTGGATTTGAAATTTGTCACAGTGCAAAGTATTCTACTAGTCAAGCCCTTTCATTTGATACCCATATTGTGGTAGTAGTGAAAAAAATAATATAATTCGCCATTTTGTGGTGGCGGCCATCTTGGATTTGAAATTTGTTATTATGTATTGTATTCTGCTGGTCAAGCCCTTTCATTTGATACCCATATTGAGGTAGGTTGTGAAGAAATATTTTGTCCGCCATTTTGTGGAGGCGGCCATCTTGAATCGATATTAACGAAACATAGCTAAAAACACCCGCACGGATATTAACTTTCAAATAAAAAAAAACGCATTGAAATCGGCCCATCCGTTTGAGCTCTACGGTGCCACAGACAGACACACACACAGACAAACAGACAGACAGACAGACAGACAGATATCGATGTCAAACTTATAACATCCCTTTTTTTGGTCGGGGGTTAAAAAAGAGTGACGATACGAGCTGGGAATGTGCCTGGTGGTAAACAACCTGCCACGTAGCAGCACACTGACACGCGGATATTGGAACATGAAGAGTCCAAATCATTACCTAGCACTGCACTGCGCTCATCGCCCAGATATCTAAGATGTTATATCTCTAATCCCTATAACTTCACTGAAAACTTTGCCCTTGTTTCGGGTTGAACCCGAAACACAGTAATGTTTGCACATTACTGCTTAGCGGTAGACTAATTGGCGGTACTTCCTCAGGCGGACTCTGCCAGTAGTCCTACCACTACTAAATATTGTGGACACTATTTTTGATGCGTGAGAAATGCATTAAAGCGTGTCCGCCATTGATGGCTCTACCGAATAAAATCTGCACAAGTTTCTTCAGCCATGGCTGGGGAGTCGAGATACCGCTATCACAATTAACCACTACTCTGCCACTACCTTTGCGGGCTCATCTCGCGGGAGGGCAAAACCCCGTATATACTAGCTCCAGTGACGCTTTGAAAGCCAGCGGCGCGTCACCTCCTTGGAAAGGCCTATCCCTAGGTGAGGAGTTAGACGGCTCTATACATCTGACGTCTCAGGCCCTCCAGTGGAGAAGGCTACCCTTCCGGGCTCGCTCCCGTATCCACTACCACCTCAGTGAATGCTTTCTTTTCTCGCTTCACCACCAAACACGACGATAAATAAACGTACTAGAATACTTACCACAACACTAACTAACTAAAAACTTGTAGTTCGAGTACTTAATTAATTGAGTAGCTATTTTAAGTAGCTGACATAATACTCATCTTATCTTTCTTATACCTTTAAACGAGTAATTTTTGTAGGTATATCTATGCTAATATTATAAAGCTGAAGAGTTTGTTTGTTTCTTTGAACGCTAGGATCTCGGGAAGTACTGGTCCGAATTGAAAGATTCTTTTTCTATTGGATAGTCCATTTAACGAGGAAGGCTTTAGGCTATAGAAAATAGCTCTACTATTAATTGAAGCGGAGCATGAAACAAGAATGTAACAAAATCGGGAAAAAATATTCCCATTTTGAGATTTTCGTACATTTTGTGCTTTGACATGACACATGACAGCATGTGTCAAAGATTGCGTCATTGAATTTCAGTAATCTGTGCATTGAATATAAACCTTTGCTAATTTTTTTTTCTAAATCTGAGTTGGTACGACCAATTTCCGACAGGTGGCGTAGCAGGTAGCTGAAGAGGTTTTTTGTTTGAAATCGATATTCTCAGGAATGAGTGAACCGATTTCAGTCATTCTTTCACCGTTGGATTTGTACGGGATCCCGATGAGTGTGTTAGAATCTGTTAGGATTCTGTGCTGTTATGACCCAATATATGTCAGGATAGCCTTAATTCTGTGAGCTTAGATGTGTATGTGCTGTTATTTACTTAAAGGTAGTAGGATGAATAGAAAGAACCAATTGATGATATTTGAATGTTGTTTATTCTTAGTTCATCGTTATATTACTGATAAACCCCAAGAGGGTATTCTCATTATATTAAAAGACTCTAATACCACTTTCGCAAATCCCTAGACGACAGAGAAAGAAAGTGGCCAAGAAAACTCTGCGCCATCACATACATAATCTGTACACAAGTAAACCTTAGATAATAGTTATAATACTTATCTTTACAATGTGTCAACCGTTGGAGAACAAGAACAGCAAGAGATAACAATACATAAGAGCCAGCATAATAGCAAGAGCAATAAGTAAGACCAAGAGAATAATATACAAGAGGCCCGAACAGAACGACGTTCGCTTTTATACTAGTCGTGATCAACCCCACTCGCCAAAGTCATAGCGCCGCCCCTCCAACTACACAATAACAAGTAATGGCGGAATAGGCGGTGGATTTGACCACGTTGAATTACTTACTCGTTATTAATATACGTTATACAATATTATTTATTACTTATATTTAACCTTATTATTTATAACAATATTATACTTATTATATGATTCCGGAAATACATCAATTCCTTTCTTTTTACATAACTATCATATAATTCTCGATTTGATCGATAATAAACACACATTTATTCACTTTTAACGTTAGGTTAGGGGTTCCTTGGAACCCCTAATCTAACAAGTGCTATATAATATACCACGGGCGAAGCCGGGGCGGGCACCTAGTATTATATATAATCTGAATCTCGGAAACGGCTCGAACGATTTTCATGAAATTATGTATACAGAGGGTTTCGGGGACGATAAATCGATTTAGCTGGGTTTTTAATTTTTTTTAAACATATTTTATGCGCGTTTTAACACTCCTACAATGGCATCAGAATACGATAACCGATTTCGCCACTGTTCTTTAAGTCTAAATGGCTCAGACGGAATATGCTCGCCCTCGGAGTCAACAGGCCCCGGTTCGAATCCTGATGGTTACACTCGGGTCTTTTCGTTTTGTTCTTTTTTTCTGAGAAAATCTTTTACTTAGAGCCCTTATTATATTTCATCACTACGTAACCTGCCTAAATATCATTTAAAAAACCGAGCAAAGATTGGTGAACCAGGTACTTTATATTTATATGACACACTAACAGTGCACTACAGTTTTAGTAATTTCTAGTTCATGTATTTTTCCCATACTAAAAAGCAGAAATGGGCTACTTTTTTCAGTTTCAGTTTTCCATACATTCTACATGTCTTTAAAATATCGCTAGTCTTATCCTAAACAGAATATATATTATAAAAAAATACACACACAAAACCTTTTGAAAGCTTATGAAAATAGCTATGATCGAATAACAATAAACGTATACAATAATCATGGCCAGCAGTTTTATGAATATTAATAGTAGTTAGACCGCGGCGCCGATCCATTCCTCTTCATTCCACCGAGCTCTAACGCCTGTCTGGATTGATAGATGTATCGAGTTTACTGCCTTAAAGATATTATATAATAACATTTTTATTTCATTGACACCACAGACGTTTTCAAGCACAAGTATTTTTTTAAGGTTTTTAAAGTGTAGAAACGGGATTACTAAGACTTTGGTGTCCGTTCGTCTGTATCTCCATCTGTCGTTCGACTCGCACTTGACCGGTTTTTTAGCAATGATTTTGTTACTTGACGAATATCTTGGTGTCTCGGTGGATGTTCACCAATTTAACATGGTTATAAGTAATTCCGTAGTCTCCATGCTAGTACATATATATTTATCTATTTAATAATTTCGTCAAGGGGTACGGTAAACTTGATCGAAACCTTATATGAATAACAAAACATAAAAAAATATTGATTTTGAGTCGACATAATATGTCCACAAAATTCGGATTATGGAAAATTTCGTTAAATTCTGATGGCACTGACAAACTAACCGCTGTCGCCATCTTTGATGTGAAGCACGTATCGTTCCATCAATCAACACATTGCGTGCGTCCGTCGCGCCAAAAAAGTATCCATCTCAAAAAACTGTGACTTATGTGACGTAAACCGAATCGTCTTGCCGCCGGACCGGAATTTTATTAGTAGGTACTTACATATATTTAGTATCAGCATTGCACCCATGCGAAGCCGGGGCGGGTCGCTAGTATGTTGATAATGACAAAACGTAAATGGTTTTGCGACATTTCGATCAAAGCAGAGTCGCATACGTATTATATTTCAATAGCCGCGCATTTTTCTGTGTCAAATAAATCTAGTTTCCTATTTGGATTATTATTTAGCGCTTCATTTTGCTTTGATTTCTAATAAGATACTTGTACGTATATACTCGCATCATTTTACATCTCCGATTGACAAGCGCAGTGCTGTGCTAGGAAATGAATTGAACTCTTCATGTAGTTCTGCGTAGCACATGAATGTTATGTTGGTTTATTGCTTACCAACAGACGCATGTCTTGCCTTCGTAGTATAGTTATTAATTCTCACCAGAGTTTATCGTATTGCCTTTACTCATTGATAAATGAATACCACTACAGAACTCTTCTACCCGTACGTATCGAAAGATGAAATATTTAATTGGTTCAGTCATTCCTGAAAATATCGCGTTCAATCAAAATACCTCTTCAGCTACCTGGTACGCCACCTGTCAAAAATTAGTCGTACCAACTCAGATTATGAAAAAATTTGATTAGCAAAAGTTTATGATGACGAAATCTTAGACATTACGTAGTAATTTACATTCTCTTTGTTAGACACATGCTGTCACGTCGACTCACTGTACGAAAGCTTTCAGAAAGGAATCTTTTTCCCATTTGTGTTACATTTTTCATTAATGTTTCGTTCCTATTGATAGTAGCGTAATGTTATATATACCTCGATAAATGGATTATTTAACAGATAAAGAATCATTCAATTCGGGCCAGTAGTTCCAGAGCTCTTAGCCTTCAAACAAACAAACAAACTCTTCAACTTTATAATATTAGTAGAGTTACATAGATAAATACAACATATTTCTTATCTTCATAGTTTAGTAACAAATACAATACAAATACAAAATACAAAAATCTTTATTGCTGTTTGCAGGTAAGATAAGATGATACAAAACATTTAAATAATTGACCCATACAAACTGGCCTCTTCTTCTAGAGGCATGCAATATGTCTGGCAACGCAGTTTCCATTGGTCTGAATTTATACAATGATAATAATAGTCAGCTGATAGTCTTCTTCTTCTTTTTTCATTTTTAACTTTTAATCGGTTGTATCATATATGTCATCTGATTCATCATGTATTAATTTCTGGCTTCTATCCCGGTGTGTTATGTTAGTGTGATATGTTTGATGAGTACAATTACGCCAACGTCTTGTGCTTCAGCAGGATGATGTTATGGACTTTGACAAGTGTGTGGTTTCATGTAGAATCCAAGGTCTTGCAGTAGTAGCTCTTGCAGTTTAGCCGTGTGAGCAATTTTAAAGAATGTCATTATGTATAGAAAAATCAAAAAATAATAATCAAAAATAATGATAATAATAATTCAATTTGTATAAAATAAAACAATGTCAATGTGTGTAAGAGATTGTTAACATGTATAAAATTTAATATTTGTATACCTACTCAAAGAACTCTCACAATATATTATAGAGTAATCTGATTCAACCTGTCCGTTACAATATATTATCTGATCTAACATTAGTTAAATCTAAAGTTTCATAAAATATAGACAGTGGACACTAATGTGGCTAATGGAATTTAATGTGGAAGTTAATGGAATGTAAAATGTCAAGTTATACAACATCTATACATCAGTATTCCAATTAATTTCCCTATCATTTAAAAATTCTTTCACAGTGTAATAACATTTGGGTACCAGTATCTTTTTTAATTTACTTTACGTAACGGGACGATAAGGATATGTGCCTGTTGGTAAGCAACAAGCCTGCTCATAACTGCACAGTGCTATGCAGCTATTGGAACGTGAAGATTACAAATCATTAGCTAGCACTGTACTACGCCCGTCACCCCGAGATATAAAATGCTTTATCTCCATGGTCTGTATTTTTTCCGAAAACATTGCCCTTGAAATCGGAACACAGTGATGTCTACACATCACTGTTTGGCGGTGGAATAACTAGCAAAGGTGTGGTACTTCCATGCGGACTCTTCTTCTTCCGATTCCTACAAAACAGTAGTTTTTTATTAGTCAAATGAACATAAACTTTACTCTTGTAGTTTGAGAGAAAGCAAAAAAGGTTTATTACCTAAAGATAGAATATATGAGTACTAAAACAATGGAAAGCCAAATAAGTACATACAGGCAGAGAGCAAAACGGTCTATCTCTCGTCACTGACAAAAATCTAGATTTTTCCTCCCAGACATCCTGGAAGTAATGTTTTGAGTGTACATAAAAGCTGGAACGTAGGACAGCCTCAGAGAGACACATTTGAACGAGCCGTGACATTTATTTTAAAACAACACCTTATCAAAATTTGTTTTTAACCCCCGACCCAAAAAAAGTCTGTCTGTGTGTCTGTCTCTCTGTGGCACCGTAGAGCTCAAACGGATGGGCCGATTTCCATGCGGTTTCTTTTATTTGAAGGTTAATATCCGTGCGGATGTTCTTAGTTATGTTTGGCTAATATCGATTAAAAATGGCCGCCTCCACAAAATGGCGGACGAAATATTTCTTCACAACCTACCTCAATATGGGTATCAAATGAAAGGGCTTAACTAGTAAAATACTATACACTAAACAAATCCAAGATGGCCGCCACCACAGAATAGTGAATACAATTTTTTTTTCACTACTATGTCAATATGGGTATCCAATGAAAGGGCTTGACTAGTCAAATACTATGCACTATGACAACTTTGAAATCCAAGATGGCCGCTACCACAAAATGGTGAAATACATTTTTTTTCATAACTCCCTTAATATGGGTATCAAATGAAAGGGCTTGACTAGTAGAATGTTGTACAGATAACAAATCTGAGGTAATCGGGGGTTAATCAAAATTTTTAATTTTGTTCTTGTAATATTAATAAATAATTTTACTAATATTATATTTAGATGAATTTGGGAGAGTGGGTCCTGATCTGCATGATCTAACATCACCTTTTCCTTTTTTTAATGGACTGCTCCTCGAAATAAGCAACAACGTTTCATGGTTGACGCTTCAAAGACTCAAACATAGATAGATAGATAGATAAACTCTTTATTGCACTTAACAAAACAAACAACTTAAAAAACAATCTTAAAGTATAGTAGCAAATGGCGACCTTATCGGGATGGAAAAGAAATTAAAGTATAGAAAGACGGGAGTAATCAAATAAAGAGTTATTTGATACCTTAATATAATTATATATATAAAAAAAATAATTTAATTAATATACTAATCATTGACTAAAATAAAATAGACATACATTCTAATAAGAATACATGCTAATACATAAATAACCTTATTACATATACTAATACATATGCAATGAATCCAAAATACTATTTAATAAAGATCCATATATATCATCTTCAATCAGACTTCAGCAGGCCTTCGACAAATAATGTTTATTGACTTGCACTTTAAATACGGAAAGTGACGGAGCTTGTCTTATTTCAACAGGCAAGGCATTCCACAACTGAACTGCTTGAAATGCAAAAGATTTTCCGTAGAAAGTTTCGGAACGTGCAGAGGGCATTTGCAAGAACAAATTATAGGTACGTAGAGGTTAGATCCTACTTTTATTGAACGTCAATGCTGTGAAATGCGTTGCCTGAATGTGGTTTTCCCGCTGGTTACAACTCTGCTGTTATCAAATCGAGAGTGAATCGATTTCTTTTAAGTAAACTCGCTTTTTCATAGACCAGATCAAGTGCAGACCTATATTAGACAACTTTTGGTGGTTTTTCTACCCCAATGCCAAGCGGCCTAGTACAAACAGTTGATAAAAATCTTCTTAATTTCCTACTTCAACTTGTCCATCTCTCCATTTATATTCTGCCCCGAAAGCACCAATTTGCAGAGCGCTAAAGCAAAACGTCTACCCCTTACGTATTTTATTTCTCAAAGTAAACATCACAGATTACGTAGCAGTGTATAGGGAGTAATTTGGGATTGTATCGAGTTACCGTGTTGACTGTTTACCTAAGTTAGGGAGAGATCGGGGTTTGACTACCTACTCTCGTGTCATAGGCGGTCGGGAGCGAAAAATGGTGCTGAAGTTTACATCTGCATATCATAAAATTGGAGTGTCTGTTTGTTATTTCAAATTAATTACTTTGCACTAAAGTAGAAATTTAGGCCACTAAAAATAGAATTTCCGATGGGTCATAAATCGTAAACCATAAGTGTTCGAAAAAATTGGTTGCCTGTAAAGTCGGTATACGGGCGAAAGTTTTACGTGACAACGACTTTGAGTGGTAAAATAATTTTACGGAAGGGACGCGTGCCTTTCACTTTTTATGTCTGTCTCTCTCGCTCTTAGGCGGGCTAACCATGCCCGAGTGGAAGGGACGCGTGCCTCTCACTCGCTCTCGTTGTGAGCGCATAACGTGATCGGAGCGTAACGCAGTTTCTTGAAGTGTCACCCGGCAAACCAATTTATAAGACGTTGTCACGTCAAAAGTTTAGTAGGAACAAAAGATGCAAAATTTTATTTTCTACAATAATCAAATCAATGACTATTACCATAACGGACATATTTACCGAGATGTTGGCCAAAAAAGATTTTTCAAGATGGCGCCTGGATCGGTCAACTTCCCCTGGATCGGTCAATCTGTCAGCATTTTGTGATTATAAGCTCAGTAAATGATCTTAAACCTTTAATAAAAACAAATTTGACAGGAAATTTAGTGCAAAGTTGACCACAAAAAACGTCTATTTTTACTAGCATTTAAAGGCATAATAAAGGCAATGTGTCCAAAAAAATTACAGATCATCTTAAATCTCTGGGAGACGAGCGCAGTGCACTGGTAGGTAATGGTTTGGACTCTTCCATGTTCGAATAGCTGTGTGATACTACTTTTATGGGCGTATTGTTTACCATCAGGTACAAGAACTGCTAGTATTGTCACTCTATACTGTAAAAAAGGAAGTGACATGGACTCCTCATATTCCAATAGCTTTGTGACACTCTTCTGCGTGATGCTTACCATAAAGAACATAGCCTGCGCATCTCTCCCTCTCTGTACTGTAAAAAACTGATAAGCTTTACGATAGTTGGGCTCTAAAGTAGTTCCGCTTCCCTAAACCACGGAACACAAAGAGATCTGGCGATAGTCTCCACGGGGCGACCGCGACAAAGAACTTGTCAAAGTTTTCGCTTTTTGCTGTAAAATAACGATGGTAAACTATTTTCTTCGGCTAGTAAAAGTTATTTGGGACTTTTTGTGAGATTTCCACGTAAATTATTAGGTTTTACATTTCTAATAAAACTAATGTTTAATTGATTGTCTGTTGGTAGAGGGTTTATCCTAGCAAAGGAATAAAAAAAATTAAATTATCTAATGTAATAAATATACCTAATATTTTTTACAACACTTTTTTTCTGATTTGGCGTTGACATAAATCACAAAAAAGTGAATAAGTGGTACATTTTTTTTTTAATAAAGAGTGACGAGACGATCAGGACATGTGCCTGATGGTAAGCAACATGCCTAACACATAACAGCACAGTGACACGCAGCTATTGGAACATGAAGAGTCCAAATCATTACCTAGCACTGCACTGCGCTCGTCACCCAGAGATCTAAGATCTTAAATCTCTAAGCCCTGTAATTTCTCTGGAAACATTGCCCTTCAAACCGGAACACAGTAACACAGTACATTTTTGTTGTAAAGGATATTTCTCTATCTGAAGTCCAGATGGCCCAAGTCAACTACGAAAATCCATACGTTGTTTTGTAAGTGTTGAAAATTACAATCAAAGATTCCGATGAGATACATAGATTCATGGATACACACATCCATGCCAAGCTATTAAAAACATTAAAAATGCCAAGGTGGTATTACATCATACAGACAGTTACACACTCTGTGAAAAGCCTGGTAAACAAGAACAAAATTAAAAAATGTTGACTAACCCCCGACTACCTAAGATTTGTTATCTGTACAACATTCTACTAGTCAAGCCCTTTTATTTTATACTCATATTAAGGGAGTTGTGAAAAAAAATATATAAAGCGCCATTTTGTGGTGGCGGCCATCTTGGATTTGAAATTTATTATAGCGTACAGTAGTACTCTACTAATTAAGCCCTTTCATTTGATATCCATATTGAGGTAGGTTGTGGAGAAATATTTTATCCACCATTTTGTGGAGGCGGCCATTTTGAATCGATATTAACCAAACATAGGTAAGAACACCCGCACGGTAATTAACTTTCAAATAAAAAAAACCGCATTGAAATCGGCCCATCCGTTTGAGCTCTACGGTGCCACAGACAGACACACACACAGACAGACAGACAGACAGACAGACAGACAGATAGACAGACAGACAGACAGACATCGACGTCAAACTTATAACACCCCTTTTTTTGGTCGGGGGTTAAAAATAAGCTAGTAATTTTGCGGTGATGTTCAAGTATTTGAAGTATTTTTCTATAAGTATGTCAGCATGTCTATTGATTGATCGAAAGGTGCAAACAGTACTCCATACAAAAGCGAATCTGTGCTGAGTATAATCTTGCCATACTCTCTGTTTTGAAAGTCATCAAAAGTAAGAGATTGCTAGGTGAATGCAGCTTGGATGGGCAGCTTTTAAAAAACTAGATGACATTCTTAAGTCACGCTCTATTCCACAAAGTTTAAAAACTCGACTTTTCAACCAATGTGTTTTGCCCACTCTAACATAATTATGATGCTGAGACATGGACGCTTACACAGGAGGCTATACAATACATCAGAGTAGCATAGAAAGAAGAGAGAGACCATAAAAAGGTCTATGCTTGGCATCAAAAAACTCCAAGACCCTATCCGAAATAGCGAGATCCGACGAAGAATGAATGTTCAGGACGTCGGAACTACGGTATTGCAGCTAAAGTGGAGTTGGGCTGGACACGTTGCTAGACGCGGTGATAAAAGGTGAAGTAGAGCAGTGACCGAGGTGGCCGAGGCAAGGTAAGTGGAGTGTAGGACGTCCAGCTGCAAGATGGGTCGACGATATTGTTTTAATCGCGGGTCGCACCTGGACTCGATTGGCACAGGACCAAGTAAGATATCAGGGGAAAAAGAGAGGCTTATATCCGTAGCAGTGGGATAGAGAAAGCTGTGTATGATGATGATGATATAATACGAGTAGGTAACTGTTCAGACTTGAAGTATCTACCTTCGCATCTATGAGAGGACACCTAGTGTTTTGATAGGTAATTTAGATGAACTCCATGAAAGAGCCAAAGTTGAGCATTGATTTGACTTAAAAGCTTATTTATTACACATGGCTAAATTTAGTCCCTGCAGAATTCAGTTAAGTGTGTGTAAGCCAGCAAACTAAATTCGGAAGCTAGGATTCCTTGTATTTTTTTTTTATAAAGCGTGACGAGAGGAGCAGGACATGTGCTTGATGGTGAGCAACATGCCTGCCACATAACAGCACAGTGACACGCAGCTATTGGAACATGAAGAGTCCAAATCAGTACCTAGCACTGCACTGCGCTCGTTCTAATAGTTCTTTAAAAAAATAATACAATCTATTAACTTGCTTCTGAATTCAGTCAACTAACCATGCTTACAAATTTACTTTTGAATTCAGTCACTAAATAAAGCCAAGTGTTATATAATCCTTTTAATTGAGGCTGTTCTCTACGAGCAATGACTGAAGGTAAATTGTTGTTCGTAGAAAATCCGTATTTCCACGACGAGGTTAGACTTTAACTATTTGTATCATTAATATGGAATTATGTTATGGAAAAATATTTTCATATTTATTCCTTTGTTTCAATGAACCTCGCCTAGCATGTTTTTTACTTATAGGCAGTATGGAAACATTTATATATCTCTATCATTTATTTAATTCATGAGACACTATGTATAAATGCACATTTTACGTAGGTGAAACAAAGCTGAATACAACTCAATATAATGTATCTTTATTGTTTTGAAACGTTGTTTTATTAGAACATCCAATACATCATAGTGTTATTAAAATGGACAAAATAACAGATTTCAGGTACACTAAAAACAATAATAACAGATTTCAGGTACACTAAAAACAATAATAACAGATTTCAGGTACTCTATTAATAATTGTCTTGTTAGTACTTTAAAATTTAATTTCGAACAAATGAACAAATACTACATTTTTACCACAATAAACTATACTAAAATTGCAAGAAAATGTAGCAAATAATAACTAATCATAATTAAATAAATTAGTAGAATAAGGAGTACTTTTCTGTACTTAATTTTTTATAAAAATATGTTAATTGAGTAATGGATGTAAGTATACCTAGTGTATGCGCCTTTGATAACTTGCGGAATGTATATTATATAAAAGTTACTAAAAAAAAAACTTATCTACTATCAAATAAATATTGGTGGACATTTATTTCAGACACAGATTGTACTATGGGAGCCATATAGCTAATTAAATATTTATATAATTGTGTATCATATCTATCAGACAATTGTTAATATTTCGTTCTTAGAAAATTAATAGTACTTAAAGATAATTTTATGTTATTGTATTTCAAAAGTAGACAATTGTGTTGTTAGTTAGTTGTGTTGTAATTATAAAATGTTTTGTAATAGCTTACAATGCGATGTACTCAACAGCAACAAAGACCTTAAAATAAATTTAAAACAGGCATATTACCCGCATTTATCAAAATATATTACACCATATTTCATTCTACTTTTTAAATAATAACTTTGGCGCGGGTAGTTTTAAAATAAATCTTGAAAGAGGCATTGTGCAGCGAATTTTAAAACAGCGCGGAGTGCTATCGAAACTTTTTCACCGTTTATTCGCTCGTCTATCTGTAGTGGGCGGCGGCCGGGTGGAACTGTGTATGTGCCATATTATAAAAGTGGAGAAAGGTAATTAAAAGAATGGTTTTTATTTTTTTCTATCTTGGTTGGACTTCAAAAAAGGAGGTTTCTCAATTCGACCGTATATATTGTTAAGAATTCCTAATGATGTAACGTACTGTTCTATGAAATAGAACAGTACCAGATAGTTTTAAGATATATATAGAATAAAGTATTTGTACTTCTAGCAATATCTGTGGTAACTTGGTGTTGAATATAAATGGCAACACGATTTTTTCTTTGGTACGAAACAAGAAAAAGAAATGACGATGATTATTCGGTGTGGAACGTCGTTGAGACGAAATATTTTTGGTAAATGGAAAAGAGGAAAAATAAACATTGAACAAGTTATATGAAGCCATCGTTGTTTGTATTTTATTATATTAACAATATATATTTGTAGTAAAAGTGCCTTTTTTTTTTGATGACTTTGTAATTTTATTTTGACTATATCACTGATAAATCATTATTTAAAATTTGTGAAAAGTTCTATAGATGCTTTGAGCATTTTTTAGAAGGGGAAAATGTTATGAGTAATGTTCACGCGCTTACTTCACCAACGAACCGCGACCGAAACAGGATCGCGGGTCGACGTAGCATCGGTGCAATGGAACTTTGACTTTGACTTTGACTTTGAGGTATTCCTGTTAAAATATTATCGAAATCGGTGAAACAGTATTTTGCAATATCTACAATAATATATTTATTGTATATAATAAGTTTTATATAATAAGTTTATTGAGCCTAAATCGTATCCTCTCCGCACCACTCGTCTCCTTAAACTCATGTTCCCTTCCTCTACCCATTCTAACCTCTCATATAATAAATCTTTCACAATACAAGCTATTTTACTATGGAATGCTCTTCCTCTTTCTATTAGACAAGCCAAGTCGCTTCTCATTTTTAAAAATCGTGTCTTTCAACATTATTTTTCCTCTTCCCATTAGGTACTTTTTCTCATTTTAGTTATTTATAGATATATGTATGTTTATATGACTATGTATTTATCTTAGTTTATATTTCTGTATTATAAGTATGTTTATTTTTATTGGTATGGATGAATATTATTGTTATAGTAAGTTACACCACACCACCTACACTACAAAATATTTATAGACGTTTCTCCACTCAAGGGTTGCCTGGAAGAAATCGCTTTAAGCGATAAGGCCGCCAATTACTCTGCAAATTTATTCATTTGTCCTGTAATGCTATTATTGTTATGATCAATTTTTTAAGATTTGAAGTTGTAACAAAGTGTTATATTATTAATTTAAAATTTGCTTATAACAATGATATTCGTACTAACTCGCGGTCTCATTGGATCAGTATGTTTTAGTTGATATCACAAAAAAAAACAAGTGTGTCAGTTAAATTTCAAATTAAAGTCGGTTTTTGATTTTTCTGACAAAATTATATGACACGTTTTAGAACGGTCAGTTACCTAATTCCAAGCTACCCCGGCCGGCGACTAGGATCGCGTTTACCCGCCTCGACTGGCGCGCGCGATACCACTCGAACGGCATTCAAACAAATGCTGCGCCTGGCTTTTGTTACTTTCATTTGTTGGATCTACAAAAGTACGAGTAGGTTAGGATTTAGAAACCAGCGGAATTCCAAATGAAAATATTTTTTTGTTCAGAAACTTGGAGAGGATTTGCGGCTGTAAAATAAATGGGCCTGATACAAAAGCCAATTCCAGTACTTTTCGTGGGCCTCACGCAGCTCACTTCATGTACAAGGAGAGAGTCAAGGATATAATCTACAACGGTCCCAGTGTAGCTTGGCAGATATTATATCATTTAAACGAATATTAAGAAGAAGATATTTGAAACATCGAAGAATCTTCGTTGCCATCACGTCGAAATGCCCGACAGGATTACGGTAAAATTTAGAACTCGAGTGATTATAGGTTGAAGTAATAAAGAGGTTACTTTTTATCGCTCCAAAGAACGGGCATGGGAACTATGCTGGTGAAATCGTGGGGCACTGCTCGTACCACACATTCCTGAAAGATGTCTATTATAACATCTTCTGAAATGAAGACCGGCCCTTCTACCGCCTAACTAAATCGGCTATGGCTTTGCTATTGCTATCTCTATAATTTCAAGCGAAAAGAAAAGGGAGAGAAACTTCTAAGATAACACATTTTTCGTGCGGCGGTAGACCCCAGTTGACGTTTAAATGATGTTGCCCTTTTGTGGAACGAGATGTCCGATAGAAGAAAGGGCAAGGTGGAATTAGATCATGCAGATCTGTTGCACACTCTCCGAAGTGTATCCGATAAGCTAGCAATTTTGCGGCGATGATCAAGACTTTGAAGTCTTTTACGCGCAAGAGTGTCATTCAAAATCAAATCAAATGAAAAGTTTTATTTCAGTAACAATTTACAAAAGTAACATGTATATATCCAGAAATTTTCTTTAAGCAAAAAAGCCTGTTTTGAAAATTCCTGCTCTTCTACATCTACTAATACATTGTAAAGAAATATAATTAAAGTAATATAAGTAAAGTACACAATTACAATTACTTCTTGAGGTGTAAAATCATCTTGCGGGGATGTGAAAGGTGTGTGTGTGTGTGTGTGCGTGGGCGCGTGTACGTGAGTGTGAGGATGTGAGGGGTGTGTGTGTGGGAGAGGGTGTGTGTGTTCTGTGTATATCTGTGTGTGTGTGACTGTCGTGTCATTGCCTATGAGTCTTATGGCACGTCGCTCAATCGATTCCAGAGTCTCCAGCTGATACTTCCTGATACTGTTCAGCTAATACTGTTTCCAGTTAAGATAATTAAGGTGATACAAAACATTTAAAAGTTGACCCATACAAACTGGCCTCTTCTTTTAGAGGCATGCATACAGTTTTAGTATTCAGTTATCAATAACAGCACTCACTAATTGAGCACAACACTGTATCTGTAGGTATAGCTATTAATTATAGATACGTTGCTATGACGCGGTCCGGCGTCGCGAACTCGAAAGTTATCACATAATATGTGATATTATGTACATATTATGTACCTACTTACTGTAGGTACATGCTGGCATCTTGAAATCATCGAGCAATGGAAAACCAATGATTTGTAGTGGTAAGACTCTTTGTAGAGTCCATCTGGAGAGATATCTGTGTCAGTTATGTACAAGTATCACTGTGTTCCGGCTTGAAGGTCAATGCTCTCAGAGAAATTACAGGGCATGGGTAGAGATAAATTATCTTATATCTTTGAGTGATGAGCAGAGTGCGATGCTAGTTAATAAATAAATGTTTTGGACTCTTCATGATCTAATAGCTGCGTGACATTGTGATGTTAAAGCCAGGTGTATTGCTTACCATCAGGCACGTGCCCTGCTCGCTCCGTCACGGTATAAAAAAAATACAACGGAATGGAAGTTGCTTTAGCGAACCACGCTAAAACACAAACTAATTGTAAAACATAATAAAAAGACCACGTCATTTAAAATCCACGAATTACATTTATCAAGATACGAAGTCCCATTTGCATTTATAGTGGTTATTTCCATGTAACTCACACTTTTTTCGTATTCGGGCGCGATGTCGACGCGACAGGAGTTGTGGGGCGACCGAGTCGTACATACAAACTTATTGTGTGCAAGTTTGCAATGAGTTACTACCCGGGAAACAACCAGGCATGATTCAGTTGGGAAATGTTTGCGATGTGAGTGTACATCATTTTACTTGAGATTTTGGACGATTGGAGTTTATTCATACGCGTTTAGAATGAGCTTTGGACTTATATCACGTTCTATCCTGTATATCTATCCAATATGCGTATAACCGTCAAATTTTAAAACCCATTCGATTATAATCTAACGTAATATTATATAAATATTAATATTATAATATTATTATAATCTAAGATAATAATTTATCCCCATTGCAGTGGAGACGCTGGGCAGTTGGGGCAATGAGGCGCGGGAGCTCGTTAGAGAGTTAGGACAACGCATAAATGGCGGTGACTCCCGCTCCGGCTTGTACTTGGCACAAAGATTGTAGCTATTCAGCGTGGTAATGCTGCCAGTGTACTGGGCACCTTTGTGCCAGGTTCCGTTAGGGGTGGGTTATGTGACTGATGAATTTATGATGTTATTTTTAATTGTGTAATTTAGTAGCTTATATCTTTATTTAAACTTTGTCAATTTATTATATCTAACGTTTTCAGATTAAATACTAACCTAACCTTTTTTCCCAGTGAAAGTGAAAATGTTTTTTTTCACCGTTTTTAAGATAGTCTTAGTTAGTCACTGTCTTTTCAAAGTTACATACTCGTAACTTTGAAAAGACAGTGGTGTGCGTGGGACTCGAACCCAGGGCTCCGGATCGGCAGTTGTTGTTCTCCTGACTAGACCGACCGTGACTTATCTATCTATTCCATTAACTTGATCCAGTTTTTTTGTGGTTAGTTCAAAGAGTTTACATACTACATCTATGGGTAAGACGGTTACTGTGATGTGACAGTTTCATGCGAAGTTATATTGATTTGAAATTTTTATTTTAAAACTACTTCTATATGCGAAAAAATAAAGTATTCTTATGTGTCTAAAACAAACGCACAAACATAACATACAAAAGAAGAGTTCACTTAAACGCTACAAAACTACGAATAACTATATTGCTCTGTTAGACAAGATTTTATTTCCTGTCGGTAATATAATACAGGATAATCTTTTATCACAATATTACGTAGGCAAAAGTATACATAAAATCAAAGGGCATATTTATCCTCGAAGTTGGAAAAACTTATTTCCAACCCGTGAAATTGGGATTCCAAAAGTTCCCCAACTAATTATGATTACTAAAAGCCTAAAATCCCTTGGTACTATCAAAACAAGCTCAGCTTGTTTAACGCACAAAAAATATTTACACGTTCATAAACTTTGGCCGTTTCGCAAAATTGACTTTAAAAATAAACATACCAGCTCGTTACGTTAATGCATGCGAAAATGAGTTTCACAAAGTTAAATAAAGAGAATACGCAGGCAGCGACTGGCAACATTACTAGCACGAATATCTACAGTTATTTTTTTTAATTAAAAAATAGGTAGTTTTGAGTTCGGTTGAATGATTTTTTTTTTGGATTTCAAATTAATTTGTTACTATTTACATTTTTTACTATAAAGCGTAAGGAAGGAACATAATGTTGGACCTTTAATAACTGGGTATCGTACAGGTCCCGAAAAGACTAAATAAATTTTGGCACTGTCTTCCTCACTGTTTAAACCTAGCATTTAGACATAGTCTTTTTAACCCCCGACAAAAAAAGGGGTGTTATAAGTTTGACGTCGATGTCTGTCTGTCTGTCTGTCTGTCTGTCTGTCTGTCTGTCTGTGTGTGTGTCTGTCTGTGGCACCGTAGAGCTCAAACGGATAGGCCGATTTCGATGCGGTTTTTTTATTTGAAAGTTAATATCCGTGCGGGTGTTCTTAGCTACGTTTGGTTAATATCGATTCAAAATGGCCGCCTCCACAAAATGGCGGACAAAATATTTCTTCACAACCTACCTCAATATGGGTATCAAATGAAAGGGCTTGACTAGTAGAGTACTAAACGTTATAACAAATTTCAAATCCAAGATGGCCGCCACCACAAAATGGCGAATTATATAATATTTTTCACTACTACCTCAATATGGGTATCAAATGAAAGGGCTTGATTAGTAGAATACTTTGCACTATGACAAATTTCAAATCCAAGATGGCCGCTACCACAAAATGGCGAATTACATTTCCTTTTTTCACAATTCCCTTAATATGGGTATCAAATGAAAGGGCTTGACTAGTAGAATGTTGTACAGATAACAAATCTAAGGTAGTCGGGGGTTAATCAAAATTTTTAATTTTGTTCTTGTTTCCATATGAGTTGGGACAGCCCCTAACATAGGACGCTACTTGCGTTGAACTCTGGTGTCGTCACATCTTTCAGATACACATAGTGAGGCTGATGCAACGTCCAATTCTGCTGAGCGTCTCAAACAGCGGAAATATGCAAAGCTCGGAAGCGGTTTATATTTGAATCGTTTGGTGTTGAGACATTGGGCCCTTGGGAGTCGGGCGCTCGTTTCATTTCCAAAAGTTGCAATAGCTTATTTAAAAAACTGCTGGCATTTGTTTGGCTCAATGAGTAATTGCATTTGGTGTGGTGCCGATATGTACGATTTATTTTCGAAGTGGATATGGATGTGTGAATTTTGAATTTGAAGTAGATCTCAGGATATGAAGACTAATTTTTATCTATTCCTGTACTGAATGGCTAGGCTTATAAACTGGTGTAGCCTTAGATGTGGAATAAATAGAGCAGGGTTTTCCGCACGGTTCCTTTTTTCCAAAATACGAGAAATTTTCTCTATCCGACCAAATATATACGTTCTGTAAACATATATGTATTAATAGCCGGTATATATTAAATAAATAAATATTGGTGGATAATTCACACACAACACCATCTGACCCCAAACTAAGCAAAGCTTGTGTGATGGCAGCCAGATAGCTGATATAATACTAATATAGTTTTAAATACATACTTATTATACATAGAAACACCCAGACACAGTGCAAACATTTGAATTCATCACACAAATATTTGCACTGGGTGGGGATCGAACCCACGACCCTCGGCTTCGCAGGCAGAGCTACTACCAACTAAGCCACTAGGGCAGTCATTAATATTTGAAAAATTACTTACGTATGCCGAGATAACCCTTTTTTCATTAAACCAGTGTGCCATATATTTGTCCTGGCACTGTACACCTATAATATCGTCGGCAGCGATCACAGTCTCGTTAACAAATTAAAACTCAGCTCTCCGACGAATATTATTTAAATACACGAGATCGGGACGAGGCTGGAAGTTTCATCTAGATTATGACTGAAGTTTGATTGATTGATGTGATTACTAATATGCGTGTTGAAATGAGAGACAAAAAAGTATTCTTTAATATTAGAGTGTAATTACTATTTCAATTTTGGAACGGAGTTCTTTTCAGTAGACTTGGATAAAGGTATTTTGTTACGCGAATAAAAAAAAATGTGAGAGTGAAATTGAAGAAAAATGTGTAACGGAAGTGACGCGTAAATACTGCCCGTAATCAGTGTTGCTAGCTTTATTTTACTGATTATCGTATCATTAATAAAAAAAATTAAGCAGTGTAGTTTTGTAAATTGAGTTGCTTCTTTGTTATCCGAAGCAACTTCGTTCCTGTCTGGTGTGAAACCACCAAATCTTTGTAATGTTCATAACGTACGGGGCTTAATCACGATAAAATTCATTGAGAATAAGAATAATTTTATTACCACACAGAAAGTTACAAAATACACAAAAACTTAACAGGATAGCAGAGAAGGTTGACAATATTTAACAACATTACAGTGTTTGTGTATATAATATGTTCTATATGTTACAACATTACAGTGTTTGTGTATATAAAAGAAGTTTAGCATTTGAACAAAAGACATTGTTTAATTACCTCGATTATAACAATTAATATTAATAATACTTAAACAATGAATTATATCGTGATTAAGCCCCGTACATTGTAAACGTTATGATGTGTTCAAATCGCGAAAGTTAATCCAATCTTAATTAATCTTGTTGTTATTAAATGTCTTGATGTAGTTTGATGGTACAACAAAGATCCACGTTTCTCAAAAAAAATAGATAGACAGCAAAGCAAATATTTAATTATGAAATACGGATAATTACAATATGTAGGATGAAGATTATCTACACACAATTAAGTAGCTTCATAAGTGAATGAGCTAATTTGCAATGTAAACGCGAAAACCCTAACATTTATTGAAATAAATATATACTACAAAATCATCTTGTTACGTTACACTAACTAAACGTCATTAATAACTGTACACAGTGTAGCGAGTTACAGGCAGACTTCCGCCTCAAGGTCTCATAAATCACCCGTTCTCAAGTTAACCTTATTAACCGACGTGTTAGCTATGTCGCCGGGCGTTGCTCGTTAATAAGCACCGTAGAGGCGTAGCTAAAAATAACGAGTAATGAAAGTTTATCGAACACCTTTTTTGATGACTCATCTTTTCTTCTTACAATTTTTTTGCCGAGTTAAATAGAATGAGATTATACTGACAATATTATGGCGGCTTATATTGAGTATAATATTTTAATTCACTTCTTAGCCATCTATTACTTCCTTGTTATTATTATGATATTTCGTTTGTATTTCCTTTTTATTCGAAATGTCTTTGTAAAATAATTTAAAATAGCTATCGTTACTTTCATTGACGTTATGATGTTCTAACTGTTTCTTATTAATTTATTAGATATTTAGAATACTATTAGAGCCTAATATGAGCCAATACTGAGCGAAAGCCTTCCTACTCCATTTCCACCTATGCCGTAGTAGGCCAGTTTTGCTGATATCGCATTAGGTTGTCCCACCGTCGCTTTTTAGGCCTCATTAAAAAATTAAACCTTTTTTGTAAAAGTTTGTTTAGATATATTTTATTGCTCTTAACTGCACAAGTGATGCGAGAGATTCTCGCTCTCTGCTACAATCCGCTTACATATTAAAATCCTACAACATAAATACGTGCTCCTACAAAATTTATAGTAAAAGTAAAAAGAAAGTTACGTAAAATTGTAAAAAATCCTTGAAATAAGTGAATAAAATTGGTTAACAATATATAGTCACAAAAAGATAAGAATACAAGAGTACTAGTTATTTTCACTACATGCTTATTTTACATACATATACTGCCCACATCATTTAATAGGTCAGATCTTGATCAAAATTAAGCAGGACCGCATACAAAATTATGATTTTAAATTATACAAAAAAAGTCAACGCAAAGAAGTGAGAATTTTTCCTCCCTGCTTGTATTCAGTAAACCTGAGTTTACACTGTGTACTCAACACGTGTTTGTAATCACCATTTTAATAACCGCGCCCGGTATTGGGGCACAAATACGATTATGTGGTGCTGCCATTATTCCGCGGCTTAGATGAGTATTAGCTGTGCAGGTTCTCAAAATTACTTACTAAGCAATATAATAACTGATGCAGCCAGTTTAACAGGAAGTAGAGAAGAAGCAGTAACTCCCTGAGGCCAAATACGAGTACCATAGGTCCTTTAGTAAAATATAAAACCATCTTGATAAGTATTGTAGGTAGTTTCTGATAAGCAGTGGATGCCAGAATCCCAGTAATTTTAATTTCGAAACAAAAAGTACGCTTCAAAATCGATTCATTCGTTATGGCGTCATTATTTATATTTTAAAGCAATCCTGAATCATATTTTTCTATTCCACTTCTTTCTGATGTTACAAATCAGAAAATTAAGAATGTTTGGATGGTTGTTGCTTGATTGCGTCGAAACGACTGAACAGATGGGGCTGAAATTTTGAAGACTGTTAGAATATAGCGTGGAATTATCTATTTTTATCCTGGGAAAATAACTGGGAGAACGTGAATAATGCGGATAAAACTGTATGGCGATGCTAAAACTAAATAAATCGGCGCCATTGTAACAAATTTCACCCGTTTCATAAACTAATCAGTTTGCATAAAAAATATAATATTTCTGGCGTGGACGCAAGGCCAACTTTCGAAGGCATTCCCAACGAACTTTCAAAAGAAAAAAATACAAAGGTAAATGATGGGACCAAGAACTTTGTGAGTGAAACCGCGGGGTGTATTCTAGTTATAAAATATATTAAGAAACTATTCCCGGTAAAATTATATAAAATCGGATGCAAAAAGTGCCGTGTTTCAAAATCGCGTTACCTAGGAAATTTGTCGTAAAAACGTATTTTACGGGGTCGACTGAATCCTCCCTACTTACTGTTCTCGAATGATCTGATTGGAGAATTTTACGTTTTAAAAGCGTCCACACACAAGTCCTATAATCAGAGGAAATGACGTAAAAGTAGTGGGGCGGAGCTTACATCGCAACATAAATCACCAATCATATGGTGCGATGTAGGATATGTTTGGTGATTTATGGTTTTAGGACTCGTGCGTGGACGCTTTCACAAAAATAATTATCAACATCATCAACAGCCCACTAAATGTTCTCACTGCTGGGACTCGGGCCTTCTCTCGCAAGGAGAGAGTTAAGGCCATAATCACGCTGGATCGATGACTTCGAAAGGTACATGTCGGTTTTCTCACGATGTATTCCTTCACCGTTTTTAAGTTGGGGGCATTACATAAACACAAAAATAATGAATAAATATAAGTATGTGAAAGTAAAAAAAGAGTAAAACGTAAATTAGGTACTTGTATATGAAAAAGTCACAAGATAAACAGTCAATATAAAATATTACTGAAAAACTAGGAAGGATCCTCTCTATAAGCTTCACTGATGGATTACCTTGTGGATGTTTTAGTCGGTAGGGGTACCACTCTACAGGCGTCGATTCCGACATACTATGAAAGAGTAAGTATTAGTAAATGCATTTCCTCCGAATAAAATAAGATATTCTTGCCATGGGGTTTGTGGCTCGGATATCTACTTCCACATGGTGCACCCTGGGCAGTAACTTGCTTTTTTGGCATCTGGTTGTGAGATGGCTACTTTCCAGCAGTGGCAGCAACTTCTACACTTAAAGCAGCGCGTCTAGAAGTTCAGCGTAAGAAACTGGAAGACATATTATGTAGGAAGATTACTCGGTAGATACTCATAAAGGTCAAGTAAAATTTCCAAGTCTTCCAGATAAGTGTGTTTCGGAAGCACTCTCACTGGTGAAGTGCTCATTAGAAGAAAAGAAAGAACAGAGGTGGAATCACAACTATCCTTAGTAGCAGTCATGAGGGCGAATCTCACACTACCGACCATTGTCACTTGCTCGACACTGAGAGGTCGTATGTAGCGGAAGAACGAGAGGATCAATGTTTGTTGCTCAATAACTATCTAAGGACTGAAAAGATAAAGCTGAAATTCTTTACTCGAATTGATTTTAATCTCAAATAACACACAGATTACTTTTCACCCCAATAAATACAGAGTTCCCGAAGCCCGAAGGGATAGCTACTTTTAAATTATACGCGGACGACGTTTCAGACAGATCCTAGTATTAAAATAAGTAAAGATGAACACTTCGCGATCGACATTCCAGTAGTAGCCCCGATAGAAAATATTCACTTTATCCAATTCCGGGGAATCCTACGAGACGATATAAAATTGTTGCTCCCACAGCGGCCCTTAATAAATCCGCTTACCCCGCGCCCCTGCGCTCCCCCTGACGTATGATGAGGGGAATGCGTTCTGATAGTACCTAGAGATTGGAGATTGACAAAATTCTTACTCAGCTACAAAAAAAGAAACAATAGGCGTGACGACAGGTCCTACAATTATAATAAATAATTTGATGTAATGACAGTATTTAAATAGAATAACATATGTACCAATTTTCATTTTGATATTTTTAAGTTTAACTTACTTTATGATCATTCAAAGATGAATAGACAAGTCCATTTTAAAAGCACGAAATTATTAGAAAATGTATTTACCATTGGATAACTCACTCATTTTTAAGTTACTTTTGTTATGAAACCAGATTCCTAAACGCAATATTTTAATATAGCTACCATACAAACTTTACGCGCGACGCATAGAAAATACGACAGTGTGACGTCACGCTTCTGTAGTGATTTGTATGATGCGTTTTTGTGAGAGCCCAAAATTGTGATTTTAAAATCGTGATATCACGGGAAGTTTTTAAGATAACAAAGTAATCCTTTCATTTATATTTCAGTTATTGAGTAGCCTTTTGATGGCATATTAAATCAAAAATGAGTCGTCATGCCTGTTGAAATGGTTTAAGCTACCAAGTACCTCATATTATGCGATAGTCACTTTTTAGTTGAGAGAACGTTGAAAGTGCAGCCAAAACGCTTCGTACTAGTCTTTTGAATATCAGCCATGAAACGATGGAGCTGTTTCTGTCTCGTCACTCTAAGTCAGATTTCGTCATTCAGCCGGAGTTTTTTTTAATCTAATTGTTTTTTCTGTCAGTAAATAAATATTTTTATCTCTTGACGATGAGCACAGTGCAGTGGCAATACACAAGTAATGATTGAGGCGTATCAAGTATCATTAGCTAAGTTACGCAACAAGCTTGCTCATAGCAGCACAGATACTGTGCTGCTCCTTGTTGCGTACCATCAAGCACATGACTTGCTCGTTTCGTCACTTTAATTTTAAAAAGCATTTTTTTCCTCAAAATGTGTGTTAATAGCCTTTCGCAACCTTTTAATCTTCAGATTTTCTTCTGAGACACCGTGATCTCCCAACAAATAGAATTACGCTGTAATTCAAATAAAACAAGAGATTGCTCACTTTATCTCAAACAGTACAAAAAAAACTCGCCAAACGAGAGCAAAAATTGTCTGTTTAAAGGTTCCGTACCTACTCAAAACGTGTTATTAATCTACTCGTATCATTATTACAACAGTGTTTTTTTTTACCAAAAGACATGGTTGTAGTATAATTTAAAAAAAGGATAGTCCTAAATGCTTGACTTTTTCAGTACAGACACAATTTTCAGTAATTCTACCGCCAAAGAGTAGTGTACAAACGGTCCGTGTTCTTGTTTTTTCATTAGTTGGACCTTTGCCACTAACTATCAGGTGGACCATGAAGTAGTTAGTCACTTTTTACAAAAATACTAGCCGAATGCAATTTTCAACAAAGGGTCCAACTACAACAGAATATTGAAAAAAGGGAATAGGGTTGATTTGTACTTTATATTTTCTAAATACTGTATGACGCTGTGCCGTAATGAGTAAGTATGTTTGTTGCTATCAGACACCTGTTTTGTTTGTCTACGCTGTTTATTTTACTCATATCACATGAACATAGTTCAGTAGTGGTAGGACTCTTGGTAGAGTCCGCCTGGGGAAGTACCACACCTTTGCCAGTTATTCTACCGCCAAGCAGTAATTTGCAAACATCGCTGTGTTCCGGTTTGAAGGGCAATGTTTCCAGAGAAATTACAGGGTTTAGAGATATAAGATCTTAGATCTCTGGGTGACGAGTGCAGTGAAGTGCTAGGTAATGATTTGGACTCTTCATGTTCCAATAGCTGTGTGTCACTGTGCTGTTATGTGTCAGGCATGTTGCTTACCATCAGACACATGTCCTGATCGTCTCGTCACTCTTTATTTAAAAAAAAAAAAAAAAAAAACATAATTTTATTAAAAATGCAAAATTGGGTGACGGAATGAACAAGGCCTCCACCTACTGGTAAGCAACATTGCAGCAGAGTGACATGCAGTTAGTTGAATACGATGAGCCCAAATCACTGTCTAGCATTACACTGTGCTTGTTACTCAGAGATATGACTAAAATTGCGGCATAGTAACTGGCAAATTTGTGGTATTTTTGATTCTGTGAATACCACCACTACTACAATAATAATAAATATTGGTGAACAATTCACACACAACACCATCTGACCCCAAAGTAAGCAAAGCTTGTAATATGGCGGCCAGATAGCTGGTATGTAATACTTGTATAGTTGTTAATACATACTTTTTATGCATAGAAACACCCAGACACAGTACAAATATTTGAATTCATCGCACAAATATTTGCACTGGGTGGGAATCAAAACCACGATCCTAGGCTTAGGCAGAGTTACTACCCACTAAGCCACGAGGCCATTCATTAATGTATATGATATAAAGTGAATAAGATTTCTTTTTTCAGTATAATGTATGAAACTCTTCCTATTTGATAAAACATATTGCCTTCTATCAGGCACCTGTCTTAATCGTATCGGCCCTTCATTTAATTTAACTTTATCAACACAATACCAAATTTTCCTCAATCTGCCACGGATCCCTAAACCCGTCTCGCTGCGGTGACTCTCTAAACGGAGACAACGATTTTGCATAATGAGGACCTGTACACGATTAGGTTTTAACGATGATGACTCAACCAGAGCAGAAAAAACTCGTAAAAAACCAACTCTAACCCATCGCGTTATAGTTCAAAATAAAACTGAAGAGGTATTTTTGTCTCGTCTAATTTACATTCAGGCTGCGTCAGTAGGCGTCATGCTCAGTAGACAAAATAATGTATTCCGCGTAGATACTCCGACGTAGATTAAAAAAATAACCAACAGTTTCCTTTGATGGAAGTTTTCTCTATTTTTTTTTCCTTTCTTAATTTTTACTCGACTTTTTTCATGTTTGCTGGTTCTTTCCGCTTTATAATTGGTCTTTGCTATGGAAATCTGGAACAAAGAATGGGAAGCGCCGTAATTTACTCGGATTTCGAACTCGTTATCTTGATCTCAACTTTTGTCGACTTTTTGTTGTTTTTTTTTACGATTGTCTTGTTTGGGACGTTGAGATCTTTTGAGCAATCACTGTTTTTGTTTCTGGTCTTCTTTAAGATTTTTAGATGAAATATAGCGTCATTTGTTAGTGTTTTTTTTGGAAAAAAACTGAATCGTTGAACGTTTTAGTCTGTTCGTTCGTGCGTCTGACAGTCAAGAAAGACTGCTAATCCTACTAGAGTCTGGCCAACGAAAGTAGATACTGGATTTTTTCGCAAACTTTTTACATGACAACACTTCAGTGTTCCTACCATCGGATATTTACCCTACGAATTGGGATATTTTAAACAGAAAGTACTTAGGGACACTTGATTCCAAAAGGGCATTTTCAAAACAAACTGATTTAAACATTATATGAAATAAGTTTTAAAAATTCGTATGTGATCTAAAATTGTTTTCATCAAAAATAAGTACGACGCATGTACGTGTTGGCGATTATTTCAAGAGCAATACTAAGCCTTAAGTTGGCCTAATAAATAGATTCATTAATTACGCTATTTAATAGAGAATAGCTAATGCAATTTCATGTAAATTTTCGGCGATAATCCGAAAGATTTGGTAGAATCAGTATCAGTGTATGGTACCCCCATCTCTGACACAACAAAATGGCGTATTTTTTATGTTTCGTAGTAGCTGGCTTGTGTTTATTTTTGGCGAGATTTTCAGTTTAGGGATGCCATGCTGATATATTTTAAATTTGCCGCGCTTTCTCAGTATCAACTTTCGTTAGCCAGACTAATATGTTATAATGTTAGGATGTTTGTTGCTCAATACCGTTGAAACGCCTGAACGGATCAGATAAAATTAGAAAATGTTTGTACTGGGAAAATGACGAAAACAAGGTAAGGACTTAGGCAGGTATAATGGCGGGGCGTTGAAATATTATCTACCCAACAAAAAAAACATCAAAGCTAACTCACAGTTGGCGGAGGTATCGCGTTATACATATAAAAATCCCGCGGTAAAGCTATTGCAACATAATAATATCTTTAAGAACGTATGCAACACACTTTGCTATACAAATGTAGTATGTAAGTCGTAATAACAATAAGATTTAAAGTCGAATGATCTGGTGGGTGGCAGGTTTTTTCGTTACTGTTTTATCTCTTCCATCTCTCTCTTTCTTAGCGATTTCGTGGTGAAACAAATAAAAGTATATTTTCTTTGCAAGATATTTTTATAGGTTTACACTTGACTGCCATCTAGCCTGATGTTAAACAATGAGGTGGTCTACGATGGAGCGTGTTTACCTAGAAGAAACCGATTCACTCTCGATTTGATGACACAAGGATTGTCACTATCGGGAAAAACCCACACAGGCAACGTATTCCACAGCCTTCACGTTTTTATCACAAAAGTAGAGTCAAATCTCTTCGTTCGTGTCTTTGGAACATCAACCATGAAACGATGTCGGTTTTTCGAGCTACGAGTGCTACATACAACTACTCAAAATAGGTATACATAAACAAAATATCCTAATATATAAAAGTTATCATATCTTAATCTTCTTACCTACTAATATTATTCACTCATTTAATCATTTTCTTAGGTTTACATTTTTACAATATTTGTATATAAAAACAACATAAAAACATTATAAAAACCTAAACCTATTTCGCCGCCAGCAGCGGGGCAAGGCCCAAGCTACCGGTGGTTAGGGCTGCAGACTGAGGAACCTCCTGACGATGCGCGCTGTGTCAAGGATGACCGCCTTCTGCATCTGACCCTTGATCCAACCGTCTAGCGAAAGTCTCTTGAGATGTTGGTCGTGACTTTTCGCTATAAGGCCGTTTGCCGACACGACTAATATTATTATTATTAACGCGAAAGTCTGTAACATTGTATGGATGTATGTTTTTTATTTCACGTAAAAATTACAAAATGGATTTGGATGACATTTGGTACATAGACAGACAATAGTCTGGGATAACATTTTAGGCTATTATCCCGGGAAAATAAAGGAATTAGCAGCAATGCGAGTGAAACCACGAAGCACTCCTAGTATATCCATAAATATACTGATTGATGAAATGGGACTGGAACTGTTATGCCAGCGACCCAAGGCTGTCCTCCGCTATTTCAAGGAGCTTGGCTGGTTTAGGTAGGCTGACAAGAGGGAAGTGCACAAAACAGTACTAGCGGGACGACAGTGCAGTCCAATCACCCTCATAGGCAAAGACATTCTAGTGCGAAAAAGACTTCAAAGTTTTGAACATCGCTGCAAAATAGCTAGCTTATCGGGTTTTTATCGGATACACTTCGAAGAGTGTGCAACTGATATCCATGACCTTATACCGCCTTGCCCTTTTTTATATCGTACTTCTCGTAACTCGAAGAAGCGGCACCGTTTCATGGTGAATATTCCAAAGACACGGACGAAGAGGGTTGACTCTACGTTTGTGATAAGAACGTCTAGGCTGTGGAATGAGTTGCCTGAGTGGGGTTTTCCCGATAGTTATGATCTTGGTGTCTTCAAATCGAGAGTGAATCGGTTTCTTCTAGGTAAACACGCTCCACCGTAGACCGCATCGTCGCTTTAACATCAGGCAAGATGGCGGTCAAGTGTAAACCTGTAAAACAGTAAACCTATAAAGGTAAAAAAAACCTGAATTAGAATTAGATACTGATTGACAAGGTAATTATTTATATATCTTGACGGTTGAAACCCTAACCTATGATATCGCAGTCACTACTGATCACATCGTTTAAGTGGTTCGTGCATATCACGTTACTCAAACACCTATCACAATACATAATTACCCCATCCAGTGGAAATTGATCGATTGACGGCTAACCTTATCAAACTGCAGGTTAGTAATATATATTTCAGAGTTAGTTTAGTAGTTAGTGTGGTTTTACTGATAAAATAAACAAATGAATGATACTGGACATATATACACAATACCATCTAACCGCAAATTAAGCGAAGCGTGTACTACGGGAGCATTTATGAAAACATTTATGTGCAAATAGATAAATGGTATGTGACTGTGCTGTTATTCATAAGCAGTCTACTAAATCCAAGGCCCTCTGCCGGGGTTCGTGGCCTTCCCTCATAAGGAGACAGTCAAGGCTTTAACTCACCGCGCTGCCCAATTGTGGGTTGACTGGTGATGAAAGACCTCGATGATTCTGGCAATATGCTAGTTCCCATGGTAGCATGATATTTTGTTGTGATTCAAAACAATTGAATCACACCCAAGTTTAACTAGCTTCAAAACTAAATGAAAATGCTAGCCTATCTACCAAACTTACATAGTTTTAGCGAGTTCCTAAGAAGTGATGGTAAATTTAGGATACGTTATTAAACAATTGACAGTTTTAATCAAAATTTAGGTGAGTAAAAAATAAGTGACATTCATCTTTACAGTAAAACAGTGATATATAACTAAATTTCAATGAAAAACCATTTATTGGACAAGTATGGAATTACCAGAAGTTGACTAACAATATCTTAACATTATTATCGTAAGATCAAGTTATAAGCACTTACCAAGTATCAATTACCAAGTAATGCGAGGATTTTGGCACCAAGTCCGCTTGGCTCTGGGTCAATACCGTAAATAGCCCAGGCACAGTAATAAAACAGCAAATCAATGAGACAGCTATACCAGCAAAATCAAAACAGTTTTTATTTGACAGTTGAAGGCAGATCATGTCCAAATCTTTGGCATATTAATGGTGTATTTTTTGGTGTTGATTAGGCATGAACGACGGCCCACTGAGTTTCAGTGAAGTTAGGCGTTGAGTTTTCTGTGAAATTTTAAAGCTAAGACAAACTTGTTCACGTAACCCTGTAAAATACTCAGAGATGTCTTCGTGATTCGAATCCACGACCTCACAACCGTTATAACATTAAAACGTCACAGGAACAACTCGGGGTGCACTATTAGTATTAAATAACCCTATCACAAAACTTAAATAAGTCATGTTTTTTGGTCTAGAGTGAAAGGGCATTAAAGACATAACGTATCTGATAGCCAGAAATAGATACGCTGACCAGAACAACACAGGGCCACGCAGCTAGTGGAGCATGAAGAGTTCAAAATCATTACCGAACATTGCATTGTGCTCGTCATTCAGAGTTAAAAGATGATTTATTTCTATACTCTGTAGTATGTCTGAAAACATTTCCCTTAAAACCAAAGAGTTTACACATACTACGTATAGAGTTAGCACAAACGTTTTACACTGAAAGCACGGGTAGCATCGTCCTTGCCTTGTCGCTCTTGCGAAAATGTCATACTTTTGTCGCGCCACATCACTCTGTTGCCATAGAAAGTAAGCACGTCATCTGCTCACGATTGACACAAAGGAACCATTAAAGGAAAATTTAACTACATGCGTAGTATATGTAAACTCTTTGCTTAAAACTGAAGCCAGTGATGACGTTACATATTGGCGGTAAAACAACTGACAACGACGTAGTACTTCCCCAGACGGACTCTGCAAAAAGCCTACCATTGCAAACTACGTACTAACCACTAGGCTGCCACAACTTTAACCAATAAAAAAATATAATTTATGAGACACTAAGTCCCTAAATTACATTTATTAATGTCCAGAGCACATTCTACGATAAAATAAAATAAGGCGTTAATAAAAGTTAAATGGCGTAGACTCCATATTGATGCCTCTAAAGAAACCCATTCAATTTTACTGTATTTTTATGAGAGCCAGCTAGAAGTAAAACACTGCTGAGTCATAACAAACCACCGGCAATGCAGTAGAACTACTTATATGGATCCAAGACGTGATCTACTTTTGCCAGTAGTAAAAGCATTCAGTACCAAACGGGAACGAGGCGTATTGCGAAGAATGAAAAGTTTCAAACTGATTATAAGATAGCGGTAGTGCTATCTCCTAGATTTGTAGTTAATTGATAAATTTCGAACAATGATTGAATTTTTTATCTCGGCAAAATAACTGAAATAGGGCCCACGCGAGTCACTCTAAGTGGTAATAAAAGTTACACAAACACAATATAGATTATGTAATAACCCTATTTTCTAACAGTGTTCTTACTGTAACAGTTATACTGTGGCGACCCCGCATCCCATAGTCCTATGGGACGTGTCACCTCGCGATTGGGACGCCATTAACTAGATTCCGTCTTATCCTACTGGAAGCCGCTGTTTCTTTTAACTATCTATCCGATTACCGAAACCCTTGTGGGGACCTCAGGGTAGGAAGTGAATCTCGCGTCATCGGGAAATAAGAATGAATTGGCGGTACGATTGCGATACTCAGTGATAAAGATGGATAAAAAACTCTGAAAAGAGTGCATAGATAACAAGAAGAAAATTAAAAAAATTGATTAACCCTCGACTACCTCAGATTTGTTATCTGTACAACATTCTACTAGCCAAGCCCTTTCATTTGATATTGAGGGAGTTGTGAAAAAATACATGTATTTCGCCATTTTGTGGAAGCGGTCATTTTGGATTTGAAATTTGTCATAGTGCAACGTATTCTACTAGTCAAGCCCTTTCATTTGATACCCATATTGAGGTAGGTTGTGAAGAAATATTTTGCCCGCCATTTTGTGGCGGCGGCCATCTTGAATCGATATTAACCAAACATAGCTAAGAACATCCGCACGAATATTAACAATAAAAAGTTGAAGTTGACGCAATCTTAAACACGTACTGTCATGTCAAAGCACGTTACAAAAACTCTCAAAAAGGAATATTTTTTCCCGTTTTTGTAACATTCTTGATTCATGCTCCGCTTCTATTGTTAGTAGCGTTATGTTCTATAGCCTTCCTCGATAAATGGACTATCAAGTTCAAGCAAGTTCAAACAAACAAACAAACTCTTCAGCTTTATAATATTAGTATAGATATAACAAGCAAATATGAATAAATAAGTCTTAAATTTAAGGAGAAGAGTAATAGTTTTTTGTATTTTATTTTATTGCTGTTTGGTCTATTTTTAACCGACTTCCAAAAAGGAGGAGGTTATCAATTCGAACCGTATGTTTTTATTTTTTTTATAAAATCAGGAATTGCCTGGATCCCACATCACAGGTTGCCCTAGATGGAGTGCAATGCAAACTAGCACAATGGGCTTGACTAGTAGAATGTTGTACATATAACAAATCCGAGGTAATCGGGGGTTAATCAAAATTTTCAATTTTGTTTTTGACGTGACAACGTCTTATAAATTGGTTTGCCGGGTGACACTGCAAGAAACTGCGTTACGCTCCGCTCACGTTATGCGCTCATAACGAGAGCGAGTGAGAGGCACGCGTCCCTTCCACTCGGTCATGGTTAGCCCGCCTAAGAGCGAGAGAGACAGACATAAAAAGTGAAAGGCACGCGTCCCTTCCGTAAAATTATTTTACCACTCAAAGTCGTTGTCACGTAAAACTTTCGCCCGTATACCGACTTTACAGGCAACCAATTTTTTTGTTTTATTTTTATATTGTGACTCAAACTAATAGTAATATTACAGTAAAATACTTATGAACTAGTGCCAGAAGCGGCCTTATCTCTCCCAGGCAACTAGCGTTAAAGAAAATCGCCTACATACAGCAAGGTGGTGGTGGTTAAGTGGGGAAAGTTACTATTTGAAAGTCAAACACAAACCTAAATGCTATAAAAAAAGTAAACATTATTCCAGAATGTTCCAATACATTTATGTTCTTCGCTATTTATACGACAGTATGACTATGAATAGTAATCCATAACCGGAAATAAAAACTATTAACTCCCCCTTAACTTCCTCATGTAAAGTCAATGGCCTCCCGAATCTCCCATCGAATTATGATAACTCGATGTTGATAACACACCTAATAACCGGAACCTCTCACAACAGATTGTTTTATGAATTGAAACGAGGGATTGCGAAATAATACCTTTATACGCTGTCTAAGTTACTTAAACAAAACCATGAATTATAGACTACAGGGCCATGAACAAAATTGACAGGTCATATGAACCACCATGACCTATGTAGGTTGATAGAAGGGTACAAAATAATAAGATGCTACTATAATGGATTAGAAGAGGTGTACTTGCACTCAGTTGGGCAGCTTACAAATGCCAGCATAGTACCGAGTTTTATTATTTTATACCCTTTTTAGTTTGAAGTTATCCGCGAACTCACATAAAAATGGTGTACATGTATGAGTACATTATACAGTCTATATATCTTTGTGTCTTCAAATCGAGAGAGAATAAAACTCTTTTTTTTGTAATAAAATGTGACGAGACGAGACATAACAGCACAGTGACACGCAGTTATTGGAACATGATGAGTCCAAATCATGGCCTAGCACTGCACTGCGCTCGTCACCCATAGATCTCAGATGTTATATCTGTAAGCCACGTAAAATAAAAATAAAAGTAGTAAATAATAGTAATAGTGTAAAATAATAAGATTCGGTACTATACTGGCATTTGTAAGCTGTCCAACTGAGTGCAAGTACACATCTTTTTATGATCTTTGTTTATTTTTAATGTCTATTGTCAAAAACTAAAAAAATAAGAAAATAAATGAATATGTGAAAAATAATATTAAGAAGTCTTTTAAGTAAACAAATTCCATTGTAGACCGCATCGTAACTGAACATCGGGCGAGATGGCGGTAAAGTGTAAACCTATAAAAGTTAAAAAAGAGTACGTACAGTCGAATTGAGAAACCTCCTCTTTTTTAAGCCGATTCAAAAAGGATACATAATACTGAGGTTGAGCCTCAGGAAATACTCCTAAAACTAACTAAAGTGTTAGGTAATGATTTGGACTCTTCATCTTCCAATAGCTGCGTGTCACTGTGCTGTTATGTGGCAGGCATGTTGCTTACCATCAGGCAAATGCCTTACTCATCTCGTCACTTCTTATTAAAAAAAAAAAAATGTCAAAGCCTTCCGTAAGGTTGTTTACTAGCAGTATTAGGTAACTATAACAGCACAGTAGGCACATCTTTTTTCATCGCCTTCCAAAAAGAGGAGGATTTTGTATGTATGTTACGCGATAACCGGCAATAGTGTTTTTTTTAATCTTTTATATGTTTACACTTGTCCGCCATCTTGTCTGGTGATAAACGATGATGCGGTCTACGATGGAGCGTGTTTACCTAGAAGAAACCGATTCACCTGGATTTGAAGACACACATATTGTAACTATCGGGAAAAACCCTCTCAGGCAACGTATTCCATAGCCTTGACGTTCTTATCACAAAAGTAGAGATTTTGATGGTTGTTTTTTTGTTTGGTTGATCGTGGTTCAGAGGTGGTCCCATACAAATTTTATCGAAATCGGTGCAGTGGTTTTGGAAATAAGAACAAAAAAAAACTTTACTTTCGTTACGTATTGAAATACTTGATTCAAAAAAATATCATTTGCAGAACTACAGCAACAAAGAGACGCCAACTTTTCCCAGTCAAGTTATAAACAAACATGTTTCGCCTGGCAGAGTGCACACGGATCGTCGCCAAGGCGTCCTCATTTGCATTCAGTGCCCGACAAGACTTGACAACATTCTGCTCAGATTTTTCGAGGAACATTGTTCTTCGTAATAATTTCTGTTGAATGAAAACTGCGAAGGCAGAATCTTGCTTAACGACGCGGTACGCAGTGGGGTACTGTGGTAAGGTTTCTTGAGATCTGTAACAAAAATATACTCCACTACAGATTGTATATTATACAGGAGGAACAAAAACGTTTTATGACGATAAAATGAAAAATCATTTTGACATTTTCTTGATCCGAAGTCCACTTTTAATTGGTTTCAAATAAAGGGGAGATTCTGAAATCGGTTGCATTTGTTTTTCTTTAGGATGTATGTATGTAACGCGAAAGTTCCACCAATTCTGAAATGATTTTAGTGATTCGTATTTTGTTTATATTATTGTTTGTAGCTTTTGGTGGTTCATTTGACCCATAAATTTTGTTCACGGGCCTGTACTCTATTAGTATCTATAAACAAAAACCTAAGATTTACTTACCTCGATGATGTATTGGTTTTTTTTCGAAGAAAATTAAATTATCGTAAGAGAGTAACTAGATGAGCAACACGTAATGCTGATGGTAAGCAACACAACTCCATAAGAGTCCCGTTACACGCTGGTATTTAGAACTCATTAAAAAATGACGAGAAATCGGAACATAATCATACCATTGAACTGCCGTCACTTCCGAAGAGTATGTTATAATGATATTCTTTATTTATATATTTCTTTTATGCGTGTGTTTGTCACTGAACTCCTCCTAAACGGCTGGACCAATTTAAATGATTTTTTGTATGCGTTTGAGTGACGACCTGCGTGGTTTAGTTTCACACACCAGCTCTTCATATGGCGCTGCAGTCGGTATCTAGGTTATTATCCGAGCGAATTCGGGACGGGCACCTAGTGATGATATATAAATATGTACGCTACGGATAGTCCGGTAGAAAAACATCATATCATCTTCAGAAACCTTAAATCTCAGTTACCGCATGCCTGTTCCGAGATAATACAGCAGAGTTTGATAAAAACTGTCCCTGACCTTTGACCTTTGTCCTTTCGGCGACGTAGGTACTGAACGCCAGTGTTTTTCCGCCGCGAACGCCGGACGCGTAACCCCCGCCTCGCTCCATGCTATTTCAAACAACTTACCTTATTTTACTTTAACTTGGCAAAGATGTGGAAACTTCCTTTCTTTGTAAGTGAGCAGCTATTTTCGGTACTTCACAAGTTTAAGGGCTTTTTGATAGGATTCTTAGCGAAATAAAGTTGCGAAATTGATATTTGATTACTTTATAAAAATTCTGCGTTGAGTGAAATTTTCTGATTGCGACAAAACTGTGTTTGGGAAGTTGTACGACGAAATTGTTTTGGGCAATTTTGTTTTTGTAACTTTATTTTTAAAGGTCTATTGTTCTAAAATGTTGAAATTTAATAAAAGCTTAGTGTGTAGATAGGACGTGCAATTCCTAATCTATAGGTCATAGATTCAAATCCCGCATGTGCCTTTGAGTGGTTTCTTAAAGATGTACAGATTTGTCATCATCATCATCATCATTATCTATAACAGCTAAGCAAACTTTAGTGAGAAAACAATGAGATCGGACATGCTACAAGAAGGAGGTTGTTGAGAAAATGACTGTGTTATCCATGAGTCCGTATTTGGCCAGCATGGTTGGTTCATAGTTTTGACTATCTGTGCCAGCGGTTGCACCTGCATTTTAAGGGATTTTTTTTTCACAGACCCCTAATTATTTTCGTCAAATAATAATAGCCTATCTCATGTCTTAGAATATTAGCTATTTGGTAATTAAAGTCCCGTCATAATCAGCCCACCAGTCTCAGAGATTAATTGGGATAAACAGACAGACAGGCAATAATTTAACAAGAACAATACGAACGAGGTAGTCAGGGGTATATTAAAAATTTTGATTTACCCCTGACTACTTCGGATTCGTTATTTGTACAACACTCTATTAGTCAAGCCCTTTCATTTGATACCGATATTAAGAGAGAGTTGTGAAAAAATAAATGTATTTTGCCATATTGTGGTAACGGCCATCTTGGATTGGAAATTTGTTATAGTGTGTTAGTATTCTAATAATGAAGCCACATACACTACACTACAAACCTAACTAACTACTTACACTAAGCACACCTGAATTATCTATAGACCACTGTAGGTCTATAGATAATCAAGATGTTCAAGCCCACTACCAATCGGAAGCGTACCCAGCATGCTGGCGGCATTACCACGCTGAATGGCAATGCTTATGCGTTGGGCCAAATAAACGACAGCATTTTGGTCACGCGTCGCGTCGACCAAGCGCTCGGATAGGCTTTTGAAGATGAGGTGAGCTCCCGGCCCCCACGGTCCCAATGTCTCAACCCCAAAGGGCAATATGTAACCACTTCCGAGGGTTGCATATTTGTGCCGTTTGAGTCGCTCAGCTGAATGAATGAAGTTCATTTATTTGATATCCATGTTGAGGTAGATTGTAAAGAAATATTTTGCTCACCAGGGAGCCATGTTAAATCGATATTAACCAAACATAGCTAAGAACATCCTCAAAAAAATTACCTTCAATTAAAAAAACCGCATTGAAATGGATCCCTCAGTTTGAGCTCTTCGGTGCCACAGACAGACAGACAAAAAGACAGATATCGACGTCAAACTCATAACACCACTTTTTTGGGCGGGGGTTAAAAATAGTTTTTTTAGAAATAGTTACCGTAAACATTTTCTTTTGAATTTGGATAAAATCCGTTAATTTGATATAATATACAATTTTATTAATATGTAGAGATTATCTATTAAGATGCCACGAACCTCAGCAGTGGGAATATGAAATTGGCTACTTATGAATCAAAAAGTTGTTAAGTTGCGTTGTCTGACCAATGTCCAACTTTACACTAAAGGTAGTCTAGCTTGTCACGGCTCTCATTAGACTCCCAAATCCCGCTAACGATGAATTACCATAGCCTTTGAGGGTAATGTGCGAGCGAGCTCACATTCCTGAACGACGGGCGACTTCCAGCAAACTTGCGCGTCGCCCTTTGATGAATTGAAAACAAGTTTCGCGCTTGGCACAAAACTTAAGCCTACTCCGATCTAATAATGAAAATTTTACATTAACCAGGCGACCCGGTGAGATGGTAAATGTTGTTTTGCCATATACAATATGAAGATATTTACGGTAGGTACACATGTTGTTTTTATAAATTGGGGGTTGGTGGAGCAAGCTTGAATATTGTTAAGACCTAAGTAAACGTTTAAAGGCAAATTATACAAAAAAAACTATTATTGCCCAAGAAATGAAAAATGAGTGGACCATCCTCATTTTTTTCCTGCAAATAATAATAATAAAATATAACTTTTTTCACGGTAGAATAATGGCTGTGAGGTTGTGTAGGGGCGCACACTTTTAATACGATGGTGGTGGCTTTACCCTACTGAATACACGGGAGTCCCTGGAGCCTGGAGGATGAGGTTCTATACTCCGTTTACGGGCGCCAGTCCCGTGTTTGAGAACAGGATCTGTGCACGGCCCCGCTGGAGGTGATGGCACAAAGATGCCATGGAGCGAGTGGGTATTTTGGGGCTTATTCTGAAAAGAGCCGGTGGCCAATAACTCCTCGAGGCGATTTGCCCTATTATTACTGAGTGGGACAAGAGGACCACAGCGGGATATAAATGTCAGATAGCAAAAGCTGAGGGGTCTTAGTCGCTACGCAACCGCCCCACGAAAAAAAATCATCGAGGTCAGAGTTAATAGTTTTCTTCTAAGTCTGCCTACATCATCTTTAACAACATCATTTGTTACTAGAGGGTCTGCCGCCTAACGGAAACTGTCTTAGCTTTGATGCCGCCGTCTTTTTTCTTTTCGCTTGGATAGATAGAGACAGCAATGGCAAAGCTAAAGCCGACTTAGGTAGGCAGTAGAAGGTCAACGCATTCTTAGCCGCAATAAGCTTGTGACTTGCGTCATCTCAAAAGACTGGACTTTCTCACATCGCAGTTTACGAGTTCGCAACTGACCTCTTGGATCCTTTGAGTTCCCGCGGCCGTAGGCACGGGAAACTCAACCTACGGCCGAACTTCCCGGGAGGTATCCCGGGAATGTTTCACTTTTAGGATTATCTTGAGTAAGTAGTTTAGGAAGACGCATGCCTTGATCTGTAGGTATTTACGATAAAAATAGACTTATTGTCATCGTTATCGTTCCTATTCTAGTTGTAGACATAGTTCTATATAGAGAATTGAATTATTTTGATCAATTAAAAATATGTGTTTCAGTTTCTTTTTCAATTTTGAAATAATACTTGGCATATTACAAAGCATTACATGAACAAACTCATAAGTACATGTAACCCACTAAATATTCCCACCACTGGGGCTTGGTTCCTTCTCTAGCATAAAGAGAAAGTTACAGTCATGATCCACCACGCTGCCCAATCGGAAGTTGACGGTAGATAAAATATAACCTTGAAAAAGAAGTTTTTTTTTATCGCGTATAGGTCCGCGTTTGACCACCACCTCGCCTGATGGTAAGCGACGGTGTGGTCGAAGATGACGCCCGTTGACCTAGAAGGTATCTATTCACTCTGACCTTGAAAAGTTCAGTCAAAAGTGGATTCAAACCGTTTAGTACGGATTTTGTTTCTTGGAACATACGGGTAGATACTTCAGATCATTTAAAATATAGCTATTATGCTACTAGCAGCGCCCCTCGGTTTTACCCGCGTGGTTTCCGTACCCGTTATTTCCTCGGGATAAAAAAGACCCTATGTGTTCTTCCAGACCATAATATATCTTTATTTCAAGTTTCAACCCGATGCGTTCATATGCTAATAACGTGATTGAGCAACAAACATCCAAACATACAGTGACATTTAAATAATATTAGTAGGATTATGTAGTTCTCAATATGTTTTAGTTTAGTTATGTAGTAAATACCAGTAAAATATATATATACGGTCGAATTGAGACACGTCCTTTTTTGTTAGTTAAAAATATGTAATAATGTCTATTTGAACTATTAATTGTAATCAATTTTATTATTTAAGTATTCCGCCATTGGACAAACAAATGCAACAATTAAGGACAGGAAATGCGGCCGATGACGGTATCCAATGATAACGCAAAGTTTCCTCCCATTCAGACTTATCGGCCGGTCCCATCGATAGCCAAACTCCTAATTCCAGCGCCAATATCAGTAAAACAAGAAAAATATAAACACAGAGAAACAAAAGGTATTCGCAACCGATCGAGATATCAGCGCTGGTTTACTAGGGTCGGATTTATAGGGCCTGCCACCTGCGGGTGCGCGCTCCAACCCTGTTTTATATCACGGAGCTCTGAGAATACTTAGGCAAATTTGCAATATTGAAAACCCGATACCTTGTTCCAATGAATTATATTTTACAGAAGCGATTTCGGAGATTATATAAGTGTTTTTTGATAGTATAATGTGGTGAGACGAGCAGAACGTGCCTGATGGTAATCAACATGCTTGTGCATAACACCACAGTAACACGCAACTATTGGAACATGAAGAGTCCGAACCATTACCTAGCAACGCACTGCGTTCGTCGCCCAGAGGTATTGATTGTGGAAAAGGGAACGTGAACCACACGGATAAAACCGCTGAGCACTGCTAGTATGTATTAAAATACAAAATAAAATGACACAACCCTAAAGCTAGTGAATCAAATAGCGACCTCGTCGCTAAAAGTAACCTCTTCCAGGCAACTGTACGTAGAATAATAGTAGAAACTTGTTAGTTATGTAGTATAGTTTTTTCTTAGCAACAAATCTGCCACAATGATATAGTATCATGCTGTTATTTGATCATGAAAAGTAAAATCATAGTAAGCAAAGCACTAAACTCGTCACCCAGATACTAAAATACTTATCTTTTTTCCTCGAAAATGTACAATTGTCTAAAACAAAATTTTCTTGTAACCGGACAACAGTAATGTTTGCACATCACTGCTTGGCAGTTGAATAATTGGAAAACTTATGGTAGGTACTTCTTCACGCGGATTCTGCAAATACTCATATAATTAGAAAATACCACGCTAATGTATTGAAGTATAGATTTAATTATTTTTTTGGGCAAAATAAAAGTAATTTTACAACCAAACTTATACCACCTAAATTCAACAAATAAAATATTTGCATTAATTATTCAGAATTAACAAACAATTCAAATTTTTACCCAAAAACCACAATTCAAAATACAGTTAATTTTCTCCTAATAAAGTTTACCGAAGTCCGGCGAAACCGCACTTAACTATTTAACAAACGACTGATATACAGGGTACAAGCGGAAGCGGAGTAAACAACTAGTTGTCCCACCCCGGCTTCGCTCACGGTACATATAAAATATAGCTTATAATAAACACGTAGGTTTAGAATTTTCTAAGGTGAAAGAATTTTTGAAATTTGTCTAGTGGTACCTGAGTTTAGCACGTTCAAACAAAAAAACTCTTCAGCTTTATAAGTTTTGTATAGAAGATAACATAATTTAAACTTTCAAGCTATAATAGGTACAAGAAAATATAAAACGTTATGGCTGGTCTGGTCGGAATAACATCATAATCAGCCCACATTCGACCACTGCTGGACATAGGCCTCTCCAATAATACGCCACTCAGCCCGATCCTCGGCTTTACGTTTCCAACCGCTACCAGCTGCCTTACGTATATCGTCACTTTACCTAGTCTCAGGGCGTCCTACACTACGTTTGCCGATTCGTGCTCTCCACTTCAGAACTCGTCTACCCCAACGGTTATCGGTTCTGCGACAGATATGACCAGCCCACTGCCACTTCAGCTTGCGGATGCGCTGAGTTATGTCGGTGACTTTGGTTCTCTGACGGATGACTTCATTACGAATACAATCTCTCAGAGAAACACCAAGCGTAGCTCTTTCCATAGCTCGCTGAGCGACTTTGAATTTTCGGACTCCTAGTGTCTACTGTTAGTGTCCACGTTTCAGCACCGTAGGTCATGACTGGTAGGACGCACTGATTATACACTTTTGTCTTTAGACATTGGAATAACAGCGACATTAGGTCGACACAGCGACTCCCAATCCGGACCGCCGGGTTCGAATCCTACGCGCATTGCTATAACTTCGTAGTCATGTGCGTAATGCTAATTTAAAAACGATGAAAGAAAATATCGTGAGGAAACCGATATATACATATAATCTTTCGGAAGCATGACTGTGTCATCCGACAACGACAACATGCAGTGGGTCCACGTGGACTGTTCTTTCAAAAGATGTCCCGAGACCCAGCAACGGGACAGTTTAGTGGGCTGCTTATGTTAAATAAGCAAACTAAGAAAACACGTATAGTTTTTAAACCCGCTCCCGCCTCACTCATCACCGTAGTCACGGCCGAGGTCTAACCAAAGACCGCCTCCAACTCTCATTATCTGCCGAAGTTGCTTCAATTTTATCTCGTTGAAGCTGTGAGTACCTGTCTAGGTTTCGGAACTTTATTAATTAGTTTTGTAGTTTTTATCAAACTAATTTTATGAGGCTTTCTTTTGAGTGGGCGGTAATAAAAATTCACAGTTTTCTTTTTGTAAATATGCATTAAAAACCTGACTCAAATTCAATTTTGCTCATCAATTTGCCAATTTTAATAACTTAGAGCAATCAACTTTGTCTATTAATTTACAATGTTGGTAATAACGTTTATTTTGAGTATGACAAAGCCTTTTTAGAGATATTTCTGATTGGCAAGGCTCCTTTAAAGCACCTTTATTCTTCTTTGATACTAACGATCTGTTCCGGCTTCGCCCGTGGTACATTTATAGCTTATAGCCCTCCGAAATGACGTACGACATACAAAGCTGAAACATTTTTTGAAATAGGTCCAGGAGCTCCCATACTTACCTACATTACATACTGCATACATTGCATATATAAACCATAGATTATGTACACAAAGGTTTCAGTCTTTCCTAACCATGAAGTATCTAACTTATTACTATTTTGATATACTATTAATACCGTTTCCATTATTTTCCCGCGATGAGAACATCTATATGTCAATGAGAATATCTACATGTCAAGTTATAAACATACTTATAATCTACCTGTGTTACAAATTTTATGCAGATCCGTTCAGACATTCTCCGTGATTGAGCAACAACCATCCAAACGGTTAAATTTATAATATTAATAGGATTCAAACACGAAACTCGAAAACGTTTTTCAACAGTCTTGTAACAAAATGGAAATTAAATTCAAAAGAAACCCGAAACGTCCGTTAAATTAACATCTAAAATTCTTAAATTTTAGATGTAAATTTCCAGCTCCAGACTCGGTAATATCGTTAAAATAGTTTACTGTTAATAAGAAACTTTACTCTGGAAGTGAAGGTCGTTGCTTTTGATATTTATTTAGCGTTTAAATAGGTCCGTTATTTTTGTAGATTTTAATCAAGTTTTATCGATGGCAAGCCTACTCATAAAATTTGAGGTAAGGTGACTATTTTTAACCGACTTCAAAAAAGGAGGTTGACAATACGATTCTATATTTTTTTCTATGTATGTTCTGCAATAGCGCCTCCAATTGTGAATCGATTTTGATGTTTTGAAGTGAAAACTGCTTTTGGCGCGCCTAGACAGATTTTTCGTGGGCTGTGAATTAAAATTCTACTGTCACGCTCGGATATGATAAGAGATTTTCGGGTAAAGTCAGGATGCTAGAGCGAGAAAAATATACAGTGAACGAGCGCGTCAGAGCGAGAAAGATAACATAGTCCCTGTGTTTATTTTTTGGTAGATCACAGATCAAAGGTCCTATGTAAATTTTATCGAATTCAGTGTGGTGGTTTTTGGAAATGTGAACAAAACACTCAAATTTACTTACATAGTACAAGGTTTACTTAGTTTAGGGTCAGATAGTGTTGTGTGTGAAATGTCCACCTATATATTTACTTTTTTATACATTTACCTGGACGAGTTAGTGATAGTTTCTAGCCGGGTGTCTGAATTTAATTTTAAATTTAAGTCGTTTTTTGTTTTTTCTGGCACTGACGGGCCAAACAGTGCCAAACGGGCAGCCGTCGCGCGCGTGCACTTTCCTTGAAAAAGGCCGCCGGACGCGGCCGAAACTCGAGTCGGATTGACCGACCGTATATACGTGAGTGTCCCGTTATATAATTAAATATGTGTAACAACCACGTTAATTTTAATACTAAAACTACGAGTAACTTTACAGCTAACGTATTTATTTATCTAAAACAGTAATATTTGCACGTTACTATTAATAGTAGGGCCGGTGCAGCGGCTAATTCAGCTGAGCGACTCAAACAGCGCAAATATGCAACCCTCGGAAGTGGTTACATATTTGAGCCCTTTGTGGTTGAGACATTGGGCCCGTGGGGGCCGGGAGCTCATCTCATCTTCAAAAGCCTTTCCGAGCGCTTGGTCGACGCGTGACCAAAATGCTGGCGCTTATTTGGCCCAACGCATAAGCATTGCCATTCAGCGTGGTAATGCAGCCAGCATGCTGGGTACGCTTCCGATTGGTAGTGGGCTTGAACATTTTGATTATCTGTAGACCTACAGTGGTCTATGGATAATTCAGGTGTGCTTAGTGTAAGTAGTTAGGTAGGTTTGTAGTGTAGTGTAGTTCTCATTGTATTTTAGTTTTGTTAATAAAGGCTCTGCCCAGAATATAATAAAAAAAAAGTTGTGATACTTCTCAAGGCGTAATCCTCAAAGTGCACAACAAAAGTTTGTGATTTGGCGGTTTGCTTGTCAGTACATGCAATAAAAGTGGCACAGTGTAGCCGTATACGATAAGCAGATGCTTGTGTCTATCTAAACACAAGTCCTCTCCACGGAACATCGTTATCAACGCTCGAGTAAAAACATTTTATAACTCTCTCGGGTGACATCCCCACTCCCTCCTACAAGGGTCACGGAAATCACGAGAAAATCATAACTCTTCTCGCCTCGGATAAAAGTCAAATAAAAAGTTTGGCGTAATCGAGAAACTAAAGCAGGAAGTTCTTCGTTCTATAGTTAACTGAAGCAAAACACGTAACATTGTTGTTTTAAATCTACGCCTCGCCTTGGAGCTGATATCTTGAAGTCTTGATAGTCTTGCGAAATGTGGAAAAACTAAGAACTTAACTTGAGCAGGTTCCGTTACAACTTTAAAATTACGATTGTTGATGTTAAGCTCTTCATTTTATATGTATTTTGTAGAGATAGGATTCTATTCTACTAATTAGTACTACTTGTTAGTTCGCTAGTTATATAGTCTAGTTGTAGTTCTTACTGTAGTTTAGTTTTTAACCGACTTTAAAAATAAGTTTGTGCCGCTAACTTAAAAGGTTTTTTTTAATAAGAAGTGACGAGACGGGCAGGACATGTGCCTGATGGTAAGCAACATGCCTGCCACATAACAGCACAGTGACACGCAGCTATTGGAACATGAAGAGGGTGAAGGAAAACATCGTGAGGAAATCGACATGCACCTAATTTTTCGAAGTAATGTGTCATCCACTAACCCCTGGGCCATTGTTGTGGATTACCTTAACTCTCTCCTTGCGAGAGAAGGCCCTAGTCCCAGCAGTGGGAACATTTAGTGGGCTGTTGATGACGATGATGAAAAAAAGATGGGGTTATGTATGTTTTTTCGTGTGTATGTTAAACGATAGCACCGCCAATTGTGAATCAATTTAATGTTTTTAACCCCCGACCAAAAAAGGGGTGTTATAACTTTGACGTCGATGTCTGTCTGTCTGTCTGTATGTGTGTGTGTCTATCTGTGACACCGTAGAGCTCAAACGTCCCCCCTCGGACCGCGCATGCGGCGAATCGCCCGATCTACACACTAGGCCGCCATGACTACACAGGAGGATAATCGAAGTAAATAGGTACTAATTTAAATAAATTTCCTTAAAATGTTCGATAAGTATCTTAACTCTTATTAGACATTATAGCCAATTGATAAATCCGACCATAAATAATGATAAACAGGACCAAAGCCCCGGATTCTGTGCAGTCTGCTTGCCCGAAAACGATCCCGCTAATGGAATAAAGAATTTGATGAGTTTGACAAGTTGAAATTCGATCGGATTTTGTAAAGATAAACTGGAATTTGGTACACCGTCATTGGAGGCGGAATTACCGCCTCGGGCGACCGATGATTGCTTGGGGGGCAGGTGGAAGTCTCCATCGAGCGATGGAGGCCAAACTTCTAAACGATATACAATATTTTTGTTGTATTGATTGACTAGACGAGCAGGACGTGTGCCTGATGAAACAACATTCCTACTCACAAGAGCGCAGTGACATGGAATGACAGCTATTGGAACATGAAGAGTCCAAAATCATCACCTAGCACCGCACTGCGCTCGTTACACTGATATAAGATGGCTTATCTCTATGCCCTGTAACCTCACTGGAAACATTGCCATTCAAACCGGAACTAATTGATATTTCCGCAATAATGCTTGGTGGTGGAATTACTGGAAAATATCGTGCTGGTACTTTTGTAGTGGTAGGACTCTTTGCAGAGTCCGTCTGGAGAAGTAACACACCTTTGCCAGCTATTTTACTGCCAAGCAGTAATGTGCAAACATAGCTGTGTTCCGAAGGGCAAGATAAAACGTCTCATACCTCTGGGTGACGAGCGCAGTACTGTGCTAGGTAATGATTTGGGCTCTTCATGTTCCAATAGCTGCGTGTCACTGTGCTGTTATATGGCAGGCATGTTGCTTACCATCAGGCACATCTTCTGTTCATCTCGTTACTCTATACTACATACTAGCGGCCCGCCCCGGCTTCGCACGGGTAAGTACATACACACACACATACACCCTTTTTTTGTATCGGGTAAAAAAAAAAGTAAAATTATAAAGGAAATTTGAATTATTTTTTATGAATTTTTTATTAATGTTTTGTTGTATTTTTTTATTTTAAAATTTTATACATATATAATATTATTTACAAAACAAAAGCCATTAGTTTTAGTGAGTCAGAGCTTCCCTGTAAACGATATTTGAAGTAGTTTTATTTTGTGGCAGCAAAATAAATTGATTTTCAGGAGCTCCTCCGACACGTGATAGGCCAACATACAGTTGGCCATGAGTGAAACATTCTTTTCGTAGGTCGATACCTAATAATTCGAAGGTTTGGCCCTGGGACTTGTTAATAGTTAGCGTGAAAGATGATTTCACCGGAAACTGAAGTCGTTTAAAAGGGGGGGTATATGAGCTAGTTGACCAGCTGCTGGGCCAGTGATAAATTTTTGTTCAGCAAGCCGCTGCGAACGCTCGATACTTGACTCTCTAGCACGCGATTGCGACGCGTATTCCCTCCGACTTGCAAGGCGATTTTAGAAAGTTGAGATCTTGATCTTTTTGGCATTTTTGGGCATTATAAAATGAAAAATAGAAGGAAATAAATAATTAAACAGGCTTTTACTTAATTTTTGCTTATTGAACTATTGAAGTACTAAGCGGTTTGAATAATTAAAATATAATATTTATTATCAGGTAAGTAGTAGGTACTTATTGAAAGAAAATTAAAAATATGGGCTTAGAAAACTACCTTTTACTAATTTTTTGCTGAACAGAAATACCCATAAAATACTACTATAAGCAGTTATTATACTTATTTACCTACGAAACGAATTTAAAATTTTTTCAAGCTAAAATCATACGATCACGCACACGACCGCTGCGTAGGGAGCCGATCGCGCGAGTGAGCCTATCTTCCGAATGAAATGTAAAAAATTATAAAAAGGTATTAAAGCCGTCTTGAATATAAAGTAATTTATTTTGATAAGGATTAATACCAAGGTACAAATGAAGAGCCTTTTCAAGAGGCGGCATATATAAATTAATATTTTAGAATAAAAAACTGCTTACTGTGACATACTTCATAACTATAATATTTAGACATATGCTGTCGCGACACTTTTTGTGGATAATGATGAATTCTGCAAAGTCGTAGTAAATGATTTTGTTCTATCATCAATAGTTTTCGCAGCGCACGCGACGTAAGGAATTTTTCAGGTCTTTTTTTTACACCTTATGTTACATTATTGGAGTTTTAGTAAGGATTCCTAATTTTTTTTTAAATATAATATAGCCGATGTTACTCGGGGATAATGTAGCTTTCCAAAGGTGAAAGAATTTTTGAAATCGGTCCAGTAGTTTCGGAGCCTATTCATTACAAATAAACAAACAAACAAATCTTTCCTCTTTATAATATTAGTATAGATGTGGCAACAATCTACGAATACGAGCAACAGAAATTGGGATTGTGGCGATAGAAATCTCAAGAAAAAAAAAAACAAACAAACCTGCTCAAAAAAATATAACAGAAACAAAAAAAATATGTAAAAAAAATAACAGAAATTGGGATTGTGGCGATAGAAATCTCAAGAAAAAAAAAAAACAAACAAACCTGCTCAAAAAAATATAACAGAAACAAAAAAAAATAACAGAAATTGGGATTGTGGCGATAGAAATCTCAAGAAAAAAAAAAAAACAAACAAACCTGCTCAAAAAAATATATTCAATATTTGCCTTCGTATGTCCGCCAACCCGCACTAGGTGATATTAGGAGATCCCGCTATACACCGACCTTCACCGAGCTGTTTATTGGATAAAAAGTGTTATAAGTATATGTAATTTAATATGTCAAAAAATATATTGCAAAGCAAATGGGTTGCCTAAAAAATTTCAGTCCAGAATATGAATAAATAACAATGTTTTTTTTTATATTTCACTTAAATTGATTGAATTTTAGAAAAACTGCATAACATAAACTTATAATTTTGGCTTTACTCAATGCTTACGAAATCTCATACCGAAATTCAACCCCTAAGGGTATGAAATAGGGAATGGAAGTTTGAATGAAACATTTTATTTCTTAAATATATTCGCATAAAATTTCGCAGGAATTGAGCATAATCAAAATAATGAATAATGTATTACGGTATTTTTCAAAACTCAACCTCCAAAGGGGTAAAATAAGGGATGAATATTTGTTTGAAACTTTTTATTGTTTGAAAATATTTGCATGAGATTTTGTAAAGACTGAGTTAAGCCAAATAATAAGTTATGTAATAAAGTTTTTTTCTAAAATTCAATCACCTTAAGTGAAATATTAAAAAGGAAAAATTTATTTAATCATATTCTGGACTGATTTTTTTTGGGCAACTCATTTGCAATATATTTGTTGACATATTAAATTACATATAAACCCCTTTTCATCCAATAAACAGCTCGGTGAAGGTCGTTGTATTGCGGGATCTTAGACTATGAGTAAATACAACACTGTCGTAGACAGTTACTCTGGCTATCTTTTTGTATGTTATGTTTTCAATCTTAAAGAAATTTGGTCCAAAGACAGTGTACAAAAAAAATGCTGATTAAAAAATAAAACATTTTGCATTCATTACTGAGGTGCCAACTCAAAGGGAACCCCTTTTAAAGTTTATAAAAAAATTGCATTTTTAGACATAACGATAAAACCATCAGGCTTCTTAAAGAAAATTCCTTTTTATAAATATCTTTGAAGTACAAAGATCATAGAAGTTATTGTTTTAATTAAAACAAAGTATCTAAAACTTGAAATAAGAGAAAAATTTGCTCTGAGCCTATAAAATTTGAGACTTTTTTATACTCAATGAAACGAGTTTCAATTTCACTCCGATATTTGATATTATAAAACATTACAAATCCATAAAAGGTTTTATTTCGAGCGATATTAACAGAATTAAATATAATATTTAACGATTGAATAACGGTTTGTAAAAAGTTTGCCCTAAGGTCCAGCTGTGGAACGAGCTTAAAATAACGGTTTAATAACGTTTAGCGATATAACTCGTTACATATTAAGGGGGGTGTTCATTGGACATTTTTGTCCAACGTCAGAAAATTATATTTTTTATTTATCAGAATCAAAATTAACAAAACGAAAGTACAGAAATATTCAATCTCTACTACATACCTAAATCATTCATAGCCTTATTCACATCGTACCCGCTCAGTGTAACTATTCATTGTATTTTATAGTATGCACCTACATACATATAAGGATAACGTCTTCAAATTACTACATGTGAGGATGCGATATTCACAGTTTTCAAATTTCAGTTATTTTCAGAGTTATTCAGTGTGTTAGTGCTCTAACAACCACTTGCACCGTATAACGCGTATTGGCCATTGTCTGCACATTACGCTGGGTCCGAGTGATGTGTGAATGTTTAATAAAATGGTTGTCAGTTTCATTTAAATGGTTTTGGAACCCTACTAATATTACGTGCGAAAGTTTGTAAGAATGTTTGGATGTTTGTCACGCAAAAAACTACAAAAACTACTAAAGAAATTGGTATAACATTTGTTATGGTACATAGGTACATAATGGTCTGGAGTAATACTTATACATAGGTAGGCTATTCTTTATCCCGGAAAATTGACGGGATCGGAAAAAATGCAGGTAAAAACGCGGTACGCTGTTAGTCTAATATATAAAATTCTTCTGTCACGGGGTGCGTAATCGAACTCCTCCGAAACGGCTCGACCGATTGTCATGGAATTTTGTGAGCATATTGAGTAGGTCTGAAAATCGGCCAACATCTATTTTTCACACCCCTAAGTGATAAGGGTTGTTCACCCCTAAAAATATTTTTTTAATTTTTGGACAATTTTTTTGTTTGTTTTTTTTTTTTATAATGTGGCATTAAAAATACATACAACCCTACATTTTTACCCTTTTATCACCAACCCCCATTTTTTAATCTATATAATTATATAAAAATCAATGCCACTTTTCGTTGTAAGTAAACTCCTTCTAAACGCCTCGACCGATTTGAATGATTTTTTTTTGTATCCGCTTGGGTTTTGCAGGGCCCTGGAAGGTTTAGATTCACAAATCAGCCCGGTTGATGGCGCTGCACTTGATATTTTGGTTACTATCCGAGCGAAGCCGGGAGGGGCCGCTAGTTCTTTTATAAAATCGGATTTGTTTTAAACATTAAAACTCACAGCTCATTCAAGAGAGCTTAAATTCTTAATATTCTGATTTATGTATTTATAAATTATGATAATTTATTTTCACGGAGCATGTCTATATGTTATAATAGAATGTTATTATTGTTCCATATTTCAATTCTATCCGTTCTACCGTTCTGATGTGATTGTGCAACAAACATCAACATTTTCGAATTTTTAAGCTACTGCATAGCTTTTCTCGCGGGCCTGAGGACCGAATTTTAGTGATCGTGCATCTCTTTCTTACGTTCACAAGAAAGAGGGATGGAAGACCGTAACGCCGTCCTCCCCACTCGGTCATTCGACTTTGAATCTTATTTGTATGAGCTTTACAGACTAAATGCTCTTAGCAGTGTTGCTAACTTATCGGATTTCCCGTGATATTTTTTAAGGTTAACAAATGTCATTCTTCATAATAAAAGCAATTCCGAATAATTGTTAACATCCCTATTGCTTATGTTGATAAAAATGCATGCAACATGCAATAGCTTTACCGCGGCAGTCCCTGAGTGCCACACTTCTTTTTAACCCCCGACCAAAAAAAGGGGTGTTATAAGTTTGACGTCGATGTCTGTCTGTCTGTCTGTCTATCTGTCTGTCTGTCTGTCTGTCTGTCTGTCTGTATGTCTGTCTGTCTATGTGTGTGTCTGTCTGTGGCACCGTAGAGCTCAAACGGATGAGCCGATTTCGATGTGGTTTTTTTTATTTGAAGGTTAATATCCGTGCTATGTTAGCTATGTTTGGATAATATCGATTCTAGATGGCCGCCTTCACAAAATGGCGGACAAAATATTTCTTCATAACCTACCTCAATATGGGTATCAAATGAAAGGGCTTGACTAGTAGAATACTGTACACTATAACAAATTTCAAATCCAAGATGGCCGCCACCACAAAATGGCGGATTACATTATTTTTTTCACTACTACCTCAATATGGGTATCAAACGAAAGGTCTTAACTAGTAGAATACTTTGCACTATGACAAATTTCAAATCCAAGATGGCCGCCACCACAAAATGGCGGATTACATTATTTTTTTCACAACTACCTCGATATGGGTATCAAATGAAAGGGCTTGACTAATAGAATGTTGTAAAGATGACAAATCTGAGGTAGTCGGGGGTAAGTCAAAAATTTTAATTTTGTTCTTGTTATTTATTTTAGTGGGAAGTAGTAGGATCACCGTCTCGTATCATACACAGCTATAACAAAATAAGCTTTACCTTTCATCTGTCCCGTGACGCCGTTCCGCGTGTAAATCGCGCCGGAAATAACAATTAAAGGGGCGTTCGCATTAGCGGTTCCGCTCTTTTCCCTTTATTTCATTACTGCTTAGGTTCTATTTACGACTGTCGCGGTCGGTTTAAACCCTAAACTCTTCATATTTCTGTTTTCCAGTACTATTGAAAGAGGTAGTTTTATATGTCCGTAGGCATAAAAGTCTTATAAGGCCAATTTCTATAGGTCCCTTTTTAAAAAAAAGTAATACGAAAAAAAATTGGTTGACATTTCACAGAAAACACCATCAGATCTTACTCCAAACTAATCATAAACCTAAAGCTTTATGTTTTTTTTCTGTCTAGCTACCTATACATATAATAACACAACCTACATAAATGTCCAAGGTACATTTCCACATGCGAGCCTTTCGAAGTAAATGTTTTCTTATCTGTCCTATCACTGCCAATGAATATTTGGATAAGCTTTATTAAGAAGCCGTTGTGGTCTATGATAGGACAATGTTTCGAAATAAATCTAAGTCTAATAAGTCTGCCTGCGAAGCCGTGAGTCGTGGGTTCGATCCCCACCCAGTGCAAATGTTTGTTTGATGAATTCAAATATTTGTACTGTGTCTGGGTGTTTTCTATGTATAATAAGTATGTGTTTAAAAATATATAAGTATTATATCAGCTATCTGGCTTCCATAGTGCAAGCTTTGCTTAATTTGGGGTCAGATAGTGTTGTCTGTGAAATATCCACCGATATATTTATTTATTTAAATTAAAGTGCCAAAATATTAAACCGAGCGCTGTACACTGTTGGACAGTGTTTGGAATGGTTTGAATATGCGGCATTTAACTATACATTGTAAAACAATAATAAAGAAATACATTAATACATAGTCGAAGGCAATAAAAGCTGTTCAGAAAAACAAATTACCTATTTCGGAAAAAGAAATAACTTACTTACTACCAATCCAATGCTTTACTTAAATCACTAAATGCTGACATGAATAATTATAGAAAGCAAGTATATTGAAACTGTCTTATTGCGTCTGAAACAATTATTAAATTTTCTACCTTAAATCCGCGCTCCTAAGTTCTAAATATAAAGCGCTCATTAATAAAACTAAAGCTAAACTGGAGCAAGAAGTATAAATATGACGACGGCACCTTAACTTCTCGCAGCTAAACTCGTGTTTAAGCTGATCAAATTTTAAAAGTGCTCGGTAGCGCCTTTACTTTATATAAATATGTTAGTAGTAAGGAAAACAACGAACTGGCAACATTTTTAACAGACTTAAAAGAGAGGTTCTGGATTAGGTTGTATGTTTTTTTCCACTTGAATGTAACGCAATAGTTCCGGCAATTGTGAAACAATTTTCATGATTATTTTTATTTATACACTAGATGTCCGCCCCGGCGTTGCTCGTGGTAAATTATATAGTACTCATCAGGATCCCGTACATACAACGGTGAAAGAATGACTGAAATCGGTTCAGTCATTCCTGAGAATATCGCTTTCAAACAAAACACCTCTTCAGCTACCTTCTACGCCACCTGTTAGAAATTGGTTGTACCAACACAAGAAAAATTGATTAGCAAAGGTTTTATATTCAAGAGGTATGTAATCTGTGATATTCAATGACGCAATCTTAGACACATGCTGTCATGCGTCATGTCAAAGCACTACGTTTCGTGCTTTGACTCAAAATGGAATATATTTTCCCGATTTTGTTACATTCTTGATTCATACTCCGCTTCTATTAATGGTAGCGTTATTTTCTATAGCCTATAGCCTTCCTCGATAAATGGACTATCCAATAGAAAAAGAATCTTTCAATCCGGACCAGTACTTCCCGAGATCCTAGCGTTCAAACAAACAAACTCTTCAGCTTTATAATATTAGTATAGATTACTTTAGTCGTAGTCCCATTTAAATTTTACCAAAAATGAGTTAGTAGTTTTAAAAAAAAGCAGTAACAATCTAAAATTGTAGTAGTTATATCACAGAAATCTAAATAATACGGTACTTATTTACATTTCTGTGAGTTATCTCAATGATATTTTTGTTTACTCCGAAACTCCGCTGGTTCATTCATTGCAAATCTTTTGTTGGTTTTACAAAGTTTAATTTGGTTTTATTTAATTTGATTTAATATAACTTAATTAGATTTATTGTGGTATAATTTTATTTAATTAGGTATGATTTCCTCGATTGTATTAACTTCACATTTGTACTTGGATTCATAATCTAACAATAAAATAGGTACTATTATTATAAAACGAGTGTGTGGGTTTAATCTTACTCGTAAATTAAGTCGGTTTTGCTTTTTCGCAAAAAAATAGTTTTATAGATATCAGCAAGTGACAAAAACTTTAATAATAAAAGTGTTTGGCTCTTTGGATTCAACGTTGGCTCTTTCATCGACCCCAAGTTTTTCTCTGTCAATGGCAATGCGGATATCATCGGAACTATTCTACCACGGATATTCTAGCGTACGAAATTTAGTCGCTGATGGCTACCCATCGGAACGAATGGCTATCAATGCTGGGGCCCTTCAAAGGTACTTTCTGCGACACTCTTGTGCTATACATAAACGTTCTATTGAGACATTTAGGTACCCAGATTATAGCATCGCTGTGGAGAGTTAGGTACTTACAAGGCCAGTGGGCAGCTAATTAAGGTACAAACAGAGAAAATAAAATACCTTATCAATAATGTATTATTGCACTGACCTTAGCGAGTAAGATACAGACAAAACTGTTGCTGAAAAATCAGTTAAGCGCATCAGTAACATAAACATTCCTGTGTTCCGGTTTGAAGGGTAATGTTTCCAGAGAAATTACAGGGCTTAGAGATATAAGATCTTAGATCTCTGGGTGACGAGCGCAGTGCAGTGCTAGGTAATGATTTGGACTCTTCATGTTCCAATAGCTGCGTGTCACTGTGCTGTTATGTGTCAGGCATGTTGCTTACCATCAGGCACATGTCCTGATCGTCTCGTCACTCTTTATTTAAAAAAAAATGTGCATACTGGCTTCTTGCTGTATTGTGTCAAGTGAGAATTTTTAACTAAGCACAGGAATAAGGGAATACGGTTTAAATTAAGTTTGCAGGAGATTTTAAAGTTTGACTCACGGATTAAGGTCAGGTTCCCTCCAACGCCAATCCATCCATCCAATGTTTCCATCCAATGTTTCGTTCGTAAGCTTAGCTTAAATCGCAAGAGCATACCAAAGTTAAATAATTAGCCTCACTAATCCACGTAATATACAGTCTTTGATTCACTTCAAACAATGTATTTTTATAATATAACATCGGTTCATCAAACTCCATCCATTTTTTTACTGTAAATAATTTAAATATAAATTATTACGTATTGATAATATTTTTAATTTTTAGTCACTTTTCAGAAGACGCTGATACGATTTCTATAAAAGTTATATGGAATCACTTCTGAAGTATCTGCTGAAGTGGGTATCTACATAAATGTTAAAAACATCAAAATCAATTCACAATGGCCGAAGTAATCGTGCAACATAACAATATAAGAAATACGAAAGTTTGGATTTTGGAACGAAGTTCCTTATCGCGCGTTGTGAAAGGGGGCTAGACGGAAAAAAATCTTACGAAAAGTTGTCACGACACTTTTTGCTATTGTAAGCTGTGCGGCGTCGCATGTTTCTCTGTCTGTCTCTCTCTCTCTCTCTTATAGAAAGCAAGCCAGATATTTTCATTTCTATTTCACAGTGTGGTGTCGCGACGATTATTTTTGTTGAGTGTATACAGGTTTTTTGTAAATAATAAAAAATAATAATAATTCCTTCATTAATTAATCGAAAGGAACTTCGTTCCATCCGGGTGTCCCTTGACACCTCTCAAGTTTTTTTTGAACGTTTGTTTTTCTAACACTTCCAACCGTTTAAACGTATTGGGTTAAACTTTTGAACACAGATAGTTTGTAGTCACTTTTTATTGGAGGAAAATAACGAGAGCAGACGTAGGATAACACCCCAGGGTGTTGCTAGTATGTATTTGGATGTGAGCGCGTACATAGACCGCTAGTACAAAGAGGTGTGTTATAAGTTAAACGTCAATGTCTGTCTGTTTATCTGTGTGTGTGTCTGTCGGCGGTATCGTAGCCCTCAAATGGATGGACCAATATCAATGCGGTTTTGTTAATTTGAAAGTCTTGTGGTGCTTCATATTTTGCGGTTTTTTTATCATTCGTTGGTTTGTTTAATGTCGATTCAAAATGGCCGCCTCCACAAGATGGCGGATACATTTTTTTTCACAACAAATGTTTTACGTATTGAAAAGGCTTGACTAGAAAAGATACTATTACAAATATATAATTTAGAGTAGTCGGGGATAAAACAAAAATTTTAATTTTGTGTTCGTTCAATATTCTATCGCAAGATGCATAACGCATTAGGCCATTCGTGTTCACGAGTCTAACAGCACTTCGTTTTCAAATTGCTTCCAATTGTGACTCCCCAGGGAGCAAATTTAATTCCTATTTAATGGCAGCCCGGGAGTGTTTAAGCACAACATATGTTGTTTAACACGGAAAATATGTATACGAGCGACTCTATCAAACTACTTTAATAGCCTCTAAAATGTTTATTGTAACGCCGCCGCTGTTCGTTTATTTCATAGTTTTATGAGAATGAGGTAATTTTGCTGTTCTATTTACACTTTGTATTTTGACTAGTCTAGCAAGGGACTAGTGATGATTACTAAGTTGTGGATCGTTTATTTACTTTAGCAGCGTTTCGCCAAAATTTAGAAACACTAAATATAAGAGACATTAGTATTTGGACTCTTCATGTTCCAATATCGTGTCACTGTGTTTTTATGTGGCAGGCATGGTGCTTACCACCAGGCAAATGTACTGCTCGTCTCGACATTCTATTTAAAAAAAAGGATTCACCAAATAAATGTATTTCCTGGATGGGAATCAAAATCAAAACCTAAAAATGTTTTCCGTTGCAGTTATACTAGTTTTTTATTACAAGCTTTGACAGTGAACAAAAACATCGTGAAAAAACTGGCATATGTCAAGTGTTCGACTAAATTATTTGTGTGAATACAAATATTTCTTCTATGTCTGGGTATTTCTATGCTACTACTAATATAATAAAAACGAAAGTTTGTAGGAATGGACAGATGGATGGATGTTTGTTACTCGTTCACGTAAAAACTTCTGAACGAATCGCGCTGAAATTTGCAACATAGAATATAATAGGAAACTTTTAATCTCAAAGAAAATAAGTAGTAGTAGTAAAAAAGTAGTAGTAACAGTAGTAACAGTAACGATGTGAACTACCACGGGTCCCTGCTTGTGTATAATAATTATCATAAAAATATTTTATCATTATATCAGCTATCTAGTATCTATACTTAGTACAAGCACAGTATGAAGAAATACTACCCGTAGATCATCGCCTATGATCTAGGGATTCTAGGGTGAAACGCCGATAATGTCTGGACACGGGTAGGGTTGTCGCGAAGAAATTTGCTAATTGCCAAAATAAAATTAAAACTTACGGAAGACGTCAGCCCTGAGCAGCGCTCCTACAATACTAACATTGTAATGTAGGCGATGCAGGAGCGCGCTTCCCGCGTCTCACCCCGCACACCCCGCACGAGTCGTTCGACGAAGCTGACTAGAAGGGGCCGTCTAGACGGCTGCGTCGAACGACTTTAATAGATTATGGTACAAGATTTGCTTAGTTTGGGTCTCGATGGTATTGTGTGACAAAAATCCACCAATATTTATAAGTAATTACTATTTATTAATTAAGACATAATTCGAATGCATATCCATGCATTGTCTACCAGGTTCTTTTGTGAAAGAACGTCCCTAATCCCAGCAGTAGGATGAAGTGGGCTTCGAATGATAATCACAAAACTCCCAGTTAACAACTATCACAAACTCCCGACATCTTGTACGTCCTGAGCTCAGGCCGTCACAAATTCTGCGAGCGCGTGGAATTAGTAGAATAAATTGAATTATTCAAACTTGGTCTCAGAGGGATTTGTCTTTGCGAAAGGAATGTCTTTAATTTTTCATTCTTTTGAATAAATCATCATAATAATTTACCCACCTCCTTTAAACAGTTTTAGATTAATATTTGCATTCGGTAAAGTTCGGTGACTTTTTAAACTCGACTTTTGTAATTGAGACATTGTTCGTGTAATGGAGACTGTCCAAATTTTTGTGATAAACACGAGTAATTGATAGCACTCACATATACATCTGAGTGTTTCTATGTACTTATCTATCATAAGTACATGTTTATTTATTGTATTATATATAAGAACTGGTTCTTCTTGACCGTATCCTCATTACAGAAGGTCGTGCCTACCATCGACGTCCCTGGGCACCTTCCTCCAGGCATTCCTGTCTTGGGCCATCCGTAAGCAAGTTTGGATGCTTGTCCTTGCTGAGGCCTTGATGGTGTCTATCCACCGAGATGGTGTTTGCCTCTACTTCTCTTCCCTTCGATGCGACCGACCATTATTAACTTGTCTAAGTTTTCTTGTCGTCTAGCCACGTGTCCGAAAAATTGAAGTGTCCGCTGAGTACAGATGGTAGAGAGTCTCGTACTGATCTTCAAATTAAGAACTACCGGCGCACAATAACCACTAAGTCTATTAGTTTCTAATTGTGCATTCTTGAGTGTGTGGACTCACTAAATATTCTCACCGTTGGGACTCCGGGGCTTCTTTCTTTAGAAAATAATCATTACGATAGTAACGTCTAGGTTGTGGAATGCGTTGTTGCGAATGCGGGTTTTCTCCAGTAGTTATAATCTTGGTGTCTTCAAATCGAGAGTGAATCGGGTTTTTCTTTTCTATTCGAAAATCGCCCCTACGCTGACCCAATGGAGGTTTGTTGATGACACTTGACTTTGAAAGAATCTTGTAACATATTATCAGTTTTATGGATATTATCAACTTTCTCCCAACTAGACGACTAGACCAACCGTAACTTGCAGTATTTTGCTAAAGAGTGTATTAATATTTTTAAGTCTAAAGGGATAATTATGTAAATGTAATAGTACTTTAGGGTTAATCCAGATAATAGACAGAATAATATTTGAATAATTCTCCAGACAGATTCTGCGCAAAATATTTTCACCGAACAAAGTTTTATCATATAAACACAATGAATAAAAATAAACGCAAAATAAATTTCATGTTTACATTTTAAACAATTACACTATTTTTCATGACTCGTTTCAAAGGGAGCGCAAAATTGCTTCTCACAAGAAATCTCCTCGAGACTTGCGCGAAAATAGTTTTCCTTTAAGTGTAAAGAATACTGAAGAAGTCGAGTTACAGTCTCATTAAGCTTTTTCGTCTGGTAAATAAGTAGAAAGTTACGGCCGTCGTCTGCGACGACACTTATGTTAATGATGTATATAACCTTAAAACAAACAATAACAATTTCATTGATGATCAAACTATTTGACCTTGATTTTTTTATTGTTTAGGTTTAAATTAACGGAACCAGAGCCACCGGAGCTGGTCGAATCTTACATGCACCACTGTGTTTTCAAAATCATTTTTGTAATGAACTGGTATTTTAACTTTGTAATGGTATAATGGAGAAAACTAACAACGAGAGGAAACCAGTTTGCTCCTAGAGTTTTTCGTATGGATTACTTATGACCTTACTACGAAATGCAGGAGTGTGATAAATCAACGGGCAAAAATCCTCCAATCACCAGCATCTGTCTCAGAGCCCTTTTCCTCCAGGCCACGTGGTTCGACAGCGTAGTTCGATCAATCGGACCACTTGAACTTTTTTTTCCTCTTGGTTCGATTTTAGAATCGAACCACGTGAACTACTAATTCTTGGGACCTCGTGGTTCGACTCCATTGTCGAACCACTATGACAAGTTCATCTGGTTCGATTCATCGAAGTATACTCACAGGCACAATTAACTCGGACTAAGAAAACTTGGGATTAAGTATGTGCCTGTTTGTGGTTTTGAAGACGGTTTTAATTTTTTGTACAAAAAGAGTTTATTAATGTTAGTTACTGTATATAAAGTTATAATGTCCTTGGAAACGTTACGAAGTAAAGTAAAAATGTAACATGGCTAAATGAAGATTAAAATATGCTTATTGTGTTGTTAGTTGTTAGTTCAGCAATTTTACAAGGGTTGACTAAGTTCGATTAACCAAACCTTTTGAAAAAAGTCCACATAGTCAGATAAATCGAACTATCAGGAGTCTTAAAAACACATGGTTCTATTGATCGAACCAGCTGGAAAAAAAGTTCACGTGGTTCGATTGATCGAACTATCAGGAATCTCAAAAGCACATGGTTCGACTGATCGAACCAAGAGGAAAAAAAAGTTCAGGTGGTTCGATTGATCGAACTACGCTGTCGAACCACGTGGCCTGGAGGGCCCTTTTACTACCTGAAGAGGACGCTCGCTTTCTGGGACTGCCTGGACTGTTTTGAGTAGAAAAATGAAAGTATGAGCCACGCACAATGACCCAATTAAGAAGCTGAGAAATGAAAAAGCCACAAACAAACTAACTATGGCCTTAATATTATAAAATTGAGCATTATAATTACTAGGCAACCATGATTTTGAAAGCGTCTTTATGTGGTACTAACTCCTACGTATTCTGTCGGGCTCAGGTGCGCGCTAGGTCGCACGTTCCGTTTGACGCTGTCAGGGCTCCATGATATGACATATTGGACGTGACGAGCGTACGCAGCGAACTTCTGCGTAATTTCGGAACAGGGTTTTATTTCCAAGAAGTTTACAGCTATTTACATCGATATTTTACGAGTGAAAACTTTTAGGCGCTTTGAGCATTTTTTGATATGGGAAAAACAATTGAAGTTGCGATAGTGTAACCGTTATTATCGTTGTCTAGTAAAGTAGTTTTTTTATATGGAACATCGTGTGCATTGAGTTATTGAATTCAAAACATCATCAAACCGATTTACTTCTACCTCCTTGGCATCGAATTTTTCATACAACTTTTTTTAATTTGTTAAAAACTCAGACTCGGAACCTCTTTAGTAATATTATTTCAAGTATGGATATTGCAAGTTTTCACTCAAATTGTTATTCTTAAACCCCACTTAAAACCATAGATTAAAAAAACAGGAATCTTGAAAACATGTGAAATACCTGCACATTACTGCTTGATAGTAAAATGAGTATGATACTTCCTCAAGTGGAGTCTGCAATCCTACTATTACTAATCGAATACTTACATACTTATTTATACATAGAGAACACTCATGCAATTGGTTTATTTACATATTTTTTTTTAAATAAATAATTTTAGCTTGTTGATTTAGTTGTTAAAGTCTAACTGCGAAGCCGTGGGTCATGGGTTCGATCCCAGTGCAAATGTTTGTGTGATGAATACAAATATTTTTTGTACCTTAGTACCTGGGTGCTTTCTATTTCTATATATTATAAAACGTTATGTTGGTTTGTGTACGCTTCAAAAACTCAAAAAGTTCTGCACTGATCGAGCTGAAATTTTAGAATGATATATAATCCGCATCAAGGATTGTTTTTATCTAATGTTTGCATCACAATGTGGCACAACGAAGCGTGGCAGGGTACAGCTAGTGTATAATAAGTATGTATTTAAAAATAAATACGTATTACATCAGCTATCTCTGGCTTCCATAGTAAGTAAGCTTTGCTATGTTTAGGATCAGATGGCGGTGCGTGTGAAATATCCACCAATATTTATAATAGTTAGTACAGCCATAAATTTAAAACATAAAACCTAAAAATAGAATTAATAATAATTTCAATAATAACTAAATGAATCCCTACATTTCATCTTATCTCTCAAGAGTTGAAAACTTTTCTTTTTATCGCAATCAGTTTAAACCGATCTACGTTTTAAGGGAGGAAAATGAGATAACTGTGGGACGGTAATTAAGTAGTTTGTCTTGGAAGCAGTAATTGATACAAGTGGCACGCTGGGGGGGCGATGCCCTGGGCTTTTTTACTTTATTGACTTAATAGGGAGTGGTCATACAGTCAGCGGAGACGGGAACATAGAGTGAATAAAGCGATTGCGTGAAACATAATTTACAATACCACTCTGATATTATTTATTAGCTGTAGGCTTTAATTATGTCTTTGTAGTTATATAGTCCATATATATATATGTATGTCCAGTGTCGGAGAGGCTGGTGATCTGTCATACAGGTTTTCCTAGTGCAGACACCAGTCTCTCACATAGATAATCTACTACTGATAAGTATACTTTGAATAAGTTATTTAAAAAAATGTAAAACTTCTGTGTGAGAGAAAATAAACAATTTATTTATTTATTTATTTATTTATAGTAGGTTACGTATTTAATTTGGAGACTTAGGTCTAATTATGTGATTTGTAGGATTAAACATCTCTATTGCTTGTTAATGTATCAAAAGTTTCAGATTTTGATTTTGTTATAAGTCATGGATAGGTGTGTTTAGTACAAATGACACAGATTACCCTAGTGAGGGTACCAGTATACACTTACCTACTTTTGTTTTTGTAAATTAGACTGGTACTACTAACTTGTTTTAAGTAATGTTCTAGTTTTTCATTTTATTAAAAAAAACATTATATTAGTTACTTACGGCTTTGTCGAATCCCGAGGTACTGTAAGTGCATGTCTTTGCCAGTTCTCGAAAATATCTCCCGTTACTCTACTTAGACCAATCAATCATTACGCACAGACAGACTATAAAACTAGATAAAGGCTTATAAGGACAAACTCAGTAAATGCTTTGACTTGGCTCATTAGACTAAGCAGTTTTCGCTTCAACATCGCTAGTAATATGACCACACCCTTCTTTCGACCAATAAATTTAATTAGGCATGTAATTTGTGTAAAAACTCAGCCGAGATTTAAGAAAAGTTTATTGAATCAAGCCCAGCGAAGCCTCCGAGAGAGATTGGATGAAACCTAATAAAGAGTTAGAGCTTACAGATTCGTATTTTTGTAATTTACTAAGCGATCCTTTGAGATAAATCGTCCATTAGATTTGTGTTTTTATCATTGCAGTTTTTTTTTGCGTTCAAAACTTACGTTTACGTATACTGAAATATAAATAAATCATATATCTGTGAAATACAAATAAATCACATTTCCATTGAATTTTTAAATGGTTTTAACACTTGGACGCTATCTCGCATAAGCGATGATCCATGAAACGTAGTTATCTATAAGAAACTGATTCTTACTCGATTTGAAGACGCCAAGATTGGAACGACCTTGTAAACCCGAGTTTTTGGTACGTCAACTATGAAACGATGTCGCTTTTTCGAGCCAGAAGCAGTCTGATAGAAAAAAAGAGCAAGGTGGTATTAGATAATGCCGATCAGTTGCACTCTCCGAAATTTAATCCAAAATTTGGAATAAACAAAAGATGTTCAATACTTTGAAGTCGTTTTTTGAACAAGAGTATCATTGCCTATGAGACTTTTGGCACAACTCCTGCTGCAGTTGGTTGCTGCAATTTATCCCATAAGGGCGAAAAGTAATACACACAAGAGTTAATGTGTGCTTGGTAAAACATGAGCAACAATATTATTCAGAAAAATATTTTTATAGGCAGACTTACTGACTAACTTAGTGCCCTGACTGAATAAAGCCAATCGGAAGATTTGAGAAATATTTCCAAATACATCAATTGAGAAGACCTTAGTATATAAATTTTATCAAACTATTTGTAAGTCGACTGATGAGGCAGCCAACTTACTACATCTTCTTTTCTGATGGAAGTAAAGCATTTTCTCTCATTGCTAGAGACAAAGTTTCGAAGAAAAATAACGCTGAAGTTACATATTGCAACTCGAGCTAGCAAGTTAATTTATTTTCGATCGTACAACCCACATCTTAGCACCGTGTCACAATAAAATGTTCAGAAATTCCCTCGGAAAATCGAATAAAGTTTTAGTGTTTTTCCGAGATAAGGTTCTAAATTGTTTGGTTATTTTATTCCCCGTTCTACCGAATTAAATGTGTGTTTTCGTTGACTTTTCATTTGGTGCTGTACTCGGTTTGTGCTCAAAATGGAGAATTGTTTCGAAATGGAATAGAACAATGTCGTTTACACTAAATTGTTAACAATGCAATTGAATTTGCAACAAAATTTTGAAATGATGTTCTGAAAATATAAGTTTGACTTTGAAATTTGTAATCTAATTTCATTGTTTTAATCCATTACTGCTGATCACAATATAAGTATTATTTAGATTATATTATAATTAGGTATTTGTTCCTTTGGTGATGTTTTTTTTTAATAATTATAGCTGTACACTAGACCGCCATTTCACCTGATTTTGAGTGATCTACGATATTTTCGTCTACAATGGAGCATGGACCAATGGTTACAATCTCTTTTGTTTTAAAGTCTGAAGTGACACACTCATTGTCACTTCAGACTTTAAAACAAAAGAGATTGCAACCATCCGGAAAAACCTACTCAGGCAACACATTTCACAGCGTAGACATTACAGTGAATTCACTGTTAGCATTAAAGTCTTTTGCTCTTTGATACGTCACTTATGAATCTATGTAACTTTTCTAGCTACTGGCAGCCCGAAAAAAAAGATAGATGGCATTAGATCATGCAAGTTATTTTTATCCTAAATTGAATAGGCCAACTGTTCCCACCGAATTGGACACTTTTTGTTTTAGTCTCTTATTGGTAAGACAATATATTTGTGTTTGTATTTTTCTTACAAAATATTGTAAAAAAATAGTTTACCGAATAAAGTATTTACGAAAAAATGTTAATGAATGATTGGAATAATGACAGGTTATGTATGATACGGATAGTTGATCTTCCGCAAAAAAAATTGGTAGTCTGTAAAGTCGTTAAATTACAAACGATAGTTTAACGTGAAAACGTCATAACAAAACATCGATAGATGCGGCGCAAACGTACGATCAGCGTAACGGGATAATGATCGTAACGGGACATAACGGGACACATTTTCGTGCATGCATCCGGGGTTCATTGATTTATTAGACGTTGTCACGTCAAAACTTGTGTTCTATACATGAAAGCGAGTAGGCCGCCGATGAGATAAATATTGAGCACACGTAACATCTTTATAAATACACACGTATAACTATCTAGCTTTCTATATCCAACGATATGAGAATGAAAGCGACAAAAATGTCCAGGTCAGAATCAAATCCAGATCAGATACTTTATAATTAATCCAATGATATGAAAAAAGTGAAGACAAGCGATTTATTAAATTAAAGACGTTTTGTCTTTAATTTAATAAATTGAGTTTTCCTCGGTCTTTCACAATACTGGTTTGTTGGCATAAAAAATCAAACTTTAAGCTCCTAAAATGATCCTCAGGCTTCAAACTTGGTTGCTTTTGGACGTATCGTCAATATTGCCCGTGGCCGGAACTGTTATACGATGCGGACTATTCTATTCGCGCTCCTCGCCCTTCAAACAGTGCTAGCAGAGGTTCCTAGTGAGGGTTGTACTGGAGAGACTAGAGAGGGTCATCAGCATCATCGCTTAACATCAGGCGAGTTGGCGGTCAAGTGCGAACCTGTAACAGTAAAAAAAAGAAGAGGATGTTAGGTTGCCTGACATCTTAAACGCTCTACACACGAGCCCTGAATTCAGAGGAAATTGCGTAAAAGTAGTGGGGAGGAGCCTACGTCATACCATATTATGATTGGTGATTTATGATGGAGTGTTGGGTACTCCCCATTAGTTTTACGTAATTTTTTTCCTCTGATTTTAGGGCTCGTGTGTAGAGGGTTTTAGTTACTTAGTTGGTACCCAAGGTGATCCTGGGGTCGCCGTGGGTATTCAGGTGCGCCTTATAACCTTTTCTTTATTATTATACTAGTAAGATTTGCACTTTTATTATTTTCGTCGCTTAGCAACAGGTAAAATGATGGTCAAGTATAAACCTAAAATAGTTTAAAAATCTTTAGTATGATTTGTGCTCGTATGTCAGCTTTATTTTGTTTGTAATCTGGCGGACTTTCAGCCAAACAAAAATGCAATAAAAATGTTATGTATGGTTGATGTGATGACAAATTAATATAAGATTGTCACCCATCTTTTTCTTTTTGGAATGTCCCTGGTTTTATCTACCTGTTATCCGCTGACCTAGTTCGAGGGGTGAGCCCCGTGGAATTTACTACCACCTTTGTATGAAACAAAGCAGGGGTGACGATATTCAATGATAAATTCTTACGCTTTTGTTTATAACTGCGGCGGGCACTTTAGTTCTCGGGAAATTCTTTTTAACCCTTTCATTTAGTTGATATCTGCGAGATATTTTTACCGGGGTTTCTGGTGTATTTTGCGGCTCAATGTTATGAACAGAAATAAAAAAAGGAGAAGTTGCCGTGTTCGTGTAATTGACCTCCTAAACGGCTTACTGATGTTGATACATTTTTTGTGTGTGTTCCAGTGAATCTGAGATTAGTTCAGGTTAACAATTACCAACAATTAAACTACTTCAGGCCGCCAGGATTATCCTAATCCTACATATATTATAAATGTCATTGTATGGAAGTTTGTTCCTTTTTTTAAAATCAAGAGTGACGAGACGAGCAGTACATGTGCCTGATGGTTGTGCCTGAGCAACAAGCTTGCCACATAACAGCGTAGTGACGCGCAACTATTGGAACATGAAGGGTCCAAATAATTACCTAGCACTGCACTGCGCTCGTCATCCAGAGATCTCAGATATTATATCTCTAAGCCCTGTAATTTCTAAATATACCGGATATATAAAATAAACCGGAACACAGTAATGTTTCCATATTACTGCATCCCCTTCTTCCCTCCACCTGGGGAAGAAGGGGATGCAGTAATCTGTAAGATGCTCTTCTAGCAGTCCTCAATAAATCTAATCAATTAATATTAATTTGTAAATTAAATTTAGAACACAATTAGATTATAGTCTGGAAGAGCACATTTTATGTAGATTTTACACATTTTATACGAACATATTTTTACAGTTTCATGTAAAAATTTTATCCCGTTTTTACCCTTTCAGTATAAAACCCTAAAAAACAAGAGGTCTCGGTACCTTCAAGAAATCATTGTGGAATCTTAACATGGCTTGTACCGATGAAACCGCAGAACTCTAATGTCTTGAGCCGTGTGAGAAATGGTTCCTTAATCGATTGCCGATGGTTATTTTACATAAGCACAGCTATGTTCCATGTCCGTGTTAAGGGACATGGAACATAGCATGGAACATAAGAAATGACAGGGCATAGATAGTAATATCAAGTGAGTCTGGTAGGGCTCCTTGCAGAGTCACTTTAGGGAAGTATCATATCTTTTGCCAGTTATTCTACCACCATTCAGTAATGATAAAACATTATTGTGTACACTCCGCGAGGTATAAGCTGAGCTTTGCATTAGTGTGAGTGATCACCAATCAGGCAGGAGCTTGAAATTTTGTCCGCGAGGTATAGGCTGAGCTTTGCATTAGTGTGAGTGATCACCAATCAGGCAGGAGCGCGGCGAGACAGAATGGCGCCGCGCCTAAGGCCGGTTGGCACACCTACACTATCCATGTACACTCACACAAATGCAAAGCTCAGCTTATGCCTCGCGGAGTGTAACAGTTTGAGTTTCAATATTTATAGAGTAATTATAGAGCATATAGATATATTGTATAGTTGTATAGATATCACCGGGTGACAAGCGCTAGCGATAGGCGATGATTTGTAGGTACTCTTCATGTTCTAATAGCTGCGTGACACTGTGGTGTTATACCAGACGTGTTGCTTACCATCAGATACATGCCCTGATCGTCTAGTCACTCTGTGCTGCATAAAAAAATTGGCAATCACAGGAACTGCCGATAAAAGTGAAAACTTATAACTCAGAATTTGATAGCCTACTTTGGAAACCACGCGGGTGAAACCGGAGGACAAGACCATGAGCATGGCCATGGTCCCGAGTTTACCCGAATATTTCTTATCGTTCCCGAACGTGGCGCTAGAATTAAATTCACAGCCCACGAAAAATCTGGCTGTAGCGCGCCAAAAGAAGTTTTCACTTCAAAAATCAAAATGTGATATAACGAGTCATCATTTTTATAATTTGTGAATGTGATATAAGAGATTATATATTTTACTAGATGTCTGCCCCGGCTTCGCCCGTGGTACATTATGTATAGCACTCATCGAGATCCCGTATATTTCCAACGGTGAAAGAATTTTTTGAAATCGGTTCAGTCATTCCTGAGAATATCGCTTTCAAACAAAAAACCTCTTTAGCTACCTCCTACGCCACCTATCGGAAATTGGTCGTACCAAATCAGATTTAGAAAAAAAAACAAAGTTCAATGCACAGATTACTGAAACAAAACGATTCAGTAATCTGTGGATCAATGACGCAATCTTAGACACATGCTGTCATGTCAAAGCACGCTACGAAAACTCTCAAAAAGGAATATTTTTTCCCCCGTTTTTGTTACATTCTTGATTCATGCTCCGTTTTTATTGATAGTAGTCTTATATTCTATAGCATATACCCTTCCTCGATAAATGGACTATCCAATAGAAAAATAATCTTTAAATTCGGACTAGTACTTCCCGAGATCCTAGCGTTCAAACAAACAAACAAACTCTTCAGCTTTTTAATATTAGTATAGATATTCTATTCATGTGAAATCCCTACAGACCTTCGTATTAATGTGATATAACCGACATATGTTGGATCATAACCCCATCGCACACATCGAGCGCCGGTCGAAGGCGATCCACATAATGGCGGCATTACAATGTGATCAAATTAATCAACGCAACTAACCGCGGTGTCCTGCGCCGTTTAGTGCCGCAATAAAACAGATATTACGCCCTGGGTGGTTCGCATGGGGTGCTACCACGGACCTTAATCAACGGACTGAACTAACCACTTTATCTTCAAACGCTTAACATTACACTGAGGCTGAGCCAAAGGCATCACACGTACCTGCATACATTTCTCGTCTCCGCTGCATGTCGCGTCGGCGAGACATAGCTCACATGACCGATTTCATCGCGCCATATAAATATAATACATCTCCACTGGAGCTCCACTGGAGCTGAGTGGAAACGAGGTGTGTGAATAACAAAATTCTATTGGTTGTTAATTAAGTGGTTGTCTGTAAAGTCGGTTTACGGACGATAGTTTGACATGACAGCGTCATAACAATACATTGATGAAATGGTTGCTACAATGCAATCGAGTGGAAAAGGTATGCGCCGCAAACCTGTAATGAGCGTAACGGGACACTTTTTCGTGCATGCAGCCGGCGTTCTTCAATTTATTAGACATTGAAACATCTCGTCTCTGCTCGCATATCTCAGCTTTGGTGGAGGCTGAGCTAAAGTATTTTTGCATTCAAAAACAATTTACAAATTTAGCCTAATTTATTATTAAGACTACTTCAATTTATTGAAAAAATTGAGACCCGATGGATGCTAGTGTTAAATCAGCAGCTGAACGGGGTAGTCACCGAACGAAAATAGCGGTATGAAGTTTGCCAGGTTAGCTAGTTTCATAAATGTTTATTTGTAAGTGTTGTTTTTAAGCATCTTGAGCACTGTTTGTCACATTGGTGAGAATTTTGAAGAGAAGGTTTCTTTTTAGAGTGGTTTCAAGAATTTTTCGAGGTCGTACACCATGCACCAACCAAAACTAGGGCAGCGTGATGGATTGTGGCCGCCACCTGAATGATGTTTGACTTTGACCTGTCTGTTTGAGAGACGATCCAGAGTCCCGGCAGTGGGAACACTAATGGGCTGCTTATGCTATCAGTTTAGAGCCAACGGAGTGTACTATCTTATACCTTTAAACGAGCAATTCTTGTGGGTATATATGTATATACATATATACATACATAAAGCCAGAGTCGTCAAGTACGGATAGAGTATCAAGTCCAGGGTAACAACACAAGCCAAAGTCGATAGTACGAAAGTAACACGATTACGAGAGATGCGCAGTAAACGAAGAAACGATGCGTACTAAATGTTATTGTTTAAATTTTATTATAAACGACTGATGAGTCGTTGTGATTGAGACGGATAGTGACGTTTCGTTTTGACAAATACCATAACTACTATCCATTTTTTTTATCACTTTTGTTCATTACAAACAATGGAGACTACGAACTTCGAACTTTTGAAACAAAAGAATATCAGGTTTTTTTTTTAATGAGGGATCCTTACGCATACCATACGAAATAGCAGTTTTATTGGCAAGAGAAGTGGCAAGTGTTGTACTATTTTGAAATCTAGACTAAATGGGTCATCTTTTAAAACAACTAGCCATAGATAGTGTAGTACATTTTTTTTCCAACGTAGAGTGCCAAAGTTGACTGACATAAATTTTATAAACCATAACTCGTCAAAATTTTATTTATTTTACTTAGTTAACAATGATTATTACTTTCATTTGTGGTTACGATTAATAGCACTGTTATTTGCGATAACATTACTAAAAAACCCACTGTAAAATTGTGAAAATTGCGATCACAGTACCTAAAAATGCGACCAAAGGTGTCGAATTTTTAACTTTTTCGAAAAATGTCTATCATCGCTTGACTAACTGACATAATTTTTTTTCTTTTCTTTTCGTAACTGGTATAACTTGGCCTCTTGCCCGGTACCAGGTTATCGTTGAGTTTTGGGACAACCTGTATATATATAGAATCTGAATCTCGGAAACGGCTCGAACGATTTTCATGAAATTACGTATACAGGGGGTTTCGGGAACGATAAATCGATCTAGCTAGGTTTTATTTAAAAAAAACGCCGTTTTATGCACGTTTTTAGACAATGAAAAACTGTTACTTATAGATTAGAATGCGACGGTTAATTTTGCGACGTCGCGCGATAGTATATTAGCTCAGTCGGGAAAATGGGCGGTCATAATATGGTGGTAGGTCCGGGTTCGAATCCAACCGGCCGCCTTTCTTTTTTCAAGTTCATTTTTTTGAGTATCTTAATAACCGAGCAAAGCTCGGTCACCCAGGTACTAATATTATAAAAGCGATAGATTGGATGTTTGTTGTTTATTAACATCGCAACGGCTGAATGAATCGGGTTTGTTTTGGTTGAGTTTACAAGTTGTAGACTTAGCCTACAATATCAAGGTATGAAATTTGCGCTTTATTACGAAGGTTATCTTATTTTTTTATTTCGTCGTTTTTCATCAACGGTATCATAGATAATAGTTTAACAGAACCAACAGTAGGCCCCCCGTGGGCCTTCGCTCGCTTAATGCTAATCTCCTTAATTTATCCGAACCGGAGATTCTCAGGATTAAGTGATTTAAGTTCGAGACTGCCGCCTCTGGAGTTTCCTAGAGCACGATTATGATTTGGGAATCATTCGTGGTAGGATTACTATTTCGTTTTTACCAAGTAGGTACAAGAACAACATCAAAGTTGAAGTTTTTGATATGTAAAATTGTATTATTAAATTTGTAATATAATAAAAATTACTGGTAACTTCACTAGAAACATTACCATAGCGTACAGGAAAACAGTAAAGCTTGATGGTAAACTTATTGGCAAACCACTTTCATGATTTTTTTATTCTACAAAGGTTTAGGTATATTACCACTTGAATACTATCTTGAACAGTCGAATAGAAAATAGTGCAAGGTACTTGCAGACAATGCACATCAATTACACATTCTCCGAAATGTATCTAATAAAAGAGCAATAAGCCCGTAATTTTTCGGCGATGTTCAAAACTGAAAAATTATTCACAGATCAATGAATCTTAAAAGTTTTTTTTTAAATAACAAGTGACGAGATGAGCAGGACATGTGCCTGATGGTAAGCAACATGCCTGCCACATAACAGCACAGTGACACGCAGCTATTAGAACATGAAGAGCCCAACTCATTACCTAGCACTGCACTGCGCTCATCACCCAGAGATCTAAGATGTTATATCTGTAAGCCCTGTAATTTCTCTGGAAACATTGCCCTTCAACCGGAACACAGTAATGTGAACACATTTGGCACAGAACGTTACTATTCTGTGGACATGTTTTTAAATGACGATGAGCTGAATAAAATGAAATGAAAAATAATGTGGTAGAGAGATAAAAATCAAAAAACTAAGTTTTATTGACATATACCAGACGTAAAAATTTTGACATTGTATATGTTTTTTGTTTGTTATCTCTGACATGTATGTATTGTGATTTATTGACTTTTATTTATTTTCTAATTTAAATGAAAAATGCTGTGGTAGAGAAGCAATAATCAAAAAAATAAGTTTAATTGACATATACCGGACCTATATTTGACATTGTATTTGTTTTTTGTTTGTTATCTCTGACATGTGCGTATTGTGATTTATTGATTTTCTGATTTGCTAATATATTCTAATTCATTTTTTTCCTTCAAATCGATTACACATTTTATGATCATATTATATATACATCACTGTTATTTTAATGAGATAGACACATTTTTGAAATTTGACGTATGACATATGAGTACCCGCAATTCTATTTGTTTACTTGTTTTTGTATTTATTGTTTTGCTTTTTGTTTGGTATTTACTATTTAATTAATACGTGATTGCGGTGATTGTTTTTGTGTATACTTAAATGATAATGATTGGTGGAATGTTTTTTGTGTATACTAAATGTTGACTTGATGATAAATTAGCAAAAGGTAACTAATTTCAATTTTGTAATACCATGTCTGTATGCCAAGTACGGCAGAAGCTAGAGATCCTAACTGTGTGCAAACCCAAATATCTGTAGAATAGAATAGAATAGAATATGCTTTATTGTATAAACTGTGTACAGGTAAATGATGTTACAATTTTTAAATACTTAGTTCCAACAGTTTTATCCATTACGAATATACAATGTTTTTGTGCATTAAAAACACAATAGTTTTCAATAATTGTACAATTTCACATTTTTGACATTATATACTTACACAAATTTAAATAGAATGGCACAATACGAATATACAATGTTTTTGTGCATTAAAAACACAATAGTGTACAATTTCACATTTTTGACATTATATACACAAATTTAAATAGAATGGCACAAAGAGTGGTGGATAATTACTATTATACATTTTCACTACTAAAATATTCTTTGAGATCATAATATCCTTTAGAGATCAGCCACTTCTTTAGACTGTATTTAAACGTATTTCCAGTTAAAGTTTTCAGTTTCAGTGGCAAGTGGTTGAAGACCTTAATTGCGCTTGCGAATGTACTTTTTTCGTACATTGTATTGTTTATTTGATGTACACAAAAATTATATCTGTGTTTTGTTCGTAGATTATCTGAAGTAACTAACCTAGTCTTCACAGGCCAATAAAGAATTGTATCATTGAAAAAAAAAAAACGTTTGGCGGTAGAATAACTAGCAAAGGTGTGTTACTTCCCCAGGCGGACTCTGCTAGGGAGTCCTACCACTACAAAAGATAAGCTTAATGATCGAGCCCACCACTATTCGGAAGCCTGCCCAGCATGTCAGTAACTCACCTAAAGAATCGCCAGCATTTTGGTCTCGCGTCGCGTCGACCAAGGGCTTGGAAAGGGTTTTGAAAATGATATGAGCTCCCGGCCCCCACGGGCCCAATAACTCAACACCAAACGGTTCATACATGTAACTTCTTCCGAGGTTTGCATTTTTGATGTTAATTTGGTACTTTGTTGCAACGTAATTTAAATGTTTAAATTTGCATTTCCCTAATTCTATTTATTCCGAGAGCTAGACACGAGAAAAGTAGAGATACTTTGTGGTATCTGTACTTTTCCTTTCGATACCCGACCGATCGACTACCGTGTTCTTCTACAGAACGTCCCCTAAGAAAAGTACATACCTCAATCCTTAATTGATACTTTTGTCTCGATACTTTAATGAGTACAACACTTTTCTCGTACTGCTCATGAATACAGTATCGATACTTTCCGTTCGATACCGTGTCCTTAGAGCTAGCACCAATTTTCGGGTAGGCATTTGAGGGAAGCTGAAAACTTATCAAAAACTTGTCTACAATACCCCAAAACAAAGCTGCAGACTTGGCTGGTGAGTAGCGGGGCAAAATGAATCCCTAACTTTTTTTTTTCAGTTCAAAAAATATGTTTCAGCCAATATGCAATTTTTGAAGGTATATTGTAGTTTAATGTAGCGCGAGACGATTTTGTACGGGTTTTAACATTTCCAAGCGTGCCCAAAAATGTTTTGAAATGGTGTTAATAATGACTGAAACATTAGATTCTCAAATAAACTGATCATTTTAGTGCGATTTTCTACCTACCATGTGATTTATATCTAGCGAATCATTTTGCCGCACTACTCACCACCTAGGTCTGCAACTCCACGTTGGGGTATAACATGAGAGGTATAAATATAAATATTGGTGGTGGTGGACAATTCACACACAACACCATCTGACCCCAAACTAAGCAAAGCTTGTGTGATGGCAGCCAGATAGCTGACATAATATTTATATAGTTTTAAATACATTCTTATTTTAAATAGAAACACCCAGACACAGTGCAAACATTTGAATTCATCACATAAATATTTGCACTGGGTGGGGATCGAACCCACGACCCTCGGCTTCGCAGGCAGATCTACTACCAACTAAGCCACTAGGGCAGTCAATGGGATAAGTATGGGTTATGGGATAAGGGTATGGGATAAGTTTTAAGCTCAAATACCTATTGAAAAATTGGCGTCAGCTCTCGGAGTAATTCTCCATGGTTCCAGGTGAGGTCCCTCTAACAATTACCCAGCCATGCTTCAACCCGAAATTCATAAACTTTTACGACACGCACGTTCCTGCCTTATGACGTCATCTCTCGTCAATGGTCGGGTGTTCCCGTCAACACTCGGCTCGTAAATCGGAGTGTCAGTAAATGTGTGTAAAGGCTGAACCACATCTGATGTCGTTATGGAGTATTAGCAGATCGGTACATCGTAACAAGAGGTAAGCAGGAGCGGATGGCGCCTATAAATGAAATATCTGTCTTACCGATTATTATGGGGAATATTTTTGGAGTTTTTGTAGTGGTAGGACTCTTTGCGGAATCCGCGTAGGGAATTACATTTTGTATAGGCTGCGGGGTTCGTTGATTAGGACTTTCCGAGATACATTCAAGTATTTTCGAATCGAGAGTGAAGCGATTTCTTCTAGGTAAGCAGGTTCCATCGTAGACCGCATTTGCGTTTAACATTAGGCGAGATAGCGGTCAAGTGTAGTACAATGTTGGTGTAGCGAACTCACAGAATTCCTTACACCCAAAAAATCATCTAGCGCGCACGGCTCGCTGTACTGCTTCGCCGCCACTCCGACGCTACGCTGCATATTAGCTATATTAGCATGTAAGTGACGCGAAGCAATAAATTGTGCCCCTGTAGAAAAGTGTTTTCTTAAATAAATGACAGTCATTGGGACTGCAGATAGATATGAAAGGTTAAAACTCTGAATTTGATAGCACAGTTTGGAAACTACGCGGGTAAAACCGGAGGGCGCTGCTAGTGTGGAATAAATCTTCAAAGCATTGTCGTCTAAATAAGTATTCTTACCTTCTAAGCATGTCCATCTAGACTAGATGGCCATGGTTAGATGTGTAAATATTGGTAACCATGGTAACACGCCTTTCTATATGACCATGGTCCCGTTTGACGCTTGACATGGTGACGCTTGTGCTTAATTTACAACCCACGAAAAATCTGTAAGCCAAAATAATATGTTCACTTCAAAAATGTTAAAAAAATATGTCTTGGAACGAACGAAGCGACTAGTTTGGTAGTTCACCAATTTGATTTTGTTATTAGAATAATTATTTACGAGCTACATCTTAACACCATACCTAAATATTAGCACAGTATCGTGTATCCTGTCTATGGCCAAACCAAATAAGCCAGTTCAGCTATTTCACTCACAATGAGAAGAAACCATGTCGAAATAGAGTTTTCCATGTAATACTGAAATGTAAAGCTAAATTTTGGGTTATTAATATGACAAGGTTCCTGGAAACAGTTATTTAAATGTATTGTTTGGTTGCGGGTTAGAACCTTCATAAAGTGAAGATTACCGTTAGGCTGAGAACTCACTAGGCGTTTCGCGTCGGGTAAACGTAAGTGAAAGAAATAACGTTACGCCAAAGTATGTAAACTGTTGTAGTGGCCGCCATCTTGGATTTGAATTTTGTTTTAAGTTTTTACTAGTCAAGCCATTTCATTGGATAACCATATTGAGGGAGCTGCGTAAAAATATTCAGTCCGCCATTTTATGACGGCGGCCATCTTGGACTAATTTCCATCAGACAAAGCTCCTGACTACTTTGCCTTTCAACCTCAATAAGCAATAGTTAAAAAAAACTAAAAAATACGCTTTTACAGAAAATCCAACTAAAAAGTAAGAAATATCGATCGATCGAACTGAAATTTTAGAATGATAGATAATCCGCATCAAAGATTGTTTTTATCTAATTTTTGTATTACAATGAAGCGTGGCAGGGTACAACAGCTAGTAGTAGATACATTTTTGGACCATGTTTTGATATTTGCATCAAAGTAGATTCATTTTTGCATCACAGTGGATTCACAGCCTTACTGAGGCTCGAACCAAAAAGCCTCAGCCGGTATTAACCAGGTTATTGGAAATGATAGGGCGTTTCTGCTTAGCCTGTGTTTGGGTAGGACCTTAGGTCTCGCGCGTTAACCCTCCGCAAAGTACTGGAGCTAGTATTAAAAGCGGTGCTTCGGCTAGAACGTTATCGCCGCGTTAGGGCGCCCGCATTCAAAAGGATAATGGATACTATCCATTATAAAGCCTTTTGAAGGCTTCACAGAGAGTTACATTTTACGTGGCGCTGATTTTTCTGTACTTAAATACTAGAAGGGTCAAAGAGTCCTCAAATGTATGTATTCTAACGTGGGTGTATATTTTTTTTACATATATAGATGTTAAATACATATTGTAGAGTGCAGGTATATGTCTTTTGTGGTAAGAGCGTCTAAGGCTGTAGAATGCGTTACCTGATTGGGGTTTTCGCAATAGTTACAATCTTGGTATTTTCAAGTAGAAAGTCAATCGGAATCTTCTAGATAAGCTGGCAAAGTTAATTGTAGACCGCATCATCGCTATACATCAGATGAGACATTACAGTGTAAACTTTTTTTGTAGAGGTAGTAAAGAGTGACAAGACGAGCAGGACATGACTCTGATATTAAGCAACTGTTCATAACAACACAGTGACAGCAGGGAACACGAAGAGTCCAAACCATAATCTAGCACCGTACTGCGCTCGTCACCCGTAGATAGCAGGTGTTTTATATTTTAGCGAACGATATAAAGCTTATAATAAGATCATTTAGATTGGAATGGAACATATTTACGTATGGCCGGTGCGCCAAGAGATCGTTGAGCAAGGCGAGCTACTTATTATGTTACTGCTACGGAATCCTTCGTGGGCGAGTCCGATTCGCACTTGGCCGTTTTTATTTGTTGTTGATGACAATAGAGTGACGATATGGTTATGCATTTTTTTTTTACTGGGCAGAGCCTTTATTAACAAAACTAAAATACAATGAGGACAGTTATGTTATATTTAAGTTATGCATGCACCTGATACTAAGAAACAAGTGTACAAATCAGTCGAAAGTCACGCAGTAATTTGAACATTGAAGATACTAAATCACTACACTAGGCTACTTGTTACTTGCTACTTGGTGATGTTACTTCATTTATCTCTTAGCCCAGTCATTTATTCGGAAGCATTGTACTTCAGATATGTTTGCACATTAGTGACTGGTCTACCTCGTCTGAAGTGACCATTTTTTCTATCTGTATGCGGGAAGGTTGCGTTTTCGAACTTGAGACTTGAAGACCGCGAACGTAGAAGCGGAGAATTAGTAGTGATAGGACTCTTGGCAGAGTCCGTCTGGGGAAGTACCACACTTTAGCCAGTTATTCTGCCGCCAAGCAGTAATGTCCAAACGTTACGGTGTTCCGGTTTTAAGGGCAATGTTTCCAGAGAAATTACAGGGCTTAGAGATATAACATCTTAGATCTGTGGGTAAAGCGCAGTGCAGTGCTAGGTAATGATTTGGACTTTTCATGTTCCAATAGCTGCGTGTCACTGTGCTGTTATGTGGCAGGCATGTTGCTTACCATCAGGCACATGTGTTCACGCCAAAAACAACCCCTAGCGACACCTAGTTTCATTCTAATGTACTTTCACGAAATTTCCTTTATTTTGTAGCACGGCAAATATCGCGTCATCATCAGCCAATGACATCACAGCTACATGACGTGATATATTCTTCAACCAATAAAATTGTTCCTCTCTCACCCTTTCCACGATCTTTGTATTGGACACGTATTCAATAAAATTCTAGCAATCAATTCACACACAAGCTGGTTTTTATTTATTTTCCAAAATTATTTAAAACTTATAATCCACAAGATATATAAAAGCGCATACATAAAAATTGATCCTACGATCCGAATCAGAAGAAGCACCTTTGGATTACAGAAATACCTATTACAATCGGAAAATTGGAAGGAAGTTGCCAAGGAGTACGAGTACACAGGACACGCAGGAACACAAAACGGTTGACCATCCATCCTTATTTACCTAATCCTGTGTTTATTTGTGTTTAGAACCGTGCCTGCTAGTGCCAGAAGTACCGGGTTTAAGTCTTTAGCAGCTTAGTGCCGTTGCTAGCACACCGAGGCTGTTCCAGGGCTTACACGGTGAGTACCCCGACTTTCTTTGACTGCCATGATGAGCCAAGATAATTCTCGTGATAAGTCACCTATTAGAGGCGACGGTGATGAAAAATCTGAACAATTAATTCGTGATCTCGTTAAAAAACGCGGAGTTCTTAAGGCTAGACTCACAAGGTTCGTTAATTACGTAAATTCAAATTGTGATACCTTTGATTTAACTTCTCAAAACCGTAATGATTTAAAACTAAGGATACAGGGAGCCACGGGCTTGTATACTGAATTTAACCGCATTCAAACTAACATCGAAGAAGCTGTCAATGACTCCAATCTAGATGATCAATTAACGCAACGGGAATTGTTTGAAGATACTTATTACAGTATACAAGCTTACGCTGAATCTCTGTTAAATCCTGTAGGCAATGACGTAGTCGCAACGAGCTCCACCAACGCTAAACAGCTGTTACATACAATTAAACTGCCTATTATACCTATGCCAACCTTTGACGGTTCATATGAAGGCTGGCTTGAATTTAGGGACACTTTTCTGTCACTTATTCATAAATCGACGGAACTTTGCGACGTCCAAAATTTCACTATTTAAAATCAGCACTAAAGGGCAGTGCCATTTTAGTTATTGACTCATTAGAATTAACATCGAATAACTATTCTATAGCATGGGAGCTTTTATTACATAGATATGACAACCACAGGTTGTTAATTCATAATCACGTCAAGTCATTGTTCAATATAGCACCGTTAAACAAAGAGTCACACATTTTATTGAGAAAGTTAATAGACACTACTCTTAAGAATCTTCGTGCATTAAATACACTGGGTGAGCCGACGGATTCATGGGACACGCTAGTTGTTTATATGGTTGTTTCAAAGCTAGATAAAACTACTGAGCGCGAATGGGAGCAATATAAAGGCACACTGACGTCACACGATTCTCAATTTAGGATTAAATTGGCTCATTTAATGACATTTCTGAAAAACCGGTCAGATATGTTGGAAACATTACAAGTATCGCGCGAGCGCGATCACAACCAACAACAAAACGAAGTTACTAAAACGCAGTACATAAGCAATAATAAACAAAAATCGCACTGTAATGTTTCCAACACATATAAAACACAAAAACGGCAGTTTTTCGATAAGGCCTGCGTATTATGCAAAGTAAATCATCCAATTTATTCTTGTGTAAAATTTTTAGATAGTGATCTAAATTCGAAACTTAAAATTATTAAAGATAACAATTTATGTGAAAATTGCCTACGCGCAGGGCATAATGTCGAGTCGTGTCGATATGGGCCGTGCAAAAAATGCGCTAAAAAACATAACTCACTGCTTCATTCCGACTCGCCTGCCCCCTCTCTAGTCGCAACCGTCCCATCCTCTTCGAGCACACCAGCAACCGTGTCTATCAGCGGTCACACAAACATTCACGCATCACACATACAAAACTTTGACATAAAACCGGTCCTGTTATCGACTGCGTTAGTTGAAGTTATTGACAATAATAATGTTGTTCACATTGTACGCGCATTATTAGACAACGGCAGTCAACGATGTTTTATTTCGAAATCCTTATGTAATTTATTAGGCACACAATTAATACAGTCCACTCACGAGATTCGCGGTGTAGGAAATTCAGTGACACAGTGCACACAAATCTGTGAAATTGAAATTAAATCGCACATAAATACCTACACTACGAATCTTCAATGTTTTGTTTTACCACAGATTACTTCAGATATGCCATTTGTCTATCAAACGGATGCGAAATTTAGTATTCCTGACGGTGTGCAATTGGCAGATCCTCAGTTTTTAGATTACCAAAATATAGATATTTTAATAGGCGCAGATAAATTTTGGGATCTACTTACTATAGACAAAATTAGGTTGCAAAATGGACCTTATTTGCTTAACACAAAATTAGGCTGGATAATTTCAGGTCCTATCAATTCACACACACACAATGAAGGACATATTCAGTGTAATTTCACACACACACAGACACCCTATTACGGCAGTTTTGGGAGCTCGAGGAGGTACCTAGCACTCGGTGCACGCAGACTGACGAGGAGCGGGCATGTGAGGAGCATTTCGTTCGCACCACCACACGCAACGGCGACGGAAGGTTCTGTGTTCGCATTCCTTTTAAACAGTCACCCGAAGTTCTAGGGGATACGTATCCTCAAGCTGAACGTCGTTTTTACGCTCTTGAAAGGCGTTTACAGCGCTCTAAAGAGTATAAACAATTATATTCTGATTTCATTCATGAATACGAAATTTAGGTCACATGACTGAAGTTCAATCTTATAATTCACCTCACTATATTTTGCCACACCATGGGTGTTTCGTGAACACAGCACCACGACGAAGTTGCGCGTTGTGTTTGACGCGAGCGCTGCTTCTAGCTCGAAATTATCACTTAATGATTTACAAATGGTAGGCCCACCTATACAAGGGGATTTATTCGCAATACTGTTACGATTTAGGCAACATCGATACGTAGCCTGCGCTGACGTGGAAAAAATGTATCGACAGTGTTTAATTGCTGAAAATCAACGCGATTTACAACTTATTTTATGGCGTGACGATGTCACAGAACCACTGCGCGTTTATCGTTTGAACACTGTCACATACGGTACTGCCTCAGCACCCTTCTTAAGTGTTTGTTGCGTAAAACAGTTAGCTATTGAATGTGAAGATCCTGATGTCAAAAGAATAATTAATGAAGACATGTATGATGATGATATGATTACTGGCACGGATGACAGGGAAAAATTGTTGGACATCTGTAGTCAAACCGCACAGGTTCTAAAATCGGGCTGTTTTCCATTACGGAAATGGATCTTTAATTTTCAATGCAATGACAATGAGTTGTCATTAATTTCACCTGACTCAAGTCACACATTAAAAGAGCTTACATTAAGTGATAACAGTAGTAGTTCTAAAACGCTAGGGATGGGTTGGTACAGTACAAGTGATGAATTTCATTTTAACTCACATTATGAATTTAAAATAATAATGAGTCAGTAACTAAGCGCACAATTCTGTCACACATTTCACAAATCTTTGATCCGTTAGGCCTTCTTAGTCCCACTATAATGCTCGCTAAGGTTTTATTACAACGTTTATGGTTATTAAAATTAGGGTGGGATGATGAGTTGCCTGATGACGTCACGAAGATTTGGAACCAGTTTGTTAAATCACTTTCTATTATCAATACGATCCGCGTACCGCGTCATGTCATTGATAGCTATCACAGTTACACACACATCGAGCTACACATATTTACAGACGCATCACAAGTATCATATGGATCTTGCATTTACGTACGCACAGTTACTGAAAATTCGGTGGTCTCAGTGCGTCTACTTTGTTCTAAGGGCAAAGTCGCACCCTTAAAAGCCTATCACTATACCACGCTTGGAGTTATGTGGAGCGCTGTTAGGTGCTAAGCTATACGATAAGGTAGTTAACTCACTTCATTGTCAGTTCAGTAGCACGATCTTTTGGTCTGATTCAACCATTGTACTTGGTTGGTTACGTATGGCTCTAACTTATTAAAACAGTTTGTACAAAACAGGGTTTCACAAATACACGATCTCACTAAGGATCTTCCATGGCGGCACGTAAGTGGTAAACACAACCCAGCCGACTTAGTGTCACGTGGAGCCACCCTGGATGAACTTTCCAATTCCAGTTTATGGTGGGAAGGGCCGCGATTCCTTTATGATAGCGATTTAAATTTTGACCATTTAACTCAAGTTCCTACAAACGATGACACACACAGTTTACCGGAAATAAAACAAACATTCGGTCATTTTAACACAAGACACCAGCGCTACCACTAATGACAGTATATTCCCATTTTCGCCGATTCTCTCAATTTTCTCGCATGATACACACCGCAGCGTATGTCTTACGCTTTATACATAACACACGCAATAAAAACAACAAACGCTTAGGTGGTATTAGTAGCGAGGAGCTGAAAGAATCGACTACATTATTAATTAAATTAACACAATTAGAATGCTTCCTAATGAGTATAATATTGTATCTCAAAACAAGCAATTAAAAAATAAACACAATTTAAGTAAGTACAGTTTATTTATAGACGAACAAAACATTTTACGAGTAGGTGGACGGATTCAATACTCGATAGAATTTTCTATTGACAAAAAACATCCTATTTTATTACTAGGAAAACATCATTTTACGTTATTATTGTTTCGTAATGAGCACAGAAAACTTTTACATGCGGCGCCGCAAGCTCTGTTATACCACATACGCGACACCTGGTGGCCGTTGGGTGGACGAAATCTCGCGCGCAAGGTAGTGCACGACTGCGTTACATGCAAACGTTTGAGAGGTAAAACTTTGACCCCTTTGATGGGTAATTTACCTTCAGAGAGGGTAACCCCTACTCATCCGTTTCTTAAATGCGGCGTTGATTACTGTGGGCCTGTCTACATACTGAACCGCAAAGGCAGAGGCGCACGTTTGATAAAGGCATATGTGTGTTTGTTTATCTGTTTCGTCACACGCGCAATACATTTGGAGCTCGTCAGCGATCTGACGACTGATGCTTACTTATTAGCTTTAAAACGGTTCTTATCACGCCGCGGAAAACCTGCAGAGATTTTCTCTGATAATGGCAAGAACTTCGTGGGTCTAAGAAACGATTTCGCACAATTTTAACGAGATGTAGTTCAGATATTATAGATTATGCTACTAGTCAACAAATTAAATTCAGATTTATTGTTCCATACGCTGCTCACATGGCCGGTTTTGGGGTCCGGGGTAAAATCTTGTAAGTACCACTTACGTAGGGTAATAGGTAACGCACATCTTACATTTGAAGAGTTTAGCACGGTACTGACACAAATAGAAGCTGTTTTAAACTCTCCCCTTGTCACCCATATCTTCGGATCCTCACGACTACATTCCCTCAGTCCTGCTCACTTCCTGGTCAGCCGTACCTTGACTGCGCCTGTTTCTGATGACCTGAGCGATGTCAGCACCAGTCGACTCAGCAGGTACCAGCAGATGGAGCAGATCAGGCAACACTTCTGGGCACGCTGGTCTAAAGAATATATCTCCGAGCTACAAACACGCATCAAGTGGAGAGAGCACACCGAAGACCTGCATCCTAACACACTAGTGGTCATCAAAGACGACAGACTTCCACCACTGAAATGGCATCTGGGACGTATAGTCAGAACCATCCCTGGCAAAGATGGTATCGCAAGAGTGGCAGACGTGCAAACCGGATCCGGCATAGTGAGGAGATCATACACCAAAATTTGCCCACTTGTCAGCGATGAAGCCACAATGAAGACCTGAAGTAGCAGCTGTTGAAAGCCAGCCCTTTCAAGGCCGGGGGGCTTATGTTCACGCCAAAAACAACCCCTAGCGACACCTAGTTTCATTCTAATGTACTTTCACGAAATTTCCTTTATTTTGTAGCACGGCAAATATCGCGTCATCATCAGCCAATGACATCACAGCTACATGACGTGATATATTCTTCAACCAATAAAATTGTTCCTCTCTCACCCTTTCCACGATCTTTGTATTGGACACGTATTCAATAAAATTCTAGCAATCAATTCACACACAAGCTGGTTTTTATTTATTTTCCAAAATTATTTAAAACTTATAATCCACAAGATATATAAAAGCGCATACACATGTCCTGCTCGTCTCGTCACTCTTTATTGAAAAAAAAAATTCTAAGTTTTCCATGATAAAATATGCTACTCCCTAATCAAAATGTCACATAAATAACATTTAAATGATTCCTTTCCAAAACTAACATCATCCGTAACCAAAGAAAAACATAATAACATGAAACGCCAGAAATCGCGACGAGATATAAGGCAAGATTATAAAAACACGCTGTAAAAATACATCCCTCATGATAATAAATATTCATCTAACAACAAGATATCCAATAACCGACTTTATCTTAGCCACTCAAGGTTTGAACTCGTGTGGAGATCGTAAGGTAAAAATAGGCCAAGTAAGTATAACATAGCTTACGGCTGGAGAGTAATGGTGTGTAAGTAAAGCCATCTCGGCAATAACCTTCAAAATTTGACGTTTCTTTATTGATATGAAAATGAGCAAGGAAACTTACCTCCCTTTTGCGTTCTAGGGACCTGTATCAGCGAAACGTGCTGAGATATATCGTGACGAGAGCGTTTGGGAAGGTACGTTAGCTTGCAATTTTGCTGCGCCTTTACAAGGTATGTTTTTTATATATGACTGAGTTGCAATTGAGTTTTTCTCGATACCGTTTTGGTGTTTTCTAGTCGGGAGTACAAAAGATAATTGTTAAAAAAAGTTCAAAAAAAATTGGTTGCCTGTAAAGTCGGTATACGGGCGAAAGTTACGTGACAACGACTTTGAGTGGTAAAATAATTTTACGGTAGGGACGCGTGCCTTTCACTTTTTATGTATGTCTCTCTCGCTCTTAGGCGGGCTAACCATGCCCGAGTGGAAGGGACGCGTGCCTCTCACTCGCTCTCGTTGTGAGCCCATAACGTGAGTGGAGCGTAACGCAGTTTCTTGAAGTGTCACCCGGCAAACCAATTTATAAGACGTTGTCACGTCAAAAATTGTATAAAAAGTTTTGTCATGCGTATGATAGATGTAGATCCGAAGCACTTGCTTGATACGAATCTAAGGTTGCGGTCTGATTGGACTGAATGCTATATTGTACTAAAACCGTAATGAACAAATCTTAAAATGATCTTTTCTCATAATTACTAGCTGACCTTGTGGCTTAGTGGGTAGTAGCTCTGCCTGCGAAGCCGAGGGTCGTAGGTTCAATCCCCACCCAGTGCAAATATTTGTGTGATTAATTCAAATATTTTTACTGAGTCTGGGTGTTTCTATGTATAAAAAGTATTTATATAAAACTACGAGTATATAAGAATTATATCAGCTATCTGGCAGCCATAGTACAAGCTTTGCTTAGTTTGGGGTCAGATGATGTTGTAGGTGAATTGTCAAAAAAACCGTAAGAATATACTCGGAAGTATATATGATAGAAAACGAAAAATTAAAAGCATATTATATATATATATTTGGACAATTCACACACAACACCATCTGACCCCAAACTAATCAAAGCTTGTGTGATGGCAGCCAGATAGCTGATATAATACTTATATAGTTTTAAATACATACTTATTATACATAGAAACACCCAGACACAGTGCAAACATTTGAATTCATCACACAAATATTTGCACTGGTTGGGGATTGAACCTACGACCCTCGGCTTCGCAGGCAGAGCTACTACCAACTAAGCCACTAGGGCGGTCAAATAAATTATACAGCGAAGTGTAATATTTCTACTGAGTTCCTATTAGAAAGGCCAAGACATCGACGTATCTTCAACTATGCCGTATTTGAATAAATGGCACACACCTCCAAACCCATTCCATTAGCATGACAAAAAGACATCGCCGCGCAACGTCGTTACAACACAGAGTAACCAATCTGACAGAGAGTAATATTGATCGTCGCTAAGACTATAGGCCACCTTTTATAGGATACCAGGTCGTTCCTTGATCTTCTGGCGGCTGCCCATGCCGAGGTCGTACCGTATAGAGTACCGTTATGCTAGTAAGATGTTGTATGAGATGTGTGTGGTCGTTGAGCTGTCGAACGGAGTTTACCCGTGTCTGGATATGATACATGAGACTAAATACAAAAGTGTGTATGTATGCATTATGCATGCTTGTCACACTTTCAAGCAAAAACTTCTGATGGGTTTTAGATGAAATTTATGCAATTATTTGTATAGATAATAGTCTGGAATAGTGAATTGGATATTATTTATTTGCAAAGAATAATGGTATCAGAAATGCTTATCGCACCGCGAGATGCTCATTCATACTACTACTTTATAATTAAATTTTCTCCCAAAAAACATGAACGGGCTAGACACTACTAAATTCCACTTTTTTTTGGGAAATCTATTCTATTACTAAATCGTCCAGGCAAAGGTAAGCAAATTCTAGTTATCTGTTGATCATTTAAAAACCACCACACCGATTTTGATAATTAATATTATAACGGACCACCTCTGAAGTATTATCTACCATACCTACAAAAAAAAATCATCAAAATCGATTCATAATAATATATCTGAAGTTATGGTGTAAGAAACATACATAAATAACATGTAACTAAATATAGAACGTCCTCCTTTTTCGAAGTCGGTTAAAATATATATCTGCAACATTTTCTCCTCAGTGATTACCGTAACCATACCGTTATATCGTTATTATTGCCGTTATTATCGGTTCGCGGCGCGTAGCAGTTATTTTACTTAGCGGTTACTTTATGGGGTGTTAAATCGGGTGTGACTGCTTTTATTGTTAGCGATTTAAGTGAAGGGTTGCGGTGGGGATGAAGTTTGCATGGCCCTAATTTAACGAAATGGTCAGTCCCGAAGTTAAAGTGGCGGTCATATTTCATATCGTTGGTGTATGAATTTTAATATTACGGAGTGTGATTTTAAAGCTTGTAGTTGTGTTCTAGAATATAATTTTGTCTAAGCGTTAACTTGAATTGTGCGAAGCGATTGACCACCGTTTTTAAAAATTGACTGTTTTGTACATTTTGTTAGAATAAAGGTATCTTGAAATTTAAGTTTTGTATAGCATTTCTTTGTAACCGACTTAAAAAAAAAGAGGTTTCTCAATTCGCCCGTATATTTTTTAACATTTATTAGTCAGATTTTGACATCTACTTGATTTTTAAAGATTTTTTAATCTCAACTGACCAAAGAGTTTAAATATAATATACAGGATAAGTAAACTCTTTGCAACTGGCTTTACCGGTGAAGGAAAATATTGTGAGGAAGGTCAGTACCCAAAACATGTAGAACATGTTGGTGTCCTCCATTAACCTATTATCCTACTAATATTATAAATGTTAATGTATGATGTTTGGATGTTTGTTGCTCAATCACGTAGTACCATCTGAACGGGTCGGGTTGAAATTTGAAACATGTATAGATTATAGTTCGGAAGAACACATATGCTTCTTTTTATCCCAGAAAAATAAAGGGAATAGAAACCACGGGTGACACTACTCTGCTAGTAATATTATAGATGTCCATAATTGGATGTTTGTTGCTCAAACCCATCGTAACGTAATAACTAATTGTGCTAAAATATGGAACATAGTTAGGTTATAGTTTGTAAAATACAGACTTTTATCATGGGAAAATAACAAGAACTGTATCAACAAGTAAGCGGGTAAATTCATGGGACACTGCTAGATTATATAAAATGTACCTCCATATTGGTAGGATGACAAGAACCCAAGTTTTTAACATGATTTATTGTTCAGAAAACATTATAATTATAATAACACGAACACAAAGTGGGCTGATTTTTTTAAAATTAAGGGTAACAAGACTAACAGGTCTTGTACCTGATGGTAAGCAACATGCCTGCCACATAACAGTACAGTGGCACGCAGCTATTGGAACATGAAGAGTCCAAATTATACCTAGCACTGCAGTGCGCTCGTCACCTAGAAATCTAATAAGAAGTTGTATCTCTAAGCCCTGTAATTTCTCTGGAAACATTATGTTATGCTGCCGCCATTGTGGTTCATGTTTCAAATATTTTACAATAATATTTCTGTTTATATGAGTTGCAATGAGAGTCCAAATCATTAACTAGCACTGCCAGTGCCGGATTAAGCCAGCGCGGGGCCTGTAGCAATTTCTGTCAAGGTACCTTGGTTTGCTTGCTCGAGCTATTTTTATTTTCTTTGTCCGGGCACAGATGCCCGGCCCACTACGCTAGTTCGGAGCGCGGGGCCCCCAGTTCGCGCGGGGCCCGTAGCATTTGCTACACTTGCTATATGGCTAATCCGGCACTGAGCACTGCACTGCGCTCGTCACCCAGAGATCTATACAATAGTTTATCAGTCTTAGTAGCTGATAAACTATGGTTAATACAAAAGAGATAACCAAAACCGAAGTTCCGCAAACAGCAGCTATACCGACACACCTGAAGCTTCATGAGTGTAACCGAGGCCAAACTTCGAGCACACTTAACCTGATCAGCAGCGAGCGTCTTGGATAATGCATCTTCGATATTCGGAGGTAGTTATCTAAGGCGCTATGTCCACGAACTGTTTATTACTGCTTTACGCTACTGCAGAGAAAAATGTTGCTATTGTTTTTTTTGATTTGTACAGAAAATAACTAATACAAAACAAAAGCCTACAAATCAAATTAATTTATCTTCTACTAATAGGCGAGATAACTAAAAGTAAATGCTTACTCGGTCAGTTGGATTATAATAAAATATTGAGTTTGTATTACTTTTTTATTTTGTTTCACAAAGAAAAATTGATTGGAAGCGTCCACACACGAGTCCTAAAATCAGAGGAAATACCTTTAAGATACACTGCTTAGAAGTTTTGAGTGACGTCACTTTACGCTACGATTTTTACTACAAAGTGATGTCACAACTCAAACTCCGTAAATTTGATTATTTATGTTTTTGTCGATTTTCAATAATTTAACAAAATAAAAATACGTTCCCCGTATTTTCCATAGTCGAGCTGAAGGAATACTCAGAATGGTATATTTTTGACTCAATTGCCATTCTTGACAGAAATTTATAATCTATCTACAAAATTATGGGAACAATGGTGACATTTACTCAAAACCGCCACTGTGGTTCATATTTCAATTATATTACTATAATATTCCTGTTTGTTTGAGTTGCAATGAAGAGTCTTCTGTCTTCCATCTATATGTGTTTTAGATAAAGTTTTCCCGTTGCTGATGACGTCACCTTCGTGTAGTGTCGTGACGTAGGTAGCTAATAGATTATTGAGAATCCTCGTTAGTCGGCGGCTGCCGGCAGCTTAATATTCCGGTGCGATAGACAATATACCGCGCTATTAGGTTATGATGTATATTAGTTTCTGTCCGTAGAGATGGAAACATGTAGAATAGATTACACGATGGATTAACAGCTGTCTATTGTTTACTTATTTATGTACTGAAGTGAAATTTTTTTTAAAGCGCCTTAGGCATTTTTTGATTAAAAACAATAGGGATGTCAATATTTTTTTTGAAACTGCTTTTATTTTGAAGATTGACGCATGTTTACCGAAACAAATAACATTTTATTTCAAAATATTTGTATTTTCGATGAGTAAATATGCAATATTAGACTAAACTTGAATTTTGCCTCTAAAACACTAAAGACTGACATGACGTCACTAGTCGCAAAACATTGGTTGCGATTCATGACTGTATGTCCAGTTTATGTGTTTTCTTATCATTACTTGAATACAAACAATCAAAATCGTCGTTGCTATGCGAGCAATGACGATTCAACTATAATAAAAATGCAGAAAAGTAAACAGTTTAGGCAGTTTTCGATAGCTTGTTTAGCGACTAGTGACGTAATAATTCATATTGGTGTTTCCAGTCACGTGACAACAGATTAAAAATATAGCATTTAAAATCATTTATAAGAAATTTATTACGTAATATTAAATTATAATAATGTGTTTTTCGATATTCTATTAATACATACTATCATAAAATCAACATTTAACATTAATTTGTGATTAGTGTTAACATCCCTATTGAACACGCGACGATGGAACCGTTACGTTCCCGCCAATACTGTATCGAAGTACCTGTTTATACTAATATTACTAGCGGCCCGTTCCGGCTTCGCTCGGATATTGTCACATAAAGCCAATTAATCGAAATAAAAACTATTCTATCTTTTAAGTTGGATCGAACTGCACATGGTGTGCGAATTTTATTATAATCGGTTTAGTGGTTTAGGAGTCCATTGAGGACAAACATTGTGACACAAGATTTATATATATTAAGATATAAAGCTGAAAAGCGTATTTGTTTGAACGCGCTAATCTCAGGAACTTTTTTATCAGAATAGATTTCAAAAATTCTTCTACCGTTAGATATGTACGTGATCCCTGAGAGGCACAGATTATATTTTATATATACCAAGACCGAAAGCGGAGCAGACCGATAGTGTACATATATTTTACAATTTTTTTTAAAGGAAGTTATGGCAATTGGTCTATTGTGCCATCTACTGCCTACTAAGCTTTGGGCTAACCCAAAAGGCGCAGGACTCTACTTACCTAATTTTACCGTATTCAACAAGTGTTACACATCTCGCACGATGGCTAACAAGGGCGTTTCAGACGGTACGACCTGGGGTTAGGCTGCCGCCAATAGAGGAGATCAAGAAGCGATCTGGCATCTTTAAAAGGGAAACTCTATGGCCCTAGCAAGAAGGAAGTATTTATACTCTATTTTATTTTTTACTAGCAACGCCCTTCAGTTTTATCGCCGTAGTACGTGACGTAAGTCGGTGACGTAAATCCGCGCTTGCGCCACCCACAGCGGCTGTGCCCGGTGCCGCATATACTCGTGAAGACTTCGTAACTGATGCATGTAACTGCACCGGTAGTCTATAACAGACTACCACTAAATGTAAGAGATGCTCCTTCCAGGATGTCTTTCAAATTCAAGTCGAAAAAACTGGCTGGTCGAACAAGCGTTCTATAGGTTTGATGATGTGACTAGAATTAAATTGTCTAATTAATTATAATTGTGTGATTTTAAATTATGAATATAATTATTGACATTTACTTTACATGTATTTTAAAATGTTTGTTAAATAAACTTAAACTTTATTGTTTATGGTTGAATTGTGACAATTTGTTTAGTAATAATTAATTACTTATTTAATAATTTTTTGTGACGTCTAATGTAATGTATTTTACCAATAAAGAATCTGAATCTGAATCTGTACCCGTTATTTTGCCGCATTAAAAAATGTTATTCTAGACTGACTTATCCAGACTAGACTTATCTGCGTTCCAAATTTTAACCCCAATCGTTAATTCGTTACTTCATGACAAAAAACATCCAAACTTTGACATTTATAATATTTGTTGTGTGACTGTTCTTCCTTCATGTAACTCGTAGCCACAGTCGTGATGAATATGTAGGCAGTCGTCTCTTGTTAGACAATGTCAAAGCGTGATATAATTAGTTCGACCTCTGTGTCTTTGTGGCGTTATCATATTAGTATTAACTTAACTAAGGCCTAGAATAGGGCCAAACTCTCTTATATCGAAAAATGTATTGAATGTAACCATTTTTGGTACGGAGTTGAAGTCTATGAGAATTAAACCAAAAGTCTTTCGAAATAGAACAGTACCTACAGTTGTTATTACAAGAAGAGCCCTAACAATTACTTATCTAGCACTGCTATGCGCTTATCACCCGGGCTTTGGCTAGATGATTTATTTCTATGTCCTGTAATTTTTCTGGAAATATTGATATTCAAACAGGGATGATTGCACATTACTGTTTGGCGGTAGAATACCTAGCAAAACTGTGGTACTTCCCCAAGCGGACTCAGCCAATAGTCCTTCAAATACGTGAACAAAAGCTGCATTTTATTCATTTGTGTTATTTTTGTACGTTTTAAACTCACTTGCGCGCATCGTAAATCACTGCTAAGGCAATGCACTGTGACAGTCACTCTCTTAGAAAACTGCGGAGGGCAAGAGCATCCGATTTTACGATGGCCAGGACGTATGTTTAAATCCCACCTGGCTTTAAGAGTTTTCCGTCAGATATGTACCTAAAGGTGAAGGAAAACGTCGCGAGGAAACCGGAGTATTCTCAGAAAGAAATCTTTCTATATGTGGTATCTGCCAGGTTGCACAGTAGTAGCCAGTGTGGGGGATAGCCTTAACTCTATCCTCGTGAGGTAAAGGCCAGAGCCCTAGCTGTGGGAATATAAAGTGAGCTACAAACGATATTCTAGTTGAATTTCATTTGAGTAGCAAGTTTGTGTGATGGTGTATGTGAGAGAGAGAGGGTGTGTGTGTGTGTGTGTATGTGTGAGGGTGAGGGTGTGTGAGAGGGTGTATAAGAGTGTGTGTGTGTAAATATGTCCATCTTTTTTCGTGAATGCGTCATGTTAATTAAGAGTGGCGTGTGTGTCGATCCGTTTTCGTATAAGCGTCATGTCAAAGTGTCATAATAGTCTACATTTTTCGAAGGTTAATAATTACATTGTGCGCAATAGCAAGGACTTAAGAAATTTTAGCTATAGAGAGCTAACCCGGCAGTGAGATCCGTTGCGAAGTTTAACCGCATCCCGCATACCTCGTCCCGAGCCAATCTGAGGTAATAACAACTTACAATTTATACATAGAAGTTACGCACAATTACCCCATTCCCAGTACGCTAATATTTGCATGACAAACTCAAAAGACCGATGCTAACACGCGGCGGTGTTGCTCGGGTTTTTTAAGCACAGATTTCTAAAACAATGTGCGTTTAAGCTACTTCAGCAACTTCAAAAAAGAAGGAGGATCTTAAATAAGTTGTGTGTATGTTTTTTTTGTTGAAAACATCTTATACACACGTGTTATACACGGCACACCGTACTTTTACAAGTTTTCAGCGATCATAAGTACACAAATTTGTTTTTGTCATATACAATGTGTTTGTCTACCCGTGTCGAAATCTGAAATGGTAAAATATATGGTTATATTTATCGACAAGTCAGGCAATATTTTTTTTTTCTTTGAAATCTATTATACTTTTTTTTGTTTCGAATGATTTTCTCCCTTTTATCGAAATAACGTTTGCAAATGTTTAAGCACGTTTTATTGCCTATACGTTCAGCTATCAAATGATATATTTTTAATCAATATGCCCTTTACATGGTAAGTTACATCCAAATTAATGCAAGCGCTCAAGGGTGTTACCAAAAAAAAAACAAGGAGGAAATAAATTTTTGGATTTGGTAGTAGGTACAAATTTTAATTATTACTGGTGTCGTGGTTTTTGAAGTATGAAAAATAATTTAAAAAATTTCACTACATTATTTATTTAATCTGGATGACGTCATTCTAGATACATAGAGATGGCAAACATTTTGAAATTTTGTTGTGTCCGAGTACAATTCGTAGATTTGGATCTCATCTGTGTTTTTGGGGGGATTCTCCAAATGCAGATGCACAAATTTGTCATCAGCTTGTCTAACTTTACCAGTGAAGGAACTGTCCTGTCGAAGTTATGCATCATCCTCCAACCCGGACTACAAGCATAGTGGGTTATAAACTTAACTCTATCCTTACGAGAGAAGGCCCTGAGTTTCAACAGTGACAACATTTAGTGGACAGTTTTACTTTTCTTAAGCTCACACTACCTAAGTTCGAAAAAAAGTTATATATGTTTGTTAATTTTTTTTTCTTGCGTAGTTCATCTATCATTTTGTATATTACAGACAGGTTTCGTATACACGGGTAACTCACGTTTGATATAGTCAGTCCACATCAACTTAGTTTCCAGTATGTAACGTGATTTACCCGTGTAATAATTTAAAATGTGTAATAACCACTTTAGTTTTCATACTAAGATTTCGAATATTTAGCCTGTTTTCGAACAATTTTTTGAAGAAGATTCCCCTTGAGAGTAAAAATTAAGGGATTATACAGCGTGGGGGCGTTCTGTTCAATCTCCGAAAGAACATTTTCGGGATTAACTGAAAACCCCATTAATTATTCAATAAAAAAATTGTTGATGACACAAATAAAAGCTGCTATATAAAAATGGTGTTTTATTAACGTGAACACTTCTTAAATCGGGTTGGTCACTTTTTGGTAAGATAAAAATCTATTGGGACGCGTCACTAACCTCCTATGTTTGGTGACGGTGGCGACTGTGGAGCGGAAAGGCGCGTGTGCGTAAGGCGCGTTTTGAATAGATATTAATAAACCATATCAATTCGCGTCCACGACATATATTATATCGGTTAATACGACGTTTATTTATAGCTTTAGAAGTAACTGATTGTGGTAACATAAGATTAAATATAGACGCGAAAACGAAAAAGCCGCGCACAAGAAACTGACCCTTAAATGAAGCGCGTGTAATGGGAGTTCTTCCCTGCACGTCTCCACCGAAGAATGTCAAGCAATAAGTTCCAGAGTGCTCGACAACAGTTGTAGCGAAATTATAAAAGTTGTAAAACTCGAGTCGAATTATTTCTGTTGGTAGTTGGGAACAAGCGAAGTTTTATAATATTCTAGCCAAATATTGTTCGAGTTCGTGTGTGGGCGGGAAGTTGCCGTCATTATCTTCGTCCTGACGTTCAGAAAAAACTGGGGAGAAGTCAGAGAAATGCTCGTTTGGAATAAGATTGTGCATATAGGACTGCTGAAGACTGAAGTTACGGTTAGTCTAGTCGAGAGACTGGCGACTCCTGATCCGTAGCCCATGGTTCGAGGCCCACGTGCACCACTGTCTTTTCGAAGTCAATGGCAACATTGTGGCGATGTCCAACTTTTCGAAATCTTTTCCAATATTAAGAGTCTTTAAGAACGTTTATAGAAAACTATGAATTAGGAATTTATATAATAGTGATCGAGAAAGGGACTGGAGTATGAATAAACATGGTAAGTCATTTATCATCATCATCATCAGCCTATCTTAGTCCACTGGACATAGGCCTCTCCCATGGCTCGCCACTCAGCCCTGTCCTCAGCTATACGTCTCCATCCACTGCCTGCTGTCTTCCGTAAATCGTCACTCCATCTAGTCTCAGGGTGTCCTACACTACGTTTGCCGATTCGTGGTCTCCACTCAAGAACACGTCTACTTCAACGGTTATCGGTACTGCGACAGATATGACCGGCCCATTGCCTCTTCAGTTTGCTAAAACGTTGAGCTATATCGGTTACCTTGGTAAGTCATTAAATAACAGTTTTTTCCGTTTACGCAACTTTCAGAAATACATTTTAACGGGACCATTTTATTTAATTTCGTAACTTTTAATGCCTTACTCTCGTTTTCAGCTCCCAAAAAAATTAACAATGCAACTTTTTTCGTGTCGCAAAAATTGCCGAAACCTTCAAAACATTGTTGTTTCCAGTTTTTAAACAACACCAGAATAAACTTGGCTTCCTATTTGAAGGCTTTACAAAAGTGGGAGTTTCTTTTTTTAGGGAAAATGTAAAATTATTTTCATCGCAGTTTATGAGGCGTTACCCTCAAAATAATGGAAAGGTACAGAGAAAAGTTTGATCGCAAAGTGTTGAGAAATATGGGCTAGGCGCGGATTAAATAAGGCTGGTTTGAGTGGAGTCTTGATCTTCATTCTGTGATCTTGAAAAAGTGTTAGCATCAAGTTAAAATGCTTGTTGCTGCGACTTGAAACATTCTATTTTATGAATTTTATTTTATTTAGAAACATTATTTTATAAGGAAATAGTCAAGGCTTATAGTCCATGACACTTGCCAAGTTTGGCAGGTGTAAGTGCCGGTTTGTATAGTTTCATACAGTATTTTGTTTACGGATGAAATGATCGAAACAAATGCAGATTTATTTACGGAGGCACTTAGAAATTTTCATCACATATTATCATTAATATTCTTAAACAACTAAAATGTATTAATACATATTATACATTTCAAAATACATACTAAAAAAAAACAAACACACCTAGACAAGGAAAAATAATCGAGAAACGTTCAGATAAAACAATATATTTGTGAATTTACAAACCTTTGAAACGTATTCAATTTGTCAAAACAATCGTTCGACAATGTCGTTACTAACGCGCATAATGGATAACCTGATAGCAGATAAAATTCAAACCATTTATCTTAAAAAAGGACCACAAAAAGGTCTGTACGTCCGGTTCCCATCCTTATCCGGAAAATATACGAAACCGATACATTCCAATTTCGCACATTCTATTTTATTTATACGGAAGCGCCTCCCTAATTTACGTATTCGGCCGACGTTTCGAAATTGAGCTTTCGAAAAAGTTAAAGGATACATTGTTTACCTCGCGCTGGTACCTCAGGGCCGAGAAGGGATTTGGACAGACGTAGAAACTAGACTACGCTAAAATGTTCAATATGTAGTTATCTTAATATATATAAATTACGCGTCAAGTTGTTTGTCCGCGATGGACTCCTAAACTACTGAACCGATTTCAATAAAACTTGCACACCGTGTGCAGTTTGATCCAACTTGAAATTTCCGATCCGATTATTTTTCTTTATAATATGACAATACCCGAGCGAAGCCGGAACGGGCCGCTAGTATAAAGTAAAAATCTTTGAAGATCTAAACGACCGAATTTATGACAAAAATTAACTCACACATTGACACTTTTTTAAAAACCGAATAGTTTGCGATAACCGACTAAATGTGAAGAATATCAATCAAGGCCAATATGTGGCCTTGTGAGTGGGTATTTCTAGTACCTAATATTAAATAACTTTAAGAGTATAAGTTAAAGGATAAAAATATGAGCTCTACATTCTGTATGTATAAAACTTGCTTATATTATGCAATCAAAAAACAATGTACATGGTGCATGGTGATTTCCGCTGAATTCGAAAAAAATTAAGATGATTCCGACCGTAATTTCCCGCCATTTTTTGTATACTAATATTATTTTAATTCTGTCCACCATGACAACTTCAAAATTTAAATTTTATGGTTAAATATTCTTAGCACTTATAATAAATATATATATAAATATTGGTGTACAATCCACACACAACACCATCTGACCCCAAACTAAGCAAAGCTTGTAATATGGCGGCCAGATAGCTGATATAATACATATATAGTTTTAAATACATACTTATCATAAATAGAAACACACAGACACAGTGCAAACATTTGAATTCATCACACAAATATTTCCACTGGGTGGGAATTGAACCCTCGGCTTCGCAGGCAGAGTTACTATCCAGTAAGCCACGAGAATAAAGGGAAGAAGTATGAAGTTCTTGCGTAAGTACATGTAAAGGAAACATATACTTTTTTAAATAACGTTTAGTCAACTACCCGCAAACTCAACGTAGTCTACGCTTTCCATCGCTGGCCGCCCAACAAACACGCTCTACAGTTCTCCTACGTGCCTGCCAGGTTATTTTGTTTGTTTCCGGTTACAAGCACTTGGAATATAATAACTTTACTAGCTCTAGCTCACGGCTTTGTTCCCTCGACTATTTTATAATAATTCTAGAACACGAACTCTTGTATACGATTTTTTTGCCATGATACAATGTAATTAACTTTATGAATTCTCATATGTGTAGTAAATCTGGTAAATCTGAAAAGTAAAATTAAGTTACCGCTTTTTGGTTGTCTGTCTCTAATGATAAATTTAACCATACTGCCTGAACAGCCTGCTTTATTTCATGCTAGCTTGTTATTGGCGGTCTATTGGCTACAAAGATCAGGATAGATCTTTGATTGGCTTATTACGTCTGATTGTTATTGGCATTGGTTGATAACTAAAAAGTCTATAATCTTTAACATATTTAACCACAGATTGCAAATTTTTAACTAATATTATGTTATTTGCATGCCGAAAGGTAGGATATGGAGTTCTTTCTCTTTATATAAAATGTTTTTTACTTGTTTTGGCCTTGGCTTATTACCAACTAAAGCAATTACTACGGTGAATTGAAACGCTTATAAGTAGAGACCAATAAACGTCATCATTTTCATCGTTGTTCCAACGCGCTCAGAAAGTCTTTGAAAACGACTAAGCTTTTAAGCCCGTTGTCTTGACAATACTTAAATAAACCCATTTATTTTCATAATGAAATATAAATTCACAAAAGATAAGGTGGTAGACGTTGAGTTCGGTAAGTAAGTATGGTAAGTATATGGAAGGGATTAACGTATGCTCTACGCATGTGTGTAAGCATAGAGGTAGTTAATTGGTAAAATTAGGTTAGGCCAGTAGACTGTAGATGCCACTTGAGTCCAAAAACCTAAAAAAATAATTAAAACCAAAATGTATGAAATCCGCACATAAACATAAAGATAAAACATCTTATACCTCTGGCTGACGAGCGTGCAATGCTACGTAATTATTTGGACTCTTCATATCTGCGTGTCACGGTGCTGGTGTATTGCTTACCATCAGTCACATGTCCTGCTCGTCTCGTCACTCTATTCTATGAAAAAAAAAACGTTGTCAAAATTTTCAAATTATGTATTTATTTTTATTCCTTAAATGTTTATTATGTTATGTTATATGGTTTTAATATTGCTCTCTAAACAATTTAACATATACTGCTTTTGAGTATTTCGATAACGTAGTACGCGTTTAGATATGAAATTAATATGAATTCACGATAATATTCCTTCACCGAACACAACATGAGCTGATTGTTTAGTATTAATCCGAATTAATCCAACTCACGACCACTGGATAATTGCCATGTAATTACCTAAATATAGCCACCGAGGCGATCACAGCCTCGCCAACTAATCGTTGTTAAATCTACTCTCTATTGAGGGAAATGATTGATGTCCAAATGGTACGTTGATTCTCTGGGACCCATCATAATTATCATCAGTATTACCACTAAGTGGGACCCAAACAGCACGTTTGTGTCCTCGACTTCAAGTCATCATCCGTTGATGGACCGTCTGATCTCTCACTTATTTCACAACATCGTATCTTACATAAACTTCTAAATATCCGCGTTTTGAACTAGTATGGTTTTAAAAACATTACACAAGACTTTATCGCGACATAATGTATGTTTGTTGGACTGATCTCGTTGATATCATTTTAGTTTTGGGCGTCGTGGTAATAAACCTGCAATTTTTAGAGATCAAATCAGGATAAATTAGGATCTCCTCATTTCTTAATGAGATGACCCGAAATTTCGTAAATCTTCTTATGACCACGGATAATAATTCTTTTAAAACGTAAGGCAATTAAACACTAATTTATCCTTTTTAGAATGTTAAAAAAGATACATAAAACAGGTGTTTACTTCAGCGCTACTTACAACAATCTTACCCGCAAATGAGTGCCCCACAAAAACAAGTAACGAATCGGCCCATCCATCTTGCAACCAACTCGAGTAATTCCGCCACAATAAAAGCCAAATTACTTCACAAGTTTTTCCACTAGCCCTTTCTTTACGACCCGCAAATATATCATCAATCTGCCGCAAGGTCGGTAATCAGACCCGCAGATTATGTGAGGACAGATAGTCAACTACTCTAATGTTACACCAACTTAATACATTGACTATCTGAGGTAGATATATAAAAAAAACATAATACGTCTGCTAATTTGTCTTGTATTTTCGATAAAGCATAAACTTTGCTTTATCATCACAGTTTTATTAGAATGATTAGGTTAACATTTAAATTTTGTAAATTAATATATATAATTTATACTTTTTATGTTTTAATATTAGCTCATATTATTTTTTTATAAAGTATCTTATTTGATTAATATAATTTTACACAAAACTATACTGATAAATTTTACAGACTTTACTAAACAAGAATTTACTAAACAATTAAACACCTTTTTTTAATGAAAACTGACGAGATGTGTATAACTTGTGCCTAATGGAAGCAACACGTCTACATTCCTGTCGCTCAGCAATTGGAACATGAAGGTGCAAGTTCATCAATGAAATCGTATAAATATCTATTATTTCTAGGAGCACTTCATTGTCTTACAATCGTTTTGCCGCAGTAAACAGTAGCATATGTGCTATTTATATGTGTCTAAATTGTAATCTAACTGTGTTTCAAATTTCAACTTGATTCGTTTAGCAATTCCGACCTGTTTGCCTGTAGAATTTTACAACAAAGATCCAATCTTTCACATTTACAACATTAGTAGAAAGTAAGATAAAAAGATGAATCTGTGAGTTCATAATCTGTGTCGTCTAGTACATGGAGATTTACGGTGCTATTTATACGTTACACGCGAAGGCTGGCTGTAACCTGGCGAGCATCCGGTTTATAGGCAGCCACTAAAAAACTTGGGAATGCAGGACCCCTTAGTACGTACCCTTAGCACAGACTCAGTAGGCACTTAGCAGCGCTGTAAAAACACCTTTAAATAAGAAAGCTACTCTAGATTTTGACCCTGTGCAGCTAAAATCATTTCCTACATTATTTATTTAAGAAGAAGTTGTTTAAGTCAGACTATCAATCGTGAGATTGATGCAAGTATGGCCGTTTGTGAGTGTTGGCTACGCTGTTAGCTCATGTCGGCAATTCTTTATAAATAAATAAATAAAGTATAAATAAGATAGATAAGTTTGATTCTTGTTATTTGTATTTGATAATCACAGGATAATATTAATGGGCAAATATATACCTATTGGGTAAATTTTTTACTTATTATTATTAAACCCGAAGCTTTTGTTATTAATTTGATGTTATTCGATATAGGTCCTGTGATTGTCTTGCGCTTTTGCATAGATATCCTTTTTACCTTTTCAACTGACTTATAAAAAACAGGAGGCTTTCTATTCGATTGTATGTATTTTTTTTCTGTCAGATCTTTGTGTTGTTCACGTTAGTTTTAACATTTTAAATATTTGTAGGAAATAGGGATTCCTTTCAATAATGCCAAGTAAAACTATTCTTACAAAAATATCAGAAAAGCCGATTTTTATGGTATCGGTTCTATATTAAAAGTCCTAAAAGAAAATCATGTTTGGCTTAGAAAACACTATTCATATTTGACCTGGGTATAGGTAAGGAAATGAGATTTGTATGAAGGCTAGTGATCAAAGACATACCACACAATCCCATCTCAGCGCCGCGAAACAAGCAATAAACAGGACAAACGTAGTCAGTAGGTCGTCTTGCCCTTTTTGTAATACTACCAGCGCCCCGCGGTTTTATCCGCGTATTTCTCGTTCCCGTTATTTTTCCGAAAAAATAAACTATTATTAAGAATAGCATCTAGTACTAGGCAGAAGACGGAACCAAAGATGATGCGACGCAACTAAAGAGGTTTAATGAGGATAGCTGCCGCCTCCTTAGAACCTGGAACCTTGACCTTCTTTGCTTTTTGGCGGAACGCTTGTCAGGGTTGTACAAAATAATTATTTATGTCTCAAGCACGTCCAACCCTGACAAGCGTCTCCCGCCAAAATGCAAAGGTCAAGGTTCTAGGTTCCAAGGAGGCGGCAGCTATTCTCATTAAACCTCTTTAGTTGCGTCGCATCATGTTTGGCTCCGTCCTCTGCCTAGATGATATTCGTGACAAGACGACCAGGACCTGTGCTTGATGCAATACAACACATCTACTTACAACAGCACAGTGACACGCAGCTATTGGAACATGAAGAGTATAAAGCACTAGCACTGCACTGCGCTTGTCGCCGAGAGATATAGTATGATCCATCTCTAAGATCTTTAATTTATCTGGAAACATTACCCTTCAAACCAGCACACAGTGCACTGCTTCGCGGTAGAATAACTAGCAAGGGTGTGGTAGTTCCCCAGACGGACTCTGCAAGGAGTCCTACCATTACAAAAAACACACAGCCCAACTCATTGAAAATGCAATCACGCATCATTGGATAATGAATTATAGATGCCTATGGCAGTTGACCTCAGACCGCTTTTACTAGCGAAAAAAATAACTTTGCCCAATTGTTTATTGATGTCTGTAAGATGATAGTAGTTTGATTACTGCCACAACTGCAGAGGCAGGTAGGATCCGAACATAGAGCAATTCGAGCCATTAGGCGGAGACCCTTTCAAGGACACGGCTTTTAAGGCGATTGATTGAATTTCTCAGTGAAGATTCTGGTATATTTCGGTTAAGATCCAGTTTGAGGTGCTTTTAGGCCGTCAGGATATTTGTGTTCGGAACAAATGAAAGGTTATTTTAATTCCAAGTCTGTGGCAGAAATAGTTTGGAGTTTTTGAAATCGTGAGACCAAACTTTGAAAAAAAAATTACAATGACATAATTTTTGATAACAAATACTAATAAAACTTCGGATTACTATAGTGAATATACAAATAAAAATATAATCGATAAAAAAGTAATTAGAAGTGATTGGGATTACCTATACAAAATGACAAGTCATTAATTTGGAGTAATTAAACAGCACTAATGTTGTAAATACGTCACCTACATAGTAGTGTATGTAGTATTACGCATGTTGGTTACTCAAAGTCATGAGATTTCACCCATCCAATAGTATCTAGTGCTTACGTCACGCTCCACAGCTCCTCGGTCCATTCGACGCTACGCTGTTAATTGTGTCGGTATCACAAACCTACTATTATTGTTGCATCTCAACTCAAAGTAATTACATTTTTAACCCCCGACCAAAAAAGGGGTGTTATAAGTTTGACGTCGATATCTGTCTGTCTGTCTGTCTGTCTGTGTGTGGCACCGTAGAGCTCAAACGGATAGACCGATTTCGATGCGGTTTTTTTATTTGAAGGTTTATATCCGTACGGATGTTCTTAGCTATGTTTGGTTAATGTCGATTCAAAATGGCCGCCTCCACAAAATGGTGGACAAAATATTTCTTCACAACCTACCTCAATATGGGTAACAAATGAAAGGGCTTGACTAGTAAAATACTAAACATTATAATAAATTTCAAATCCAATATGGCCGCCACCACAAAATGCCGAATTGTATTATTTTTTTACCACTACCTCAGTATGGGTATCAAATGAAAGGGCTTGACTAGTAGAGTAGTTTGCACTATGACAAATTTAAATCCAAGATGGCCGCTACCACAAAATGGCGAAACACATTTCTTTGTTCACAACTCCCTTAATATGGGTATCAAATGAAAGGGCTTGACTAGTAGAACGTCATACAGATAATCCGAGATCCGAGGTAGTCGGGGGTTAGTCAAAATTTTTAATTTTGTTCTTGTTATTCTTTTAACCAACGACGTTCTGGCTGTGTTTTTGATTCTTAATTCTGGACATCTTAATATTTTATTTACATATAAATTACGCGACACGTTGGTTATCCGCTATTTGTACAGTATGAAAAAGGTTATAGGACGCAACCTTATAAGATAGCCACATGCTGTCACGGACTTTAGCTCACGGCAACGCATGCAACAAAATTTCTCAAAGAGGAAATATTTTTGCCCGTTTTTGTTACATTCTTCATTTATACTCCGCTTCTACTGATAGTAGTGTAATGGTACATAGACTATAGCTTTTGTAGATCAATGGACTATTCGGCAGAAAAATAATCTTTCGATTCGGAACAGTAATTATTAAAATATGATTCAAACAAACTCTTTATTTTTATAATAATAGTATAGATTGCTGGTTGCAGGTTGCACAGGACCGTTCGTTGTGGAAATCTAGGGGGGAGGTTTATGTTCAGCAGTGGACGTCTTGCGGCTGATGATGACGATGATGATGATTGATTGTTATACCAAAGAGTTCCCAACATGGCAGAAGGAGTGTACAATTAAAAATAAAACTAAGAACTTCAGAACGCTTAAAACAATAAACCTACTAAACTTGTGACAAAGTTCAATAAACGATAGCATTTGTTGATGTTACTTTGATCCCAATGACAATGGCAAGTTTCCGCGGATTCCGAGTTAACCGGTGAGTCTTACATTCTAGAGGATTAAGCTTTTGAGCCGCAGTCGAAAGTCTTCAGCGTCTCCGCATAAAGGTATGAATGCACAAGATACAGCACATTTTACACTTACTACTTTGTGATCATAGTACATAATATAATGCATATTCCACTCGATTTTTTTACTGTGCACAATTTGCAACACAATTCACACAAAACAATTTTATTACAATTAACAAATTACTGCACACTTCACAAAAAATTGGCTTGGTACTTAAAAATGCTTTTGATAAAAGTAAAGAAGTACCTGAAATTGTTCCTTTCTTTTATTGTAGCACTACCTGCGACATCTATGGCAGGTAAAGGTAAATACATTTACCTAAAGCATTCCAAAGTTATTTAATTAATTTATCCTAGCTGTAGTGTATCTGTAGTGGTAGGACTCTTGGCAGAGTCCGCCTGGGGAAGTACCACACCTTGGCCAGTTATTCTACCGCCAAGCAATAATGTGCAAACATTACTGTGTTCCGGTTTGAGGGGAAATGTTTCCAGAGAAATGACCGGGCTTAGAGATATTACATCTTAGATTTCTGGGTGACGACCGCAGTTCAGTGCTAGGTAATGATTTGGACTGCGATAGCTGCGTGTCACTGTGCTGTTATGTGGCAGGCATGTTGCTTACCATCAGGCACATGGCCTGCTCATCTCATCACTCTTTATTTAAAAAACAAAAGCTACATCTGGGGTTTAACCAAAGAACTACGTTGTAAGCTATAAAATTCTGAGTCTGCAAATTTTTTTGCTCTCCAGTGCAGTCGCGCCTTAGCTGAGCTGAACCACAGCCCTGTGATTGCTAGTTTTAGAACTTGCTTGGAGAGCTCCCGTTTGTTACGAGCAGGTCCCTCAGTGAAAAGGATTCGTTTGATTGTCTTTCAAAAACTTTCGAATTTGATCAGACTTTACGTGGGCAGTTGTTTGGGATTGATTTTTTAGCATTGTGGACAAAGAACGAATGCTGTCGTATCTTGTTAAACCTACATAATGCTAGAGAACCTTTAAAATTTACCTGGGTTCGTAAATAACGTATTATATCGTATCGTATGCACCATGAGTACTTTAAGTAGGTAGCGTTTACGTAATACTAATTGGTCGAAATGATTCGTAATGTGCCAAATGAATAAAAATGTTAAATGAATTTTGGATTTTTTTACTCTAATTGGGATTACCATCATATTTATAAGCAGTCCACTAAAATATTCCCACAGCCGAATTACAAGACTTTTTAAGTGAAGGCCATAATCCACAACGGTGACCAAGTGTGGGTTAGCAGATGACGACGACAACGACGACAAATTTCAATGGTATTTAGTATGAAAACTACAATTTAAGTGCTGCTGATAAGTCCATATATTCCGAAAATAAAAATTAATCTATATCAATGATTTCGTCAAGGGGTACGGTAGGCTTGATCGAAACATTATACATATGAATAACAAAACATAAAAAATATTGATTTTGAGTTGACAACATATGTCCACAAAATTCGGATTATGGAGAATTCCTTAAATTCTGATGGCACTGACAAACAAACCGCTGTCGCCATCTTTGGAGCACGTTTCGTTCCATCAATAAACACATTGCGTGCGTCCGTCGCGCCAAAAAAGTATCCATCACAAAAAACTGTGACTTATGTCACTACGTAAAACGAAACGTCTTGCCGCCGGACCGGAATTTTATTAGTAGGTAATTATATTTAGTATCAGCATTGCACCCGTGCGAAGCCGGGGCGGGTCGCTGGTTTAATTATAATTTCGTTCCACTAATCATCAGCCAGGTTTGCCCCTCCGTGTTGGAGAAGTACGTGACAAGTCTTCAACTTGCCTTAAACACCTACCCGAAATTTGCTGCCACCTCTCGGAATAATAACTCCAGTGCTGCAATCCTTGATCGGCGGTTGACAGCGCAGCGACAAAGCGCTTTATTACCTGTTAAACGATTTTTCGCGGTCGTAAATTAATTCTATCAGTTTCATGGCGACTGCCACAGACGCATAAAAGAATAGACATCGTGATTTAACCTATTTGATGTTAATATTTATGATGTGTTTTATTAAAATATTGGTATTCGGTATGAGGCAGTGCTTTAATATAGAATCATAAGTAAACCTCTAAAAGTTCCTACAGCTGTGACTTGGGGCCTTCTCTGAGAAATGAGAGAGTTAAGGGTATAATTCACTACTCTGGGCCAGTGCGAGTTATTGGATGACGCATGGCTTCGAAAGATTCTAGGAACGTGCTAGCGGCACTACGCGCATGACGTCGACAAGACAGTGGTGCGCCTAGAATTTGAACCAGGGGGTTTCGGATCGGTAGTTGCCGTTGTTCCAACTAAACTAGCTTAGTGTTTTAATAATAAAACAAACAGCAATGAAAACTACTCTCCACAGCAGCACTAGGTACGTAAACATTTTTCAACATAAAAATTTTTTTTGTTCAAATTTTGACATTACAACGGTTTTTTGACGGTTTTTTGAAACGATTTGGTTGTGACTTATATTTCTAAATACACAACGTACTTGCCATGTTCCGATAAAAATAAATTAGATCCTAATGAGGCGTATTCCAGATGCAAATTTACATGTCAAAAATAGTTCTACATTTTGTCAAGTGTAGCACCACTGTTTGTTTTTTGTGAAATTTCGCTAACAAACTAAAACATTGACGCCACCTATGGTGAAATTGGGAACTGTCTTTGACAGATTTTTTTGCATCTTGAAAACGCCTCATTGAAAGGTTTGATATTTATTATCGGAGTTTCATAGATGAAACGTAACTGAACTGAAAAATCAAGCTTTGCAATACACATAGTGTGCACAATGTTAGCAAACAAATAATTATTAATGCAATTGTTGACGGTGTCTATTACTGTCTATGGCCCAAACTTTGCAAAACGGCACGAAAATGCAATTTACAAGTTTTGGTGGATATAATCACTTTAATTTTATTACTAATTGAAAATCAGACGTTAAATGATGGTTATTAAACAAATCGTGGGATAATTTGAAAATTGGAATAATTTAATTTATATGAAACTTTGGATGTTCGTGCCGGAACCAATCAACGGGTGATATGACTTTTTTCTTAAATAATATTTGCAATAATTTTGCTTTGCATTTGGCCGCCATCTTGTTTGGCCATATCCTTGCTTTACATCAGTAAAGCAAGAATAAGGTTTACCACAGAGTGTGCTTATTTAGAAGAATCCAATTCACTCTGAATTCGAAGACTCTAGAAGAGATTTCACTCTACTTTTGTGATAAGAACGTCTAGGCTGTGGAATACGTTGACTGAGTGGGTTTCCCCGATGGTTACAGTCTTTGTCTTCAAATCGAGAGTGAATCGGTTTCTTCTAGGTAAACAAGCTCCATCGTAGACCGCATCGTCGCTTAACATCAAGCGAGATGGCGGTCAAGTGTAAACGTATAAAAGTAAAAAAAAGACTCTAAGATCCACTCAGGCAAACGCATTCCACCTCCTAGATATTTCTTTGCGTCACGAACTTCCACGTTTGAATCTTCGGAACGTCAACCTTGAAACGATGTTGCTTTTTTAGTAGTCTAATAGAAAAAAATCAAGCATGTATTATATCAGCTGTACATTTTCTGACATGTCTCCGATAAATAATCAATAAGCTAGCAATATCGTAGCGACGTTCAAGACATTGAAGTGTTTTTCGAACAAGTCAAAATTCATTTCCTACAAGAATAATGCATAATCAGCCCACTAAAAAATGTTCTCACTCGTAACTCGGAACCTTCTCTTAAGGAGAGAGTTTTTTTTATTTTATTTTTTTATTTAAATTAGCCACTCTACAGACTCCGGGGTCCGTAATCTTTGTCATTACAATTATATATTATTATTTTTTACACATATTTTGGATAAGGAGAAGAAGAGGAAAATAGGAGGGAGTTGGTAGTAATCGACTCGACATCGAATGTTTGCCTAATTGCCTTTTGCCATTTGCCTAAGCTGCCTCCTCCCGGCCCAGAGCCTCCACAACGGCCGCATTTCTGTGCCTGATGGCCATCTGTAGGTTGAAATCGCGGATGGTCTTCGGTGATGCAGCCCACGCTCGCCGTACGAACCGACCGATGGCGTCGTTGGTGTCGTCAGCGTAGGTATGTGAAGGTCCCCGTGTGCCGTGAGATTGCAACAACCGCATGGGGGTACGCTCTCGTGCAGCTTCATGTCGGCTCATTTGTTGCTGTGAAGCTGCTTTGGGGGTCTTTGTCGCTTGCTCTTTTAAGGAGAGAGTCAAGACCGTAATCTTCCACGCTAGCGCAGAGCGGTTTGGTGCATTACGTATGATCATGACCTTGCCAATAGCGTGGCGGGAAATTACTAGTTCAGAATTTTGTCGTTAATTCGGCAAAGTTTGTAGATAGATATCTACTAATTGGAACGTATTTAAGGTTTAACTAAATTGGAAGCTAATGTCAATATTTCTTCACAAAATTGGTAGCCTTGCATTGTAATCTAAATTTAGTCGTCAAGTTATTTATTGTGATAATAATTTTAACTGGATGCGAAAATTTTGTTAGAATGATGCTCAAACACGTCGAAACAGCGGAGTTTATTGCATTCAAATTTTGGAGATGATTATAGTCGTGTATAGTAGAAAATCTACTTTTAACCCAGGAAGATAACGAGAACAGGAACTACGAAATTAATATTACATAATTACTTACGAAAAACGCAAAGATAGAGACGAAAAGACGAGAGAACAAAAGAAAGAGACCAGAAAACAACTACGAATAAATCAAGAAAAAATAGAGATATTATAAAATGAATCTATAGAAAATTAGTTAAATTGTTATTATAGTTTCTCTAGACTTTCAAATTTGTAGACACATTACTACATAAGCATAAGCAGCCCACTATGGGGGAACATTTTGTTGGACTCGGGGTTTCTTTCCCGAGGAGAGAGTCAAAGCCATTACCCACCATGCTAGCGAGTACGAGTTGGCGGATGACACGAGATCTTGAAACAATCTAGGAACTTGCCCGTTTCTTCTAGATGTTCCTTACACCGTCAAAGCCACTGTTAATGAAAAGCTTGTACATCTGAATTTGGAAATGTCCTAAAGGCGCAGGCGGGGCTCAAACCTGCGCACTTTTTTAGTATGAAAACTAACGTTACACATTATATACACGGGTAACTCACGTTTGATATAGTCAGTCTAGTCCCACTCAAGTTTCGATCGCGTCCGGCGATCTTTTTCAAGGAGAGTGCGCGCGCGTGTTCGTAGCTCGTTTAGCACTGAAGCTCTCTCTCTCTCTTTCTTTCACTGAAGCACTGAACTGACTCTAGTCCGCGCCGGACGCGATCCAAACTGGAGTCGGACTGGACTGACTATACCAAACGTGACTAATGACGCACCTTTGTTATTTACACGTTCTTGGCAATCAAGCAGCACGGCTTAGCACATTTAAATTAAAAATATCTGAAAAGATAAAATCCCGCATTTTATAATCACGAAAGTTTGTGAGGTGGAAGGATTGTTACTCTTTCACGCAAAAAGTACTGAAGGAATTTGGAATACATTTGGTACATTGATAGATAATATTCTGGAACAATACATAAACTGTTATTTATTCGAGAAAATAATGGGATCGAGAACTACGCAGGCAAAACCACGGAAGCTGCTAGTTAGGTATAAATCCAGATTTTGGAAAACGGTGGGAGCTACCTAAAGTTAAATTGAAAGTATTTCTCGCGCTAAATTTCCGCACTACACCTGTAAAAGCAAAAAACGAACAAAATAAATCCTTTAAAGTAGAGGTTCTCAATCTTTTCAAACCATTGGCGCATTCACAAGATTAGTATAGTCACGACAACCCCAGTCAACTATTTGAGATAGATTATATTTATAAGTATAATTATATTAGCATAAATTGACCCAACATTGACCAAAGGCCTCTCTTCCTTCTCTCTAATAATATCTATTGAGAGGCTATTGTGAACCAATCCGACTTGGTGGCTTTTTACCCTCCAAAACCGAGTCAGTGGTAATTTTTGCCCATCATAGTTGGTACGGCATACGACAGACGTGTACTTCCCAGATACTGGTGAGATAGGTACTGGCGAAGAAACTAGGTCCCTGCAATACTTATGGACACTTATTCACATACTTATGGTTTCGGATAAATCTTTAGATCGTAAATTGTATTAGGTACATAATGTTTTTATCTGTTGATTTTTAGTCTGGTTTTTTAAATTAAAATGACCCTATTTATTAAGTTTCTACCGCACTTATTTACTTCCTACGACGCCTTTTTTTACATTTCTCGGCACTTTTTTACTTTCTTCGGGGTCTTTTTTTACTTTTTAAGGAGTCTTTTTGACTTTCTACGTCGATTCTCATTACTTTCTGCAGCGTTTTTTTTCACCTACGCTCTTCTTGTACATTCTACGGCGCCCTTTTTATAGTAGGTACCTACTTACTTTCATTTTTTTACTTTTTGCTTTCTACTATACCTTTTTTCCTTTGTACGGCGCCCTTTTTTACTGTCTTCTGTACAGCTGTCTTTCCACAGCGCATGAGAAGGCACGACGCATACTTTGAGAACCCCTGTTTTAACGAATTACCCGACGCGCAATAAATAGCGGAGGCTGCAGTAATTACCGAGAGTGCACAATTCACTCCGGGTCGGCGCACGGGGGCTATACTCATTATTGGTTTCGGGAATTGGGAGGAATCTCTTCGCTAAGAACAGTTACACATGTTACATTAGAAGCGAGCTGTGGTTTTGCAGCCGCATCCCGTTCCTGGTATTATCCGAGGTAAAAAAATAGCATATTTATGTGCTATTCCAGATTATAATCTGATTGATCTAACGTTTCAACGTGATTAAGCAACACATATTCAAATATACATATGTTACGGTAAATCTGATTAGTTGAAAATTATTAATATTTTTACAAAATTATTAATAATAACCACATGTTTTGGTAAATGTGAATAAACGATCGAAATTTATTACTTTTTGTAGTAATTATTAATAATTCACGACACATATTGGTAAAAGTTATAAAACAAATAAAAACCCAATGTTTTTTGACCAGCAGGTATTTATTTATAATATGTGTAGGTTAGGTTAGGGTTTTTTTTTCTTTATTTTATAGGTTTTATAGGTTAGGTTTTAAAATATTCATCTCGTGTTATTCACACGATGATTTTTTTCCTATCTCCGGTTTTATTTCAAGGCATTCTCATTAAATCTGGTTCTCATTAAACCTCTCGCACGTCGCACACACCACCCCGCCCTGCAATCCTTGGCCACTTATTACATTTATCACTACTAGGGTAAAATTATTAATAATAACCGATAAATATGATTAATTTATCACTTTCCCCTCTACTTTCGGTAATTATTAATAATAATAGATAATTATTAATAATCTTCAATTATTCACTCTTACCGTAACACATATAAACATCCAAACTTTGTCATTTTTTATACTAGTAGTGCTCCGCAGTTTTACAGTTCCCGTTCCCGTTGTGTTTTTTCTGGGATAAAAGTAGCCTATGTGTTCTTCTAGACAATAATAACATGTTTTTTTAAATAAAGAGTGACGAGACGAGCAGGGCATGTGCCTGATGGTTAGCAACACGCCTGCCACATAACAGCACAGTGACACGCAGCTATTGGAACATGAAGTTTCAAAATCATTACCTAACACTGCACTGCGTTTGTCACCCAGATATTTAAGAAGATATATCTCTAAGTAAGCCCTGTAATTTCTGCAATGTGTTCCAAATGTAAGCCCTATCCGTACCTACTTAAACTACGACGTGATAGAAATACAAGCATCCTAACATTGCCATTAATAATATTTAATTAGTAGTACCTAGGTGACCGAGCTTTGCTCAGTTTAAGCACTCAGTATACTTATATACATACAGATTAAAAAAAAAAGAACTTGAAAAAAAGGGCGGCCGTCTGGACTCGAACCCGGATCTACCATATAATGACCGCCCACAACTTCCCGGCTGAGCTAACGTCGCGCAACGTCGCGAAATTTACCGTCGTATTCTAATGTCTATGTAACAGCATTTCATTGTAAAAAACGTGCATAAAACGGTATTTAAAAATACCTAGCTAGATCGATTTATCGTCGCCGAAACCCCCTGTATACATAATTTCGTGAAAATCGTTCAAGCCGTTTCCGAGATTCTGATTACATATATATGTATATATACCTACAAGAATTGCTCGTTTAAAGGTAACTACTTACTGTACAAAACTACAAACGTTAACCTAACAGAGATAAACATAAAACTGATATTAAAAGATCATAAAATATTTAAAGAGAATTTTAGTAAATCAAAGACTCATTGCGAATTGAGGTGTAAAATACTGTTCATACTTTCACGGTCTATTGGCGACGGATATTAATTAATAGCTACAATTTTAATTTCCTCCCTCGAGCTCTGAACGTGGCGTAATATGAAATATTTTACTAGAACACTAAATTAGTTATAACACAGGGATAGCTCAATATTAGCTTGCCACGCTTCCAAGCGGAAGGAATGAGTTTGTTCCTAGTCTTGTTGAAGTTAAAATTTTATAGCTATGTTGAGCATTTTTAGCGTTCTGTACGAAAGGAAAAAAACGGAACCTTTTAGGACCACTTTGTTGTCCGTTCTTCCGTCTGTCTGTCAATACCTTTTTTATCAAGAGTGCGTAGAGGTATCAAGCTGAAATTAATATCAAATAATAAAATCTACTGTCCGTTGGCTGTCCATTAGCTATCAAAAATCTAACTTCTAAACCAACACAACCAAAAGATACAGCCGTGCCTGAAATTTTCTACTTTGCGGGAACTCGTGATCTTGGAATTTGGTACAAAGCAACGTGTTTATAAGACACACATGAATAAAGGAAAAATTATGGAAACCGTAAATTTTTTACATACCTTATGTTACAGAAGTAAACTAAAACTTAAAAATACCACAACTTTTACTTATTTACCTACAGGTTTGCACGGCACCCTCGGTGCGCGAGTCTGACTAGTACTTGGCCGGTTTTTGTTCGAGGAAAAACTCATAGGTTTTCATGACCGATGTGCTGATGGATGAAGCATCGCGTCAGAACGGTAGCGTAGCAGTGGATCGGACTCGGCTCGGCTCTTTTACCGCTTTTTTGGACCTATGAAATCTCGTGAGTTCGAGTACCGACATGCATTATAGCAGTATGTCTATCACTATACAAGTTATTTATTAGGTATGCAACATTCGTGTTGTTTCGTACTAAAATTACAAGTCATAAGTTTTTATTTTTATAGGCAGTCCCTATGATAGCCAATTCCTTTTTTTGACTCTCGACAAATACATAAACAAAAATCTTTATTGATGTTTGCAGGTAAGATAAGATGATACAAAAAAAAAAAACTTGACCCATACAAACTGGCCTTTTCTTGTAGAAGCACGCAATATGTCTGGCATAGCAATTTGTTTTAGTCTTAATTAATTCAATGAAAATAGAATAAGTAAATAAAATAATAGTCAGCTGATAATAGTAAGCTGACTTTAGTCTTCTTCTTTTTCTTTTCAATGACACTGTATAACTTGAAAGACAGGATAGTTTGTAGCTCAATTATAGTCGCAGTATTTTTTTTGCAAATTTTATTTGCAATAATTGTGTAGTATATCACAGGCCACTATATGTAAATAGGTACAAATTAATTATTTTAAGTCTGATTTTACGACAACAAAGTTTTTGTCCTTTTTTTATCAGTTTTTTTACGTGTATTCTCCTTGAAAAAGGCCGCCGGACGCGGCCGAAACTCGAGTCGGATTGACCAACCGTATATACGTGAGTGTCCCGTTATCCAATTAAATACAGTTTTTTTTGTTATGGAATTTTTATGACAAGTCACATGGCAATCCCATCATTTATAACACATGCTAACAGTAAGGTGGTTGGTAAAAAAAAGGTAGGTACCTACTAAAAGGCGTTAAGGGCTATTTCAACATGTGAGAAGATCAGTTGAGGTGAGTTTTTGTCCTGTATTGTATATTTAACTTAATAATATAGTACTTATATTATAGCTTTAAAGGTCAGATGCAGAAGGCGGTCATGCTTGACACGGTGCGCATCGCCAGGAGGTTCCTCGCTCTGCAGCTCTAACTTGCCCTGCTGCTGGCGGTACCTTCGTTTTTAAGTTTTTTTAATAATGTTTATAGTTTTTATTTATGTTGTAAAAATTTTACAGATTAAGATGATGATTAAATGACTGATAATTAAGTACTACTACCACTTTAATAAGAGTAATCCGTGTCGAATCGCCATTAATTCATTAAGATTAAAGAACACGCAATTATGAACGCTTAATTGGAAAAGTACAGACAATCGAAACTCGTAATTGTTTTGAAAGTGAGGTCTAATGGCTATCACGAAACTTTGTTATTTTAATACTAAATTTATTTTAGTTGTAAAGTTTCAGAGAAATTAGAGAACGCTTTCTCTATGGTAATGCTATTATTACAAGTTTCAATGACTCCGACATTTTAAGGCTCATTTTGCAAATCATTAATTTAATATGCTTATATAAACAGATTATAAAAAAATAAATATTAAACATCGGTTTACACTTTTTCACTCTACACCTGTGGAAAACTGATACGTGAAATAAGAAATATACAAATTTAAATACATGTATGTATGTCGGAAGACGCTAGATGTCGTGGCTCCGCAATATCAGGGAGTGGACGGGGATGAAGACGGTGGAACAACTGTTCAGACTAGCGCTGGGCAGGGAAATTTTTAAGAAGCTGACTGCCAACCTTCAGTAATGGAGAGACACTATAAGAAGAAGAAGATGTATGTAACATCCAGAACTATAATTTTATTCATCGCCACACATGACAAAACTACTGGCGTTTATTTGACTCAACTAATACGCAATACCATTATGCATGATGATTCCGCCAGAATGGTACGCTTGTAACTGGTAGTAGACATAATGATCTTAATTATCTTTAGATCTTCATTGGTTTTTAGGTAATAAAGATGTTGTTATTTATTTTTATTTATTTATTTAACTAGGCGCACATAACAGATTACTGTTAACTATAATAACAAAACAGATCAATTCCAATGTGATGTTCTAAACTGTTATCCATAGCATGCACACAAAACTTAACTATAATATTGAGGCAGTCTCCAAATTAAATACATACAATATAAAGCAATAAGATAAACTTAACACATACCTTTAGGCAACTAATCTATATAAAATCGAGAGGTCACTGTTAGTGGAAATAACTCGTTTTAAGGTCCTATTTAGATTTAGTTTCGTTTGTAAAAGCCATGACCGTCAAACGCAAGTCTGTAATCGATAAAAATGCTCAATAAGAGCCGATAACGGGGGAGAGTTGTCTCTGGCTGTAATAATTATGACCGGCATAGTAATAATTAAAATAAGATTGAAATTGCCACAAACATTTATAATCACTCCAGAACTAAAACACTGCCTGACGCTACCCCTGTGCCATGCGAAACTCGTCAGTATGCACTAAACTTTATGCCCCATAAAGTAGTTATATTCTGACAGCGGCCCAAAATTGACTTCCTAACCATTCACATATAAATTCAAACGCCAAATGCCAGTTTCCACCAACATAATCGTCCAATTTGCTTGACCGCGAGACTAAATCGCTTCATTACGTATAATCAGATTGCAAAGACCGAAAATTCATTCTTATTGGCCATTACTATTCTAGTGCGGTGACGTCGCTGGAATGGCGGCAAGATAGAGATTTGCATAGGGTTGGTACCTACTGGGAAACTATGCGGCCAATGTTGGAAAATATCAGCTAGTAGCATCAACGGCTTGAACTGAGACGTGGTCCTTTACTGTGGGCCTCATAACGAAGCTCAAAGTCACACAGCGAGCTATGGAGAGAGCTATGCTCGGAGTCTCTTTGCGCGATAGAATCCGTAATGAGAATATTCGCAAAAGAACGAAAGTGGCCGACATAGCTCAAAGAGTAAGCAAGCTGAAGTGGAAATGGGCAGGCCGCATCGCTCGCAGAACTGACAACCAATGGGTAAGAAAGGTTCTCGCAGGACCGTTCGTTGTGGAAATCTAGGGGGGAGGCCTATGTTCAGCAGTGGACGTCTTGCGGCTGATGATGATGATCAACGGCTTAGCATCTGGTGGACCTAAGATCTGGTTCTCCAGGTGGACTCTTTGACCAGTACCACAACTTTGCCAGTTGTTCAACCGCCAAGCAGTAATGTGAAAACATCACTGTGTTCTGGTTTGAAGGGCAATATTTCCAGTTAAACGTTACCCATTACAGGGCATAGAGATAAACTGGGCATAGAGATAAACAGCTTATATCTCTTGGTAACGAGCGCAGTATAGTGCTAGGTAATTATTTGAACTTTTCATATCCCGATAGCTGTGTATCACTGTGCTGTTATGTCGCATGCATGCTACTTACCATCAGACACATGTCCTGATTGTTTCGTCATCGTCATTCCTGATTAAAAAAATAACAAGCAAACGTGGTAAAATACCAAAGTAACGCAAGCCCTAAAAAAAAATCCCAATGCATGTGTTTAAAATGTAGGTCACTCGTTATAACCCAAATATTCGTAGTTATGACCGAAACCACTCACATTTTTAACAAAACAAAAATGTGCAGTCATAGGGACTGCCGATAGAAGTGAGAACTTATAACTCAGAATTTGAGCTCACTTTAGAAACTACGCGGGTGAAACCCTTGAAAGCATTGACGTCTAAATAAATCTTCTAAGCATGGTCCAAGGTCCCAAATTTACCCGAAAATTTCTTTCAATTACGATCGTGACGCTTGAGCTCAATTCACTACTGACGAAAAATCTGTGTGGTGCGTCAAAACAAGTTCTCAGTTCAAAATAAAAACCAGTTCACACGCTACAAACACAAAGAAAAAGAGAGACAACACAGAGAGAGATAGAGAGATAGAGAGGGAGAAACGTCAAATATACGTAGTTTAAATAACACTATTGGAAGCTGTATTAGTTCGTTACAGTGGGTTTAGAGTTTCTTCATAGTCAGAAACTTGATAGTGAATACTGAAACTAGGACCATTTACAACCTATATCAGAGGGAATAGTATATGTTCAACTAAAGTTTATCATAAATACCTTTATGTTGATTCTATAGCTTAGTTCAATATGCTTGCAGAACATCATGTAGGTCACGGGTTCTATTCCAAGCTAGGACATATATTTGTATAACAAGTGTAGGTTTTTAGGGTTCCGTAGCAAAATACGGGATCCTTATAGATTCGTCATGTCTGGTCTGTTTGTCTGTCTGTCCATCCGTATGTCACAGCCACTTTTCTCCATAACTCTATACTCTTGAAACTTGGTAAGTAGATGTTATCTGTAAACCGCATTAAGATTTAAATACAAAACAAGAACAAAATTAAAAATTTTGATTAACCCCCGACTACCTTAGATTTGTTATCTGTACAACATTCTACTAGTCAAGCCCTTTCATTTGATACCCATATTAAGGGAATTGTGAAAAAGGAATGTAATTCGCCATTTTGTGGTCGCGGCCATCTTGGATTTGAAATTTGTCATAGTGCAAAGTATTCTACTAATCAAGCCCTTTCATTTGATACCCATATTGAGGTAGTAGTGAAAAATATTATATAATTCGCCATTTTGTGGTGGCGGCCATCTTGAATTTGAAATTTGTTATAGCGTTTAGTACTCTACTAGTCAAGCCCTTTCATTTGATACCCATATTGAGGTAGGTTGTGAAGAAATATTTTGTCCGCCATTTTGTGGAGGCGGCCATTTTGAATCAATATTAACCAAACATAGCTAAGAACACCCGCACGGATATTAACTTTTAAATAAAAAAAACCGCATCGAAATCGGCAATTCCGTTTGAGCTCTACGGTGCCACAGACAGACACACACACAGACAGACAGACAGACAGACAGACAGACAGACAGACCGACAGACAGACAGACAGACAGACATCGACGTCAAACTTATAACACCCCTTTTTTTTATCGGGGGTTAAAAATAGAAAAAGCAAAAAAATTTAGGGTTGTCCCATACTTTTTTTTTTCAAATCCCTACACATGTGGGGTATCTATGAATAGGTCATCAAAAAATGATATTGAGGTTTGTAACATTTTTTTTTCTAATTTGCTCGAGGGACTCTTCCAAAGTGGTAAAAAGTGTATCCCCCCCCCTTGTAACTTCTAAAATAAGAGAATGACAAAAATAAAATAAAAATTATGATGTACACTACCATGTCAACTGTCAACAAAAATTGATTTGAATGAGATCTAGTAAGTAGTTTTATTTGAATACGTCATAAATTCACTATTGTTAAAACACTGATTTAGGTAACAACGAACTACAACAACTTTTATATTATGTTACTTGCTGCTACGGAAGCCTTCATGGGCGAGTCCGACTCGCACTTGACCACTTTTATTTTCTATGTCTGGGTATTTCTATTGTATCATAAGTATGTCGTCATCAACGTGGAACGCAAGCGCCACTTGGCGGCGTTAGATGGAGTTAGTGGCGCGCGCGCTGTCGAATGGACGGATCGTTTGAGTCAGTTCCAGGGGTGGTCGACTCTTCTAGGGCCAGGTGGGATAAAAGTACATACACGTGGGGGTCCCAAACGAGGAGTGGCAACATATATTTGCGTCTCTTTCTAACGCTCCATTTTAGAGATAAGTAACCTGTGAAAAATAAAGATTTTATTTATTACGATATACGATTTTTTGGTAACTAATAGTATCGATTTTGAGTCAATGATTAATTTAGTAGCTCTTTTTATGCCCTGGGCGGTGTATTCATAACGCAACCCAAACGATTCGGGCACGGGATGACAATCCTTGTCTCTGTGATTCCAAACGGATAGGCCAAAGACAGAGAGGTTTGATGCCGTGTCGAGATCAATCAGATTGCGTTGTGAATCTCGGTCCTGAATTTAAACTAAACTTGTAAATCAGATTCAGTAAAGTAGCAACCTGTATCCTGTTTGAACACGTAGGTGTATTTTTAATAACAGTTTGCTACACAGGTAGTTTCTGGCTGATCTACAACTTATTACTTTGTCCGTTCCTAATTATTAGATCATTTGGATCCAACTGAAAAAATGTGTAATAACAATTATATTATTCATTATTATCACGTGTATAAATCTCAAGATAAATCGAATAGTAGAATAACAATAAACAGAACTATCGATTATTTTATCATTACTTAAATACTCATCTCTAAAATCGTCACAAAAAACAAAAAATGGCTTCTTGGTTTTGTGTTGTAAAAAGTTTACATCTTTCTTTGTTTTTGTTCTAAACGAAGTATTCCTGATGTTTTTCATTATGAAAGAGAAAAGAAAATGTGGCAGATCGCCTCCTAGACTTGGAAATAGGAATTCTCTACGGTAAGCATGTGGTACCTTAGTATCTAGTTAATAAAAGTTCTATGTAGTGCCAAATTGCGATTTTTTTCATAATCACATAGTAAGAGCGCCCGGTGTAAACCATAACATATGGGTTCATTTTTAATTATGTTTTCAGTTGCGAGTTGAGGGCGATGTATTGCTATCTTAAGAAGAATGGTTTTCAAACCCATTTCAAGAACAGCTGTACAAAAAGCATCTTGATGTTGTTTATGATAGAAAACAACTCATAAGATCTGCTGGACTAGATGAAAACTGTGATAAGGTAAATATGTGAATCATAAGATAAAATAAATATATTAATCATATTCAAAGGATAACATGATATAATATATGTATATAGTCCTTATTATGCTTGGTAAAATAGTTTATAATTTGTTTCATTTTAGATGCTAAACAGCACTGAACCTGAAGCAAGGCCATCTACAAAGCAGACAGCCGCTGCTAGTAGAAAACGCATCATTTTGAATACTGGCAGTGGTTACTACAACTGAAAATGATGCAGGTCCATCCGCAAAACAAATGACAATGCGACCGCTGACATAAAGCAAGTGACTACTAGAATGCATCAAAAAAATATGAGGTTGGTATACTGAAGCAATTTAAAAATAAAACACTAATCAGGAAAAATAACAATGTAATTGTGTTAGAATTTAGTGTAGGTTTCATTATCTCAACATTTAACTATTGTGCTTATTCAATAACACTATAAATATCTCATTACATGCTATCCATGGTTTTTTAATTATAATAGTTTAGAGTGATGGGATGAGCGGGGCTTGTGCCGGATAGTGATATAGTGAGCAATATGCTTGTCCATAACTGGAGCGATACATATCTCTGCCATGTAATATTTATCTGGATACATTGACCCTTAAAGCCTTGCATTGCAATGACAACAATTTAATGTATTATTACTTTCAACTAAGTGATGATGAAATCTATAATGCTGATGTTAATTAACTTTCAGATGCTGAGCCTTTTCAAACAAGAAAGAGGACCATCGAAGAAGGCAGAGTTTGAAGAAAATAATATAAAAGCGACTGCGACTCAGGCTGATAAGTCTCATTAAGGTGTAAACATCACATTTTAATGTCAGAGTTCAATTTTTTTGCTCTTTTTTGCCCAGTAAGATGTGCAACTATTTTATGGGCTTATGGAACATTTTTGATTGTTCTTTACATTATCATATCATTTTTTTTTTGTTTATGAATGTGATACAAAAGATTTTTTATTTTATATAAGAAAGTCATGCCGTTTACATACTTTAAAACTAGAGATTCTTTGAGGGAACTTTTTAAAATTATTTATATTTTGCTAATGGCCATATTGTCCAAATACCTTTATAAATTGTAAAAATAAATGAATTGAAATAAATTTACTCAACGCATGTTTTTGTTCAGGTCCACATGGAGCTACGGGCCATAAATATAAACAAGACAAGTTTCGTTTATATTTGGGCTGTAGTTCCTTGTGGTACGTAAACTACCTATTATATTCCAACGAAATTTGAAAATTTTCCGCCTACGCAAACAATACATTTTGAAATTTCCCGCCTACGCAAATTTTTGATTTTAAAATTTCCCGCCTTGAGCCTGGAAAAAGTTTTAAGGGGGCAAACGATAGATGGCGCTACTTTTTCATGAAGTATGTAGTTGGCATTCTTCTCCGTGAGTATATGTTCTGTGGTCAGTTCTCTCTAGGCTTTCGACGCGTGTGGTCGGCTCTGAACCATCGCGCGTTCTACTATACGTGTTTAACGATAAGACCAACTTTGTTGCGTGTTTCCATCCAACTTTACCCGCTGTTATACCTGCAGTAGAAGGATGCGATGAATAATGATGATGGCGAGACTCTGTCGCCGATATTTATGTATGTTTGGATGTATTTACGACTAAAATATAAGCACATGTAGTCGTTTTACTGGCATAGTTCCCGATGTCGTTACTTTCCCGAGATAAAAAGTAGCTTTTATGTTATACCAAATTATTTTCTAGCTATACATCAAATTTCATCCAGATACTTTCAGTGGTTTTGGCATAGGAGTTACAATCATCCATATAATCTACATTAATATTGATATGCTTAAGCGGGTAAGGTCGCGGAGCGTTGCTAGTATTTCATTAATTGACAGTCGCACGGGCTGCGCAACGTCACTGCTCCGCTGCCGCTCTCACGCTACGTCGCCGCCTCCCGATATTACCATGTTAGTAAGACATTTCCCCAAAAAAAGTGCTCAACGCAAATAAAGTGTTATTTTATATAAAATAATAATAATAATGCTTTTAATAACTCGACCTGCGCCTATAAATGTTCTATTTCAATGCTCCCACGTCCTCCGCAAACAATCTGTGCTAATGATATTCCAACTGTGTTGACGTAATAAGGAGTATGACGTCACCTGCGCTCGGACAGCTGCCTCATTATCTAACTGTTGCGACAAAATGTCTCCCAAAATTGTTGTACAGTGATCGATTCCTACAGATGACAATCATAATAATTTATTCACAGCCATAAACCCTGTTACACATCAAACAATAAATTCTGGACTCTACGCCTTAAGCGCTTTTTTTGTACGTGGTAGAAAAGTGATTACACACACCTTTTTGCCTGGTGGAGACGGTTCAGTTATGTCGAATTTGACATTATTAGATCGATGACACGATACCACTCTCGAATTTTGCCGTGAATCCGTTGTGGCTTCGGCTCCAAAGGCTCTTCGAACCTTCCTATGGGATACACCCCTGTTACCGAAACATTTGAATCCAAAATACGCAGGAATACCTCAAGGATCAGTAAGTGCATGCCAGACGCCTCCTCGTTGAACATACTTAGCTTCCCGCGACAAGTCAGGTCTGTGGTCCCGCCACCTACCGCTGCAGAGGATAGAGAGTGCGGCACACCGTAATACCGGTTCTTCACTTTCCCTGCAGCCCCACCGTGTTTGCCGTCTAACGGTGGCGACCCCATGAAAGGTAAAGAGAACGGCGCACCATAATACCGGCGGTCATCTCCTGCCACTTGCTTCCGCCCCACAGCCACGACGCCCACCCCCAACATCGCGGCCCATTTCAGTTGCATCTATACCAATAACTAACACTGTGCAACCTACATCGCCGCTGGCCGCTGGCCGCATCCTCTTCGGCTTGGAGGCAAAGTTTAGAAGAGCGGACGCCCGTGAGATCCCTCGTAGGTCCCCATCTCATACTATTATAATATGTATCTAATTGTAACACACATTGGGGCTAGCCTGGTGGTTTAGTTGGTAGTAAGTCTGCCTGCGAAGCCGTGGGTCGTGGTTTCGATCCCCACCCAGTGCCAATGTTTGTGTGATGAATTCAAATATTTGTGCCTGGGTGTTTTCTATAAATCACAAGTATGTATTTAAAAATATATAAGTGTTTTATCAGCTATCTGGTTTCCATAGTACAAGCTTTGCTTAGTTTGGGGTCAGATGGTGTTGTGTGTGAAGTGTCCACCCATATTTATTTATTGGTTTATTTCAATGTCCAAATTAACGCGGGTAAACCCGCAGAGCTTTAATGGTGTTACAACTATATAAATAACAACGACAGTAAGAATAAAATAAAAAAGTCGCAGAAACGTATTAGAGTCGCAGGTTACCAGATAACACTCTCCGGTTTATTTTTGCCGAGCGCTGCACACTCGATTAGTTCATCGATTTTGTTAGGTGACCTGTGCCGACAGGCCTGAGGGCTTTCTCGATGTGGGTAGTATATTATATATATTAGCATGATAATAAGGACCGTTTCTATAATATATGTACCTACATACCTGTATAGATACCATGTACGCATTATTGTGTTCCGGTTTGTAAATAAATTTTACCGAGAAGTCATAGGACAAAGAGATAAATAATATCGTCTTAGGTAGGTACTACCACGCCCCGCAGTTTTCATTATCATCTTCATCAGGCGCAAAAAGTCCACTGCTGAACATAGGCCTCCCCCCTAGATTTCCACAACGAACGGTCCTGCGCAACCTGCAACCAGCGGTTTTCAGCGACCTTTATGAGGTCATCTGTCTATCTAGTGGGAGGCCGTTCAACACTGCGTCTTCCGGTTCGTGGTCGCCACGCGGTCGTCTTCCCCATCGGTGGTCAGTTCTGCGAGCGATGCGGCCTGCCCATTGCCACTTTAGCTTGCTTACTCTTTCAGCTATGTCGGCCATTTTCGTTCTTTTGCGAATATCCTCATTACGGATTCTGTCGCGCAAAGAGACTCCGAGCATAGCTCTCTCCATAGCTCGCTGTGTGACTTTGAGCTTCGTTATGAGGCCCACAGTTAAGGACCACGTCTCAGTTCCATAAGCCATCATTGGCAACACACACTGGTTAAAGCAGTTTTACCAATGTGGCTTACGTTCCCCTTATTTTTCGGACTATAATCTAAAGTTTCAAATTTCAACCCAATCCGTTCATAGGTTTACGACTTGATTGAGCACAAAGATTACTAATATTTTTCGGATTTCTGCAGGTTACAAGAGCAGTGATGGTGTATAATGAATGAAGCGTAGCCTTCACATATTTTTAAGGCAATGAAATTGTTGATAAAAGTTTGCTAATCTGTATAGTCTCAAGGTTGGCAATTAATCATAGTTATTTCACTCCGAAAACCAAACCACCAGCTAGAAAATTTATTTATTCACAGTCTCACTCACAGTCAATCCAATACGTATGTCAAGTTATTAATTAAAAAAAACATGGATTGCCTTAAATTAAACTTACATGAATTAATGTCATCACAAAACAAAATAAAAAAATTAAATTTGAAATAAAAAAAAATGTCAGTCACGTTCAAATAATAATAATGGAAAATAATAATAATACTAAAACACACATGATTCACCACATACATATTTCAAATAATACAGCTCTTTTAAAATCTGCAATCGAACAAATGAACAAGTCAATTTTGTCTGCAACTCGATTTAGCGTCCGCAGCCCCCGCACCGGCGGCGCCCGCGCCAGCAGGCTGCCCGCGCGCGCGGCACCGCGAACTAAAATAAATAAAATTAAAACTAAACATATGGAACAAATTTTGATGAAGTTTGTGAAAACTAGTAATGTAAGGCAAACGAAATGCTATGTTTTAAGGGCGTGTGGGCCGTAATTTTGAATTGTTAAAACAACTTTAAGACCTTTAAAATAGTGTTTTAAACTCTGAAAAAAAAATATGTATTAGTTAAGGATCTAATCTAGTGCAATTCGCAGTCAGTAACACGATTTAATGAATTTTACTTGATAAAAAAAAATCCCAAAGTTACCCCTTTTCAAAAAGTTGTTTCAAGTTTATGACTAAACTAATGAATTTTTTTACTAAATTTTTGTACTCAACGAAAGCCACTAAAAAGTTATAGATGCATTCGCAGAGTTTGACTTGATAAAAAAGTATCAGATATTCACTATGTTTAAATATCTACCATATATATAGCGCGCCGTTCGGCCAGCCTGATCAGTCGCGTTTCGGCGCTCACGGACGACGGGCCTGTGCTTGATTTTGCAATTTTGACAACCGATAAATTTTAAATATTACGATCATAGTGCCACAGTATAACAATATCAGTAGGTATTACTAGTGAAGCACGCTATGATCTTGATTTTTGATACCGTTTTCATTGAATTGCAAATAGACGCTGATACTAATTAGTACGCTGTTTACTTTATGTTGTAGACCAATAAGGAGTCTCAAAAACTGACGTCGATACCACATCAGTAAAAATTCAATGCGGATGCAATGGAAAATAGATATGCATCGGTAAAATATTCGTCCGTTAAATCAGAGATCGGGATAAGGAAATAATGAGAGGGAGAAATCCCTGCGTAAATCTAATATAATGCAAGTAAGGTATCATAAATGATACCTAACTTGCATTTATCTGCCATTTAGGTAAATTCTTTGGTAGTAAGGTACTTAGTACGTGGAAGAAAAGTCCTCACATACAGATTTTACCACTTTGGAAGAGACTTTCGCGCAAACTATTCAGTTTAGAATAAAATGTTAGGAACTTCAATACAATTTTGAACACCTTTCCATAGATACACGTATTGTTTTGTTAGAATTTTTATTTTTTTATTTCTTTTCCAAGTTTGTGACACCACCAAAATTTATTGTTTTTTTTTTTTTTTTGTATGAAAATGTTAATATTGTTCATAGAAATTTAGACACTCGACCAAATTTGATAAGAAGCCTTTTAGGCAGTAAAATTACTCGTAGAATTTAACTCTGCACTAAATTTCCGATTCGTATTTTTTATATAAGGTTTAGAATCATTTCCTGAGCATAAAATCACAAAATAATAACAAATCCAGGTGGAGCTTCAAGCGCCAGCTCGAAAAAACGTTTTTGGCTGATATTCTGAAAAAGTTATAAAGCCTATTATTATTGTAGAAAATAAAATTTCCCATCTTTTGTTGCCAGTAAACTTTTTTTTCGAACTTACCGATTACGATTTATTATGTCAAATTTGATGATAACAATGTAAAAATAATAAGATGTGAATTCTGTTCCCAGTAGCATAAACATGTCCCTTTTTACCGGAATGGAAGAAGGGTTATGTTTTTCGCGCGTATCTTTTATGTTTGTAAATATTTTATTTCCACATATCTTCCAAAAGGCTGGATGGATTTTGGTAACTAAGATATTCTAAGACTAGTCTGGCTCGCCAAAGTGTCCTTAGATAGTAGGTAATATTTTTTTACGTGTAGATTTTTTTGTAGTCGGGGTTTTTATATTAAAATTATTCTATCATATTGCTCGTTGCTCGAATAAACAGCACCGTTCATCATCATGATTGAAGAGTTGAACGAGGAGCTTGGTCTCCACTTTTGTAATAAGAACAACTAAGCTGTGAAACGCATTGCCAGAGTGGGTTTTTGTCGAAGGTTCGAACCTTGGGGTTACGAGGTACACTGTGCTTGTTTCTATTAGAGAAACAAGTTCCATCGTAGACAACATCATTTTCATCCACTATTATCGGCATCATAGCAATCGTATCATTGAATGGGTTATAAATCGTAAACGGTAAGTTTAACAAAAAAGTTACTAGCAACAAAAGATGCAAAATTTTATTTTCTACAATTATTGTCAAAATATATAGTTTCCAAAATATCGGTTAAAACAGTTTTTTCAATTGGCGTTTGAAGATCTACCTGGATCTGTGAGAATTTTGTAATTTTATGCTCAGTAAGTGATCTTTACCTCATGGAAAAAATTGGATTAGAAATTTAGTGCAAAGTTGAACAAAAATCCTTCTATTTTTACTGGCCTTTCATTACGTTTCAGCACATTTTTTTCAATGTTTGACGAACTTGTGAATTATTAGGAAACTTTTTAAAAATATGCATGAAATTGGAAAAGCCGTTCTCAACTTATAGTGTGACCAAAAAGAAAAGGTTGAATTTTGTATATCTACGAGTATAGATAAATTTAATATTTCTTGTTGTATTTCTAAATTGTTATCACTAGTATAAACAAATCTTGAACAAAAAATGAGTTTAAATTACATAGTCAAATATTGTAATGTTATTTCTGCACTGTGGCACTGATTCCGCGGTCGGTGACGGTCGCGAGAACAAGACAGCGTTAAATGCCTAATTTGACAGAGCTACCTGGCCTTAATGAAACAGTGAGGTTTGGAAGCAAAAGACTCATAAAACCTGGATAAATTTAGTGACTAAATTCAGAATCAAATTAAGTATTTAGTATGCTAGCTTACTGAATTCAGTAGCGACTAAATTTATTCGAATACTAGATGTCCGCACCGGCTTCGCCCGTGGTACATTAGATAGCACTCATCAGGATCCATATCCAACGGCAAAAAAATGACTGAAATCGGTTCAGTCGTCGATTATATAGCCTACAAACAAAAAACCTCTTCAGCTACCTGATGCGCCACCTGTGGGAAATTGGTCGTACTAACTCAGATTTAGAAACATTTTGATTAGGAAAGGTTTATGTTCAATTACGCAATCTTAGACACATGCTGTCATGTCAAAGCACGCTACGAAAAAGGCCGCCGGACGCGGCCGAAACTCGAGTCGGGATTGACCGACCGTATATACGTGAGTGTCCCGTTATCCAATTAAATACGCTACGAAAACTCTCAAAAAGGAATATTTTTTCCCGTTTTTGTTGCATTCTTCAATTATGCTTCTTATGTATTAATTATTCACTTCTGTTGATAGTAGCGTTATGTTCTATAACCTATATATAGCCTTCCTCTATAAATGGACTATCCAATAGAAAAATAATCTTTCAATTCGGACCAGTACTTCTCGAGATCCTAGCGTTCAAACAAACAAACTCTTCAGCTTTATAATATTAGTATAGACCCTTTAAACGACAAGAACAAAATTAAAAATTTTGATTAACCCCCGACTACCTCGGATTGTTATCTGTACAACATTCTACTAGTCAAGCCCTTTCATTTGATACCCATAGTAAGAGAGTTGTGAAAAAAGAAATGTATTTCGCCATTTTGTGGTAGCGGCCATCTTGGATTTGAAATTTGTCATAGTGATATCGATACTAACCAAACATAGCTAAGAACATCCGCACAGATATTAACCTTCCAATAAAAAAACCGCACTGAAATCGGCCCATCCGTTTGAGCTCTACGGTGCCACAGACAGACACACAGACAGACATCGACGTCAAACTTATAACACCCCCTTTTTTGGTCGGGTGTTAAAAATATCATTCATCATCGGTGTAAATATGAGTAAAACTTTTATCTATGTCGATATGTATCATATTTTGTAGCATCGATGAATTATGTAAATTTTTCATAATGTACTCGATTTCAATAAAATTTAATAACTAATATCACATGACAAGTTTTCCACCAAAAAAATGTTTTCCTCATTTTTTGCAGGGATTTTAGAGCTAAATATATAAAAAAATCATAACGACGTATTGAGACCTCATTTTTTATATTAATTTACATTTGAGAGCCATCTCGCCTGATGTCTATTGACGATGCGGTCCGAAGTCCATAATGATGAAGAGCTAGTCTAGAAAAAAAATTACCACTTCCACCAGGAAATACCCACTTCTGCCACGCTTTCCAAGGTTTAGAGATTTGTATTACACGAAAGTTGATCCAAACCTCTTTGTTCGAGTCTCTGGAATATCGACCATGAAACGATGTCGTTTTCTGGAGATATAGGAGATATTATTCCAGAGTTCTCTGCTTGGTGGTATAATAACATACAAATACGGACTAAGTAAAGGATACATGTAAGATACAAATACAAATTATAAAAGCAAAATTGGTAAGCTAGGCGCTCCTAATCGACCTTTCCCAAATTGTCCGATGCGAGGTCACTTTGAACCGGTTTGAACCGCTCTGAACCGACCTGAACCGGCGGCAGCTGAATATTACAGACAGCGTCGGATATAAAATCAAAGGTTGGTAAATTGGTTACAGTTTAATTTATACTTGAAATGTTTTATATACATTTATAGATATTTATTTACTTCCCTGGTGCAAAAAGAGAGGAGGGACGTTATAAATGTATAATATGATCTCTGTGTGTGTGACTGTGTGTCTGTAGCACCAATGAGTGGTGAATGACCTAATTTGGATGCGGTATATTTATTGAAAAACACGTTTTCTAACGATGGTTCTAAGCCTGGCGGTTCATCAAAATTGGTAAGTACGGTTGTATTTACAATGATTAGCTCTTTTAATACTGCTTTGGTAAGTTTTTTAAATTATGCCGCCATTAATTTTGTATTCTTGTAGTAGTACTTCTTCTGTGGTGCCCAAACTGTTTTCAGTATTTGCTCACGTTTAGATCTACCAGTTTATTATCATAACTTGCTTAAACGGTGAAGAAAAGTAATGCGCGGAAATCGGTTTTTTTATTTTTCTTTTTTTCTTTTTATAGTTTTACACTAGACCGGCCTCTCGCCTGATGTTAAACAATGATACGATGGAGCGTGTTAACCTAAAAGAAACTGATTCACTCTCAATTTAAAAACACATAAGAAAGACGATTTTCGAGGACATACACCATCTGATAACCCACGCCCGGTCCGGCTTGCGTGGTGGATTTTGGCCTTTAGGTCTCTTCTTTTGAGAAAAGAAAGTAGTTGTAATACGAGTATGAAAGCTGCTTATTGTTAAGCATCTGTTATACAAATAAAATCTATATCTATTATCGTACACATCGCACCTCGCTCGTCTCCGTCAAATGAAGAGGTCCGCAATAAGCTCAATTTGTGTACGTCACGATCTGCAGAGGGTGTTTTGTAAAGAAGAAAAAATCTCGAAAAATTGCTGGAATTTGTGGGTTTGGGGTGGTTAGGTATGGACAATTGTGATTTTTTCCTAAAACTTTTTAATAATTGATTCTGGCTCTACGTCAAAGAAGTTTATCTAAAATGTTTCAGTAATAATAACTTTGTCTTCAATTATTAAGTTACAAATCAAATTTTTTTTCCCTCTTTACCATGGCCGCTGTAACGCGACCAAAACGTCGGATACTAATAAAAAAAATGTGTGCGCTTAAGACCGCATGGCAGAAGTGAAAACTAAAATAAGAAATACTTAAATATTTAAAGACTACTTTATAATTCTAACAATAAAAAATGAAAACGATTTATAAATTGTAATTGATTATACCTAGTAAGCACGGCAACACGAGAACAACATGTGGCTGAATGATTAGCAGCTATGGCCAAGAATGAATTTAAAAAAATTACGCGGTTCGGAAATCGCGTTTGACTAGCAAATTTTTTAGTATTTGCTATTTATTGATTTTGTAGGTATTTTATTGGTTAAAATGCATACATATGTTTGTTGTGTTTAGTGTGTAAGTTTTGTGATGAAAATTGGTACCATTTTGTGTGTTTACGTAGTGTAAGTGCTGTGATAAAACAGTAATACGAGTATATTACAACAAAAACTTTTTTTGCAATGGATGTGAAACGCAAATATAATATTTCATGACCAATTCAATTAATGACATTAATGTGGTAAGTACCTAGAAGTTAATGTGACACAGGGACTATATTATCTTTCTCGCTCTGACGCGCTTGTTCACTGTGTTTTTTTTCTCGCTCTAGCATGCCTAGTTTACCCGAAAAGCTATTATCATATCCGAGCGTGACTCTAGATTTCGATTCACAGCCCACGAAAATTCTGTCTCGCCGCGCCACAAGAACACATTTAAGCCCTGTGCATTATTTCAAAGTATTGAGTTCAAATTACGAAAGTTTAAAATCTACAAATATATTTGTATTTCAATGATTTATAATAATAGCTATTTAATCAGCCCCAAAATCACAATTTGTGAAAATCAAACACCTTTATCGGTTGACATTATAAACAGATTCGCTAATTTAATATCATCAAAATTCAATTGAACGATCTCAGATATTCCTAAGTTCAGCAGACCGTGTTCTATCTCAGTCGTAAACTTGGACCGAATTCAGCGCTTTATTCCAGCGATGGCGTTTAATATTCAGCGATGCAAGCGATTGCTAAAGCGCCCGAAATTTTCTTTAGAATAACCTATCAGCTATATAGGGATCATAGAATTTAATGGGAGCGAAATAGTTCGGTTACTAGGTCGGTCTTTTGGGTTCTTTCTTTGTTTTACAGTAGCTGCTTCTGTAGTGGTAAATAGGAGTTTCAGCAGAATACACCTGGAAAAGTATTTACCAGCCAGTTATTACACTACCAAGCAGTATTGTGCATCCATTTAGTTTTCTGGGTTAAAGGGCACTTTTTTGTAGTGGTAAGGGTTTTTATGGAGTGCATCTGGGAAAGTACCATACATCCAGCTAATTATTATACCGTCAAGCTGTGGCGTGCAAGTATTTAGAGTTCTGGATTGAAGGGTTATGTTTCCAGAGAAATTACTGGGCTAAGAGGTAAAACGGTTCACTAAGGAAACCCACTTTTTTTTGACAAAACTTCACTTTAAAACCTACTAGGTAATCGGATAATTTTAATTGCAATAAAAGTGGTCAAGTGCGAGTCAGGCTCGCTCATAAAAGCTTCCGTAGCAGCAAGTAGCATGATACAAAAGTTCTTGTACTTCGTTGCTACTTCAATCAGTGTTTTAACAATAGTCAATTTATGACGTATTAAAATAAAATTACATATTAGATATCATTCAAACCAATTTTCGTTGATAGTTTACATGGTACATCATACACTTTTTTTTGTTTTTATCATTCTGTTATTTTAGAAGTGAAATGTTGGAAACCTCAATGTCATTTTTGATGACCTATCCATAGATACCACACACGTATGGAATCGATAAAAAAAAATTGAGTTTCAGTTCTATGTATGGGACACCCCTAAAAATTTTTGTTTTTTTTCTATTTTTTGTTACAAAATTTTAATGCGGTTTACAGATTACAACTACTTACCAAGTTTCAATAGCTTTTATAGTTTCGGAGAAAAGTGGCTGTGACATACGGACGGACAGACAGACAGACAAATAGACATGGCGAATCTATAACGGTCCCGTATTTTACCATTTGGCTACGTAACCCTAAAAAAATTTCATTTTACAAACAACGGACTATCATGTGCCAATAGCTGCGTGTCACTGTGCTGTTATGTGGCAGGCATGTTGCTTACCATCAGGCACATGTCCTGACCGCCTCGTCACTCTTTATGTAAAAAAAAAACGTTTCCCGTAACATTTATTAAAAAAAATATCTTAAATCAACAAATGTTTTACTTTACAAACCATCATTTTATAAACAACTAGATGCCCGCCCCGGCTTCGCCCGTGGTATATTATATAGCACTCATCGGGATCCCGTACATATCCAACGGTGAAAGAACGACTGAAATCGGTTCACTCATTCCTGAGAATATCGATTTCAAACAAAAACCTCTTCAGCAACCTGCTACGCCACCTATCGGAAATTGGTCGTACCAACTCAGATTTAGAAAAAAAAAATAGCAAAGGTTTATATTCAAGGCACAGATTACTGAAATTCAATGACGCAATCGTTGACACATGCTGTCATGTGTCATGTCAAAGCACGAAACGTACGAAAACTCTCAAAAGGGGAATATTTTTTCCCGATTTTGTTACATTCTTGTTTCAAGCTCCGCTTCAATTAATAGTAGAGTTATTTTCTATAGCCTAAAGCCTTCCTCGTTAAATGGACTATCCAATAGAAAAAGAATCTTTCAATTCGGACCAGTACTTCCCGAGATCCTAGCGTTCAAGCAAACAAACAAACAAACAAACAAACAAACAAACAAACTCTTCAGCTTTATAATATTAGTATAGATTTGACTCCGGGTGTTCTCCCTCCCGCCAGAAACTCTTCGGTCAGTAGTGTCGCTTCTCCATACTCCTCTCACGACGTCTCTTGAGCTTCTGGCTCTCGCATTTGACTAACCTAACTAACCAGTTCGATTTGGCTACCTAGACATTAAAAAATACAATAAAGTTTCCATGTAATATAATAAACGTTTGTTTTATAAAGTGAGTTGCTTGCCAAACTTGTAAAAATGTGTAATACTTTTTTATTTTAAATAAGAAGTGACGAGATGAGCAGGACATTTGCCTGATGGTAAGCAACATGCCTGCCACATAACAGCACAGTGACACGCAGCTATTGGAACACGAAGAGTCCAGATAATTACCTAGCACTGCACTGCGCTCGTCCAGAGATTTTAGGTGTTATATCTCTAAGCCTTGTAATTTCTCTGGAAAAATTGCCCTTCAAACCGGAACAGTAAGTAAGTTTTCAAAGTAGCTTTCACATTACTGTTTGGCGGTAGAGTAACTGAAAAAGGTGTGGTACTTCCCCAGGCGAATTCTGCTAGGAGTCCTACCACTAAAAAAAAATCCTCGTACCCGCTTTGGTCCAGCGTGGTGGATAATGGCCCTGACATTTTCTTCCCGAGAGAAGTTTCTCAGTCCCAGCAGTAGGAGCATTTAGTGATTTGCTTATTTCAAGCAAAGTTGTGTATACAGAAACTAAGTAAAACACATCAGAGGTGACAAACTATTTAATGTAATGAAACATTCTTCATACATACAAATCACTTCATAATTGGCAAGCCTCAGTACTCGCACAGCCAGTCACGACTGTTGAATAAGTCGTTTTGCGGATAACCATCCTTACAGGTACAGTGAATAAGGTTGTATTTTCCTTGCGTTTACCCAGATTTTGTTAAAATTTTGATAGACGATAGACGTAGAACGATTACAAACGAGAATATTTTTTTGATCTATGAGAAAGTGCAGCTGAACTGCACTTATTACCACATTGCCCTTTGCCCATTGATATTGGATTGTTGATAGATCGAATCACAATCGATCATCTACATATTTTTGAGTATTTTATAAAAGACTGCAAAAAAGAGTTCGATTTCAATTCGATTGTGAGTTGTGGTAGTTGTAATTTTTTTTGTTTGTTACGAGATAGCACCTCCAAGAGGTGCCATCCACCACCTCCATTTAACTTTTATCAGGATCGGTGTTGCGTTATTTTGAAATATAAACTAAAAGTCAAAATGCGTTAACCTTTGCCTGGGTGACGTATATGCGTATATTTCAAAATTATGAAATTTTGTCCAGTGTCTGAGATTAATTTTAAATTGAAGACTATTTCAGTTTTATTTCAGATTTAAATTAGTCGTCGTTATTAGGCCTCCGGGGTGTATTGGCCATAGTGTCAAAACGTTCAAGGGGTCTAGATGCCCAGATGCCATAACCACCACAAGTCCATTTGACCGAGTGTTAAATTATCCAGGATGTCATAAAAACGTTATCACGTCTAAAACAAACAAACTTCTACCACCAAACAGAAAATAAGCAATAGTAGTATGCATTAGTAGTAGTAGCCAAGCAGTAATGAGGCAACATTATTGTGTTCCGGTTTGAAGGACAATGTTTCCAATGAATTTACAGGGCAGAGAGATAAAACTTCTTACATCTCTGGGTGACGAGCGCAGTGATGGCAATGTCAGTATGAAAACTAACGTGGTTATTACATATTTTAAATGAATATACGGGTAACTCACTTGATGTACAGTCAGTCGAGTCCGACTCGAGTTTCGGCCGCGTCCGGCGGCCTTTTTCAAGGAGAGTGCGCGCGCGACCGCTGCTCTTTTTCCACTGATCAGTGCCAAAAGACACGCGAATGAGAAAGAATGTGATGGCAATGATTTCGACTCTTCGCGTTCCAATAGCTGCGTGTCACTGTGCTGTTATGTGGCAGGCTTGCTGCTTATCATCAGGCATATGTCCTGCTCGCTATGTCGTCAGTCCTTGCTATAAAAACAAGCGTAAACTTGGTTTCTGGTTAACACTGCGCAAATAGGTCGTGTCGCTCCGTATGTGGCAATTTCAAGGCAAGATAATTAATGAAGAACGTATAACTTTGGCCCGTAACTCAGACGTGGAGTTACGCTGCGTAACGCCTAACATCAAGGTTGTAGGTATCGGGCGAATTTAATAGACCTGTCTAATATCAAAAATTAATATATCTCCAATCTACTCGTACATGGTAAAAGCACTTTATATTTCCATTGTTGGAACTCATTCTGGCTTTTATAGCGCAAGATTTAGTTAGTTTGAGAGTAAGAGTTACATTTAAATTAGTTAGTAGACAATCTCGTGACAAAAATGTACTTCAAAACTACTTCAAAAGTAGTACTTCATAAACAGATGCAATATGGGGCAATTTTCTCAAAAGTAGCTGGTAAGCTGCGGGAAACGCCGCAAGACGCAGCTAGTCAGACTAATATTAAAAACGCGAAAGTGTGTTTGTAGCAAAAAGTTTACATATACTACGTATAGAGTTGGCACAAACGCTTTACTCCGAAAGCACGGGTAGCTTCTTTCTTGCCTTGTTGTTCTTGTGGAAGTGTAATACTTTCGTCGCGACACATCACTCTGTTGCCATAGAAAGCATGCACGTCATCTGCTTACGATTGACACAAAGGAACGGTGCGGAAAATTAACTCTATACGTAGTATATATGTAAACTTTTTGGTGTGAAGATGAATGGGTAAATGTTTGTTACCCTTTCACGCAAAAACTATTGAAGGAATCTCGATAAAAAACTGTATATCAATAAGTACAAAAACACATGGGTTATTTTTTATCCCGGGAAAAAAACAGGATCGGGAATACGCGGGTGAACCACGAAGCTCTGCTAGTACCTACACGTAATATTAAGTAGTATATACATCAGAAACGAAGAAACAAGTGCACACACCAAAAACCTCCGTATTCATTATACCAATAACGTTCATCTTGAGTGGGAATTAAACAAATATTACGTTAATAGACGTTTAGCAAATTTAGATTTGCTCATAACGAGATATCGCATTTCAAGATTGTAATCTGTCGTCAATCATTTATACACATGTCATTTACACACTAATCAAGGGTCGTCCTTTAAACTGTCAACACTCAATGATCTAGTACCACCTTGACCTATTTCTAAAGACCAAAAACCTATCGGTCCAAAGACTCGGATGAAGAGGTGTTAGTCTACTTTTATAAGAAAATGTAGTTAGTCTGTGGAACGCGTTGCCTGAGAGGTGTGTCATCTGTGCCTGAGCGTGTTTTTTCTAGATAAAAAACGTGAATTGGTTTCTTTTAAAGCATGCACCATAGTAGGCAGCATTGTAACAACAGGCAGAATGGTGATCAAAACTAAATCTGCCAAAGTTTAAAAAAAAGAATATAAATTCAATAATTAGCCATTTCCATGTCGATATCCAACGACGATTAACGACAATAAATTATCATGGCTGTACAAATTTTTAGTCATACTCAAGTTTTTCACTTTGAGTTCGTTGTACGTCACAAACGTTTGAGCTTGTTAACTAACCCTGAAGTATTTAAAAAATAAAGAGGAAAAAGACAATTTTTACATGTTTTAATACTGATTGACGAGCGCAGCAGCTTATGTTATTACGGGCTCTTGGCTATCGATGTACCAAATTTCATGAAAACCTGTTCAAAAGTAATGTCGTCAAAGCGTAACAGACAGAATGACTTTCGTATTTAAAATATTCTATCAATATTTAAGGATTTTATCAGCTGTCTAGTCTATGATAGAGCGTAATTTATTAAAAAACACACTATTATCGACTTGAAAACACTATAAAGTTTAAACCATAGCGAAAAACCCACTCAGTTTTTTTCAGTTTTAAAAAATCTTTATTAATATTCATAAATATTTACAATAGTACAAATTACCAGTGTATATTAATTAATCCTAGTTGTACAATGTATCGCAATATTTTGTTTATAAGACACGCAGGTCTATGTAAAACTTTCAACTGGAGATTTGATAAAATTAATAGGTACATGTAGGTATGTATAATAACAGTTTGCAGAAAGTTACGGTTGTTAAGAAAAGTTTATGTAAGCTTTAGTGTATTGAGCATTACATTTAATTTAATGTTTGGTTGAATTATAGCTAAAAAATATTAACGAACCCATGAAGGTTACGTGTTTATAATACGGGTAATTAGTTGTAATAAGTTGAATGTGGGTAAAATTGGAATAATGTTTGGCGTCAGCGGCTAAGCGACAGGAACTAGCGAGCCAGTTATTGACTGGTCGCGCGCGGCTGCAAGCAACTTTCAATCTTTTGCTACCAGTATTAAGGGTGCGTATGCAAGCCGGGCGGCCGGGCTAGGCCGATGTGTGATACGCTGCCTAGTCGTTGCACGCTAGGAATAGATGGTGTGGTAATTTGTATCGATAGTATTTATCGATAAATGTGAGATCTTTGTTACGTGTTCGGCATAGATTATAAATAAGTGGGTTTTTGCTATCACGATTTTTACGTAAATAAAATTTTTCAGATAAATTGTACACATAGGCATCGATTTTTGGAAGTCCTATTTTACGGTGAAATTTATGCAGATTGGTTCGATACGCGGTACTGTAAGCATATTTTACAGCTTTGTTTTGAATAACTTGTAATTTTTTGAAATTTGTTTTGCAAGTACTGCTCCAGACAGGACATGCGTACGTGATACAAGGTCGGACCAGGGTGCAGTATGTTCGTAGTTTTGTTTTGCTGCTGAGGCATGATCGCTTGTTCATGAGAGGGCTTAACGCGTTTAATGCTGTAATGCCTTTGACGCAAAGGTTTTTTGTTTACATAATGGAAAAACCCACTGAGGCTATGCGTTCCAAGGTAGGTTCCTAGAAGTTCTTATCATAAACGTGGAGTCAAACCTTGTTCACGTTCTTGGATACTTTTCGTTTTCTTGCTTGGTTCGGCTGAGAACATTGGACTGACAGTTACTCATAATAGTGCATTCCAAACTTACAACCATTTTTATAGTATAAAGTAACGAGACGCATATTTTTAATGGCCTATCCATTACAGCACACCTCAGACCAACTATTAAACAGCAGCTGTTAAAACATGCAGAGTCCAAGTCATTACCTACAACTACACTGCGCTTAGTCAAATATAAGATCCTTTATCTCCATACCCTGTAATATCACTGGAAACATTACTTTTCATATCTGAACACAGTGATATAAATACTTTACTGCTTAGCGGTAGAACAACTAGCAAAGGTGTGGTATTTCCCAGCCAGATTTTGCATAGAGTCCTACCTACAACCATTCCATCATTTCAACCCACAAAGTTGACTAATAACTTTAGATTCTCTATGACAAATTTTAAAAGAGAACGTCACGCACGTATTATGATATTATACGAGTCATAAATCAAAAAAATACGCGCGTTATTAAAAATCCCCACAGCCGGGGGTGTAATATATTATTAATATGCAAATGGGACGCATACATCAATCCCCCTGATGGCGGCTAAACCTACAGGATAACACAGTAAGGATTCGGCAACGTTCTATACCTTTTTGTTTTGAAACTTGCGGTCGGCGGTTTCTTACAGCACTCGGGAACCACGAACATATCCAACGGTGAAAGAATTTTTGAAATCGGTCCAGTAGTTTGGGATAGCGTGTTCAAACAAAAAACCTCCAGAATAATATTAATACCTATAGGTAGTTATAAAAAGCAAAGCTTACCTGATTTTACCTGAAAGATACCTGGGAATGTCACAACTTTGCTTACTAATAAGCAGTCATCGTCATCAACTAATATGGAGTAAAGCTTAGATCTTACTGTAAAGGAAATAGGCCTCTCCTAATGAACGCCATAAGGTGCAGTCTTCTGCATTGGCGCATCCACTTAGGACCGCCAACCTGTCGCAGATCGTCGCTCCACCTGGCTGCAGGGTGTCCCACTCTATGCTTGCTGGTTCGCGGCCCTCTGCACAGTTTTTACTATGACACCTATGATTAGGTGATAGGCAGTGTACTATTTATGTTTATATCTTAATCAAAACTATCCAAAACTAACGGATAATCTGAAATATAATAGCCCGCAACCATATCCGAGACCAATATAATATTATTTCTATATCTAAATCCAGATCCGATATATCAAAATTCTATAACATCCCTACTACAAATTACTTACTTCATAGTCCGCACAAAAAGTATGAAGAACTGTGAATATAATAAAAATGCAAAACTATTACATCCATTTTGACAAAAGACCCAAATTTTGTTGCTACTTATGGCATGAGAAAATGACCTAATGACCTGATTACAATGAGTATTGCTTATGGCATCGAATGTTATACTTGACTGAACAAACAGTACGGTTCGTCGCACTTTGTGGCGCTTGAAACGTGATACGGTGATATCATACATCGTGTCTAACAGCCATTATACGTACTTTACATAAACCAGTCTTCATCTTTCCTGGAAAAAACAATCTTAAGGGTCTGTCGCCTAACACAATCCTAACTAAACAACATCAGTATTTCAGTCGCACTTCAGTTGACCGAGACGACTTTGACGTCAACACTAGCAGCACTTTACAGTTTTACCCGCATAATTCTCGTTCCTGTTATTTTCCCGGGATGAAAAAGTATTATAATGAGCTATTTTAGACTGTATTCTAATTGTGTTCTAAGCTTCATTTCGATCTGTAAACCCGTTTCAAAATGATTGAGAAACAAACATCCAAAATGTTCAATTTCCGAAATCTAGGATGAGTAATAGTAGGATTAAATTGTTTTGTTGGGATCACGTGTATAATATGCAAGGTAGAATAAAACAACAACATAATTTATTGTTATTTTCATTGAAGTATCGTCAAAGTATCATCGAAGTATTACTGCAGTATCATTTACGTATTGTTAAAAATCGACATTAAATTTGTCGCACAAAATTCTTGGGCTCTTACTGTTTCATTCTGTACTGTACTCTTATCACGCACAATGAGTTTTTGTTTCAGCCGACAGATGTTTCAGCATTCTTTGTGCGTGAATGAGACGGGTTGCCTTCGGAGGTGGCCTTCACATTGTATGACTGCAGACTCAGCACCAAACCATCATGAGATAGACAGACGAACGAACAGACAGACAGACGAGATAAAGGTATACGTAGTAAGTACATGCCCAACTTTTTACACATATATGATATTTGCGCTGAGTCTGTAACTCAACGCCAAAAGGTAAACAGATGAACGAACGAACAGACAAACGAGATAGAAATGTACGTAGTAAGTACTAAATTATGGACCTAGGTATAAAAAAATATAGCAGATTTTAAGGCCCTTTTAGCCGGGAGGACGGATCTGCCACTGATTCGAAGCCCCTGGTTCGAATCCCACGCACACCAGTCTTTTTGAAGTTATTTTGGTGAAGCCGCCAACTGAAAAATGGTGAAAGAAATCGACGTATTCCTACAATCTTCAAAGTTTATAACACTCTTCCCAAAATAGTTATATCGACACCAAGTTTCGGCAGCTTAAAATACAGATTAAAGTGCTGGATATCGTTCAAACTTTTTACAGTTACAGCGTTTTAGAAAGTGATGGCAAAGTTCCCATAAAAATGTAAATAAATAAATTTGGCATGGATGGGTCAGTACAACACAGATTGTAGTAAAGACATAATACTCGCATAATGGTTGATAGTTTTTTGTACAACAATTAATATAATACAGTAAAGTAGTCATTTGAAATTTTGAAAATGTGTACAATTTGTATGCTATTTCTTTTGTTTTTATTTGCAATTAATTTACGTGTAAATTTTATTGTACATTTATGAATAAAGTACTTTTACTTTGACTTTAAGTGACGCGTCACCAACCCGCACTGACAAGACGCTCCCTTTGCGAAAGAATGATCCGAATCCCAGAATTGGGAACATTTAGTGGTTTGCTTACGTTTGACGTTGGTATATATTAATATCTTCTGTTTAATTATTACTGTTAAAAATACTGTATTTTAATAATTTACCTTCTCAATAACACAAAATAAATATTTCACTTTCCACAAACTTCATATTTCAAAATCATCATTAAAAATCCATGCTCATAAAAGAAAATACCTTAAACCGGCACATAAAAACGCGAAGTATCATTATGGGCTAATTTATACGGGGGATTATAAAACCGAACGAGATCGGGGCAATTTTGTTCCTACCCACTTAATTTCCCTAAAGCTCGGGAGTTTTAGCTACATTTTTGGGTAAACAACATTCCCGAAGTATTTTAACATCAATTAGAACTTGTAGGTTAGGGAGTTTACGAGTGATCTCTTTGTTAAACGGAGGTTAATAATGGGTATTTTTGTAGGGTAAAGTCGTTTAAGCGATCTTTTGGAACTGTCGCCGAAAGTTTTTGGTAACGATTTGTCGAGTACCGTCAAAAAAGTCTATTTAACATAAGAACTGACGACACAAGTGAAAATGTTGAATTTTAGTATTATTCGGGATTAGTGTCGTAGGACAATGTCTACATGTATATGACTACAGATATACTGCGATTAGACACGTCTTAAACACACGAATTCTAAAATCAGAGGAAATGACGTAAAAGTAGTGGGTCCTCCCCACTACTGCCTCCATTGAACCATATGATTGGTGATTTATTTATTTAAATTTATTTTATTTATTTATTTAAATATTGGGAGACAATTCACACACAACACCACCTGACCCCAAACTAAGCAAAGCTTGTAATATGGCGGCCAGATAGCTGACATAATACTTATATAGTTGTAAATACATACTTATTATACATAGAAACACCCAGACACAGTGCAAATATTTGAATTCATCACACAAATATTTGCACTGGGTGGGAATCGAACCCACGACCCTCGGCTGCGCAGGCAGAGTTACTACCCACTAAGCCACGAGGCCAGATGTATGGTGCGATGTAGGGTCTTCCCCACTAGTTTATTTTAATTTTCGTAATTTTCTCTGATTTTAGGGCTCGTGTGTACAGGGTTTTACGTACATATCCCAATCCGTTGCTCCGCTTTCGCTCCCCAGATACGCTTCTACATCAGCATAGCGGTGACGCGAACCCGCTAAGGAAGTTATTGTTTGAAAAAATATTGAATAAAAATAAGCATATGGTTTGTGTAGTAGCCAACATCTTTAAACATCAGCAATATCGTTTTTAAAATACCTTTGCGAGCGTGACAATTCATTCATTCATTCATTTCATTTTCATTTATTTCAGACTAAGTCCATATACATACATACATATTAAAAATTGTTTGTTATGATGTCAAAATAAAATTAAAATAAAATCAAATTAAATACACATTAAATACACGCAGACAAAAATACACAAAATCTTCAAACACTATTATCTTAATCTAAATTTTGGTTTAGATCCGGTGTGCTTAATATGCAGTCTGGTCCAATGCTGCATCATTGAGCAACCCAGATCCATCCGCCAGGCGAACAGCTGCAAGCATACAATACGTTTCTTGTGGTTTCTCTGGAAACACGTCAGCTGGAGAAAAATAAATGCGTGTACATTATTGCTTGGCGGTAGGACAACTGGAAAAGGTGTGGTATTTTCTCAGGTAGAATCTGCAAATAGTTCGATCCCTACAATAATGGAATAAAGTTTCAGCAGATAATAAGATTTCATCATCGATTCCAATTCACTTTGACAGAATCGGCTGGAAGTACTTGTACAGTCATTTGACGTATTTAAATTCACTTTAAGAAGAGAATTATTCGTGGCTGTACATATTACGGCGTATTCGCCATAATTACATAAGCGACGTGCTTTTACGTCTTGAAGTGGAACGAAGTAATTTTGTCAAGTCCTCAGAATTTTCTTATTTGAGATCCTTGGTAAAGAGGCGTGTTCCGGAATTTCCTCATTTGATGGTAAAATCGTCATTCTATTAAAGATATGCTTGGATAAATCATGAAATATTGAATTATTGTGAACGAAGTGAGGCTGCAAAGGAAGAGAAGTGCCGCTTTTTGTTTGGTCACCTTACTTTTTTATTTATATAGAATAGAGTGACGAAACGAGCAGCCCATGTGCCTGATGGTAAGCAACATGCCTACCCATAACAGCATTATTCGCATATGAAGAGTCCAAATAAAATTACCTAGCGCTGCACTGCGCTCGTCACTCGGAGATATAAGCGTTTTATCTCTTAACCCAGTAATTTATCTGGAAACATTGCCCTTCAAACCGAAACACATTAATGTTTCCACAGTACTTGCTTGACGGCAGAATAGCGGGTAAGTACTAGTTAACGTAAACTAACCAACCAGAGTTCAATAATATCCCTTGTCTAATTTTATATCAACGATTATTGTAATTTTGACTTAACCATCTGGTAGTCGACAAAATTATAAGTAGGTTATAGGTAGGTATTGGTCACAGTAGTAATATTAAAATATCACTCATCATTTGAAAAGTAACTACTTAAACTGTTAATCTAATCATAATAAATCAAATGTAATAAGTACAAAACATTCAAATATTAAATTTACATGAATGTATATACAAAATCAAAATTTGACAAAATATTTTCACAAATGTGTTGTTACAAATAAAACGTGTCTCAAATGTTCTACTTAAGATAGTGCACAAATATTTATTGGTACAACATGATAAGTTCTTTACAGTTGAAAGTGTAAAATTTTTTATCATTTAATAAACTACTTTCGTACACAAAATTTAACTGACTTCCACTCCACTCCTGTCTATCCACTACCTGTTAGACTTGGTTAGCACCGATTTTAAATTGATGAGTGAGTAGCACTCACCGTGCGGGTGCCGGGTCCATCGTGTGGCAAAATGAGAAAACTCGAGTAGATCCCGAGACTTGTGACTCGGGCGTAGGTTTAAGGGGCCCCTTTCTGACGTACATCAACACTCACCTTCACCACTCGCTTTTCTCTCCCTGCCCAGCCAAATACTCGTTCTAGTAAAGAACTTACTGCACTTCTGGATAAGCCAAGGTCTTTCAGCAGGTTATAGAGAGATTTTGCTGGTATACCTCTCGCTCCCACTTCTACAGCGTATAAACTAACTACATAGCCGTTTTTTGTTTTTTATTTTACCCTTTTTAGTGAAAAAAAAGTTTTTTTTCACGCATGTACCCAATTTCGTAGTGACAGGTTCGATTTTCATAATTTTTGTGAAACCTAGTATTTTACATTCTCTTTGAAATTTACAATTACGTCATCTAGAAAATTGTATGCAAATTTTAGTTTTCGGTTGATATTTCAAAAACCACTTGACCGATTTCAATAACATTTATATGGGAATATTCGGGAAGCATATCCATCCGAACATAAAAATAAATTTTAAAATCGGTAAGGGGGTTCTCGATAAATCAGGTAACATACATTAAAAAAAACATAGGGGTCGAATTGATAACCTCTTCTTTTTTGGTCGGTCGGTTAAAAAACCATTACCTAGTCAATTTTGTACCCTAGAGATGGTAAAAGAAGCAAAGGACGACAATAAAAAAGATGGGAAGACGAGAATTGATGAAAAAAATTGCTGGTCCAAATTGGATGCGAAACGCAAGAGACAGGAAGATCTAAAATCCTGTAGAGGAGGCCTTTGTCGAAGTACACGCTGAGGATAAAGATACCAACCGTCTGTACTAATATATTAAGAAAAAAAAACTTGGCTATGAAGGCCCATTTTATTTTCTTTATTTTTTGTTTTAATCAATTCTATAATAACATTCTTATTTAAATTTAATACTTATCTTATTTTCATTCTAACTTTTCGGTCCTAAAGCTAGGTAATAGGTATAGTTTTACAAAATCGGAAGTTTAAAGTTTCATAACCACAATTCAAATAATACTGGCAACATTTATCTAACCTCAAACGCTCACATTTGATAAAAGTTTTAAAAAACACTTCACTACAAGAGCAAAGTAAACTGAAGTGCGAAGTCGAAAAAAAAACTCAAAGTCCATTCACATGCTTTTACCCGCGAAACTGAAGAGAAGTCTTGTTTGCGGAGCCATTAAGGCTTTCAACTTTCAATATTTGCATATTTTTGTAGGATACGTGCATTATACAAGTGAACATGCAGTAACTCAATTGAAACTTCTGCAATGTTTGATAAAGATATCTTTTATGGCTTTGTAATAAGAGTGTTTTGTGGTTTTGATTTCCTACAAGTCTTTTACGTATTTACAATTCTCATCATTTATTATTTTATGGCAAAATTTATTGAAATGACTTTTTACATACAAAGTTTTAATATTACTTGATCCCAAAAATCTTTTATGATTTTCACAAGGGTTTGTATGACCTTAAGACCCTATATCAAAAACTTTGTATGATTTTACAATAACAATATTTTATGAGTATGAGCCCTTCGACGCTATCTCCCGAATGTATTCAAACTCTTCAAATCATGCTCAGTCGAACACATCAAAAACGCATGTAACGTCTTAACTTTAATAATTTCAATACGAAATTTTTTTTCTTATTATTAGTATCGGTATAGGTATCCTTTTAACCATATGCTAGCTAAAATACTATGTTAAACTTCTTACAGCAGTAATGAAAAACAGATAAGTACTGAACCCGAGACTCGTATCGATTCATTATCGTTAATGGTTCAGACTCATGGCTCAAGAAAAGCAAAGATAAATTGAATCAGAGCAAAAATAAGGACTTTTTTTATATCTATTATTTAAAATCATTCCATCTCGTTTTCGCTAAAAAAGTTGCCTATGTTCTTTCTCATGTTTTAGCCCATCTGTGTACGGAATTTCATTTAAATCAGTAGTTTAGGAGGTAAGCTAACAGACAAACAGAGTTACTATTGCAGTTATAATGGTTGTAAGAATTAGTCTTTTGCAGCATTTCCCATACTGCTTTTACAGTCGTAACATCAAACTTCACGCCTTTTAACACATCTCGAGTATGAATAAATGATTTTAGGATTCCCTCGTGTCTATTGTTTCCTTGCCGCGTATTGTCTGAGTGTTTGCTTTGGGTTGGAGGTTTTAAGCCATACTGACTTCACTGCGTACCTACTCGTATGTACGCATGTGTAAGGCGTGTGGGAGAAATTGTTTTGGAATATTTACAATGGCAGAAATTGGTCTTAAATATTTAAATTAATAATTATTATCAACTTGCATGTCCTTGCGGGTTGAAGAGTAATTCCCGTTTACGTAATGAATTTTCCAGACTATTATCAGATTTATTTCACAATCTGTGCTCCAACTTGTCTAATGATACATTCAGCAGTTTTGACGTGATTGAGCAGCAAACAACAAAACTGCCATATTAACAATTTTAAATTAAAAAAAAGAATAGTAAGATATGAAATCGGTTTGCAAAAAGGTGGACCTATAATAGTAAAAAAGTTACACATGGATTTTTCTTAGTGCAACATGAAATAGAAATACGGTATCCTCTTTATTAAAAATTTACGTTTGAAAAGTGACTCACGTGGATTTAAAACATACCTATTTTACAAATCTCATAAGTTTACACACATTTCAAAGTCCGGTTACAAGACCAAAGCTTCCAGATAAATTCATAGCCTTAATAATCTTATTTACCGCGATACACGGTTAGGCGGTTATTTCTATGGGCGACTCCACTACACACAGCGCACAATTTGAGCTCTTCATATCCAAGTACACTCCGCGAGGTATAAGCTGAGCTTTGCATTAGTGTGAGTGATCACCAATCAGGCAGGAGCTTGAAATTTTGTCCGCGAGGTATAGGCTGAGCTTTGCATTAGTGTGAGTGATCACCAATCAGGCAGGAGCGCGGCGAGACAGAATGGCGCCGCGCCTAAGGCCGGTTGTCACCTACACTATCCATGTACACTCACACAAATGCAAAGCTCAGCTTATGCCTCGCGGAGTGTAGCTACTTGGAATTGTGCCGATATGGACAGGAGAGCTGCTAACCAACAGATTTTTCCCGATTCTTCCTTCTATGTTAAAAAAAAATGTTTAACGAATTAATAATGCCCGAGTGACACGAGGCTAGATTTTCTAGCTAGTATAGCAAGCTAGTGTTAGCAAGCTACCAAGCTAATACTTCTAGTTTCGTGTAGATAACGTTACGTAACGCTAGTTTTTTGTACACGAAACTAGAAACACTAGCTTGCTAGCTTTAGCTGGCCTGGTGGTTTAATTGGTAGTAGGTCTGCCTGCGAAAGCGTGGGTTGTGGATTCGATCCCCACCCAGTGCAAATGTTTGTGTGATGAATTCAAATATTTGTACTGTGCCTGGGTGTTTTTTCAGCTATCTGGCTTACATAGTACAAGCTTTGCTTAGTTTGGGGTCAGATGGTGTTGTGTCTGAAATGCCCACCAAATACGAGGGTCAAACTGAAAGTTCTTAGAACTGGCCACTTATAAACAATATAATAAAAAAATAATTCTATAATTTGAAAATAGAACTCTTTACCAATATTACTGAGTATATATTTCATTCATTTGTCATTTGTTTTACGATTTGGCGGCAAATTGAAAATTGTCTGTGTCACGCCAACATGAATTTAACACGAGAAAATTTTCGTGCAATGATTTTTTATGACTTTCGATGTCATTTAAGTCAACAAGAAAGTTATGATAGACTACGATTGGCCTTTCACGATGAAGCCCCATCTCGTGCGACTGTTTACAACTGGTTTAATGAGATTAAACGTGGTCGCACTAATCTCACTGATGATTTACGTGAGGGACGGTCTTCTACGGCGACGACTGAAGATAACATCTGTGTTGTGCGGCGTATGATAGAGACTGACAAAAGAATGACCTATCAGCAGATTCGGACAAGCTTACGCATCGGTATGAGTCAAGTGCACAAAATCCTACACGAACATTTAGCGGTCAGGAAGCTTTGCGCTCGGTGGATACCTCATAATTTGACTGAGGCTCAAAAACTCCATCGTGTGAATTGGTGCCGTAAAATGATTGAAAGATTTAACGGAGGTGACTCAAATGCTGTGTTCGACATACTAACAGGTGACGAAAGCTGGATTTACTGTTATGATCCTGAAACCAAAAGACAATCTGCTCAGAGGGTGTTTCCTTTCGAGGAGTTGCCAAGTAAAGTGAAGAGAGATCGAAGTGCGGGGAAAAAAATGGTGGCCTCGTTCTTTGGAAGGATAGGTCATTTCGCAACAATTGTGTTAGAGGATCAAAAAACAGTTTCTGCAGAATGGTACACTACCAATTGTTTGCCACTTGTCTTGGAAAAAGTTCGAGAGAAACGACCTCGCAGTATGATCCTCCTTCACCACGACAACGCCTCATCGCACACCGCCAAGCGAACGATCGACTATTTGGCGACATCAAACGTTGAATTACTGGGTCACCCGCCGTATAGCCCCGACCTCGCGCCTTGTGATTTTTATTTATTTTCAAAAATTAAAGAAAAACTTAAAGGAAAGCGGTTTATGAATGCTGAAGAAGCGGTGGCTGCGTATCGCGATGCCATTGAAGAGACCCCTAAGGACGAGTGGGCAAAGTGCTTTTCCCAGTGGTTCCATCGCATGCAGCGGTGTATTGACGTGAATGGACAATATTTTGAAAAGATATAATAAAACTAATAACTGGCTAATGTAATCAGTTTTTGATTTTCTAAGAACTTTCAGTTTGACCCTCGTATTTGTTTATTTATTTAGCTTACTAATACTAGCTTGAAAAACTAGCCTCGTGAAACTTGAGCATAAGTCTTCTCCTAAAATATAGGTCTTTGGAAATCAATTGGTCATTTCAAACGATCAATCTAGATTAGGCTTTATTAAAACCTAGTCGTAGGATCAAAATTCTATACTGTACCTTCAAAATTCACGTCACTTCATGTAAAAATTAAAAGTAGATGTTATAAAATACAGGATCTGCTAGACAATCAACCGCCTTATTGTTCCAGACATAGAGAACAAAATTGTGTGGTAATCTGTTATTTACATGATACCTATTTGTGCTTTGCTCACCTAAAGCCAAGTTCGGCGCGGTGTATGAATAAAACTAGGCAAGTACGAGTTGACTTACTTTAGAGGATTCTGCACTGAAACCATACCTAACATGTTTTTTAAATATTTTTCATTTCTTGTAAGATACCTGAGACTTTTCATTAATTTTTCATTTAAGCAAACCCATTTTAGGGTTCCACGGCTTGGGGGCTTCTATAACAAAGAGTAATTGAAGCTCATAATCCATTAAGTTAGTCAAGTACAGTATGGTAGATGACGCGCATTATAATACTCAAATATCTTTCAAATTCGTTTTTACAGGATCCTTTTTAGAATTAACTACAATTTGTCGACTGGAACTTAAAGTAAGTTTTTGTTTTTGTCCACAATACAGAACTAACACACTTAACATTATGCTTAACTAAATTTGACCATTTGATTTGATAACAATACGAGTTTATTTAGTATAGTGACAGCAGCAACAGAAAACAGCATTAACTAATCTTATTTAAACAAATAAAAAAACTTCTAGTAAACTTTTTTATAGTATACAGTGACAAAACGAGCAGGACATGTGCCTGATGGTAAGCAAGATACCTGCCCATAACAGCACAGTGACATGCAGATATTGAAACATGAAGAGCCCAAATCATTACCTAGCACTGCACTACACTAAGTTTGTCACCCAGTGTTATGAGGTGTTTTATATATTAGCCCAGTAATTCCTCTGGAAACATTGGCGTTCAAACCGTAACACAGTAATGTTGCACACTACTGCCTGACAGCAGAATAACTGGCAAACGTGCAGTACTTCCACAGGCGGACTCTGCAAAGCGCCCTACCACTACTAAAATAACGTAAAGTCAGTAATGATCTAGAGAAAACGAACGGACACAGCTTGAAAAATTAAAGGTTTCGTTAAAATTTTCACGGCACGGGCCCCCGAAAACTGGGTTAAAAGCGGAATTGTCCGTACGGATATTAAGTTCAGCCCGGATTTGAAGGGAAATTTTTAATTTCCCTCTCACAGGAGATGACATGTGAGTGAAATTTAAAAGGTGGGCTTATTGTTTTTTTTTCGCGTGAGTAGAGGCTTCCTTTGTGCTGTGTAATGAGGTTTCGGTATCAGCTTAGCCAGCTCGGAGTATAAAAGGCAGCTTTGAGGCGATCTTTCGAAGTAGTTTGCTATAACAAGCCATTTACAAAAGCAGCCTTGTGATTAGCCATTTTCGCTCACGGTACCTATATTTCCGTTTAGTTTGTGTGCTCAGAGTTAGTGTGTATTTGCGTATGTCAATTTAATATTAGAAGGTACGAACCACGGATAACCAGCTGCTTTACAACCACTTACTTTAACGGGATAAAAGTAGCTTTTGTTTCAATCTAGGTTATGTAATTACTAGGTATCTATTACATTTCACTTAAAGTTACGTGGGAATAGAGATACATACCTTTAAACACACAAAGTTTCGTCTTTATTATGTTAGTAGGTGCCTTATTTCTGCTTTGGTAACAGGCGCTGGCGGAGAAGTTAATGTTCGGTGTTTACAATACCTCAAGTCACAAACCTAAATAATTTAATCCACTGTGATCACACCACGTATAACTTATGAAGACACTGTCCTAAAAAAATTGGGGTGTTTTAAACCCTTAACTCTCATCCATGACAAATAACAATTTTCCCGCCAAAACACTAGTCCATTTATTATTCTAGAATAATCTCTGTACCAAATTTCATCCTCCAAGCCTTGTTTAGCGTGAATAAGTATCAAACTTTTCCAATTATAATATTAATAGAATTGCTAACAGTCTCATCGTCAATGTAATTAATAGTTTTAAAAGTTAAAAAAAAGTAATTCGTCACAAATAATAATGGTTAATAGCATAACATAAAGCTAAATTTCATTCGGCTGAATTTCTTCGACTGAATTTAGTCTCTAATGAATTCAGTAAGCTAGCATACTAAATCCAGAAGCGAGGGTTGCTTGCTTTTAACTTGCTTTTGAATTCAATCATCATCAATGATCAACAGCCCAGTAAATGTTCCCACTGCTGGGACTCGGTGCCTTCTCTCGCAAGGAGAAAGTTAAGGCCATAATCCATCACGCTGGCCCAGTGCGGGTTGGTGGATGACACATGACTTCGAAAGATTCTAGGTAGGGTGAAGGGAGGTATATTAGTGATTTAGGTAAGTAGGTGATATATTTTAACCGGAATACCAAACAGTTCCCTATGCGAGGAAATTTCAAGAGACAGCGCTATCGAGTTGGTACGAGTGTGAGAAGAGGCGATAGCGCTGTCTCTTGAAATTTCCTTGCATAGGGAACTGTGTGGTATTCCGTTTAAAATATTATTTCACCTACTTACCTAAATCACCAATATACCTTCCTTCACCCTACATGTCGGTTTCCTCACGATGTTTTCCTTCGCCGTTTTGAGTTAGCGGCATTACGCACATGACTTCGAAAAGATAGTGGTGCTACTAAATCTTCCCAGTACTGGGAATCGGGCTTTCTGTCACAAGGAGGGAGTCGAGAACATAGCCCACCACGCTGGCCCAGTATGGGCTATCTGATGTCGCATGACCTCGAAATTCTAGGAACATATCGGTATTCTCACAACATTTTTCTTCGATAGTAAAGCCAGTGTAGCGAAGACGGATTTGTACAAACTTTACCTGGAAAAAAAACCTCAAAAGCGCCAGCTGGATGTAGTTTTTCAACCTCAAGATTTTGGATTGCAAGTTCCACAACCATATAGACCACCACCTTTTTTCTTATAACTACCGTTTCTTCTATGTCCGCAAATTTTCCTTCTTTTAGTTGTTTTACCGTCACCAAAGTTGGAAATGCCCTCTACCGTAGTCAATGAATAAATTGCAGTCCATCGTCGACCGGAGGACCATGGATTTTGACCAAACTTGTCACTTTAACAGCATGCAAGATGGCGGTCAAATAAAATAAAACATGACCAATAAAGCCCCCCCTCTGTAACATATCTCCGCATTGAAAAATATTGCATTGGTATAATTACTTATGTAAATTATTATTTAAGACGCGTCCCCAAGCAACGAGTTTGTTGTAAAGTGTTTATATAATTTTGTCCAAAACAAAAAAATATCAACACGGGTAAAATATAGATCAAACTTCTGCAAAATCTCAAAAATTGTAATTTATTTTTTGACGTGATAACGTCTAATAAATCGATGAACTCCGGCTGCATGCACGAAAATGTTTCCCGTTACATGCCGTTACGCTCATTGTCCCGTTATGGTCATTGTATGCTTTCGCTGCGTCTATCAATGTTTTGTTATGACGTTGTCACGTTTAACTATCGTCCGTAAGCCAACCGACTTTATAGACAACTATTTTTTTTTTAATACTATTCATAATATTCAATTATAATAGGGATGTTAACACTAATCTCAAATTAATGTATAATGTTGATTTTATGATAGTTTGTATTAATAGAATATCGAAAAACACATTATTATAATTTAATATTACGTAATAAATTTGTTACAAATGATTTTAAATGCTATAATTTTTATCTGTGGTCACGTGACTGGAAACACCAATATTTTATTTCAACATTTTATTAAAGCACATAACGGCACGCACAGAATAAATACACTTCACAGAGCTAGCCTGCTACCGCACGGCCATCGCGGGTGTCATGGCGGCACCGACGCGGCCGAAGTGTCGATCTGCGACTAGCAAATCTTCGTGCAGCACGTGTAGATGGTGATGCAAGGACAGCAGCATCCGCCGCATGAATTACTAGCAGCCCGCCCCGGCTTCGCACGGGTGTTATGGAAAATAAGTATAAAACAAAATTATTAGACTTACAAATTTTAACACACTCTTGGCAGAATTGCCATGCTTAGGACATAAGACAAAACAAACAATCCCAATCATCTGTTTATCATTTAAAACGCATGCTTTTTTTGCCTATTTTACTTTATAAAAAAAATGCGGGAGCCAGAAGCTCAAGGGAGGTCCTGAGAGTAGCGAGCCAAGCGAGGTCGTCGCCGTAGCGAGAGGTTACACTCAAGGACATAGAGCTTCTGGCTCCAGGAGCTCACCCGGAGTCGTACCTCAGTGATAGACCATAATAGGACCAATTGTTATGTTTAGGTATTGTTATGCTTCTCTCAATATGTGCCTTTAAACATTATGCTAAGTTATGTTTATGCTATATACGGTAGCAAAAATTATGCGAAAACTGTTATGCGTTAGTTGTTATGGTATATTATCATTAGTCCTAAAAACTTTAGGCGTGTCTGGCGTCGTTGTTATTCTCCTTTTACTTTTACGCATCAAATCAAAAATTAAATCAGTAAATATTTAATTGTTGTAATTTAGTGTTAAAAATCTGCTAATGCCACCTACGACGTAGTTTATGGTTGTGCAATGTTTTATGTAGGTACTAAAGTCTATTAGTTCTAAATACGTACTAAATAGTTACGGCTGGTCTAGTCGGGAGAACGGCGGCGGCCGATCTGGAGCCCTGGTTTTAAATCCCACATGCACCAGGTACCACTGTCTTTTCGGAGTAATATGCGTAATACCGCAAAACTTAAAACGGCGAAGGAAAACATCGTGAAGAAATCGCCATGTACTTAGAATCTTTTGAGGTCATGTGTCATCCACCAACCCGCACTGGGCCAGCGTGGTGGATTATGGACTTGACTCTCTCCTTGCGAGAGAGAGGGCCCCGAGTCCCAGTAGTAGGAATATTTAGTGGGCTGCTTATTGAATCTATTGACACAGCTAGATTTCTGATCGTCTCATCATCGTAGTCCTTAATGCTCCGTTTTATTCTACTTTAGTAGGTAGAATAAAGGGGACCTTTGGGGATGACCTATATCGTATCCTATCCCCCACCTCAAATTACACGCGCATCACTATTTTTTCGAAGGCATGTCCGTAATGCCTCCAATTTAAAACGGTAAAAGAAAACATCGTGAGGAAACCGAAATGGAATAAATTTAATGTAATAAATACTGTGTAGAAAGTGCGAGAAAACTTGAACAATAACAGTAAAGGTAGAATAAATTTATGCAAAAGTAGTTCTGAAAAGAACATTTTGATAGGAACATAAAAAAGTGTTACGAAAAAATTTTTAATATTTAATATCATTTGCGGCCACTACCTACGTAGCGAGGCGACCACGCGAATTAGTAGACGCGCGCGCGGCTACTTTTTTTTTTTTTTTTTTTGAATTAACCTATGGCAGCTGGCCGCTAGTCGCCTTTACTACCGATCTGACTATTCGGGTTAGCGCCGAGGGCGCAGGACCCAAAAGGAACAAACGCGCGGCTACTCGTACTTACCTATTTCATAGCTGCGAACACCTCTCCCCCGTGCCTCGGTGTCCCCTCTATCGCTGTTGCGCCGCGCGGCGCCGCATTTTGATAGGATTGATATTTTTAATTTCGTTAAATCTTTTGAATGGAATGTCCGACTTCAATAATTCAAAAAGTAATCAATAGGTATTAAAAGAGTCTTGAATAAGAAATAATTTATTTGGATAAGAATTAATACAAATGTGTTGATAACATGGTCTGAATTTGATAGGCATTTTTACTTACTTTTAAAATGTAAAAAAGTAGTTGTTGCGAGGTAATTACTGAAGTTAGACATATGGTCTCGCGAGGTTTTTTGTAGATTTTAATACGCTCTATAATATTGTAGAACATTGTTTTGGTCTATCATTAGTACTTTCCGCAGCGTATGCGATGAACACCAATTTTATGACTGTTTTTTTTTATACCTTGCGTTGGTTTTAGTAAAAAATTCCGTAGATATCTCATTTTTTTTCGTGATAAACATAGCCTATGTTACTCAGTGATAATGTAGCTTTCTATTGGCAAAAGAATTTTTGAAATCGGTCCAGTAGTTATTGAGTTTATTCGTGCCATACAAAAATACAAAAATACAAATCTTTCCTCTTTATAATATTAGTATAGATTACGTCACTAGTCGCAAAACAAGCTGTCGAAAAATGACTGAACTGTTTACCTTTCTGCATTTTTATTTTAGTTTGCGATCTTATTGACGACGAATTTGATTGTTTGTATTCAAGTAATGATAAGAAAACACATAAACTGAACATACAGTCATGAATCGCGACAAATTTGCGACTAGTGACATCATGTCGGTCGTTAGTGTTTTAGCGGCAAAATTCAAAATTAGTCTAATATTGCATATTTACTCATCGATAATACAAATTTTTAAAATAAAATGTTATTTATTACGTTAAACATTCGTCAATCTTCAAAATAAAAGTAGTTCCGAAAAATTGTTAACATCCCTATTAAACAACATAGGTACCTATTTGTAAGAAAATTATGGTTTCGTTGTGAGGAGGTTAATAACTATTAAAATAATTATATATAACATGCATTTACTCTAAAAGCTGCCATTATTTGGATTTTGTACTAACACTACCGGATTTATATTAAATTGCCTAATTTAACTACACAGCTACACGTTATGGTATATTTTTTTTACAAAAGACCAAAATTTAATTTTACTGAGAGTTTATATTGATATTTAAGCGCAATACACTAACAAATTTTACTGATTCTCTCTTGCACTTTCTTGCGTGCGATGAGGTACGAAATAATCAAGGTCATTTGCTCAGCGTATGGCCTTTAGTTACTATCACATAAATATTTGGCCTGTATTGGAACCAACAGCTCTGTAGTACTCGTAAGTAGATTCATAGCTAACTAAAGCTCTAGATCAGTCAAATATTTGAAACTGAATTATCTTCATTTTAATCTATATTTTGAGTAAATTTTCACAACAAATGATCACAATACGTGACTGTAGAATATTGGGCGCAAGTTATTGCCTCGTTTCTGTTCCAAACACTAATGCAGTGCGCGTTAAAATGTCCGTCAGTTAGTCAGAATTCATTTCGGCTAAACTCGGCTATCTCCGTCTATAATCGGAATCGACGAAAGTTTACGAGTTGCGTGCTCTAAACAAATGTTGTTCCATTTGTACTAACGATGTAATTTTCTGTTAGCTAGCCGCTTTTAGGCGCGGTGGTGAGCTACAAGCGACAACGGTGGAAAAATAAGACGTGCCAAAAATCGACAGCGGGACAACCTCGACAAACACCTTAAATCCTGGTCAAAATAGTGACGTAAGACAGACATAAATGGGAGGATGGTAGGTGTGGGTATGAAAGCCTTTAATTAACAAACTTGTAACTCCGCGAGGTATAAGCTGAGCTTTGCATTAGTGTGAGTGATCACCAATCAGGCAGGAGCTTTAAATTTTGTCCGCGAGGTATAGGCTGAGCTTTGCATTAGTGTGAGTGATCACCAATCAGGCAGGAGCGCGGCGAGACAGAATGGCGCCGCGCCTAAGGCTGTCACACCTACACTATCCATGTACACTCACACAAATGCAAAGCTCAGCTTATGCCTCGCGGAGTGTACCTCTATTTATCTCTCATTTTTTTTAATCATCAAAGTATCATCGAATGCCCAAGCAATGACCAGGTAGAAGAAATACGGGTGTATTTTTTCTTGAAAGCTTCTTATCCAAGGTTCTTGCCTAAGCTCGTATAGTGCCTTGGTTTTTTCTACATTAGGCAAGCCAACACACCATTAATTTCACTTATTTCCTACTTTCTATTGGTTAAGACCCATATTAAATCGTAAAGTCTGGCCCGATATTGATATGTATAAGCACAAATAGCCCGCTAAATGCTGTTACCACGTCGTGTACCTATGTATAACGGTGACGGCACCGATCATGATAAAACCAGTATGTTCTAAGTTGTATTTTTCAACAATAAAAGCTATTCGCCAACCCACTCTTCTACCGCCTAACCAAATCGGCTTTGCCTTTCCTATTACTCTCTGTTTAACTTCAAGACAAAAACAGAGAGAGTGAGACAGCGATATTCAAGATATAGGCATATTTCACTTGGCTCCATTTTGTGAGTCAATTCAAAATAAAATTTTGAAACAAGGTTAGTTGGCTGAATTCAGAAGTAAGTTCATTGGCAGATTTAGCAATATTCGCATGCAGTTCTTGCTCTGAATTTATTTAGTATCCCATCTTACTAAATGCAATTTTTATTACGCTTCTCTGAAGTTAATAGCGACTGAATTCCGTAGACTAAATTTAGCAAAGTGCAATAAGTCTTTCAGACAGTTTCAGTAAACCGGTAGACTTTCAGCTCACAGCTAGCGTATTGGAATACATCATTGATTCTGTCCTTTGGAAAGGAGGCATAAATGCATAAAATGGACCGCCTATGCTTTTACCTTGGACCACAATATGAGCAAAGCGACTGTAAGTATACGAGTAGGCAGACAGATTAGATAAGTGTGGTACCAGCCGCAGTTGTGTGTAAAATAATTTATTTTCGCCTTGTAAGGGACGAAGATTAATCAAAGGTATTCAAGGCCAAGTTCAGTTTACGGCTCAAGAGGCTTAAGTAACGAAGACACGATTACAAAGCCTTACACCCCACAAATGTTATACATGCAAATGTTTGTATCACTGAATCTTGATCCTTGCGTAAAAGTTGGAAGATATGCACTATGTTTAAAATAATGTACTCAAGAATAGAAGCTCGACTAGGTCGACTAGTGGTAGGACTCTTTGCAGAGTCCGCCTGGGGAAGTACCAAACCTTTGCCAGTTATTCTGCAAAGGTTTGGTACTTCCAAGCAGTAATGTGCAAACATTACTGTGTTCCAGATTGAAGGGCAATGTTTCCAGAGAAATTACAGGGCTTAGAGACATAACATCTTAGATCTCTAGGTGACGAGCACAGTGCAGTGCTAGGTAATGATTTGGACTCTTCATGTTCCAATAGCTGCGTGTTACTGTTTTGTTATGTGGCAGGCATGTTGCTTACCATCAGGCACATGTCCAGGTCGTCTTGTCACTCTATATTATACAAGAAAAATCATAAACTATGCATTTTATCATGCAACGATCTGGAGCAAAGTTGTTGTGCGTGAGCCAAAGAAGGTTTCCGAGGCGTAATAACGCGCTTAGGTTACTACAGCTACTTATTTACATTAATCGGGTTTAATAAAATGACGTTTATTTTTAAATTTTATTTTATTAAAATTTTTAGGTCTGTATCTCATTAAGTATTTTATCATGAAGTCTCTGTACAGACTTTATTGGTATCTATGTATACACTAACATGTCAAACAAAACTGGTGCGCTTGGACACAAACCTTTACAATACAAAAAAAACACATACTTACAAAATTAAAATATTACAATTTATTATTGATTATTATAACTCCTACAAGATATTGGAAGATGGAAAGTAATAAACAATGGTTTTACTAAGAAAAACACTAAACATGAGGTAGTGAAATGATTTAAGCCTTCATTTAATTTGGAAGAAAACAGACATGTAAATTAACGAAGACATTTTAAATGTGAAAATATTTCCTCAAATTATGATTTAGCGTAATTATAATACTAAAATCTCAGTACGACTTTTATTTACAAATCGGCTGTTTTCGGACAAACTATCTGGAATTGGTGCATATAATTATAATAATCAGTACTTTAATCATGTTGGTTCGTCTATAATCAACTAATACTATGTTGGTTCATGTATAATCAGCACTTTGATTGTGTAGGTTTCTTGTATAATCAGCACTTTGATTGTGTAGGTTCTTGTATAATCAGCGCTTTGATTGTGTAGGTTCTTGTATAATCAGCACTTTGATTGTGTAAGTTCTTGTATAATCAGCACTTTGATTGTGTAAGTTCTTGTATAATCAGCACTTTGATTGTGTAAGTTCTTGTATAATCAGCACTTTGATTGTGTAGGTTCTTGTTATAATCAGCATTTTGATTGTGTTGGTTTATATTGTTTTGGTGTTCCTATCTCCATCAGTACTACTTAGATCATGTTGGCTCGTCTATAATTAAGACATTGATCATTTTGGTTAATTTACAGTCAGTACTATAATAATGTTGGTTTATGAGCCATCAGCACTCTGATTATGGTGGTTCAATACTTTGATTAAATCATCTACATCACAGAGTATCCACAACTCCGATAGAGCACCCTAAAACGGCCGTAATTTAACGTTGTATTATTTTAGGTTTTAAATCAGCATCAGGCGAGATGGTGCCTCTATCTAAACTTGTATGTAAATGTACAATTTAGTACATTTTGTTTGGAAGAAACCAATTCTGTCTCAGTTTGAAACACGCAAACTGTAACATCGGGAACACGCATCACGTATTGTTTTAATACATTCAGCCTGCGTTAGATCGTGTATTGCTTGATGCCGTGTTATTTTTCCGTAAAATAGTGACGTATTTAATAATTCATAGCAGTCTGAATTTTTCCACCAACTTACCTGATGGTAACCAAAGGCAAAGCCGAAGATGACACAATCTTACTATCCAGACTGATTTAAAACCTAAACAATAAACTGCAATCAAATGTTGTTGTTTCATTAAATTCTGTTTAATATTATTTTCAAAGAAACAGAAAAGAAGATAGCGACGTCAAAAACATTTATTTTGTAATGTGTTTCAAAACTAAAGTTTAAGGGTCAGTCATGGTGAACAATTATAATATTATAAGGGGAATAATACAACCTGTTATACCGTCTTCTAAGGTTATTTACATATTTACACTCACTATTGGTCCATCTATGTTATAAAGTAATTGAAAGTTGTTTGAAATAAAGAAACATTAGAAGTAGACTAAAAGTTATATGTTGATTTTTTGTGTTATTTTCTTCTTTATGTCGCGCTGCATTGCATTGTGGTGTGTTATTGTGTTGCATTCCGATGGTTAGCATTTCATTTCATTATTTGTATTGTAAATAGTAAGTGTGAGATGTTTGCATAGATTAAACACCCTTAATTGCGCATGAAAGGAATCTGCTTTAATTCATAAGTCACCAGCGGGGGCGCAGGGCAAGGTAAAAGATCGCGCTGTGATAAGCCGAATATCCATGTCACGTGGTACTATTTTCCACCAATGATTGGACAAAACGAGATAGAGTTATGCAAACTTCTAAGGACAGAGCAGGATGCAAAGAAAGTCATCAACGGGTTCAACGGTAGGTTAGATGTGCAATTATGCTTATACAACGCGACGGAGGGGGAATCATACGATCAGTCAAATAGGTAATTTTCTTTGGGTGTTTGTATGAAATTTGCTATGGGACAAAACGTCAACTGAAAATTTGACACAAAACAGAATCTCGGTGTTGCTAATAACGGAATCATATTTGTATCAAATAACACCTACTGTTTTTTTAAATTATTATTGATACGCCTGATTAAGCATAGCATAACATAAATCATAGCTTTTACTTGATGGATCTTTGATTGGTTTATTAAAATGTTTCTTTATTTCAAATACAAAACTAAAGTAGAACACAATAAGAGCCTAGGAATTTCAAAACGTATTATTGCTTACGATTCGATTAAAGTATGGCAGTACATAATTGGTGTTTTTAACATTATCAAATTATTCAAACTTATTTCCACTAATTACAAATTGTTATTTATAATATTCACTTAAAATAAGTCATTGATTAATTTTGATCTCAATGAACAAACATGTTTTTATCTTCTTCATGTAATGAGCCCATCCCTATTCTTAAACATTAAATGTTGTCTTAATATTCATTACAATTGTAATGTATTTAAGTTATAAACGTTTACTATAATTGGGAATACAACTGTATTTAGGATGGATATGCGGCTGAGCTGCTTTTATATTTACAATCTCTAACAAATTACTATATACACCAATTTACATACAAATACCGTTTCCATGTCTTACTTCATGTATTTCAAAATCTTTTACTTTAAAAGATATGATATCATTATTTTACTATACTCAACCACCAACATTAATGCCTAAATGTCTATCACTTGAGTTTCATTTTTATCAATATTATCACTTTCACTCAGTTTTATTAACTGTCACTACCAAAATCACGGCATTCAGTGTCCAACCTTCTCACAGACACAGACTAAATGGTATAATCGAAATTTGTCCAAAAATCAAGCACTTCACTGATATTTGCTTCATTTCTTCGATAACCTGTGGTGTTCTGTGGCACAGACTTCATTCATTTCAAGTTCATTCACTGAAACAAAGTTTCAAACTGATAGAAATATTGTTCTGTTTCTTTGTTTTAAATGTAGTCTGTGACGCACTGGAGAAGGTCCGGCTCGAGTCACACGATCTCGTCGTGGTGGGCCACGTCACTGCAGCTGCCGGCTCGCTGCAGTCAGGCCCTCTGACGTCACACCCGCAACTCCTCCATAGTGATATTCGACTTCGCGTTCAATTGAGTATTCTTCTTTGTCAGCGTATTCGTATTCAGCATCTGCATCTGATGCGCTGAAAGCAGAGGCTGATTCTCTTGCAGCTGACTACTAGCTAAGGTATTAATATTAGATTTCCCTAGTTTCGGTGGCGGCGGTGCTCTCGGCAACGTCGCCATTCCTGCCACGTTATTACTCGGGAGATCAGCAAACTCTGGTGGAGGCAGCTGATGGTGAGAATGTGTATGATGATGACTTAAAATTGTGGCTGGGTCATTCTTAAGACTAGTTTGGTAAGTCAACGCTCCTTCTAAGTCGCCACAAATATTGTTTGGCATTTGACCATTTTCTACTCGCTTTTTGAGATGCGTGCCATTATTGTGGCCGTCTTGGCCGTTCATTCTCGTTTTGTCTCTTTGGTAATATACTCCAGCAAATATCAAAACATTTAGTATAAGTAGAGAACATCCTATAGCTATAGTGACGCTTAAAGCAGTAGAATAAGCTGCAAAACCATCTTCTGGCGCAGTAGTTGTGGTCACTTCAGATTTGTGGATATCCGCTGGTGTACTTTGAGTAACAGCATTCATTCCAATAATATTAAAGTTCAATGGAGATGTAATATTTAAAACACTCAGCACTGGAACTTTAGTGGCAGCGCCAATATCTGTGATTACTATATCAGTCGGTTTCTTAAATGGCGGAATGAATGTTTTCGTAGTGGCTTGTATGGCAGTCGACTCTTCGTTTTCTAGTTGATGGTGCGAAGGAGGAACATCTTCACCACCTGGACGGTGTAAATCTGGCACGAGATTGAGCCAGAATGACAACCTGCAAACAAATAAATAGATTAATACATTCCTTAGTTTTCCGTGCACGGTTGCGTAGAAGTGATTGCTATAACAATTAGGCCGTCAATTTTAATAAACATTTTTTGAAGTGAAAACTTCTATTGGTGCACTACGTACAGATTTTCCGTCGGCTGAGAATTGACATTGTTCGTAAATTAAATTTTTTTTTGGGTAAACTCTTAAAAAAAAAGAAACACTTAGATGATTTAGATGGTCATGGTCATGGCCACGCCCTCTGGATTCACCCGCTTAGTCTCCGAAGTGAGCTATCAAATTTATTCTATTCTATTTACTTATTCACTTCAATTTTTTCATCTGCTTTCTTACTTTTCTACTTTAATGTGATGAATATATTAAAAAACAAATATTGAGAATGAGAATTACCTCAGTCTATTAGAAAGACAGAACCTGGGTTTTCTACAATCTGGCACACAAGTTTGAAACCTTTTTGGGTCGTAGAGCCAACATACTTGGTTTAATAATAAACCAAATAGTCGTAAAGATTAATTTCAATAGCGCAGGATTTAATAGCAAGGAACTAAATTGGATAAATGACTAATGGAAGTCTCGGAAGTTTGCCCAAATTACGTAATAGTAGGGTTAGTTTCAAAGGAAAGTGACGTCAAATATATCTTCAATGTCTACTATAATTACGAAGTTTTAGGTAATGGATACCAAATTGCTTCTTTGAAGGTAAACAGAATGTTATTGATTCTTGGTAAAATTAATTTTGATAGTAAATTGTGAAAATCTCTGCTATGAAAGTTATTTATTTACTAGCAGTGCCCCACAATTCCACCCACGTACGTATTTTATGATTATAATTTTATTTTTAAAATTGGCCTACATGTTAGGCAGACCATTGAAACCTAGAGGCAGTCATGCGTGTGCAATCTCCTTGAAAAAGACCTCCAGATGTGGGTGAAATTTCATATGTGAGTAATCCAAAAATAAAATTAGTAACATAAAGATGCTAAGTAAGCCTTAAGAAATAGGTTTTTGATAGTGGACTGACCTGTGAGCTCTGTAATGATTCTTGAGTTTGGACTTGGTGTCAATGTTGAGGTATTTCTTATGAACGGCTTCGTACGCTGTCCACTCGATGTTCTTCATCCTTGCCCGCTCCTGTCTGCCGGCGCGGATGGGATCGCTTTCTTGGGCCTCGTTTGGATTCCTGTTAAGAAAAAAATATTTTCCTTTTAATTATTAAAGTTCTTTTATTTAACACTCTTAAAAAAGGTGGATATTTTCATTTCATTTGATGTTTCATAATATTTTGGTACACTCCGCGAGGTATAAGCTGAGCTTTGCATTAGTGTGAGTGATCACCAATCAGGCAGGAGCTTGAAATTTTGTCCGCGAGGTATAGGCTGAGCTTTGCATTAGTGTGAGTGATCACCAATCAGACAGGAGCTTGAAATTTTGTCCGCGAGGTATAGGCTGAGCTTTGCATTAGTGTGAGTGATCACCAATCAGGCAGGAGCGCGGCGAGACAGAATGGCGCCGCGCCTAAGGCCGGTTGTCACACCTACACTATCCATGTACACTCACACAAATGCAAAGCTCAGCTTATGCCTTGCGGAGTGTATAAATATATACATTTAACATACTAATACTAGTCTATACATCGTTTAAAGTTAAGGCGTTTTCGAGCCTAAAACGATTCGGATTTGTTTTTTTAACCGACTTCAAAAAAAGAGAAGGCCTCTCTATTTGGCTGTACGTTTTTTTTTTTGACAAAAGTCAAGAGTACTTCTCAGATAGTCTGGTCTAAGTTATAATCAAAATTGGAAATATTTTCGTTTATTCCAAAAACTTGTTGTCTCGTTGGAGGTGTGCGGTTAGTTGGCCTACTCATATTAATAAGTGAACGATTACGGTATACAACATAAAATCACACCACGGACACTCTACTAAAATTCCATACAAACGCCGCTGTGGAGCTACCTACTCTTCACACAACTACGCAGATATCGTTCGTACACACGCGTGAATGTGTGCGTTAGCGCTAGGGCTACTGAATTGTTTTATTGAATAGTTGTGCCCCTTGAGTTCACCTGGTGACGTAAAATAGTCTATAAACTTGCTATAATGTTGAGTTACATAAATAGAATGGAGCCAAATTATACTATTCTAATTAAAAGGGTGTTTGCACAGATTTCTTAATTGTTTCAGAAATCTGTGGGTGTTTGTATTGCCGCGTAAAATGAAACGAAACCGATGATAGATTAGATCAGGTACCTAGATATCTATTTCTGTTAGTAGGTTCACATTCGCATTTTATTTTACACTTACCCATGAAGGAAACTTTATTCTGTCACTATAATTATTCCTCCAGGCATTATCAATCCGTGCTTGGGCACGTAAGTTACTGGCTGTGTAAGTTACGAACTTTGAGTTAAAAATGACTTCGTTATTATAAATAAATAAATATATATTGGTAGACAATTCACACACAACACCATCTGACCCCAAACTAAGCAAAGCTTGTAATATTATAAAGCAACGTTATTGAAAAGTTTCTAATCTTACGTTATTATAAAGCTTTTAATCTTGTCCCGTTTAGTTGACGGACAGCCGTAAACAGCACAACAACCCACCATGATGATATTTCGTTAGGAATCAGATGTTTGATACCAGCCCTTCGTTGAGTGCTCCTAGCGTATCCGAAACGGCCTGCGGGGTGAGGAAGCTTGAAATTGGCGGGAGGTGGGGAGTGCCCGTTCTATCTATATTATCTATTCTATGATAAAATGATGATAGGCAATTTTGACTTTGACTTGATTTCGACTACATACTACGTATGTACAAAAGGTTGCTCGTAGCACCGTGGTTCCAAAAGGACCAAGAATTTAAAACCAACAAAGTTATTTTAGCGGTCACTTATTTGATCGAGAAAAAAAAACACTACATAAACCGAAGTGTAAACAACGTATTTGGGCAACCCCAAAACCGTTTTCCCGCTTTTTTGCTAATGCGCTGACGCAGCGGTATAGCAAGCAATTAAATTGTGTTTATTGACTATTTTACCTCTGATCGGTGATTTCCAAATAAAAACATGAAGGTTACCCAGTCTTCGCGAAGTTCCCCCAGTACAGCATGACGTAATTTATTTCTAGGTGTTAATATAAAGGTTACCCAGTCTTGGCAAAGTTTCCCCAGTACAGCATGACGGACTCGGCGAGCGCCACCTCCGCCTTGGAGTAGTTCCTGGGGAAGTGCCCCAGCCCGCCCACGAGCGGAGCGCCGAAGATGTATGGGAGCTCCTCGCCGTGGATGCACCCTTGCCTCTGTGTACAATAAAATCACAAGTATATATTACCAATCATAGCTCGTACTAATACATACTATAAATGTGAAAGTTCAGACGTTTGTTGATCAATCACGTCACGTTTCGCGAATGTCTGAACGGATCAGGTTCAAACCTGGAACACAGAGTCTAGTCAACAATAAATAACACATAGACAAATTCATTTAAAAAAGTTTCTAAAACTTAATATTTGTAATTATTTTACGTGAAAAATAATTACTCGTATTATAGCACCGTATAGTTATTTGCAGTTATGAATTAACAATTTAAGTAATAAATCTCGAATGCGCTCCCGCGACCCACAATAACCGGTAAAAACCCATTGTCGTGTAAATCGACGCATAAACCAACGCAACGGGCACCGGAACCGACCAATGAAACCGGAATCGAACTCCGGAACTGTAGTATAAAACCGGAAAATACCGGCAAATACCGGTATTATAGAGCGGATCCAATTTGCTGAATGCGGGCTCCAGTCTTATTGCCATCCTATCTTGCTAGTTCCGGGCAAGAAATCGGTTTGAGCAGAATGGAAACTTGGTGCTGAATGTACCAGAATTGCGTTACATCCTCGGGAAATATCGATCTGATTTAAGTAACGGTAACGGACATTGCTCACACGGCTGAACTGCAAGTGCTACTACTGCAAGACCTTGGATTCTACATGAAACCATACACTTGTCAAAGTCCAAAACATTATCCTGCTGAAGCACAAGACGTTGGCGTAATTGTACTTATCAAACATATCACACTAACATAACACACCGGGATAGAAGCCAGAAATTAATAGACGATGAATCAGATGACATATATGATACAATTGATTAAAAGTTAAAAATGAAAAAAGAAGAAGAAGACTTTATCAGCTGACTATTATTATCATTGTATAAATTCAGACCAATGGAAACTGCGTTGCCACGTTGCCAGACATATTGCATGCCTCTAGAAGAAGAGGCCAGTTTGTATGGGTCAATTATTTAAATGGTTTGTATCATCTTATCTTACCTGCAAACAGCAATAAAGATTTTTGTATTTGTCTAACGGTCATAAGACAACTTTTATTATTACTAACTAACCAGGCAAACTCTGTTTTAATCGACTTCAAAAAAGGAGGCTGTTCTCAATTCTTATTGTGAGTATTTTTGCATGTATGTTACGCGATAGCTTCTCCAATAATAATTGTGAATTGATTTAGACGATTTTTTAGGTAACTACCTAAATATTATCCTATTGATCCTAGCGTAAAAACAATCATGATCAAACTTGTGAGAAATTTAATTTTCAACAACTTTGGATACGACCATTTTTGCTCTAAAGTTGAAAATTAACGAGTTATTTCAGAAACACGAAAAACATTAACTTGAAAACAAGATGGCGTCAAACCCTTTACCGTGGTTAGGGAGAAAATCGAGAGTTATACTTCCAACCATTCCACCCGACGTTTAAAAAAAACGCTCCCCGGATTTTTTTCTATTTAAATGTCTACCCCGATTGGACTATAAGTGTTGTTTGATCTATGCTAGTGTATAGTTGGGTACTTAGACATTTTTTTAATACAGATCATCTAAAGCCAACTGCAATATATTGGGTGAATAAATTAGAACTACACAGAAAGTAAACAAGAAAAACGCAAGCGAAATTGAAATTTCGCCGAAAACGCGTTCTCTCAGCCATTTTCCACGTTCCGTCGATCAAGAAAATGCCTCAACCAGAATCTTGACCACCCGTGTTAATTTCTAACTACATCGATATATTGACCAACCGATCAGAAACCTGCATCACCACTCCATTCCATGCTACAACGTGTCTTCTTAAATTGGACGCTGTGCAGACCCTTGGTCACGCTGATAAGACCCTTGTGCTCGTTAATTTCCTTGTATTTCAGGTGTCTTTCTTAACTGGACGGTTGCTACCGTTAAATGCTCTCAGAAATTCTACCTCCAGTTACAGATTAGTTAATGGTATACATATAGTATAGTTTTAGTGCTTTGTCAAACGGCGATGCAAACTGTGATGGAATGGAAACTAATATTTCTAATTTAAGTTTATCGTTCAGTTTTTTGTACAAGAATAGAGATAAGAAATAGGTATATACATACTATTCCTTATCTCTCTATAAACTGAAAATGAAAATTCATCTTTATAAAATTATAATTGTTAAAATTTAGATGTTGGCCATAAGCTATTTATTTAATTCGCCTCACGGCTGAGTTGGTAGTAGGTAAGTTTTCTTGCAAAGCAGACGAGGGTAGGGGGTTCAATTTCCACCCAGTGCAGATATTTGTGTGATGAATACAAATATATATATATATGTACGATATACGGTGTCTAGATGTTTCTATGTATATTGAGTAGGTACCTATAGGTACCCATAGACTTACAGTTAAGTATTATATCAGCTATCTGGCTGCCAGTACAAGCTTTGCTTAACTTGAAGTCAGATGGTGTTGAGTGTAATTTCCACCAAAATTATTTATTTATGGTGGCCCATTAACGAGAAGTCAAGGCCAACACCATATAATCCACCAGGCTAGTCAAATGGTGGTCGGCAGATGACATTTATATGTTTGTGAAAGTTCTTTTTTTGCCACGTCGGTTTCTTTCCAATGTTTTCCTTCACTGTTAAAACCAGTAGTGATGGCAAACTCGTAAATCTGCATTTGAACAAAATAGTTAGAATGGAACAGGTGGGATTCGAACCTACGACTACACTTTTGTGAAATTAGAAATTTGCGCCACTGTGCCACCACGACAGTATGAACTTCTAAACCGTCCTGTTGGATGGTTTACTTACTATCTATATAATAGTTAGTAGTATCTATATAGTTAGTTAGTAGATAGTAAGGTAGTACTTACTAGCTACTATCCTTACTGGGTACCTGTAATAAGGGTCGGTACACATCTGTCGGAAAATGCGTCGATCATTTCATCGATCGTATGAACGCATCATCGGTTGAGTTTGAAAGGTTGGATGTTTCGTTATAAATGTATCTGTTCTGGCGTTACGCAGCCGACAATAAATACGCGGCGCATTTTCCGTCAGATGTGTACCAACCATAACTGACCGAAAACTGAATGCAGGCTATATTTCAACAATGTATTGGGTTAGTAGTTTTGTGTAAGAGCTTAATTAGTCGAAATTTGGCGTAAATTGAACAGTAAGCTATGATTTACGGTATTATTTCATAATCGTTGCAACTTAAAATATGATTTACGATGTGCATTAATTTATAATGACGGAGTACTTGAAATCATACGTGAGGCCATGAGCCTTTCGGTAGCTAGAGCCCAAAAGGGATTGACGACAAACAACAGACAAATTAACTTTGTAAAAGAAGGCTCAACTTCAAACTCCAGGAACAAGCCTTACTCAATCCTGGGTACAGCACCTGATTGGACTATTTTAATGGACACGTATGAAAAGCACTACAAAATCCCAGAGGATGTGGGTGTTTCGTCATCCAGACCGGACATTTTCCTTTTTTCTAGAGCTACGAAACGCATAGTCCTTGTAGAACTTACCGTACCGTGGGAAACTAATATACCTAAAGACCACGCGATGAAACAAAATAAGTATTACGACCTCCTAAACGAATTAACAAAAAACGGCTATGTAGTTAGTTTATACGCTGTAGAAGTGGGAGCGAGAGGTATACCAGCAAAATCTCTATAACCTACTGAAAGACCTTGGCTTATCCAGAAGTGCTGTAAGTTCTATACTAGAACGTGTATCTAAAGCTGCACTAGTAGGCTCATATCAGATTTGGCTGGGCAGGGAGAGAAAAACGAGTGGTGAAGGTGAGTGTTGATGTACGTCAGAAAGGGGCCCCTTAAACCTACGCCCGAGTCACAAGTCTCGGGAATTACTCGAGTTTTTCTCTCTCTGCCACACGATGGACCCGGCACCCGCACGGTGAATCCATGGAATGCTAAGAAGATCGTCTCTTGACTTTATGGACTAGCAATGTTCGTTTCGCTGTGTGGTATGCATCGAAATTTAGGGAGAATTATTACTATTAAATTAGGGAATTATATTAGAGAATTATATTAAATTTAGGGAGAGTTATATAGTCTAAGCCCGATTTTAAAAACTATACTTACATCTATACAACTATACTAATATTATAAAGCTGAAGAGTTTGTTTGTTTGTTTGTTTGAACGCTAGGATCTCGAAAAAGCTTACTTCTATAAACTTCAATTAAAAACCAACTGAATAATATATGAAATAATTTAAAGGCTTTTCAAAGTCATCGCCCCGTTAAACCTAGCGAAGCTTCTGAGCCCAGATTGCTAAGCTCGCTCTAATGCCTCTTGAATCAAACCTAAGCTTGTATCAAACAAAGACATTTGCGCACCTTTGTCTATTAAGTCGCTAACAAGCTTTGGTTTTGGTTTATAGTTTGTAGATAGCAGTAACCTAACTTGGCTCGAGAAAGTTTACAGTGACATGTTAAAATCTTGCAATTTTATTTTCTCAGTTTAACAAAATATATTGTCAGAGTTTCAAGTTAGTTCAGTACTTGAAAATACAAATAAAAAGGGTGTGGGTTGCCAATAGAACTGAATACTTGTAACATCGATATAAATCATGGTTTATTTCGATGACTTATAACTTAGAATGTGAGTATTGAACAATACTAAATATTAATGCACAATGTTATTATACACCACCTGTATTACTGCTATTACGAATATTAAATTTCACCTATTAAATACTGTCTAACGTCCACTGCTCCGTGGTCACCGCCGCTCTGACGCTAAGTCGCTATTTTAGCATGTTGGTGACGCAAACTCATTAACAAATTCAATTAATTAATCCATTTGCGTATATGGGTTTACAAAGATGTTTACAAAAACTTATATTAAATAATGACCTCAATATTCCACCATTAGGCATGCAAAAACAATTATATTGAGTAATAGTAAGAAATGGAACATGTTTATGTTCCATTTCTTACTAATAAAAAAGCATGAATGCAACAGAAATCAACCAACACCACAGATTACATACAATCAATACCAACACATAATCAAACAACAAGAACAAAATTAAAAAATTTTGATTAACCCCCGACTGCCTTAGATTTGTTATCTGTACAACATTCTACTAATCAAGCCCTTTCATTTGATACCCATATTAAGGGAATTGTGAAAAAAGAAATGTAATTCGCCATTTTGTGGTAGCATCCATCTTGGATTTGAAATTTATCATAGTGCAAAGTATTCTACTAATCAAGCCCTTTTGTTTGAAACAAATATTGAGGTAGTAGTGATTTTTTTTATAATTCGCCATTTTGTGGTGGCGGCCATCTTGGATTTGAATATTTTTATAGCGTATAGTATTCTACTAGTCAAGACCTTTCATTTGATACCCATGTTGAGGTAGGTTGTGAAGAAATATTTTGTCCGCCATTTTGTGGAGGCGGCCATTTTGAATCGATATTAACCAAACATAGCTTAGAACACCCGCACGGATATTAACTTTCAAATAAAAAAAACCGCATTGAAATCGGTCCATCCGTTTGAGCTCTACGGTGCCACAGACAGACACACACACAGACAGACAGACAGACAGACAGACAGACAGACAGACAGATAGATAGACAGACATTGACGTCAAACTTATAACACCCCTTTTTTTGGTCGGGGGTTAAAAACAAGCCAATCAGAAATCAAAAGTGGTCTGTTCTATAACGACCCGATAAAAAACCATTTTCCAAGTGTTCAATGAAGCCAGAACGTCTCCATTCTTAATAATAAAAACAAACTTATAGTTCTTATAGTTCCCGCCTATTTACAATAGGGAATATGCACGCATTTTTTAAAAATTTTATTTGACTTTTTTACATTATTATAACACAATAATAAATATAAATACTGTTGTAAATGTACAAATTGATTTTTATAATACTATTTAAACTATCGATATAATTTGACCAGTTTAAACGCCGCCATATTTCCCGCGCCTGCATGACGTCACAGGCCACGACCTGTGTTTGTTTACTACAAGTGTTGCAGTTACTTTGTACCGATTTGTGAGTTGTGCTAGCTAATCAAACGATGGAGAACACGACTTTTCTCTCTAACACTACTAGCTCAGTACGAATATCGACACCGTTAAAGCAGAAAACATGTCATGTGACGTCACATTTGGTTTCGACCAATAGTGATGCGTTTCGCAAACTTGAATTTCCCGCGCGTATTTTCACTTTTTAAATAATATTTTTATAATTAATAACTAACTAAATAATAAAATAATTGTTTTGGCATAATGGCGGGACATTAAGGATTTTACGAAAAAAAAATCAAGCCAATTTAAACTACATGCATATTCCCTATTCCGGACTAAATCTGTGTTACGAATTTCAACCATTACCGTTCAACCGACCGTACACATCTAAACTGTTCCATTGATAATACGTAATAATATAAGCGAGATCAAAATAATCTATTATTTAATAAATCTACCCATAACATCATGAAAAACATTATATTTATTATATTATTTATATTATGAGATTATATTCCATGGGATTACTTGGGATGAGGTTAGTTCCTCTACTGAGCAGGGAATGGCACTAATTTCGAAATGGTTACAAGAAAATCTCCTCACATTGAACACAAAAAAAACTGTGTACATATGTTTCCACAAAACTGCATCCTCAGCACCAAAGACAACCACAAGTATTAGAATCCACGAAACCAGATGCGCACGTCACACTGGGTGTGACTGTGAATTGCTAAACCGCACTAAATCTTTAAGATACCTTGGCGTATAATATCGATGAAAATCTAAGATTTCAACCCCACATTAGTATTTTATCAGCCCGAGTCAGAAAGGTAATAAACATAATGCGAAATCTACGCAAAGTAGCAACAAAGGATACCTTAACGCAGGTGTACTATGCGCTGTGCCATTCCCTTATCTCATATTGTATAACAATTTGGGGTAGTGCAGCTAAATCACACCTGTTGCAAGTTGAAAGAGCGCAGAGATCAGTCCTAAAAGTAATGTTGCAAAAACCTTTTCGATATCCAACTTTTAGCCTGTACAAAGAAGCTGGCGTGCTTAGTGTACGCCAACAATTTATTTTAAATATTACGCTCAGGGCACATAAATCGTTCTTGGCTTCCCCTGATTATGAATCTCTGACTGCCCGTAGAGTTTATAGAATGCCTCTGACACCAGTAAACACTAGCTTCGCGCAAAGATTTGGGGAGTTTGTAAGTGTCTTCGTCTTCAACGTAGTTACTAAGTCCTGTGACATCAAAAGCAAAAAAGTTTACGAATCTAAGCATATCATCCGAAGTTGGCTCAAAACACTAAATTATAATGAAACAGAAGCTATACTGAAAAGGGGATTTTAAATTTTAAATTTATTTAAGTTTTGTGTAAGTCTTTTGTACCTACCTAGTACCCACATATTCATTGTAATAATGTAATAATCATTCATTTAGTTTAACCTGTCAAATGTTGTCTGTCTTGAATGCGAGACTTGGTCTAATTGTTATTGTTTCCTCTGGATTTTGGTTTTCCCGATACAGGCTTGCCTAGTGGGAAACCAACGGATATTACTATATTATTTTAATAATTGTGTGCAAAAATCCAAAAATCGATGTGATTGTTCTACCTTTGTCTTGTACATCTTGGTAATTTTTGTGGTAATAAATTTTTTTCATTTTCATTTTTTTTAACACCTTAGTCTGAAATAATTGTGTTGAAATATAGCATATCAATTGATACCCAAAAACTACTTCCTAAAATTCATTTAAAATGTATACTTTACAATCATAAAGTCAAAGTTATCATTCTGTTGTTGTATCTACAATATCACCCATATTCGGTAGGCTTCTTCTCAACAATTCTAGCTTTATAATTCAACGCATTCGAAAACTTTGCAAATAGAATATTCTAGAACTCATTAGTTGAAGTTCATTGTTGAGCTGCACGTTCGCTATTTGCATGTCTTCGTCGTCTTAATTGCTTTCTTTGAGTGGGGAGTTGAAAGAAGGGAGATCACTCTGACTTCCTTGATATAAACTACGAGTGGACGGTTAAGTGAGGTTTTACTGCCAATCGACGGTGGAGTGTCTGTTTGAAGTCAAAAGCTACGTTCAACACTGTTTTTTTGCTTGAGTATTTGGCAAATATGAAAGCACTGGTTTAAATCCCACTGACTGTGCAAACATTACTGTATTCCAGTTTGAAGGACAATGTTTCCAGAGAAATTACAGGGCTTAGAGAGATAACATCTTAGATATCTGGGTGACGAGCGCAGTTTTAGGGCTAGGTAATGATTCGGACTATTCACGTTCCAATAGCTGCGTGTCACTGAGCTGTTATGTGGGAGACATGTTGCTCACCATCAGGCATATTATCACACATTATAAAAAAAAGTAACATCTATTATAAACGTGAGCGTTTGTATGTATGTGTGGATGTATTGATGTTCAAATGTTTAGACGTTTAGGTGTTGGATGTTTGAATTGTTTGATGTTTAGGCATTTGGAATTTTGAATGTTTGAAATTTTGGATGTTCAGATGCTTGCAATTTTAGAGGTTAGGATGTTTCGATTGTTGGTTATTACTATGTTTGTATGATCGCGTGTTTGGACGTTAGGAATCTTAGATGTTTGAGTGTCTGGAAGTCTAGATGTTTGGATGTCTGGATGATGAGAATTCTGGATGTTAAGGTGCTAGGATTTTTGAATTATCGTATGTGTGGGTGTTTGTATTTTTAGATGTTTTGGAGTTCCTAACTTTCGTATTTATGACATTTGTAGGAGGATAATTTTGGGTATCATTTTATAGTAAATATTTTAAAATGAATGTAACTGAAAATAGTTGACTTTATAGATCTACGTTGGATATGTATTTCATCTTGGAAATACCCTAGCACCGGTGGTCTCATAGTAAAGGTATTTTTAACCATAAATGTTCTGTGTGTATGTACGTCATTAAAAGACTGAATCGGCTTAGACGAACGTACAAAACATTCGTCTAGTGTCTCGTGTTCAAGTGGAATTGATTTAATAAACGATTAGAAAGATATGTATTTTCACAATAGTTGTGTTTTACATCAAATGCCTTACCTGAGGATAATCCCCGTACTTGGTTTGATAGTCAAACACGTAGAGGTAGGAGTTTCTTCTGAGAGCGGAGTGTGTGTCGGCGGTCAGAACTATAGGCGCCACCACCTGTGCGTCACTCAGCGCTTCTAGTGTTTCATCCCTGGAGAAGACATTGTTCATTACCAACTTGATAACCTTATAGACAAACCACCCTACGTACGGTATTTTTTTTTTACAGTAAAGTAGTTAAAAGTTTATACGTACGTACATAGCGCCACCGGATCAATTACCAGGTTGCTAGTTGATTCGGCGGCGCCACAATGTGAGCCACCAGATGAGCTAGCAACTTGCTAGCTGATCCTTTGGCGCCACGAAGTTCACCGGATCAGTTAGCAACTTGCTAGTTGATCCTTTGGCGCCACGAAGTTCACCGGATCAGTTAGCAACTTGCTAGTTGATCCTTTGGCGCCACGAAGTTCACCGGATCAGTTAGCAACTTGCTAGTTGATCCTTTGGCGCCACGAAGTTCACCGGATCAGTTAGCAACTTGCTAGTTGATCCTTTGGCGGCACGAAGTTCACCGGATCAGTTAGCAACTTGCTAGTTGATCTGGTGGCGCTACAAAGTTCATCAGATCAGCGAAATGAATTGCTAGTTTCAAACCCATGGATCCGTAACTCGTAAGATCTTAACCCGTTTAACATTATTTTAGTTTGTTTTTGCTAACTCTATTTTGGACTAAAATTAAAGTAGCTTGTGTTACTCCTTAAACTTTAAGCTATTGTTTGGTGAAAATCCCGTTAAAATCGTACTAGTTATTTATATGTATGGATATAAATATAGATATGGTCCGTACGTTACGATCCAAGTTGCTAGTTATGTATAAAAGCTACTCCGCTCACCTGATGTTGATCGGATGCTGCACCGGCCGCTCCCAGTCCGTGTACTCGTTGATGATGGTGGCGAGGATCTCGGAGAGGTGGTAGCGGTACGTGTTCCTCACGAACGACTTGAGGATGCGCGAGCGCCGGTCTGCTTCGATACCGTACTGTACGTCGTCGCCGCTGAACGCGAAGTATGCTTCAGCTTTTGTTACCCCTAGCATCAGGTCATATCTGCAGATGAAGTAGAAATATGATAGAAATAGGCTTCACTAAAAAAATGTGCGTGATAAAAACCGCATGTCAAAAGTGAAAACTAAAATAAAAATAAACGAATTATTGAATAATTTTATTAATTAAATACAAAAAACATTGAATATAGTTAACACAGCGATACGACAGTGACAAATGGGGCTGAAAGGCTAGTATCCATGGCCGAGAATATATTAAAAAAGACAGTGACACCAGACAGACATCAACGGCTGACTATCTTTGTCGCTCTGGCACACTCGGCAGTCCGAAGTTCACACGAACATTTCTTTCAATTCCGAGCGTGACGCTGAGCTTCATTCACAGCCTACGAAAAATTTGTTTGTTGTGAATGACAAGAAGTTTTCTTTTAAAAAAATTACAGTATAGTGAGACAGGACGAGCAGATGTGCCTGATGGTAAGTATGTACTACGATGGTAAGGGCAACTTTTAACTTTTGTACTCTAAGGTCGCGAAGTTTTTTGTGCGTGATGCACAGAATGGTATATTTATGTCCAATTTTACAAGACAGTGTGAGGAACCCAGCAAGACATAATTACTTGATTGTAAATAACGTACCTGCCCTTAGCAACACAGTGTCAAGCAGCTATTGGAACATTAAGAGTTTACATTATTTCTTAGCATTATCACTTAGCGCTTTATGATGATTTGTCTTTGTGTCCGGAATTTGTTTTAAAACATTGTCATTCCAACTGTGACACACTGATATTTGTATATTTGTGCTTGGCGGTAAAATAAGTCGCAAAGGTAAAGGTGTAGTACTCTTCCCCATAATTATGAACTCTGAAGAGTCCAACCACTACAAAATTATTGTAACTCTAAACCGTGGGATATATTTGACTATACGTGGGCAGTGTTGCATTTATTTTACAATGCCGTAGGCTGGTGAAATTTTTTCAGGAATTCAAATAGTTTCACGCTGTGTCGAGATTTATTTGTAGTTTTGAATTCTATGTACAATAGTTTGTTAGATTGACTAAAAGTTACGTTTAGGATTGCGTTTTTCAGAGGAAGCAACTTTTTTTATGAGTTGGGGATTTACTTACTAATATTCCCACACTATCTCATATCTCTGGGTGACAGGCGTAGTTCAATACTAGATAATTTGCCTTGATTGATTTATTATAGGTATAGAATAACTAGCTCAGCCTAGGTTAAAATATTTTCTCCTATCGGCAATGGGATGAAGCAGTTTAACCTAGTCTTTACCACATTATTATACCACTCATAAGCTGAATGATTTGATATATGGAAAACTAGTGTATCCTTAAATCGTCTACTAATTTCCCGAAATTTAAAATAAAATGACAGTCACAAGGACTGCCGTCTATCGGCAGTCCTTGTGACTGCCATTTTATTGAGTGAAAACTTATAAGTCAGAATTTAATAGCACACTTTGGAAACTAAGCAGGTGAAACCTGAGGGGGCTGCTAGTGTAGAAATAGATCTTCAAAGCACTGTCGTCTAAATATGTCTTCTAATCATGGCCATTTTTACATGTGGAAATGTGTAATGGTATTTATGTCTTGACGCATTTCAAGATGGCCGTGATCCCCGTTAACCCGAATATTTATTTCATTTACGAGCGTGACGCATCCGCTCAGTTCACAGCCCACGAAAAATCTGTATGTGGTCCGCTACTAGAAGTTTTCCCCTCAGTTCAGTAGTAAATGATGGTACTTACTTGGTGAGTTGTGCGACGGCGCTCTTCCTCATGAGCACGGCGTTGATGACGTTGATGGCGTTCTGTTGCCCCGGCGGCCGCGGCGCCCCCCACTCCGGCCCGCCCTCCGCGCCCGCCTGCAGGTCGCCCGTGTCTGCGGGGAAACATCACTCTTCAATATCTAGTTATCGAGTGAAGGAAAAACCTTGCTCTTAAATGTTAAGTGAAGGACAAACCTCACTTTTAAATACCTAGTAAAACGGTATCCGCTCTTTTGTTGTGATAACCGACATTAGACAAACTCACGGTTCATCAAACGATCATTTAACAAAAAAAATATTTAAAAAATTATGTTGGTTATATCTCAAAGTAATTATCTGACAAACGTTCATTCTACAACGTATTATTTGACAAATTATTCTTTTAATATTTTCGATGATTCCCACATAATTGACACAATGTGAATTTTTTGTATCGATTTAAAGACAAGAACAAAATTAAAAATTTTGATTAACCCCTCAAACCTCAGATTTGTTATCTGTACAACATTCTACTAGTCAAGCCCTTTCATTTGATACCCATATTGAAGAAGTCGTGAAAAAAGAAATGTATTTCGCCATTTTGTGGTAGCGGCCATCGTGGATTTGAAATCTGTCATAGTGCAATGTATTTTACTAGTCAAGACCTTTCGTTTGATACCTATATTGAGGTAGTAGTAAAAAAAATAATATAATTCGCCATTTTGTGGTGGCGGCCATCTTGGATTTGATTATTTTTATAGTGTATAGTATTCTACTGGTCAAGCCTTTTCGGTGCCACAGACAGACACATACACGCAGACAGACAGACAAACATCGACGTCAAACTTATAACACCCCTTTTTTTGGTCGGGAGTTAAAAACACGTGTTTACCGCACAACGTCATTGTCGCAACTAAACTGACGGATCGAGCTTATCAGTCAACCGTTGGTTGATATTTTTTAAGCTATTGCATAGCTTTTATCGCGGGTCTGGGGACCGAATTTTAGTGATCGTGCATCTCTTATGTTCACAAGAAAGAGGGATGGAAGACCGTAACGCCGTCCTCCCCACTCGGTCATTCGACTTTGAATCTTATTTGTATTAGCTTTACAGATTAAATGCTCTTAGCAGTGTTGCCAGCTTAACGGATTTCCTGTGATATTTATTATGGTAAACAAATGTCACTCTTCAAAATAAAAACAATTCCGAAAATTTTTTAACATCCCTATTGCTTATGTTGATAAAAATGCATGCAACATGCAATAGCTTTACCGCGGCAGTCTCCGAGTGCCACACTTCTTTTTCTGGTGTTTCCACGCTCTAACGGTCTATCGGTAACGGTATTGAGTATTGAGTATCTAGACCAGTGTATAATGAAAGGTATAATCCATGTACTGTATCTGATTATTAAACGTACTTAGCCAATATGCTATTCAATCGTATAATCTAATTATGTTCCAAAGGACATTGTCCAAACTCAGGTATCCGTGTACAATATGTTCATCGTAATTTGATTTAGTCAAACAATCTATATATTTTTGTAAAGAATTATTATTCTTGATACAATTAAATACCTACTAAAATATATTTATATATTTTATATATATTTTAGTAGGTAAGTACCCAGCTCATTAAACTAGAACTTAATTATAAAAGTATTTTATCATTATTTCGTACGTCTTAACCAATTATATTGCCTGTATTAGCTTTAAGTAAATTACTCAAAGACGTACGAAATAATGATTAAAATACTTATATAAATATTGATTTTTGCCAATTTAATTAACCCCCGACCAAAAAAAGGGGTGTTATAAGTTTGACGTCGATTTCTGTCTGTCTGTCTGTGTGTGTATCTGTCTGTGGCACCGTAGAGCTCAAACGGATGGGCCGATTTCGATGCGGTTTTCTTATTTGAAAGTTAATATCCGTGCGGATGTTCTTAGCTACGTTTGGTTAATATAGATTCAAGATGGCCGCCACCACAAAATGACGGCCAAAATATTTCTTCACAACATCAATATGGGTATCAAATGAAAGGGCTTGACTAGTAAAATACTATACACTAAAATAAATCAAATCCAGGATGGCCGCCACCACAAAATGGCGAATTATATTATTTTTTCACTACTACCTCAATATGGGCATCAAACGAAAGGGCTTGACTAGTAGAATACATTTCACTATGAAAAATTACAAATCCAAGATGGCCGCTTCCACAAAATGGCCAAATACATTTGTTTTTCACAACTCCCTTAATATAGGATGGGTATCAAATGAAAGGGCTTGACTAGTAGAATGTTGTACAGATAAAAAATCTGAGGTAGTCGGGGGTTAATCAAACATTTTAATATTGTTCTTGTGTAACCCTTGAATATCACGAGTTGCGCTATACAAGTCTGCATAAAATACAAAGAACGGTTTAAAATAACTAAAAACGTTAGCTATCATCGGTGAGTAAGCTTCACATTATCATTTAACTACAGAAACAATTGATTTAAACATCCTGAAACAATTGATTAAAGTGTATCCTGCAAATTTCAGATTAGAACTCTGCCAACGTAATTCATACTGTATGGCAGTGAAAATCAATAACAAGAACCGAATGAAATCAAAAAAGCTAACATACTTCAAATTCAAGCATAAGTTAACAACTTATTTACTAGATCACTGCTTTTACGCAATTAATGATTATCTTACATACAGGAAACCTTTCAATAACCATTCTTGTTTAATTTCAAATAAATGACTGTCTGTTGACAATAACTTGACTTAGATATCACTTAAATTGACAAATTGGACATTTATTATTGTAGTTTTGACAAATTATTTATTTTTATGACATCAGAAATTATCTTGAATTCTCATTGTAATTATATTATATTCTCTTTGATTGCAATTGAATGCTGTTGTTTTTGTAAATCAGTGTGCTCAAGTAGAACAAGCAAATTACTGTACTTATTTTCTTTCAAAATAATTTGCACGCCAAAAATGGCAGTGTGTAAGGAAACACCATATTTATGATTGTACCATCTTCTCTACCTAGATTCTTAGCAAATAAATAATTATTTCATTTCATTTCAAAAAATGTGTCTCAGGATAGTTTCATTTGACGCTATGTTTACAAACATATCACGAACACAAGTGTCTGTATTGCAACACTTACAAGGGCTTGAAACGTGGCCCGTTACTTTTGTCGCACTTACAACGTAGAGATTTACTACGATAACATGACCCGCCCCCTCCAGAATTCAAAACCTTTGAAAGTATTTGTGAAAGTATGTACAACGCACCACCACGCATGTGTGTACTGCTACTGAAGACGAATAATTACAACTACATACAAACTCTTTCGTAAGGATGTGACTACACACATTAAAACAGTAATTTGGAGGGGCGGGCCATGTTATCGTAGTAAATCTCTAACACTCCATCTAGACAAGTATTTAATTAAAGGTAAATAAATACTCGTATGCTTTCTTATAGCGGAAAAACTACACGAACAGAAACTACGATGGTAAAACCGCGGGGCTCTACTAATAAAATATTAAACAAGTAAAACTAAAAAGACTTCGAATAAAATGTTATCCCATTATAGCATCAGAACAGCACGAACCGTTCTTGTATTATTTTCAAAGTTTTATTTTCCGTTTTTACGAGGACGTCGTGGAGTTGTCGCCGTCAACAAAATGGCCGCCAACTGGCTGCGAAGATTCATAAAAACTTGACAAAATTAACATCGCACAGATCATAAATTCGAACAAGATCTGATATCTCATAACACGGCGTAAATATTACGACTATAGCTCGTTTATGACGTATTATTACGCTTCATGAGCTTATATTTTTGCTTACAAATCTTGTACTGATTTGTCAAAGTTAATTATGAAGTTTCCTGATGGATGATGAATAAGTGCCTATTCATAATATCAAACAGAATTACGATATCATTACAAATAAATAATTACCAATATTTAGGACTAGGTAGTTCTGTGGGATAAATGTTCAATCAATAAGACTGGCCTCGTGCCTCGTGGCTAAGTGGGTAGTAACTCTGCCTGCGAAGCCGTGGGTCGTGGGTTCGATTCCCACCCAGTGCAGATATTTGTGTGATGAATTCAAATATTTGTACTGTGTCTGGTTGTTTCTATGTAATTATATATATGTGTATATATATAAGTATGTATCTGCAACTATATAAGTATTATATCAGCAATCTGGCCGCCATACTACAAGCTTTGCTTAGTTTGAGGTCAGGTGGTGGCGTGTGTGAATTGTCCACCCTAAATATTTATTTACTTATTGATAAAATTTATTTTTTCACTCTACACCGCCTAGCACTCAGCTAAAAGGATTATCGGCTTGTATGGAAGCCTGATGGTTTATATAATACTCATAGACTAGCAGCGGTTTACTCATACAGTCTTCTTCCCGTATTTTCCACAGTAAAAAGTATATGGGATATTCCAGAACTTTTAGTATGAAAATTAACGAGGTTATTACACATTATGATAGGTGAGTGTATTCATTTCGGCCTTTTTCAAACATACGGACGCGGCTGAAACTTAAGTCGGACTGGACTGAATTTATCAAACGAGAGCTACCTGTATATTCATTCAAAATGTATATCTAATTGTGTTCCGAATTTCAACCCAATCCGTTTAACCGTTCCGACCATCAATATGTTCCGACGTGATTGAGCAACAGACATCCGAATGTTTGCATTTATTATATAAATAAATAAAATAAAATATGTTTATTTCAGGTAAAGTAAAGTAATAATTAATAGCATCACAACCCAAATATTCAGTGAAATATGGTAAAAAATAATAAATACTACTAAGTATAAAACTCCACGGTTTAACCCACGTAGTTCCCGTTCCCGTTATTTTCTCAGGATAAAAAGTAAACATGCAAATATCCAGACTTGCGCATTTTAATATTATTAGTAAGATTAGTAGAATCGTATCACCCAGACACAGAACAAATATTTGTATTCATCATATTTTTTTTTTAATAATGACGAGTCGAGCAGGGCATGTGCCTGATGGTATGCAACACGCCTACCACGTAACAAGACAGTGAAATCATTACCTAGCACTGCACTGCGCTCGTCACCCGGAGATCTAAGATGTCATATCTCTAGCCCCTGTAATTTTGTAACTTTTGTGGACGTCAAGTAATGAGTATTTCATTGTCTCTGTATCACAATACCAAATTTCCTCCATTTTACCTAGATTTTTTTTTTGTTATTTCTTCAGAAATTTACTATTTGTTAAGTTACGCCTCCATACATGATCTACTTTGTCTATTCAGTAATAGGATCAAACCAAACCTTTTTTAGAAGATGTCCTAGATCTTTTTCTCATTCCTGGGTAAGGGCTTTCATGTCGCGATTGTGTCGATTTTTCTAGATGGCTCTCGTGTTAGGAGTTTGTTTTATTTTATATCTGTATCGAGACGCAGAGTATATATGAAATAGATGTACAACTTCTGAACACCAAAGTCAAAGTACTTTATTCATAAATGTACAATTTACACGTCAATTAATAAAAAAATATAAACAATAGAGAGAGCATACAAATTGTACACATTTTCAAAGTTTGAAATGACTACTTTACTGTATTATAATAATTATCGTACAGAAAGCTGTCAAGCACTATACGAGTATAATGTCTTTATTACAATTGTACTGACCCATGTCAAATTTATTTCTTTACATTTTTATGGGAACTTTGCCATCACTCTCTAAAAATTCGCTGTAACTATAAAAAGTTTGATCGATAAGCCAGCACTTTAATCTGTTTTTGAAGCTGCCGAAACTTGGGGCCGATATAACACCATTCCCCACTCATATTCGGCTTATGTGTAGCATAATATATAACCAGCCCTAAATGTTTCCAATGCAGAGGCTCAAGGCCATATTGAATGAGAGATTTGAGCCCATAATCCACCGTGCTGTCTCAGTCCAGGTTGGCGGATGACATGTGTCTTCGAAAGATTCTTGAAATCTCAACAACCAGCATATTTCAAGAATCTGCAACTCTCTGAACTGACTCTCTAAAAATCTGAATTTCAACAACCAGCATTCACCGTTAAGCCAGCAGCCCGATTCAGTCAGACGGTTATACATAATTGAGCAACAAACATCTAAACTTTCCCATTTATAATATTATTTAGTAGGATATCAGTTACATGGATACCATAAGCAAACAACTTTGCTAAGTTTTAGTTTAGCTGTTAAACTTAGTGTTGTGTAAATAATGTTCAAACAATATTAATACTTTACATTCCAACAATATTATTCAATAAAAAATATGACTCTTTTATTTTATAATCTGCACTTCGCGAACGATCGGGGGCGAGCGAGGAAGGGACGACGGCTGCTGTGAAAATATTTGAAAAGAACTCGGGGACTGACTGCCGCCAACTTTCGTGAAGTAGTTTTTTTTCTGCTATTATTTTCCTGTTGAGACATTTATTGCGCCTCGGTCCAGTTGTTCGATACAAGTAGATAATCTGTGTGTTTTCAAGTTGAGGGTGAATCGGTTTCTTTTAGGTAAGAACGCTCTATTGTAGACCGCATGGTTGCCTAACATCAAACGTTTAAGCGGTAAATTGAAAATCTAAAGTTATCGATTTAGACAAAATAGTAAACCGATAAAACGCTTCAGTTTTTTTGTGTGAATTGAATAAAAACTAAAAACATTTTCAACTGTAAGTTGCCTTCAAGATCTCTAAGCGAAAAAGCGGATGATATAACACTAGTTGTTAGTAATTTTCTTCCACTGTAGGTATTGATTTTGTTTGGTTCAATAAAAACAATCTATCTATAGTCTTACGGTGATTTTCACCTCACACGGACAAACTATCTCGATGCCCATTCTCACGTTTCTATCTCTACTCTACTGTGTCCATATTGAGGTCTCGCAAACGTTATGGCTTCATCTCTCTAGAACGGAGACAAATATCTCCCCACGATAGAGATGTGAACAAGGACCGATATTCGCTCGTTTTACGTCCCGGAATGTCAATTGTTTCGATTTTGTCGCATCTCGCACGTTCTACAATGTCACGATAATTCGGAACGTGATTGAAGGAGCGTACGAAATAGGTTTTTTGAAAGAAACACGCTTAAAGATTGAGGATTAATAAACTTTAGAACAGTATGTAGAGAAAAAATAGGTATTTTTTGACGCGATTAGGGTATTTGGACCGGTGTGTGTTTTGTGATGGGTCGAGCCTTTTCAAGTGAGCATATATACAAACACCAATTTTGTCATCCTACTAATAAAATTTGAAAGTTTGAATGTATTGTTCAATTACGTAATGAGACAGACCTGGTAGAAATTTTGAAATTAAATAGACTAAATACATAGTCTGGAATAATAAATGTACTACGTAAAGGATTTTTATTTACAAAATCGGAGTTCCTTCGAGATTTGCCGTTCTTTTAGTTATACACAGACAAATTTCAATTGCTATTTAATAAAATTGCTACAAATTCACACATATATCACCATGCATTGTAAATACCATAATATTATTAATCTAACGACGTCAGATTATAATTCAATCTAAGATGCGAACCTATCATTATGATAGGTTCGCATCTGACGTAGCCTACGTAGGCTTAAAATATCTTGCATTTTATTATAATCTGACGTTTGTAAGTTAGTTAAGGCTGACTGAATTCTATACATATTAATACAGACGGCTTAGTAAGTAAATAAATCTCAAAACACGCTAATTTTTTCACCGGATTTTATTTACGAGTAAGTTTTCAAGTCATACAGCTCAAATAACCAGTCCGGAGCCGACAAAGCACCTCGTTACCGTCGACTATGGCACCGGGTATTATTTCTCATTGCTCGGGCAGCGTTATTAGATTGTCTTCGTAAAGTTTTGCAGCGATCTGTGCCCGCAGGGAGTGGCGTTGGATCAAATCTTGTGGGGAAAAACTTGAACTACAGTACTTTTCTGCACCCCCTCTGTACTATTTCGTTTACCAGTTAGAAATCTTCGTGGCAATCATAAATAATATCATAACTTTTATAACAAAAAGATTTAAAGTTTAAGAAACCCCAAACGTAACTTTACTCGTTAGCTTTCTCAATCATATGAACTTTTGAATTTACAAAAATCTAAAAATTTGGCCCGTTCATTATGGCAAGATACAATAGAAATACAGTCTAAAAACGTTATACCTTTATAAGCGAAAAAATAATTCACCAATTGGTTGAGACAGCCATCTTGAATTTGAAATGTATTAAAATTTGTAAAATAGCACTCTTTTTTCAATTTAATTTGATATTTATATGTTGAGAGACTTGTGAAAAACTATTTCGTCCGCCATTTTTTGGCAGTGGCAATTCGGACCGATTTTCATCAAACATAACTAATATCACTTCCTATTTATTTTATTTTCAAATAATAAAAAAAACGCTCCATCGTAGACCGTATCGTCGCTTAACATCAGGCAAGATGGCGGTCCAATCTAAAACTATAACAGTTAAATAAAATAGACACACACACAAACAGACGCACGTCAAATTAATAATCGGTATTGCGTCGGCGTTTTAAGATTTAAAAAAAAAAATATTTGTGGACAATTCACACACAACACTTTTATATATTTACGAATGATTGGTTTATATAGTAACGAAGCCATAACATGCGATGGTGGCGCCTCACTTCGACAAAACTGATAGGGTTGCGCGGATTTATATTGTAGCTGGAGTTTAAAGTGAATTCCGTTATGAAGAGGTTTTATTTCGATGTCACTGTTCTGGATGTTTCTGTTCAGTGTTGTGACTCGTAGTTTTGTATTCCCACGGTAGGGAATTTAGGATTTTCCCACTGGGAGAGGATCAAGGACTTAAACCGCGGCAAGGGGTTGGGTCGAGCAGTCGAGCTTGTCTCCGAAAGTGAGCCTTTCTTGAAACATGCCGGTTTTCTCGCAATGTTTTGCCGTTGAGGTCGGTAGTGATTACCTTGTCCACCAATTTTGCTAGTTTTATGGCTCAAGTAGCTGAGCTGTAGTACGGCGGTTAGATTCACAGACTTATAAAAAAAATTGTACTTATCCAAAAGTCGTAATAGGCTAGAATGTCTTATTTCACGGTCATGTAACGTACATCAGTTGTGTACATAAACAAATCTGCAATCACCACTGGGAAGTTCTAAGAAATGCATTTTTGGATGAGATGCGTCATCCTCAGACCCGCACTTGCCCAGCATGGTAGAGGCTTGTTTCTCTCCTTGTGCGAAAAGATTCGGATACCCAGCGGTGTAAATATTCAATGTTGTCTGCTTGTGTTATATAGTTTGCTGGTTTTAAACTTTTCAGAAGTTTTACATACTAACCTAGAACAAGACGACTAGTTTCACAAACTATAACATAATATTAAATCTAAAATTGCTAGTTATCTCATTCTCCAGCAATTCCTTTAAAAAGTGTTACCAGGTACCAGGGTAAAATAATACTAGCATAATGTAAAAATTTAATTATAAATATAAATATAAATTTAATTATTTCTAATTATAATGTAATGTGACGAATTTAATTTTATGAATGATTAAGTATTTAGTGTATGAGTCTTTGTAACTTTAACTGAATTTGAATAATGGTTTGTAAACATTAGCGTATCCCAACAAAACAGCACTACGCCGGTCCCCGCTCGGCGCGGGTGCGGACACCCCTGTCGGCGCTCCCTGTCTCAACACCGACAGCTTATTTTCCTCAAATCCCGGGGCACTGTCCGTCAGGGCTGTCACGTACTCCGTTATTAAATTGTCTCCAAGTTTTCTCGTCCCGCTTTCTGTGCCCGTATTGTGAGTTGTGTTTACGATCATTTTTCGATTCAATTTACACGTGTTATATTTTGCTTCGTTATATATATTGGTAACTGTAAAAGACTAGCGTCTGCCCACTAGTTTGTGTGCGTATAATTTACAACAGGCTCTTATCTCTATTTAGAAAACTCTTATGTTGGTACAAACCAACACACTTCAAAAACTCAAAAAGTTTCACACCGATCGAGCTGAAATTTTACAATGATAAATAATCCGTATCAAGGATTGATTTTATCAAATTTTTGCATTATAATGTGCCACAGCGAGGCGTGGTAGGGTACAGCTATTTCCTCATGAAAGTCTACGTTTTATAGGGTTCAATTATTATTAGCTGTTGTAATTTTCTACTTTGTACGTACATAGGCCGGCGAAGTTTGGTGGATTTCGTCTTTTCTATAGTCTCTATTTACATAGAGTCCACGAAGCCTGTAATATTTAGTTTCACCCAAAATATTAGACAGAGCCGTTCAAGATATTATCAAAGTTAAATACATAATTATGCAATTTCAATATTTTTCTTTACGCTTCAGCATTTATCTTATTTTCTTTACAACTTTTCGAAAGCAGCCTTCAAACTTTTAACTGACTTCAAAAAAGGAGGTTCTTATTTATTATACAGTTGTGTTTATTTTATACGATAACTCCGTCATTTGTGAATAATAATGGTTATTTTTTGGTTTTGGTGGTCCCATATACATTTTATCGAAAAAACTCTGGTGATTTTTGGATTGCGAACAAAAACCTAAAAGTTACTTAAGTTTATCTGGTTGACTGTCTACTGCTTAGCTTCTTATCAAATTTGGTCGAGGGTCGGAATTAAATTTTCAATTGAAATCAATTGTTGTTTTTTCGGAGAAAATAAACTATTTACAAATAAGGTTTTGATACATGTACAATATACATACAGTCATATATTACATGCATACCTTTTGACACATTGTAGAATTTCCAAGAGTTCGTTAGTACGGGCCGAGTTTTTCGCTCACTGTTGAAGCTTGGGAATACCCTGATTTAGAGCTTTGTCTCACGTTTTGAGACTTCGTCGCTGCTACTTTAATATTGAGTTTTTGTGCATAGTAAGATGGCAGAGGAGGTTCTTTATTGGACACACTTCCATAAAAACGAGTCCGTTCTTCTGATAGTACTACTAACTATCGTAACACCAAAACCACACCAAAAACTGAAGTATTAAGTAAAAGCATTTATAATACACCTCCTGGTTATAAGGAGAAAAGATAAGAGTAAAATCACGATTCACCACAGGGATAAATATTTGTGGATATTTTACACACAAAACTTTAAAAAGTGAATCGTCCCAAGCAATCCCATGTCCAAGTTTTCTCAAGAACTCGTCGAACTAAAATTCATCGTCATCATCATCATCAGCTGCAAGACGTCCACTGCTGAACATAGGTCTCCCCCCTAGATTTCCACAACGAACGGTCCTGCGCAACCTGCAACCAGCGGTTTCCAGCGACCTTTGTGAGGTCATCTGTCCATCTAGTGGGAGGCCATCCAACATGCGTCTGCCGGTTCGTGGTCGCCACTCGAGAACTTTTCTTCCCCATCGGTTGTCAGTTCTGCGAGCGATGTGGCCTGCACATTGCCACTTCAGCTCGCTTATAATTTGAGCTATGTCGGCCACTTTCGTTCTACCAAAGTACTAAAATTACCAACACACTATTGAGAACATGAAAATAGCACTCAAATACAGTTAAAAAGTTTTAAAAGGAACATTGGACGCAGCTCCATTGAGTCAAATCGCAAAGCCAAAGTTAAATTGTGAAACAACTTCCGCTTAGCTGCGCTGTTGCGTGGACCGAATAATGGGTCAAAGCAATGACAGAATTGTAAAGCACCTACGCGCAAATGTATTTAGTTTTTGTGTGCCGTGGATTTGTCAACTATTCTAAACCATTTATTGAAGTGAAAACTTCTTTTGGCGTGCCACAGACAAATTCGTTATGGGCTGTGAATTGAATTCTAGCGTCACGCTCGGGATTGATGAGAAATCTTCGGGTAAACTCGGCACCATGGCCATGCTCATTGACACGCCCTACGATTTTACCAGCATAGTTTCCAAAGGAAGCTATCAAATTCTAAGTTGTAAGTTTCTACTTCTAACGGCAGTTCCTATGACTGCCATTTTTTAACCCCCGACCAAAAAAAGGGGTGTTAAAAGTTTGACGTCGATGTGTGTCTGTCTGTCTGCGTGTGTGTCTGTCTGTGGCACCGTAGAGCTCAAGTGGTTGGGCCGATTTCGATGTGGTTTTTTTATTTAAAAGGTAATATCCGTGCGGATGTTCTTAGCTATGTCTGGTTAATATCGATTCAAGATGGCCGCTTCCACAAAATGGCAGACAAAATATTTCTTCACAACCTACCTTAATATGGGTATCAAATGAAGGGGATTGACTAGTAAAACACTATACACTATGAAAAAAATCCAAGATGGCCGCCTCCACAAAATAGCGAATTACAGTATTTTTTTCACTACTACCTCAATATGGGTATCAAATGAAAGGGCTTGACTAGTAGAACACTATAAACTATGGCAAATTTAAAATCCAACATGGCCGCTACCACAATAGTTATGGTGAAATACATTTCGTTTTTCACAACTCCCTTAAGGGCGTGTAGGCCGTAATTTTGAATTTTTAAAACAACTTTAAGACCTTTAAAATAGTGTATTAAACTCTGAAAAAAATATATGTATTAGTTAAGGATCTAATCTAGTGCAATTCGCAGTCAATAACACGATTTAATGAATTTTACTAGATAGAAAAAAATCCCAAAGTTACCCCTTTTCAAAAGGTTTTTTCAAGTTTATGACTAAACTAATGATCTTTTTTACTAAATTTTTGTACTCAACGAAAGCCACTAAAAAGTTATAGATGCTTTCGCAGAGTTTGACTTGATAAAAAGTATCAGTTATTCACTATGTTTTAATATCTACCATATATATAGCGCGCCGTTCGGCAGGCCTGATCAGTCGCGTTTCGGCGCTCACGGACGACGGGCCTGTGCTTGATTTTGCAATTTTGACAACCAATAAATTTTAAATATTACGATCATAGTGCCACAGTATAACAATATCAGTAGGTATTACTAGTGAAGCACGCTATGATCTTGATCTTTGATACCGTTTTCATTGGAATTGCAAATAGACGCTGATACTAATTAGTACGCTGTTTACTTTATGTTGTAGACCAATAGGGTCTCTCAAAAACTGACGTCGATAACACATCAGTAAAAATTCAATGCAGATGCAATGGAAAATAGATTAGTATCGGTAAAATATTCGTCCGTCAAATCAGAGATCGGGATAAGGAAATAATGAGAGGAGAAATCCCTGCGTAAATCTAATATAAATGCAAGTTAGGTATCATAAATGATACCTAACTTGCATTTATATGCCATTTAGGTAAATTCTTTGGTAGTAAGGTACTTAGTACTTGGAAGAAAAGTCCTCACATACGGATTTTACCACTTTGAAGAGATTCTTGCGCAAACTATTCAGTTTAGAAAAAAATGTTAGGAACTTCAATACAATTTTTGAACACCTATCCATAGATACACGTATGGTTTTGATAGATTTTTTTTAAATTTATTTTCCAAGTTTGTGACACCACCAAAATTTGTTGTTTTTTCGTTTTTTGTATGAAACTGTTAATATTGTTCATAGAATACATGTACTTACTTGTACCAAGTTTTAATAGTATACTTCTTATAGTTTCGGAGAAAATGGCTGTCACATACGGATGAACAGACATAACGTATATTTTAAAATTTGTCTACGAATCCCTAAAAACCCAACTTCGTTCATTTAAACTTATTTAAAATGAAATTTAGACACTCGACCAAATTAGATAAGAGGGCAGTAAAATTACTCGTAGAATTTAACTCTGTACTAAATTTCCGATTCGTATTTTTTCGGTTTAGAATCATTTCCTGAACATAAAATTACAAAATAATAACAAATCCAGGTGGAGCTCAAGCGCCAGCTCGAAAAAACGTTTTTGGCCAATATTCCGAAAAAGTTATAAAGCCTATTATTATTGTAGAAAATAAAATTTCCCATCTTTTGTTGCCAGTAAACTTTTTTTCGAACTTACCGATTACGATTTATTATGTCCAACTTAATAATAACAATGTAAAAAAATAAGATGTGAATTCCGTTCCCAGTAGCATAAACATATCTTTTTTTACCGGAATGGAAGAAGGGTTATGTTTTCGCGCGTATCTTTATGTTTGTAAAACTTTATTTCCACATATCTTCCAAACGGCTGGATGGATTTTGGTAACTAAGATATTCTAAGACTGGTCTCATTCGCCAAAGTGTCCATAGACTCCTTAGATAGTAGGTAATATTTTTTTACGTCTAGATTTTTTTGTAGTCGGTTTTTAAATTAAAGTAATTCTATCATATTGCTCGTTGCTCGAATGAACAGCACCGTTCATCATCATGATTGAAGAGTTGAACGAAGAGTTTGGTCTCCACTTTTGTAATAAGAACAACTAAGCTGTGAAACGCATTGCCAGAGTGGGTTTTTGTCGAAGGTTCGATCCTTGGGGTTACGAGGTACACTGTGTTTGTTTCTATTAGAGAAGCAAGTTCCATCGTAGACCACATCATTTTCATCCACTATTTTCGGCATCATCACAACCGTATCATTAAATGGCCTATAAATCGTAAACGGTAAGTTTTACAAAAAAGTTTACAAGCAACAAAAGATGCAAAATTTTATTTTCTACAATTGTTGTCAAAATATATACTTTCCAAAATATCGGCTAAAACAGTTTTTTCAATTGGCGTTTGAAACTCTACCTGAATCTGTGAGCATTTTGTAATTTTATGCTCAGTAAGTGATCTTTACCTCATAGAAAAAAATTGGATTAGAAATTTAGTGCAAACTTGGCCAAAAACCGTCTATATTTACTGGCCTTGCATTACGTTTCACCACATTTTTAAATTTTTGACGAACTTGTGAATTATTAGGAAACATTTTAAAAGATGCATGAAATTTTAAAAGCCGTTCTCAACTTATAGTGTGACCAAAAAAGAAAAGGTTGAGTTTTGTATACCTACGAGTATAGATAAATTTAATATTTATTCGTTTATATAGCAACAAAACTCTTATCATAAACAAATAAACGTAAACAAATCTTGAACAAAAAATGAGTTTAAATTACATAGTCCAATATTTTAATGTTATTTCTGCACTGTGGCACCGATTCCGCGGTCGGTGACGGTCGCGAGAACAAGACAGCGTTAAATGCCTACTTTGACAGAATTACCTGGCCTTAATATGGGTATCAAATGAAAGGTCTTGACTAGTAGAATGTTGTACAGATAAGAAACCCGAGGTAGTCGGGAGTTAACCAACATTTTTAATTTTGTTCTTGTTATTACTAGCAGCGCGCCGACGTCTCACCCGTGTAGTTCCCAATCCCGTTATTTTCCCGGGATGAAAAATAGCATAATGTGTTATTGCAGACCATCACCTAACTATGTACCAAATTTCATTCAAATCTCTTTAGTAGTTGTTGTGTAAAAGAGTAACAAAAAAATAAGTGTGGCACTCGGGGACTGCCGCGGTAAAGCTATTGCATGTTGCAAGCATTTTTATCGACATAAGCAATAGGCATGTTAACAATTTTTCGGAATTGCTTTTATTTTGAAGAGTGAAATTTGTTTACCATAAAAAAATATCACGGGAAATCCGTTAAGTTGGCAACACTGCTAAGATCATTATTTAGTCTGTAAATCTTATATAAATAAGAATCAAAGTCGAATGACCGAGTGGGGAGGACGGCGTTACGGTCTCCCATCCCTCTTTCTTGTGAACATAAGAAAGAGATGCACGATCACTAAAATTCGGTCTCCAGGCCCGCGATAAAAGCTATGCAATAGCTTAAAATCCATTCTTCCATTATTATTTTTTACTTTTATAGGTTTACAGTTGACCGCCGTCTCACCTGATGTTAAGCGACGATGCGGCCTACGATGGAGCATGTTTACTTAGAAGAAACCGATTCACTCTAGATTTGAAAACAACAAGACTATATCCATCAGGGGAAACCCCACTCAGGCAACTAATTCCACCGCCTATACGTTCTTATCACTCGTCTTATAATTCGTCCGTGTCTTTGAAATATCAACCATGAATTGGTGCCGCTTCTTACAGAAACAACTTACAAACTTTCGGGCTTATAATATTAGCAGGATTATTTTATGTAACGTCGGAGGTAAAGACATGTATTGGGTTGTTTCTGTTTGCACACAAACACTTTAATTTGATTTACATTGTATACTACTAGCAATCCGCCCCAGCTTTGCTCGGTTATTGTCATATAAATACGATAAATCAAAATAATACCTATTCTATCTTTCAAATTTAATAAAAGTGCACGGTGTGATGTCTCAAAGTTTTTACATACATGCTTCTTATACATAGAAACAATATAGATTAAAATCGGTAGGTATAGTAGATTAAGAGTCCATTGCGGACAAACAACGTGACGCGTAATTTATATATATTAAGATTAAAGCGAAGTAAAGTTTAATGATATCCTTTAAGCATCCCTAAGAGATATTCGTTTTTCCCTATGAATATTTTTCATACAGTTGGGTTTAGATAGCCTCTGTTGCATACCCAAATCTAGGTTAGACTAATTTAAGCAGGTTCACAGGGTATTTACTTCTGTCGTACATACTAACAAGCGCAAACATATTTACTTAAGGTACTATTTTACTACTATAAACCTGTGTAAACTCTTATACTACGGCAAACATAGTAGACAACATGGAGTGACGATATACGTAAATTAGAGGATGGAAACATAAGGCTTTATATACCAGGCTGAGTAGCGATCCCTGTGAGAGCACATGTCGAGTAGTGAACTAGAGTAAGTAGTAGATAGTACTGATGGTGATTAATATTCGTCAGTTTTTTATCATTTTCAAATAGTTCACAGATATTTCGATAAATATCATTTCAAGAACAAAAGCCTCTTAATTTCCCAAACAGCCACATCTCAACTTTGGCTCACACAAAATGGCTAACCGAATCCAAGATGGCGGCTTAACCGCGTTAACCGAAGTAAAATTAGAACAAAGTTAGGAGAGTTTCAACCAACTTTGTTTGTATTGATAAGTAATCGAGGCTGTGTTTTGGGGATTCAAAGCAAGATACATACCTACCATGAAACAAGAATAAACAAATAACAAGCAATTTCCCTCGTTTCAATCCTGTTTCGGAACATCTCCTGTTATTCAAATTTTAAACGTTTATTCGTTGATTAGTCTGTTTTCAACAGAGCACGATTCTTGTTGAAAAATCTTTTTAAGAATAAGATAGGGTTTATTGGTGGACTTTTAAAACAACACTGTCTAGTTCCAAACTAAACAAAGCTTGTATTTTGAGAGCCATATTGCTTATTTAATCCCTTTTAAATTATAATCTCAAAAGCTTGGATATTATAGCCATGGATGGTTGTTTGAACCAAAGCGTTTACATATATTACGTATAGAGATAAATTTTCCGCACGGTTCCTTTGTGTCAATCGTAAGCAGATGACGTGCATACTTTCTATGTCAACAGAGTGATGTACCGCGACAAAAGTATGACCATTCCACAAGAGCGACAAGGCAAGTAAGATGCTACCCGTGCTTTCGGTGTAAAGCGTTTGTGCCAACTCTATACGTAGTAAATTATGTCTAATCTTTGGTTGTGACTCTTTCACGCAAAAACTTTTGAAAAGACCTGGACGAAATTTGGTGGATACAGACATATCATAAGCAGCACACTAAATGTTTCCCACAACTGCGACTTGGGACCTTCTCTCAAGGAGAAAGTTAAAACCGTAATTCACCACGCTGGCCCAGTGCGGGTTGGTGGATGACGCATGACCTTGAAAAATTCGAGGAAGATGTCGGTTTCTTCACGATGTTTTCGTTTGAAAGCTAGCGGCATTACGCACATGACTTCGAAAAGACAGTAACGTGGGTTTAGAACCAGGGGCTTCAGATCGGTAGTCAACATGCTCCCGAGTGGACCAGCCGTTTTTTAACTTAAATAGGTTCGCTCTTGACCACCATCTCGCCTGATGTTAAGCGACGATGCGATCTACGATGGAGCGTTCTCACCTAGAATAAAACCGATTCACTCTCCAAGACACCGAGATTGTAACTACCGGGGAAAACCCACTGAGGCAACGCATTCCACTATTCCACAACCTAGACGTTCTAATCACAAACGTGGAGTCAGATCTCTTCGTTCGTGTTTTTGTCACATCAATGAAACTTGAATGTCGCTTTTTTAAGATAGCCGTGTCTTACGTAATAAGATAATGGTCTGGAATGGGTAATACAATGGCTATTTTTTTCTCTGCGCGCCTAGCAGATGTGTATATTTTGTTATGATGATCAAACAACATTATTTGTAAGCTAAGTACAGATTACTATAGACGCTAAGGGAGTAGAACAACAACGAACATCTGTAAATGTCTAAGCGAAGCCAAAATGGCGGCGGTAACCGAGTTACCGGGGACTTGCCGAAGTTTGGCCGCCGCTGTATTGATGAGTTCCATTATCAACGGTTTTGCTGGAAGCCCGATAACAGCTACCTACCAGGCAATATTTTATATTCGATATTTGTAACTAAACTAGTTGTCTGATCTGACTTCGCTTATCCGGCCTTCTTTTGATAGGATTACATCTGACCGTCTTCTCACCTGATATTAAGCTACGAACCAGTCTGCGATGGAGCGTGCTCACATAGAAGAATACGTTTCACTTTTGACGCCAAGATTGAAACTATCAGGAAAAAAAACACCCCAGGTAACTATTTCTTAAGATAGATTAAGAGACATACAGTGTACCATAGATTAGTAACACCTAGATCGATAATCTTCAAACAAACGCTTCATCTTAAGTGAGGCAAAAAGCAGATTGATGTCGGTGTAAGCAGTATGTACTGAAGGCCGCCAAACAATTTTTTTAATGTCGTGGAGTATATACAGTGAAGGACCAAACCATCATAATGTTTTTAATTGTCGGATTCGCATGCACTAGCGGTTGACCTTGAAACTGACGGTAGTATTGAGCGGACTGAGCCCATATGGCTCACTATGATTTTCCTCACTTTTCTTGCGTAGACCCGCTTTTAAGGCGTTATTGTGCTTAGGAGTGTACCTACAACTGTACAAAATTTGATTAAAATTGGTTGAGTAGTTTAATAATTTATTGTAACAAACATTTTGTAGTGGTTGGACTCTTGGCAGAGTCCGCTTGGGGGAAGTACCACACCTTTGCCAGTTATTCTACCGCCAAGCAGTAATGTGCAAACATTACTGTGTTCCGGTTTGAAGGGCAATGTTTCCAGAGAAATTACAGGGCTTAGAGATATAAGATCTTAGATCTCTGGGTGACGAGCGCAGTGCAGTGCTAGGTAATGATTCGGACTCTTCATGTTCCAATAGCTGCGCGTCACTGTGCTGTTATGTGTCAGGCATGTTGCTTACCATCAGGCACATGTCCTGATCGTCTCGTCACTCTTTATTTAAAAAAAATGTGATGCAAAATTTATAATGTCTAATAGCACCATCTGTTCGAGACTTACTACTACTATCAATAACAACAACCAACATTAGTAATCAGTTTATTATTGAGATTATTTATCGAAATAAAATCTAGCCTGTCTTTTAAACTGGAACAAATTACAGATAAATTACGCATAAATATCTATCGCCTAACTTTCCTGTTTCTTCTATGCTTTGATTTCTGATGTCATCGGCCAATTTGATAACCCGATGAAAGCAGGCAACTACATCTGCTTTCAGTTTCGCTGCATACGGAAAGCAGTTGTTGTTGCCAGTTTTCATCGGCGTCATCAAATTGGCAGATGACGTCACAAACCAAAGCATAGCAGAAAGCAGCAGAGCTAGGCGATAGACCTGCCGGAGTGCGATTTTTATTTTTAGGGGAATTCGAGAATTGTGAAAATAATTGCTACCACCCCAGGGCTCAGAATTTACCTGATTTAAAATGTTTCAGGAGTTGTTTTTGCTTAAGCACCTGGCCTACCAAATTCTATGAATACTAAATGGGTTTTAGCCGAATAAATTTACACAAGAAAGATACTTATAGTATATTTAATTTGAAGTAATATGTGCCGCGGCTTCAAATTATTTTTTTAATATTTGACTAGCACAGACACAACAAAACGGAAGGAAATTAAATAATTTAGTTATAATTTTAATAGTACCTTTGCTATAATTGTGAAGGTTTGGATGTTAATTGATCGATATCGTTAGTTAGTTATAACGGATCGGTTTGAAATTTAGAACACTATAATTAGATTATATGTATGTATGAGTGCGTGCATTATACAAAAGTGTATGTGTACAAAATTACCATACTCGTTCTTACTTATTCATACTTTCTGTACATGCCATTATTATGAAATATGCAAATAATTTTTAATATTATTTACAGAATCACATGGACAGTGTGATTATTATTAAAATTCAGTTCTAAGCTAATAGTAATGATATAAAAATGATCTCAGTTTATAATGTCAATAACAGTAATATCAAAATATTATAATGTGACGTGTACACGTATATCACGTGAATTAATAACTAATAGGATAGGATAGGATAATTAAAAACGCAATTCACATTAAATTTGAAATAACAAAAAGAAAACAAAAATATGGGGATTTTTTTTCGTCAATTTCACTGAATGTGCTTCACTAGTGACAGATCTCGAGAGTCTTGGCGTAAGTTTGTATATAGCACAGTGTTTGTAGGTCACCAGCAGCTAGTAATAGCATTAACAACAGAAACAACATTCATTTGTATCCACACAAACGTGCATTTTAAGCCTGTTTCGCTGATTTAGTTGCGAGAATATATATCTAAAAGAGAGAAAACAAATAAATAAATAAATAATAAATAAATATCGGTGGACAATTCAGACACAACACCATTTGACCCAAAACTAAGCCAAGCTTGTACTATGGCGGCCAGATAGCTGATATAATACATAATATATAGTTTTAAATACATACTTATTATACATAGAAACACTCAGACACAGTACAAACATTTGAATTCATCACACAAATATTTGGACTGGGTGGGAATCGAACCCACGACCCTCGGCTTCGCAGGCAGACCTACTACCCACTAAGGCCCACGAGGCCAGTTTGCTTAGTTTTTTAAGTACAAAAACGTCACTGTTGTGTATTTATATCGATACTAATTGGAAAATCGTATGTATATTTGAGTAGAACTCAACGTTATTCAACTCTTTCATAAACATCATCATCAAAGATTTTCATATTAAAGCATAAAGTTATCTTATGAATAGACAATCACATATAGAAGACAATATAAGACGTAACGAGGAGACTCATTGAACTGATTTTAATATTTTTGATTCCAAATTCTTTTGCGAACAAAAGACAATGTCGTTACGCTCAAAATTTTCGTTTACCTGTAATTTCAGTTAGTATCTCGATTTTTCAAACGAAAGGACAAAATGGAAATCTGTGTTTGCGCTTGACGTTTGGCAAAAAATATATTTGTAAAATAAATAAACAGATGACGTGTAGCCAATGTTGTACCTATATGTTTTTTTTTTTGCATCTAGATAATTCTTAGTGACAACGTGCTGTAAGAGCAGATTCAGATTAGCGTATTTTTCTGCGCGATCGTTTCGGCAAACGCGCGTTGCATTACACGCTTTTAAAAACCGGACCCACATAAACCAGGTACATTTCAGCATGTCCGCTGAAACCGGTAGTTGTGTCGTATCATTATCAACTAGCAATATGTCCCGGTTTCGCTCGTGGTAAATAATATAATTATAGCCTATGATACTCAAGAATTACGTACATGTCCAAACGCGAAATATTTTTTTGAAATCGGTCCAGCAGTTTCTCAGATTACACGCACACACAAAAAAATCTGTCCAGCTCTTTAATAATACAGTAGATATGGATTCTGACAAAGAAAAATTGCTACTGCGGCTCGTGATTATGCGAGCTTAGAAGTGGGTCAACGTTCATACGTTTTGCACGTGCTGTGGCAAAAGGCACGCATTTACACGCGTACATACGCTTCCAAAAACAGCGCCTATAGGCGCGTATAAAACGCCAGTCTAAAACCGTTCTTATGGACAGGCGTGTTGCTTACCGTCAAGCACATGTCATGCTCGACTGGTCACTCTACGCACGATTTTGATTGTATTTATGAATTAGGTGCCGAATCTTTTCTGTGTTAGTTGTCCTTATATCACGCTTAAATGAGTAGGTAGCAGTAAGAGACGCTGTAGTTCTCCAAACAGCCTAGGTTCAATCATGAGGCCCCAGACGGCTGCCCTAGCCAAATAGATCGCTAAGCAATAAAAACCAGCAATAAAGTTGTTACTGCTTCGCTAATTGTTATATCTTTAGCCGTTCTGATGTTGCTATCACTAGACAGAAACATTGTTTTTTAGCTATCACGGCTATTTGCTACACTAGTAATATAATAACTTTCGGGATATCATTTGTCGCACTAGTTTTAATACTCGTTGCATAAAATGTGATGTACTTGTAAATTATTTTTCTTGGGTGTGTTCAATATAGAGTTTCTATCTATCATTCATAATAAGTATGTAAGTATGTATTTAAAACTATATTATATGTATTATGTCAGCTATCTGGCCGCCATGTACTATGGCTTTTTTAAGCTTTGCTTAGTTGTGGTCAGATGGTGTCGTGTGTCCACCAATATTTATTTATTATTAATCTATATTTATTATCTTGGTTATATTTTTATATTTTATAGTGAGTCGGGATGAACAAGATACGTGCCTAGTGGTGTAAGCAACACGCCTGCCGAAAAAACACTGTCCCAGGGACCCATTTGAATATTATAATTAATAAATTTATTAACTTGTAATAAAATCGGGTCTATTACACTACACGATTATCTTGATTGGTTTTATTCACACACAAAAGTTAAATTAAATTAATAAAAAGTTAATGATTACACGAGAATAATTCAGATTGTTTAGACTTGTTATTTCAAAATTAATATTGCATTTATGCGTCAAGCAGGGCAACTCAACCAGTCAAGGAGATAACTCGGCAATCTTTCCTTTTTGTAATTTCACTAGTATTACAAGACGTTCAAATGTTTATTGCTCAATGAAGTCGGACCGGCTTGATGGATCGATATGAAATTTGGAACACCGAAACCAACTAGGCGTCTTACGTGCGAAAGTACTTCAAGTCTGAACAGTTCCTCACGTTATATCAAGCAGATTCGCTTCTGTATCTCCATGTACTGTTCGCTCCTATGGGATGGATCGGCTAAGTATCTGCTAGAGGCTCTGGAACCGATCGAGAGACGTGCCAATAAGCTTAGCAATGATACTCTTGTGCGAAAAAGACTGCAAAGTCATTAATATCGCCGAAAAATTGCTATATCAGATACACTTCGGAGAGTGTGCAAATGATTTGCATGATCTAATACCACCTTGCCCTTTTTTCTATCGGAATGCTCGTAGCTCGAAATAGCGACATCGTTTCATGGTTGATGTTCCAAAGACACGAAAAAAGAGATTTGATTCAACTTTTGTGATAAGAACGCCAAGGCTATGAAATACGTTGCCTGAGTGGGTTTTTTCCGATGGTTACAATCTTTGTGTCTTCAAATCGAGAGTTAATTGGTTACTTCTAGGTAAATGGCGGTCAAGTGTAAACCTACAAAAGTAAAAAAAAAAACACCGTTCATTTACCGTCTGAAATACAAACACATCTTTGCACGTAGTAATAAACTTAACTATTTCCTTAAATAATATAGTTTCTTTGTATATTTTCGTCAGTAATTGAGACTCTTATAGTAGGTATTGAAATTCGCGCCTGGCTCCGGTCCAACGGGGCCAGCATATTTTGAAGCGTCATGTTCGACGTCGGATATTGTCTGTCCTAGATTTTTGCTATTGGTGACAACATTTGCAATGAAATTGAATGAGTGGGAATTGTTGCCAGTTTCTTTTAGCGATAACTTGAACATTGGCAAAATAACTATACTGCTAGTTATTTTTGAGATGCAAATCTCTATATATAAAAATGTTATATTGGTTAGTGTACGCTTCAAAAACTTAAAAAATTCTGCACTGATCAATTTTACAATGATATATAATCCGCATCAAGGATTGTTTTTATCTTATTTTTGCATCACAATGTGCCACAGCGAAGCGTGGCAGGGTACAGCTAGTCTTGAATATTTTTGTTTTAAATGACGACATTTGTTCCAAAGTTAACATTTTTTAGGTTTATACTTGACCACCATCTGTCCTGATATTAATCGATGATGTGGTCTACGATGGAACATGCTTACCTTGAAGAAACCGATTTACTCTCAATTCGAATACTCCTTGAATGTAATCACCTAGAGAAACCTGCGCAGGTAACACATTCCACAGCCTAGACGTTCATATCACAAAAGTAGAATTGAATCTTTTCGTTCGAGCCTTTGTAATGTCAAATGAAATGATGTCGCCTTTTCGAGGTACAAACAGCCCGATGGAAAAAAGAGCAAGGTGGAAAATAAGAAATTGCAGATCAGTTGCATGTTTTGGCCATTATTGGGGAAATTAGTCAGGCAACATTTCCGTTCCCTTTTCCTACCCTCTAATATCAATCGTCCTCCCCTCATTCAAAAATATTAACATAAAAGGTGGTGTCATCCAGTGACTCTTGCCATTCTATTCAGATCAGTAACAGAGTTAACAAGAAACTAAAAAGTGTCATCGTATCACTGCCGGCCGGCAGGTATAGGAGCTCCATCAGCACGTAAGTCCCTCCCTTTCACTTTTGGTTGCCTAATTTTATGTGTACTTCTTGAATTTTATTGAAACAGCGCATACAGTTGCACACTTTCTGAAATGTATTCGATAAAAATTATAACTTGCTGTTTTGTCGCGATTTTCATAACTGAAGTATTTTGGTGTTACAAAGGAGCCTTTTGGCACGTCTCAAGGTCGATCAGAGCTGATAACACATAGAAATACATGTATTTATTAATTGAACCTACCTAGCTCTAATAAATGCAATCTGAAAAGAATTAAACATACCTTACCAAATACCACCAGGGATATCAATAAGATTACGTTCCGGGATTTAACCTGTGGCCCCAAACTGGTTACTCGATGGCTAAGAAGCCCAAGGAACGAAGATATAGGATCTGCGTTCGTGATTATTTGTTTTAGGAGTTACATTTATTTTGGCTCGCTTGGAAAATATCGCGTGAGTGATTTTTAACGATATACGCGTCCAATAGAAAAATTATTTGATCAATTAGCTAACAACCATCTATTCAATCTATTCAGTGTGAATTTTAACAATGTACACTGACAGCTGAATTCGACATATTGTACTTAGTTGTGCGTTTTTTAAGGTTCCTAAGGTAAACAAAAGCTAATAATGCCTTTACTTTTGGACCCATTGCATCATAAAAAAGAAGTTTTTTTTAGGCGAAATGAGAGAAAAACAGTTTTTCGTCTACCCAAAATTCACGAGGGATTCCAACTAGAAGGAAGCCGTCCAACACCGCGTCTTTAGGTTCATTGTAGCCACTCGAGAACCTTTTTCCTCATTGGTTGTCAATTATGTGAGCGATGTGGCCCGCCCATTGCCACTTCAGCTTGGTAATCTCTTTTAGTTATATAGGATAATTTCGTTTTTTTTTGTTGTTAAGATGAAGAATCAGATGACATCAATAAAAACCAGAAATGAATAGAAGATGAGGAAGAAGAAGACTTTGATTAGCTGACTATTATTTAATTTTTTTCATTTATAAATTATACAGACTACAACAAATTGTCTTGCCAGACGTATTGCATGCCTCTCGCAGAGGCCAGTTTGTATGGGGCAACTTTTACAATGTTTTGTATCATTTTATCTTACCTACAAACAGCAATAAAACAATTGGTTTTTGTATTTGTCCGCATTTCGGGTTTTATCGCGCAGATACTCCGAGCATAGATCGCTCCATAGATTATTAATTGAATACACTCACTCAAATGATGAAAACATGAAATCAGCCTCATTCATTAAAGAAGCAACTTTGATATTTATAATCAATACGATGTGTAAACGACTTAAATGGTAAACATACCTATGACCACTCCGTCGACACTGGGCCCGAAAGCGTACGCGAAGTCCGGCGCAGGAACTGGGGCTGATAACAACGCCTCTAGCGGCCGCTCGCGCAAGCACCGGAGCAGCGCTGGAGGCGTCAGCTCTGGAACAAGAATGATGATGAATGTAAACAGTAGTTTAGCTCAGGGGTCGGCAACCTTTCGGGATTCAAAGGCCACGTGGTGGTAAAAGTAGATAAAAGCGGGCCGCACTTCTAAAAGTTTGCGAAAACAGTCGCGGGCCGCAGGGAGGTAAGTCGCGGTCCACGCGTTGCTGACCCCTGGTTAAGGTTAGTAGCGCCTTGCGTCTTCTGTACTATCCCAAAGTTTAGAAAGCAGTAGATGCCACTTGAGTCTAACTGCCATATGTTCATTTCAAAGAGTGTCGGTAGTGTTAGTACCCCAAAAGCCAGGAATTTGTGCATAATCCCTCTAATGCAATACTATGTATTTGCCAATTATTCTTGATTCAATGATGCATAGCCATAAGTAGCCTACTAAATATTTCCACTACTGGGACTTGAACTCTTCTCTGTCAAAAAGAAAGTCAAGGCCACCACGCTAACCTAGTGCGCGTTGGTGGATGACACATGACTTCAAAATACTCTGGGTACATGTCGGTTTTTTTCCAATGTTTTCCTTTGCCATTTTAAGTTAGCGGCATTATGCAAATGACTATGAGAAGGCAGCAGTGCGCGTGGAATTTGAATCCGGGGACTCCGGACTCCGTTTTCCCGACTCTAGTCGGGACTCTACTGGCGACTGCCAATCCGGAAAAAAAAGGACTGCCAAAAGTTACGGCTGGTCTACCGGCCGTAACTTTTGTAACTTTTTCAATTATCAGCCATTTACAAATTCTTACTAATATTATTATAAAGGTTAACGTTTGTTAGTAAATACAGTGGTATTTGACGTACCTGGCGAACAGTTGGCGTGCGTGGCGACCATCGCAGCGTACTTGTTGGGGTCCGCTACCAGCGACCACGGACTGAGGCCGGACCCCGACATTAGCACTGCGCGGTGGAAGAGGAGACCTGCAACAAACAACACACATCATGTTTAACCTTTCGAAAAAGGAGGAGGTTTTCAACGCGGTTTTATGGTTTTATTGAAGAGAATCAATCGTCTTTTGGCGCACCACACAGACTTTTCGTGGGCTGTGAATGAAGCTTAGCTTCACAATCGGAAATGAGAGAAATGTTTAGGTGAACTTGGGACCGCCGATTGTGGAATTTTGATGGTTTTTTCTTGTTTGGTAGTTTCTAATTCATACGCGTTTATGCATTTTTTTATATGAAACCTATGGTCGTTGGCTTTAGATGGTCTGCGCTGGTTAGCGAACAATCTTTTGCACCATCAACACCACAATATTATACAAATTAAAATTCGTATCATTGGACTTATACTGACTATTGACTATTCTGCGTCCAATACAGTCAACACTTTAATCCGAGTAGATCAGTGTTAATCCCGATCAATATAGGTAAGCCTATTTACTGTACACTAGATTGCATATTGGCCTACTGCCACTGAGATTAGCCTTTTGTAAGCGTGAAAATATATTTTAATATTATGTGATTTGTTTAACTTAAGAGACATCTATGTTTTTTCACGAACACCTATATTTATGTCTACCCACACTCTGGCTCCGATTTTTTTTTGTGTAAATATCGTCACCAGGCTTGTACCAAGTAAGGCAAGGCTGCTAGAATCCAGTAATTATTTCACCATTAGTAAAATTGGCGATGCGTGCGTAACGACACCACAGCCGAAGACGTGTAAACCAAAACGGAGAAGAAGTTCGTAGTTCCGATAGGCAGAACATTGCACCATATCATGCACGTCCCCTTGATGTACGTATTCGGCGTGCTCTACCTCAAAATAACTTGACTGGACAAAAAAAAGATGAAGATATTGTCAACTCAAGGCAAACTAATTGACTAATAACAAGTCCACCAAGCCGCAAAGTGGTTTACTCATTCTACTAAGCTTAGACGAGGTCTGTTGGCGAGACGCAAAAGACGTGAGTGTGATATTTCTTCACACTAGGATTATCTTCGTACCCTATTTCTCTTAGGCCAATGCTACCAGGCGCTAAACCTTAGGTACTAAACGGGTTTGTGTTTGCTTCGATACTGGAACCCAACCTCCCAAAAATGAAGAACATAAGGAAGAAGCAAAGAACGATTGGCATAAACTAACACAAAAATTACACGAATCTTAACTAAAATATTTACTTAACCATACTTACCATAGTGGTATTATAACAAAATTTAACCAAAGCTGCCTAATTACGTTAAGAGACCAGGTAGAATCCTCATCAAACGAGGTTAATTGTATGTTCTAGTCAAATAATCTCCAACTCATTTAATAGTTAATGAAGGTTAATACCATATTAAGAGTAAATCCAGACTTGTAATGATTCTGTTGCCAGAGTCTTGTTTAAAACATTTTTCTCGTTAATTCTACCTTTATACTGTGGAATTATTCAAGTTACGACTTTAAAAGTATATGAACGTTTAATGTTTATAATGTACAGGACTTAATCACGATTTAATTCATTGTTTAAATACCTCGACCGATTATCAATAAGTTTAAGATTAAGCGATTTGAACACATAATATTTATAATGTACATGACATTATAAACATTATGTGTTCAAATAAGTATCAGCTAGAGACTTTGGAATCGATCGAGAGACGTGCCAAAAGGCTCATAGGTAACGACACTCTTGTGCGAAAAAGACTTCAAAGTCTTGAACATCGCCGAAAAATTGCTAGCCTATCGGTTTTTTATCGGGTACACTTCGGAGAATGTGCGACTGATTTACATGATCTAATACCACCTTGCCCTTTTTTCTACCGGAATGCTCGTAGCTCGAAAAAGCGACATCGTTCCATGGTTGATGTTCCAAAGACACGAACGAAGAGATTTGACTTTACTTTTGTGATAAGAACGTCTAGGCTGTGGAATACGTTGCCTAAGTGGGTTTTCCATATTGGTTACAATATTTGTGTCTTTAAATCGAGAGTGAATCGGTTTTTTTTTCTAGGTAAACACGCTCCATCGTAGACCGCATCGTCGCTTAACATCAGGCGAGATGGCGGCCAAGTGTAAACCTAAAAAAATAATCGCGAAAACAATATATGAAAGTATAATGTTTGTTTATAATGAACAAATAGTTTTGTTTTGTTAATTAGTTGTATTTGTATAGGTAAGTAGTATCTCTCTACTACCTTTTAGACTTGGCTGGCATCGACTTCATATAGATGAGTGAGTAGGGAAGGGGTTATACTCGTAACATTTACCTATATCAATTTATTTTTCGCTTTTGAGTGCCTATTTGTGGTATTGAAGTCGGTTTAATTTTTTGTTAAAATAGTTTTTACTTATAATAACTTTACATGTGTTATGTAAACGTCTTCTTCAAAATACCTACAAACATGTGATATACCTAAAGACGCATCTACGCAGTTAACATTTAAATGTACACCAAATTTTTACTCAAAATCCTACTAACATTATACATGCCAAAAAGTACGATGTTTGTTACTCATTCACGTCGTAACAACTGAATGGATCAAGTTGAAACTTAGCACATGGTTAACTAATAGTCTGAATATCTCGAGCAACATATACAATTTTTATAGCAAATAAATAAATAAAGGGAATAGTTACGGCTGGTCTAGTCGGGAGAACGGCGCCTGCCGATCCGGAGCCCCCGGGTTCAAACCCCACACGCACCACTGTCTTTTCGAAGTCATGTGCGTAATGCCGCTAACTTAAATCGGTGAAGGAAAACATCGTGAAGAAACCGATATGTACCTAGAATCTACCGAAGTTATGTGTCATCCACCAACCCGCACTGAGCCAGCGTGGTGGATCATGGCCTTAACTCTCTCCTTGCGAGAGAAGGCCCGAGTGCCAGCAGTGGGAACATTTAGTGGGCTGTTGATGAGTAGGAATAAGGATTACGCGGGTAAAACAGCGCAACACAGCTAGGTATTTTATAAATAAAAAGTGGGATAAAAGGCAAAACTGCAGTATTAAATAGAATTGAGTTGTAAAATCAGTCGCCTTATAAAACTGGGAGCAACGTTGACAAATTCGAAAAAGGTCCTTGGAGTCGTAAAATTAACGACCTCCTTACTTTACTATAGAAAGCTTTAAAAAAGCAAATTACTTTCCTTTCTCGTTAAAAAGAAAAAATGTCGCTGAGTCCTTGTGTTTTGAAGGCACTTAAAAACTACGTAGTTTAGAGGGCCTTTATTTTAATTAGAGTAATTAAAATTAAACGTTCGTTAATGTTTGTTAGTAGAAATTTACACTCATTAATTCGTGTGATTTTTTAATTAAAAAGTGGTCAGAATATAAAAATTAGTTGTAAATTTATCAATAGTAACTACAGGTAGAAAGAAATCTTTAGAGAGTCCACCAGAGTAAGTATAACATTTTGTCGTGACAACGTCTTATAAATTGGTTTGCCGGGTGACACTTCAAGAAACTGCGTTACGCTCCGCTCACGCTATGCGCTCACAACGAGAGCGAGTGAGAGGCACGCGTCCCTTCCACTCGGGCATGGTTAGCCCGCCTAAGAGCGAGAGAGACAGACATAAAAAGTGAAAGGCACGCGTCCCTTCCGTAAAATTATTTTACCACTCAAAGTCGTTGTCACGTAAAACTTTCGCCCGTATACCGACTTTATACAGGCAACCAATTTTTTACAAATTATACCGTCCAGAAAATTTTACTGTGTTCTAGTTTGAAGGCCAATATTCTTGTTTTATGAGAAATAACAATGCAAACAGATAAATCACATGTCACTAGTTTTTTGGTCATTATCTTGTAAACATTCTTTATTTGAATATATTCAATTCGTCAACAACAATCAGGAGCTCACTTTTACGAGCTGCACCATCTGTCGCAAATAGAAAATCTAGGTCACAATCCACCACGCTGGTAGTGCTGTTTGAGCATGACGCAGAGCTAAATAGTCTAAGAATGTGTCAGGTTCCTTAACCATTAAAACCAGTGGTATTGACCTACTGGCGTATATGCAATTAGAAGAATAATTAGAGGTGCAGCCGGAATTTTAACCTACAAAGTCAGGATTGTGCATTGTGAATAGCACATTATAGCCACAAGGCATAGAGTAATATTTGCTATATTAGTAGTTATGCCACCAAGCCAACACGGTTTGCAGACGACCCGTCACTATACAGGGTTACTTGTAATCAGCCTGCATCCGTTTAAGGGCATGCTCTATATATTTAAACAAACAACTTTTGTTAGTTTAGTTACAACTCAATCCATACCCCAAAATATATATATATATATATGTTCGTTGTATTTTCTAGCACTGTACAGTGACTAGTTAGTGTTTATTCACTTTGCTTCACTCTGCACATTATTTATCGAGTATTAAAGAGAACACGCGCTTTTGTTACAATTTTTTTTAATGGCAAGTACACTTTTTTTAGGTAAAACATTTTATTTTGCTATAAACCGAAGAACAAAAGTTGACGTATTCAATATATTTAAAACCTCCCTAAAATGATGCTGATTACTAATAACCCTGTATATTATTGTACAAATGTATAACAAAAAAGACACAGTTCTTTCAAGAACGTAAAGCCGAATTTTTTCGCCATGAGAGTCTTTGCCAAACGATAAGTAAAGGAAAAAACTGCGTTAAATTCCCGCTCAAAACTAGGCCAATGTCCGGGAAAACAAGATGAATGGTTGAACCCTATTCTGTGAAATTGTATGGACCGGAGCGTTGCATAAGGAATTGTGGGGATTGAAGTGGCCAGTTTATTTTCGAACGCGCTCATTCTTGAGAAAGATGGATACGACAGATTGCATTGAACAATAAGGAGATTGAATCTTAGAGGCTTTTGTAATCTCATTTTATTTTGAGGGTTTTTTAGACCGTGTTTTCTTTTTAACCAAATTAAAAAAAAAATTATGTATGTACATATGTTACTCGATAACTGCGCATATTCATTTGTCAGATGGTGTTGTGTGTGAATTGTCCACCAATATTTATCAAGATTATTTATTATTCTGAATCAATTTTGATGTTTTTTTATAATATGTGTATTTAATTAAGAATTATGTTTTTTAATTAAGTACTATAGAGTTATATGTATAAATATGTACTATTTGATTATCTGGGCAGAGCCTTTATTAACAAAACTAAAATACAATGAGAACTACATACACTACACTACAAACCTAACTACTTACACTAAGCACACCTGAATTATCTATATACCACTAGGTCTATAGATAATCAAGATGTTCAAGCCCACTACCAATCGGAAGCGTACCCAGCATGCTGGCGGCATTACCACGCTGAATGGCAATGCTTATGCGTTGGCCCAAATAAACGCCAACATTTTGGTCACGCGTCGCGTCGACCAAGCGCTCGGATAGGCTTTTGAAGATGAGGTGAGCTCCCGGCCCCCATGGTATTTATATATTTGAAATACATTTTATTGAAATCGTTAAAGAAAACAAAGAAACTAAAATTTTGCTTATCTTTACTTGGACAATGTTACGACGTGATTACAAAACAAAAAAAAAAACATCCAAACTTGTAGTAGTGAGACGTAGAACTAAATTTTTTTTCACTTTTGTGATTATAATATATTTTAGTATTAAAATTAACGTAGTTGTTACACATATTTAATTGGATAACGGGACACTCACGTATATACGGTCGGTCAATCCGACTCGAGTTTCGGCCGCGTTCGGCGGCCTTTTTCAAAGCGAGTGCACACGCGCGGTGGCTGCCCGTTTGGCACTGTGCCAAACGGCCGAAACTTGAGTCGGATTGACCGACCGTATAGACGTGAGTGTCCCGTTATCCAATTAAATACATAATATATTTCACTATTTTATTGTAGTGGTAGGACTCTTGGCAGAGTCCGCCTGGGGAAGTACCACACCTTTGCCAGTTATTCTACCGCCAAGCAGTAATGCGCAAACATTACTGTGTTCCGGTTTGAAGGGCAATGTTTCCAGAGAAATCACAGGGCTTAGCGATATAAGATCTTAGATCTCTGGGTGACGAGTGCAGTGCAGTGCTAGGTAATGATTTGGACTCTTCATGTTCCAATAGCTGCGTGTCACTGTGCTGTTATGTGTCAGGCATGTTGCTTACCATCAGGCACATGTCCTGATCGTCTCGTCACTCTTTATTTAAAAATATATATATAAAATTAGGATTCATCTTCAATCGTCGCTCACAAAGTTAAGAGTTTGTTCACTAGACTCGGCTGAAAACTTACAACGTACTGCTAATTGGTCGGAAACTGCAAAATCTACGAGGAAAGGATGAACTAGGTTATGCAGAAAAATTGCATCAACTATAAAAAAACGCTCTAATATTATGATTAACATACTCAAACTTAAAAACGTCAATAGAAAAAAACTGCACTGAACTACCGACAGAAGTAGAAGCTTATAACATTCATCGACAGCCCATTAAATGTTCCCACTGCTGGGACTCGGACCTTCTCTCGCAAGGAGAGAGTTAAGGGCATAATCAACCACGCTGGCCCAGCGCGGGTTGGTGGATGACACATGACTTCGAAAGATTCTTGGTACATGTCGGTTTCCTCATGATGTTTTCCTTCACCGTTTTTAAGTTAGCATCACGCACATGACTTCGAAAAGACAGTGGTGCGTGTGGGGTTTGAACCCGGGGTCTCCGGATCGGCAGGCGCCGTTCTCCCAACTAGAACTAGCCATAACTTTTAATAAGTTTCTAACATTGAATTTAAGTATTAAACAGTGCTAAAGTTTAGGTTGTCTGGAAGAGATCGCTTTTAGCGATAAGGCCGCCGATTGTAACACTAGTTTTAATGTATTTCTTTTTCTTTTAGTGTATTGTTTTGTTTTTGGTGTGTACAATAATAATCTAATATAATATCTATCTATCTAAAGTTTTACAATACGTAATCTGTATCAATTCAAGTATACTTTCTACTTAAAGAATTCCCCTTTTCATAATATAATTTTCTATGAAAAAACAGAACCCGACATCAGTTTTTTTTTTATAATTAAATTAAATTAAATCGTCTAAGTTTCACATTTTTTCTTAAATCTATCATCACGTCATCCAGATATACCATAGCAAGTTTTATAGATAACAGAAAAAAATATGTTGATATTTCATAAACCATCTCACCAATTTTGATAAAATTAAATGGAGCTCCATCCCACCTCACCAATTTTGATGAAATTAAATGGAACTCCCACCTCACCAATTTTGATGAAATTAAATGGAACTCCCATCTCACCAATTTTGATTAAATTAAATGAAACTATTTATTACCTACTAAACAAAAACGGCTAAGTCATAGGTAGAAGGTGGAAAAATAAGGAAGAGAATCAAAGTTAGCGATGTAATATTAAAAATAAAACGTCTCAAGTGAAGTTGGACTGGTCGCACTATGAGAACAAACAAAGAAAAGTGTAAAATATTTTTACCATTATCTTTTATATTATCTATTATTATCTATTATATTCTAGTTTAAATAGCATCTAAGTTATATATATATATATATATCTATGTAGGTATTGTTATGGTCAGAGAATAAAGGCTTAAAAAAGGACCATCAAAATTGATTCACAACTGGCAAAGCGTAATATACCTACAAAAATATACAACCGTATTGGGAACCTCCTCCTTTTTTCAAGTCGGTTAAAAATCGTGTAAAACGCACATGCCACTCCGCTGCTCCACCGCCACTTCAACACTACGTCGCTGTATTAGCACGTCTGGGACACAAACCCACAAAATTTTCTCCCATTAAAAAGTCCTCAATGCAGCTAACTTTTTCTCTTCAATAATTGCATTGTTTCAACTTTTAAAATGTTTTGTATCATTTTATCTTACCTATAAACAGCAATAAAGATTTTGTATTCGTATTTGTGTCTTCCTTTTGCTTTAAAATACCCTTTCTGCATCAACCAGCATAGTTATTTCACTGTATCTTAGCTAGTACGTGCCGCGACTGGGAACGTTCTCGCAAAGAGAAGTAACGAAGATATTGTTTTACAGGAAGTGAAAAATAATATTTCTTCAACCATATCGAGTTTGGGTTTTAATGAAATCGACTGACTCTTTATACTTGTAGTTCATTGTGAGTCGACGATCTTTTTGGGGTTCATAACCTCAAAAACCAAATGCAGAACCTTTATAGTATCACTTTGTTGTCTGTTTGTCTGTCTGTCCATCTCTCAGGACTCTTTTTTTATGAATGTTCAGAGATACCAAGCTGAAATTGATATGAAATACTTTATCAGGTTTACTGTCCTTTGGAACTGTAATAAAAGCAAACTGCTAAACCAATGTAATTAAAAGAAACAACCATTTATGCTGCAAATTTTCGACACTCACAAAAGAATCAACACAAATAGAGTATTTCCTGTAAACTCAGAATCTTCAAATTTGGTGCGTCTTATAGCACCGATAAAGGAAAAAATCCATCCATCCATTTCTAGTTACATAATTAAAAAAATATATTTTTAAGAGTACGTAACCGCTTTTTTTCTCAAGATCATATTGATATTATAAATGTCAATGTTTGGATGTTTGTTGCTCAATCACTTTATAACGTCTGAACTGATCTTGTTGAAATTTTGACACAGTTGAAGAACACATGGTCTACTTCTTATCGCGGGAACGGGAGCTAAGCGGGTAAAACCACAAAATGGTGCTAGTAAAGTAGTATTGCGAACAGTAGAGGCATCTAACTTTGAGACGACATACTCGTAATTATACTAACACCAGCATATATTAAACTATTTGGTTTGAACAAACTATATAGTACATACTAGTGTTTTATATTTTTGATGAATATCTATACTAATAATATTATAAAGCTGAAGAGTTTGTTTGTTTGTTTGAACGGTAGGATCTCGGGAAGTACTGGTCTGAATTGAAAGATTATTTTTCTATTGGATAGTCCATTTATCAAGGAAGGCTTTAGGCTATATAAAATAACTCTACTATTACTTGAAGCGGAGCATGAAACAAGAATGTAACAAAATCGGGAAAAAATATTCCCCTTTTGAGAGTTTTCGTACGTTTCGTGCTTTGACATGACACATGACAGCATGTGTCAAAGATTGCGTCATTGAATTTCAGTAATCTGTGCATTGAATATAAACCTTTGCTAATTTTTTTTTCTAAATCTGAGTTGGTACGACCAATTTCCGACAGGTAGCAGGTAGTTGAAAAGGATTTTTGTTTGAAATCGATATTCTCAGGAATGAGTAAACCGATTTCAGTCATTCTTTCACCGTTGGATATGTACGGGATCCCGATGAGTGCTATGTAATATACCACGGGCGAAGCCGGGGCGGGCATCTAGTTTATAATACAATAGAAGTACGTTTCTCCTTCAAACCCAATAACCCACGCCGCAAGACTTTCAAAACTCAAAGTCGGCAGCAAAATTTTCAGCTTCCTGTATTTCAAAGCAGAACTAATATCGTTGCTTTGGACGCGTCCGGAGATTCGCCGAGTAGATTGAATAACCGTGCGGAGTGGTGTATAACTATGCAGGGTTGCGCAGTTAGGATATCTTAGTAGTGTTAGGTCCTTATTTATGAAATTGGTGTTTTGTCGTACTGGCCACTTTGATCTCAAATATCTCCTCTGTAGGTGGAATTCCCAATTTAAAATGTATACTGCTATTTACTCAAACCTTTTTGTTTTGAAATCCGGACAGCATTTGTTTTTTTTTAGTTTGCTTTTTTGGTAAGTTTTTTTTAATATTATTAGTGTTTAGTGTTTGGATTTTTTTAATGTTTGTTGCTGAATTAGGTCCTAACGGATCGGGCTGGAATTTGGAAAGAGTTAGATTACACCTTGGAAGCACAAACCTCCCACCTCAGGTTTGAACATTAACGGGGTCTGCGCGGGTAAACTGTGCCTTTCCTCCTGGTAGCCTACGGGCCACTACTAGTTTTAAATGTATTCAATATAGCATCACTATCATAGCTTCCACTATCTTCTTCGTCGTTATCACTCTTGACAGAGTGGTCGTGGTCATCACTTCAGGTGTTAGTGGCAAGCTTCACAACACGCCGCCACTCCTCTCTGATGGCCGCCTCGTGCTCGTGCATTCGTGTACTGATGACGAACCAGTCACCACCGCTTCTATCTGGTCAGTCCACCTCATAGGCGATCTCCCTCGTGGTCTGGTACCCTCAACCTTTCCCTGGACCACTAGCTTCCACTATGACTATGGTGGCTTAGTTGGTAGTAAGTCTGCCTGCGAAGCCGTGGGTCGTGGGGTCGATCCCCACCCAGTGCAAATGTTTGTGTGATGAATGCAAATATTTATACTGTGCCTGGGTGTTTTCTATGTGTAATAAGTATGTATTTAAAAATAGCTAAGTATTAAATCAGCTATCTGGCTTCCATATTACAAGCTTTGCTTCAGTTTGGGGTCAGATGGCGTTGTGTGTGAAATGTCCACCAATATTTATTTTTTATTTTGGAAAAAAATATGAGAGTGAATTTGAAGCTACGCGCATGCACACCGGCAGCTAAAATACGAGATGATAGAGTTAACTCACAATGGATTGAAAATGACGAAGTTAGCTGAGAGTGAATTTTTAAAGACGAACATACAAACTGTCTTTCAATTTTCTTTTCAAAGTTGTTTTTCAAGTAAGTATGTGTAGTTTTGCAACACGTGTTATAATAAAGTAATAAAAAATTAATACAAATACGTATGATTGTGATATTAAATGATGTGGTAGCAAATGACAAAACATTGCTGTGTCAGTTATTTTTAAGCCGCTTAACGATAAAAATCATACTATTTCGATTAATCAGTTATCAATTTCAATCATCTTTTTTATTTATTGTAACGCACACGATAAAATGTTTAGTTATTTTTGTACTGTTATCTACGCCTAAGAAATGTAACGACGAGTATTTACGTATGTATTCGTATCAGTACACTATGATGAGTAAAATCTTAAAATTTTTGCAACACGCTGTCCTATAAAACATTGTGCAATACAATTATTTAAGCATGAAGCTTTCTAATCACGGGCACACATACATTATTAAATGAATTATATATTTGCTGTCTTTACTAAATATAAGTTTAAATAACAAGCGGGAGCGAGAGGTATACCAGCAAAATCTCTCTATAACCTGCTGAAAGACCTTGGCTTATCCAGAAGTGCAGTAAGTTCTATACTAGAACGAGTATCTAAAGCTGCACTAGTAGGCTCATATCAGATTTGGCTGGGCAGGGAGAGAAAAATGAGTAGTGAAGGTGAGTGTTGATGTACGTCAGAAAGGGGCCCCTTAAACCTACGCCCGAGTCACAAGTCTTCGGAACTACTCGGGGTTTCTCTCTCTGCCACACGATGGACCCGGCACCCGCACGGTGAATCCATGGAATGCTAAGAAGATCGTCTCTATTTTGCAGGAATAGCATCCACTTTAACCTGTATTCGGGATGAACACACGCATAATAGAATTTCCAATTGTAGGTACACAGCAGCCTGTTACTATACTTAGTTAGTTAGTTAGTATTTAGAAAGCCTAGGTATACTTGCCTCGAAGGTGAAAATTCTAATCGTGTCCCCGGGTTAGTGTATCCATCAAGCGTAACCTATTTCAACCATAAACTGCCATCGTGAATAGTGCCACTCTCAAGCCGTCCTTTGATGCATCTTGCATCTCTAGTCGTGCTTTGTACGGGAAAGAGATGAGAAATAGCGAATTTAATTTCGCTTCTAGGTGTGTTCATTTGTAGTACTGACACTTAACTGATCATAAACTAGTATAAAACAAAAAAAAATACGGATCCCACTAACTATAAGTACATATACAGCTCTGACATAATGACATGACGATCGCGTCAAATTGACTTTAAAAAAAATTGTAAGAAAATTATGTTCTTTTGTTCATTTTTTAAACCGCCAAATTGTTAGTTTTTTAATTAGGGCAATTTAATTTGGTTTGCACAGGACAGTATGCAGCTGAACAAAACACCATGGCCTTTTTTCTATGGGTCTATTTTAACGACCGAAGTCAGGCTTGCCACACTTACTTCTCGATAGTCGTCAGTAACTTTACTTAAAACATAACTCAAAGCACACTTCATTTTAGCTCTACAAAGGCAGCGAATGGCAACTCTTATAGAATTTGTGTTGATATATAAAAAAACAGTATTAGCGCTACCAGTACTTAATTTGTTGAGCTTATAAGTCTCAATAAATGATATTTCCATCGAACTATTCAAGCCAGCATTTAGACAACACGGTGATACAACGAAAACTTTCAGTTTTATTTTTTAACGATAAAAATCCCTCAAATTTATTCTAACCTAAAATCTGTGAAATTGTTGAGTAGGTATAGTCAAATTAGTATAAAAGAGACGTTTGTGACGTCAAAACAAATTAAATGAACTAGATTGAACTTTTGATTGTTAAAGTTAAGTTTTATAATTTGACAGTATAGTAATTTGTTAGTAGCCATATGAGAAAAAACTTAATAGAAAATAAATAATATGTACCAAAAATAATACAAGTTTGGGTATGCTCTAAATTAGAAACAGCCCTTAAATGTTCCTACTGCGTTCTTTTTATTATTTATGTTTAGCTACTCCACATACTCCGAGGTCCTTAACGTTTGTTATTTTTGTCATTTATACATATATTTTGGATAAGAAGAAGAAAACGAAACAGGGAGAGTAGAGAATGTTTTCAATCTAATTCCAGCGCTCTTTAGTCCGCTTTAACTACTGAGATCGCGTCCTTCGCTCACTAAAAACAAGGACAAAATTAAATTTGATTAACTCCCGACTACCTCATTTTGTTATCTGTACAACATTCCACTAGTCAAGCTCTTTCGTTTGATACCCATATTAAGGGAGTTGTGAAAAAAAATGTATTACGCCATTTTGTGGTAGTGGCCATCTTGGATTTGAAATTTGTCATAGTGCAAAGTATTCTACTAGTTCTAGTCCCTTTCGTTTGATACCCATATCGAGGTAGTAGTGCAAAAAAAATGTAATTCGCCATTTTGTGATTGGCCATCTTCGATTTGATTTTTTATGATGTATAGTATTTTACTAGTCAAGCCCTTTGATTTGGTACCCATATTGAGGTAGGTTGTGAAGAAATATTTTGTCCGCCATTTTGTGGAGGCGGCCATCTTGAATCGATATTAACCAAACATAGCTAAGAACATCCGCACGGATATTAACCTTCAATTAAAAAAACCGCATCGAAATCGGCCCATCCGTTTGAGCTCTACGGTGCCATAGACAGACACACACACAGACAGACAGACATCGACGTCGAACTTATAACATACCTTTTTTTGGTCGGGGGTTAAAAAGTCCAGGCTAAAACAGTTCACTACACTGACTCAGAGCGGGTTAGACATAGACTCATGTAATATAAAGATATCTTTCCTTAAAAATATAAACCATATTTTCATTTCATACTAAAATCAAATAACACAAACTTAGTGAGTACTTATAGCAACATAGCCGCAGTGAATCGTAGACGTGCTACGAATCGTAGTGTGAATGCGAAGTTACAAATTGTAGCGTAGTTACGAAGCGTAGCTACGACGTTGGTTCGACAACTTGTACTCGTGGAGATGGAATTTCACACTGACGGTTTCCATTCTATTTAATATGTTATGTCTAACATGTATGTATGTGAGCGCTAAAATATGTTTAATGTCAATAATAACCTATAAAATGATCACTGTTTCTCTAATATTTTATGCACGTATACGTATATTATATAGTAAACGTGCATAAATTATTAAAGCGGAAACCATCAAAGTGAAATTCCATAATTTCACACACGGAAACCGTCAGTGCGAAATTTCACAATTTCACACACGGAAACCGTCAGTGCGAAATTTCACAATTTCACACACGGAAACCGTCAGTGTGAAATTCCATAATTTCACACTGACGTATTTCGTCTTTGCATATACGTGCATAAAATAATGTACATCAGTATTGCACCACTTAAAAAGATCTATAAAAAATTTCACGATAGTATATGTTTAAGGATAACCTTATGGGTAAGCCTCAATATTTAGTATCAGCATTGCACCCGTGCGAAGCCGGGGCGTATCGCTAGTATATTATAAATCTAAAAGTCTGTATGTTTGTTGCACAATCACGTCGAACAGCATAAACTACATTAGTATCACTATTTACAAATATTTCAGTGCAGTGTCAAGCGTCATGCCCACAAGTAAATATCCCGTAAATACTGATATTAGTATTTTACACACAAGGTTTTGGTATCTTTTTTTGCAAAATATAGAATTTTTCCAACACAACAATTTGCTCACTTATCGCAATTTTTTAGCTAGCACGCACGCAACGAACTGAAAAACGCGCCATCTCTCAACGTTAAACATCTCCAAAAACTAACTACCCCGAAATAATAACCCCAATTTACTCGAAAATGGTAATCTAAATGCATCCCCAAGGTTTTATCCGTCGGCATTGTGTATTCAGGACCCGCCCAGAGTGGCGAAGTATAATTTCGTGCACAATTTTCAGCGCAAAACAGGAGTTAAGGTATTATAAGCGTGCTTGCTTTGAGTGTTCCATTTTTGGGACGTTAGCGAGTTTATGCGTGGCGATTATGTGAGTCGAATGTATGGGAGTCATAAGATAGTCCGTTTAATAGGACTCAATTTATGCGGGCTCTCGTACTGGTAAGTTCGGTGAGGTATTGTTTTTGGGTTCTCATCAAAATCATCACAATAATCTGACTAGTACGAGTAGTCAGTCATTGAAAACGAATGTTAAGGCAAATCCTATTCGTTTATTTCACTAGTTTATAGTTTTATTTAATCTGCTGCCGCGAAATTTTTGTTGTTGATATGTCTTTACTTATGATTTGTTTTGTCAAAACTAACCTAAAATGTTTGGAGTGTAGATTCATTTTCTTTTGTATTTTTTTTCAAATGATGAGTCACAATCAGCTCCGAAGTGATGTGGGTTCCGCGCCGCTTGACGGGTATAGGTCCATGCATATGAAATTGGTGTTTTATCCTACTGGCCAACTTTGAACTCAAATATTATCTTCTCTTTGATTAGAAATTCCAATTTCAAATTTATACAGCTACTAGATGTCATCCCCGGCTTCGCCCGTGGAACATACATAGCACTCATCGAGATCCCGCACATATCCAATGTTGAAAAAAATTTAGAAATCGGTTCAGTCATTCCTGAGAATTTCGCTTTCAAACAAAACAAACACCTCTTCAGCTACCTGTTACGCCACCTGTCGGAAATTGGTCGAACCAACTCAGAGATTAGCAAAAAGGTTATATATTCAAGAGGTATGTAATCTGTGACATTCAATGACGCAATCTTAGACACATGCTGTCATGTGTCATGTCAAAGCACGAAACGTACGAAAACTCTCTAAAAGGAATATTTTTTCCCGATTTTGTTACATTCTTGATTCATGCTCCGCTTCTGTTAATAGTAGCGTTATTTTCTATAGCTTATAGCCTTCCTCGACAAATTGTCTATCCAATAGTAAAATATTCTTTCAATTCAGACCAGCACTTCCCGAGATCCTAGCGTTCAAACAAACAAACTCTTCAGCTTTATAATATTAGTATAGATTTACTCCTGCGTTTGTGTTTTGTAAACTGAAATTAATTTGTTTTTTCTCTATTGTTTCTTTGTTTCGGTAAACTGAGTGCAGTTTACAAACAAACAATTTCATTAGTAAGGACCTAATACTATGAATGGAAAAGGTTGTATGTTTATGTCTGTTACTCTTTCAAGCAAATAATATTGAACAAATTTGATTGAAACGTGGTGCCTATATAGATAATTATATGATTTATAGCCTGGAATAACACACGTCCTAGTTTTATTCCGGAAAAGTAACAGACTTACTTCGCGAGTGATAACACGGGATGCGCCAGTTATTGATGTGAGAATTGAACATTTGCATGTTTGGGAGTTTGTTGCTCAATCACACCCTTGCCTAAGTGCACCACATTTCTTAGGTGTACCATCACCAATATCAAATTAGGGGCTGTCAAGTTTTACCTGAGAGGTAAGATGTTTAAAGAAAAAGGAATATGGCAAGAGATAATCTATTGGCCTTTTCTGATTAATAGGTACAATTAATTTTCGTTCTAAACATTATTTACTTTGTAAGTATGGTCACCCTACAATTTAAGCTGTAGTACAATGCGGCTAAACGTTGGCCGCCGTATTGGAGAACGTATCGCAATGACGATCCGGCTAATCGTTGAACCCCTACATTACAAAACGGCCCTGTTTTTCTACATGGCTAGCCGCAATGTAATACAGCGGATTATACGATCCGGCTGCGACATATATACAATGACGCAAGTTTTGCTAGAAAAAAAAACCGATTAACTCTCAACTTGAAGACACCAAGACTATAAATATTGGGAAAAAACCACTCGGGCAAAGCATTCAAGCCTAGACGTTCACATTACGAAAGTTGAGTGTTTTACATCAATGTGTAATGTGATACAACCAACTTTACAACAACAACAGTCTTTAACAAAATCAAATTATCTTACGCACCACACTATCTATACTAGCTAACTAATTATATACACCAACCACATCTGAATTATTCACAGACCAATGAAGGCCTAGAGATGATCAAGATGACCAAGCCCACTACCTACCGGCATCACCTCACTGAATAACAATGCTTATACGTTAGGCCAAACAAACGCCAGCGTTTTGCTCGCGCGTCCCGTCGTCGAAACGCTCGGAATGGTCTTCTCGTGACCACGGCGGTTGTAACGCTGCCGAAACGTCGAGGTATTTAAACAATGAATTAAATCGTGATTAAGTCCTGTAGATACATTATAAACATTATGCTCGGAATGGTTTTTGAAAATGAGCCGAGAGCAAGCCCAATATCAGCCCTCACGAGCTCAATGTTATGTAACCAACTACTTAGTTTTGAACACAAAATCTTTAATCAAATCTTGTTATTGGCGTCGCAACACGCCTCAAAAACATTACGGTATATTGTCTGTTCCTTCTGTAAGTCGTTTCCTTCAAATTATGTTTTTAATCGTTCAGAGACAGAGAAATGAGGCGATTATCTTGTTTGTCTTGTTCTCGGTGAGACGCGACAACGCTTTACTGAATTCCGAATTAAAATTATCTTGTAATTTCCTTACAAAAGGTTTGCCTGTTGGATCGCACTAATATTGCAGAAAGGAAAAATTTTCTGCGTGTGTTTGTGTCTTTTTTATGTTCGAATGTATTTTATATTTAGGAAAGTAGCATTATAAACTCATCCTTCTTCCTACTAATGTTATAAGTATGGATGTTTGTCGCTCAATCACGTCGTAACGTAGGAAGGGATCGGGCTGAAATTTCGAATTCAGGTAGATTATATTCTGGAAGAACAAATAGGCTATCTTTTATCCCGTTAAATAACGGGAACAGGAACTACACGGATAATGCTACGGGGTGCTGCTAGTATATAGTATATAAAAAAATACATATATGTATTTTTTTATGTATTTTTTTTAAATAAAGAGCGACGAAACTAGCAGGACATGTGCCTGATGGTAAGCAACTCGCCTGCCACATAGCAATACAGTGACATGCAGCTATTGGAACATGAAAAGTCCAAATTATTACCTAGCACTGCACTGCGCTCTTCACCCACAGATATAAATAAGATGCTTTATCTCCTAGGCCCTGAAATATCACTCTAAGCCTTGCCTTTCAAACTGTATATAAAATTTAGGATTAGAATATCACATATAGGTGACTTTTTACTGCGGAAAAATTATGTGGGCAAGAACTACACGTTCCATTTCCCATTCCAAACCATTCCTATTTTGACGTGACAACGTCTTATAAATTGGTTTGCCGGGTGACACTTCAAGAAACTGCGTTACGCTCCGCTCACGTTATGCGCTCACAACGAGAGCGAGTGAGAGGCACGCGTCCCTTCCACTCGGGCATGGTTAGCCCGCCTAAGAGCGAGAGAGACAGACATAAAAAGTGAAAGGCACGCGTCCCTTCCGTAAAATTATTTTACCACTCAAAGTCGTTGTCACGTAAAACTTTCGCCCGTATACCGACTTTACAGGCAACCAATTTTTTTTTTACACGCGTAACTCTCGCTCTTTATATATTTTATCTATGTAAAGGCTGAACGGAATTAAACAAAATTAAAAATGTAGTAAATATATATCAGGTACATACAATAGAAGGATTAATACATAGGTAACTGTTTATATCTATAATATTAGTGGTTGTTAAACTGTGAATTGCACCTTGGGACATTTGCTATGGATTTGCATTCTTTTTCTTGGATCATGACAACAAACTAATTGGTAGGTAAAGACTTAGGCCTATTGTCCACGTAACCGCACGCTTTCGTCAATTGACGTTTGCAAGACGAATGCTTGCATCTTGCGTACAAACAATAAATTCTGTGTCCACGAAGCGGCAACGTCGCGTCATCCGCTCATCAACGACACATGACGAGCGGCTGCCGCTTCGTGGATTCAGATTTTATTGTGTCAACGGAAGATGCAAGCATTCGTCTTGCAACCGTCAATTGACGAAAACGTGCGTATAACGCGCAACTACGTGGACAATTGACCTAACATAAGTGACTAAATTATATTAAAGTAAATGGTTATAAACGTTCCTCAGAAAACACTATCCAGCCCCAAATCAATCAAAGCTAGAGAAATGCGAGTAAGACCTCCAATAAAGTACTTATACAACTATAAACACATACAGACAATCCATAGTAACACCCAATAAAACCGTATGCAATGAGATAAATTATATGTTTTCCAATAAATTTTACATTATCATAATCAGTATAGAATTATCAGGGTGCATGCTTGATAATGGCCAAAAAAAATAAGATTAATCCTTTAGATAAAATCATCAGACTATCGCATGATATTTGTCAAGCGTCAACCTACATATTAGCGTCAACCTACATATTTGTGATAAAATAGACATTCTTCCGTATTGACAATTCATTTTCGAATAGTATGATGATATCTCCTTACTAGATATCAGTAATCTGCTGTGATTTGCAGATATAATTATTAATAGCATTGATTTTAATTTAGATAATTATAAGCTCAATAAGTAATTTAGCTTTCAAGGACATTACCTTGATTGAATTAAGGCCAAGTGGATATTGAATCGATGGCCATAGTCCCGAAATCTTTGTTAAATAAAAAAATATTGGTTGGAAACTTCACACACAACACCGTCTGACCAAACTAAGTAAAACTTGTACCATATAAGCTAGATACCTCCTTACGTTAGAGTTATATAACCAGTATAAGACAAATAACACATTATAAGTATGATACAAGTACAACAATATGATCATTAATGTATAAAGAAACATTCTTGGAAGAAATATCAGATAATGTATACGCAAAGTTAAATCTCTTAAGCTTAAGAACCTTAATAAAAGCATGTTTGCCGCTTTAATTAGCATCATAAAATTGTTCGTAAAACACATTTTATACTAAATTCTAAGAAATTTTACATGGAGTTATTAATTTTCATAAATTATTTGTAGTGGTAGACTTGAGTACCACTTCTTTGTCAGACATTCTGCCGGCAAGTGAGTAATGCGAAAATATTACTGTGTTCCGGTTTTAATGGAGGTATTTTTCGAAAAGTTACAGCAACAAAACATCGAAATTAACCGGATGACGAGCGCAATGCAGTGCTAGGAAGTGATTTAGATTTTCCATGTTATAATAGTTGCGTCATATTGAGATGGAGTGTTGCTTACATCAGGCAAATAAATTGCTCTATCCGTCACTTTATGTTATAAAATATACCAAATGTATCAAACTTTCACATACATGAAACAAATTAATGTGATATTACACTAAAAGTAAAATAATAAAATATCTCACACATTATATTTGGATGTTTGTACCTTAATTACTACTTCATAAACTGAAGGCGTGAAGCTGAAATTAAGGACACAAATTTAATCTGGAATAACACATAGAAAATATCCGAAGAAATTTAAAGTTTAGTGAGAGAGACAGAGTGAGAGAGAGAATACCCATTTTGCAAATTATATGCAGACTACGTCGTGATTTACTACTGTTACTGTTTTTTTCAATAAAATATGTTAAGTTGTTGAATTTTTGAGACTGGAAACGGAAGTGACTGCTGCGGTTGAAAATGTACATAAAATCGGGCTGAATGGCGTTTTATAATAGAGGTCTATATCTAGCAGTAGACGATAGGCTGATTATGATGATAGATAGTCGCAAACTTATCAAAAACTCAGCATTTTTAAGATCCACTTAACATTTATAATAACCCAAAACTCTGATGTCAACATCCTACGCTCCGTAACGATCTAACTCTTATTGATATAACGCGTCGATTTGAAACAACGAAATAACAGGAACATTGTCGCTACGGGAAATTAAACGTTGCCGTCATGTGTTAAGGTCGGAAGTTGTATAATGGTGTTTTAAGAACTTTTATATTGGTCCTAAATTGTTTTGTACGCTATCATCAGGTATGCGAGAGGATAGAGTGGGACGCGAGCGGGAAACGAAATTGGTTTCCATTCGTGAATTCACACACGGCCGAGATAGACTTCTGAGTTTATTTTGTACGTTGGACCTAAAACTTCTTTTGGTTTGTTATTTATTTTATCAAAAAACAAAACAACTGATTTTTAACCGACTTCCAAAAAGGAGGAGGTTATCAATTCCACCACAATGTTTCTTTTTATGTACATGTTACCTGATTTCTCGAGAACCATCGTACGGATTTTAAAATTTCTTTTTGTGTTTAGATGGTTATGCTTTCCAAATGACCTCATATAAATCTTATTGAAATCGGTTATTAGGTGGTTTTTTATATATTATTATTTGGTGATAGAATATTATTTATTTCGTAGATAACACATACATAATTTTTAACAAAATGTAATATGAACCAAACACCAAAATTTGCGTAAAAAATACACTGATGACGTGGTTGTAGATTTCATAAGAGTTATGAAACTCGATCCTGTCAATACGAAGCTGTGTAATTGCATCAATAAAATTTTGTTTTGCACTAAAAAAGGTAAAATAAACTATTTTTTTACAAAAAATTATACCGACTTCAAAACCACAAATAGGCACTCAAAATCAAAAAATAAATTAATATTATTATTATCAGCGTTACTCACTCATCTATTTGAAAATAGTTTATCTAATTAAAAAAAAACTGCTTGAGCATTCTATTCCATTCTATTGATATTATAAATGCACATATATTTGTTGTTCAATCACATTGTAACCGTTTACTTCACTTGAAACTATTAGTTTTCTAATGAAAAATCTTATTAAATGTATTTTTTTCTTTTTTTAAACTCATTTGAAGAACTGTTTGTATTGGACTAACCGTGTCGAAGAATAATACTAGGCACTACTTATATTAAAAAAGAAAAAAAAGAGTAAATAAAGAAAATTTTTCTAAACCAAGAGGTGCTAGATATATTTTTTGTTTTATACGTTATCTAACTTCTTGCAATAGAAAAAGATTATTTTATTTCGAGTTGGAACGTTTTAAAGCATTCTTATTAACTCGTCTTGCGAAGACGTTCTAAAAGTACCCGACGTCGCTTGAACCTAACTTCTAATTAAGTTATCGACGGGAGACGCAACTTAGGAAGTGCCATTACGTAGTGAAGATGCTAAAGTGAGGTATTAATTTTCTACTTCAAGTGCTCGTGCAATTTCCCACTCAAAAGGGAAAATCAAAATTTTGAGATAAAGAGTCTTTGCTGTGGTTTCGTGTAGTATGTAAAAAACTGTTTTTTTTTTGTTTTTTTTTTTTAATAAAGAGTGACGAGACGACCAGGACATGTGCCTGATGGTAAGCAACATGCCTGACACATAACAGCACAGTGACACGCAGCTATTGGAACATGAAGAGTCCAAATCATTACCTAGCACTGCACTGCGCTCGTCACCCAGAGATCTAAGATCTTATACCTCTAAGCCCTGTAATTTCTCTGGAAACATTGCTCTTCAAACTGGAACACAGTAATGTTTGCACATTACTGCTTGGCGGTAGAATAACTGGCAAAGGTGTGGGACTTCCCCCAGGCGGACTCTGCCAAGAGTCCTACCACTAAAATACTGTTAATAAAACGGCATGTTTTTGAGTTTCAAGAACAACTGAATAAATTTAATAGACTATATACTCTATATGGTCTATCAAGTTCCTTACAAAAATATATACTTCTATTAATATGGCGTTCAATTAAAATATAGACTTATTAGCCCATGTGAAATTTTAGACTCTAAACTATCTGTATTTCGTTTGTCAACCCAATCCGTTTTGACGTGATAGTTAATATTTGTTTCCTTAGGGCCCATGCTTCTTTTCAGGTAGTCTTTCCGACGTCACAGTAACCTATAAGTAACCGATTTGCTATTTCTCAATTATATGCAATGTATGGTGCTCTCACCAAACATTGCATATATAAACCATAGATATGTACACACAGGTTTCAGTCTTTACTAACCATGAAGTATCTAACTTATTACTATTTTGATATACTATTAATAAAAACAGATTTGTTTTTCCATTTCAGACCATGTTATTCTTTTGCCTAGACTGTTTTACGATTATTGTTTAAGCTTATGCCGACGTTTTTTGCAAGTTAAACAAAGTGAAGGAGACAAAAAGAAGAAGCTCACATACCAAGTAGGGAGATACTCTATCGAGCTTAAGTCAGATTTAGTACTCGTACTACTACGATAAAACACAAAAGTTATAATCAAGGAAGACGGCAACAACAACTAAACAGTATGTACTGGTTATAATTAGTAAAACAAAACATATTGATTCTTTTCTGATAATAAGTGATAACGCGAAACCCCAATGCAATGCGTTCGTGTTCTCCTATAAGGCGCACCTCACACACAGAGCTATAATATTAAATTATATCTAAGGTATAGATAACCGTAGAAATTACTTATCCAAAATATGTGTAAAAATATTTATAAATATATAATTGTAATGACAAAGATCACGGACCCCGGAGTCTGTGGAGTGGCTAATTTAAAAAGAAAAAAGATAAACGTAGAAGTAGCCTTTTTATTTTGTTACTGTGGTGCAACGGGGTCATCTCCTGCACAAAGAAAGTCAAGGCATAGAGCCCATAATATTCGCCAAGAGCAGTAAGCAGGTGGATTATATACTCGTATTTTTAGAAAAATATGTGATCATGAAATATGTCGTTGTTTTTATAATTAAACGCGCATTTGTGCTTGATCGCAGTCTCATCTGATGTAAAGTGACGATACGATCTATATATATGACTAGCAGACCGACCCGGCTTCGCCCGTGGTACATAAAATACAGGGTTATTGGTGATTGGCTTGCTTCCCTTTAAGAGGATGCTAAATACATTAAGTACGTCAACTTTTGTTCTACAGTTTTTTAAAAATTCGTGTATATTTTTTTCCCATACAAAATTCAATATTGTATATTTGCCCGGTATAAAAGCATCGATCTCATCGTAATAATTCGCAACATGAGCGCCCGCGCTCTATAACGCTCGATAAATGATGTGCTGATGTAAATAAATAATACCAAATAGCCGCTAAACAGTGCTAGAAAGGACAACACACGATTTTTTTGGGACATGTATTGTTTTAACAAAAGTTGTTTGTTCAGATATACAAAACAGCCTTGAAACGGATGCAGTACTGAACACCAGTAACCTTGTATAGCCAAGAGCTCTCAGGAACCACGAACAGAGACGATTTTCTTAGCATTCCATGGATTCACCGTGCGGGTGCCGGGTCCATCGTGTGGCAGAGAGAGAAAAACTCGAGTAGTTCCCGAGACTTGTGACTCGGGCGTAGGTTTAAGGGGCCCCTTTCTGACGTACATCAACACTCACCTTCACCACTCGTTTTTCTCTCCCTGCCCAGCCAAATCTGATATGAGCCTACTAGTGCAGCTTTAGATACACGTTCTAGTATAGAACTTACTGCACTTCTGGATAAGCCAAGGTCTTTCAGTAGGTTATAGAGAGATTTTGCTGGTATACCTCTCGCTCCCACTTCTACAGCGTATAAACTAACTACATAGCCGTTTTTTGTTAATTCGTTTAGGAGGTCGTAATACTTATTTTGTTTCATCGCGTGGTCTTTAGGTATATTAGTTTCCCACGGTACGGTAAGTTCTACAAGGACTATGCGTTTCGTAGCTCTAGAAAAAGGAAAATGTCCGGTCTGGATGACGAAACACCCACATCCTCTGGGATTTTGTAGTGCTTTTCATACGTGTCCATTAAAATAGTCCAATCAGGTGCTGTACCCAGGATTGAGTAAGGCTTGTTCCTGGAGTTTGAAGTTGAGCCTTCTTTTACAAAGTTAATTTGTCTGTTGTTTGTCGTCAATCCCTTTTGGGCTCTAGCTACTGAAAGGCTCATGGCTTCACGTATGATTTCAAGTACTCTGTCATGACGCCGTGAGTAATGACCCCATTAAGGAGCACCTTGCATCCCACCAATATGTGCCTTGCTGTACATATCGCCTCTCCACAAGTATAGCAACATTTTTCAGAGGCTTTTCCCACCTTACCAAGTTACTCTGGTCAGGAGGGTCATTTGGAATGCATTTAGATAAAATTTTAATAAGGCAGGGGACCAGTCATAGATCAAGGTGCGCCATTTTAGAGCTAATGGGATACAGAACTCACCTATGGTTAACCACTCACTTTGCATTTCTAAATTCATAGCGTGCACTTTGTAACCGTCATTTTCGTCTTGTTGTAGAAAGGTTTTTACCATGTCTCGGTCTTCCCTTTTTTTTCTCGCACCCAACCCAGCAGTATTTACTTGTGCACCTGCCATAAATTGTTTGTGGAATTGAAGTCTAGATTCCAGGTCTGAAGCAGTTTTGTCTTTTGGGAGAGATGTAATTAATTCGTCTTGCGACTTTCCCAAAACATGCGTTTTTGTAACTCGTAGATGTTTGTAAAGTTCAGACGGTTTCTTTAGTTTCAGCCCAAAACTATTGTGATCCCTAAAAAGAGTAGAGGGATCAGCCGGATGTGTCTAACGGTGAAATAATTTTTGAAATCCGTTTAGAAGGTCCTTAGATAAGCGCGATGAAAAAAAAACTTCTTCAGCTTATAATAATTATTAGTACGTAGTGATGTTTTCTTACAAATACACATACAAAAATCTTTATTGCTGTTTGTAGATAAGATAATATGATACAAAACATTTTAAAAGTTGCCCCATACAAACTGGCCTCTGCGAGAGGCATGCAATATGTCTGGCAAGACAATTTGTTGTAGTCTTAATTTATGCAATGAGAGAAAGAAAAATAATTATATAATAGTTATCTGATTAAAGTCTTCTTCTTCCTCATCTTCTATTCATTTCTGGTTTTTATTTATGTCATCTGATTCTTCATCTTATATTCATTTCTGGCTTCTATTTAGTTGTGATATATATATATATATATATATATATGTGTGAGATAAATGCTTGGTGAGCATAATTTCGCCATCGTCTTGTGTTTCATCAGGATATTGTTTTGTGTTTTTAGAGTTTGATCATTATGTATGTATATCTTCACAACTGTTGCAATACTTAAATCTAATGCGTATGGTAAAAAATGACCAAAGGCAGATAATCTGTTGAAAATAAATTAAATCTAGCTGTATGAAATCACGTATATCTTTTAGGTGCGTTAAACCCAATAAACCAATTCTCTTCAGGTTCAAATGCTCTCTGATAATGATAAACATATTTTCTTTGACCGTAGAAATGTTATTTACCGAACGTTAAAACTTTTGAGACCAAAGGCAGATAATCTGTTGAAAATAAATTAAATCTAGCTGTATGAAATCACGTATATCTTTTAGGTGCGTTAAACCCAATAAACCAATTCTCTTCAGGTTCGCAAATGCTCTCTGATAATGATAAACATATTTTCTTTGACCGTAGAAATGTTATTTACCGAACGTTAAAACTTTTGAGATAATATAATTTTCTTTGAATTGTAGTTCAGTAAGGCTACCTACTTATTGTGTTAATTTGTTTTTCTTTCTGCTGCTTTTCTTTTCCAGCTGTTCCTGATTTAATACATGTGGATAAAGCAAGCAATGTAATAACATTTATTTTATAAAACCGCTTAGCTAGTATTGGAATGTCGACTTTATTGCTCGTATGATAAATTTTACACGTGGTGTGTGAGGATGCGCAGATTTTTTATACAGATTAAACAGGGGACTTTACAAGACGATTATCACGTACACGCTCAACATCAGCTCTGTAAATAAAAATCAATACAAGCGGATTTTTTGGAGCTACGAGCAGCCCAGTGGTATCAGTGGACCGGCGACAGTTCAGCGAGCCAGGAGCCGTGTTGACAGCCCCCGGGACGTCAGGGATAAGGAAAAATCACCAAAAATACCGGACGAACAGCCAAAAACAAAGGTTAGTTTAGTTTCAACATCACAAGATCGCAAAGTTGTATTTGGACAAAAGTCACGTCCGTTGACAGCGATCTGGTCGGTATAGAAAACCTTCGCCTGACACGTTCCTATCGCTGCACGACCGACCGGCGCCGGCGACCGACGCACGTCATTGATTGGAAGAACATCATCATCATCGCCAACCCCTGTGGAGAAACTGATTGCTGGTGACTGAACATCTACTGGACAGCCCGAACATCATCTAAGTCAAGCGTGTACGTAAGAACACTGACAAATCTTAACTTGAGAAGAAGAAGAAGAGGAAGAAGAAAAGGACCATACGCGAGTAGTATAAGTTTGTTACCATTTAATCTGACCTAATTCTGTTAAAGTACCATACAAAATGTCCGACATAAACAAGAAAGCCGCCCCTCCACCTCTGCCTCCTCCGCCTCTGCCCCGTCATCGCACCAAAACGACCAAGGGTGCTTTCTGTGAGGTCAGTAGCGTCAAACCTACATAAGCGAATCTTAAAAAAAAAATGTTAAGGCCGGCGGGTCAGAAGTGATGCAGCCGACGCGGCAACATGGGGAGAGCCCCAGTGAGGCCATAGATATTCCCGTAGTAGATTCCGGTCGCGTTCAGTCTCTCGGCAATGTGCCGTCGCCGCCACAGTCAGAAACAGCTAGTGAGACTTCGGCCCCGGCGACCTCGGTGCCCGAAACGAGCTCAGAACAAGTGGCGGCGGTGGACAGAATCGAGAACTGGAAGCAATGCGGGATATCACCGCCTAAAGAGCTGAGGACCGATGACGAGACGGACAGCGTGTCCGAGTTGTCTTTCCCGACCTCCGCCCGCAGCACAAGGGTCAGCATGCTGATCGGAGATTGCGCAAAGCGGACGGGGGTCGAAATGGACAGCGCTACGAAAGTGGCAAACGACGCGCTGCTCCGGGGCAAGGACGCTCTCGAGTCGTCTCATAATGTGAGGCGCGATATAAGGCAAACGGCGATTGAAAGCTTACAAACGCTTTACGAGATCGTCCTTTCCCTGTCGGAGTCCAGACATCGTCACATCGCCTCGCTCGAAAAAGAAAGGGCTCGACACGCCATGGAGCTGCTCTCAGTGGAAAGGGCTCACACAAAAGCAACACAAAAAAATATTCTAGATCTTACAAAGGAGGTAGCTCTGGCCAGAGAACAACTAGCGGAATTACAAAAAGAGACTAAAGCCGTTAGAGACTGGCAGAGCTTCGAGTCGAGAGAGCCCCACCAGCACATAAAAGCAACAGCGGAAGCGGTGAGGGACATCGGCAGTTACCTAAAATCTGTACCGTGTGAAAATACCACTGTCAACCTAACGCCGCTGAGGAATGATTGTCTCGGCATAAAAACTGGGATAGAAATTCTTCAGAGGCAGGTCGACGAATTCCGGAGACACTCCAACACACATAGTGAACAAGCCGCCGAAGTCCTTAATCGAAACACAGACATGTTGCAAGAGCTCGCCTCGACTCCTCCACCTGCTACTCCCCCAAATTATTCGGATAGTCTTAACAAAATAGAAAAAATACTTACAGAAAAAAAGCTGACGAAACAAACGCCACCACCATCCTCCGCCCCAATTAAAATAAATATTGACGAGCACGTGCTACCTATCACAGAACGGTTAGAAGCTGTATCGTCAGAACTCCGGACGATGCGGCAGGAAAAATTAATTCTTCCCCTACCAGCCCTAAGTATCGAGGCCGAAATCAGCCAAGCGGAGACGGGCAAGCCATCTAAGCCCAACTACGCAAAAATAGCGGCTAAGCCAATCGTGCCAAAACCAAACCACACTCTCATCGTGACAACGGCGAACACCACATCTCCCACTACTGCCGAAAATCTAATAGAGAGGATAGCGGTAGCACTGGACACGAAGAAGACTGGAGCAAGGGTTGACCGAGTGCGAAAAGGTCGAAACAGGAAAGTTATCCTGAGTTGCAGCACAGAGGAAGACCTTGGTCTGGTTAGAAATCTTGTGCAGCAGGACAAGTCTCTGAAGGTGGAGACCGCAAAAGCGGGTAATCCACTAATCATCATCCGAGACGTTCTGTCTTACCACAAAGACAACGAGATTGTGGAAAACCTTTGGCGCAGAATAAACATCTGCTTCAGGGGGTTGATTTGCAAGAGAGCACGATGAGAGTGCGGTACAGGAAAAAAGCGCGTAACCAGCATGAGTGCCATCCAGTGATCGAGGTCTCACCTCGCATTCACAGAGCGTTTTTGGACGCGCCGAAAAGGTCTACATTGGGCTCCAGAGGAGACCAGTGGCAGACCACTCGCCTTTGGTGCAGTGCACCAAGTGCTTAGGTTTCGGTCACACAAAAGCGATCTGCCGGGAAAGGGATGAATGCTGCAGTCATTGCGGAAAACCCCACTCCTGGACCCAATGCAAGGCAAGAAAAGAAGATCTGCCACCCAAATGCAAAAACTGCGCGAATGCTCATCCAAACAGCCCCAACAGAGAACTCGCTCACAACGCTTTTAGTCGCGAGTGCCCTGAAAGGGTAAAATGGGATGGCATAGCGCGGTCCCGAATATCTTATTGCTAAGGGCACTCATGAGGAACATGGCTCAATCTCCCAAAGAGTAGGCAAACTAGGTTTGCGTTTCATCCAAGCAAACCTGCAGCGCTCCCAGAATGCAACGACAGAACTCCTGAAGGTCGCGAGAGAAAGGGGAGTTTCAGTTGCCCTTGTACAAGAACCCTATGTGGGAAACAAAGGCGTGATGAAACAATATCCTGGAACTCGCATTATTCAGTGCAGTTTGAATAGGCAAAAACCAGTTAAGGCAGCCATAATAGTCTTCGGCGACATGATGGAGGTAATCCATGACCCCCAGATTGTTACCGAAACGGAAGTGGCTGTCCTATTGGTCGGTACAGGCCTAAAATTGGGAGTGATTTCTGTCTACTTAGAAGGAGACCAAAAAGTCGACCCCTACCTCAGCAGGATCAAAGCATTCAGCGAAAAACTAGCTACAAAAGACCTTATTGTTGCTGGTGACGTGAATGCATGGTCCCACTGGTGGGGAAGTACGTCTCAAAATGAGAGAAGAGAAGCCGTAAGCTCTTTCTTCAACGAAATGGACTTGTACATTCTCAACTCCGGCGATACACCAACCTTTGAGATCGTCAGGGAAGGCAAACTCTGCACAAGTGTAGTAGATGTAACAACGTGCAGCGTGTCTCTCCTGGGAAAAATCGAGGGATGGGAGGTTGACAAAAGTATCACAACATCGGACCACAACGCAATCACCTTCACTTTGCGTCTAGTTAAGCATATTTCATTCAAGACCAGACCTTGAATGAAATATGCTCAATAACATCGGATGGCAAATTGAATTCAGAGCAGAAGCTACGTGTGGCGAATCTTTGCCGCAAAGTCGGAAGTGCTTCTTCACAAATGGCTATATTATACCAGTCACTGAAGCAAAAGGCCATACAAGCTCAACAAGCCATCAAAGACCTCAATAATAAATGTAACCTGCAAGAGTGCCTAACGGGAATAAAAAATACCATACAGGAGACCAATACCCATAATTCAACGAACCAAAATGTGTCCTTTGCTAGTGTGGTAAAAACAGGAGCTAATAACTTTATCCGCCCAAATGCTCTGAACTCCGTAGCTATATACCCCAAGGACAAGAAATCCAGCGACGAAACCAAAAGCATTGTGCAGAAAATAATACGCCCTGAACAAATGAAGCTGCAAGTTCGGAGCCTACTTAAGACCAAAAATGGAGGGGTCATTATCAGCACAGAAAATAAAGAAGACCTACAAAAATTGAAGCAATCTGTACAGCTAAACTCTTCAGGCTTAACTTTGGATGAGGCATACAAACGTAGACCACGTATTACAGTTCTAGGAATACCAACCAACATGACAGAAAGTGAAGTTTTTACCTGCATTTTTGAGCAAAATTTAACAGAAAAAATGGCGATGGATCGCGACTCATTTTTAAAGACCATCAAGCTAAGCCATAAATCAGGCAAAAAGGACGCTCAGACCTGTAACTACATAATTGAAGTATCAGCAGCAATTCGTAAAGCCCTTATCACGCAGGAACGAGTATTTATTAACTGGACATCCTGCCCTGTTAGAGATTTCACGCTAGTAACGAGATGCTACAAATGCCAACAATACGGACATGCAGCTAAAACGTGCAGAGAGCCCACGCCCACCTGTGGACACTGCGCACAAGTAGGTCACGCAATGAATGAGTGCCCAAATAAAGCGCAAACACCGAAGTGTGCCACCTGTACTCGATTTAAAAAACCAAACGCGCACAAAACAGGCGACACCGATTGCCCAGCTAAGAAAACGGCCGAAAACAGGTACATAAACTCAATAGATTATGAAGGCGTCTAAGAGCGCCACATCACTTAGTTTACATTAGCATTTATACCCCTTTGAATTAACTTATTTTATGGAAATCAATTTGTTTAACGACATAGACCAGACTAATATATCAGAATCTAAGGTGTGCGACGTGGAGAGCTGCATACAATATTATCACAATTCCACTAACTCATTAACGATACTAACACAAAACATTCGTAGTATATATAAAAATATAAACAGTTTCCTCGTTTTCCTACATAGACTGAGAATAAGTTGTGATCTGATTGTTTTAACAGAATGCTGGCTGGCAACTCGTGATAGAAATTTACCTATAATACAAGGGTACACTACGTACTATAGTAAGATGACCCATAATCAAAACGACGGGGTAGTAGTCTATGTAAAATCGGCCCTAAATATCACAGTTGAGGAACCAGGCTTAAATGACTGTAACTGCCTAATTATTAAAATCGGAACAACAACAGCAATAATGGCAGTATACCGATCACCTTCCTTTAAAAATCTCGAAGGTTTTATCATTCGCTGGGTAAACAGTTTCAAACATTGTCAGCATTTAAGAACATAATACTAACAGGTGACATAAATATAAATATTCATCCAGATTGTAACGACACCACTGCACATGATTACCTAGATCTTTGCTCATTCCATGGATTACTCCCAGCCCACACTTTGCCGACTCATCAGAGTGGATCTTGCCTAGATCACGTTATTTTAAAACCAGCTCACCATCACGTGTATTTGTAACTAACTCGACAATCACAGATCATAATGCTGTATTAACAACCTTGAATATCAATAAACCAAAACAATACTGCCCTCAAATGAAAAGCATAATTGACTATACTACACTCGAACGTGATCTATGCAATATTGACTACGACCCAGTTTACAACTGTGCTGACGTTAGCGCCTCCTTGTCATACCTAATTGAAAACATACAGCGAGCAATAAATAAAAATACTAGAGTCAAAGCAGCAAACAGGAAATACAATAATATTAAGCCATGGATTACGCCTGGCCTAGTGCGATGTATCCGACACAGAGATAAATTGCATCTGAAAGCAAAATCCTCTCTAGACAACCATATACTGCAAACCACATACAAAAGATATCGAAACTTTTGCAATGATCTATTAAAAAACTAAAATTAACTATGACAGGGAACAATTAGCAAAAGCCGGTAATAACAGTAAACGCATATGGGATCACATAAAAAAGGTCACTTTCACGACGAAACAATCAGACTCAAACTTGAAACTTCTCCTGACAGAAGACTCCCCAGCTCTTTCAGCAAACAAAGCCAATAATTTTTTTTATCAATGTTGGGAAAAATCTCGCTGAAAACTTCAGACGCAACAATATATCTCACAAAACCAATTTTATTCTCAACCACGAGTACAGTCATTTGTAATGCTAGATACCGACGAAAAAGAGGTAGAACGTATCATCCTTGGGTTAAAAGATAACTGTGCCGTTGGGTGGGATAATATCTCCAATAGATTTTTGAAAAAATTCAAACATATACTTGTACCGCCTTTAGCACATATTTTTTCACAGTGTCTTACTAACGGTATCTTCCCTAAGTGTCTTAAAAAGGCTGTAGTCATACCAATTTATAAATCGGGTAGTAAAGAACAAGTAACAAACTACAGGCCTATATCACTTCTATCCTCGTTGTCAAAAATCCTTGAAAAAATTATCAACACCCGCCTTATAAAGTATCTAGAAAATAACGATATTTTATCGAACAAGCAATTTGGTTTTAGATCGAAGCTATCAACAGCAGATGCGGTACACCAACTGACAGACTATGTAGCCCAAGAGCTCGATAAGGGTAACCAGACATTATGTATATTCCTAGATTTGGCCAAGGCCTATGATACAGTGTATGTACCTTCCTTACTACAAAAGCTAGAAGCAATAGGCGTAAGGGGAATTCAGCTTAAACTTTTCACAGACTACATAAGCGACCGTACCCAATGTGTTAGAATAGGCAACGTTGTCAGCGATGAACAGAAAAGCACTAATTTCGGAATTCCTCAAGGCGGGACCCTCAGTTCTACCCTTTTTTGGTTTATATAAACGATCTTTGCAGTTTAAATCTGGAACATGGCAAATTACTGTCATATGCTGATGACACTGCAATTTTATTTTCCGCCCCAAACAAGATAGAGCTGCACGAATTTGCTCAGCGAGGTTTTGATAAGGTAAATAATTGGCTAACAAATAATCTACTAACACTAAACGCGGATAAAACAAAATACATATACTTTTCTATGCGTAAATCTAAGCAATCTACAACTAACCAGCATCTATATGCACACACGTGCACAAATCCTACAGCCTGTCTAGACAACTGCCCAACCATAGAAAGAGCAAATGACATCAAATATTTAGGTGTTATTATTGATGACACACTGTCCTTTCGGCTACACATCAAAAACCTAGTAAACAGACTTCGTAAGTTGATTTATGTGTTCAAAATATTACGGTATATCGTAGATACTAAATTAATAAAGCAAGTGTATAAAGCTCTGTGTCAATCAATAATTACATACTGTATCACATCATGGGAGGTGCTACTAAGACATTAATGCTTTCTGTAGAAAGAGCACAAAGAGCCATTCTGAAGGTCGCAACATTTCGTCCATTTCTCTTCCCTACGAAACTGCTCTATAAAGCCTGCAACATTCTATCAGTAAGACAACTATTTATTTTGAACACGACACTAAAACAGCACAAAAATCTTTCCTACTGCACTGAGATTACTAACAAGAGACGTAAGGATATCGTATGTAGCTCACTGGCACAGACAAAACATGCTTTCACAAGCAGATTTTTCATATTTCTTGGTCCAATACTACAACCGACTAAATAGATTGCTATCTATTTACGACCAAAATGTTTATAACTGTAAACAAACTGTCTGTGAATATTTGCTAACACTGTCATATGAGGAAACTGAACATTTGATATTAGTTATAAAATAGTAAAGAAATTTCATACCTATCTTTTTAATAAGCAAAGTAGTTCATATATTTACCGATTTTATTGTTTAGTTTTATTATCTTCGATAATGTAACTCTTAGTTAAAATAGGCAATTTTCGCGCCTGAAACACAGGTTCTACCTAGTTCAGGCTGATAAAATTAATATACCTGTGTATAGCTGTAAGAAAATATTGTATAGTTAAGATCTATGTTATTGAAATAAATTTTTATTTTTATTTTATTTATTTTATTTTAAGGCTCTCGAACAACAGAGGCCAATAACAACACGCAAATACAACACCAAGAAGGCAAAGTGGCCAAACTTTATGTCACGACTAAAATCTTCCCTTAAAGAAAGAAACATCACGCCGGAGTCAGTGGGGAAATGTGAAAGTCCTCTAGAACTCGAGTCGATGATTACGAGCTACACATCTAGTATACACGAAGCCTGCGAACACACTATTCCATTAGTAAGCTCGCCGAAGGAAATCCAACCCCCCCATGGTATACCAAAACGCTCGAAAATCTGAAGAAAGAAGTTCTCAGAAGAAAGAGAAGGATCAGGAATGCCGCCCCTGACAGAGTTGAACTTGTAGTCGAAGAGTACCAAATTGCTCGGCAAGACTACAAGGAAAAAGTCAAACAAGCTCAGACGGAAAGTTGGAAGGAGTTCTGCACGAATCAGGAGAAAGAAAGTATGTGGGACAAGATCTACAGAGTGATGAGAAAAACTTCGACGAGACAGGAAGAAATACTCCTAAGAGATACCGAAGGTAACACTCTATCCCCGCAACTATCAGCAGAACTACTTGCCAAAACTTTCTATCCCGACGACTCTGAGAGCACAGACCAACCGTGTCATGCAGAGCTACGGGAGCAAACGATGGAAACGCCTATAGGCTTACCGGAAAATGATCCACCATTCACATCAGCGGAACTGGAATCAGTATTGAGAACTCTGAAACCGAAAAAAGCCCCGGTACAGACGGGCTAACCGCTGATATTTGCACAGCAGCCATACGTTGCGAATGGGAGGTTTTCTTGGCGATAGCAAACAAATGCTTGTCACTGAAACACTTCCCAAGCAATGGAAAGAGGCGCACGTGGTCATATTACGAAAACCCGGTAAGACAGATTACACACATCCAAAATCTTACCGCCCCATAGGTCTTCTGTCCGTTCCCGGAAAAATCGTGGAAAAGCTTCTGGCAAACCGACTCCAATGGCATCTCCTCCCAACCATCAGTAGGAAACAGTACGGCTTCATGCCCCAAAGAGGCACCGAGGACGCCCTCTATGATCTGGTAGAGCACATCAAAAAGGAGTAGACAGTAAAGACACCGTACTCCTAATCTCCCTGGATATAGAAGGCGCTTTCGACAATGCATGGTGGCCCGCCCTCAAAAATCAATTAGCGAAGAAGAGGTGCCCAACAAACCTCTACGACATGGTAAACTCATACCTCAGCGGCCGTAAAATCAAGGTCAACTATGCAAGAGCAGTCTATGAGAAGGAAACAACCAAGGGATGCGTCCAAGGGTCCATCTGTGGACCAACCTTTTGAATGTGATCCTAGACTCGTTACTGCGAATGCTAGAAGCTGAGGGAGTATACTGTCAAGCATTCGCGGACGACGTCGTTCTCGTATTTACAGGCAGTCCGAACATCATCGAACAGCAAGCGGGCAGGGCGCTGAGCATGACAGTGGAATGGGGTAAAATCAACAAACTCAACTTTGCAGCGCATAAAACCAACGCGATGCTTTTCACAAAAAGTTGAAGTACGAACCTCCAAACATAGTCATGTCTGGCGTCCGGCTCAACCTGGTCGAGGAAGTCAAACTGCTAGGCCTACTGATCGACCGACGGCTCAACTTTAAAGCACATGTGACCGCCCAATGTAAAAAGTGGCGAACATTTATAAACAGCTAGCATGTGCAGCGAAGGTGACCTGGGGATTAAATGGCGAAATCACGAGAACTATCTACGTCGCTGTGGTGGAACCTATCATCATGTATGCCTCAAGTGTATGGGCGCAAGCGGCAGACTTCGAGGAAAACAAGTCTCAGTTGAACGCTATCCAAAGAGGTTTTGCCCAAAAATCTGTAAGTCTTACCGTACTGTTTCTCTGAAAGCAGCACTTGCTCTTTCCGGACTGCTTCCCTGGATCTGAGAATACAGGAAGCGGCAAATTTGTACAGAGTAAAAAAAAACTCCCAAGACTACCTCCCACCAGAAGTGGAACTCGAACGGAATGTTAACTGCCTGGACCAACCTCATCCGTCAACGCAGTTTTCCGTAGAGTACGAGCTCCTAGAAGACACCTCAATCTTCCACAAGGGCCTCAAATTTATACTGATGGCAGTAAAATTGAAGGTAAAGTCGGAGCTGCTCTAACATGGTGGGAGAATGGCAGAGAGGTCAAGAACTCGACCTTCAAGCTCCACTCCGAATGCACAGTCTTTCAATCGGAACTTTATGCTCTTTACCGGGCAACTCAAATGGCGTTAAAGAGCAAGGACCCGAAGTCAATGTCCTGAGTGACTCCCGATCTTCACTCGAACTGCTAAGTAACCCAAAACGAGCCACCCCTTGGTTAAGTGCGTAAAGGAAAACATTGGACAGATAAATGCTGAAGGAGATCTCTTCGTCTTTTCTGGGTGAGAGCGCATGTTGGCACCGTCGGCAACGAAAGAGCCGACGAACTGGCCAAATCGGCGGCACTCACGGAGTCACCCAGGGACTACGAGGGGATCCCCTGTCCTACGTCAAAAGGAAAATCCGTGAAGAATCGGTCAAGAAATGGCAGGATCGATATGAGACCTCGGACACCGGAAAAGTCACCCAGACGTTCCTCCCCGATATAGCAAACGCATATCGGGTGATGAGAACCACGAAACTGACTCCTTCCAGGTACAAGCGTTGACGGGACACGGAGGAATAGCAGATTACCTGTACAGATTTAAGCTCAAGAACAGTCCGGCATGCGAGTGTGACCCCGACCAACCCGAAACGGTCTGGCACGTGCTAGTCGATTGTCCCCGATTCATGGTCGCAAGACATGAGCTCGAATCTATGATCGACAGAAGGCTGGTTGTCTCGGATCTCCACAACATCTTAGTAGATCCAGACAACAGAACACGGCTCCTGTCCTTCATGGAGAGCTCATTCCGCATAGCGGCCATGAGAAACTCCACTAACTCAAATACGCGCCCTCCATCGCCACCACACCCTGCCCCGCTGTCTGTAGACGCCACGTGGCATGCGGTTTCCGCCCAACATAACTCCTCGAAGAGCATCTCCGTCAAACAACTACTGGAGAACGCAGACCGAGGAGAAGCAGGGATCCGTATCCGCGGAGTGGCTCTCTTCATGGACAGCAACAAAGAAAGATTCGAATAAGCTTTTGCTTCGCCTGGGAACGGAAACGAGCCCGTTTGTCACCTGGATTGTCTTGCCTGCTCAATGGGAGTACCGCAAAAGTCACAATGAAGCGGAAAACCTACGACGCCATGCCGGTGTGCGAGGTAGACGGCCACCGATTTCGGTTGGTGCGATCGAAAAACAAAACGATTGCACTAATAGAGTACTCGGAAGGTCGGACGCCTTTCACACAGGCAAGTGCGCTGCTCGCACATCTGAGCAGAAATGCAGGTGAAGCACCCCGGGTGATAAGCGTGGATGCGATGGCAATCGAATATTCAAGAGCAAGAGTCGCAGACCGGCTGGGTTGCATTGAGGCCTCTAAACATCATGAGATTGTCGTATACGAAGACAGGGAGAAAATCTGAGCTTCCTCAGAGCCCCTTCGCACGACCAAACAAATGCAACCGATAGCTGGGGACATCCTGTTCCTAGTTCGACCATCCAAACCGGCTCCGAAAGAGCACAGCAGAAGGCAGCCGCGGAAAAAGCCTCAGCCAATCTAACTGGCAGCCGAGGCACCAACACGGCGTTCGTGACTGCCTTCAACGCAGCAGCAAGGAGCGTACTCCGAATCACATCCCATTCATCACCCCTTGACGTCAAAGACCCCAAAGCAGCTTCACAGCAACAAATGAGCCGAACGAGAGCCGACATGGGACAGGTGGAACCGCCCCGCTATGTCACGGCTTCGGAGCCGCGGAGCCATGCACGTAACGCCTTCATCGAATTCATAGCCACACTGAGCGCGACACGACAAGTCAACCTCAAGACCTGCGAAAACATCATGCAGTCCTATAGGCTAGGAAGTGAAAGCCTTTTAAAGGCGAAACTCGAGGAGGCCGAAGCAGCCATTTACAATAATGTCACTTCCCGGGTCATCAAGGGAACCATGACAGGACAGTATATGGCAGCTTACAGTGCAGAAAATGGCTTCGTGACACTGAACGAGAGAGAGAGAGCGCGCGGGAGTGCCTGTTTATGCGACACCACCAAACGACCCAATTGTAGTTACTGCCCGATGCACCAAGATTATGCTGGACGATAAGATCCTAGAGATGGCCAAGACCATCGAAGGGAACGGAAACGTCAAAGCAGGTTGGGAAAATTGGGAGGTACCGAGAATACAGTGGGTCAACGGAGTTCCAGGATGTGGAAAAACAACATGGGTGATTAGACACTTCGACGTGGACAAGGACGCCATCATCACTACAACAACTGAGGCAGCAAAAGATCTAAGAGAAAAGCTATCGCACCGAATCGGAAACCTGGTCAAAACCAGAGTGCGAACCATGGCTTCTGCTCTGGTAAATGGTTTCGGTAGAGAAAGTTTCAGCCGCCTCATGGTGGACGAAGCTCTCATGAACCATTTTGGAGCCATTGTGATGGCTTCAAGGCTGTCTGGTGTTGGTGAAATTGTCCTCATTGGAGACGTCAATCAGTTGCCTTATATCGACAGGGAAAATCTCTTCGAAATGAGGTATCATCGCCCGAACCTGGTAACAAAGATCAGCCAGGAGTTGCTCTGCACACATCGAAACCCAATGGATGTCGCATATGCGCTGAGGGAAATATACTCCGGTATGTACTCCTCAGCGCCCCGAATAAAGTCCCTAGAGCAAAGAAGATATAAGGGAGCGCAAATACCCAACAACATACCAAACACCCTCTTCTTGGTTCACACTCAAGAGGAGAAGGAGACCCTGACAAACCAGGGTTATGGGTCAGGCACCGGGTCACGCATCCTTACCATCCATGAAGCTCAGGGACTAACATACGAGTCGGTAATCGCAATCAAAACCAAGGCAAACATGAAGCTGCACGAGAGCGTACCCCATGCGGTTGTTGCAATCTCACGGCACACGGGGACCTTCACATACTACGCTGACGACACCGACGACGCCATCGGTCGTTTCGTGCGGCGAGCGTGGGCTGCATCACCAAAGACCATCCGAGATTTCAACCTACAGATGGCCATCAGGGACAGAAATGCGGCCGTTGTGGAGGCTCTGGGCCGGGAGGAGGCAGCTTAGGCAAATGGCAAAAGGCAATTAGGCAAACACTCGATGTCGAGTCGATTACTAGCGGAATCCCAGCCGGTAGTGATCGGCTCTACAGACGAGCACTAGAATTAGATATTAAATGTACCCAACTCCCTCCTATTTTCCTCTTCTTCTCCTTATCCAAAATATGTGTAAAAATTAATAATATATAATTGTAATGACAAAGATCACGGACCCCGGAGTCTGTGGAGTGGCTAATTTAAATAAAAAAAAAAAAAAAAAAAACAGGGGACTTTTAATAATCGTATCTCAAAATCAGATCTTAATCCATGATAATCGACAGATATAAGACAAGTATTTAGTTCAAAACAGTTAAAAATAGCTACCAGTTACATCGAGTCGCATAATATTTCGTTAAGTTCATCTGAATTAACACTTCGTAATATTTTTAAAATGTTGCTTTATTATATATTTTTTATATCGACGCTTATATATAGTGCGGCAAGCGACGCTGATAAGTGTGTAAGCTTCACTTACGAAGATGGTTTCGACGTCATGTTCAGGGATAACGTAGGCCCTTGTGCCTCTGTATTGCGGCCTTGGGGTGAGAAATCATATTCTCAAAGTTCTATAAACGCTCCTCATGAATACAGCACAAAGCACATTTCCCCACAAAATGAATTCAGTTGTGCATCTTCGTTTTTGTTCACCATGTCCGAGAACGGAGTGGTTGAAGTGACTGTCTACATGTCCGGAGATACCCCGAGGGAACAGCTGGTTGTTGTGGTGAACCAATACCAGAGTTTGAATAATTATGTGTCTGTTGGAAGCGTCTTCTTGCATCCTGAGGGCGAAAACTTCGTCAAAGGTTGGAGCACGCACAGGATCTCTGTAGGAGGAAGTGGAACATTCCAAGGATATGTAAGTATGAAAAAATCAAACAAACCACATGTTTAGTCACACATAAATTATTACAGCAGTTGCTCTGGAAGCGCTTAATGGTCACAAATGACCCTGTTGTCACGTAGTTTTGCGTGTTGTTGTTGGCTGATTAGGCTAACGTAGAGCTTGCATAATCGATTCCATCTGTTGTGTTCGTTAAAATTAAGATCCCAAATGACGTGGGAATACACGCACTGCACGACAGGAACCTCAACTTTGCTGACGTGGCCCCATGGGAGCTATCGATATGACGATCAATATGTATGTATATATGTATGTATATTTATTCATAACCATTTATGTTGCATGTCAAACTTAAAATACAGTACGTATATGAAAAATCATATCAGTATATCCGAGAATTAATTATTATAAACAATCAATCAATAAATAATAAATTACAATAACTTAAACTTAGAGATATAATCTCTTAGATCTCTGGGTGACGAGTGCAGTGCAGTGCTAGGTAATTAATTATTTGGACTTTTCATGTTCCAATAGCTGCGTGTCACTGTGTTGTTATGTGGCTGCCATTTTGCTTACCATCAGGCACATGTCTAGCTCGTCTCGTCACTCTAAATTATAAAAAAAACTAAAGAAACTTTCAGTATTTTATCGAACTCATAGAATGCCTGTTCGATAAGCCAGTCTTTCAGTTTGCGCTTATATGCTCCTTTCGAGGGCGCATCGCCCACGTCATGTGGCAACCTGTTGTAGATGATTGGCGCTGTGGCGTGAACCAGCTTGCCGGTCCGAGTGAGCGTGCACGGCACGGCGTGCACCCGGCCCGCGTGCCGCACCGCGTGCTGCGGCCTCGACTCTCCAAAGCGTGTGTACTCCTCTAGGTGGTCCCGCGCATACATCGCCGCCTGGTAGCACACCAGGCTCGGGACGGTGAGAGTTCGCAACGATTTGAAGAATCGAAGCGCAGACGTTTCCTCCGGCACTCACACTATTGTTCGTACAGCTCGTTTTTGCATTATGAAGACGCGCTCCCAATCGGCAGCACGTCCCCACAGCTCGATACCGTATTGAATGTGCGAGTGCACGGAAGCGTAATATCACTGTCGGACCATCTTTCTGGGTAATAGTGCGGATATACACCACATCGCTAAACATGCCCGTCCAAGTTTGACACATAAACTATCGATGTGATCTGCCCACATCAACGATTTGTCCAGTACAAACCCAACAAAAGCGGCCGACTATATCTGCTCCATCTCCAAGCATCCAAAATTAACTTTCAGTGGTCTGTACGAACGCCCGGAGTGGTTGAAGTGGATAAAATGCGTTTTCTTGGCATTTAGCATCAATCTATTGATGGTAAACCAGGTGTTAAGGCCACTCGCTACTACATTCCGCTTCCTCTCGAGTTGGTCCACGGTAGGAGCAGCGACAACAACTGCAACGTCATTACGAGAACATGTCCTTCCTCAATGTTTTCCGGGAGGTCGTTAAGTAGGAGTGAAAACATGAAGTTGGAGAGTGAGGATCCTTGCGCCACTCCAATAACTGTTTCAAGGGGCTCTAACCTCACTCTGCCTCCATGTCCCACCACGACCTAACATCGGTCCGCCATAAAGTCGCTGTGCAGGTTTAGTCCAGTACCATTCACACCATAGTGCCTCATCTTGGCCACCTTTTACGTGTTTTAACGCAGGAGGATATTTACCTTTATTATAGCACTGGTTATAGAGGCTTAATGAAATAGGTGGCATCGATTCTGCCACATAACACAGCAATTTAGTTGAGACATCGTAAGCGTCTCTCGAATTTTCCCGCGCCACACCTTTTCTTATTATGCGAAATATCTCAGCCGGTGTGAAAGGTTTAATCTTAAAGCAGCGGTCGGCGGGCGCGCGCGCCGCGACTAGCGCAGCTGTCGCCGCCACAACATCAGCCCTCGGTGCTCCGGACGACGCAGCAATGTCTACGAAATACGCATTTAACATAGTTAACCTCAGTTTTGGTTAGAAATTTAGACCCTTCCGGTAGAAGGAACAGTTCAGTAAAGTCATGACGCTCCCTGGACCTGCCAGTTTGTGAGTTCACGACGTCGCACATAGTTTTAACCACATTGTCTGATTTATATATTTATACATATCAATAAATTTGTTTAAAAAAACAATACATTTATATCAAATATAAAAATTAACATCGCCGCAAAGTTTCTAGCTTATCGTTTAACGGATGAATATGTGCAGCTCTAAGATAAAGAATAGTATATGTAAACTCTTTGGTGCAGCTGATCTGCATCGTTTAATACCGTTTCTCCCTCTTTTTTATCAAATTATTTGTACTTCAATAAACTATCTATTTTCGTACAAAAAATTAAACCGACTTCAAAACCACAAATAGGCACTCAAAAGCGAAAAATAAATTAAAATCATTATAATGAGCGCTACTCACTCATCTATATGAATCAATTTGAATATGAAGGTCATATTTAAAAAATCACCATACCTATAGTAAAATGTTGAATGTAATTATTTGTCATTAAAATTTCTACGCTTACAAGAGCAACCATTTTTTTTAAGTTGTAAAATCTTAAATCACCCCAATTCATTTAACTGTTTTGTGTAGTGTATTTACTGATTTTAACATGCCAATTTTTTCAGGTATCGTTCTTGGGTATGGCTGGAGAAGACTCAACAGTTTTAGTTGACTCCTTCCGCTACATTCCTCCGACGACCAAAGACGTTGACTGTCATTTGTATAGCGGAATACCACAGGCGATTACACCCACAACCAGAGTGTTTGGGCAAAAGGGACCATCTAAAATCAGGGAGATGGTCGTCACAGAAACGATAAATGTACCACAGATGCGTATCGAAGTAGAAGCAGGAACACCTCAAGGCGTAACCACAAGAACTAATTCTTTTGCACACACACATATATTTACATCAGACAGAACAACAGCTGTCACAGTGACAACGGTCACAACGTCCCCACGCAGTTCTATGGGCGAACTTCTTGAATCTCGAACAGAAGCCGAAGGAAGCGCATGCGAAGACGTACTAAGTAACAACTCTACAGGCTATAAAGAGGAATATTCACTTTTACACTCAATTAATTCACTTGGAGTAGCGCCATCTCCTGCTCATTTTCATACACGAACAAATACTGACACATACACGATTACTCATAAATTTACCGAATCGTTTTCCGAAACAGTCACAGATGATACTTTAAAAAATACACCTCTAGGCACTTTCTCAACAGACGCACAACAATCTTCACTTGCTTATAATGACACAACATTCACTCAAACTCAAACAACTTTGAACTTAGAAACAGAGACGAGTTCAAGCTCATCCCGTACTTCTAGTTCATTCACAACCACTACTTTAGTGAGTCAAAACATCCTAAGTACTCATGTTCACACTCACACCAACACCCATCGGCGCGTCCACAATCACACCCATACTCTGACACACACTCACATCCATAGCAACGGGCACATTCACATTCACACACACACGCACATTGTGCACCATAGTATTGTTCACACACACGTGACTACACACACACACAACCATACTCTCAGACGTTAATTAGTAATGTAGATACACAATAGAAACTGATACAATAGAATTGCAATTTCTTTGTCGTCACTTTAAAATGTATGACAAACTAGTATCAGATATACAGTTAAACATTTCGAACTTGAAAATATTTTAATATTTTGTATATATTTTGTAAAAAAATAAAAGGACGGAAAAGTTATAATATATTTAAAAAAAGGAGACGGCATGATGCTTGTTCAAAATTTAAATAATACAATTACTAAGTTAGTACTTCTGTACAAGCTGGTTGTATAAGTACTCGTATTTTTAATACATTAAAATTGTATTCAATCGCATCAACAAAAAATTATAATTGTATGTCTTGAATCATGCTATATGCAACTCCAAAATCTTTTGTCTTACGTTGTTTTTTAAATGATTAAAAGCATTTGATGAAGAATATGTTTCTGTCTTCCAACCCATCATGTGTATATTCTTAAAGATTTGACTTTACTTTTGTAAGACAATCTTGGCTGTGGAATGTGTTGCCTGGCCGGGTTTTTCCTCATGATTACAATCTTAGTGCCTTCAAATCGAGAGTGGATCGGTTTCTTCTAGCTTCTAGGTAAACACGCTCCATCGTAGACCGCATCGTCGCTTAACATCAGGCGTGCGGTCAAGTGCAAACCTAAAAAATAAAATATGACGATTACAGAATCATAATCATTTAGTTAAATTTTACAACCCATTTTATTTTATCTCAAATTCGAATGTATCAAATTTATGCCTTAACTTCACAATAATTACGTAAGAAATATTTGTATGACAATACTTTTATAACTACGAGTATTTAAGGCAGCTGGCTATAACAAAATATTGATCAACTAGCTGCGCTCTGCAATTTTATTTGCGAAGTTGACGTTCCCGTTATTTTTTCGTTATAAAAAGTAGATAATGTATTATTCCAAACTATAATTTAACTGTGTAAATATAGAAACTACGAGTACATTTTTTAAGATTACCCGTTTACTATTTATTTATATATAACTAGCTACATCCCGGGGTATTTACCCGCGGCCTCTTTGTGCATTATGTCTGTTGTTAACAAAACATCTAGGCTGTGGAATGCTTTGACTGAGTAGATTTTTTCACTTAAGTTTACTTTATCGAATCGCTTGGCTGTTTGTATTGGAATGTCGACTTTAATACTTCTACGATAAATTTCACACGAGGATTGTAATACTTAGACGTGAAAAGTTTGTGTTACAGATTAATCAGGGGACTTTTAATTATCTTATCTCAAAATCAGATCTCTATCCATGATAATCGGCAAAGACAAAGCAAGTGTTTGGTTCAAAACACTTAAATATAGCTATCAGTTACATCGAGTCGCATAATATTTCGTTAAGTTCATCTGAATTAACACTTCGTAATATTTTTAAAATGTTGCTTTATTATATATTTTTTACATTGACGCTAATTTATAGTGCGGCAAGCGACGCTGATAAATGTGTAAGCTTCACTTACGAAGATGGTTTCAACGTCATGTTCAGGGATAACGTAGGCCCATGTGCCTCTGTATTGCGGCCTTGGGGTGAGAAATCATATTCTCAAAGTTCTATAAACGCTCCTCATGAATTCAGCACAAAGCACATTTCTCCACAAAATGAATTCAGTTGTGCATCTTCGTTTTTGTTCACCATGTCCGAGAACGGAGTGGTTGAAGTGACTGTCTACATGTCCGGAGATACCCCGAGAGAACAGCTGGTTGTTGTGGTGAACCAATACCAGAGTTTGAATAATTATGTGTCTGTTGGAAGCGTCTTCTTGCATCCTGAGGGCGAAAACTTCGTCAAAGGTTGGAGCACGCACAGGATCTCTGTAGGAGGAAGTGGAACATTCCAAGGATATGTAAGTATGAACAAATCAAACAAAATACATGTTTAGTTACAAATTATTACAGCAGTTGCTCTGGAATCGCTTAATGGTCACAAATGACCCTGTTATCACGTAGTTTTGCGTGTTGTTGTTGGCTGATTAGGCTAACGTAGAGCTTGCATAATCGATTCCATCTGTTGTGTTCGTTAAAATTAAAATCCCAAATGACATGGAAATACACGCACTGCACGACAGGAACCTCATCTTTGCTGACGTGGTCCCATGGGAGCTATTGATACGATGATCAATTTATTTATATCAAATATGAAAATTAACATCGCCGCAAAGCTTTTCGCTAATCGTTTTAACGGATGAATATGTGCAGCTCTAAGATAAAGCATAGTATTTGTAAACTCTTTGGTGCAGCTGATCTGCATGGTCTGATAACGTATTCCCCTTTATTATCGGATTATTCGTACTCGAAAAAGTTACCTTCTTTCGTTATTGCCGTTACAAAAACTCGATTGGGGAGGCTCGACTACACTAGTTACTACACGCACCATCGCTGAACATCAAGCGAGATGACGATCAAGTTCATTTGAACTTGATCGTCGTGTGGGTGTCAGTGACAAACCTCATGTGAAACCTAAAATTAAAACTACCCACAGGACAAGCCTAGCTTAGTGTGGGTGTTTTTGAAACTATGGGTATTTTGTATTACACTAATAAATAAGATATCTCTGTATTTCCTATGCTTATTTGTTATTTTATTTGAAATAAATTTGATTTGAAGTGCAAACCTATCATCGTTAAGAAAAATGAAAATCATGACGATAATATTTTTAAGCTTTTTAACATCTTTTGTAATATAATAAATTATGTGTGTTACTGTATGAATAAAATTGGATTTAAAGGTAATATTTAAGAAATGGCCAAATGGTAAAATATAATTTTGCAGATGCATGTAATTATTTGCTATCAAAATTTCTACACTTACAAGAGTAACCATTTGTTTTAACTATAATAGGTTCGCACTCTCGTGAGTTCGACCACCATCTCGCCTGATGATTAATAAAAAAAAGTAGTAAAACCTTAAATCATCCCAATACATTTAATTGTTTTGTGTAGTGTATTTACTGATTTTAACATGCCAATTTTTTCAGGTATCATTTTTGGGCATGGCTGGAGAAGACTCAACAATTTTAGTTGATTCCTTTCGTTACATTCCTCCGATGACCAAAGACGTTGACTGTCATTTGTATAGTGGAATACCACAGGCGATTACACCCACAACCAGAGTTTTTGGGCAAAAGGGACCATCTAAAATCAGGGAGATGGTCGTCACAGAAACGATAAATGTACCACAGATGCGTGTCGAAGTAGAAGCAGGAACTCCTCAAGGCGTAACCACAAGAACTAATTCTTTTGCACACACACATATATTTACATCAGACAGAACAACAGCTACCACAGTGACAACGGTCACAACGTCCCCACGCAGTTCTATGGGCGAACTTCTGGAATCTCGAACAGAAGCCGAAGGAAGCGCATGCGAAGACGTACTAAGTAACAACTCTACAGGCTATAAAGAGGAATATTCACTTTTACACTCAATTAATTCACTTGGAGTAGCGCCATCTCCTGCTCATTTTCATACACGAACAAATACTGACACATACACGATTACTCATAAATTTACCGAATCGTTTTCCGAAACAGTCACAGATGATACTTTAAAAAAATACACCTCTAGGCACTTTCTCAACAGACGCACAACAATCTTCACTTGCTTATAATGACACAACATTCACTCAAACTCAAACAACTTTGAACTTAGAAACAGAGACGAGTTCAAGCTCATCCCGTTCTTCTAGTTCATTCACAACCACTACTTTAGTGAGTCAAAACATCCTAAGTACTCATGTTCACACTCACACCAACACCCATCGGCGCGTCCACAATCACACCCATACTCTGACACACACTCACATCCATAGCAACGGGCACATTCACATTCACACACACACGCACATTGTGCACCATAGTATTGTTCACGTACACGTGACTACACATACACACAACCATACTCTCAGACCTTAATAAGTAATGTAGATACACAATAGAAACTGATATTATAAAATTGCAATTTCTTTATTGTCACCCAATAATGTATCACAAACTAGTATCAAAAGCACAGTTAAACATTTCGTATATCAAAAATGTTTTTAAATTTTGGATAAAAATGAAAAGGACGGAATAGATATAACATATTTTAAAAACATGAGACGGCATGAGGCTCTTTCAAAATTTAAATAATATGAATACTAAGTAAGTGCTTCTGTGCAAGCTGATTGTATAAGTACTCGTATTTTTATTACAATGAAATTATATGTAATTGCATCAATAAAAACATTATATTATTTTATATATATTATTTGTTTTACGTTGTTTTGTGAATGATTAAAAGCTTTTGATGAAGAATATGTTTCTGTCTTTATTTACAAATTTCCAACCCATCGTGTGTATGTTTTAAGAGATTTGACTCTACTTTTGTATGAAGATCTTGGAAAAAGCCATCAAGCTACGCATTCCGGCGTATTTGCATTCTGCAACGAAAGCTTAAGTTACTACTTATGAAAGCAGATCAGCTATAAGAAAGTCCCTCTACAATCAAATCCGCCATATCAAAAATCAAAAACCCCAAAGGTGCGAACAGTACTACATATAAGAGATAATTTACGCACAATATGAGAGATACCTAGTTTTTTATATTAATTAGAGTAGCTTTATTCAGATACTACCTCAACAAAAGAAACTTACAACGCGAACGCGACTGAGTCTTTCTTCCATCATACATTTTATTTTAAATGATAGGGAAATTAATTGGAATACTGATGTATAGATTTTGTTTAACATGATTGGCACATAAAATTCCATTAGTCACATTAGTGTCCACTTTCTATATTTTATGAAACTTTACATTTTACTAATGTTAGACCAGATAATATATTGTAACTGACAGGTTGAATCAGATTACACTGTATATTTTGTGAGAGTTCTTTGATTAGGTATACAAATATTAAATTTTATACATGTTGACATTTTTTTTTTCACATTCACATTATTTTGTTCAATACATATTGAATTATTATTGTTTGATTATTCTATACATAATGACATTCTTTGACATTGCTCACACGGCTGAACTGCAAGAGTTACTACCGCAAGACCTTGGATTTAAACTACATTATTGTCAAAGTCCATAATAGCATCCTGCTGAAGCACAAGACGTTGGCGTAATTGTGATCACCAACCATACCACACTTACATAGCACAACTAGATAGAAGCCAGAAACTGATAAACGATGAATGACATGACATTTAATATGATACAACCGAATAAAGCAAAATATGAAAATGAAAAAAAAAATGAAAAGAAGAAGAAGAATTTATTCGCTGACTAATATTATCATTATATAAATTCACACCAATGGAAACTGTGTTGCCAGACATATTGCATGCCTCTAAAAGAGGCCAGTTTGTATGGGTCAACTATTAAAATGTTTTGTATCACCTTATCTTACCTGCAAACAGTAATATAGATTTTTGTATTTGTATTTATTCTACATTGTAGGTATTTCTATTTGTTTTTACTTAAACTATGTGAGCAAGTATGTTGAAAAGATATTTTCAACACACTTGCTTACTGTGGCCCTAATTTCAGCACAATCAGGCTTATAATGATACCTTTACTCAAATTACTATTACTCACAAGTCACTTCTAGGGTTTTTTATTTGATGAGTTGTTTTGTTCTTTAAAAGTTTGGACACAAAAAACATCGTGTTCAACAGAACAAATTAATTAATGTAGCTATTGCTTGGTCACTTCATGCGACTTCGTATTTAAATGGATAAAGTCAACGTTAAATTTATCATTTCTTTGTACGTTTGTGTAAAAATAAAGCTTTCACTCAAATATTAATTTTGATTTTCTTTGTAATAACTTAAATATAAACTTTAAATTCCACTTTTTGTACGTGTCTGTTTAGACGCGTGTCTAAAACGCTATCCGCAAATAGACAAAAAAGAAACAATGTTTTTAGTCTGTGGCTGGTCGGCATTGTTAGTTAGAAATGTTTTCCTGCCATAACAAAACATTTTCACAACTCGTTTTCAGTGTTGAAATTATTGTTTAATTCACAAATTTGTTGAAAAACGTCGTACGACACACGTGTGAATTAATGATTACAGTCCTCGGCTATCTTTAGAGATTAATAGCGCCTCAGCAGTAATCACCAACTTTACACACTCGTGCCATAACCTACTGTAACATATTGTATCCACGATCCGTCGGGACGTTAGAACGTGATTGAGCAACAAACATCCAAACATTTACCATCGACGACTATAACATTATTATATAGAACCTACAGAGCTGTGTTTTATATTGATATCTAAATAATATAGCAATAAAAACCAATCAATGTTTTTTTATAATTTCGCTATATTTGTTAACGTAAATTCAATTGTCAATTGCGCCTAAGAGTGTGGTTATGTGTATGTGTGGTCACGTGAACGTGAACAATACTATGGTTGACAATATGTGTATGGGTGTGAATGTGAATGTGACCATTGCTATGGATATGAGTGTGCGTTAGAGTGTTGGTGTGGATATGAATACGTCTGTGGGTGTAAGTGTGAGTATGAGTATGAATATTTACAATAGTACTAGATACCAACCCAGTAATGGTGCTTGTGCTTGTGGTAAGTTGCACATTTGAGTTTGTTTGTGTTTCTAAATTTAAAGTTGTTTCTGTTTGAGTAAAAGTTGTGTAGTTATATGTTAGTGTAGATTTCTGTGCATGTGTCGAAAGCGTGTCGAATAGAATATCTGTAAAAGTATCATTTGTATGGGCACTGGTGAATGTCTCACTAAATTGTTGCTTAAACGTTTCAGTGTGTGAATGTGTTTTTGTCCGAAAAATTGACAATAATTGCGCTTTTGAAAGTGTATTAATTATGGGTGAAAGTGTGTATATTTGTTGATAACCACTGGAGCTACTATCGAGGACATCCTGGAAAGAATGAACACGAGTGTCTGACAAAAAATTATGATGCAAATTATCTCTACGTGTTTGTACAGAATTGCGTGGTGCTGGTGTGTGTGTGTTTACTTGTACAGATGTACCCCTGTTTGTTGTAAATATATGTGTATGTGCGAATGTGTTTGTTCTTGTTGATACGCCTACAGGAGTTTCTGCTTCGACACCCGATGAGGGTGTCTTTGTGGTTTCGGTGCCAGTCATTTCTGTAGTTGTAGCTGTAGGAGTAGTTGTTTTAATTGATTCAGTGGTTTTGGTTGTCAGGATTGTTGGCTCTGGCAGTAGCGGTTCATCGTAGAGTGGACAATCATCGCTGTCTATTGTTGGAGGAATATATCGGAAAGAGTCAACCAAAACTATAGATTCTGGTCCGGCCATACCCATGAATGATACCTGGAAATTCAATACGGACAACATTAAACATTAAACACTGTTACTGCAGAAGATAACCTGACTTCTGTAAGTACAACCTAAATACTATGTGACAACTAAAACACAGTAATTTAGAAAGTCAAAGTACTTTATTCATAAATGTACAATTTACACGTCAATTAATAAAAAATGAAAACAAAAGAAAGAGCATACAAATTGTATACATTTTCAAAGTTTGAAACGACTTCTGTATTACAATAATTATTGTACAGAATAATGTCTTTATTGCAATTGTAATAACCTATGTCAAATTCATTTATTTCCATTTTTATGGTAATTTTGCTATCACTCTCTAAAAATTCGCTGTAACTATAAAAAGTTTGATCGATAAGCCAGCACTTTAATCTGTTTTTGAAGCTGCCGAAACTTGGGGCCGATATAACTATTTTGGGAAGAGTGTTATAAACTTCCGGTCCCATAATATGAGTTAACTTCCGTGACCTCGTAGAAATAAATTAATTTTATTTTGTACTTATTTCTTACATAATCTATATTTTGTTTTATCTTCAGTTAAAATAAGACGATGTTGAAATAATATCTTTATGTCAGTGCATCGACTAAGTATGTTTTTAAAACGATCAAATGTGTGATAACTTATCAAGATAGCGAAAGATAAAATGTAAGTAAACAATTAAGCTTATTCATAAATGAAATTGCACTCTACAGTCTAATAACTTTCTGAGCCGCGGTATTCATTGTACATTTAATTCTCAACGTTAATAATAAACTCATCTTTTGCACTATTGCCAAGTACAGCGAATACTGATAGCTGCTTTTTTTATTTATTTTTTTATTTTTTTAATTATATTTATCGACTATTATTCTCACAGACACTCTCACAGTTGTCACTTACAATGTTTGTATTTCTTAGATTAAACTAGTGTTTTCTATCACTGCGCTTGCTTTATAATAACAATTATTTTTTCCATACTCACATATCCTTCAAATGTTCCAGTCCCGATGAGAGAGATCCTGTGAGTGCTCCATCCTTTTACAAAATTCACGTTGTCGGTATACAGGAAAACGCTTCCGACTGTTGTATAATTTCCTTCACTCCTGAATTCACTGACCACAACAACTATCTGATCTTTTGAAGAATCTCCAGACATAAACACAGTAACTTCGAGCACTCCATGCGCTGACATTGAGAATAAAAATGAAGATGCACAACTTAAATCAGTGTAGGGTGTTATATACTTCGTACTGAGCTCATTGGGTGGTTCTATGGGACTTTCATAATACAATTTATCTTCCCAAAACTGTAATATATATGCACAAGATCCCACGTCGTCATTGAACACGGTTTCAAATCCGGCGTCAAAAGTGTAACTAACGCACTCATCACTTATCACACAGGACAAAAATGTTGATAAAATAAATGATATTTTCAAATTCATTTTCTGATGTTATGTCAACGTTCTAATCTTGATAAACGTGCCGACAAATTATTATATGACTGGGGAAATAGTAACTGCTAACATTCATAACGTTTCCTATTAAACACATGCATTATCGTTGTTAATTATCATGGATTAAGATTTGATTTTAATTTAATCGAATGTAACTTAACGAATCCATTAAATACCTGTTAATAGTAAGAAATTGTTTTTGATTAAATTAGGCATCACACCCTAACACTTGTTGTAACTGTTGTTTCTAGCAACTTGACACTGGAATCTGATTGAAGTACGAGTACGAACTCTTACCTCCACTACGTAAGAAAAGTGACACTATTTTCGTAGTAATATGACTCTTTGTATTTCACTTGAGAAAATATAACAACAATGTCAGTTATTCCACCATGAAGCAGTAATTGTCAAACATTTCTTTGGACCTCAAGATACAAGCTACGTGCTTAGTTTGGGGTCCACCGTTTATTCATCGACCACACATACGTATGGATTAGTATGTTTTTGTAAAAGTCAGACTTGAAAACTTACAAAATGTATGTGGTAGTTTTTCTCTGTGTGAAATAAATTTTCATTTCATTTCAGTTTTGAAGTCCTATGTATCAGGATACATAGAGCAAAGAAATAAATTGTCGTATCTGAACTGCAAAGTTTGTTTTTATTGGTTTTTAAAAGGAATTGCAGACTAGTATGCGGTAAGGTACTAGGATGTGGTATTTTAGAAAGCATTACCTATTTTTCACACATAGTTAAAATAAAGTTGAAATGCAGTAAATGTTGATAAAACTGTCTTTTATGTATATGATAAGTTACTTTTTGTTGTTAGTATTACTAATTAAATTGCAGTATTCGGGATATTTACTACAGTATAATCAACAATATCTAACACTTAAAGTATGATAATTTTCAGCCAACTTGCAGTAAAAGTTGTAGTTACTGCATTAAATGTTGTAATTTGAAAAATTTGTTATATTCCACTGTTTTTATACCAATGAAAGAATCAAGAAAAAGTTAAAGATAGTTCTAAGCAACAACAGGTGACATTAATAACTCAATTTTCTTATTAAATTCAAACTATCGACTATAATTTTTCATTTGAAGCTGCCAGACAAACAGATAAATGTGAAAAATTATGATCCAGGTAAATGTAAAAAAATACTATAGTTTTTCTTGTTATTTCAAAAAACACCGCTCCAATTCCGATAACAATTATGAGTTTTTTGAAGTATTTTCTACCAAACAAAAAGTAAATATTAAAATCGTTTCACAATCAGCTATCATTCATGCCATTGTGAGTGTGGTTTATTTAAATTGTTAGGATATCATAAAAGCCTCTTCTGATAGTGAAAATAAAACTAAGTAAAAAAGTGATATTTAGCGAAAGCTGGTTAAGTTTTATTCTGATAGACATTTTCTTTCAGTTGCTTTTTTACCCGACTGAAAGAAGGCTTATGTTTTTCGCGCGTTTCTTGTATGTTTGTAAATTTCTTGATTCCCACGTATCTTCCAAATGGCTGGATGGGTTTTGACAATTAAGATACCGTTAGATTTGTCTTAATGATTCAAGTGTCTTTAGATAGTAAATATACTTTAATATAGATAGTCAATAAAATATTTATCGAAACTGGTGCGACTTTTTTTGAAATAACAAGAAAACTATAGCAATTTTCTTACGTTTATCAGGATCATCATTTTACAAATTTATCTGGCAGGTTTTACCGAAAAATTATAGTCTAAAGTTTAAATTTAATTTTAAATTGAAGTCGATTTTTGTTTTGTTGAAGAAATTGAATTATTCATGTCAACTGTTATGTTTATTACGCTTTGAACTATCGTTAACTTTATCTTGGTTATGTAATTTGTCTTACATAATGTTTTTTATCTGTTGAGTTTGGCATTCGGGGATTTTTAAATAAAAGTTATTTACTCATTAAAATAAGTAGCCTAGGTAATTAAGGCCTGAAAATAAAGAGTAAAAAAAGAGACTAAGTAAAAAATGTCTATCAGAATCAATACTCAACTACAAACTGCACCTATTTTTTATTGAAAACACATTAAAATGCAGTAAAATAAATCTGATACTGCATCTTAAATAGCAAATTAGTACATTTCACTGATTATTTTGTAGTAATAACTCAACTTACTGCATTTTACTTAACTTACTGACGTAACTGCTCATTTTTTGGAATTTTTTTTTCAAAGTAATTTTTATGTATCATAATTTTATGTATCTAAGTGAGTATTTTCTTTCGTAAAGTCACTCTTAGATATCTAGTGCACCCAATGGCTATCAAAACATCCATCACAAAACCTTGTAACATAGAAAAAAACTAATCAAAAAGTTTTTCGCTGTTTTCTCAAAAACATGTTTTTCTCATACTGCGTTTTAAGGCCTGGACGGCAGTTCTGCCGCGCCGTTGGTTAGTAAAAGTTCTGCTGTCAAATTCTGAGTTGTTAGTTTTCTCTTCTATCGGCAGTCCTTATAAATAAATAATAAAAATCAAATTAAATTCAGACACTGAGCCAAATTTCATAAGAAACTCTAACTAAGTCAATATAGACCGCAGGCCCGTGAACAAAATTTATGGGTCATCTGATACAGCAGGATACCTATGTAGGATGATAGAAGGGTATAAAATAATAAGATTAAGCACTATGCCGTCACTTGTAAGCTGTCCAACTGAGTGCTGTTGAAGAGGGGGGGTTCTAAACCTCGATCATTTCTCGCTGTCGCATGATTTTTGTACGGCGTTGCGGAATAATAGATTAGAAGAAGTATTGAAACTATAAAAATTATAAATTTTAAAATTCTTATTGTTAGTTTGTAAAAAAAATTCATGATTTTCCGACAATTTACTGAGTAAGTTTGGTCATTTGATTATGTTCGACTTTGGTTCCATGCAGTTTCAATACCTCTTCTAATACGTTTTTCGCAATGCCGTATAAAAATCATGCGACAAGGAGAAATGATCGAGGTTTAAAACCCTCCCTCTTCAACTGCACTCAGTTGGACAGCTTACAAGTGACGGCATAATGCTCAATCTCATTACTTTATACCCTTCTATCATCCTACATAGGTCTCCTGCTGTATCATATGACCCATAAATTTTGTTCACGGGCCTGCAGTGTAATATAAATTAAAGGAAATTTTAGTTTTTTGTCCAAATTTCAAAAACTGGCACACCGATTTCGATGTAATTAATATAGGGCCATCTTTGTTATTCCAAAAAAAACCGACAAAATAGATGAACAAAAAATATATACAACCGAATTATTGAGAACCTCCTCTTCCTTTTTGAAGGTGATGAAAGTACAGCCCGAGGCCGGAGGCTTTCCGATCGCTTAGTCGCCGCGACGCGACACTTGACCACAATACTGGCGTGTTGGCCCCACATTTAAGTATTGCCATTGAGCGTGGTAACGCCTCATACTGCGTAAGCTTTCGACTGGTAGTATGCTTGATCATCTTGGTTGTCTTTATACCTTCATTAGTATATGGATAGTTGGGTAGTGCTTACTGTAAGTAGTTAGTTAGAAATATAATGTAGTTCTCATTGTAATTTAGTTTTTAACCGACTTAAAAAAAGGAGGTTCTCGACTCAACCACCTTTTTTATGTATTTATTTTTATTGTTCGACAGTGTATTCTTCTCGAATGGTCTGATATAAATTTTATCGTAATCACTGTGTTGGTTTTTGAAATATGAAAACAAAATATAAAATTTGCATACCATGACTTAATTATGAATTTGTAAAATATTATCTGACCGTAGTTGTAAATTTCACAAAGTTATGAAATTCGATCCCATCAACATGAAACTGTGTAATGAGAAGTGTTGTTTTTTTTTTAATTTAATTTTTCTATGTAAATAATCTTTAATTTTAATGTGGTTTCCGTAAAATAAAGACTTGTTCAAGTAGATGTAAATAAAAATACCAAAAATATTTTTTCCGCCAAAAACCAACAACAAAGTTAAGTTGGTTGGTTTTCTTAATTTCGTGTTATATCATTACCACGGTGTATCAAGCGGATATGATAGGTACAACCTCTATCATGATACGGGCATCTTTTCTGTTCTAATCCTTGAGCAGAGCAGAAACATAATTGGTATATATAATTATACATATAACAGGATACAATTGGATAACAGAAAAAGACTTCAAAAGGTACTTTTTTTTTTTAATTAAAGAGTGACGAGACGATCAGGACATGTGCCTGATGGTAAGCAACATGCCTGACACATAACAGCACAGTGACACGCAGCTATTGGAACATGAAGAGTCCAAATCATTACCTAGCACTGCACTGCGCTCGTCACCCAGAGATCTAAGATGTTATATCTCTAAGCCCTGTAATTTCTCTGGAAACATTGCCCTTCAAACCGGAACACAGTAATATTTGCACATTAGGCACTACTGCTTGGCGGTAGAATAACTGGCAAAGGTGTGGTACTTCCCCAGGCGGACTCTGCCAAGAGCCCTACCACTACAAAAATTACCAGTATGTATATTACGTGATAGCTCCGCTAATTGTGAGTAAATTTTATAGATTATTTCTTTTGTTTGATGGCCAATACTTTAAAATTAATATGGGGCCACCCATATAAATTTTATCGCAATCGTTGTAGTGATTTTTTTTAATATTAACAAAAAAACTAAGATTTGCTTACATTAAAATATCTGGATGACTTAGTGATGGCTTCTTATGTATTTGAATTCGGTTTTTGTTATATTTAGATATGTTTTGTGTTGTAGTTGAAAATAAGTTTTGATAAAAAAGGATAGAAATTTACCACCTGTGCCACGTCAAACAAATTGAAGGGGACAATATTTAAGTTTTTATTGCGGCAACGTATTAGGCAAACAAAACATCAAAAAAGGCTGCAACAAGAACCATGATGCCCGTATTAGTTAATTTGGAGAAAAAAACTGATTGATTGTTTTCTGATAAGTGGTCATGCGGTACCGCCTATCGCAATGAAATGAGTTTATATACGGCACAGATTACACACAAAGCTAAAAAAAATATTTTAATAATTATGTCTGTCGGAGAGCACGGACCGGAATGTCAAGCCTGATAAGAGTTGGGCGTATTTGGTAGCGGAGGTTGGCAACACTGACAAACTGAACCAGCAAAGTAAAAACGTCAGTGTCAGTTAGTAGATGATTTTGAGGAACAGCGAAAAGGACATACTTTGATGCTGAGAATTGAGCCGAGCGGCACTGACCAAACCTTCCGTGCGACTTCGATATCAAAATCGACCCAATTAGGTACATTTCACCACTATTTGGTTTTCTTTGAATGTTAACAAACCTAAATTACGGCTGGTCAAGTCGGGAGAACAGCGACTGCCGATCCTAAGCCCCGGATTCAAATCCCACTCGTACTTGCTATTGTCTTTTAGAAGTCATTTACGTTATTCCACTAACTTATAGTTATAAACCGTGAAGAAAAACATCGAGAGGAAAGAAACACATATCTAGGAACTTTCGAGTTTATATGTCATTCACCAACCGGCACTAGGCCACAGTGGATTATGGTCTAGACTCTCTCCGTGCGAGAGAAAGCCGCAATACCCAGCAGTGAGAACATTTATTGAGCTGCTTATACGTGTGTGTGCTAATAAGCCTAACGTGTGAAGTAAGAGTGTTAATATTATCGCCAAGAAGGATGGTAAGCCAGAAGATCCAAACCGCTCACCAAGCTCTAAGTTATAATTGTCTAAGTATGTATATAAACAGTCTACTCTAACAACTTCCTACTGTTGGGGCTCGGTGCCTTCTTTTGAACAGTGAGAAGTCAATCCATCATACTCGCCAATTGTAGTTTGGCGCATCATACATATTATTTACGATAGAAAGACAATTATTATATACCTCAAATATCTGGAATTATCAAATAATGTCGTTGTAGGTTGCGCGATGTACATATTGCCACAGTTGAGGTCCACGCACCTCGCACCACGGCCACAACGGGAGAGGACAGCCGGTATTACGGTGCATCACTCTCCTTGTCTACCGCGGCCGTCGCGGGGCGTCACCGTTAAATGGTGAACGTGGTGGGCTGCAGGCGAACAGAAGTGGACTGTCTCTGTAGTCGAGCAATGGACAACTGAGGGTATTCAGACGCAAATAGGCGTCTGAAATAGAATTACTGATTGGTGGCCAAGGAGCTCACGGCGCACCGTTAACAGCGGTAAGAAGGGTGTGCCTCATACCACCACCAGCTCTACCTGGAGACTAGCAAGCCGTGATGGGTTCGGAGAAGAATACGTGAGATCACTGCGTTCCTGCCGTGAATAGCAAAGGTGCAACCTCGAGGAGGAGAATTTGAGTCGGTGAGGGAAACAAGTCACTCTATGGTGTTGAATACAACATAAGCCCAACCGTCTACCCAGTTTAAATCACGGTCGAGTGCAAAAAAACACAGGCTACTTTTTATCATAAGAATGTAACGGGAATGGACACAATGTGAGTAACAACACCGTCAGCTGCTAGGGTTATGTAGGTACAAATGTTAATTCATATTAATCGCTCCTTCAAAGTCAAAGTCAAAGTACTTTATTCATAAATGTACAATTTACACGTCAATTAATAAAAAATAAAAACAAAAGAAAGAGAATACAAATTATATACATTTTCAAAGTTTGAAACTACTACTTTACTGTATTACAATAATTATTGTACAGAAAACTGTCAAGCATTATACGAGTATAATGTCTTTATTGCAATTGTACTAACCTATCATTCATCACCTTCATTTATTCGAATGTCAACTTTCGTATGATAAATTCTACAGGAGGGGTTTTACGAGTAATGAAGCAGATTTTGTTTAACGGATTAAGGATTTTAAATTATCTTATCCTAAAACCAAACCCTAATCCATGATTATTTACGAAGATTAAGCAAGTATTTGGTTAAAAACATTTAAAAATTGCTGTCAGTTTTATCGACTCGCATAATATTTCGCTAAATTTGTCTGTATAAACACATCGTAATATTTTTAAAATGTTGCTTTATTATATATTTTTTACATCGACGCTAATTTATAGTGCGGCAAGCGACGCTGATAAGTGTGTAAGCTTCACTTACGAAGATGGTTTCGACGTCATGTTCAGGGATAACGTAGGCCCATGTGCCTCTGTATTGCGGCCTTGGGGTGAGAAACCATATTCTCAAAGTTCTATAAACGCCCCTCATGAATACAGCACAAAGCACATTTCTCCACAAAATGAATTCAGTTGTGCATCTTCGTTTTTGTTCACCATGTCCGAGAACGGAGTGGTTGAAGTGACTGTCCACATGTCCGGAGATACCCCGATAGAACAGCTGGTTGTTGTGGTGAACCAATACCAGAGTTTGAATAATTATGTGTCTGTTGGAAGCGTCTTCTTGCATCCTGCGGGCGAAAACTTCGTCAAAGGTTGGAGCACGCACAGGATCTCTATAGGTGGATCTGGGACATTCCAAGGATATGTAAGTACGAATAGTTATATATAATAAAATATGTATTTAGAAATTATTGAAACGGGTCTTACTAGAAGCTCTTCATGGGCGTGGATAGGATTGTTCACCCGTCGTTTTGTTTGTGGCTAATTTTCGTAGTGTTTATAAGCCCATTCTATCTGGTTGTGTGTAAAATCTTCATCTCAAATCGAAACCGTTAATACATGCACGGTCAAGAAACATTAATTTGCTGAAATGTGACTGGATGTCAGTTATCGATATATCGTTTAATTTATATCAAAATCAAAATTAAAGATCGTTGCAAAGTTTGTAGCTTGTCGTATGCATTGATGTCTGCACGAGTGCAGCTGATCTGCGTGGTATAATGCCATGTTGCCCTTTTTTGTCGGATTACTCGTTGTTCAACAAAGTGACCTTGTTTCATGATTGATGCTGCAAAGAATCCATCGGAGAGATTTCTCTCCACAAAACCACACCATCGCTTAATATCAGGCGAGATGATGGTCAAGTACAAACCTATCCTTGTTAGGGAAAAAAATCAAGACGACAATATTGTTCAACTTATTAATCAGTTTAATTATGATAAGAGGATGCTCAGATTTTTAAAACTACCGGTTCGACCGAAGAGTGATTCATAATAAAGGTGTATACGTACAATATGTTCATAAAATAGTACAGAAACACTAATAATTTTAAAGGTTTCTAATGTGTTGTCATATATAAACATTTTTTTGCGGTACATTGCAAACGTGATGGTACGAGTACATATATCTCTTAGGGATAACCAACAATGAGCGTTCAATTATTAGTATTTAAATTTTTAAGAAATTGCAAAATAATACTATTTTTTGCAAATGTAATCAAAATTTCTACACTTACAAGAGCAACTATTTTTTTTTCAAAACGTAGTAAATTTATTATTTTTAATATCGATAAATTTTACTTGTCTTGTTGTGAAATAACTGATTTTAATTTAACATTTTTTTCAGGTATCATTCTTGGGCATGGCTGGAGAAGACTCAACAGTTTTAGTTGATTCCTTCCGTTACATTCCTCCGATGACCAAAGACTTTGACTGTCATTTGTATAGTAGAATACCACAGGCGATTACACCCACAACCAGAGTTTTTGGGCAAAAGGGACCATCTAAAATCAGGGAGATGGTCGTCACAGAAACGATAAATGTACCACAGATGCGTGTCGAAGTAGAAGCAGGAACTCCTCAAGGCGTAACCACAAGAACTAATTCTTTTGCACACACACATATATTTACATCAGACAAAACAACAACTACCACAGTGAGAACGTTGGAAATGTATTCACGCAGTTCTATGGGCGAACCTCTTGAATCTCGAACTGAAGCTGAAGCAAGCGCTTGTGAAGACGTACTAAGTAACAACTCTACAGGCTATAAAAAGGAATATTCACTTTTACAATCAGATAACTCACATAGAGTAGCGCCATCTCCTGCTCATTTCCAGACGCAAACAAACACTGAAACATTTACGATTACCCACAGATTTACCGAGTCTTTTTCCGAAACAGTCACAGATGATACTCTCAAAAGTTCCCCTCTAGGCCCTTTCTCAACAGATGCACATCAATCTTCTCTTGTTTATAACGCCACAACATTTACTCAAACGCAAACTACTTTGTTCCTAGAAACAGAAACAAATTCAAGCTCAAATCTTTCTACTAATACATTCACATCCACTTCTTTAGTTAATCATATCATCCTAAGTTCTCATCTTCATACTCACACAAACACTCATCGGCGCATCCACAATCACACCCATACTTTGACACACACTCATATCCATAGTAATGGGCATATTCACATTCACACGCACACACACCTTGTACACCATAGTATTGTTCACGGACACGTGACTTCACACTCACACCACCACTATATCAGTCCTCAACGATCAATATAAATACACCACAGAATCTGAAGTGATAGAATTCTAATTTCTGTACTGTCCCTCTAAAATATACCTATCACAAACTAGTTTCATAAACACAGTTCAACATTTTATAATACACCTAACAGATAAATTGAAATTTTGTATAAAAGAGAGAGAATACGGAATAGATATAAAATATTTCAAGGAAATGGGACGGCATTGATGCTTGTTCAAAATTTAAATAATATAGAGTAAGATCCCAGGGCCGCCAGACGTCACGTATTTTTTGATGGATGAAATGTGGACGATTGAGTAGAGTTAGTACGTACAAAAAACACATGCTTACCCGCTAACTTATTTAGACGGCCAATTTTGAGATATGGGGTCCAGAAAATACATTACTTACTTCACGTATTTTCTGATAACTGATTTTCACGTATGCAATATGCAATATTTTAAAAAATAAGCCCTCAATAATGCCAGACACTTGGGTAGTTTCCTAGTCGCCAGTGACGCACGTGTATAGGTGGAAATCGGATGCCTCACATGCTCCTAAGCAGGTGAGTTTGACTACCCGACGTAAGAGGTACGTAGCGTAGTGTTAATGTGACTTTTTAAAAGACTATATCACTACTGAAAACTATTTTTCCTCTATTGAAGTAAACAAAGAACTCAAATCAGTACTTAGAACTCTAATATATATAAATATATGTCGGGGCAGAGTACCCTTATGATTATTGTGTACAGATTTAGAGCGAGTATTACTCGAACAGGGTCGTACGCGGCAACACCGGTCGCTTACATTGGAGTGGAATGGCGTTGAGAAGTTGTAACAGGTTGACATTAACAAGTGAGTTAAAAAGGTTGAACAAGGTTAGTACACAAATCCTCACGACAATATTCTCTATGCCATTCTATCTCGGTGGGTGAACGTCAGTTGAGCTCGCGTACAAATCTGTTGCTTTCTAAATCCATCTCAATCTTAATTGCCTGTGATTAATTTGTATCAAATAAATTGTAAAACGGAATATATAACTCCGCTGATTCATATCAACTATTGGTTTCAATAAACCCGCAACTGAAGAAACCAGGCATAACCTCACGTGACGGAAAATGGCTGATCCGCCCTCACTGATGTCGGGCGATCTATCTGTCTCCCCGACATCAGAAGTGGGATCCCGACAACGTCCACATCAACAGATGCAGGTCAGAGTAATATTAACAGTAATCTCGATCATGATGAGTGGCAGAAGTTATATGCAACCACGCACGATACGCGAAATGATTACTGCCCTTAAGAAACCGAGTTATGCTGAAAGTAAAAAAAAATAATATTCCGTTAATTAACCCTGATTCGCCGATCACGATATCCGTGCGTGGTGCAGGACGCGGTGGATTTGTACATGGGAGAAAAACTTAAGTGGAAGTAAACTAACTCTTACGATAAGTAAATCCCTGGTGTGAGATTTTGGAAAAACATCCGAGTATGAATAGAGCCGCTGCAATCACCGAAATCAGCCTCCTATAAAGAACTGGCGATACGATGCTGTAAATCAAAATACCAATGCAATATCATGTGTGTGACGCAGATTTATTTCTCGGAAAATAAACACAAGTGGCGGTCAACCATAAGCAAGGCGGTTCAAGGCGAAGCATCAACGTGGTTAACTGAGATTACCCTATGAAGGAATTACGTGGAAGCAAGCTGCTTTTTACATTTCGACCGAAACGATAGTCTTTATGCTACCTGCCACCTGTCCACAGTAGACAGACCACGTGCCTGCCCACCTGCCAGCCTACACCGATATAAAGTTGTGGAGATTGGTTGGTCCATCACTAATCAAGCAGTCGAGCGATCAAGTCGATGAGTCAAAGTCTACGCTCAGCGAGGAGCCTCAACCGTCAATCAGGTGTGTTCGTTTCTAGTTGTCATTCGTAATTATTGCCTCTTCATTCAGTTTTAATTTAAAGATTGTAATTGCTGTAATAGCCCACCCTATGCCGAGCTGAGTTTAAAAGCAGTTTCATCAAGTTTATCATCACAGCTACCTATTTACTTCGGGAGTTATCAACTATCTCACAACTTGGAGGGTATCTACTCGTAGCACGCAAAGGTAAACGAATTCGTAATGTTTTTGCTATGACTGGTATTGGTCAAACAGGAACATTCAGTGAAGGACAGATTTTATGCCGTGTAGTGATTAACGATCATCCTCTAAAGATTTTGTTACTTAGTTTGCTGGACAATTATTACGAAAGTGACGTCATGTTAGGCCGTAAAGTTTTAAATCGGGGCTAGTCAGAAAACATGACAACGACGCAACTCACATTAACTAAAGTTCTTTGTGTAAATTTGATAACACAATATAATAGTTTCTATCAATCGCATGTAACTTCTATCGTAACAAATGTTAAACTAGTGATAAGAAGAAGAATAAGAAGTCTTAAGTTTTTGAAATCGTTAATTCATTTTTCTGAGTGTTTCATTGCGGGTATTACGACTACCTGAATGAACACAGGCGAGCTTTTAATTAAAATTATTGATTTTTAAATAGCGTGATACAATGGAACTGTATAGGATGTCCGCAGATGATCGGAGGCTACGTGATCATGCGAATCCGTTCTTAGAAGCGAATGTTATTAGATCTAGCTGCTCCCATTTGAAAACCCAGCTATATTTGTAAACAACAAAAACGATGGTTCAGACCACATGTGTGTAGACAGACTATGGCGAGTTTAGTAGTAACACTGTATACCCGCCCGTAAATCCAATCAAATGCATTGCCTTTATGGTGCCATTATCTTTCATAATTAAACTCTCCGCCGGTGCTTTTCATTTGATATCTGTGACTATAAGCGTCAAAGAACACTGCTCTTATAACAGCAGAGAGTCGACATGAGCTCCTGATTATGGTTTACTTTTGGTCTAAACAATACGATCTCAGTTTTTAGAGAACATTACTACACTCTAAGCTTACTTACAAGTATACACATGATAATGAGAATGTTAATGAGAATGTCTGAGGGCCAAATATCTCTTAAAATAGAGAAGATGCAGTTGAGTGATAGTATGGAATCTTAGGTCAGTTGGTCGGGCCGTACCAGTAGCAATTTCGTAGCCATAGTCCGTTAGAAGTCGGCGTCTGTTTTAGGCAGTCCGTGGATGCGCGGTGCGTGTCTGGCTCTGGCGGAGGTCGGGTCTATTGTAAACCATAGAGTCAGGATGACTCGGAATTCATGAGGAATGCAATAAAACAACATGGATTTGTTGGAAAAGCGCTGAATCGTATAATCGCGGATCAAGGGCTCGGTTTTGCTAGTAAAGAGTTTAAGGATTTTGTAGTGACCACAATATTAAATTCCATTTGATTTCTACCGGGACCAGACGTGCCAACGGTCAGGTAGATAGGGTTATGGTCTCTCTTAAAAATATGCAGTGGAAACGGATAATAATCAGTCATGGCAAGGCACTTTGCCCGATATTCAGCTTGCTTTCGGTACCGGAAACCGTGTCACAAGAGCAAGCCAAGTAGAGCTTTTGATTGGTAGAGTAGCTAGACCGTTAAACCTAATGTAATGACTTTGGACGATATAGCGGATACAGATTTGGAAATAGTTTGAGAGCGCGCCGCTCAAGCAATAAACACGAGCGCCTTGCGCAAAATGGCGAGGTTTGATAAAAGTTCAGTTGAAATTGAGAAGTTTGCGTTGGTGATTATGTTTTAACAGAGAATCATGAAAGAAATCAGACAAACTTGATGCAAAGTTCAAGGGCCTGTACAAGGTGATCGAATTTTCGGATGGCGATAGATATTGTTTGAACAGAAACAGATTGAAGTGCTGGCTTATCGATCAAACTTTTTATAGTTGCGGTGAATTTTTGGAGAGTGATGACAGAGTTCCTATAAGGTGTAAAAAAAAGAGAAACTGACATGAGTAGGAAGTATTGTATTTAAAACATAATTATTATGCTCGCGTAATGCTTGACGGTTTTCTGTACGATAATTATTGTCATACATTGAATTAATTATTTTAAGCTTTGAAATCGTATACAGGTTGTATGCTCTTTCTTTTGATTTTGTTTTTTTATTTAATTGACGTGTAAATTGTACATTTGTCAATGAAGAACTTTGACTATGAAGGCAATGAACTCAAATCGCTCATACAAATACGCTCATGAACGTCTCCACGCAATGCCCGAAGGTACCGTTCCTTTGATTTTGACTTTGGTTTGAGAGCAGGATGTTTTTGCGTTTACGTCTGTGATCATCAGAGTTATTGTGTAATAAAAACCAGCCTGTGTGGCAATATTTATTGACTAGCCTGTTTGGCAATATTTATTGACTAGCCTGTGTGGCAATATTTATTGACTAGCCTGTGTGGCAATAGTTATTGACTAGCCTGTGTGGCAAGCCTGTGTGGCAATATTTATTGACTAGCCTGTGTGGCAAGCCTGTGTGGCAATATTTATTGACTAGCCTGTGTGGCAAGCCTGTGAAGCAAGCCTGTGTGGCAAGTCTGTGTGGCAAGCCTGTGTGGCAAGCCTGTGTGGCAAGTCTGTGTGGCAAGTCTGTGTGGCAAGTCTGTGTGGCAAGCCTGTGTGGCAATATTTATTTGTTGATTGGCCTGTGTGGCAATATTTGTTGACTGGCCTGTGTGGCAATCTTTGGTGACCAGCCGGTGTAGCAATTTTATGTAGATGACTGTGTGGAAAATTGTTGTGGTCTATGTGTCAATCGATGACCCTTAGTCCTGACCTTAGTTATCAATGTGCAGGAAAAGCCTGTGTGGTAATTGATCAGATTATACTGAAATGGGTAGATTGAGTAGTGCACCTAGATAGGTGTAAGAGGTACTGGAATTAAAGAAGACAAGTTTTCAGAGGGGTGCCTGGAAATTGTATAGACTTGCTGTAATTTTGATGTGTTCTGATGTGTGTCGCTATTATGAACCAGTAGATTGTGCGATCGGTGATCGGTGTCATTTAGAAAATCGATTGTTTTTGTTTGTTTTGAAGAGTACTTCGGTACACGTTTTGTTATCGTTATTACACATTGGTCTATTGTGTTGCTAACAGACCATGAAGATTCACACGAGGACGTATGAACAGCAGGATGGCCGTGTCGGGGCAGAGTACCCTTATGATTATTGTGTACAGATTTAGAGCGAGTATTACTCGAACAGGGTCGTACGCGGCAACACCGGTCGCTTACATTGGAGTGGAATGGCGTTGAGAAGTTGTAACAGGTTGACATTAACAAGTGAGTTAAAAAGGTTGAACAAGGTTAGTACACAAATCCTCACGACAATATTCTCTATGCCATTCTATCTCGGTGGGTGAACGTCAGTTGAGCTCGCGTACAAATCTGTTGCTTTCTAAATCCATCTCAATCTTAATTGCCTGTGATTAATTTGTATCAAATAAATTGTAAAACGGAATATATAACTCCGCTGATTCATATCAACTATTGGTTTCAATAAACCCGTAACTGAAGAAACCAGGCATAACCTCACGTGACGGAAAATGGCTGATCCGCCCTCACTGATGTCGGGCGATCTATCTGTCTCCCCGACATATATAATACATATATATATATATATATAATCAATACTTAGAATCTATAGATAGGTCTTTAAAAATGATATTCAGGTTTGTAATATTATTAGTTTCTAAACTGAATAGTTTGCGCGAGAGACTATTTCAAAGTGGTAAAATGTGACTTCTAAAATAAGAGAATGACAAAACGAAAAAAAATGTATGATGTGAACGTATCATACAAACTTCCACCAAAAATTGGTTTGAACAAGATCTAGTCGAAAAAAAAAACATTTTTGTAATCGTCATAATATATGACTGTATTATTCACAGTATTACTAAAACATCGATCAAAAGTTACAACGAACTACAAAAATTTTGTATGTTATTTTACTTGCAGCTATGAAACAATCCATGGGCGAGTCCAACTCGCACTTGACTACTTTTATTGTTTTTACGTTGCTTTGTAAATTATTAAAAGCATTTGATGAAGAATATGTGTCTTTATTTACAAATTTCCAACCCATCCCCTAGGATTTTGATTTCAGAATCATAATCACTTAGTTAAAATTTAGAACTCGTTTTATTTCATCTCAAATTCGAATGGATCGAGTATTTTAGGAAATTGGGTATAACAAAATATTGATAGACTAGCAAGTTATATTTATATTCGCGTAGATTATTTTCCCGTTATTTTTCCGTAATAAAAAGTAGGTAATGCATTCTTCCAAACTATTAATATATGAAATTGAGTGACCAAACTGAAATTTGATTATACACTATGTACAGTATTTTTCTAGTCTAGCCCTTTCATTTGATACCCATATTGAGAAAAGTTGTGAAGAAATATTCTGGTTTAAGAATAAATAAATAAATAAATATTGGTGGCCAATTCATTCATCTCAAATATTTTGTTCGCCATTTTGTGGAGGCGGCCACCTTGCAAATAGGTAAGAAAATCCGCACGGATTTATTTATTAACCTTCATATAAAAAAACCGCACTTAAATCGGCCGATCCGTTTGAGCTCTACGGTGCCACAGACAGACACACACAGACACGCTCACAGACAGACATCGACGTCAAACTTATAACACCCCTTTTTTGGTCTAGGGTTAAAAATAGAAACAATTTGTAGTTTCTAGTAAGGCGATGTTTGCATCGCCTTATTATTATTAACTGACTTACTGAGTGAAACATAGCTCATGTTTTTATCCGACTTCAAAAAAGGAGAAGGTTGTATGTTTTTTTATAACTAGCTGTGTTCCGCGGTGCTACCCTCGGCTTACCTAAGCTATTGAATGTCTACATTGTGATAAAAGCGTCTATCTAAGCTGTGAATGCGTTGACTGAGTGGGGTTTTTCCCGATGGTCAACATCTTAGTGTCTCCAAATCTATGCATGCAAAATTTTTAAATGCAAGTAAGAAACGTGTTTATCTAAAGGTAAGGTATGTTTTTTTGGAATCTTTTACTTTACCGTTAAACTTAAAAGGCTTTGATTATATATTTATCTAGATAGCGCGTTACGCTGTAATTGCGACAAAAGTAACAGGCCAGGCTTCAAACCCTTGTGTTCGTGTCACGCACACAAGTGTTGAAACACAGGCACCAAACTTGTGATCGTGACATTTTTTTTGACATGGCGTCAAAAACCGCTATCCTGACCCACAATAGACTTTTAAAAACCAATTGTTTCTGTACCTAAATGTGAAGGTTACTTACGGATGATAGCTAACGTTTTTAGTTATTTTAAATCGTCCTTTGCAATTTTGGCAGACTTTGGGTGTGTCTTATAGGATCACCTGGAGACTGGCAAGCCGTGGCGGGTTCGCAGAGGAACGTGCAAGCATCACTGCGTTCCCGCCGTAAACAGCAAAGGTAGAAACTTGTTGAAAAAGGCTTAAGGCGGTAGGGGAAACACGTCACTATGGTATCGAATTCGACGTAAGCTCAACCATCTACCCAGTTTAAATTCCAGTCTGGTTTAACAAGCAGGTTACTTTTTACCTCAAAAATAGAATGGAAATGGTCACAAACTTAAATGGAAATTAATACGAATTGTCATTTATACACAATTTTGTATAAATGACAATTCGTATTAATCGCTCCTTCTTTTATTGGAATGTCAACTTTCGTATGATAAATTTTACAGGAGGGGTTTTACGAGTAATGAAGCAGATTTTGTTCAACGGATTAAGGATTTTAAATTATCTTATCCTAAAACCAAACCCTAATCCATGATTATTTACGAAGATTAAGCAAGTATTTGGTTAAAAACATTTAAAAATTGCTGTCAGTTTTATCGACTCGCATAATATTTCGCTAAATTCATCTGAATCAACACATCGTAATATTTTTAAAATGTTGCTTTATTATATATTTTTTACATCGACGCTAATTTATAGTGCGGCAAGCGACGCTGATAAGTGTGTAAGCTTCACTTACGAAGATGGTTTCGACGTCATGTTCAGGGATAACGTAGGCCCATGTGCCTCTGTATTGCGGCCTTGGGACGAGAAACCATATTCTCAAAGTACTATAAACGCCCCTCATGAATTCAGCACAAAGCACATTTCTCCACAAAATGAATTCAGTTGTGCATCTTCGTTTTTGTTCACCATGTCCGAGAACGGAGTGGTTGAAGTGACTGTCTACATGTCCGGAGATACCCCGAGAGAACAGCTGGTTGTTGTGGTAACCCAAAACATAAGTTCGGATAGTTATGTGTCTGTCGGAAGCGTCTTCTTGCATCCTGCGAGCGAGAACTTCATCAAAGGTTGGAGCACGCACAGAATCTCTGTAGGTGGAACAGGGACATTCCAAGGATATGTAAGTTTGAACATATTGGATAAAACATTTATTTAGAGAACAATTTAGACGGATGTATCCGGTTGATACACCGAGGTAATTATTTTGCACCAAATGACAAAAACCAACTAACTTAACATTTTTTTGGCGGGATTTTTTCGTAATTTTTTTATAGCACAGAGTGACAAGGCAAGCAGGACATGTGCCTGATGGTAAGCAACATACCTGCCACATAACAGCAGAGTAACACACAGCTATTGATATATGAAAGTCCAAATCTATGCCAAATATTGCACTGCGCTCGTCACCTAGAGATCTAAGATGTTATATCTCTAAGTCCTGTAATTTTGCTAGAAACATTGCCTTTCAAACCGGAACACAGTAATGTTTGCACATTACTGCTTGGCAGTAGACTATAACTAGCAGAGGTGTGATACTTCCCCAGGCGAACTCTGCCCTACCACTGTATCTATTTTTATTTATTTTGGAAGGTATACCCATTAATTTGTGTTGGATGGATATATTTGAACCAATATTTATTTTGGCGTAATTGACATTAAAGGATCATTGGCATAGAAAAATTATAATATAAAAATAAAAAAAGTTTGTTTGGCTCGATTTAAAAAAAAAATTCATATACGCTTTTGACCGACACTTTTGGGAGACAGTAGTTTTAGGGGTTGAATGTGTTGTATACGAAATAACAAACTCGAAACACCAAAAAAACTGCATTCAATTGCACAAATTATATATTTTTTAATTTTTTTTCAATACTTCGGGACCATTTTCCCGCCAAAAATTTAAATTTTGGTTTTTTTTAATTTTACGATTTTTTATGTTAATGTAGGTACTCTAATTTTAATATGGGTTATATCAAAATAAAGACCAGTTCAAGTGGACGCCATTAAAGACAAATTTATCGATATACTTTCCCAAATAAAAGCACGATCTTTTTTCCCGCCAAAAACTCAAAACACAACTTTAAGTTTGTTTCTTGTCGTCATCAAGTTATTGGGTACTATACGAGTATTACGCACCGGTGTATCAAGCTGATATTGCAAACACGAGTCCCCCCGCCAGCATTGCTGGGATTGTTTTCCGTCGTATTGTTGTTGGCTAATTACCCTAATATAGTGGTCAATTAGTTCCAACTGGTTGTGTTTGTTAAATTCATCATCTCAAATGAAAAGCACACAATTATATTTATATATATTAGCTGTATTGCTGTCATGTGCCTCCATATCAGTCGTTGATATCACGATCAATCCAATGATTAATTTTATTTGATATATTGTTTTATCATATAACACATATTTATAATATCGCCACAGAGTTACTAGCTTATCGGTTTATTATTATCGGACGCACTGCTTTCTAAAGACTACAAACAAAATATTTTAAAAATAAAATAAGAAATTGGAAATCATCCCAATAATTTAATGTTTATTTATTTTTTCAGGTATCATTTTTGGGTATGGCTGGGGAAGACTCAACAGTTTTGGTTGATTCCTTCCGCTATATTCCTCCGACGACCAAAGACGTTGATTGTTATTTATATAGTGGAATATCACAGATAATTACACCCACAACCAATGTATTTGAGCAAACAGAACCATCTAAAACTAAAGACAGGGTCGTTACAGAAACATCAAATGTACCACAGATGCGTGTTGAAGTAGAAGCAGGAACTCCTCAAGCCATATCCACAGTATCAAACACATTCGCACATACACATATATTTACAACAGACAGGAATACATTTGCGCAAATACGTACACAATCACTAGCACCACAAAATTCTGTACAAACACATAGAAATAATTTGCGTCTTGATTCTTTGACACACATTCGTATTTATTCTTTATTTTCCATTTTTTGGACACAAACACACTCACAGACTGAAACACTTACGCAACAATTTAAAGAAACATTCACTAGTGCGCACACCAATGATACTTTTACAGAGACTCCATTTGACACACTGTCGACACGTGCACAGAAATCTACACTTACCTATAACTACACAACGTTTACTCAAACAGAAACAACTTTAAATTTAGAAACTGAAACAAACTCACATACATCACTTACCACAAGTACAAGCACAATTACTGGGTTAGTATCCAATATTATTGTAAATATTCATACTCACACTCACACTAATACCCATAGACGCGTTCATATTCACACTAACACTCTAACTCACACTCATATCCATAGTAACGGTCACATTCACATTCACACCCATACACATATTGTCAACCATAGTATTGTTCACGTTCATGTGACCACACATACGCACAACCACACTCTTAGACGTAATTAATTGATAAATTAATTTACCTTAAAAATAAAGAAACATTAAAATAACAAAGTGGGATTTTTTATTGTTGTTCTAGGACTCAATATTAAGCACAGTATTTTACTCTATAAAAATGTGTTCTTACAAAATATATATACTAAAGGTGGCTGACCCGTTGTCTCCGTATCATTTACGTATGTACATGTTACTACATTACCTACTTAAGTTTTGACCAGATTTAACACAAATGTATTTAAAATTAAAGAGAATAAAATAGATCAAACTTCATACTATAGTTAAGAAATAGACAAATCTCTGAAAGCGCCAATAAATATGAGACACCTCAATGATTATGGCTTGGAACAGTTTGTATTAAAAATTAAATTGTCGTTTTTAGTATTTCCCTTTACTCAATATTTATGTTTCACACCTTCCGAATCTTGCCTGGACTATCACAAATAATGCAAAACCAACATCACCCAAATCAGTCCAGCCGTTCTTTTAGTGAGACTAACAAACAGCGATTGAATTTTATAAATATAGATTGATACTGGTGAAGCCACGGATATCGTGGGTGAAGCAAAGTAAAGTGAAGCAAAGCCAAGTGAAGGTGGGCAGGCCACATCGCTCGCAGAACTGACAACCGATGGGGAAGAAAGGTTCTCGAGTGGCGACCTAGAACCGGAAGACGCAGTGTTGGACGGCCTCCCACTACATGGACAGATGACTTCACAAAGGTCGCTGGAAACCGGTGCAGGTTGCGCAGGACCGTTCGTTGTGAACAGCAGTGGGTGTCTTGCGGCTGAAGATGATGATGATGACTGGTGAAGCGAGTGCCCGATATTTCGATGCATTTTCACGCATCATGCTAGTCTTAGTCATCCACGGATTTAGTACAAGAACATAACCACGGAAAATACAACTGAATTTACTAAGTATATAAGTCTAGTGCACGATCGTGAGAGATAAAACCATTAATCTAAATATTTTACATTTTACGAGTATGTTAGAGATATGACAAAATCATTTAAGGAGTAGCATAACCGATTACATGAGATACCACGTAATATTACAGCTTATGACACAAACCCGTTTTTTGTGGGGAAATAACATATTATTAGGATTTACTGCATTATTTATTTTGACAAATCTGAACCTTATATTCACGGTGCCTTTTGCGTCGTTCCAGTAGAGTGTAGTGTCAATACTGGAGCGGAGGGTCTGCCGCCTAAATAGGACTGTCTTAGCTTTGACATTGCTCTCTTTGTTCTTTCCGCTCGAAATGACAGATACCGCAATAGCAAAGCGAAAGCTGATTTAGTTAAGCGGTGGAATGGCAAAAAAAACATTGTAAACTTTCTGTTGGTTGAATATTTCTGTACCGCTACAATCACGATACTACGTGGATAGGATAGCGGATTCACGGTCCATATTCAGCTTAAACACCAGGGCACTGTTGCGAATGAAAACGTATTAGTTTCTGAGGCTGATGTAGACAAAGTGTATTCGAAAGAAAAACGTATAATAGATTAAAATCAGTGCAAAACAAACATTCCTTTGGATACATGTTATCATGGGGATAGCAGTTTTTATGATATGATTTGGTTTTTGGTATAGGTATTATCAGTTGTGGTTATCATTTCCAAAGGAAAACAATCAAGTCATTATGATAAGGGTTCTGCATTGTTACTGTATTATAATTCTGATCAAAGTAAGGCGTTGTTGACTTATTTGAGTACAAGGAAGTACTGCTTGTAAATGTAAATGCTGTAAATTTTTGTAAAAGTCTTAGTGGTACCGCGTTAAAGTGTTTTTTTTAACTTTTATAAGTTTACGCTTGACCGCCATCTCGCCTGAGCGTGTTTACCTAGAAGAAACCGATTCACTCTCGATTTAAGACACAAAGACCCATCGGGGAAAACCCACTCAGGCAACGTATTCCACAGTCTAGACGTTCTTATCACAAAAGTAGAGTCAAATCTCTTCGTTCGTGTCTTTGGAACGTCAACCATGAAACGATGTCACTTTTTCGAGCTACGAGTTCAGTTCGGTTTCATTGACATAATATTTCAATTCTTTCATTGTTGCTGCTGTATTACTGTCTTGTGGCATTAGGTTTCTCCCGTATTACCATACTAAGATTCTCTATTGTGGATTCATTACACTTTATTGCCGATGCATCAGGTTCAAAGAGATCAACTGAAGATTTTAAATTATCTAATTTTATGAAATGGAATTTTAATTCCCATTAAAATCAAACGTTCACAAGATGTGACTGTATATTTTGTATTCTATAAATAACACTTCTTTTGGCTCAACGTTCACACCTGTGAAACACGCCGTTTTTTCATAGCATGTGCAGATTTCTTTGCAAATTTAACTTTACAGATTAACACAAAATGCAAAACCTCTGCTTATACTTATATCTACTTACATACACGAAACATTCGAGCTTATATTCCCAAATTTATACTCAAAAACTCCTATTTGGACTAGTACGTTCTTAAGCTAATCAATAGTAGCACTAAAGGTACAAGTTCGCCCGGAGACCCCGACACGAGACCGCGACGCGAGACCGCGACCGGAGACCGCGACAGGCACTTGACTCTATAGAATTGTATGGGCGCCAGTTCGCGCCGAGACCGCGACACATGTCTCGCGACACGTGTCTCGGTCTCCGGTCGCGGTCTCGTGTCGCGGTCTCCGGGCGAACCGCTACCTTAACGATAAATCAAAATCCCTAGAACTGTCAAATAACTGAGTATTTAGAAAATTAGTTTTTAGCGTAACATTATTTTAGGCAGAGGTATTATTTATGTATCCAAGATTTTAATAGACAAACTGTACCTCAATTTATAATTCGTAGGCTCATGTTTAATGGACACGGGTAGCTATTTACATATAGCTAAAGGTTGTTAAAGTTATAACTTTGAGTTTAAAAGGTAAACACGAATTTAATTTTCTGTATTTCTATCTAACGCGTAATGTATTTTATTACCTATTGTTGTGCTGTGAAAACAAGTGTTTGTAATTATCCAGCTCATTTTAATTCTTTCATCTTCGAGGTACCTATAATACTCCGAGAGCTGGTGCCAAATATTAAGTAGGTATTTGAATGGTACCTATGATACTCCGAGAGCTGGTGCCAAATATTGAGTAGGTATTTGAAAGGTATCTATGATACTCCGAGAGCTGGTGCCAAATATTGAGTAGGTATTTGAAAGGTATCTATGATACTCCGAGAGCTGGTGCCAAATATTGAGTAGGTATTTGAAAGGTATCTATGATACTCGAGAGCTGGTGCCAAATATTGAGTAGGTATTTGAAAGGTATCTATGATACTCCGAGAGCTGGTGCCAAATATTGAGTAGGTATTTGAAAGGTATCTATGATACTCCGAGAGCTGGTGCCAAATATTGAGTAGGTATTTGAAAGGTATCTATGATACTCCGAGAGCTGGTGCCAAATATTGAGTAGGTATTTGAAAGGTATCTATGATACTCCGAGAGCTGGTGCCAAATATTGAGTAGGTATTTGAAGCAAGCTGAAACCTGGTCACATAGCACTCCTATTACAATACCCCACACGGAGGTGCAGACCTGGCTGTCGTGTAGCGGGGCAAAATGAATCCTTCAATAAATATTTTTATTAGTTTATGTTTATTTAGTGGTCTTACCACCTAGGTAAAAAATCTCAGAAAAATATTTATCTGTGGTTTTGAAAATCTCTATTTTTTGTTCATAACTAACATCCAATTAAAATTTCAAATTGCCTCAGATACAGTCATATTTAATTTTTTTGCAAAACATTATCGCTCGCGTCTGGCAATGTTAAAACTTACGACTTCATCATCTGGCTTGTTATTTTTTTATTCTTTAAGCTTTACACTACAACACCTAAGAATTGTTTAAAACCTAAAACATTTTTTTAAAATAAATAGTGACGAGACGAGCAGGCATGAGACGAACATAACAGTACAGTGACAAGCAACTATTGGAACATGAAGAGTCTAGATCATTACCTAGCACTGCACAACGCTCGTCACCCAGAGGTCTAAGATGTTACATCTCTATGCCCTGTAATTTCTCTAGAAACATTCCCCTTCAAACCAGATCACAGTAATATTTGCACATTACTGCTTGGCGGTAGAATAACTGGTAAAGGTGTGGTAGGTAGGACTCTTGGCAGAGTCCGCCTGGGGATATTTCCCCAGGCGGACTCTGCCAAGAGTCCTACCACTACTAAATATATATAAATATATTTATTGAATATACAATTTTTAATGTATGGGTTCATTTTGCGCCGCTACTCGCCAGCCAGGTCTAACACAGAGCTGCCTCTGTGTTAGGTTATAATAGGAGAGCTATGAGACATGTTTTCATCTTAGCTCAAATACCTACCCAAAATTTGGTGCCAGCTCTCGGCATAATTATTATAATGTCTTAACTGTATTGTAAACTTTTACGCAGGGCTGTCAAATTGTTGAGCAAAATTAATGGTTTAGTAATTCCACAAATTCCCTTTCGTGTTACTGGCAGGGGACTTTTGGTCTAGCATTGAAATTTGACTCTAGTTTCACCGAACAGTTCATTTAAAATACCCTCGGAGGCAGGAAGTTTTAGAGCCTGCTGATATTTCTATTGCGGATCGGCTATAGAAATACTGCGGTATCTAGTGAAAAACATTTATTTTTTATCGCCTTGGATTACATGGCAATTGTTTATTTAAATATTATGTACAGTGCTTGTTATATTTGTTAGGCAGTAATAATCAGAGATTAAGGTAAGTAAGTTTTTTTTTTAATTTATGACTTTAGAAAATTTCTTCGCAGCCTTATCACCGCTGTGTTTCGATCTTTTTTGACATCTGGAAGTTTTGGTCCCTGACGGCACTAGGCAGCGCAACCGGCGCATGCACAAAACTGCTTAATCGTATCGTGTTCGATGCCGTCACGTCAGTGTAATAGATGAAGATCTCAGTACGCCTAAACAAGGCCTGCATGCGGGACGCTCTCATGTGGCTTAAACTTATTCTTTAACTTTAAAAAAGGTATGGTAGGTCACACTGGGTAGAAACAAACTTCTTCCATATGATATAAAATAGAAGCAATTAGCAATATACATTGTATATGGTACGATCATCTGAAAAATAAAGTTGGCAACACTAGTCACGGGTAGTTTTTACGCGTCACTTCCGCTCTATATTTTTCTTAATTATTTTAGTTTGTCCCATTTTTCAGTTCAGTCTCGCAGCAAAATCTATATCTCCTCCAAGATTGCTAAAAGGAACTTTGTTCCATAGAAGTTTTAGAGTACTAGGGTAAGTAAGTGGTGTAATGAAAACTGAGTTGCAAGCTTACCTTCGGGTACAGCGAGCGACGTGAGCAGGAAGTGCACGCAAGCAGCCCCCGTGCCGTGCCCCATGAGGGTCACGTTGGTGGGGTCCCCGCCGAACACCGCCACGTTCTCCTTGATCCAGTGCAGCGCCGCGATCTGATCCATCAGACCGTAGTTCGCGGGTGAGCGCGGGTACTCGTCTGTGCGCGGGTTTAAGAAGCCTGCGGGTAGAAACACAAAGCTAAGAAATATTGAAATCATTTTTGTTGCATTTACAGACGTGTGAATTTCACAAGATAGTACATATTGTCGATTTGATTAATAATTCAAGTTGTGGAGCATGTCACTCATAGTGGCTAGGATTAAACCTGCATAATGGCGCAACAATAATATCAGACATGATAAAGACATTGTACCTATAAACATAGCAGCATATACATCATATAAACCTCACTAAATAGTATCACTGCTTGGACTTGGGGCCCTCTTTCGCAAGGTGAGTGTTAAGGCCATTATCCACTCCCTGGCCCAGTATTAGCAGATGACGCATGGAAAACCTGTAAAGATTCTAAAGGTATGCCGGTGCCTAACGATGTTTCCCTTCAACGTTTTTATTAGCACCAATACGCCCATGACTTCGAAAAGATAGTGGTGAGCGTGAGATTCAAACCAGGGGGCTCCTATTGGCTGTTGCTGCTCTCCCGACTTGACCAGCTGTCATTTTCTAAGAGCAGACTTAAATAACGTAACTGAAATAGACTTAGTAACTTAGTAGCTGGTATTAACCACAATAACATTAATTCATAAAGTTTTGGCAGATAAACAATATGTGGTAAAATCAGACGCAGTAAATTGTACAAGCTGCTATTAATAACAGCTATCTGGCACCAGAACTGGTTAAATGCTGGTGCCAGGACCCACTGTGTTGTTTTCCTTTTTTTAGACGTCTTAATTTAATTTTGAGTGGTATATGAGGGTACTTAGAGCAGAAATTTAATTAAAGGAATCAAGTAGTAGTAACAAACAAGTTTTGAGTAGTGGTAGGGCTCTTTGCAGAGTCCGTCTGGGGAAGTACCACACATTTGCCAGTTATTCTGCCACCAAGCAGTTTGCAAACGTTACAGTATTCCGGTTTCGATGGAAGGGATTTTTTCCCAGAGAATAGACTATAAATATACTATATAATAGACGATGAATCAGATGACATATATGATACAACCGATTAAAAGTTAAAAATGAAAAAAGAAGAAGAAGACTTTATCAGCTGACTATTATTATCATTGTATGCATTCAGACCAATGGAAACTGCGTTGCCAGACATAGTGCTTGCTTCTAGAAGAAGAGGCCAGTTTGTATGGGTCAATTATTTAAATGTTTTGTATCATCTTATCTTACCTGCAAACAGCAATAAAAAAGTTTTTTGTATTTGTATTTGTATTTGAGAAATAACTGGGCTGGACAGAGATAAAACAATTTATACCTCCAGGTGACGAGCGCAGTGCGTTGTTGGGTAATGATTTGAGCTCTTGGTGTTCCAATAGCTGCATGTCGTGTGCTGTTATGGACAGGCTAGTTGCTTACCATCAGACACATGTCCTGCTCGTCTTGACACTCAAATCTATAAAAAAAATAAGAAGTCCACGTGGAGAATAACCACACTTCTGCCAATTATTCTACTGCCAACTAGTAAAGAATAAAGATTCTCTTGATTCTCTATCACAGTGTAGCGCTTGGAAGGACAATGTTTCCTGGGCAAATAAGAGCGAAGAGTTTATTTCTTTCATCTAATGAAAATGGGTGACGAAAGCAGTTCACTGGTAAACAATGATTGGGGCCCTTCGTGGTGAATTAGCTGCATACCACTGTACTGTTTTGGGTAGGTTGTTTGCTCACCATCAGTTGCGTGTCTTGCTTGTTTTGTCCCTCCATAGTATACAAAAATTAATGTTTATGATATCATAATTTTTAATTGAATAAAACTTTTCACATTGTTTAAGCTTGAAAGGGGTTTTTACCATTTTGGGGGTCTTCTTGCTTGCTTTTTTCTTTTTGCTATAGAGGTAGAATCATTGCGCGGGAACATAAAATGGACATTTTATGTATTGACACATGTTTCTCTTTAAGTGATGAAACGAACAATATACATATGTATGTTTTTGATTGTAAGCAACATGCCAGCCCAAAACAGCAGAGCTCTACCCAGCTAACTGAACAAATCACTGTTTATTTTTTATTTTATCACCCAGAAATGGAAGATGATTGTTTTATCTCTCCTCTCCTTTTTGTAAGTCCAGTAATGTCTCTGAAATTATTGTTCTTCCAACCGGAATAGTAACTTAACATATTATTACTTAGCGGTAGAATAACAGGCAAAGGTTTTATCCAACTCTTTCTCTCTTCTTCGAGGTTAATAAAATATCTACCGTAGTAAAAAATTATAACTTGTATGGAAAAAATGTGGCCTGAATTACCGCCAATTTTTTTGTAAACTAAATTGAACATCCACTAATTTTCCTTGTATGAAACACAAAAGTAAAATTAAATTTAAAAGCAACTTTATGGCAAAAGAAAAAACACTCATTTTCCTTCGCTTCCGTTCCAAAAGACCGTTTTCACAACCACTCTTGTTTACAAGAAAATAAAAATATTTTAATAACACAAAAGGAAGATTTGTTTTTGCTTAATTACACAACGTTAATTATTCCGTTTTGAGTGGGGAAGAGGAAAATGGGATCCACAGACTTTTATAGACAACGTTCAAGAGGCTCAATTTGTCTAAAGATCAAAGAAGTTGGAATTGCTATCAATGTAGGGGAATGGTTGAACTCGAGGTATTTTGACTGGTCTAGTGAAAGTTATATAAGCTATACTTAAATATGTATATTAAAACTGTTACGAGCTGAATTTTGTACGTTAAAGACTTTTTTTTTGAGAGTACTTTTAATCGATACTGATGCTAAAAACTGCAAAAAATGTTTTTTTTTCCAGTTTGTCTAAATAAAAACCATAATGAAGTATTGAAATGTGTTGAGGGAAAAAGTACCAATATTATTATTGCTTAATAACTACTGGCGGACATTTCTCACAAAACACTATCCAGCCTCAAAATAAGCAAAGTTTGTATTATGAGAACTAGTTAGCTGATATAATTAATATTACAAATTACAGAGAAATTTCAGGGCTTAGAGATATAACATCTTAGATCTCTGGGTAACGAGCGCAGTGCAGTGCTAGGTAATTTGACAATGATTTGGACTCTTCTTGTTCCAATAGCTGCGTGTCACTGTGCTGTTATGTGGGCATGGCATGGCATGTTGCTTACCATCAGGCACATGTCCTGCTCGTCTCGTCACTTAAAAAAAAAAAAAAAAAAACTGCAACATCATCATTAGTCTATTCTATTTCATAGGACTCTCACACGATATACTCGGTTATACTCAGCTATATACTCGGTTTTTCTTCTGCAGATATCACCTGCTACCTTACCTACGTTGTCGCTTTCGAGTTTCAGAGCGCCTTCCGCCACATTTGTTGTTTCACTGTCTTCACTCTCGGACAAGTCTACCAATAGGTAAGTAGTAGAGTGGACCAGTCTTACGGCAGATGTGACCAGCCACAGCTAATATGTCGAAAATCTTGTTCCTCTGATAAATCTATACCTACTAATATTATAAAGCTGAAGAGTTTGTTTGCTTGAAGGTACGACAAATTACCGACAGGTGGCGTAGCAGGTAGCTGAAGAGGGGCTTTGTTTGAAAGCGATATTCTCAGGAATGACTGAACCGATTTCAGTCATTTTTTCACCGTTAGATATGTACGGGATCCTGATGAGTGCTATATAATTATCACGGGCGAAGCCGGGGCGGACATCTAGTTACTAATAATAGTTATAATTTATAATATTTTATCAGTGCCTTGCAATTTTACTCGCGCCGTTACCGTTATTTTCACGCAATAAAAAGTACGCAATTTGCTATTACAGACTATAAATCTGTGTTTCAAATTTCGATCAGATTCAGCCGTTTCGACGTGATTGAAGAACAACCATTTGTAACCGTACATCCAAACAATTGCATTTATAACATTACTCGTTGTAGGATTTAATGTACATCTCTGCAGTGAATTGTTATTAAAGTAAATTCAGTTGAGGTGGAAAGTAACGGTCTCTTTGGAGCAGTCGAGTGAACAGCGGATTCGGGGATGTAAGCCGATTACGCCAGAAATACTATTAAACTTTTGTGACCATGAATGGGGATAAAGTTTTATGGTTAAACTAACTACGGCTATGACGACGTATTACTGAATAGGGGGATTTCCCATGCATGGTAATGCGGGTACACTCCGCGAGGTATAGGCTGAGCTTTGCATTAGTGTGAGTGATCACCAATCATGCAGGAGCGCGGCGAGACAGAATGGCGCCGCGCCTAAGGCCGGTTGTCACACCTACACTATCCATGTACACTCACACAAATGCAAAGCTCAGCTTATGCCTCGCGGAGTGTACTCCCGGCGTGCTTGCTCACAAACATTTGTAAAAACTTTTTTGTAAAAAAACAATATTATGATTAAATTACTATAAAAAGTGATTATATTATACCAGCATCGCTACGCGGTGCTACGATACTACGATAACTGTGCGGATAGCACCTCGTAGCGATGCTATCCGCACAGTTATCGTTACCGTTATTTTGGATTTAAAAGTAGCCTATGTTCTACCAAACTATAAAATACCTGTATCTTTTCTAAAAATTTCAGCCCAAAGATGTTACATCTATATCTATACTAATATTATAAAGCTGAAGAGTTTGTTTGTTTGAACGCTAGGATCTCGGGAAGTACTGGCCCGAATTAAAAGGTTATTTTTCTATTGGATAGTCTTTTTATCGAGGAAGGTTATAATAGGCTATAGAACATAATGCTACTATCAATAGAAGCGGAGCATTAATCAAGAATGTAACGAAACGGGAAAAAATATTCCTTTTTGAGAGTTTTCGTAGCGAGCTTTAACATAACAGCATGTGTGTAAGATTGCGCCATTGAATATAAACCTTTCCTAATCAAATTTGTTTCTAAATCTGTGTTGGTACGACCAATTCCCGACAGGTGGCGTAGCAGGTAGCTGAAGAGGTATTTTGTTTGAAAGCGATATTCTCAGGAATGACAGAACCGATCTCAGTCATTTTATCGCCGTTGGATATGTACGGTATCCCGATGAGTGCTATATAATGTACCACGGGCGAAGTCGGGTCGGACATCTAGTATTATATACTTTATCTAAGCAAAGAGGTTACTTTATCCAAGTTTCAGCCCGATCCGTTACACGATGTTCGTTACGACGTAATGAAGCATCAAATATCCAAACATCCATACATTGACATCCCACTAATACATGGAAGTATAAAAAGTCGAATGTAATCTCGCTAAAACAACTGTGTACACAACACTAGAGTCGGCCACATTTGCACGTGTGCGTTATCAGGTTGTAACTGATGGGCTGACACGCACACATATACACAAGTAGTGCGTGTAATGACCCACTGATGTGTGCGTGTCAGCCTGTATGTGACAGCGCACACGTGCATATTATGTGGCCGACTCGATGGACACAGTTTTTGTTTTAGCGAGACTACGTCCGACTTTTTTTATACGTACATGCCACATATTCTAAACGCGAAAGTTTGTCGGTTAGTATGGATGGATTGATGTTTGTTACTCATTCACGTAAAAACTACTGAAGGGATTTGGATTTGGATTTGGATGAAATTTAGTATATATATATGTATAATGGTCTAGAACCTAGATCACCCGAGTTTACCCGAATATTTATTTCATTCACGAACGTGACGCTTGAACTCCATTCACATCCCATAGAAATATCATGTTTGTGGCACGCCAAAAGAAGTGTATTCTTCAAAACACATACAACTGAATTGAGAACCGCCTCTCCTATGAAATTGGTTAATACTTTTAGGTACTTATTTTTTTAACTTTTATGGGTTTACGCTTGACCTCCATCTGGCCTGATGTTAAGCGACGATGCGGTCTACGATGGAGCGTGTTTACCTAGAAAAAACCGATTCACTCTCGACACAATTGTAGAAGACAATTTGAAGACACAAAGATTGTAACCATCGGGGAAAACCCACTAAGGCAACGTATTCCACAACCTAGACGTTCTTATCATGAAAGTAAAGTCAAATCTCTTTAGAACATCAACCAAGAAACGATGTCGCTTTTTTGAGCTACGAGCATTCCAATAGAAAATAGGGGCAAGGGGTAATAGATCATGCATATCAGAATCACACTCTCCGAAGCGTATCCGATAAAAAACCGATAGTTTAACAATTTTTCGGCGATGTTCAAGACTTTGAACTATTTTTCGCATAAAAGTATCATTGCCTACGCAGCACACGTGGCACCTATTTTATTGGAACAAACAGTATTATAATGCGGCACTCAAACTGTCTCATTTCTTAAATGCGATGTAATTCCCCGGACCCAAGTTACTAAGCATGTTTGTTGCGAGCGGGGAGCTTGCAGCCAAACCGTGTTTTACTGTTTGCGCCGTAAAACTGGCGGGAAACGAAGTCTATGTATGCTTAGTGAACTAGTGATGCTCCCATACTCACGATAGAATAGAAAACTATTCTAACTTAAGCGTGTACAACAAGTGATGTGCATACTAGTCAAGCCAATTGTGTGAATTGTCCACCAATATTGTCCACCAACACTAGCCCATTGACTTAGTTGGTAGTAAACCTGCGAAGCCTTGGGTCGTGGGTTCGATCCCCACCAAATATTTGTGTGATGAATACAAATATTTGTACTGTACCTGGGTGTTTCCTATGTATAACAAGTATATATAAAAACATATTTAAGTGTTAAATCAGCTATCTGGATCCCATAGTATAAGCTTTGTTTAGTTTCAGGTTAGATGGTGTTGTGTGTAAAATCATCATCATCCACCGCCATTTATTTATTATTGATACATCACTGCGTTCTGGTTTGAAAGACAATGCTCACCTATCTATGAGTATGTATCTGACTTGATCAAGATCCTTCCACTAGTTTTTGGGTGAAAGAATAACAAACATCCTCACATTATAACAAACAGTCACATATAAAATAGTAGTGGGACTTAATGTCTCAAAACTTATATTATACGTGAGTAATCCGTTTACCAATTTATAATTGGGACATACAGACTTAAAAGCATATCGGAACACCGATACATATATTTATAGATACAAAGATAATTAGGAGATAACGCGGTGCGGCGCTAATATAAAGAACAAAGAAACTGATTGTATCAATCTACAACTTTTTAATACGATGATAATGATCAATAAATTTCGTTGCAAAATAATTGAATACTATGTCATCACGATACCTATACTATCAATAAAACTATTATCGACAATTTGCCATTTTTGCATTGCGACAAATTTTGCAGACGCCTCTAGCTATAATTGAAAATTGCAATTTAAGCAACATACGCAAAACGGAAGATATCGACATTTTAAGCCCCGAGAAGTGAAGTCGTGTAGTTGCCGATCTCGTTATTTTCGAGCAATGGAAACGACCTGTGTGCAATTTCAGTGTCATCTGACTGTGTTCCGAATTTGAAATCTATCGATAGATTCATTTCGCAGCATTAATAAGAACAATTTGCCTGAGGTTTAATCACCTTTGAGTTTGACGTGATTGAGGAAAACATTTTTATACATCGAAACTTTGACAATCTAATAATTTGTATAGGCGTACCATAAAATAATGGCACTTGGATGACATTGTCAGTAGGGCGTGGGCATCGGGAAATCGGGCATTGGCAACCCTGGCTGGCTTGACGACGCCGCTAGTTCCCATTTTAGGCCACGTGCCATTATTTCCATGTAAGGGTATACGTTTATGTTAATCTTATTTTGTACAATATTTTATAATAATTGGCTGGCAGAAATGGTTTCAATTAAGCTATGCCTGTGTTGAAAGTGTGCTGTGAGCGTACCAGCGTCTCGAAAGCAGCACTGGGCTATGACGTGCACCAAACATTTTTTTTCAACTTGAATAGGTTCACACTTGACCGCCATCTCGCCTGATGTTACGCGACGATGCGGTCTGCGATGAAGCGTGCCTACCTAGAAGAAACCGGTTTACTCTCGATTTGAAGACACCAAGAACCATCGGGGAAAATCTATTTAGGTAGCCCATTCCACAGCCTAGCGGTCTAATCACAAAAGTAGAGTCAAACCTCTTTGTTCGTGTCGTTGGAACGTCAACCATGGAACATCACTTTTGTCAGCCATTTTAGGAAAGACAACTACCAGACATACGACGCCACAGAAATAAAATATCTTCGCTGATAATTCGCACAATCCTTATTTCTAACCTCACACTAAATGAACTTAACAAACCCAAATTTTATGAAAATTTGAAAAATTTTAAGAAACAAAATTCGATTTTTTTCTTATAGTCAACGTTTACGATAAAACAATTACAGGGTTTGGATTGCCTTAGACTTGAAGTATTTGAAATCCGACGATAAATTGCTTCCTACTTCCTACCAAAAGAATCCAAGTTTTCTAAATCTGTGTCACAAGACAACTAAATAAGCTAATTAGTCCGTTAGTAAGATTAAGAAGGTTAGTAAGGTTAGGAAGGAAGAAACTCACTTAAAAAATATTTGAGAGTAAAAAGAATGATAATAAAATGCAAGAAGCACTTAAAATATAATCATAGATCTAATGTAGAACTCATCAAAGACAAGCTTAAGTTAAAGGAAGTGATCAGAGATGACAGAATCACCATAATGACTATTCAGCAACGCTATGATGAGAATGCTATAACGATAAATAGATTAGAACAGCAACTCAAAGATTTGAAGAATAAATATAGCATAGCACAAAGAGAAATAGAACAGCTAATAGGTGCGATGAATAGTCTAATAGGTCCGAGTCCATCTAAGCAACGATACTCGATTTCAGCTACAGACTTATTGTCTGACACAACAACGACTCCCACAAATGATTTATCCTTTATGATACGTCCCGACCGCATTACATCATCATCAGTACTGTGTAACAACAAGAAATCTAACTTAAATACAACAACAGAGATGACTACCAATGCTGACGTGATTCAAGAGACTTGTCAACAAACTGAACATGATTTTAGTGAAATAGAAAAACATTAAAATTGGCAAAGTTGAACTTTTTCTGATGGAATTGGCATAGGTTTTGGAAACATTTTCAACAGTATAAATAATGATAGTAAATTTTCTAACACATGTATTACAAATGTAAATTTTCAACAACTAATTGCTAAAGTTGTGGACAGCAAATTGAAGCAAAAATCAAATGTTGTAATAATGATGGGTAATTCATTGGGTACTACAAAAAAGGATCTTATTAATTGTATAGAATCATTAGTAGATTTTCACAGTTCAGGAACGGTTGGAAAAATAGTGTTGTGTACATTTCCGTATTCGACATCATTGAGTGAAAGGCAAAATCGAAAATATATATACTTTAAATGTAATTTTGCACAACCTCATTTCAAACAAAGGAGGAGACTTTGTATTATTCGACATAAATAATTTTATAAACAATTTTGTTATATCTAACGGAAAGCAATTTCTAGTCCGTCGTTTAAAAATTAAAGTAGCCAAACTGATTGTTTTCACATTATTAAATGAGCAAACCAGGAAATCTCAAAACCTGACAAATATTGTAATAACTGACAGTCATCTTTTAAACTGACAAACTTGACAACAGGGAGGCATTATTATGTTTCAGCAAAGCGTCGCAATACAATAGGCCCCCCTTGCAACAAAGCAACTACTATTGATAAGGTTCAAGAAACCTCTATTAACATTTTGTACCAGAATATAAATAGACTGTTAGGTAAATTAGAAGAAATAGAATTATTCCTTGAAAGCTCAAAAATTATGAAGTAATTTGTTTTACTGAGACGTGGCTATCAAAAATGAATTGAACTTTTGCCTAAACAATTATACAATTGGTAGTATTTTCTATAGAAAATTCGCGATAGGCGGTGGTTGCATAATTTTGTCAATAATAGTGTAAAATTTAAGTGTCGAAAAGATATAGAAAAAATTACCGTGGAACGACATTGTGAACTAGCATGCATTGAGTTGGATAATCATATTGTTGTATGTGTTTATAAACCGCCTAGTGCTGACATTGAGATCTTCCTTACTACTTTAGAAGAAGCACTAAGTAAAATTTCAAAGAAAAGTAAACAGATAGTGATGTGTGAGACTTCAACACAGACATACTTTTGGAATCACGTACTAAGAGCAATATACTAATGTTATGCCAATCTTTTAATTTAAAAAGTGTTCACTGAACCAACAAGGGTGGCAGTAACTAAGAAAGGTAGTTCTGCAACCTGTATTGACAATGTCTTTGTCAACTGTGAATATCTGCACACTGAAGTCCTGGATTGTTTGCGTTCAGACCATAGGGGACTGAGCATTTGCCTTCCTGCTTGTATAAAAGGGCAGAAGACAAGGTGCTTATTAGGCCTATTACGTTATCTCGCATATCAGCTTTAAATAATGTGATAGGTAATCATTTTCCAAAAGTTTTTTCGATATGACAATCGACAGCCCTAATCAAAACTATGCTGATTTTTTTAAAAATGTTAAGTTCACAATTTGATAGTATCTTTCAGACGAAATTAATTAATATTAACGCAAAACCTAAGTTCGCTGAATGGGCTACACCGGGACTATTTAAAAGTCGAAACTATTTGTATAATTTATATAAACTAAAGACATATTGCAATGATGATGCAACAAAACCTATGTTAATAAATATTCAAAAATTTCAGAAATTCATGTATACAAGCTAAAACAATATTTATTCGAGATCAAATTAAAACTCTAATAACATGATAAAAACACGTGGAAGATTATAAACAAAGAGACTGGGAGATCTAAAAGTCGTGAAAAGATAAACGCACTTCGGGTTGGTGAAAGAGTAACTACAAGAAAATCGGAAATAGTAGATGCTTTCAGGACTTATTTTGCTGATATCCCTTGAAACCACTAAGCACTTAACATCGTCCCCTTACTTGCTGAAGAAATGTTAAAAGAAAACGTTAAGTGCCCTTCATCTACATTTGAATTTCACCAAGTGACTGCTATTACAATACTAAAAACATTCAAAGACATTAAAGTAAAGAGTACGGAGGACTTATGGGGATTATCAGTAAGAGTACTTGATGGAATTATAAATAGCATTGCTCCTTACTTAGCGGAATTGTTCAACGAGTGCATTAGAGGTGGCACATTCCTGACATGATGAAATATAGCAAAGTTATACCACTGTTCAAATCTGGAGATAAAACGAACCTGGCAATTACAGACCCATCTCTGTATTACCCTGCCTTAGTAAAATATTTGAGAAACTTATATGCAATCAACTTCTATCTTACTTTAATGTTAATCACCTATTACATAGCAACCAATTTGGATTCACAAAGGACGTTCCACTATTGATGCAGGCGTTGAACTAAATAATTATATTTTAAGTGCCTGGGAAGATCATCACGATGTTCTGGGTGTGTTTTGTGACTTGTCTAAAGCTTTCGACTGCGTTCATCATGATACTCTTTTGAAGAAACTACAGTTCTATGGGCTATCGAAGCCAGCTCTAAATTTTATTTCTTCTTATCTTAAAGATCGTGTACAGATAGTTGAAATTGACGGTGTGCAATCAAATGAGTCCCCTTTAAAAATGGTGTGTACCTCAAGGTTCCATCCTTGGACCCTTATTGTTTCTTATATACGTTAATGATCTACCTTTTATGATAAAAACCATAAAAACGTAGAAACAGTTATGTTCGCTGATGATACATCACTTCTTTTAAGGTTAAAAGAGGAATAAATGATTTCACAGAAGTAAACGCAATTTTGGACATCACATACAAATGGTTCGATGCAAATAATCTAGTTCTAAATCCAAATAAAACTAAATGTATAAAGTTTACGCTATGCAATGTACTGGGCTGTAAACTTGATATTAGACTGAAAGATAAAGTGATCGAACCCGTACAATCTACTCTTTTTCTGGGCATTTCAGTGGATTCAAAGCTGCAGTGGGGTCCTCACATAGAGACTAGCTGATAGACTCAGTTCAGCTGCCCATGCAGTTCGTCAAATTAAGAAAATATCTGACGTGGAAACAGCTAGACTTGTTTATTTTGGATACTTTCATAGTATTATGTCCTATGGGATTTTATTATGGGGATCGGCCGCGGATAGAAATTCAATTTTATATTACAAAAGAGAGCAATCCGTGCTCTGTACAATCTGTCTGCTAGAAAATCATTACGGGAGATGTTTAAAACTATAAATATACTAACAGTCCCGTCGTTATACATTTATGAAAGTATAATGTATGTGCGAAAAACCGTACTCGACTGCAGAAAATGTCTGATTTGAATCCAAAAGCACATCATAAACATAAAATTGAATTTCCTAAATGCAGACTACAGAAAACCATTAACTCTTTCAAATGTAATGGTATTCGCTTCTATAATTTAATACCTGCACAAGTGGAAGGTCTCAATGAAACTAGGTTTAAAACCGAAATAAAAAACTACCTAATGAGCAAAGCATATTACACTGTAGATGATTTTGTAAAGGACAGCAATATTTGGAAAAGGAATATGTCAAAATCAGAACTATCGAGTAAAGTGGAATAATACTAAACATTAATGTAAATTTGTTTAAGTACCTACTGTATGTATTCATTGTTTGGATAATTTGTTTTTTTCACCATGACAAAGCCTTTTTACAGCTGCACCTAAATGACAAGGCCCCTTTACAGCTGATTATTTTTTATTTGACATTATTCTTTAGTATTATTTTATTACATACACAGATTATTTATGTATAATTTTATTGTAAGTGACGTTACCAAGTGTTCGTTTGAAATAATGGTTCGAATAAATGAATTGAATTGAATTGAAAAAAAATGTTATACAAGTTTTTTTTCTTTCGTTTCACTAGTAAAAATGACGAAGATACAGCGCTTTGCAGTTTAGAGTGACGATTTGTACGATACAGTGACGTCAACCCCACCCTGGAAGATTGATGATCTATCATAATATTATATCTTTGTTAATTTTTAATAATGTGATAAAACAAACAATAAGTATTCCATATATTTCATATTCTAGCCGTATATTTCCAGAGTCTAATTAAAATGGTATATTTTAAATTGAATGCCAAAAAATATCATTCAACTTAAAACTAATCTAAATAAATCCCCTGAATTTCCTTATCGTGCAGTAAAAATAAAATTCCACGGTAGTTTAAACAGAAAATACTGTTATTAGGGACCTTTCCCTATATCGATCGCCAGAATTAGGGCACATTTATGATGTTGGCGGAAAATAAGGGTCTTATTGGAAATTCAAAATTAAACCGCCGATCAGAGCGGAACATCAAACGAACACGGTGCGTTTTTATTTGTAAAGGGAAAGTAATTGAAGTGTCAAATGTAATTTCAAATATTGTGGATGGAGGAACGTGTGTAGCAGCCTTTACTCTTCATAGAGAAATAGGAAATTGGTTTCCGTGGAGATCTGAAGTAAGACTCAGTACATACAATGTTATGTACTCATTAAATATGTTTCATTTGATGTTTTATTACGTACTAAAAATACCTTGCGGTTTGCACGAGTATTTCGCGTTCCCTTTTGTTTTCCAAGCGTGCTATGTTAAAGTATAATTATGTAGTTAATCTGTTTTCTAATGTCAACATGATTCGTTCTGCTATTTCTATGTGGTTGAGAAATATACATCAAATTTTGACATTTATTTATAAAATTAGAGAGGATTTAAGTTCCTGGCGTAGAATTAAAAAACTGCTTCTATAATTCCACAGTCTTAAGGATCTAAACTGAATCACCAAATCTTATAGCATAACCTTGTAAGTTTTGGGTTTGATTCTAGGACAGTTATAAGCTAAGCCAGCGTGGTGGATTATGACCTTGACTCTCTCCTTGCGAGAGAAGACCCCGAGTCCCAGTAGTGGGAACATTTTATGGGCTGCTTATGTTTTTGATAAATTCAGATTTTTTTTTGTGTCTGAGATATCTACGTATCATAAGTAGTTATATTATTAACAATTATAAATATGGACATCATAAAGTACCACTGGTATTCATAGTTCCTACAAACTTTGCTTTGTTTGAGCCGATAATGCATTGTGTGAATAATTCCCCATCAATATTAATCTTTTGAATTAAATGACCGGAAACACTTGAAGGACTTCTTTTCGGGATAGAAAGTGATAGGTGTTCGGGATAGATTCTTATTTTTTAAGGCACAGTCAATCTACATAAGTTGTAAATTTCAGATAAATCTGTTGAGCTTATTTGTGTGAAAAAATTAAAACATGCAAAAACCCGAACTTTGGTTTCGTTTATTGTACGAGTATATTTAATTATGTGTAGCCTCAATACGCCTTACTTAGTTGTTAACTTCTAGTAATCTATTCATTTACACTATTATTCTATTTAATTACAATTATTGATCTCAAAGAATTGTATTTTTTTTTCATAAAACCGAAACAATCATTTAAACATTACAAACAAAATTAACTAAGCACCGAGAACGTCACTAAAGAAAATATTTTAAGAAATACCAACGGGACCGCGCGCCCGAAACAAAGACAAAGTTGAGTTGGCAAAGCGGAAATTTCGCAACTATGTGTCAGCAGCACAAAGGATGCCTACCGAAGAATGCCACCTCTGTTTTTATTGAAAGTTACGTATACGTGGGCGCACTTCGGTCAGGACGCGGAATGCTCTCTAAATTATTGGAGAAACTATTATCAATGTAATATAAAATACTTTGTTGATCTTTGTGATGAAAATAAATGATCCACTACTTTTTAATATAAACGAAACAAAGTTTGTTGTCGATGTAGTATATGTGCTATCACAGTTGGGACTCGGGGCCTTCTCTCGCAAGGAGAGAGTTAAGGTCATAATCCACCCGCTGGCCCAGTGCGGGTTGGTGGATGACACATGACCTCGAAAGAGTCTAGGTACATGTCAGTTTCCTCACGATGTTTTTCTATACCGTTTTATGTTTTATGCGGCATTACGTACATGACTTCGAAAAGACTGGTGCGTGTGGGGTTTGAACCCTGGGTCTTCGTAAATGTGATATTCTGCACTAATTGTTTATTTTCGTTCAGCGGTTACGACTTCCAGACAATAAACATCCAAACTCTTACATTTATTATAATAGTAAAGTTACGGCTAAAAGTAACGTTTTTCATATTAAACTAACTGTACCCTGCCACGCTTCGCTGTGGCACATTGTGATGGAAAAATGAGATAAAAACAATCATTGATGCGGATTATAAATCATTCTAAAATTTCAGCTTGATCGGTGCAGATCTTTTTGAGTTTTTGAAGCGTACAAACCAACATAACGTTCTTATATATAGAGATTAAATAACCTTACGTTAGACCTCGCTTTACCAAGTAATGCAGGGTATAATAGAAAAGCCCTAAGGTCAACACGTTTGCACAAAACACACCTTTTAACTCTTCGTTCAAAGATTCGCAGATTATAAAATTATGCGAACATTATTTTTATTTTCTTACTCGAAACTTATGAACACTGGATTTTCGTATGTTTAGTTAGTGGAACAAAAGATAAATACACGAACTATATTTTTTAATTATGTAACTGACAAAAAAAATGTTTTTTTTTTGTTATTATTCTTATTGTTTTGGCTTTCCCCATAAACTCTGAATTCGTCCCCTGAAGTATAACGTATTTAGGGAATATGCGGAGATTCGGAACGGGTTCGGCGGATGTCGACTCAGCGGAATTCGATGGAAACGCCAAATTTTATGTGTTTTTGACGACTTTTATGGCTTTGAAGGATTTATGAGTGTGTGAATTTTACGACCGCTTCGCGATTTTACAGACGTGTACTGTCTGTTTTTAAAGTGTCGCGGTCATGTTTTTTGTGTAAGATGATTCAAAATATTTATGTTTAGCTAATAATGTATCTCTAAATAAATTTCAGTTTTTTTTTTAAATAAAAAGTGACGAGACGAGCAAGACATGTGCCTGATGGTAAGCAATATGCCTGCTACATAACAGCAAAGTAGCATGCATCTATTGGAAAATGAAGAGTCAAAATCATTACCTAGCACTGCACTGCGTTCGTCAACCAGAGATCTAAGATGTTATATCTCTAAGACCTGTATTTTTTCTGGAAACAATGCCCTTCAAATCGGAACACAGTAACGTTTCAATAGACACAAAGTCTTAAAAATCCTAATTGGTTCGTCAGTGAGAATACGAAGACCACAGATTACTGAAACAATGTGATGAAAACAAATTGTTAACGAAGTTTTTTTTTTTTCCAAAACAAATAATAACGCAAATACAGTGTTCAGCAGTTTCGAGTGACGTCATTTAATTGAACGGTTTTCAATAACCTAACCTAACCTAACAATACCTACTCTCGAATTTTGATGATCTACATATTTATATACCTATCTTTATCGGCTATCTGTACCTACTCGCAGTTACTTTGTATTCCAGAGAAAACAACTAAATTCAACTTACTAAACACATAAGCCACTAAGAAAAAATCAAGATGAAATATTGAGAATTCTCAAATATCTTCACCCAGGCGGAGCACTTAGCACCGCACGTTTGCTTGAACCAGTGCCAAATATCCCGCTTGGAATCCTACAAATATAAAGTTAGCTAGCTTTACTAAGTAACTGAAGTTACTTGGAGTGAAACAAGAACCCTGCTAGCCCCGTTAGCCGTGTGTGCTGCAGACCCGGATCAGAAGACACAACTGAGTCTGTTCACTAGTCATGGTTAGTAAGCAAGTCAAGCGAAGACAGATATTTGTGGCATGAATAAAAAATATTGGTGGACATTTCTTTTCCTTTTTTCCAACTGTCGGATTCAGCACTTCGAGTGGTGCACCTACGGAGTAAAATTTCCACGGGGTTCCACGGTTCCCGCTCGCGGCGAGAAGGCGTCGCGGCTTTTCCGCCTCTGAGTCTTCCTTTGCGACACACCTGAACTGACCTCCTCGGGGGTGACTACCTCGGGGACCAACCAAGGAGTTATTGGTCTTCCGTGACGGGTCAGCTCTCGCTGCCTATCGCTTTTTGGTTTCAGAAGTTACAGGGTAATACTCATACTGTTCTTCCTCTACAGCACTTTCGCCATCTAACGGTAGCAACCCCGTTAACGCCGCAATGAGAAGGAGAGCGGATCAACGTTATCCCTACGGCTCATGTTTGCACCGGTATACACACGCCAAGAAATCTTCACGACTGCATCGTCGTTTTCAAGAAGGCAAAACCGTTTTTTACAAATTCACGCATACCCTTCCACCTGGGGGAGACGGTCGAGTTATGTCAGACTAGACATCACCGACGGACTCTTCAAGTTCAAACTTCTACGTAGTGCTGTGTTTTTATAGGCAGGCGTGCTGCTTACCATCAGCCAAAGGTCTTGCTCTTCCTATCACTCTATATTATAAAAAAAATTGGTTATCTGTAAAGTCGGTTGGTTCACAAACGATAGTTTAACATGAGCACATTGATAGATGCAGCGCAAGCGTACAATGAGCGTAACGGGACACTTTTTTGTGCTTACATCCGACGTTCTTCGATATATTAGACGTTGTCACGTCAAAGGAGAATGGGATTACCGTTTACGTAATTTTGAAGAACAAATCACAAATTTGGATATCCCCAGACTAGCAAGACCTCAGTAATGCCACACGATAAAAAATAAACATTTAAAATTGTATCCTTGTCTCTACAGTACATTTCTCTGACTACGATAATAATTAGCAAATGGCTGTCGATTTTCGCACTACAAAGTAGCTACAAGTGCGACTTTTCCAAGACAGAAAGCTAGCCTGAACTAGGAATACTAAACTAGAACGTAGACTAATTGAAGCACCTATTCAGAGCCAGTTAATTAAGAAGCATGTTTCTCTAATTAGAACATTTTAAACTACGTTTTGAATGCGAAATTTAATTAGTGCAAGATAACGGCTAGTGTTCGCTGCGGAGAATTAGATGTTCCAGCTTGTTTGGACTATTTAGATGTAAACGTTTGTGTACTATATTTTACTACCCGCATCCCACGATTTTATCTGCGTACCTAACATTTGTGTAATTTTCCTGCAATAAACAAACATGTTCTAAACGCTACAGCAAATAATCTAACTGTTGCAACATTCTTGCCCATAATAGCACACCTACCCAGCTATTGGAACATGAAGAGTCCTAATCCTAGCGCTGTACGTTACTCGTCACTAAGAGATATATTTAAGATGATTAATTTACTTAAATTATCCTGTAATTTATCTAGAAACATTTTCTTTCAAACTGGAATACAGTGATGTTTGCACATTACTTCGTGGCGGTTGAATAACTAACAAACGTGTGGTTTTTCTTCTGACTGAACCAGAGAGTTGTAATACTATGTATAAAGTGGAGTCAAAAAGTAATGATAGATAAGAAGAAAGAATGGAAAGAGGTATCTAAAATTATGTTGTCACTATGAGACGTGCTGTATGCATGTCGAGCCCCTCTCCATTATAGAACTTACAGGGCTTAGAGATATAAGATCTTAGATCTCTGGGTGACGAGCGCAGTGAAGTGCTAGGTAATGATTTGGACTCTTCATGTTCCAATAGCTGCGTGTCACTGTGCTGTTATGTGTCAGGCATGTTGCTTACCATCAGGCACATGCCCTGATTGTCTCGTCACTCGTTATTTAACATAAAAAAAAAACTTTAAAAAAAAATTACTTTTAAAAAATAATTTAACTACGCCGACTATTTCACCATTATTTGCTGTATTTTAAATAACATTTTCTGTGTATGAAGTTTTCCATTTAGGTAGAAAAATTATCCACGTCACTACATAATATATGTAAATATTAACGTAGTTTGAGAAACTACACCATTTAACCCCGGCCTCCCCGCCTGGCATCGTATGGTCCATTAAGTGCGCGATGAGTGCGCGTTATTTAATAGGGTCGCCCGGGGTAAAGTTTGACCTAATTTATGGATAGTTACACATTTTTTTTTGCTAATACGAAATTTTGTGTTTTTTTGTTTATATAGCCAAAATGCAAATTTAATGCTATCATAGCTAAGGTGACCTTGTATTGTTTTTTTTTTCATAATCATAAAGACAGCAAACCATAAAACATTAACAGTCGACTTTATGTTTACTCGTGGCGTTTTTTCGCAAGGAATGAGCCAAGGCACCAGATGCATAAGAATGCACCAGGTTGGTTAAGGTGAGTCCCCCACCAAAACGCAGTTTTGGCTGTTTTTTGTGCATTTTCTAAAGCTATCTACTCTTTATCCAAATGAGATATCAGCTAACAAAAAATGTATTTAATTTTTGCAAACTTTTGGCTCTATAATGGTAGATTTGTTTTTTTTTATACTTAGCATAATGTTTAATTAATCTCCTCATAACGAAACTACATAAATCAAAACGAATTATTGAAACCGTGCATCTACTCAAAAACCAGCCATTGTTTGGATTTTGTACTTACACCAACGGATAGACAATTTAATTACGAACATTTTGGTAGTTTTCTTTTTTCAAAACAGCAAAATGAAATTTTATAAACACATTATTCTAAAATCTGAGCGTATTTTCTATGGTCTCTCTTGCGCTGTGTACTGAGATTCAGTGTGCCACAAGATCTCGAGGGTGAAACACGTGCCACTTTTCTCCGCGCCGGCGCCGCGTCAGTTCACACATTTATTTGCTCGCTCACGTCACGATATCCGTAGTAGATAATATTAGTTTATGTTGTTATAAAATTTTTGTTTTGGTGTTTTTTTATATTTTACTAGCGGCCCGCCCCGGCTTCGCCCGTGGTACATATATATGTAACCTACAGCATTCAAGGATTACTTACATATGAAAGAACGGTGAATGATTTTTTTTAAATCGGTCCAGTAGTTCCCGAGATTAGCGTGTTCATACTATAAATATGCTATAGGCTACTTTTGATCTCCAAATTATAGTGCTGTTTACTGGGTCAGAAGTGACACCTGTAGACAACTGGCGGGGATAACTAATTAAATGACGATTGGTCAGTTAACGACCGGGGATGAAAAATGATTAAATTACTAAAATGGCTATTAAAAAATAAGGGTTGATCGTAGAAGGGTGAAAATTGAGGATTGTATGTATTTTTGTATGTTGTATCATATAAAAATTGAAATTAAAAATTTTGTCTAAAAAATATTATAAATAAAAAAATTTAGGGGTGGACTACCCCTAACGTTAAGGGGGATGAAAAATAGATGTTGGCCGATTCTCATAGATACCGGATAAGCACAAAAAAATTCATCAAAATCGGTCAAGCCGTTTCGGAGGAGTATGGCAACGAAAACTGTGACACGAGAATTTTATATATTAGATTTAATTTTGTGCGGAAGGACGCTTTGTTTGTTTATTAAAGACTATTTATTGTGTTTTGCGAAAAGACGCTATTGTTGTAATTTCGTGTAAGCGGTGAAAATGCCGAAGTACAAGAAAGTTGTGCGACAAGGACGTGCAAAAGTAGCACTAATGATGAAAGCTCGGTAAGCACTCTCTATTTTATCTATTCTATGCTCAGTTTTATTTTTTAATAAAAACATCATTTTATGCGCGTTTTTAGACAATGAAAAACTCCTACAATGTCATTAGAATACGATAACTTATTTTGCCACTGTTCTCTAAGTCTGTTTGGCTCAGACAGAATATGCTCGCCTTCGGAGTCAACAGGCCCCGGTTCGAATCCTGGTGGCTACACTCGGGACTTTTCTTTTTGTTCTTTTTTTTCTGACAATATCTTATACTTAGAGCCTTTTATAAACGCATTTAATTCGTATCTAAGTAGGTCTAGTAAGTCATCACTACGTAATTCGTACCTGCCTAAATATCATTTAAAAACCCGAGCAAAGCTCGGTCAACCAGGTACTAATTAATTATTGGAAACATAACTACGAGTATTAACAATGCATTTACATAATATTTATCTATTTTTACAGGCGGGTTAAAAAACAGGACAGAATAGTCATGATGAAATACCAACAACATCAGAAGATATTCCACAAAATTACTTTGATAGCACGTAGGTAAGTGAATACCTCCACTCCATTATAAACTAAGTATATCTAAACCTACTATTTACGTGTCAAAGATGTGAATAGTTAGCGAAGTGATACGTCTTATCATGACTATACCAATTTTATCAGCAAGTAAAATTGAATCTTCCACAAACATTCAATAACGGTGAAGGAAAATATGTTTGAGCTGACCGACATGTTTCTAAAATCTTTCGAGGTCATGTGTCTAGTAAATACATTAGCTATTTTTTATCCCGGGAAAATAATGAGAATGGGAACTACTCGTATAAAACCGTGGAACGCTGCTATGTTCGTCGTACTTGCATGTGCCAAGGAGCTAAGAAACTGTAGATATGAATAATCTTTGTAGTGGTAGGACTCTTGGCAGAGTCCGCATGGGGAAGTACCACACCTTTGCCAGTTATTCTACCGCCAACCAGTAATGTGCAAACATTACTGTCTTCCAGTTTGAAGGGCAATGGTTCCAGAGACACTACAAGACTTAGAGATATAACATCTTAGATCTTTGGGTGACGAGCACAGTGCAGTGCGAGGTAATAAAATATATTGTTATTTTAAAATAAAATAAAAAACTCCTAAAATTGGCCCGGTATATCGATTAGTTATTCAATACTATGTATCGGTAAAAATATCAGTTGAAGATATCATTATAATACTGCCTCTATTTTATAACGATGATGGCGAGTGATAAATATCGCTGTATCGATATTTTCTGATCTATGCCTAGGCTACCTCAACTTCGTAAACAACCAGGACACGATATCGCGCCGGTGTGAAAACGGCCAAAGGGTGAATCAATCGTTGTAGCATTTTTTTACCTATCTCAATTTGAGATCAAATAATCTGATTAGTAGTACAGAGACAAATTTAAAAAATATATATGTATAAATATATTTATTTATAAATAAATTAGAATAATTAACTACTAATTATATTATCATAATAAATATTATCTGAAGTTTGGCTATGGAATTTTGCAAGTATCTCCAATCCATAAAGTCATCTGTACCTACCGCAAAAAATATTTTCCTTATGCAACATGTTTTTCTTTTACAGTACACAAGAGATTTTACCACCGGACTTACCAAATACTAAGAACACTGAAGCAATTAACAACTTAGACATTGAAGAGGTAAGTCCAGAAACATTGCACGTGTGTTTTAAACTTAGATAAAATTAGTATGGTCCATTTAAAACTTAATAGCAGCATAGCATATCAGAAAAAAAAACTTAGAGTACTTATGGAGTGTTGTAATATTTTCGGTACATAATAAATGTCTTTTTTATTTTAGTTTCAAATTTCGTATGATGAGGATGCTGAATCAGGCGAAAAGACTATAAACAGAAGAATTATTGACGTCAGCCACTTCATTTCGGAATTAAAACGCTTTTCAAATCATGGACCACTTGGATGCGGCTTCACTGAACTTGAACTCATAGCTGAAACTCAAAAGTAGGCTTTGCAATAAAAAACGGGTAATAAATGGAGATAATTGCAGCGACAACTATTGAAACGTTAATACGTGCGCTGTCGCATAAATATCGGTATCTAAATACGGCAACAAAATACATGTTCGAACTCATGTATTAAGTGACAACAATACTAGTGATCGTTGCCCCCAAAAACTCGTTTTTTATTGTTGTGTTTATATATCGATATCAAACACTTATGTGGTTTCCCTTCGTAACTTTACATGAACCTGTATAGTTCTGAGCTTAAATAACTGATAATAAAGAGTACATTGTATAACTGGTAACGATCTTTCTATCGTACAAAAAAATTATTATAAGAACAAAAAACCTCGATTGCTAAAAACTACAGTAAATGTAAATGTAATGTAATGTAATAAATGTAATAAATGATACATAAATATTTATTTGAAATTTTCTTTCTCTGCTGTCCTATTTTTGTTACCCATGTTACTATACAGTACAAAACATATACAAACACCTAACCTAGAACCCAACACCGACGAAAATGTACTAATACCAGAATAAGACGTTTTCAGGATGCAAATATCAAAGTTATTTCTCAATATTTCTCTTTAGGTATTTTTTTTAAATAGAATGACGAGACGAGCATCTGGTCATATGCCTGACAGTGCTAACGTGCCTGCCAAATAACAGCACAGTGACACGCAGCTTTTGAAACATGATTTAGACTGCACTCTGCCCTCGTTCTATTATTATTTATTTAAATTCACGATACTCATATTCTTAAGAAAAAAATACCATTCCCGTCGTAATTTTTCCTGTGGTAAAAATGTAGCCTATGTTTTTTTCTAAACAATAATCTATCCGTGTTCCAAATATCAGCCCGATCCATTTATACGTTACGCCGTGATTGAGCAACAAACATCTGAATATCCAAACATCCATACATTTACATCTATAATAATATTAGGACACATAATTATTGCTTGTATATATTTTTTCATAGCATATGAGTGACGAGACTAGCAGGGCATGTGCCTGATGGTAAACAACATACCTTCCATATAACAGCACAGTGACACACAGCTATTGGAACGTGAAAAGTCCAAATCATTACCTAGCACTACACTGCGCTCGTCACCCAGAGATCTAAGATATGTCCCTGTAAGCTTTGAGCCAGTTTTTTTATTAAGCCCTGTAATTTCTCTGGTAACATTGCCTTTCAAACCGGAACACAGTAATGTTTGCACACTACTGTGTCACATACACATATAAACACTTTCGAAAAATAGTGGAGTAAATAATAAGCACCGCATGATGTTTATTACAAAGTACCATCAACATTTAATTTGTCTCTGAGTAAAAGTTGAAAATATTCATTGACTTGAGGATCCTAAGTAATCTCCAATTAGCTCTTAGAAATCGAAACTAGAATTTGGGCACATTAGTAAACATTAAAATTTCATAAAGAGAAAACATTTTTTGATTGAATGCCACATCTGCAACTTCTAAGATCGGTGTATTTCGACATTAATCGTAAGTAGTTCGTATGCAATTCACTAGATGACGCTAGTAGCGTTCTACAAGGTATCGTAGAGGTGTATTGCAAACATTATTCGTAAGTAATTCGTACGGTATTCACTAGATGACGCTAGTAGCGTTCTACGAAGTATCGTAGAGGTGGAGTGCGGGGAAGGGGGAAGAAATGCTCAAGGTCATTCGGTCAGGGTATCCCCTTAAGTGCGGTTTTGATGTCAAAAAATTACACATACAATTATTGAATCAAACGTCTACTTTATTATGAATTAAATATTTAGTTATTTTATTAGTGCCTTCTTGTAATATTTAATATTCACTATAGATACATTATGTTTGTTACAAACGTCTGAAGAATCGTCACGAACTCACCGTATTTGTTAAAACTCGTTTATGACTGACTAGTAGCACTCAAGCCATTCATATGTAAGTTTACTAATCTATACTAATATTATAAAGCTGAAAAGTTTGTTTGTTTGTTTGAACGCTAGAATCTCGGGAAGTACTGGTCCGGATTGAATGAGTATTTTTCTATTGGATAGTCCATTTATCGAGGAAGGCTATAGGCTATAGGATATAACGCTACTATTAATAGAAACGGAACATGAATCAAAATGTAACAAAATCGGGAAAAAATATTCCATTTTGAGAGTTTTCGTACGTTTCGTGCTTTGACATGACACATGACAGCATGTGTCTAAGATTACGTCATCGAATATCACAGATTACATACCTCTTGAATATAAAACCTTTGCTAATCAATTTTTTTTTGATAATTATAATTATATATCATGGAAGTATAAAAAAAGTCAGACGTAGTGTCGCTAAAACAAAAACTGTGTCCATAAAGTCGGCCACATAATACGGACGTGTGCGCTGTCACATACAGGCTGACATGCACCACATCAGTGGTCCTCACACGCGCAAACTTGTGTACATGTGTGCGTGTCAGCCTATAAGTGACAACGCACACGTGCAAAGTTGGCCGACTCTAGTGACTCTAGTTTTTGTTTTAGCGAGACTACGTCCGACTTTTTTTATACTTCGTTTACGTTTATGTTATGTGTATTAATATTTGTGTGTATATTAGGAGTATTCAGTTAGAATATCCCCTCTCCTGGTCTTATCTTCTAAATGGGCCTTTGAGCTGGTTCCCTGGGAGAGTTTACTGTTAGCCATAAATCCCGTTTGTGGTGCTAGTTGATACATTTACTGTATTATTTGTAGTTTCTGTATCATAGTAAAGAGTTTTGCATCTGCAAAGAATCTTTTACGCAAGAACTAAACAAGCTAAAACCGATAAGTTAAAGCTGTAACAAGCGCCGTTCCGAACGGCCGCGTATGACGGCGGAAGAAATTCCCGAATAACGCCGACTCACGCTGCCTCGGTGCTGAGCAGAAAATTATCCTTCTGAGACAATGATACTCATACATAAGACATGCCTAGAACTACTGTTTCCGTTATACTACGACATATTTTTTGTGTAATAGTAAATAAATATACAAAGTTTTGCAATTGAAGTGAAATATATTTATTTGCTTAGCACTTCTCAAAAAAACAGTTCGTAAAGATGTAACTTTTATTTTGTGTTCATCCATGTAGAAGTGCGCTGGTACCTAAACTAGGAAAACCTGTGAGATGGCGTACCAATACCACCAAAGACTGAATGGATTGTTTACAATAATTATCAACTTGTGATACTCAATAAGCAGAAGATACGTAGGTAGTATTAACTGTAGAAATATAACGTAATGATGAATTTTATGTGTATTATTATTTAATGACAAGAATTCATTTCATTCAATTTCATGTGTATTATTATTTAATGACAAGAATAAAATAAGAAAAAAAAAATGATTCAAGATGACAATTACAACAAACAATTTAAAAACAAAAATAGGATACCTACTACTTTTGTCAGGACATAATGTTAACCACCATTTTATTATAATGTTACTAGTAGACGACTGCTACTAGTAACATTATAATAAAATGGTGGTTTCACTGACTCAGACGGTCATTCAGTAGTTTCTGATCTCTTCATTATGTCATATTATCAATATGTTATATTAGACTTATCTATCTATTTAAAAAAATACTTCCAGATCCAGTCGTCCTGCTAATATTCTAAATGTCAATATTTAGATGTGTGTTGCTCAATGTTGGATCGGAACATACATACATTTATACAAACTTATGGTTTTCTAATATTATTAGGATTAGGACAGTTAACAGTTAACATAAACTTTAGTGGCGGTTTTATTTCACTAACAAAAGCCGACTATTTCAGACCCGAACTAACGTCACACGACATCTCGCAAAACCGTGGAAACAGGCCCCAGTAGACATGGAAGTACCTTCTTAAGGTGGGTATTGCGGTTAAGCAGAATAGAGCAGGGATTTTCACGAATTCCTGCCGTAATAATAGACAATGAGAATTGGGCCTTCAGTTATGTTATAACGTAGCAAGATGCTATTTTAAGAGACGGCTTCGAGATTTGAGAACAAAATTACAGAGATTAAATGAATCTATAATAAGGGGAATGCTACTGGCTTGGCTTTCGCTGGTAAGTGTTTGCAATTAAATTTAAATGTCTGAATTTGAATTGCGAATTGTTAGACATCTTTTTACATTTGTTTGTAGTGTATTTTAATTTTGTGTTGAAGGATTTGGATTGCCTATTTTATGTTCACACTCATTTGAGATTGAGGATTTTTTCTCACAGAAATAGAATTAAAGCTATAACCCATGATGCTGAACCCAAAATGCGTTGGCGAATGAAGCATCAAAAGGTGTCCTTAAAACATTACGGTTTTTTCACGATATTGTTCTTCACTTTTAGCGTCAGTTATTGTGATAAGCCTGTACATCTGATCATAAAAAAACTCAGAGATGCTAACAGAAATCGCATCTCATGTGTGTGGAATCGAACGTCTGATACACTTGGCCGCTATGGTTTTATACGGATTTGGTTCGTTGCAGATAATATTCGTCTAATAACGGACAAGGATTAGAGTGATAGAAATAGCAAGACATAGACTTGATAATAAGCTAGACATGTTCTCGTAATAGCACTGTGCTACGCAAAGACATTTGAATGTGAAGAGCCCCAATCATTAGCTTCTTTGCCAGAGATACGAGAATAACCTTAAGATTTAAGCAATTTAGAAAGGACTATTTTTACAAGAAGTAATTGTTACGTTTGCTAAAATAATCGCCCCACGAAACATTATTTCAAAAACGAGAAAGTAGGTACGTAAACGGCAATCACGCTCTATTTTAGACTACATCATCTTTCCATCAAGTGAATTGTGTTTGAACACTGAACACACATTAACATGAAAAAGTATTCCTATCGAAGTTCAGTCATTATGAATTTCCCCATAGTACTATGCCATATATAAGCCGTCACAAAAACATGTGATTACACAAAAGCTGAATCACGTAGATAATACCAGATCGAAGTTTATTGCAGTGAGGCATGCGAGCGCGCGATTACAATGCCATCGGAATATAAAACTTTAATCAATGCTAAGTGAGGTTTTGTGACTGCTAACTATTTGACGATGGTTGGAAATCAGTTTGTGATGTAATTTACCTATTACCTTCTTACAAAAAATTGAATATAGTCAAAGTCAAAGTACTTTATTCATAAATGTACAATTTACACGTCAATTAATAAAAACCAAAAAAAGAAAGAGCATACAAAATTGTATACATTTTCAAAGTTTGAAATGACTACTTTTCTGTATTATAATAATTATTGTACAGAAAACATTATACGATTATAATATGGTTTTAATACAATTGTACTGACCCATGTCAAATTTATTTATTTACATTTTTATGGGAACTTTGCCATCACTCTCTAAAAATTCGCTATAACTATAAAAAGTTTGATCGATAAGCCAGCACTTCAATCTGTTTTTGAAGCTGCCAAAACTTGGGGCCGATATAACTATTTTCGGAAGAGTGTTATAAACTTCCGGTCCCATAATGTGAGTCAACTTCTGTGACCTCGTGAGAGAGTGTGTGGTATAACATCCAACTTGTCGGCGTTGCGTATGTTACGAGAATGTCTCTCTCTCGCGTGTTGTACGATTCTAGATTATTTCTGACATATACAGCCACTTGGTAAATCAATATAGCAGGTAACGTAAGTATCCCAAGCTCTTTGAAGTATGGTCTTACGGATGTACATTGCGATACGCCAATGATGGCACGTACGGCACGTTTTTGGGCGCGGAACGCACGCTCCCAGTCAGCAGCGCGCGCGTATAGCTCGGCGCCGTATTGTAACCGAGAATGCACTGTGGCAAAGTAACATGCACGTGACACTTCCGGAGACACCACTCGGGATACTCGTCTTAGCGCAAAACACGCACTGCTAACTTTAGCACACATCTTGTCGATGTGGTATTCCCACGTCATGCAGCGATCAATCTCGAACCCCAAAATGTGGTGGTCCGTACCTGCTCAATCCTAACACCGTTTAGCGAGACTTTTAGCGGTTTCGTGTGGTGGCCCGATAGACAAAAGTGAATGAAGTGAGTCTTTTTGAATTTAACATAAAACCGTTGGTACTAAACCATGAATTTAAGCCGCCAATTACAATATTTAATTTATCTTCTAGTTCCTCTATTGTAAGAGCTGTGACTACGGCAGCCACATCATCTGCATACATGAATATGCCTGCACCCTTTACGGCTTCGGGTAGATCGTTTAGTAGGAGAGAGAACATTATATTTGACACTGACGAACCCTGCGGTACTCCCATAGACGAAGGCAGCGGGTCTGATTTATTATCGCCATCGCCAGCATCCACTACTTGAGAGCGGCCTCGTAACATGTCAGTAAATACCTCGTATGATTTCCCAGCTATGCCATAGTGCTTCAGTTTTAACGCTAAGGTCTCATGATCTGCGACGTCGAAGGCCTTCGATAAGTCACAGCACAAGACGGCTACTTGCTCTTTATGTTCACGGGCAGCCAACACACTACGAATCAGTTCACGCGTTAGAGAAGTCGTAGACCTCCTTCGCGGTATGCGTATTGTTGTTCACACAGCGCCTCGGTTTCTGATAAGTAGGCCACTAATCGCGAACTCAAGCCATTTTCGAACACTTTGGCTATCGCTGGTATAATCGATACTGGTCTATATCCATCAATATCGTCCCGTTTGCCTTTGCCTTTAAATATCGGGGACACTTTCGATAACTTCAGCGGCGACGGTACGAGCCCTCCCTAAGACACTTATTAAACAGTGTGGCGAGAACCGGAACTAGAGGCAAAATTGCTAGTTTAATTAGCTCCATGGACACACCGTATATGTCTTTTGACTTTTCGGAGGTATTCTGGAGGAGACTATGCGCAATACCTCATCAGCCGAAAAACTTGTTAGTCTGAGGGAACGGTCAGACGCCTGACGGGCTGATACTAAAATTTTACATACAGTAGCAGCATTAGCTTTAGGCGCCCCACAGGCAGAAGCTGCATTCAAAACCGAACATTCATAGCATTAACGGCATTTTTGGCGAACTAAACTTACTGCCGTTACAATCTTTTACAATCTCGGAAAAGTTCAACCTAGGGGTATTGTTTTTCCCCTCTCCGTGTTCACGATTCCCCACATAGCTTTAGATGGATTCGTACTTCCATGTATTATACTATTATAATGATTTGTTTTAGACATATTCAAAGTCGAATTGTATTTCCTGTTCAGATCGTCAAACATAGCTATTAAGTTCTCTTCTTCAGGAAATTGGTCAACTAATTTCGAAATATCAAACAACAACGATTTTAGATTTATTATGTCAGGCGTAACCCACGACGCGTCACGTTTGTTACTTGGTGTTCGTTTTATCGGGAAGCAAGTATCATACTTATTTGTTAAAATATTGATCAGTGCCACCACAAACGTTTGAGCGGTCTTGTTTCTCTCACTTACTTCAGACCAATCTATACTGTCAATAGAGATAACAAAATTTGCGCGGTTATTCTGCGAAAAATCACGCGTGAGGCGAGTGAGTTGTGCTGGAGTTGAGTGAGTGAATGTCACCACTCCGCGTATGGCCAAGTGATCTGACAGAAGGGTATTTATCGAGTTTGCTGAAGTAAGTTCTCGCGATACATTTGTAAAAATAAGGTCAATCGCTGTTTGTGACGTTTCTGTTATACGAGTAGGGAAGTCTACAATCGAACTCACATCATGGGAGTTGAGTATGTCGAACAGATTTTTAAAGTCAGCGCTAGTGTTGTCTAAGATATTTATGTTTATATCACCGATAATCATAAATATTTTATCGGTTTCACTGAGCTTATCGAGCAAACGTTCCAGGCCACTTAAGAAACCGCTAACATGAGCTAGGCCCGTGCGATAAATGCAAATGATAGTAATGTCAAAGTCCATAACGTCAATCGCGGAGATTTCACAAAATCTTTCTTCTGACAATGCTGATAACTCAACGTTTTCGACACACTTTAGTGCTTCATTTACAAAAATACAGGAACCGCCATGGATAACATTATTTCTACAAAACCTAGACACTAATTTATAGCCTTTTAAATGTATACATTGTAGATTCGGGGCGGTAAGCCAGTGTTCTGTTAATGCAAGAACATCGCACTTGAGGTCAGTTTCTAATAGAACTTCTAATCATTGAGTCTTATCATTCAGCGAGTTAATGTTTTGGTGGCATATTGTCAACTGTCTCGGAGTTAAGCACTGCGCGTTCCTATTAAATACTGAGTTTGGATCCACGGCCGCCAGCTGTCGTCGCAGGGGAGCCGCCGTCGGAGCGGCGAGGGCGGTGTTGCGTCCGCCGCCCCGCGCCTGCGGCTGCGGTCGCTCCGGTGTTGCTCGCAATGCCTGCGGCGTCGGAAGACGGGCGCACCGCCCGCCGGTCGCCGCGTCGAAACCAAGGACTAACTTCGACTCTGCTTGGCCAATTATCAGCTTTCATGAAAAACTCATACTTGCTTGTTGGCACGGTCACGGCAAACGATGCGTAGTGCGCATGCTTCAAGATAATTTTCTCGACATGATAATCTGTACATGGATTTTTCTTGTTCATGTATGTTTTAAAGTGTCTGTAGTGGTTGTCGGTTTCAAGAAGCAGACGTGCATTTTTCACTCGTTCAATTGATTCTAACTCAGCGTCTGAAGTACCACTTCCGCGTACGACTTGTCTCGTATGTGAGTAACGTTCTTTACGCCGCGTCACAGTCTGCCACGATGACTCTCGAGCCGATGATTGTCGTTTGGTCGAAGCTGTCTGCGTTGGTGCTGGTGCGCGCGCCGATGCGGGCTGGCACGGCGGCGCAGTGGCAGTCGGCGCGGTCTTACCCGTCGGCGGTGTTACTTTGCGTGGCGGCGTGAGCTGGCTATGCGTCGGCGCAGTGATGGCCGGCGCGGGCTGGCTCGCCGGTGGTGCAGGGTTGCGCGGCGGCGTGAGCTGGCTAGGCGGTGGTGCGGGGTTGCGTGTCGGCGCGGGCTTGGCCGGCGGCGGCGCGCGCGCTGGAGCGGGTCCTCGCTGCGCCACTGACGCATATTGTGGGGGGCCGGCGGCGCAGTAGGTGACATGTTCGCACTCGCTCGATTGTCTCTTCTCTCGAACTTCTCTTTTTTCGAAAAAATGTTCCATTCGGGAGGAGTATGATGTCATCTTTTTTTCGTAGTTCTCTATAGTCGTCATAGAACTATTTAATTTCTTGTCATAATAGGTAATGACTGAAACGGATTGTTCCAGTTTCGTCTTGTACGCATCGATAAGGGAACTTGACTGTGCGAGTTGCTCCCTGACCGTTGTCATTTCGTCACGTAGTTTTTTAATTTCGAATGTCAGTTCTCGCGTGCCTTCTTTGTTTGGCTCGTCCACGTTCTGGACCCTCGCTTGTTTGTTACGAATCGTTACGTTGGGGTCTTTTTGTTTCTTAGAGACGCCAACCGGTGTTAGAGTGTTGTCACCTCCTTTCTTTGCCAGACATTTGCACTCGGAGCAAATGTAACTCGCGAAATCTATGTCCTCCACATTTCTTTCACCGGTACATAACAGATGATAGGGCTTTTTGCAGCTCAAGATAGTGCAACGTAAATATTTTTCATGATCTTCAGTAATCTTACCGCAGCACGCAGCACAATTCATAGTGAAAAAGTGGTTTTTGCAAATAGTCACACAAAAATAAATGAAAAAAATAATTCAAAAAGCGAAAAAATAATTACGGTCCTCAGTCAGGATCGAACCCGGTACAGAACGATCGTATAGCCGAGGTGTTAACTGATTGAGCAAAACGTCGCTTGGAGGAAGCGTCGAAAGTAACGTTTAGTTGTAGTTGATGACTTTTTGCAATATTCTAGTAGGTACAGGTAGGTACGGAATTCTTTTAGCACTGTTATGAGTCCACTTCGTAATTCAATTTATCACAAAAAATGAGGGTTATGTAAACTACTTAATGTTCCAAACTATTTTCTTTATTTAAGAGATTTTATTTATATTAATTTTAAATCTGAGTCTTTAGCACTGTTCCCTCATTTATTTTCACTAAGAATGTATCACTAACCAGTCCACAGTCCAGTCTAAATCCTCTATTATGCACTTTATTCCACGGTATCAGGGATCACTTTCACAGATATTATTTTCAAGTAAAAATGGTATTTACGCGATTAAATCATCAAAAATAACACTATCACAATGCCACTAACTGTTTTCTACGCGTTTAGCGAACTATTACTACATATGAAACTCAATATTACTATTTTTAACTAATTCTAACATCAAGACGACTGATTACGATGACAGCGCTCGCGACGGGATCGACGGGTTGTTTATACGAAAGAACTCAGGAGTCTAATTCTTGACTAAAGCGATACACGAATGAAAACTGCGTAAACGGAAGGAGTATTATACCTATACGGAAAAATATAAATTTATAATTTCTTTTTTTCCTTTGTTCCTTATTTTGGCTCGTTTTAGTTTCTTACTGATGTGTCGTAGATCAGTTGCAACCAATAGAAATAATGGTGTTGACTAAAACTTTCGAAAAATAATATTAAAAGCAATATTGGTGGACAATTCACACACATTAGTGCATGTAAGCGGTTATCCCGGTCATGTATAAGTCTCACCAGTTATCAGTTTGAATTGAAGCTTAGTTTTTTTTCTCTCTGGATAGGTTTGACGTTAAAACACGTCCAAAATGTTTATACCTATTGACGTAACCTAAAATTTTTAAACCGCAAAAATTTGATATGTAATTGGTTTACATAATCCATGTGTGATAAAATGGCGGTCGAGACAAGGTACACGGAGCATCAAACATCCACCAACAATATGGGTCGACGTTGTGACTACCGCTGATCGAACCTGGACTCGACTAGCATAAGACCATTGCAAATGACAAAAAAAAAGAGTTATTTATTTACCTAGCAGCGGGATAGACAAGGCTGTTAATCATTATGAAACCTTGAGTAATTTTAAAAAGAGGTTTAATCTCGCACATGAATTCGAAAATATAGTGGTGCGCGTTGGATTCGGACCAGGAGCACCGGATTGGCAGCTACCATTCTCATAGTAGGTCTTTGTTAAAGCCGGGCCACACAGAGGCGGGAGCTGCGAGAAAGCGATCGCGATCCGGGACGGGAATTTTTGTAATATTCGAATTTGTATGCAACCTGACACATAGCAAGCGGGAGCGATCCGGCGCGATGCGATTTCCCGCGCGACAAGATCGTAACGACAAACAAGAGATCGCTTCGCCATGCTTCGCGGGAAGGACGCGCGACGGACGGCCGGCGCGGGCGCTGTATTCTACGGTAGTCAGTACAAGCTGTCACACAGGACAGAGCGTCCGATCGCGATCCGATCTCACGAGTTGTATTTTTTTACAACGTAAGGTCGTGAGCAATTTGATCGCTTTTGGTGTCACACCGGCTGTGTTCTCGCCATTTGCCCGCCGCGGGCTGCGGGCAGTAGCTCTGTGTGACATGATACGGACTGCTATAGCTTTGCACTCGATCGCTATCGGATCGCTTTCTCGCGGCTCCCGCCTCTGTGTGGCCCGGCTTTAACAAAGACCTACTATGAGAATGGTAGCTGCCAATCCTAATGACCTATAATGTTTTTTGAACTTTCGCAATTTGAACACTTTCTGTTTATAATGTACAGGACTTAATCACGATTTAATTTATTGTCCAGTCTTCTCGTGACCACGGTGGTTGTAACGCTGCCAAAACGTCGAGGTATTTAAACAATAAATTAAATCATGATTAAATCCTGTACATTATAAACAGAAAGTGTACAAATTGCGAAAGTTCAAAAACATTATAGGTCGTTAACTTACTAGACTAGCAATAACTTGGCTAGGAATCACTCACCCAGTATCCCGAGGCGGTAGTTGATGGTGACGACGACGAGCCCCGCGTGCGAGGCGAGCACGGCGCCGTCGTACACGTTCCCTGAGCTCCACTCGTAGCTCTCCCCGTGCACGAACACCAGCACCGGGTAGCGTGCCGCCGCGTCTCGTACCCCTGCTGGAGGGAGCACGTCTTAGAAAGTATGTTTAAGTTCAGTAGCCTGATACTAGATGGCGTTGTGTGTGTGTTGTAAGTTCGACAGACTGATACTAGATGGCGTTGTGTGTAAGTGTGTTGTAAGTTCGATGGACTGATACTAGATGGCGTTGTGTGTAAGTGTGTTGTAAAGCAAAGAAATCACTTATCGTCATCGATTGAGTAACTATCTCTGAAGAAGCTAATAGACTGCAGGCCCGTGAACAAAATTTATGGGTCATCTGATACAGCAGGAGACCTGTGTAGGATGATAGAAGGGTATAAATTAATAAGATTGAGCACTATGCCGTCACTTGTAAGCTGTCCAACTGAGTGCAGTTGAAGAGGGGGGGTTCCAAACCTCGATCATTTCTCCTTGTCGCATGATTTTTGTACGGCATTGCGAAACAATGTATTAGAAGAGGTATTGAAACTGTATGGAACCAAAGCCGAACACAATCAAATGACCAAACTTACTCTGTAAATCGCCGGAAAATCATAAATTTTTTTCACAAACTAACAAGTAGAATTTTAATATTTATAATTTTTATAGTTTCAATACCTCTTCTAATCTATTATTCCGCAACGCCGTACAAAAATCATGCGGCAAGGAGATATGATCGAGGTTTAGAACCCCCCCTCTTCAACAGCACTCAGTTGGACAGCTTACAAGTGACGGTATAGTGCTCAATCTTATTACTTTATACCCTTCTATCATCCTACATAGGTCTCCTGCTGTATCAGATGACCCATAAATTTTGTTCACGGGCCTGCAGTCTATAAGAAATGAAAAAAAATAGAAAGATATACCTAAGTAGATTTTAAATATTTATTTAATATAGTACCATTTGAACTCGTACTGTAAACACATTCGATCTCAGTTTCAGCAGTGTTACAACCGGCGAGGTTATATGAATGACTTTTCGCAAAATAATTAAATAAATAATAATTAAAATCGCGATTAGCTCCTGTGTAATTTTAATAGGAAAATGTTTGTCAAACATAAAATAAAAAACAAATAAGTCGAGTTAACTAAGAATTCGAAGTCTAATACCCATGATGTCGCGACAAACAATATCAAAACGAAAGACTTGTAGGTACTGCAAAAATAAACATGTTCTATGAAAGCAATATTCGCGTCTATAACTCAACATCCCCCATTTCATTGCCGCTATAAACCACAACATCAATAAAACGACAAAGATAGCAGAAGGACAAAATGTCACGAGAAATATAGATATCCAGGGTTAGGCAGAAACACCTAGTCTTATGCTGTATTTTAATAAGCATCATTTTGTAGTGGAAGGGGTCTTTATAGAGTCTACCTGGGGAAGAACCACACATTTTCCAAATTTCTGTAGCCAAGCAGTTGCGTGCAAACATTACCGTGTTCCGGTTTGAAGGGCAACGTTTCTAGAAAATATACTGGGCTAACAGATACAACACCTTATATTTCCGGGTAACGAGCGCAATGCGGTGCTAGGAAATGATTTGGGCTCTTCATGTTGCAATAGTTGCGTGTCAAAATGCTGTTATGGGCAGGCATATTGCTTACCATCAGGCACGTGCCCCGCTCGTCTAGTCACTCTGTACTGTAAACACACGGAATGACCTGAAAATGTAAACAGATTTTTGTCTCAAGGAATTCAGAACCACACATATTAACTTTGTTTTGATAATTTATTTTATTGTTTTTAAGACGTGAACTCTTTTTTTTAACTTTAATAGGTTTACACTTGACCACCATCTCGCCTGATGTTAAACGATGATGCGGTCTACGATGGGACGTGTTTACCTAGAAGAAACCGATTCACTCTCGATTTGAAGACACAAAGATTGTAATTGGAAAAACCCACTCAGGCAACGCATTCCACAACCTTGACGTTCTTATCAAGAAAGTAGAGTCAAATCTCTAACAAAATCTTACAATACGTATAAATGTAGCATTGGGTCGTGTACGTTTCGAAACCTGAAAAAGCTCTAAATCGATTTAGCTCAATGTTTGTAACGAATGCTAAATTTTGACCCACTTTTATTGTCCATGCGACCATAATGTGCCACAGCAAAGCGCGGTACAGCACAACTAATCAAGGTGAACGTTTGTGGGTATGTAAGTGTCTATGTCTGTTCCCAGGTATCTCTGAAATGGAATTAAATTACTACGATGAGTAGGATCATTACCTACATTAACAAATAGGGTTCTTGTTTAGGGTTATATACCCAAATTGTAAAACGGGACCCTTTTACTAGCACTCTGCTGTCTGTTTGTATGTCTATCTATCCGTCTGTTACCAGGTTGTATCTCATGATATGCATTAATATTTTCACAAAAATGGTGTAAATAAATTTTGACTTTTGACGATGTTTTTTCTCCGAAAAATAAAACATCAGATGTAAATTTTTAAATTAAACTTATTAAAATACTTAAAATTAATTCATTAATTTTAATAGAACTAATAAATTAATATATTATGTTATTTTTGTATGCATAGTGTAAAACTTTTTTCCGATTTCGTTTAAATTAATATGAACCATTTAAGAAACCTACTTTTTGAAATAATAGAAGAATTATCAAAATCGGTTCACTTATTCCAAATTCATGAGTTGGTAACAAACATTTAAAAGACAATCGAATCGAAAACCCCTTTCTTATTTGAAACCGGTTGAATACGAACTACGAATAGCGTTCCAGTAGTGCATATTACATAACTAACTAAAATTACTAACACTACCTTTGAACACATAAACATGTAGACACAAGAATCTGACATGTAATCAACAACACAGATACTCGTGCACTCAAATTTATCAACAAGAACAAAATAAAAAAAAATGACTAACCCCCGACTACCACAGACTTTTTTTATCTTAACAACATTCTACTAGTCAAGCCCATTCATTTGATACCCATATTAAGGGAGTTGTAAAAAAATAAATGTGTTTCGCCATGATGTGGTAGCAGCCATCTTGGATGTGAAATTTGTCATAGTGTAAAGTATTCTACTAGTCAAACCCTTTCGTTTGATACCCATATTGTGGTAGTAGTAAAAAAAATAATGAAATTCGCCATTTTGTGGTGGCCGCCATCTTGGATTTGAAATTTATTATAGTGTATAGTATTCTACTAGTTAACCCCTTTCATTTGATACCCATATTGAAGTAGATTGTTATATTGTCCGCCATTTTGTGGAGGCGGCAACCTTGAATCGATACTAACCAAACATACCTAAGAAACAGCGCACGGAAATCAACCTTCAAATAAAAAAAACGCATCGAAATCTCTTCGGTGCTTCAGATAGACACACACAGTCAGACTTACAGACATCGACGTCAAGCATAAAACACCCCTATTTTTGGTCGGGGGTTAAAAATGGCCATCCTGATAGTATAAAAAAGGTTCTACCAATACATAATCCATACGATTTCAACATACCTATAAATGTAAAGTGATGGCACTGTGAGGATTCCAATTGTTTTAAACAGCTCTCCCAAAGAACGTTACAGCCGTATTCCAATACGGTAAGTTACCGAGAGTAGAGGAAAGACGTCACTAGCTGTACGTTATTTTTATGGCTATCTATGAAGCAATGGCACAAAGGAGAGAACGAACGACGATATAAAATGAGTTAGGACCCACTGTGGGGGAATATATTATGGCTTTTGTCACCACATTGGCTAGCGATGAAATATTAGGCTAATTTTAAGTATTATTTGTTATTTTTCTTAGAATATATGACTGGTAACAATTCTTGTTTCTCTGCCTCGATAAAGATATTATACGAATTAATATTTTTAAATAAACATTCGAGCGTCTCAAAACGCTAATTATCCCCAAACCTACCAAAGCTTGTGTAATGTGAGCTAGATAGGTGATATTTAACGATTACAATAAAAAATACATGGGATTAATAGAAACACCTAGGCACAGAACAAAAAATGTGTTTTCATCGCACATATATTATACTATATATTAAAATCATTAATCTACATCCTGGGTGGGAGTCGAAGCCATGAGGACAGTAATTCACTTTAGCACTGTGCAACGCGACTATTTTAACATGAAGAGACTGCTTTCGTTCCTTAGAGATACTCGTGTAAAATGAGTTATCTAGTGCATAGTTTTATCTTGTAATTGTTGCAAAAACATTGCCTTTTGAATCAAAATATGTGCTATAAAATTTGCACATTTCAGTTGATTGTATGTGGTTCAGAAAGTGGTATAATAGCTGTCAAAGATATGGAGCTTTCCTTGACGGAGTCTACAAACCTATCTACGGAGCCTTATCGTTACAAAAACTAGTGACCTAGCTTGACACGTCGTGTCTACCCACCTGGTATAGATGGTAGTAAGTTCGGTCACTAAACGGCACCATGAATTCGATTCTTGGTAAAAAAACTTAGTCATGTGTTTCAGTGTGTTTATGTATTTTAAGTATCCTTCTAAATTTTATAAAAGTAAATGTTTGGATGTCTGTTGCTCAATCACGTCTTAACGTCTGAATGGAACACGTTCAAATTTGGAACACACTTCAATTATAAACTGGAAGAACATGTAGGCTACGTTTTATCCCGGGACAATAACGGTAGTGAGTACGCATGTAAAAACGCGCGTGACGTTGCAATATTACAAAATAAGTAGGTACCTATATGGAAATATTGTATTTTAGCTATGCATAGCAAAGATTTTGTATAATTTAAATATTGGCGCCACCTATTGCGTAATTGTTAATTCAGCAACAACGTACATAATCTGAATTAAATTACTTTCACACAATAGAAACAACCAATAAGCTTGGAAATCACACTATAGAACGTATTACAAATTCGAAACATTTCACAGTCCACGTAGAATTTAGCGGAAAACCTCAGAACAATTCGAATAAATTCTTTCTTGAGGAGTTATCTGCATTTGAATCCAAGGAAAGCTGTCTATTAGATGGATGGGGGGGGGAGGTAGAGAGCTGGGGGAGGGATGATCGAGAGCGGCGGTGCGGTGGGAGGTTTATGTTTTTTTTTTACAAAATAATTTTGTAAGAGGATGTTGAAAACACATAACGAATACATGAAGTTAATAGAGTCTCAATTCGTTCAGCACATCAAAATGAAATTCTAAAACACAATTATTTTAGTTTTTCCGAAACAACAAAAATAGAGTTAAATTTAATATTAAACTCAGTCAACTGTTTTTTCTTTTTTTTAATAAGCTAAACTTACTGTTCCAATGAAACAGCCACGCAGTACGATGTTTGAAAAATCACTACATGGATTTAATTAAAATTTGTATGGACCAGCTCTGAAGTATGAGAATCATCAAAATAGATTTACAATTGGCGGAGCTCCGCGCATTATATAGAAATATAGAATCAAGAACCTGCTTTTTTTCGAAGCCGGTTGAATTGTTATCGAAATACTTCCACAGCTGTTGTCAGTTATGGAAGTTTTTCTTCGAGAACATATGGAATGGTCGATTTATTAAGTTGTAATGGCCCAGATTATCCGATTTTGTAATAATTAAATCGTAGATACTAATCCAATCTGCACTTATTCATATTTTTCCAAGTGTAGATGTAAGACACTATTATCACCACTGGCACTGTTAAGAAATCGCATATTTTGTTTTCCAGATACACCAATAAACCATTTGAAGAACATTATTCTGTTTTTGTTTAGATAAAAATTGTATTTGTTTTGTGTCACGGGTGAAGTAAGCGAGATATATACATAAAATATATGACCTTAGTATTTACGACAGTCCATTGATCGGTGTGTTTGCTCTGAAAACATTGCCCTTCAAACTGAAAATCATGAATTATTTATATTATTCTCTTGGCGTTAAAATAACTGCCAAAGATGTAGTACTTTTACACGCGGAAACTCAAAAGAGTCCTAATCCAACAACAATTTAATTAATTGCTCGCAGAACTGACAACCGATGGGGAAGAAAGGTTCTCGAGTGGCGACCACGAACCGGAAGACGCAGTGTTGGACGGCCTCCCACTAGATGGGCAGATGACCTCACAAAGGTCGCTGGAAACCGCTGGTTGCAGGTTGCGCAGGACCATACGTTGTGGAAATCTAGGGGAGAGGCCTATGTTCAGCAGTGGACGTCTTGCGGCTGATGATGATGATGACTACAACACTTGATGATGCAGAATATGTGGGTGTATGTTATTAATACCTATATAACATACACCCACATTTGCATATCACCCACACTTCTGTTTCTCTCACGTAAGTGTACCTTTGGGGGGTGTTCTATCCCCCTCTTATCTCACCCATGATGGATCGGCAAGAAAGGGATAAATCAAGTTTTTGTTCGACTCCCGGTTGGTGCAAAGATACGGCTCGGACGATTTGTAAGGATTACCTCACCTGTACCTCAAACTTTTTGAAAACAACTTTTAAGTGATTCGGCTTCGAAGCGAGTGTAGGAGAAAAATCATTGATCTGATTTTTTAAATGGACGGAGAGATTTTTTTTCGCGTAATATATAAAGCGAGGCAGTTTCATGATGAACTATGCATTTTTTGGTACAATACACATTTGTAGCCTTCTTAGCCTATGTGCTATTTTAAACTATGGTTGATTTGAGATTCACATTTCAGCATTATTTTAGATAGGTTCTACTTAAATCACAAATGTCAGAATTTTTGGGTGATTGTCGCTTAGTCACGTCGTAACGTACGAAAGGATCGAGCTGAATTTAGTAACATACTTATATTTTTTTTAGTAAATAGTGACAAGACGAGCTGGGCATATGCCTGATGCTAAACAACGTGACTGCCATATAACAGCACAGTGACACGCAGCTATTGGAATACGAAGAGTCCAAATCATTACCTAGCACTGCACTGCGCTCGTCACCTAGATATCTAAGATGATATATCTCTAAGCCCTGTATTGTCACTGGAAACATTGCCCTTCAGACCGGAACACAGTAATTTATTATCATTATTATTCATCAGTATTATCATTAACACAATGCACATACACAAAATGAAACGCACACCCGCACACGGGTGTTCAATGGTATATTACCATAATTCTTCAGTTATAATATTTACTACATATGCCATAACCACGCCATAACCAATTTAGAATGCCAGTAAACGTTGACTTTGTATTCTATGGACTACTTCTTGTAGGTGCTTCCAAAATATACATGTTTCTTCAGACAAAACATAAGTAAAATTTTCTCTTATAAGGGTGATTTTACAAAAATTGGGTTACTCAATGTAACCAAACAGATGACATGTCAGTATCAGCTGATTTAATGTCAATTTTCAGATTTATTCTTATAGCCTAAGTTTTAAAAGTCATAAATATTTAAGTCAGTTAATTATTAATGCCAAAATACGTACAAAAGTAATGAGTTCTAATCACAATTCGAATGGTTTAACGGTTTTCTGTTTACATTTTAGAGATTATACTATGATGATTAAGACCAATTGTCCACGTAACCGCATGTTATGCGCACGCTTTCGTCAATTGACGGTTGCAAGACGAACGCATGACAAATGCTTACATCTTGCGTACAAACAATGAAAGCTGCGTCCACGAAGCGGCAACGTCGCGTCAGCCACTCGTCAACGAACGTATGACGAGCGGCTGCCGTTTCGTGGACACAGATTTCATTGTTTCCACGCAAGATGCAAGCATTCGACATGCATTCGTCTTGCAACCGTCAATTGACGAAAGCGTGCGCATAACGTGAGGTTACGTGGACAATTGGCCTAAGTCAACTGTAGATAATCTCACCGTTTTCCAAAACGGAAAATATCAGGAACTTTTAATGTACCCTGCTATTTTCCTTTATTTCTCCCAATCGAAGATGAGAGTAAGAAAATAACCCAAAAGAACTACGTTAAAAGAGCTGACAAATGCTATACCTTAAGTTTTCGCTATCAGCAGACCCTATGACTCCATTTTTTTTGTTTAAATTACGTTAACGAAGTCTACAACGTAACCCATCGTCGCGTCGGTAGAAACATAACGACCGGATTCTATGAAAATTAGCTGGAACATAATGTTTGTTCAGCTGCCTCGTAAGTTCATTACTTAAACCAAACACACGAGGGCCGTCCATAAACACTGCCCCGGGCAGCTATCTCTCTGCAGATCGACAGTAATGGAGAAAGAGACGGCAGAATGAAACGAGATGACAATATGTGAAATTCAGCTGTATATAGCGGTTTTCTGCACGTGTGTTATGTTCCTATGATTATCCCGATCTAAAGAGTTACGTATGTGCTATTTCAGATTATGTAAATTCTTATCAAATTTTGATCCGATCAGTTCAGCTGTTCCGACGTATTTTAGCAACAAACATTCAAACTTTCATTTATATTTTGTAATTAGTATAATAGACTAACTCTATTTTAAATTTCAACAACATCTTAACATCCAAACTTGCACATTTATAATACTCTGTCTGTATTAGTAAAACTCTGTAAAGTTCACCTGGAGCAGTACAATATTTGCCCTTCATTCTACCATATATATAGCAATGTGCAAACTTAACTGTGTTTTATCAATTTGAAAGTTCCCAAAAAAAAACGACACAAATAATTAATTATTATTATATGTATATCTTTCTGTACAGCAAGCCCGGTGAAGTGCTAAGAAGTGATTTGAAGGCTTCATGTTCGAACAACAACGTGGCACTGTGCTTACGTGCAAGCGAAAAAATTTGGCAATTATAGAGACAGCTGATAGAAGTGAAAACTTATAGCTCAGAATTTAACTATTTAATAGTACTCAATAGGTAATCTGTATATACTGCTATAACGCATGTCGGTGAGGAAAAGTCACATGATTTCACGCATCCAATAAACGTCCATCGTGCATGTCCCGCTCCGCTCCCGCTCTAACGCTACGTTGCTACGCTGCTGCCGCCGCTGCTTAACATTGACATTTCAGTGACGTTAATCAAAAAGTGCCAGAAGTTATTTATCACTTCAAAAACTATGACTATGAAACTCAGGCCTTAGTGAATTCCTTCACGGTAGCTCTGTGTAAATAGCGGTATACATTGTCGTCAATACCAATAGAAATATGATTATTTTTCTACCATAAAATTGCGAGCAAACCCATCGACTTCACTAGTCTCACGAACATAAAACTCATGCAGCTATAAAATTATCCCCACATTGTATCCGCGTATCATACATCTCCGGGTAATCCGGAAAAGGTAAAGGTCTTCTACACACGACGTTTTTTAAACGCGATTAGAACGCTAAGCGAAAGATATTGAGAAAATTGATACTTTTGATGGGCATAGATGGCGTTTATATTGTAACATTGTTTTGTTACAATTAGTCCCAAATGAGATAAACACCAATATTTCCCTTCTTTAAAAGTATTTCATAATTAACATTTATTATTTTGTCTTTACTTAACCGCTTGCTTGCCCGTCGCTGCAAACCGCGCGACGCACCTATGCCCCGCCCCCTGTAGCGTTGCTACCCAAAATGCCCGGGGAAAAATACTTGCACACCTCGCTATGCCCCGCGGATTTTACGCCTGTGGCGCGCGAGTCGGGATTCACGCAATCGTTCCTTGTGAATCAATTTGTTTTGAAAGATTATAAAGTGTAATATTTTTTATGTTTAATATGAAACTAGCTATACAATGTTATCTTTTGTTTCTCCGTGTACAACTCTGGTGCAGAGTTATGGTGTGTTGAAATTGAGATAGCGCGTTTTAAAGCTCGTCTTTTTAAAAGCTCATAAGTACCTCTAAAATTAAAGCTATGACATATGGGGTTTAATATTTGATTATGTTTGTTATCTGTCGTTTGTTTGTTGAAACTAAATTTAATAGTAATATCAGAAGAACTAACGTACACACCCCGCACTGAATCAACACTCAATGACAAGATTGACAAGGAACGTATTTTTTTAAATTTCTTTTCTTTTTTCTATGACTTTCATACTGTACTGGGATTAATATGACGGGAAATTTAACATAGAAACGGGATAAATAATACAAAGTAAGCCTTAGAGCGATAAACACGAGTATATTTAACTTTTTCCACCGCGGGAGCCATGTTAACCACAGGTTGACACGGGCATTTTAGCATGCCGCGCCATGTCAACTACTAGTTGACACGGGCATAATAGGCTGCATCGCGATGTTAACTACTAGTTGACACGGGCATTTTAGCGTTTGGGTTTTGTTAACTACTAGTTGACACGGGCAAGCAAGCGGTTAACATCTAGTGATTCATCGTGTGTGATTTTGGAATAAATAATAAAACAATAAAATAATAATGGATCCCCGAGCCTATCGCCAAAAGCAAAATAATGTTTCAATTTAATTTATTTATCGAGGTACCTACTGCTCCAGTTTATTTGCAACTGCAACTTAAGTGCCTTCGAAGTTTAGCGCAAATAAGCTACCCATATCATAATATATTAAACAAGGCATACAATTTAATAAACACGTTAATAGTACGCTCAGGATTAACAAAAATATGGAGCTGATTACAGAACCAAGTGTCCATTGTGTGAAATTAGGCTCGTTTGGGTACAAAAACATTCACTCCAAAATGACGTTGTAAACGCGCGTCATGAAATCACATTAAAAAAAACGCCGTGTGCAAAGTTTCTAAGTCAGTCCCATTCCCACACTTGGTAACATTGTAAATCAATGCTGAAGGCTGGCCGATAAATTACAACAATGAATTGGGAACATAATATGTGTTTACGTCAGAGGACTGAATGCGAATGAAATAAATGGAACTTTTATGCTGGCGGTATATTATCGGATTTGATAAATTTATGAATTATCAAAGAGAAATAAAATTAAGTCGGAACAATGTATTAATCCGAAATTACTACGATGTAAAAGAATTACTTATAAGGGGGTGTCAAAAAGCTTCTATGTAATAAGAAATGGTGTATACGATGGCCCAAAGTAAAATCGAATTTAAACTTATTTTCTTTTTCAGTGCCTAATTTTTTACTAGCTAACAGGTTTTTATGATGCTTTAGTAACAGAAAATATAGCATCCTGGTCTCCCCTGCCATAAAAAATTACTCCCTTGTTCCAAACATGTTTCAATTAATTGCTTCAATACTTCAAAATTGCAAGTTTTGTTGTTTTTTTCGCTAAGTGTACGGCTCACCTATCAAGCCTTTTGCAGCTGACCCCTAACACACCTTTAAACGAAAGCCTCTTGAGATGAGACCGTTTGCTGACACAACTATCCAGACTATGATCGTGGAATCAACATCCCACATGTTGGTTACCTCATTATTATTATATACAAGTTGAAAATACGAAGTTGCATGAAGTTACCAAGCAATGTTTTAATAATTAAGTTGTTCCATTGAACACGATTTTTGTATCGAAACTTTTTTTTAAACAAAGCATCTCAACCAATAAAAAACTCACAAGTGAGCATTGGCAATGAAAAAGTCACCGTTTGATTATAGGTAGGTGCCTGACTGCGGTGAAGTTAGAGCAAGTGTGTTGAAAAAGTTGTTTACTAAGCTTTTTGTGTTCACAAAATAAAATATAGTCAGTCGTATTCTGTTTCTGGTTTCAATTTACAATTACTTCTGTGTGCGCGGACATTTATGTGCCTGTACGAAAATAATTTGAATCTATGTTTTGCAGCGTTTTTTTAAAGAAACGCGACACTGCGCAATTATACAATAACTGCATCGTATTTTGCTTGCCTTAAGGCTCTTTCAGACTAGGTAAGTAACACGCGCGGGCAGATCGCGCTAATATGTGTATGGATATATATTATGTATAAGCAAGTTGTTATTCTTGAGTATCATTTCATCTTGTATCACAAGCACAGCTCTGTCTTCGATAATGATTTTGGACTCTTCATGTTTCAATAGCTGTGTGACATTGTCCTGTTATTGGCAGACGTGTAACTTACCATCAGTCATATGTAGGTACTAGGATTTCCCGTCACTCGGTACAATATTAATAAAAACGCAGCATTAGGCGAGTTGTAATAATTGAAGAAGGATCATAGTATTTTTTTTAGGTAAAATATGCAACTGACTCACTTGTACTGTATAAAATATGACCCATTATTTACTGGATTATTACACACGTTCACTCCATCAGTAAAGGCTTGTTCGCATTAGGCTAGTAATTTAGCCTATTGGCGAGTAATTTAGCAACTAAACGTGTATGAACAGTGAAAATTTAGCCGAGTAGTTTAGGAAGTGATTTAGCCGAGTCAATCCATTTTGTTCCATTTTCAACGGGCGAGTAGCACCCCCCGCCACGCGTTCTTTGCGAGCGTTGCGCTCATTGGCTCGCCGATTAAACAGGTTCGAACTTGTAGAATTTGTCTGGAGAGTAAAATATCTTCAAACAATTATCCAAATACGAAATTGTTTGTGGAATAACAAAATAAAATATTATTGATCACACAAATTTCCTAATTCACCTCTTCTAAAATAGCCATTACGATTCGATAAGATTAGCTTATTCGTTCATTTATTTTATTGCGTTGTATCTTCATGTTGCGAAACGCTACTCACTTGTGAACTGTACTAAAGCACGGTGCGAACGATTTTTGAATAGTAGCGAGTATTTAGCTACGCAAGTCGCTCGAACAGTGTACAAGCACCGTTATGTCTCGCCTGGAAATCGAGTATTATTTTTGCGAACGTACGAATAGAAAGCATGTTATTTTAAAGCAATTTACTATTGCAATGGAAATTTAATGGCTTTGAACACGTTTCGTATACAATACGAATGGATTTTCGTTGTCAGCCGATATTCACGAACTATGATTGTTAAAAATTCTAGTTTCTATCCGTATTTGAAGCTATGTACTACATTGGGTAGTTTTTCTATCCATTATTGTAATGTATATTGTAGTAAATATTTATTAAGAACTAACAAGATGTTGGCGTAATTGTACTCATCAAACATATCACACTAACATAGCACAACGGGATAGAAGCCAGAAATTAATAGACGATGAATCAGATGACATATATGATACAACAGATGAAAAGTTAAAATGAAAAAAGAAGAAGAAGACTTTATCAGCTGCCTATTATTATCATTGTATAAATTCAGACCATTGGAAACTGCGTTGCCAGACATATTGCATGCCGCTAGAAGAAGAGGCCAGTTTGTATGGGTCAACTATTTAAATGTTTTGTATCATCTTATCTTACCTGCAAACAGCAATAAAGATTTTTGTATTTGTATTTTGTAACAGCGCCCCGCAGTTTCACCCGGGATAAAAAGTAGTCTACGTGTTCTTCCAAACTATAATAAGACTGTGTTTGAAATTTCAACCCGATCCGTTCGTGCTTGAGCAACAAATATCCAAACAAAGACATTTATAAGTAAGATATCAGAGATCGCTTAAAATTTGTAAGACATTGCAGGTCTAAAACTACAATATAATTTATAATGCCATTGGAGCTATTTCAAAATCAATTGCATAAGCAATTATATACATACTCGTAATAATATAATGAACCGCGAGAGACTAGGCTATTGAAGTAATGTTAAAGTAACTCCCTCAATTCCGGGTGCCTCTTGGCAAAGGTGTCCTTGAGCTTCTTCATTGTACTGTATCGTGAACCACTTTTCTTCCGAGACCCTGTCGTAAGTTTTATTTATTGAGACTTTTATAAAATCTTATGTAAAAATTTAAAATAGAATGTTTATATCAATAAAAATTATTCTATTCGAAACTAGTTCAGGATAACCCGTTCAATGCTCGCAGAAATTTCTCGCCGCGTTCAATAACATTCTTCATTCGTACGTAAATGTGCATTTATGAGAAACCGTTGTCGTATTCCGGGGCGATATCACATGACCCATAAAGGTTAGAGTGCATTTAATGATATAATATGTATCAGAATAAAATTTTAGCTTCCAAGGAACTTGAGAATATTTCTATTTACATTCGCGCAGTGAAGGAGTTAATTTTTTTTTTGCATTTAATTAAAATAAAATTTTATCGTTTATTGAATGAAATAATAATATAGAAAGTCAATAAAATAACTGAAGTTAAAGTGTCACCAATGTAAAAAAAATATTGATTTTTGGTCTTGATTGAATCTATACAGGGTCATCTCTGAAGTGCAATGTATTAAACAAAACTGGAATCATCCAAATCGATTCACAATTAAGAGAGCATAATTAATATCACTTAACATAAGTTCAAAGAAAGCATGGGTACAGCCGATTTGATCACCTTTTTTTCGGCAGTCAGTTCAAAATTACAAGTTTCGAAAACTGGAAAGAATCTAATTTTTAAGTAAATTAAATAATTAATAATGGTAGACAAATTTTATACAACACCGCTTAGCCCTAAACTAAGCATAGTTTGTACTTTGGGAGCCAGATAACTAACATAATATTTAAGTAAATACCTCTTTATACAGAAACACCCAGAAACAAAACAAATCACTCTATTCTTAAACGGTACCTCAACTAATAACTAAACAAAAACAAGAGCTTATTGGCTAATATATCTCGCATTACTATTAATACGTGCTTCTCATTGGTGGAGCTGAGCAATGCAGTCTGCAGTGTACTCATTCCACGGCCAGTAAATTCGGTATTACCGCGGAAGTGCGGGGAATGCTGCCCGTACATTCTGATCCGGTATGATTCCGATGCAGTCCTCCATTACTGGGATATTGATAGCTTGTTGTATACGAAGATTCATAGCTACATGCTGAATGTTTCTTTATAAGCAATATGTTGAAACGTTTTTATTTAATTAAAGATTCCTTTAGGTGTGTTGGGCACTACTTGAGAAAAAAAAATACAATTTTACTCGCAACATCGTTACTTTTACCTCACTAAATACGTTTTGTAGCGCTACTAATCATTTGTAAAATTCATCGTAAGTGCGCAGAATAAATACGTTAAGTGCGATTATATTAAACCGGTATGATTACGATACTGCGATGATATTGATAACTTTTTGTATAGGACAACTATATACAAACTTACCAGTTATATTATTTTGAATGTTGTAGTTTTCTCCACAAACGATAAGTTGTAGTAACGTTTTTATTTATAAATATTCTTTTGGTGCCATTGGTCCTGTCCATTGAGATAGAAAAAATACAATGGAACTTGCGACACCGTTACCATTAACGTTATTGTATATATATATGGGTACGTTTTTTATAGTTTTGCTAATTTGTAGGTGTGTTGGCGAAGTAGGGGCTGCAGAATTGCTCCCCGTACATTCTAATCCGGTATGATTCTGATGCAGTCCTCCGTTACTACGTTGTTGTAAGTCACTACCTACAAGTTGATTTTTTTTTTTTTAAATAAAGAGTGACGAGACGATCAGGACATGTGCCTGATGGTAAGCAACATGCCTGACACATAACAGCACAGTGACACGCAGCTATTGGATCATGAAGAGTCCAAATCATTACCTAGCACTGCACTGCGCTCGTCACTCAGAGATCTAAGATCTTATATCTCTAAGCCCTGTAATTTCTCTGGAAACATTGCCCTTTTGTGTTGTATTGACAATTTCTCACACCACTACTGTTATTGACAAAACAAAACACCGTTATCATTACTTTACACGTTTTCACACTACTATTATAATATTAATTTAATATTATCCATATCAAGGTGTAGAATTTTTGATGTTTGTTGCTCAACCATTTTGTAACGTATAAACGGATAGGCTGAAATTTGGAAGATAGCTAGATCAATCTGGAACAACAGATACTTTTCAATGTCGGGAAGTAACGAGAAATACACGAGTACGGGTACTGATAGTAAAAAATATACTTCAAATATAATTAATAGAACCTGAAACTTGTGAGGAAAATTTATAACTAATAGGAAATGGATATAGTGGGAACCTGGTGTCTTCTTGATGATTTTTGTAGTGGTAGGACTCTTGGCAGAGTCCGCCTGGGGAAGTACCACAGACCTTTGCCAGTTATTATATCGCCAAGCAGTAATGTGCAAACATTACTGTGTTCCAGTTTGAAGGGCAATGTTTCCAGAGAAATTACAGGGCTTACAGATATAAGATCTTAAATCTCTGGGTGACGAGCGCAGTGTAGTGCTAGGTAATGATTTGGACTCTTCATGTTCCAATAGCTGCGTGTCACTGTACTGTTGTGTGTCAGGCGTGTTGCTTACCATCAGGCACATGTCATGATCGTCTCGTCACTCTTTATTTAAAAAAAAAACACTCACTTAATATTTTAATTGGAGTCCTTCGAATGTCACTGCAGTCCTTGGCGCTGATATATATTTTTTAACCGACTTCCAAAAAGGAGGAGGTTCTCTATTCGGTTGTATGTTTTTTTTTTTTTTTTTTTTTGTATGTATGTTACTCGATAGCGCCGCCAATTGTCAATCAATTTCGATGGTTCTTGTTTTGTTTGGTAGATCATAGTTCAGAGGTGGTCCCATATAAATTTTATCGAAATCGGTGTAGTAGTTTTCGAAATATGAACAAAAACAACTAAAATTTACCTCGACGACATAGTGATTGCGTCATCCGTCTGTAGGTATCACCGTTACGGTAATAGGTAGACAGTGGAAATTTTCACAGATTATATATTTCTATTGCCGCTGTAACAACAAATACTAAGAATAAAACAAAATAAATATAAGGAGGGCTGGCATACAACAAACTTGATTACATCTTTATTGATTACCAACCATTAGTACAGCCCTAGCAAACTAGATGGCGCCACTAGTAAAATAACACGCGCTATCGACCTTCGAGTTAGAATCATCTATATCTCGAGCTGCACATTGAACACCTCCACCTCGTTTGGTTTGGACAATATATTCGAAAGCAAGGCTATACTTTTAACCCCGACCAAAAAAATATCTGTCTGTCTGTGGCACCGTAGTGACCGTAGAGCTCAAACGGATGGGCCGGTTGCGATGCGGTTTTTTCATTTTAAGATTAATTCGTCTGGGTGACATATTTGTAGATTTCACAAAGTTATGAAATTCGACCCTGTCAATACGAAATCGTGTAAATGCATTAATGAAAACTTGTTTAGCACTAAAAAGGGTAAAATAAACTATTTTTAACAAAAAATTAAACCGACTTCAACACCACAAATAGGCACTCAAAAGCGAAAATAATATAATATAGGTAATTAATATAACCGCTACTCACTCATCTATATGAAGTCGGTGCCAGCCAAGTCTAATAAGTATAGATAGATAGACCTATGCCTACTTACTACCTCGTACATAGTATCTATCTACTAGCTTTTTAACTAGACTGGCACCGACTTCATATGGATGAGTGAGTAGCGGTTATATTAATTACCTATATTATATTATTTTTCGCTTTTGAGTGCCTATTTGTGGTGTTGAAGTCGGTTTAATTTTTTGTTAAAAATAGTTTATTCACAGTTGATTAGGTTCATTACACGCGGCCGCCAATTATTGGATTTATTCATTTAAGTATATTTTACACAGGATGATTAGCGCGAGTGCGTTTTAGGCGGGGTTCAATGACACACTGATTGTCACTGATGACTGAAGGGTAGGAAAAGAAGGAATGACTTTCTTGTGAGTGAGTAATGCGTGTGTGTGTGCCTGCATGCATGTACTCATAGATAAATAATAAATATGTTTTAAAGAACGGCGCACAGAACCAAACACGTAATATAGTTGATATTACAAAATATACCAAATAATAAAATAGACAGCAGATATTAAGAAAAGAACAAAAATAAACTGAACTCCACAAACACTATCAGTTCCCTGATAGATGGAGTGCGGAGCGTAAATCACCAGTTACTCCATAAATCTGGCTCTGGCAATGACAGCCGGTTCCGCGGCCTATGGCGTGTGCGGGTATTGATTTTATTTTCGTTGGCTCGTCAATGTTTGTTGACGGATTTTTTGAACAAACAATTTAGTTTCTACGAAAAACAAAAACCAACTTCAGTTGTAAATCAAATAGTTGACCAAATTTCATAAGAAACAATTTCGCCCATTTAAATGACCTAATTTTAGTTTTTTGTTGATATTTCAAAAACTACCATACTTATTTCGGTAAAATTTACGTCTGAAGTATTTTCTACCAAACCAAAAAAAAAAAATTATCGAAGCTATCGCGTAACATACACATAAAAACACAATCAAATTGAGACAAACCTCAAGCTTTTTTGAATAAGGCGTTATAAAATGGAGTGTTCACTGTTCAATTATCCTGTGTCTTTATAATACTTCACTTAGAACTAGAAGTAACACAACAATAAATCCTCTGTATCTACACAATACCTAACCTAACACTAAAAATGTCGGATACCTATCTCATTTCTGGATCTCTATCTCGTCTATATCTAACACAATATCTCACCAACATCGCTTACCTAAAACTAGAAGTAACTTAAGTAACAGAATAATAACTGTGGATAAGTTATTATTCTCTTACTACTACCTCTATCAATAAATACTATTTTAATAATAAATTTAACAGATTCCTAAATAAGCTCCATTTTATAGTCAACGAAGGTCAGAACCTTCCTAAGGGTATTATTAAAGGGTATTGAAATTTCCAAAACGTTTGTTCTCGTATTACTTCTCATTCCATTCCCGTTCTGTTTGCTAAGTACTTCCTTATGAAGAACTTTAGGGAGCGTGCCCTCGGATAGAATTTCCTTTTTGCAAACTTTCCAAGCAATCTCTTTAAGAAAGTAAGTCCGCATGGTTCATTAGCTTTCACCTAGTTCTTTACAAAGTTAATGTTTTATTTTTGGGTACCTTTGAACTTGTAAAGATTTTAGTGGGATTGCGTAGGATTTCAAAATAAAATACGCGAAACAAGGTTACTCCGCAAATGTTGTTCTGTCATATAAATTATGACCCGAATTCAAAAGAAGTCCGGCCATTTATACGCAGGGACGCACCACTTCATGAAATGTAGAATAAGGAGAAAGAGAGTCTGAAAAATTCTAAAACCCGCCATTCAAACAAAAGAAGTTTGTTGAAGTCAGTCCAAAAATATCGGCGGGAAATCACCATAAATATGGAAATCATAAAATAACTATGGCATACCTGAGTTACCAATATATGTATTCATTTAAAACGTGCAATAACTACGTCAGTTTTTATACTAAAACAATACAACTTTTATGGCGTAGAATTAATTATTTATTATTAATTAATTAAAAAGACTATTCGTTACAAACTGTACATTTAACGGGATGAAATATACTCTAATAGTAACGACGGTGATTTTGAAAATCCCCGCCAGTTTATCTATCATCATCACTTACTCTTATTCCACTCATTTGGATTTGGTACAACTTAAACGTATTCTTCTTTCTAATAACTATCTTTGCACTCACTCCTTTGCCTTAATATCCCCATTCACATCATCATCTATCCCTTCCTCATGAAGGCCTCTCTCTTTTTCAAAAAGAACGCAGGACGCGGCTGAAACTTGAATCAGACTGGACCGACCATACCACACCATTAGTTAAATACCATCGTTTCATCATTCTTCTGTTTTAAGTTTAATCAAATTAGGGCTGGTTTCAAATCGCTACTCTTCATCCAAATCTACTAAAGAGTTTGTTTGTTTGATAGCTAGGATCTCGGGAAGTACCGGTCCGTATTGAAAGATTACTCGTATTTTTCTATTGGATAGTCCATTTATCGACGAAAGCCATAGGCTGTACAACATTACGCTACTGTCAATAAACGTGGAGCAGGAATCCAGAATGTAACAAAAAGGGGGAAAAAATATTCCTTTTTGAGAGTTTTCGTACCGTGTTTTGACATGACAGCATGTGTCTAAGATTGTGTTATCCATACTAATATTATAAATGCGAAAGTAACTCTGTCTGTCTGTCTGTCTGTCTGTCTGTCTGTCCGTCTTTACCGCCTAAACCAACCAACAGATTTTGATGAAATTTGATACATAGATAAAATAGATCCCGAGAAAGGACATAGGCTACTTTTTGTTCCGAAAAAAGGGTTGAAAGGGTTAAAATAAGGGATGAAAGTTTATATGGAAAACTTCGTCATTGTTGAAGAACTATGAAACTTTACGTCTAGATATTTAACACGAAACCATAAAATGTATGTTTTAGCAGTTTTGTAGTTTCAAACTGTACCTACGGGGGTGGAATTGGGTTTTTTTTTTATTATTATTTATTCTTGGGTCAAATTTAGTAATTCAAATTTTACCCTCTTCCTGTCAACCGATTAATCTGAAATTTTGTATACACTTTGGATTTTGATGACAATACAATTATGTTTATTCATTATCATTACAAATTCAAGATGGCCGCCGCTACAAAATGGCGGATAATTTATGTTTTATTAATCCCATCAATATGGGTATCAAATGAAAGGGCTCAACAATCAGAATACAATATACTATAAGAAATTGAAATCCAAGATGGCGGTCGCTACACAATGGCGGATAACGTAGGTTTTATCAATCCCATCAATATGGGTATCAAATGAAAGTGCTCAACCAGTAGAATACAATGTATTATATAAAATTAAAATCCAAGATGGCGGCCTCTACACAATGGCGGATAACTTAGGTTTTATGAACCCCATCAACATGGGTATCAAATAAAAACCTCAATACTTAAGATGGGCGCAGCCACTAAATGGCGTATCAGACTATCAGACAGAATTTTTGATAGTCGACGAGATTTCCATGGTGTCTTATCAAATGTTATGCATGATGGACGCTCGATTAAGGCAAATTAAGAACTGTGAAAATGAGTTTTTTGGAGGAGTAAACGTATTACTTTTCGGTAATCTTTTACAACTGCCTCCTATAAAATGATCAGGAACACCTGTTTTCAATTCTAATATGAAATTATATATATGAAAGTAACTCTCTCTGTCCGTTACCGTCTAACGCCTAAGCCACTTAAAGAGTTTGTTACAATTTGGTGCACAGATAGACTACCTAGACTTAGGAAAGGACAACGGCGACTTTTTATCACAGAAAAAGAGTTGAAAAGAGTGGAAATGAGGAGTAAAAGTGTGCATGGATCTTGGCACTCTTTGTATGCTATTTTTAACCGACTTCAATAAAGGAGGAGGTTATCAATCCAGTTGTATTTCCAATTGTGAATCAATTTAGATGGTTATTTTTTGGTTGGTAGATTATAGTTCAGAGGTGGTCATATAAATTTTATCGAAATCAGTGCGGCGGTTTTTGAAATATGAACAACAAACTAAAATTTGCGTTCATGTAATCAGTCGATATATCTACTAATAGACTCTAATAAAATTTGATGGAACGTCCCAATATGATTTTAAATTAAAGTCTGTTTTTGATAAATTTTTTGAGAACATAGTTTCTTTGTAATTTATCGTGTAAATTGTACATTTATTAATAAATATAAAACTTTGACTTAGACCGATTTTGATTAGGAAACGTGAATTTGTATGGTAGTAGACATACGAGTAGGTACTGCCTCAATTACTTTAATAAATATGTGGCGCGGACGAAGTCGCGGGTAAAAGCTAGTTGAATATAAACCTTTGCCACAGATTACACACCTCACCTTTGCTAATCAAGTAAATCTGAGTTGGTATGGCCAATTTCCGACAGGCGGCGTAGCAGGTATCTGAAGAGGTTTTTTTGTTTGAAAGGGATATTTTCAGGAATAACTGAACCGATTTCAATCATATTTTCACCGTTGGATATGTACGAGATCCCGATGAGTGCTATATATGTACCACGGGCCTGGGGAAGCCTGGCAGACATCTAGTATTTTATAAAATATTTAAGCCTTGTCATTTGTTTCCACTTTCAAATATATATTTTTTTTTATCAGATTATACACAAAAGAGTTTCAGACCGTAAAGAAACTACTTTGGCTGCAACATGATTTGCCTCAAACGTGATTTCTACGATGTTTCGAGATGATACAAAGGAGACCGCTAACATCCTTTGGGAATCACATCAAATACTTTTTCGCTTTTGCGATATCACAGTAGGTACTACTTCGATATACGTCACATAGCGTAGAAAACATATTCCAAACTACAAGTGCCCCATTTTTCCTCTCGATCCTCCGGAGGATGTCATAGCACTAAGGCACAATGATTTAAGTGCTTGCGTGAAAAATGGCCGAGATAACACGTCATACGCCTTTGAATAAGTATTCCTTTACCAAAAAATACGCAAGGATTTTAGTCTACATTACCCCAGGGCACCCTCCATTTTGATCGGACGTAAAAAGTCTAGAACCAAAGAAACGGAGTGGAAATTCGAGGCACTTTCTTTGAAGATAGGAAATTCTGGACGTTGCAATTGCTTGGTAGATAAGTGGGGATTGAAACGGAGCTATTTTTGCGATACATTTTTTGCTTTTAAACATTTTCTGCTGTATGATTTTGTTCGTGTTTTAGTCAATCGTTTCATACTTTATCAGACTCCACAAAATTCAGACTACATGCTTTTAGATAATTCTTTGCAGAACAATCAAAGATATACATTAATCTATTGCTCCAACGTTTAAAATAAACGTTTGCTTTTTTTTTTTTAAACATGCGCTTTCTGCTTACCGGTATTTTTTTAGGCAGTAGAGGTCATTTGAAGCTTACTGTAATGAGCACGTTTGTAAAATAGTTTCATCTTCTCTAAATTAGTAAATTGCGAGGAACTTTATTGGTGACAAAGTTTGACCTTGTAAATTGTCAATGTACATTTTACTTTCTGCTATGGATAAACGTGATATCCAAAGTAACTGATCCTGTTTTTATCTATAAACTAAGTAATTGTTGAAGCTAAGATCTAGGTTGGTGGAGGATATTTAAGAACAGAAAAATTAGACTGAATTTTAGAATTCAAATAGATTATAAGTATGGAAATAACACATAGGTGGTAGCTCAAAAAAATCAGCGTTTTGAAGGGATAAAGCGGTTCCTAAATTCTTGTTAATTTACACAAGCTCGAGGAATAACCAGAGCTCGCTGTGGAACGTAGGCTTCAAGTGCAGATCATCTAAATTTATTGTGCAGGATACAATCCCCGTGAGTTAAAAAAAACGAAAAAAATAATTTTGAATGCAGAGACTATCAAAATACATTCATAAGTAAATTTTCAAGTCTAACATTACAACGCAACGGTCCGTAATTATGTGTGGGTATAAGTATGATCTGTGGACCCCAAATTTAAGCACACACAGCTTGTATCTTGGGGCCCAAGTACATAAAAACAATTCATATTCTGTGTACGAATGGAAAAAGTTATTTAATTATTACATACCTAACGTTATCATAATATTACATACAGAACGTCATTGTAAATATTGAATGGTCAGCAAATTCACTATGAATCACGAATTTACTATTTTGTACTTCATTACAGTAATGTATAATACGATGGTTGTGAGTAATAAAATAAAGTGAGTTTTGTAGTCGTAGGACTCTTTGCAAAGTCCTACCTAATTAATTAAAACCATTAATTATTTCTAAAAATCACTGTGTTCCGGTTTGAAGGCCAACATTGGTCAGAGAAATTACAGGGTAAAGAGATATAACATCTCATATCTCTGGGAGACGAGCACAGTGAAGTGCCAGGTTATGATTTGGATTTTCATGTTTATGCAGCGTGACACTGTGCTGTTATGTGGCAGGCGTGATGCTTACCACCAGGCACTTGTCCTGCTCGTCTCGTCACTCTTAACTATAAAAACAAAATGGCCGTGTGTCATAAATTTACGTGTACTTACATGTTTTTTTATGTCCTCAATCACAAGATCACTGTCCGTCAGAAAATAACCGAGCATCATGAATTAACGATATGCCCATCATATAATCAACACGTATCAATCACATGCGTCATAAAATGGCTATGCATCACGAATTTATTGTCAGTTCATCATAAAACGTCCCTCTATCATATAAGTCAACCATTATGCCGCTATTTAATGTATTAATAAGCATAATAACAACAAAGTGAGCTTGTAGAGACCATCTTGTCTCAAGCAGCGTCTGTCACGAGAGTCGCTTTAATCAAGGGCGCGAGACGTATGGCGGGATTTGTGGGGGCTATAACGGCGCGTCATTTACGGTTATTAAAAACCGGGGACTATTTCGGAGGTCCTGAACCTCGACTTGTCCGTGGTGTAAGGTGACCAAAAATAGAGTACTGATTCACAACACAATCCCAACGATTCAAATTTGGAATTACGAGTACAATCCTTGTCTCTGTCATTTTAGACTGTTATGACAAAGATCGAGAGGTTTGATTCCGTATCGAGATCAATCCGATTGCATTGTATTCGTGTTACTCTCGAACGTTAAGTTCATAACTTTATAAATCTAAAGACACCGTAATAGTCCAAGATCCTAATTCCAAGTCCAAGACGGCCAATTTTGAGATATGGGGTTCAGAATATACATTACTTACTTCACGTATTTTGACTGATTTTTACGTATGTTATAGGCAATATCTTTAAAAATAAGGCCTTAATACTCTCAGACACTTTCCGTCGGCCGTTTTGCTTAACAGACGCTTTAAAACTCAAAAATAACAGAGTTAATATATCTTCTATCTAGACCCCATTTATTTCAAAATTGGCCGTCTAAGCAAGTTAGCGGGTAAGCATGTGTTCTTAGTACGTACTAACTCTACTCAATCGTCCACATTTCATCTATCAAAAAATATGTGACGTCTAGCGGCCCTGGGATCTTACTCTATAAAGGAATGCACTAAAAACTAAGCGACAAAGCAATTAAACCAGTTATTCTTACTTCTAATATTTGGTGTCCATATTGATATCAAATATTACGACTACTTATTTAACCATACTTATTTGACTCAGACAGTACCATTTTTCTGAGTGATAGAGATTTAATAAACTTTGTAGATTTTTACCTTGACTTTTCGCAGTATTTATTTACTGAACACACAATGCCTGCCAACAGTACTACGCGGTTATTTGAATAAACCACTATCTATCACTACATTGCGCTTTTTACTTACAGATACATAATGATTTATTAAAATACGTAACATTTTGAAAAACGAAAGCACAGGTAAGACACCAAAAACAAAAATACTGAAACAAAAAATCAAAAATTTAGTTTTGTTACATTCTCTGTTTACCTGCTTGCATGCTAATTGCGGGACCTGGAGAACTGTCATGTATTTTAAGTACCACCCTTGTAACCCAGGACCACAAGCTAAATAAATTGATTTGATTTGATTTGAACAAAAGTATTGAGGCAATTTCGCACACAGAGCAATCTAGATCAAAACTATGAAAAATTGACGTTAAGGAAACCAAAATGAAACCAGTTATTTGACACTAACATTAATTACTATATAAATAATCATCTGAAAAAATGCCTAGATAAATAATTACCCAGCACATACAACAAAAACATTTATCCGTCAAATATAATACAAATGTTTTATTTTGCAATTGATCTCCAATTTTTGTATATTACTAGAAGTAGGACTCTTGGCAAAGAATAAATATGCTTTTGGCAGAGTCCGCATGTGGAAGTACCACACTTTTGCCAATTTTTCTACCGCCAAGCAGTAATGTGCAAATATTACTGTGTTCCGGTTTGAAGGGCAATGTTTCCAGAGAAATTATAAAGCTTAGAGATATAACATCTTAAATCTCTGGGTGACGAGCGCAGTGCAGTGCTAGATAATGATTTGGACTCTTCATGTTCCAATAGCTGCGTGTCACTATGCTGTTATGTGGCAGGCATGTTGCTTACCATCAGGCACATGTCCTGCTCGTCTTGTTACTATTTATTAAAAAAAAAATAAGGCAATCGATTTCCTAACTAAAAAAACTAATGTAACTTTAAGAATGTTTCAGATATAAAGGATTATTCACTTATACCAAAAACAACTAAAATAAAGATCAGTGTAACAAAAAACAACACTCATGTATTTTTCCGCTCGAGTGCGCTGCAAAATCGTTCCAATCCTTTCTTCCGCCCCATTCCGCTCTCCTGACCTAGCTTGGGCCGTCTCCGCCCAAGGCGTAGGTGAAAAGTATTACGTATGCGCGACGAGGCCCTCGCTAGTGACAAAGCCTTGAGCGGGACGTGGAAAAAACGCGGATTTGCCTCAAATTCGGCCGCCAGGTAATGCACGTTTTAATAATGTGGGGTTGAGGAGGATTGAGGTTGGCACGTCTTAGTTGTTAGAAGGTTTGACAGACTGGTTGAGAGACACAAAGGCATATTTTCATTTCATTATCATTTTGACATTTCTTCCGGAGATTAATCAAAGTTCAAAGTTATTTTTTAGTAAATACAAAATTTACACGTCAAATAGACTGATCATGTCTTGTTAATAAATACACACTTTATCTTTCTACTCAGTTAAAAATCAAGTTAAAGACATTAAGTTTTTTTAACACGGTTCCTTCTGAAGACTCAGAAATAGGATTCGTCGATAGATTAGAGATTTGAGGATTAAAAATACGAGTTGGCAGCTTTTCTTCATGAAGATGTTTGTGTAAGCTGAAGAATGAAATGTTTAAATATTAAGGCTATATTTCACAGATAGGAAGATAAAAGCTTACCAAACGGTACCCTATTACCAAAACCAAACCAAACATATTATAGAATACGTAGTGGCTTAACGAACTGAAATGGATTTGAATACTAAAAAGACACCACTCTTCTGTCGTCAGCTGTTTTCTGCATTGCGACTGAGGTTGGCAGCCCACAAAGACTCAAAAAGATTATTAACTTGGCTTTTTTATTTCAAAACGTAGGTATACGCAGATCGCACGGCCTCACCCAAATTAGTAGGTCAAACATCTTCATAATTGGAGCTGACCGGCAACTTTTCTAGAAGACGAGATTACGAACTTGTGACAAGTCTCCCAAACTTGGGGGGATTCGTCGCAATACATCTCCCTTAAAACTCCGCCTGTGCGAGACATGATTTAAACAGGCGACACCTTTTCCCGGTCGCGGGAGCGGCGCTTAGTTAATTTTTTAAACTTTTTTGGGTCCCTTATGCAAAACGTGAAGCTCGGCACGCCTTTTACTTTTATTTATTAGCAAAACACAAGTATTTTTAAATGAATAACATCAAATAATATGGAATAATTATAGAGTAAGATCCCAGGACCACCAGACGTCACGTATTTTCTGATGAACGAAATGTGTACCATTGAGATTTAGTACGTACTAAGAACACATGCTTGAGGGCCAAAAGGTACATAAAATATTTATGTACGAAATTATGAGTTTAGGGGATGACTGACCCCTTAGACCGATCTAAGGGGTCAGTCTTTTCGGAAAAGGCTTTAAAATAGCTGTATGATAAACATATAATACTCGTATATAAATGGATTATGAGAATTTAAGTGAAGTTAATTCTTTATTTTGGGAGATTAAGTAGTTAGGTAGTAGAGTCGTAGTTAAGCAAAACAGCTGACGGAAAGTATTGGGGCTTTTTTTTTAAATATTGCCTGTAACATACGTGAAAATCAGTTATTAGAAAATACGTGAAGTAAGTAATGTATCTTTTGGACCCCATATCTCAAAATTGGCCGTCTAAACAAGCTAGCGGGTTAGCATGTGTTTTTAGTACGTGCTAACTCTACTCAATCGTCAACATTTCGTTCATCAGAAAATACGTGACGTCTGGCGGCTCTGGGATCTTGGACTATTGACACGAAATATTAAAAAATATATATTTATATTTTTGTGTATCTCTGTTTGTTTCAAAGGCAAACCTCTTCGTCTGTGTTTTTGGAATATCCACCATAAAACGGAGCCGCTTCTGCGAGTTACGAGAAGTAAGTCTATATCCCTAGTTATGTAGTAACCCCTACCTATATCACTGCTTATGTTGCTTTTGTTCAGATTACCTCAATTTCAATTAAGTACTGATCTTTGTCTCTGCTATGAAACTCAAGACGCAAATTCTAGTATGGGCACTTGTATAAATGTAAACAATGTAATCTTTCTGTAAAATTATCGGCTTAGTTTGTGATGTTTAAATTAAATTAACTCGGGTGTAGTAAGCACATCCTATAGAATATCATGAGCACAGATGTTTTTTTTTGTAAAATATACATGTATTTTGCAAGAACTACACTTCGCATTGTGTAGACTATTGTAGTTCTCATTATAATTTATTTTTATTAATAAAAGTTCTGCCCTGTAAATTTTTATAAAAGCTCGTTTACAAGTATTACATGCAACAGTATTTCCTAGTTTTACCATTGAGCTTGACGTCTAATTTATCTGCGTAACGAAAATGGCAGTTCAATTTTCATTCAAAACAGTCATTGTTTTTGACTTTTTAATACGGAACCTTTAATGAGCTAGTCACATAACACTTGTCCAGTTTTTATCCCCAAAGTAGCGTCATTACTCTCCCTCCTCGTCCAATTAGCGACATTCGTGAATTTTGTTAAAAAAACTCATTCATTTATTTTTAATATCCTACCCTCTTTTGATAATTTTTATGACCGGTTGTAATAAATGTGACTTTCCTTACTCTCGAAAATTACCAGACTGGAGAGTGCGGATTTTGGCCGAAATTATAAAACAAGTATTCATTTTCTTTCTATTTTACAGGCATTTGGTGTTGATGAGATTTTTTACGCGTCGACATAGCAATGATGTAAAAAATATTAAACGTTTTGGCCGTTGATGTACTGCTGAGATTGACGTTCATATTAAATTGGATTCGGTTGCTGGAAACGAAATTATAATTTATGTGTTTTGAGAAAATAGATTGAAGAAGCTTACAACTCTGTGGTCGGCTCGGGGCTAGAACGTGTGATTTACATTTCTGAGGTCGTAGATTTGAATTCCATCTGTATCTGTGAAAATGTTCCCAAGTCTAAAAACTTACACATTTGTGTAAGTTTGTTGTTATCACTGGTTTTTATGGTGAAAAAAAACATCACAAGGAAACTGTCATGTGCTGTTGTACAGGTATGTGGTTTACCATGAAGCACACATTCTGCAAGTCCCATTATTCTATTTAATAACAAAATTGTCCAAGACGTTGTCGTGGTGTCTTATATACCTATATATACACATACTACAATTCCGGCACAACACCAATAAATCAGATCTACAGAACCATAACTATTTACCTTGAGCGGGGGCGTAGATATTCAAATAAAGGCAGTCTTCAGACTGATTGGTCAAAAACGGTAGAATTCTCTTCAAGTACTCCAACCTTCCCCTCGATATCCTCTTTAGTACGGCCGTCTCATTCCTTATATCTGGAAGCACTTGAGGACAAACCGGACTGAATTCTTCAGCTATTTTGACTCCAGACCATTGGGCCCCAGACACCGGAGGCATGAACCTCAGTGACCCTATCGGCGGTGACGCGTATGGAACCCCTCGGAACACTTCAACGGGTTCGAGGTACCTTGATTCTGGAGTGACGATAAAACCTCGTATGTCTCCGTACTTAGTTCTGACTACTCTAGAGCTAATAAATGGCTGCTGTGGTTTCTCCTCCATTGTGGAATCTCCCCTGACCAGCTTCGAAGTCAGTACTGGAAGCGTGACGAAGTATAGAACCAGGAGGAGGATCATCTTCGTGGGCTCAGCTTCCAGCTACTGACTCGGTTCTGTGCTATAAGTAGACCATGTTGGTGGAGACGGTAGCACTCAGTGGGGAATCTGGAAAGAAGGAAAACAAAATGTTACTGAATTTACAATTTAATGCTAATATATCAATTGGGGCTTTGATGCGATGAAGCTACTTAGAGTGGTGAGGCATCGAATTAGGGAAAACAGCAGTGACTCCCGCTCCGGTTTGTACTTGGTACAAAAATTGTCCATCGCGTTTTAGCAGGGTAATGCTACCAACGTAATAGGAACATTTGTGTCGGCAACGTTTGTAGTTAAAAAAAATGAACACTTACATAATATTTGATAAACTAAATTGTGGTGGCCTGGTGGCTAGAATGTCTAATTTTAGGATACTGAGATTATAGGTTCGAATCCCAGATGCTTTTGACGTGACAACGTCTTATAAATTGGTTTGCCGGGTGACACTTCAAGAAACTGCGTTACGCTCCGCTCACGTTATGCGCTCACAACGGGAGCGAGTGAGAGGCACGCGTCCCTTCCACTTGGGCATGGTTAGCCCGCCTAAGAGCGAGAGAGACAGACATAAAAAGTGAAAGGCACGCGTCCCTTCCGTAAAATTATTTTACCACTCAAAGTCGTTGTCACGTAAAACTTTCGCCCGTATACCGACTTTACAGGCAACCAATTTTTTTTTAGTGTGTTTATGAGTTAGTATTTACCACTGGCATTAAAAGCAAAAAAAAAAACACAGCGAGGGAACTGGCAAGTGCTAAATACTAATTTCGACAATATTTATTCATCAACTCGCTTCTTACCATCGTGATGGATTACGACCTCGAATCTCTTCTTCACAGAAGAGGCCCCAGAGATTCAGCAGTTGCGATCATATAAAGTGGGCTCTTTATACTGCATGATTAGTATACTAACAATAATTTCCAAATATTGTATCACTTTAAATGTTCTAAGAGTAATATTGAACCGATATCAATAATAATTAGAAATAGAAAGTCAAGCACGAAAAATCCTTAAAATCGGAAAGCGGCACCGTTTCATGGTGGATATTCCAAAGACACGGACGAAGAGGTTTGACTCTACGTTTGTGATAAGAACATCTAGGCTGTGGAATGAGTTGCCTGAGTGGGTTTTCCCCGATAGTTATAATCTTGGCGTCTTCAAATCGAGAGTAAATCGGTTTTTTCTAGGTAAACACGCTCCATCGTAGACCGCATCGTCGTTTAACATCAGGCGAGATGGCGGTCAAGTGTAAACCTATAAAAGTTAAAAAAAAAAAAAAAAAAACATCTTTTTTTACTAGAATATGACAATGACTATTTTCTTATGTCGCAGCTGATCTTGTAAAATGGCTTACGGAAACATATATACGGTCGAATTGAGAAACCTCCTTTTTTGAAGTCGGTTAAAAATAACAAACACCTTTGAAGGCTTCAGACGAAACTAGACTTTAAAAGGTTTGTCATTAAGCGTTTCTAATCTTTTAAGTAATTTGCGTGGCGCTGACAGTCATATTAATGATTGTTTTTAAAGTGTTGCTAAAATTTTGCGATTGTGGCAAGTGAAAGATTAATTTTACTTATTATGTATTGTTATTGATATACCATTTTCCATCCTATTTTCTAGTAGGTTTAGATTAATACGCGATTTCAACATGCAAAGTTGTATAATTTTGCTATAATGTACAGTTAAAAGCTTACAATCCGAACGAAAACCTTTACTTACATTATGTTTTCACAAACCCCCACCTCATTAATTTTCAAATTCCGATGTCGAAACAATAGGCTGTTTATTATAAGTTGTGCGTGTAAGTGTGTGTGTGTGTCTTTGGAACAGGATGTATTTTTTTAGGTTTTTTGTTGAAATAGTTACGAGTATAGTTTAAGAACCTATGTTTGATAAGAAGCTCTCCAAGATGGTTGCCAGCACAAAATGGCGGATCACATTTTTTTACACTATTCTCTTATAATGAGTATCAAATGCAAGGGCTTGGGTAGTAAAATACTATACACTATGACACATTTGAAATTCTTGATGGCCGCCGTCACAAAATGTCGGGAGATTTTTGCTCTTACTCTAGTTTCATTTGATGCATATCAAATTTCTATTTACACAACCCAAGGAATAAATTCAAAGCAATATAATATGTTAGGGAAATATTATAATTTATCCCTGTCTGTAGCACAGTTGCCATTTTAAAAACTTGTCCCGAAGTATCGGCATTTCGGGAATTAGCATAATTTGTTTCCCGTTCGATAACGAAGTTTCCTCCCTCCCATTACCTCCGTTTACCTTTACAAAAGACCTGATTATCATATTTAATCGATAGACATAAACTTGATTTGTCTGAAGCTATAGTTGAATGCAACAAAAATACAGCCAAATTTTATATTTCAAAATTAACGGATTGCGAAAAGGATAATTTAACTTTTTTCGAAAAAACGAAAACGTACTTCAATTTAATTATTTTTTTAAATCAACTAAATAAACTGTTATAATGAGATCACAGTATAGAACGATTAAATCATCGAGGTATTAAAATAGTATTAAACAAATCATTTACTCGTGGCTTAGTGGGTAGTGCCTGCGAAGCCGAGGGTCGTGGGTTCGATTCCCACCCAGTGCAAATATTTGTGTGATGAATATGGGTCAATTATTAAAATGTTTTGTATCACCTTATCTTACCTGCAAACAGCAATAAAGATTTTTGTATTTGTAATTAAAAGTTTGCACTGTGTCTGGGTGTTTCTTTTTTTTTTTTTTAACTATAATAGGTTCGCACTTGACCACCATCTCGCCTGATGTTAAGCGATGATGAGATCTACGATGAAGCGTGCTTACCTAGAAAAAACCGATTCACTCTCGATTTGAAGACACCAAGATTGTAACCATCAGGGAAAACCCACTCAGGCAACGCAATCCACAACCTAGACGTTCTTATCACAAACGTGGAGTCAAATATTTTCTATTTATAATAAGTATGTATTTAAAACTATATAGGTATTATATCAGCTATCTGGCCGCCATAGTACAAGCTTTGCTTAGTTTGGTGTCAGATGGTGTTGTGTGTGAATTGTCCATCAATATTTATTATTATTATTCAGTCAATTTATTCATGGTTTTTAAATTTAGGTTTTTACAATATCAATAAATATATTAAAAAACAACATATACACAGCCGAACAGGCACAAATAAATAAATTTAATAAATACTCCCAGCTCAGCGCACATTATATATTCTTTGCGCTGGCAGTGGAGACAATGGGCCCGTGGTCGTCCGATACTAAAAATTTTGTGAAAGATCTTTCGAAACGTTTGGTCCTCGCTTCAGGGGATCCCAGAGCTGGCGCCTACTTTGCCCAAAAGCTGAGTTTAGCTATTCAAAGAGGCAACGCTGCCAGCATTCTGGGTACCCTGCCGCGCAGTAGTGATCTCGACGGCGTGTTTAATTTGTAAATTTGTTTATTTTTATTTTTATTGTATGGTATAATAATTTTATTTTGTTTTTATACTTATGTACATATTGTAAATAATATATATGTATATGTTTAAAAATGTAGGTGTTCTGTTATTTATGGGTAGGTGAGTACTACGAGTGACATAAAAATGTTATTTATGTATTTGTTGTGTCAATTATTATTCACCAATAAATAAACACGACTTGGCAGTAAACAAGTAAATAAATTTGAATGAAACATATACACATTATAAAAACTTAAACCTAGTTTATTATTATTATTATATAGATATAACATGTTGAATTGAAAGCAGCGACAACAATTTCGATAAAATATTGTATAGAACCAACTCTTAACAAAGATCGTCTATCGAACAAAAACAGATACAAAAAAAACGATTCATAATTGGTAGAGCAACAACGTACGAACAAAAATATAAAACCGAATTGAGAACTCCCTCTTTTTTAAAGTCTGTTAAAAAAGGAAAAATACATTTGAAACATATTTAAGAGTAAAAAGATAGAACAGAATGAAAATAAAACAGACAGAAAACCAAATTGAATAGGCATGAAATATTAAGGCTTAGTACATAATATGGCGGATACACAGTCGCTGAATTACTATAATAAACTTTGTAAAGTATCTTACTACACTGCTCTGTTTAGCTGCAAATGAAGTAAAGCTTGTGTTTTGGAGCCAGTTAGCGGATATTGCACGCCTCATAAGCGAAACGTAAATGTAAGTTAGGTAGTTAGAAGTAGAAGAAGTAGAAGTTAGGTAGTAGTAGAAGCCGATGCATGCGATGCGAAGCGATGAATCAGATGACATATATGACACAACCGATTAAAAGTTAAAAATGAAAAAAGAAGAAGAAGACTTTATCAGCTGACTATTATTATCATTGTATAAATTCAGACCAATGGAAACTGCGTTGCCAGACATATTGCATGCCTCTAGAAGAAGAGGCCAGTTTGTATGGGCCAATTATTTAAATGTCTTGTATCATCTTATCTTACCTGCAAACAGCAATAAAGATTTTTGTATTTGTATTTGTAGTTTTCTACTAAAAGCTGTTTTCTCTAAACAAATATTTTTACTTACAGGATAATAGCGTGAGTAGCGACACATATCAAATCAAATAATCTGTGGGGCATACAGACTATATTTTAAAAACAAATATTCTGTATATCAAAATACAAAATGTTTTATTTGTCATAAAAATTACATAGATTAAGAGCTTATAGCCCCTGCACTAGGTGAGACCTGTATCGCAGGGACCATATCTGTTTTGATTACATGGAATGGCGATCGCGGTGCGAAGTTAGTACGGTATGCTTAAAAGTTACTTATTTAAAATTGAAAACGTTAATAACATAGAATTAGTAAATTTAGTTGCAAAAAATATCATCATAGTAAAACATTGAAAACATAGTAAAAAAAAAATAGTATTGAAAATAATATTTTATTGTAAATACATACTAGAGGTACAACACTCTGATATAGAACAGATCTAATCACACAAATATTCATCCTAGGAGGGGATCAAACTCTCAAAACCTACGAATTACAGCCAGAACAGAGATTACTATCTACTAAGCCACAATATCAATAAGCCATGTTAGGTTAGTGACACTTACATGCGAAAACTACCAGACCAATTACCAAATGAAGTAACAGAGGATACTTTATATCCCAGGAAAATAATAAGAGCTACGTGGGTGAAAATGCGGGCGCTGCTTAGCAATTATTGTAAATGGCAAGGTACAACGCGCATTTCGTTCATCAGAAAATACTTGACGTCTGGTGACCCTGGGATCTTACTCTAATTTAAACAAGAACAAAATTAAAAATTTTGATTAACCCCCGACTACCTTGGATTTGTTATCTGTACAACATTATACTAGCCAAGCCCTTTCATTTGATACCCATATTGAGGGAGTTGTGAAAAAAGAAATGTAATTCGCCATTTTGTGGTAGCGGCCATCTTGGATTTGAAATTTATCATAGTGCAAAGTATTCTAATAGTCAAGCCCTTTTGTTTGATACCCATATTGAGGTATTAGTGAAAAAAATTATATAATTCGCCATTTTGTGGTGGCGGCCATCTTGGATTTGAAATTTGTTTTAGTGTATAATATTCTACTAGTCAAGCCCTTTCATTTGATATCCATATTGAGGTAGGTTGTGAAGAAATATTTTGTCCGCCATTTTGTGAAGGCGACCATTTTGAATCGATATTAACCAAACATAGCTAAGAACACCCGCACGGATATTAACTTACAAATAAAAAAACCGCATTGAAATCGGCCTTTTCGTTTGAGCTCTACGGTGCCACAGACAGACACACACACAGACAGACAGACATCGACGTCAAACTTATAACAGCCCTTTTTTTGGTCGGGGGTTAAAAAGAAAACTTCAACGGCCAAAATGATTTTAAATAAACATGTTGCGAGTAACATTAGTGTAACAAATTTGAGGCATAAAATATCTCAACATCATTTAATACAAAGTTTGTGCAACCACAAACACATTACACAGTAAATCTCACATTTCCAACAAAACCACGAGTGAATAAAGGGTCAATACATACTGCTGCTTACATACGATGCTATTCACCAGTATCACACACATATTGACATACGAAATAATGTCACTCGCACATTATATTGAGTGAATATATTACTTTTCTACTTCAACAAAGATAAAGGTATCTTCCTTTTTATATAACATGAGTAACTGCACCTCATGTAGTTCCTGTTTTTGTCCAGTCATAAAACGAAGCATATTAATGTACTATTATTTCAGACGATAATCTGTGTTCCAAATTACAATTCCAAATCCAATTCACATTTACCAAGCAACACCCCTGTTTATAAAAGCATAATACCTTATAGCATAATATATTACTTATGTCAGTAATATAACCTGTGACAAAAAAAACCTTACATTTTAAACACCATCCGGAATATTATTGGAATAATTTATTCGTCCAGATTTATATAGTTTTTCATGAAGTCGTACTCAATACATGACATAAAAGTCTACGGTTTAATTATGAATTATTGTAAGATTTTCTTTAGTTTCAAGCCATTTATTTCACTCTTCAAGCAGACTTGGTAATAAGTGACGCAAAGTTGTGAATTTTAAGATGATGTAATATGCGAAGGCTCTTATTTTATTTGCTCGTATACGCATCGGACCCAAGTTATTGGAGCCAATAAATTCGTTTCAGATAAACAAACGCGAGTAAACATGTAAATGGTGACTCATAAAATGTTCCAGAAATAGTGCGGGAGCTAACTGCTTCCTTTGATAACGGCCATTGAAGCTACACTAAGAAAAACTTGTCAATTGCTACAAAATTCAATCAAATAATTTATTTAGCGATTTTGTACATGGGTATACTTCTGGAGGTCAAATTATGGAATGTCAGCTATATACTATATGTAATTCTGAACTAAACTGAATTCAAAACTACTACACATACTTACTATTCAGCTAAACACATCTTTGGAAAATAAACGCTAAATATTTGCACACTTTATGTTATCATAGCTGGGGTTTTGCTTACAAAAAGAGAGTCAAGCCATCAACCAATTTTTTTTTAGAAATTTGTTTTTTGTTTCGCTGTTCTCACATAGTATTTTCAACATAATTCAAGCTATAAGCGATGAAATCTGATACATATGTATTTAGAAAATCATTCATAAATGCAAGTGGGATGGCAACCTACATTTAAAAATAAAATACGATTGTGTGTGAAACTTCATAAGTATAGCTCATAACAAACATACTTACTTACTTACTTACAGACAGCGAAAATAATATAAAATAGGTTTGCACATGCCACACCATCTCGTGAATAATCACTGTTATTAATTTAATATAACTAATACACAGATTTCTAAACAGATGAAACCTTCGTGAACGACACTGTGAGGCCAGTAATTAGTTATGTATGCGTGAGAGCTCTCACCGACGTTGTCAAATTACTCACTTTGGTGTGCGTGTAATGTTTCCAGTCTTAAGAAAAAAATCCCACTATTGTTGTCTTAGCTTCGGAAATCTTCGCGTATAATAAACACATATATTATAATGTTAAAATAATTTATTATGACACCGATTATAAATTATGCAAGAATTTCTTGTTATTACTATTTCCATCATATGAATTTAAGAATTTTGATTTAGCATGCACCTAAAAATTCGAATATTCGTACAGAAAATTCGGAATAAAAAGACAACGCCGAATAATAGTAAAAGTCATGTGTGTGTTCATTTTGTGTATTCTATAGGAGCTTCTTGTGAAATTTTGAATATTATGCTTGACAAAAGGTGGCAACTACCTACTCATTTAATATCACTCATTTAATATCGGTGAACACAGGAGGTGCAGAGAATTTTTGTCAACTGATTTGATGTTGGGGGTCAGATCATTCAATTTGTTTATTATCCAATCTTTGTCTGGACGCGTGTCGCAAACGAAAATTTCACCTTTTCAAAAATGTTGATACAAACCAACGAAAACCGTCTAAGAGTTTATGTAAATCAGTTGAACATTATTCACATCGCTACCCAAACTTACGTCGTCCAAATACCTAACGTTTACATTGGACTAGAGATGTTAAATGATAGAGCGAATGGCCAGGGCGAAGGTCGCATGGCCGAAGATTCACCAAGTTGATAGCCAACGGAAGATAGCATAGGATTGTTTTGATAATTTTGTGGGTCTGCCATAACATTGCCAAAGAAAATTGTAGAAGTCAAGAATTTTATTCTTCACTTCGGACAACGGGGCTCCACGATCAACCGAATTAAAGGCGTTTTTAACGTACACCTTTAACAATCCTCTCCCCAATTTTGGACAAAGAAAGTCAGGACAGAATGAACAGCAGCCTGACGTCCACTCAGAGAACCAAAATCAAGTTTGTGGGACAGGGAACTCAAAAGTGCAACGCTTTATACCTACAACCCACCTTGGCAGCAAGGCCAGTACATGTGGTGCCAACAGCGATTGGCCTGATCCCAACATCTTTTTTGGGTAAGTATGTACGCACAAATTAGCACCGTATAAAACTTCGACAATGTCACTACTGACTCGACTAGATAACATGAGATTGAATAAAACGATTAGATCTCTCAAAAGAACTCGCCTACTTTTCTAAGCTCCACTATACCTACTTACAAGAATTAAAACTTGCTTCATAACTATAGTTTTCATCTATTAGTATTTTTATAAACACTAGTAATGACGTGGATTTGTGCTAGGCATCGATTGACATTAAATTAAAAAATTACGATTATAAAAATAGGGTTTAAAATAGAATAATACAATCTACTTAAGCACATAAATAATTTGGTCTACGAGTATCTTCAAAAAAAATCATAATCTATATTTTACCTTAACTTTAGGGAAAATAATTTCAGTTTAGTACAGGAACACTAACCAATTTTCGTTGAGGTGTTGTGTTTCTATTCATCAATCGAAATAAAATCGCCTAATTTATACAAAAAGCAGTAAAAATATTCAAACTTTCCTATGAAATGATATTCTTCTTTCCTTTTCTTATTTTTGGAAACAATATTTGCAATGTTTGAAGACACAAGACGGCATAATCTTGTACAAAACTTAAAATAACACGGGACTCCCTTACGAGAGAGAAGTCCGTTTCGTACTGACTGGAGTTTGTATTTGCTTTGGCGTTTGATATTTGCTTTCTGGACCTAAGGATCTGTGTTCTGCACGTTCCATCTGCCTTTTGTTTTAGAAATCTGTGAACTAATAGTTTAGAAACATTAAAATGTATAGTGATTAAAATTGGTGAGGGATCTTTATCTAATTCAAACAGGTCTGGTTGCCCTACGCAAAGCAAGTCCCTTGAATATTTATAGGGATAGATTTGCGTTTCTTTTTGATTCGGGTTAATATTATCGAGAAAATTAACATTTGAGGAAAAACGTTCCTTTTTCGCCATCTAAATTCAAAGTGTTGTCCGAACCTTTAATAGAATTGAGTGTTTTTATCCATTTGTTACTTACTTTATCTACTTAAGTTGATCCCTGGTGTATTAAATACGGCCAAAAGTAACCATTTTTATGTTTTTACTGTTAGCAAGAAAATATTATCTATCTAATACACGGATTCGGATCTAATACCTACTAGAAATGCAAAAGTTTGGATGTTAGCATATTTAGATGTGGGGATTGTTTGTTGCTGCTCAATTACGTCTGAACGGCAGAAAGGATCGGGTTGAAATTTATAATACAGCTACCTATTATAGTCTGGATAGCACATAGGCTACTTTTATTACGGGAAAATAACAAGAACAGAAACTGCGAGGGTAAAACCACTGGGCACTGCTAGTGAACGACATGTAAGATTATTTTGTATGTATATTTATCATTAGTGCTCCGCCCTGGCTTCGCCCGTGGTACATAATCATAACTTATAGTCCTCAGGCGTACTCATGTACATATCCAACGGTGAAAGATTTCTGTAATTATTCGGTCTAAATAGTAGTTCCAGAGATTGGTTCGTTCAAACAACAAAACCTCTTTAACTTTAAAATATTGAGTAGGATAGATACTGCAAACAAATGATTTGTTAGTAACTGCTTTTATCCTGTTGCGTGGCATAGCAATTAAATGACAAGAACAAAATTAAAAAATTTTGATTAACCCCCGACTACCTCAGATCTCGGATTATCTGTATAGCTTTCTACTAGTCAAGCCCTTTCATTTGATACCCATATTAAGGGAGATGTGAAAAAATAAATGTATTTCGCCATTTTGTGGTAGCAGCCATCTTGGATTTGAAATTCGTCATAGTGCAAAGTACTCTACTAGTCAAGCCCTTTCATTTGATACCCATATTGAGATAAAAGTGAAAAAAATAATACAATTCGGCATTTTGTGGTGTCGGCCATCTTGGATTTGAAATTTGTTATAGTGTATAGTATTCTACTAGTCAAGCCCTTTCATTTGATACCCATATTGAGGTAGGTTGTAAAGAAATATTTTGTCCGCCATTTTGTGGAGGCGGCCATTTTGAATCGATATTAATCAAACATAGCTAAGAACATCCGCACGGATGTTAACCTTCAAATAAAAAAACCGTATCGGAATCGGCCCGTCCGTTTGAGCTCTACGGTGCCACAGACAGACACACACACAGACAGACAGACAGGCAGGCAGACAGACATCGACGTCAAACTTATAACACCCCTTTTTTTGGTCGGGGGTTAAAAATATACTTCTACTTATCCCGAATATACCTAGATTAAATATGTATATTGTAGGAGTAATTAACAACACAATACATTTATCCTCTAACCTCCCAATAAAACTACTATCGATAAGCTATTAACTTCCACAAACGCTTTCAAATTTGATTCAAACCACATACGATAAGGCAACTGGGTAACAGTTCGCAAAAACAAACGTGCGTCAGTCCACATTAGAAAATTAGTATTCTAGAACACAGTGAACCAGCTCCGTACGTGTCCAATTTGCATAATAGCGCGTACTGTGATGTACGTTTATGGACAGTATTTTACCTCCTGCCAATTCGCGTCCTATGTATAGCACATTGTTTCCAGAGATATTATAGGGCTTAGAGATATAATATCCTAGATATCTGGGTAGCGAGCGCAGTGCAGTGTTAGGTAATAATCATCGATTAATGAGACGTTGGCACGTCAAAATATTTCGTTTTTATTATTTTTGAATATATGTAGGTACTTTAAAAATTTTCGCGATTTCTCAAGGAGTCCAACAACTATTACATTAATAATTTATAAAGGAGACAGTGGTTTTATGGGTTAAATGTGTTGTATACAAAATAACAAACTCGAAACACCAAAAAAACTGCATTCGATTGCACATTTTTTTTTCAATACTTCGGGACCATTTGCCCGCCAAAAATTTTGAATTTTGTTTTTTTTTTTAATTGTACGATTTTTCTATGTAAATGATCTCCAATGAACTCCAAAATTTATTTAAAACATAATATTGAAATGAACTCTAATTTTAATGTGGGTTATATCAAAATAAAGACCGGTTCAAGTAGACGCTATTAAAAACAAATTTATCGGTATACCTTCCCAAATAAAAACACGAAAAAAAAAATTCCCGCCAAAAACCCAAAACGCAACTTTAAGTTTGTTTGTTGTCGTCATCAACCAAGTTTTTGGGTACCATATTACACACCGGTGTAGCAAGCGGCTAAGTCATAAATAATAATATAAAAAGTGATGTCCGATAGATATGAGGCTAAGGTAATGCTTTACTCTTGCCTCTTTATCGCCTAACTAAATCGGCTATGGCTGTGCTATTGTTGTCTCTATCATTTCAATTGAAAAGAAAAGATAGAGAGCGATAATCAATAGATAGTATCAAAGCAATATCAAAGCTAAGACATTTTTCGTTCGGCGGTAGGCTCCTGTACACTCCGCGAGGTATACAGCTTATACCTCGCGGAGTGTACAGGAGCCTACCGCCGAACGAAAAATGTCTTAGCTTTGATATTGCTTTGATTGGTGATCACTCACACTAATGCAAAGCTCAGCCTATACCTCGCGGACAAAATTTCAAGCTCCTGTCTGATTGGTGATCACTCACACTAATGCAAAGCTCAGCTTATGCCTCGCGGAGTGTACGTTATAAGACGTAAGACGCAAGTATTTAATGCGTGTCAAATATTTTTATATGTACTTAGACTTTTTCTTAAGAAAAACATCGCGAGAAAACCGGGCTATTTAAATCTTTCGAGGTCATACCTCCAACCTGCCAACCCGCACTGAGTTCGAATAGGTGAGTTTGACTATCTCTTTGCGAGAGAAAACCTCCAGAACCATCCATAGGAACAATTAGTGGGCTGATTATGCGATTATTCTTCGCGATACGTCGTGTAGAGTTTGTCAACTGTTTTCCACCGAGCACATCGTAAATGTTGCCATAAATAAGCAGCGGTAATGTGAGGAGGCAAGTCTTTCAGTTTTCCAGATTACTGTGGGCGTATTAATTATCTAAATATGTTTGAAGACATTCACATGTGATTCCGTGTTTGACTTTAATGAGTAATTTCGAATGAGAAATTGGTGCTTATGAGTATTCAAAGCTGCGAGCACTTGATTAATGGCTTCAAATGAAATTTGCTTAGGGAATGTTTTGGGCAAAAACGTTGCCGTATGTAAAATAATTTACTTTATATTTAATTTTGCGTTTAAGGCAAATCTTCGAAAGTCTATATTCATCAGAATATTTATTTATGTATTTAAGAACTCAAACATTGTCGGGATGAAAAGTAAATATGTTACTTTCCAGACTGTAATCTATTTGAGTTTAAAATATCAAATGGATTCCTTCAAACATCCAAATATGCGTATCTCTATATTTATATTGGAACATAAAGAGTCCTAATCATTACCTAGCACCGCACTGCGCTCGTCACCCGGAAATATAAGGTGTTTTATCTCTTAGCCCAGTAATTTCTCTGGAAATATTGCCCTTCAAACCGGAACACAGTAATGTTGGATAAATCGAACTATCAGGAGTCTTAAAAACACATGATTCTATTGATCGAACCAGCTGGAAAAAAAAAGTTTACGTGGTTCGATTGATCGAACTACGCGGTCGAACCACGTGGCTTGGAGGATGTTTACACACTACTGCTTGGCGCCAAAATAACTGGCAAAGGTGTGGTACTTCCCCCAGGCGGACTCTGCAAAGGGTCCTACCCCGGATATTCGTGGTCCTACCACTACAGTATTCGCCTTCGTCGGAATGCTCATACTTTGTCTCTACTCTATAATGTATTATTTAACCCCGCATCACCTCGTTATCTGAAAGATGTTTTTATTTTCTGGAGCGATGCACACTCTTTGCCTCTCCGATCCAAGAACAATTTGGTGCTCCAAATGCCTTCAGCACGCAGTGAAAATTTCTACGGCAAATCTTTTGCTTTTCGGGCTACTGAACTGAGGAACGCTTTGCCAGTATCAACCAGACAAGCTCCATCGCTAGCCACCTTCAAGAAACTGGTGAATGAACTATATTTGTCTTCGTGATCAATTACTTGAAATCGTTACTCTTATTTAATTTTACATAATTTAAATCTATTTCATAAATCTCCATCGGTAAAACATGATATTTATGTATCTATTAGTGTATGTTAAATTCGTATTTATGTATTAGAGTGTACAGTTATTAATATGTAAGTATATGTAGCATGTTTAAGTGGTATTGGTATTGTGGTTTAATTATGTATTATAAGTAGTATAGTTAATTTTCCTAATTGTAGAATTATAAGAATATATCCTCCACTCATTATTTGTATTTCCCCGTTTTCTTATTCTTCTTATCTCCTTTTCCATACTGCGGTTGCCTGGAAGAGATCGCTCTTAGCGAGAAGGTCGCCAATTGCTACTTTGTTTTTTTTTTAAGTTTTGAATATTTTTGTTATTTTGTTTTCTAAATAAGTGCAATAAAGAGTTTATCTATCTATCTACAGTACCTACTAGTATGTGGTAAAACATGATAATGATACGCAGTGGGATTTCGATTGACGAATGCATTTATTGTCAAAGACTTACACACTATTATAAGAGATGGCGCTATTTTGCTACAATATTAACAAAACAAAGTTGGTGACGTCAGCTAATTGATATAGCGATAAAAAAGCAGTAACATGTAACTATGAACTTTATTTACTTCTAAAAATGTTTTTTTCAAGCTCTCAATACTAATATGTTATAGGAACGAAAGTCGTATATTCGTCCTGTGCGGCGCAGAGCTATCGATACGGCCCGAGCTATTGTGTCGCTAGACTTATCTCCAGTTGTAAACCGGGCATATTGTGTACCCGTGTATAAAATAGAATGCTTCAATGGCAACCGGCGCCTTCAGTCCTTTATACCCCATTTGGGGGAAAAGGGTTACGCTGGGGTATTAGTAGGTGAGTAGGTATAAGATGGCTCGTAACTGTGTTTAAGGTTTATGCTTTTTAGGGACTTGGGTATGAATTTTAGGTAATTGGAGTTGTTTACAGTTGAGTGACTGAGTGTAGCGAACGAAATATGAGTATGGGATTGAGCTATAGACGATTACTATTATTCACGGATATAGATTGTTTTATGTTTAGTATGTTTTTGGGAACAAATTAAGAAAACATTTAGATTATAAAAATCAAACGGCTAAAAAAACTTAAAATTATTACTAAACTTGCCCATGACCATCTCGCCTGATGCTAAGCGACTATGCCTGATGAAAGTGTAATGTTCCTTATAATGGAAACAGTACCTGGTTGACCGAGCTTTGCTCGGTTTTTTTAAATGATGTTTTTGTTAGAATATGTACTTATTTAGATACGAATTAAATACGTTGATAAAGTGGTCTCAGTAAAAAACTTTCTCTGAACGAAATAACAAAAAGAAAAGACCCGAGTATAACAACCATCAGGATTCGAACCGGGGCCTGTTGACTCCGAGGGCGAGCATATTCCGTCTGAGCCATTTGGACTTATTGGACAGTGTTTTAAAAAATTAAACCTAGCTAGATCAATTTATCGTCCCCAAAACCCCCTGTATACATAATTTCATGAAAATCGTTCGAGCCGTTTCCGAGATTCAGATTATATATATATGTATATTCCTACAAGAATTGGTCGTTTAAAGGTATAAGATAGCACAAAATTTGTTTTGTTTGGGTTTTATATGAGAATTATATATAAAAATCTACATGTAAAAGACTAGGGTGATCAATATATAAATTATGAGTTACATCTAGACTTTTCTAGTTCGGTAGGCAGTAGAGACTCCTTGGAACCAACTGCCATTGCAATTGGTTCTATTATAGTAAAGGCATAGAATAGATAATACAGATAGAACGGACACTCCCCACCCCCCGCCAATTTCAAGCTCCCTCAGGCCGTTTCGGATACGCTAGGACCACTCAACGAAGGGCTGGTATCGAACATCTAATTCCTAACGAAATATCATCATGGTGGGTTGTTGTGCTGTTTACGGCTGTCCGTCAACTAAACGGCACAAGATTAAAAGCTTTATTTAATTTCCTAATAATAAAATAACGTAAGATATGAAACTTTTCAATAACGTTGCTTTATAATATTACAAGCTTTGCTTAGTTTGGGGTCAGATGGTTTTGTGTGTGAATTGTCTACCAATATTTATTTATTTATAATAACGAAGTCGTTTTTAACTCAAAGTTCGTAACTCACACAGCCAGTAACTTATGGGCCCAAGCACGGATTGATAATGCCTGGAGGAATAATTGTAGTGACAGAATAAAGTTTCTTTCATGGGTAAGTGTAAAATAAAATGCGAATGTGTACCTACTTACAGAAATAGATATGTAGGTACCTGATCTAATCTATCATCGGTTTCGTTTCATTTTACGCGGCAATACAAACACCCACAGATTTCTGAAACAATTTAGAAATCTGTGCAAACACCCTTTTAATTAGAATAGTGTAATTTGGCTCCATTCTATTTATGTAACTCAACATTATAGCAAGTTTATAGACTACGTCACCAGGTGAACTCAAGGGGCACAACTATTCAATAAAACAATTCAGTAGCTCTAGCGCTAACACACACATTCACGCGTGTGTACGAACGACATCTGCGTAGTTGTGTGAAGAGTAGGCAACTCCACAGCGGCGGTTGTATGGAGTTTTAGTGGAGTGTCCGGGGTGTGGTAAAGGTAAGTAAGCAAGTAAGGTAAGTATGACTGGCCTCGTGGCTTAGTGGGTAGTAACTCTGCCTGCGAAGCCGAGGGTCGTGGGTTCGACCAGTGCAAATATTTGTGTGATGAATTCAAATGTTTGCACTGTGTCTGGGTGTTTCTATTTATAATAAGTATATATTTAAAACTATATATGTATTATATCAGCTATCTGGCCGCCATACCACAAGCTTTGCTTAGTTTGGGGTCAGGAGGTGTTGTGTGTGAAGTGAATATTTTTATTTATAAAAAAAAGTGAGTTTGCCATAGTACCCTAGAAACAACTACCTTCTATTCTAAAATGAAAAAAATAATTATTCTGGAAAATATATCATGTACATTTTTCCTCTATCCTCATCCCGTATACAAGTTATATTGTAATTATTATAAACATCGTACCTAAGTTTTCTATACCCACGCAAACAACACCTTAATTCCACAAACAATACGTCTAAAAATACCAATTCAAATCCTTACTGCCAGAATGTATTACAGGAAACGGCCACTGAAACATCTCAATTCATTCAAGTTCTGTCTTGCCATTCAATTTCTTCACAAAATTCACTTTAACAAAATCTATGAATTAATTTCCCCGAACGCTCAATAATCCAATTAAGCTGTTCCCACGAAGTGGAAATAAAAACCTCGACCATATCTTCCTTCCAAATGCTTTCCTTAAATAACGGTGGTTTCATTCAAATTGGGGAAAACGAATATTTTTATATGCTCAAGAAAAACAGACTTCCCACGCACAATTTATGTCGAACTTTATTGTGAGATGCGGAAAATAGAAAATCGATTGGAAATGTATTGTTTCTACGTGAACAAGTTCTCGCTACTACTCCAACTCCCATATTACGAAACATTGCTTAAGCACAATTTTGTATCTTTGAGTATTTGGCGTATTATCTCAAAACTGAGGTACTGGTAGTAATTCATAAAATTTGAGTCTACAGTACAAGTTCAAAGTCGCTCAGCAAGCTATTTTTTGAGTTTATCTTAGGTATTGCATTCGCAATTAAGTAATTCGTCAGAGAACTAAAGTAGCCGACATAGGTTAGCGTATTAGCAAGCTGAAATGGCAGTGGGCTGGACATATCTGTTGCAGAACTGATAACCGTTGGGGTAGACGGGTTCTGGAGTGGAGACCGCTAATCGGTAAGCGTAGGTAGTGTAGGACGCCCTGAGACTAGATGGAGTGACAATATTCGAAAGGCAGCTGGTGGCGGTTGGAGACGCAAGACCGAGCATCGGGCTGAGTGGCGTATCATGGGAGAGGCCCATGTCTAGCAGTGGACGAATACAGGCTGATGATGATGAAAGTCTAAGTTATTCTTCTGGGTAAACAAGCTTCTGAATTGCTGCTTGACATCAGGCTAGACGGAACTAGACCAAACTAAGCATCGTCACCATCAGCCTATCAGTGTCCACTGTTAGACATAGGTTTCTCCAAATGCTCGCTACTCAGTCCTATCCACAGCTTTAACCCTGTCAGATCCTGCAGTCGCCAACTCGCAAATCCAGCTTGAAAAGTAATGCCAAAACCATGCATAGGTAAACCCTGCATAGTACCCTATGTAGGTACTAATATTTAAAAAAAACGCATGTAATTGAACAACTACACAAAATTGAATAATTTCTACTTTTGTGTCCGTTATTGTCAGTCCAAGTTTTGTATTAACATTTTATAACATCGAAATAATTAATCGTGTTAATGAATGAATGATAATTCTCTTTTATTCCCATTTATATGAGAACACATATTTTAGGAAAACAGTAAGACTACTGAAATAACTAACTTCTAATATTCTACCTTGAGGAGCAACTTGAGGAGACAGAAGACTGTAAGATACATTTAACAAAAATCTGTTTGTCCTATGCCGATACTAGGTTCTACTCACGATGGTACATATACCTCAATTTATAAAACCTTTATATATCTCATCGTAATTCCGTTCAACACCTACAAAGCTATCGAGTTTCAGTTACAAAGGCTCGCGTAGGCTGATATACGCCGACCTTATCAATGTTACGTCACACCTACGCATTGCTCCGCCAATACCACGCTGATAGTTCGATTGAGCAAATAATTAATTATTAATTACTTGATTGTATGTGAGACAGAGTAAATAGGACGGAAATTAATAACATAATGTATCAGGAACAGACAACAGAGTTGGCCAAACCTGCCTATTGTACGATGGACATGGTTCGAAAACATCGTATTACACAAGCCGGTGTATAAAAAACTCACCATTTTTAACCGGCTTCAAAAAGGAAAAGATTCTCTTTTAAACGTTTTTTTTAACCGACTTCCAAAAAAAGGAGGAGGTTTTCAATTCGACCCCTAAGTTTTTTTTTATGTATGTTACCTGATTTCTCGAGAATCTCTGCACCGATTTAAAAATTTATTTTTGTGTTCGGATAGGTATGCTTTCCGAATGGTCCCATATTTAAATCTTATCGAAATCGGTCAAGTGGTTTTTGAAATTTGAACCAAAATCTAAAATTTGCGTACAATTTTCTGGATGACATAGTTGTAGATTTCACAAAAGTTATGAAGCTCGACCCTGTCAATACAAAAATGCTTTAATAAAAACTTGTTTTTAACCCCTGACCAAAAACGGGGTGTTATAAGTAACGTCGATGTCTGTCTGTCTGTCTGTCTGCTGTGGCACCGTAGTAGAGCTCAAACGGATGGGCCGATTTCGATGCGGTTTTTTTATTTCAAAGTTAATATTCTAGCGGACGTTCTTAGCTATGTCTGGTTAATGTCGATTCAAGATGGCCGCCTTCACAAAATAACGGACAAAATATTTCTTCACAACCTAACTCAATATGGGTATCAAATGAAAGGGCTTGACTAGTAAAATGTTGTACAGATAACAAATCCAAGGTAGTCGGGGGTTAATCAAAACTTTTAATTTTGTTCTTGTACACTAAAAAGGGTAAAATAAACTATTTTCGTACAAAAAAATTAAACCGACTTCAAAACCAGAAATAGGCACTCAAAAGCGAAAAATAAACTAAAATCATTATTATAAGCGCTACTCACTCATCTATTTGAAGTCGGTGCCAGTCAGGTCAAAATAGATTGATGCTATGTAGGCACATGGTAAGTAGGCACAGGTAAATAATATATATCCACTACCTGTTAGATTTGGCTGGCACCGACTTCAAATAGATGAGTGAGTAGCGCTTATAATAATGACTTTAGTTGATTTTTCGCTTTTGAATGCCTATTTGTGGTTTTGAAGTCGGTTTAATTTTTTGTACGAAAATAGTTTATCTTTCATCTTATGCGATTACTCCGCCAATTGTGAATACATTTTGATATGTTGTTGTTGTTTGATATAGCAGAGATTATCCCATATAAATTTTATCGATTTTTTTTGATATAGTGGTTTTCGAAATTTGAAAAAAAAATCTTGCATATACCTCGGTGACTTAACGATGGTTTCTTATGAAATTTGATGAAAAAAAACGAGTGCCTGACTTATAGGTACATCTGCACCACGCAAGAGGTGAAGGCGAAATTCGAACCTGTGATTTAACTTTAGACCTACACATCACACACATCTCAATTTTCAAAGTGTATTTTTATATGGAAAAAATATTTCTTTCCATTTCTTAGATAAACCTTTTCAGAATGATAAAATGTATGGAACTTTTTCGGTTTAGAATAGTAATCTGTGTAATCCGTCACTAAAACCGCTAAAACCAGATAATATCCAAGAAACTTACACTCCGCGAGGTATAAGCTGAGCTTTGCATTAGTGTGAGTGATCACCAATCAGGCAGGAGCTTGAAATTTTGTCCGCGAGGTATAGGCTGAGCTTTGCATTAGTGTGAGTGATCACCAATCAGGCAGGAGCGCGGCGAGACAGAATGGCGCCGCGCCTAAGACCGGTTGTCACACCTACACTATCCATGTACACTCACACAAATGCAAAGCTCAGCTTATGCCTCGCGGAGTGTACCTCAAGTTTCACATTGCCATTTAGGACACGCTTCCGAACGATAGTGAGCCTGATCAGCATTATCTTTAGAGTTAAATTCGTGTACGGATAATTCAGACGTGTTAGTTAGGTACGTAGCATAGTGTATTTCTAATAGTAATTTAGTATTGTTAATAAAAGCTCTGTATAAAAGAAAAGCTTTCACATTCACATCATTAGTGTTATTACAGCCATTCCCGTCTTATTAACATGAGAAATGTATCACAAAATCTATTTGATATCTCAAAGAAATACAGAAACATGAAAACAACATTTGTATCTCAGAATACAGTAGCCCTTTTAAAATAAACCCGCTCTTTTGCAAATAACGTTGTATTCTTCGCAGAGTAACGGCCATTATAACATGCCCTGAGATCGCCATTTGTCAGACTACCTAGACACAATGCCTGGTCCGTGCCCGAGGAATGATGTAGTAAAAGAGCTAACTGTAACTGTAAGTGATACTGTTTGACTAACGTCGTGAGTTAGTTGACCGTAATTCTGTCTGCGAAGCCGGAGTTCATTGTTAAGGTTTATCCAATCAGGATAAAGTATATATTTGACTGTATTGTTTTGTTTTGGTGTGTAAAATAAAGAGTATCTATCTATAAAGATTTGTTTTTATATAGTTTATAGATTCGCACACAAAATATGCATACCCGCTTGATACACCGGTGTGTAATATAGTACCCAAAAACTTGGTTGATGATGACAACAAACAAACTTAACCGCTCGCTTGCCCGTCGCTGCAAACCGCGCGACGCACTATGCCCCGCCCCCTTGTAGCGTTGCTAACCAAAATGCCCGGGGAAAAATACTTGCACACCTCGCTATGCCCCGCGGATTTTACGCCTGCGGCGCGCGAGTCGGGATTCACGCAATCGTTCCTTGTGAATCAATTTGTTTTGAAAGATTATAAAGTGTAATATGTTTTATGTTTAATATGAAACTAGCTATTCAATGTTATCTTTTGTTTCTCCGTGTACAACTCTGGTGCAGAGTTATGGTATGTTGAAATTGAGATAGCGCGTTTTAAAGCTCGTCTTTTTAAAAGCTCATAAGTACCTCTAAAATTAAAGCTATGACATATGGGGTTTAATATTTGATTATGTTTGTTATCTGTCGTTTGTTTGTTGAAACTAAATTTAATAGTAATATCAGAATAACTAACGTACACACCCCGCACTGAATCAACACTCAATGACAAGATTGACAAGGAACGTATTTTTTTTAATTTCTTTTCTTTTTTCTATGACTTTCATACTGTACTGGGATTAATATGACGGGAAATTTAACATAGAAACGGGATAAATAATACAAAGTAAGCCTTAGAGCGATAAAGACGAGTATATTTAACTTTTTCCACCGCGGGAGCCCTGTTAACCACAGGTTGACACGGGCATTTTAGCATGCCGCGCCATGTCAACTACTAGTTGACACGGGCATAATAGACTGCATCGCGATGTTAACTACTAGTTGACACGGTCATTTTAGCGTTTGGGTTTTGTTAACTACTAGTTGACACGGGCAAGCAAGCGGTTAAAGTTGCGTTTTGGGTTTTTGTCGGGAAATAATTTTTTTTGTGTTTTTATTTGGGAATGTATACCGATAAATTTGTGTTTAATGGCGTTTACTTGAACCGGTCTTTATTTTGATATAAACCACATTAAAATTAGAGTTCATTTACATAGAAAATCGTAAAAAAAAATAAAAAAATATGGAAAATGGTCCCGAAGTCTTAAAAAATAAAAAATAAAAAATTGTGCAATCGAATGCAGTTTTTTTTAGTGTTTCGAGTTTGTTATTTTGTATACAACACGTTTAACTCATAAACCCGCCGTCTCCTTAATAAATTATGAATGTAATAGTTGTTAGACTACTTGAGAAATCGTGAATTTTTTTACTCAAGTGTCAAAAATGTTAATTTACATTTTAAGTACATTAATTATAAATAAACGATACCGCTAGAAGCGTCTTGAAACACTCGTGAGAGTAAATGGGCTCAAATGGGTACAAGTAAGGCGGCATTTCATATGCCAAAGCATAAACACCGCACTTATGTAACTAAACACCCGTTTTTCCGCCAAATTTGTAAACGCGAAGAGCGGGCGGTGTATCAAGCGGATACTTTGACCTTTTGTAGTAGGGGCAGGGATCTACTAACCAAATCTTAACTTAGTCAATGAATACCCACTGCATCTTGTACGACAGTTAGGACCAGGGTACCTCAGATGGTGCGACTTTGACTTAGGTTGTCATCGGCAGGAAAAAATAAGAAATGCCTTATACAGCTCTATCGAAGATGGAGGATCTTGCACCTACAAACTTTTAACAGGTATAAGTAGGTTACAATTATTTAACGGCAAATTTTTTGATGTGGTAGGACTTCTAGAACAGTCCGTCTGGGGAAGTACCACACCTTTGCCAGTTATTCTACCGCACACAGTAATGTTTTCACATTACTGTGTTCCGGTTTGAAGGGCAATATTTCCAGAGAAATTACAGGGCTTAGAGACATAACATCTGGGTGATGAGCGCAGTGCAGTGCTAGGTAACGATTTGGACTCTTCATGTTCCAATAGCTGCGTGCCACTGTGCTGTTATGTGGCAGGCATGTTGCTTACCAGCACATATGCAGCTTGTCTCGTCACTTCATATTTAAAAAAAAGAAAAGTATATAGTAGTATATATATAAAGTAATATAGCTGCAAACCGCTGCTTTCAGTTTGCGCAGAACAGTTCGTTGTGGAAATCTAGGGGGAGGCCTATATGTTCAGCAGTTGACGTTTTGATGTGAGTGTGAGTGGATAATGATGATGAAGTAATTTATTAGATAAATGACTCCCAAAATACAAGATTTGCTCAGTTTAGGGGTGTTGCGTAAGGAATGTCCAACAATATTTATCCACATGATTTGTTTATTTTAAACTATACGAACTCTCGGTGTAAAATACGACTTGAGAATCAGTTATTTTATCGGGATTAAATATGACCTATGTACTGTTTTAAGTAACAGATATATTGATAGATAAACTCTTTATTACACTTAATTACAAGACGAAAGAACAATCATATCCTTCCTACTTATTTAATTTCATAACGCTTGTTGAAAATATAAACAATCAGTCAAAATAGATGTCTACGCAATAAGCAAGAGACAACACATGGTATGAGATTGTAACTCAAAGATCACTCGTTTGTTATCTACTAATATTTTTTCATTATAAACTTTGATCCAAGGGTTTCACGTATTCAGGCTGGATAGCTCTTATGCTATGACTGCATGAATGGGAACGCGAGGGGAAATTGCGGGCTCATGCCTACTGCGACGTATTGAATTGAGACCGCACGCAGTAACTACCATTAAATCTGTGACTGCAGCTATACTAACTACTAGTTTATCTTTATCCATTGTCATAAAATCTGTAACCGGGTCTAAATCAACAATTTTTTAGATGAATAGATAAGTAATGTCTGAATTTGTAATCACGTCTATCATCATCATCAGCCCACCCCAGGCCACTCCTGGACATAGCTCCTGGACAAAGCTCCTAGAAATACAGCTAAAGTTATAGTCAGAATTGACGCGGTCACAGATTCCATGACAGTACATAAAACTGGACTAATAATCAGTAGGTTCTCATGGGACCACTCACATGAGAACGTCTAAACCTACTGACTATTTATTAGTCCAGTTTTATGGACTGTCCACTCACATGTGGGACCACTCCCATGAGAACGTCTAAACCTACTGACTATTTATTTATTAGTCCAGCTTTATGTACTGTCCACTCACATGTGGGATCACTCCCATGAGAACGTCTAAGCTTACTGACTATTTATTTATTAGTCCAGTTTTATGGACTGTCCACTCACATGTGGGGACCACTCCCATGAGAACGTCTAAGCCTACTGACTATTTATTTATTAGTCCAGCTTTATGTACTTGTCCACTCACATGTGGGACCACTCCCATGAGAACGTCTAAACCTACTGACTATTTATTAGTCCAGTTTTATGGACTGTCCACTCACATGTGGGACCACTCCCATGAGAACGTCTAAACCTACTGACTATTTATTAGTCCAGTTTTATGTACTGTCCACTCACATGTGGGACCACTCCCATGAGAACGTCTAAACCTACTGACTATTTATTAGTCCAGTATTATGTACTGTCCACTCACATGTGGGATCACTCCCATGAGAACGTCTAAACCTACTGACTATTTATTAGTCCAGTTTTATGTACTGTCATGGAATCTGTGACCTCGTGAATTCCGACTATAACTTTAATTGTATCTCTAGTCATGAAATCTGTGAATTCTTTTGAACTTAGAATTAGTTAGACTTTACTTAAAATAGTGAACAGTGACTGCAACAACAATACTAGATTGTATTAATTAAGCTTAATTTACTGTCTTAAAATCTGTGACCGTATCTATACTATAAGACTTTAGGTTAACGAACCAGTAATCTGACAAATTCTGAATACAGTTAAACCGGTATAGAAATGATTCCCGTTTATAACGTCAAATGAACTTAAATAAACCAAATTGTTACCTAAGTCAGGTTTAGTGCAGCGTTTATCAATTATTAATTCAGTGGGATATATCTGTCGGTGGTATCTATCTACTTCGGGATCCCTGTACACACAGTATGGCAATAAATAAATACTTATTTTGTATCCCTATACCTATTGTGATATCCGTGCCTATACCGAACTTGAGCCCTAGATAATCAGTTTTTAACCCCCGACCAAAAAAGGGGTGTTATAAGTTTGACGTCGATGTCTGTCTGTCTGTCTGCCTGTGTGTGTGTCTGTCTGTAGCACCGTAGAGCTCAAACGGATGGGTTGATTTCGATGCAGTTTTTTTATTTGAAAGTTAATATCCGTGCTATAGCTAAGAACATCCTTCTTAGCTATGTTTGATTAATGTCGATTCAATATGGCCACCCCCACAAAATGACAGACAAAATATTTCTTCACAACCTGACTCAATATGGGAATCAAATAAAAGGGCTTGACTAGTAGAATACTATACACTATAAAAAAATCAAATCCAACATGGCTGCCACCACAAAATGGTGTATTATTTTATTTTTTTACTACTGCCTCAAAATGGGTATCAAACGAAAGGGCTTGATTAGTAGAATACATAGCACCATGACAAATTTCAAATCCAAGATGGCCGCTTTTACAAAATGGCAAATCAAATGAAAGGGCTTAACTAGTAGAATGTTGTACAGATAACAAATCTGAGGTAGTCTGGGGATAATCAAAATTTTTAATTTTGTTCTTCTTTTTAGATATTATAAATCTTAAAATATTCCATGTACGAATCATTGTATTGTTGGCATTATATAAATACAAATTAAAAATATTTAAATTTATATTAATATTTCGTCTGTGGTCACGTTCCTAGTAACTATAACCTCAGGCATGTCCGTGACGTCACGGGCCTGCGGTTACCCACCAGTGGCAGACCGAGCTGAAACTTGGCGAGTTCCGAAGGCGGAAACTGTGATTCTGGTCCAACTTCTATGAAGTTTCGCAAATCCGCAAACTTCACAGATGAACGAACTCTAAACTTTGCGTTTTATTATAGACTGGTGGCCTGATTTGGTTACATGTGTAGCTTAGTTCAATTTACGCTCCAACTTATTACTCACATTTTATTCCTATAAATATGAGTAAAATACAGAATATCGATTAAACAAACGACCTATTTCATGAAACGCCGAATCAAAAGCAATCAAATCTTACTACTATTATAAATTTTGAACATCAGAAAGATAGGATTTGAAATGTTCAACATTATTATATCATAGGTAAGTCTAGAATAATACATACATAGGTACTTTTAATTCCGCGAACTAATGAGGACAGAAACTAAGCGGGTGAGTCCACAGGACACTCATAGTAAAACTATAATTTAGACATACCACATTTGAAAACTATCAATTTTCTTAACTTATGATTATTATTGAAACTAAATTTAAGAACGAAGTAATTTAATACTACAGCATCGGTATCTTGATTTATAAATGTTTGAGAGCAATCAGTAGTTCTTTTTCACAGTTACTACAACAAATGGTACCTACTATGCCTTGCCATTATTTCCTTTTAAATGTTTTAGGTACTAATCGCAAGGAAATATTCAGATTTGTCCTTTTTTAGTTTGGTAAAGTTACACGTTAGAATAAATAAATGTTGGTGGACAATTCACACACAACACCATCTGACCCCAAACTAAGCAAAGCTTGTAATATGGCGGCCAGATAGCTGATATAATACTTATATAGTTCTAAATACATACTTATTATATATAGAAACACCCAGACACAGTGCAAACATTTGAATTCATCACACAAATATTTGCACTGGGTGGGAATCGAAGGCCCTCGGCGTCGCAGGCAGAGTTACTACCCAGGAAGCTACGAGGCCAATCATACAATTATATGAATACTCGCCAGACCATACAATTTTATTTTCATTTTAAGTTAGTTACGATTTCATATAGAAGGACGACGATAAGCAAATTTGTTTTGTGCAATGTAGTGATTATGCTCATTTTTTGTATAACTGCGGCTGTACGACCTTGGTCACAAGAAGATTGAAGAAATTGAGGGTAGTCTTATTAGAAAATGAAAAAATCTTCATCTACCCCCATTTCGCCTTAAAATCGCAAAGCAGTCAATCTCACGATTCTCAAATCTAATTATAGCTAAAGATGGTAGAAATCAAGATTAGCTCTTATGTTAAATAATCTAGTGGGGCTTAAAGAAATTATGTTTAAAATGATCAAAATCAGTGATAAGTAAAAACAACCGGCGTCCCCCGCTTCCTACAACTGACTAGAATGGAAAGAGTGAGCTCACTCTTCCCAACGTTAACATGATTCCGTGCACCCTGAAGTTTGGGAGGGCTAATCTTGAGTTGTACGATCTATGATTATAGCAATCTTTTTAATCACGATTATATCATTTGTGTGTGTCTGTTTTTATCTAAAATTTATTATTTTCACAATATAACTTTTTTGACGGGCAGAACGCTTTTAAAAGGTCAGGATCGCGTTAAAAATTGAAAAAACCTGAGGGAAGTCTCATTAGAAATCAAAAGATTACTATGGTGATTTGGTAATAATAAAACTAGATAAGACACCTTACATACAAGTTGTAGATGGAACGGCGGCAGTCCAAGTTACGTCAAGTTACGTGAATGCGCAGGAACCAGATATCCAAGTTATGACCGAGATGAGGGAATAGTTGTAAACTTCGTATCTTGAAGTCCCGCTTAGTTATGCAGGATTGTCGGCGTGCAGATGATGAAGATTTGACTTGGATTAAATTAATATAGGTATTTCGCTGCCTAATATACCTATGCTACGACAAAAGTGCCTGCGTAGCGTAAGCTATCTGTCTATTTTATCGTAAATACATAAATACTATAGATAAATGTGTACAGTTATAGTCATCGAACTCTTAACCCATTCAATTTCAAGTGACTTTTGTTATGAAACCAGTTTTCTAAACGCAATATTTAATATAGCTACCATACAAATTTTACACGCAACGCATAGAAAATACGGCACTGTGACGTCACGATTATGTAATGTTTTTGTATGAAGCGTTTTTGGGAGAGTCCAAAATTATGATTTTAAAATCGTGATATCACGGGAAGTTTTTAAGATAACAAAGTAATTCTTTCACCTATATTTCAGTTGTTGAGTAGCTTTTTGATGGCACATTAAATAAAAACTGAGTCGTCATGCCTATTAAATGTCAAAAGGTTAAATTAGCCTTAAAAATATAAATATTTACAAATGTAATAATAATACATTTGAGATGTTTTGTTTACCAGCGAAAAAAAGTTTAATGGATATTAGTTCAGTCGTATCAGAAAAATGCGACCTTTATTGAGATAGTGATACAATTTTTTTTTAATACCAGAATAAATGAATAAGGACAAATTTATAGTTTTAAAAGTACCTATGTATGTATGAAGGCCACCAAATTTTGTCAATAACGCTTTAGATTGCGTTCGTAAGTTATATCGGTAGGAGTCAATATGACATCATATTACATGCGACTTATGTAGCGAAGCGTATTCAAAATTTGAGACGTTCTGAGACTCTGCCGTGCTTCCCTAGTGAGCAGTAAGTTGCTCAACGAATATTTTTAGAATATGATATTGTGTTACACATTGTTTTAGGATATCACCGTTACTAGACCAATTTAATTAATTAAGAGATATTTATCTCGGTTATTAAGGTGGATTTGTAAACTCACAAATAGCAGGAATTTATACGTACGTTTTTAATCGTGGGCAGCCGTATTGCAATACCTTCTTTCTCAGTGTTAGTACGATCAGTAGTTGTAGCCAAACTCCATTATGTAACCATTAATGTAATGAAATTGTATTATTTCATCAAACTAAGATTAAAATAAGATGTTACGGATGAAATACAATACATTTTAATTGATTCTGTATGAAGTTAGGAAAAAAAATGGATCAATTGGTTTCCAAGTTGTCAAACTGTATTTCAGAAGATAATGATGAAACAACAAGCAATAACAAAAAAAATGGGTTTTATAATTCATTGAATGCATCTTAGGTACTTATTTTATTATTTTTAAATCTTTTTTGTATTACGCGTGATGCGTTAGGTTTTGTAACATTTTTGTAAATGTAATGTAAATTATCAAATAAAAAAGACTTACAGAAAACTAAAGCCTCTAAAATGAAATGTGTTAGTAAATCGTAAACGTGTTTGATGTTGCATATGATATTACGTATGAAATCTTCCTGTTTATCCCAATTTGTGCAAAAAAATATAGATTTGCTAACATCAAATACTTAAATATCCACGAACTAAAAATACCTTTTTTATTACAAAAAGTAACATTCAGCAGTTTATCTTAACACGGCTGGAGTTGTACCTCACGATTTCCACACGAAACGTCAAGCGAGGCGATAAATTGAGAATTTTCAGGAATACGAGTCCCAGAGATCACAGGGGGAGGTCTCATATCGACGCCTCCATAATGATGGAAATACGATGTTTTCCCGCGCAGAGCCTTTCACTTGTTTTTCTGGTGGTGATCAAATAGAATGACGTGTGGAAACGAGTATTTTTTTTGTAGGGAAATGTACTTAGGTTGTTATTTATGTTGTTTGTTAAGAACTCGCGCTGTATATTTTAGCCAGTCGAATTTTTTCGGTAAATAAGAAATGAAGATGAAAACGTTTATTACTATGTCTCGTGGAGATTCTCTACGACCTTAAGGTTTTACGGCTCTATGGTTCTATTATACCCGCACGACGTAATTGAATTAGGTACCACAACTTTATTAAAGTAAAAAGTAAGTTAAAGTAAGAACATTTTTTAACGAAATAGATTAACGTTTACTTTTGCTTACATACTGGTTACAGTTGTTGTATATTTAGCTCTTGAAATAATCGCCAACACGTACATACGTCGTACTTATTTTAGATGAATACAATTTTAGAACACGTACGATTTTTTAAAACTTAGTTCATATAATGTTTAAACGGTTTATTTTTAAAATGCCTTTTTAAAATCAAGTGCTTCTAAGTACTTTCTTTTTAAAATATCCCCATTCGTTGGGTTGGTACCCGATGGTAGGAACATTGAAGTGTTGTCATGTAAAAAGATTGCAAAAAAAAAACCAGTATCTACTTTCATTAGCCAGACTCTACTAGGTATATTCAATTTCAATTTACTAATTGTTTTTTACTTTTAATTATTGAAATTATTTTGTATTTGTATTTACATATGTATAATATTTATATTATATTAATATAGTAAAACAAAAAAATTACGCACATTCCTTCACTAAGCCAGGGGGAAGCTGAGTCACATTATTGGGACGAAGGTTTATAACAGTCTTCCTCAAATATTCAATAGGCCCCAATTTTTGATAGCTTTAAAAAAAGTTTTAAATTCCGACTTATAGATCAAACTATTTACAGCAATTAAATAATTTTATACTTACCTACAGCAAGTTCTGAGAAAGATTTGATAAAGTCAGAGATACATTGATCACATTTCAATAATTATTATTATACAGTGAAATTTTCATTTTAAACTTATATAAGTACTTTTTTTTATATTTAAATTATCCACTCCACAGACTCCGGGGTCCGTGATATTTGTCATTACAATAATCTTTTTTTTACACATTTCTTGGATAAGGAGAAGAGGAAAATAGAAGGGATTTGGGTACATTTAAAATCTAATTCTAGTGCTCGTCTGTAGAGCCGATCACTACCGGTTGGGATTCCGCTAGTAATCGACTCGACATCGAGTGTTTGCCTAATTGCCTTTTGCCATTTGCCTAAGCTGCCTCCTCCCGGCCCAGAGCCTCCACAACGGCCGCATTTCTGTCCCTGATGGCCATCTGTAGGTTGAAATCGCGGATGGTCTTCGGTGATGCAGCCCACGCTCGCCGCACGAACCGACCGATGGCGTCGTCGGTGTCGTCAGCGTAGTATGTGAAGGTCCCCGTGTGCCGTGATATTGCAACTACCGCATGGGGCACGCTCTCGTGCAGCTTCATGTTTGCCTTGGTTTTGATTACGATTACCGACTCGTATGTTAGTCCCTGAGCTTCATGGATGGTAAGGATGCGTGACCCGGTGCCTGACCCATAACCCTGGTTTGTCAGGGTCTCCTTCTCCTCTTGAGTGTGAACTAAGAAGAGGGTGTTTGGTTGGGTGTTGGGTATTTGCGCTCCCTTATATCTTCTCTGCTCTAGGGACTTTATACGGGACGCTGAAGAGTACATACCGGAGTATATTTCCCTCAGTGCATATGCGACGTCCATTGGGTTTCGATGTGTGCAGAGTACTTATAATATTGCTAATATTTTAAGGTAAATTGTACATTTTAGAAGAAACAACTTTGACTTTAAATTTTCGTTTAATTTAGTTCACACAACTTATATTAAATCGCAACAATTCTTTTTTTACATTTTTGTTTTCAATTTTATTACAATGAAATAAAAAAAAGAATGGCAACACCACAACATAATTGTACAAAATGTTTTTTTGTACCACTTTATACTTTAAAAACCCAAGTGCACAAGATCAAACATAAATTCTCAAACCAGTTTCAGACTACAAAATACACTGAACTTCATAAAGCCACAGACTGGAGAACTTACCATATCAAACGACCAGCGCGCCACTCGGTCCACGACTCGTGTCTCCGTTCGTTCGTAAGCTGTGTCAAGTGACGTCACACCTAGGGGCCGCAATTTCCTGTAGCTGAGTTGGTGACAGTCGTTTCCGGTTGGACAATGCTTCAGCTTTAATTTGAAGCTGTTTTTATTGACAGCGTAAAAACTGAGCTGGTTGGCAGCTTGACTTGCGAGGTACGGTTGGAATAAAGTCTGTTTTAACCTGTCGCAGCAGTCAGCTGTATTATGATATGGTTTTGATTAATGGGTCTAAAATTTACTTTACTTTGGTCTTCGACAGAAAGTCCATCAAAATTAAACCAATGTATTTTTCCATAATACCTATTACCCTTACTGAAATAAAGTTCAATTTGGTCTAGTATATTTTTAACTGATGATTTTTAGCTGGTTAATCGAAAATAAACCAATGCTCTTTTCCCATCATATTGCTTACGCTTATGAACATAAAATTCAATTTGCTTTGGCGCACTGATTAATCTCATTAAGATGGTTTATCAAAAGTAAACCAATGCCTTTTCCCGTCATATCACTTACCGTTATTGAAATAAAGCTGAGTTTACTCTGGTGCACTTCAGATAGAATGAAAAGAAAAATATCTCAGGAATACCAAGTGGTCGGGAAACTAAGCTATTGGAAACCAGTATTATACAAAAAAAGAGTATGTACGTAAATACATTTCGTTTGTAGGCTTAGGTTAATAGACTCATATACCTTATTCGAAAGCCCAAAGTCCGAAAAGCAGTTAAGGCAATCAGATGCCACATTTCACAGGTCTTTTTATAAAAAAAACTTAACATACTTTTTATTGACTTATATATTCTATTTGCGTGGGTGTTTAAAATGTAGTGTATCAGTGTTTTACGCCTAACTTCAAAACACGGTGAAAAAACATTGTGACGAAACCAAGATGTGTCTAGAATCTTTAGAGATTATGTGTCATTTACCAACCCACACTGGGATCGCGGTGGATTATGGCTAGGTCACAGATAATAGAAAAAATAGAAAGAAAATAGTTACTTCGAGCTAGGTGCACAAAACTGCGGGCAAGCCCATAGTGCAGGCTGTTTGGCTATGGACCAAGCTTTAGGCTTTAGAGGATTATGAAACGATAAGTGCGTGGTCAGGGTTATAATTTGAGGGTACTCAGACTCACATCAATGTGTGCCACTGTGACATTATACTTTGACTGTCGATACCGTCAACCTGGCGCAAGAAAACGCCCTAGCTTGTCAGCCTTTAGCGCAGGCCACATTCAAATGGCATCGAAAATAGAGTCGGCAATAGGCGGCATTCTAATCCATTCAAATTTCATACGAAATTCTAGGAAATAAAACGTAATTTAGGACACACTGACGCTACTTAGGACGAAACGGTGCATCATAAACAAGCCCGAGCCACGACATCAGTATGTCCTGAATTGTACTCTATTTCCATTAGTTTTGGATGAAATTTGAATGCAATAGGAAGCTGCCTTTTGCAACCCCCCGTGCCCGGCTACATTTAAATGTGGCCGGTGTCTTAGACCCTAGAGCCAATGGGTGATAGAATACAACTTGTGCTAATTAGTTCTTTCAGGGCTTTTGGACTCGTGCATTTTTATTTTATTATCTCTGTGGCAATAGAAAATTATTAATACAAATATTGAGTGAAAGTGACTTGAACCTAGAAATCCATCATACGTGGACCGCATCGTCGCTTACCATCAGGCGAGATGGCGGTCAAGTGTGAGCCAAAAAAAAAAATGTTTTCCCCTTAGGAAAGTGCGCTTTTTCTTTGACTACAGTATCAACTTATACCAAGTTATATCATGGTCAAAAATTGTGTCACATATATAGAGAATTGAAATGACTAGTCCATGGACAGAGTACAGATTCCCACACACACACACAGTCACAAACATACATAAACACACACATAAACACACAAACACACTCACACACACGCACCCACCAATACACAGACACGAACACCTGAGCTTCAATAATTAGCTTGCAATTTTATTTTTTTACTTTTTTCTTCAACACAGATACTACGTAATTGTAAAATTGTAAATTTATGAAATTGTCATTTTATGTATAACACCATCAAACACGCGGAATTTGTGTAAACCTAACAGAGGAATTCCAAGATAAGAGAAGAGAGAAGAGCCTGGCCGAGTTTGGGTTCCACTTTCTATTTGTTAAATTGTAATTGTCTAACTTGGAAACTGAATAAAAAATTATCTTATCTTATTATCACTGTGCTCTTATGTGTTAGGCATGTTGCTTACCATCAGGCAAGTGTATTGATCGTTTCGTCACTGTTCATAAAAAAAAAAGGTTTTTTTTTAACTACGCGAGTAAAACAACGGCGTGCTGCTAGTTCTTTTCAAATCATTTCAATTGTAATGAACATGTCCTTATCCTACTATTCTATCCTAGCTTTACCATCACTTTCGAAACACTGGCTACGAGTATAACTATAAAAAGTAATAATGTTTTCATCAATATTTGATTCAATCAATACTGATAGTTATAGTGATTCAAACCTGACCTGAAACATCAATGACTGACAAACAAAACAACCAACTAAACACAACAATATCTACAATATGTTGGTAACTCTACGAATTTACATACATGTGTGTGGTAGGATTCTTTGGCGAATTAGCCTGGTTTTTTAATGCTGATGGTAAGCTACATGCCTGTCACATAACAGCACAGTGACACGCAGCTATTGGAACATGAAGAGTCCAAATAATTACCTAGCACTGCACTGCGCTCATCACCCAGAGATCTAAGATGTTATATCTCTAAGCCCTGTAATTTCTCTGGAAACATTGCCCTTCAAACCGGAACACAGTAATATTTCTACTAAATACCATGCCTTTGCTGATTATTTTACAGCCAAGCAGTAATATTAAAAACATCTCTGTGTTCCGGTTTGAATGGCAATATTTTCTGTGAAATTACAGTCCATGAAGATAAAACATCTAATACCTAGAGGTGACGAGCGCAGTGCTTAGGTAATGATTAGGACTCATCATGTTTCAATAACTGAGTGTCACTATGCTATTATGGGAAGGTATATACTTACTATCAGGCTCATGAACTGCTCGTCTCAACACTCTATACTATAAAACATAGACAATTCGTAAATCATAAAAGTAAGTAAATTGCTGTATTTTTTCTTTCAAAAATGTATCTTTTTCTGATATAATAAATAATAGTACACTTTGTATGAATAGGTTTTCCTCAATAGTTATAACCTAAGTGTTGTCAAGCCTAGTGTAAATCGAATTCTTCTAGGTAAATGCACTCCACCATAAGCCGCATCGTCACGACATGGCGGCTAAGTGCCTGTGGCACACCAATTACAGGTGTGCGGTGTACACTGTATATGCTTCAACGCATACTCAAATTTAACTTTCACGACCCTTGCTCAGCGAAGACATAAGTGAAATTTCAGACTTTAGTAATTTAATTTTGTCCGAAATAACAAAACCTGACTTCATTACTTTCTAAGAATTCATGAATGTATGTTTGTTACTCTTTCACGGCAAAAAACACTGAGGGAATTTCGATCTAATTTGATTCATATATAGATCTAAAATGATACATAGTACACTGTAGTGGTAGGACTCTTAGCAGAGTCCGCCTGGGGAAGTACCACACGTTTGCCAGTTATTCTATCCCCCAAGCAGTAATGTGCAAACAATACTGTGTTCCGGTTTGAAGGGCAATGTTTCAAGAGAAATTACAGGGATATATAGATTCGTGGGTGACGAGCGCATTGAAGTGCTAGGTAATGATTTGGACTCTTCATGTTCCAATAGCTGTGTATCACTGTGCTGTTATGTGGCAGGCATGTCTTACCCTCAGGCACATGTCCTGCTCGTCTCGTCACTTCTTATTTTAAAAAAACAATTAAATTTAGACACTCGACTGAATTTCATTTTTTTTTGGAACATTCACTATTTCGGCGTCCAGATAAAAGTAAGTTTTTTTTCAAGATATTTCAAAAACTACTCTACCGATTTCGATAAAATATATACAGGATCACCTCTGAAGTATTATCTACCATATAAAAAAAAAAACTTTGAAAAATAGCTTTGTGACATGCACGAATAGCAAAACTTAAAACAGAACTGAGAACTTTCTCCTGTTTTGCATTTGGTGCATGCAAGACGAACAACATTAAAAAATTTATTTACCCCGACTACCTTGGATTTGAAATTTGTCATAGTATTCTGCTACTCAAGCCTTATAATTTGATTTGGTGATTATTATTTGATATTAGGAAGGTTGGGAAAAAAATATTTTATCCACCATAATGTTGAGGTGGCTACTTTAAACACATACTCGTATTAACCAAACATAGCTAAGAGCCACCGCAAAGAAACTGGCTTTAAAAAAAAAATACAGCATAGAAATCTAAAATTTGATAGCTACAGTGCCACACACTGATACAGATATCAACGTCAAACTTATAACACCCCCCCTTTTTGTAGTCGGGGGTTAAAAATACAGTCTCGTAAACTATTCTCCAAGCACCCAAAACTCTCAGTGAAAAATAATGAAACAATTAACCTTACAACCGCCTGACCCCCCGATAACATCCAACGTGACACTGACACGCAACCAGTTAACGTCTGTTTCGTTTCAACAAACACGTACGTCAAATGACTTTTCGTTTCGTTTACAAACTAAGAAAACAAGGCACTAATTAATGCGTGACGTGACACTAATTGGAGTTATAAACTAAAATTGATTTGGAAGTATAATTATGTTTAGTTCTTAACTTTATCTTGAATTCATATTATACCTCTAAACATAACACAGGACTTAATCAATTAAACACTCATAGAACAACAGAAATTTTAATCAATATATAAATATTGATTAAAATTTCTGTTGATTACTAAATTGACCGCTAAATAAGTTGGGCTAAGTGATGATTCGAAATAGTATTTACTGAGAAAAACATTTTTGTCGTTTGTTAAAACAGCTTTAGGTATACTTATGTACTACGGTTTTGAAGGAAACAGCCACTGACCCGGCTTAGAACAAAATGGAAAGATGATCTTACCTGTAACAAGAAAGAATATCTCATTAAAAAGTCATTAATAGAGTTATCTTATTGTTATTAAAGTAGTAATGTGCAAACATGTGTTTTGGTTTGAAGAACAATGATTATGTAAAAAATACTGGACAAAAAGATAAACCAACATTAAATTTAATCGCAGTAAAATACTAGACAGCAATTTAGAATCTCGTTCAAGCAGGCGTTTTGCTGACCATGAGGTGGATTTTGTGCTTTTCCCGTCGCTAAATTAAAGATGAAATATGATGAAATAGAAAAAAAAGTTACATGGCACGGTACACAGTCCTATACACACACAGTGCAATGTAGAATTGTAAATTGTAACTTATTGTAATTTAAGACTGCAAGCATATATACTGTGTATATTTATATCACTAAGAGTTTTAGCCAATTTCTAAAACATATGTTGAGCAACACGCCTGCTGATAACAGCACAGTGCTACGTGGTTTTTGAATATACAATATAATATACAAAGACTAGCACTTCACTGTACTCGTTACTCAGTAATAAAATTTTACATCTCTTTTTAATTAAAATATAAATTAAGTTACTAACAACATCTCGCGGCTTTTACTAGTTTTCGTTCTCGTGATATTTTCGGGACAAAAACAGCATAAATAGCATAAGTATTGTTCCAGAATATAATCTAACTACGTTCCAAATTTCAGCCGGATCCGTTGAAACGTGATTGAACAAGCAACAAACATTCAAACATTGTAATTTATAATATTAGTAGGATACTAAACTAAATTAAAAAAGAAATCAAGACTTCTATTACATTCTAAATCCAACGATCTTTAATCATGAAGGAAAAAAACAACATTCATAAGTTAAAAAAATATTTTACATGTCACGCAACTTTTATGCGAGTTTCAAACAATGGATTTAAAAAAATATGCAAAAGACAACTTGGGTCAAACTAAAAAACTAGTATTACTAATGTTTCGATGTCACGCCAAGCTGTCACGGTCAATATATTTTTAGTAATTCTAAAACAAAAAAGTGTAAAAAGAAACGTTATTCATTTTCGCAATCTAAAAACCACAAAAAACATAAAAAATTAAAACAGCCAACCCGAGACTGTCACGTTTTCTGATAGCAGTGTCACGCAAGCCATTAAAATGCTGCCATATTTTCTGGCCAGCGTTTAGTTAAGGTTAAATCCCACATATCGTGCTACTATTATGAATGCGACGTGATATAATGTGCAGTAAAAATGAAGTTTTACTGAACCTTTGTTCCAGAATTGCTGTGCTATTTTGTTGTTTAAGGATTTACCAGTTAGCTGTTTACTTTGTTTATTCTAGACAATTAATTATTTTAGGTATGGTCATCGAACTCTTAAAACGCAGAAGCGGCAAACGCGCTTCTTCTATGGCGATGCAAAATCAGGTGACGTCTCCTGACTTAGTCTCAGTCGCAACAAGGAGTTGTGTTCGTTCGCTGACAATTCAATTTAACAAATTTTCGCCACGTTATGTTGTCTTTAGATTATGACATACGTCATCTTCGTTTCTTTAATTATATCGATGGGTATGTTAGATTTTTTACGCCATTCTCTTGCGTTTTATTTAACACTAGCAGAGTCTCGATTTAGCCGCGTAGTTCCCGTTCCAGTTATTTGCTCGGGATCAAAAACTGTGTCAAAAATTTCAGCCTGATCTAACCATAGTATGTATTAAACGTCAAGCGATAATTCGGCCTACGATGAAGCGTACTTACCTGGAAGAAAGATTAGCTCTCGGTTTGAAGACAAGATTGAGCGAGCATATTGACCAGCTCTTTCTAAGATTTTTGGGGGCAATTACTATAATAGCTACTGTTAGTTGAAATTGAATTCAAATTTAGATATAGATAATACTAGAGCAGTCCCAGCTACAGAACAATTAGATTATGCTACTCATGTTCATATTTATTGATAAAAGAGAATTTTACACGTCACTTCATCAATCCAAAAATCAGTACACAAATCAAGTTTTAAATCAAATGTATAGGTACATTATTGTAACAAATTAAATTAGAACAATAACGATTTTGTCAATATAAGTATACATCCAAATCAATTCATAAACCAAATGTATACATTATTGTAACTGTCAAATTAAATTAAAATGTCAACAATAATAATAATTAAAAAAGAACAATAATAAAAAACAATTACAAATTACAGGTGTAATAGACGTAGGGTTTAGGTCTGCCAAGCTTAAATAAATAAATAATAATAAATATTGGTGGACAATTCACACACAACACTATCTGACCCCAAACTAAGCAAAGCTTGTGTGATGGCAGCCAGATAGCTGATATAATACTTATATAGTTTTAAATACATACTCATTATACATAGAAACACCCAGACACAGTGGAAACATTTGAATTCATCAGACAAATATTTGCACTGGGTGGGGATCGAACCCCTCGGCTTCGCAGGCAGAATGGGAGTGTGCGGGTTATGTGGCCAGAATGTACCCCTATCGGTGGGCCAGAGTTTCTACGGAGTGGACGCCATCGGCCAGTCGACCCCAGGGTCGTCCTCCAACGCGATGGTAGGACGAGCTCGGAGCCTTTAAAAATGGTTGGACGATGGCAGCTCAGGACCGGATAAATTGGAGGGAATTGGGGGAGACCTTTGTCCAGCAGTGGAACAGTTGAGGTTAAATAAAAAAAAACAATAATACCTAACAATTAGACCATTTTATCATATGGTCGGATACTCACTCAGTATCGTGTAGCCTTTCCCCTAAGTGTCCTACTATGTTGGTCTCATGTATACTGTGAAGCAATGCTATCTCCTCGGGATCAATTGGCTGAGAGCTCAAATGATCTAATATCTTGGTAACAGCCGTTTCTTGTCTACCAGATACAGCTACGAGTCGTGGAATGTTGCATTTAAAACGATTTAGTTCCTGAAAGCAAGAACTTTTAGTTAAATAGTTTATTCTTAAGTGAAAGTTGTGGATTTTTATTTTTAAACATCAGCGGTCATCGAACAAACACCCAAAAATTTGCATTTATAATATTAGTAGGACTAACAGCGCCCTGTGGTTACATCCGTGTAGCTTCCACTCCCATAACTTTTCCTAGATAATAATTAAGTAACTTTTGTAGTTTGTCAGATTATAAACTAAACGTTTTTCAAATTTCATCCTTACCAGTTCAGCGATTGCAACAATTAAACCAATTTAAACAATTTTCAAAATCAATGAACTAACCATGTCAATAAATTCCGTATAATAATAATCCAAACAAACCGAATATGGTTTGCTTAGATTCACCACGGTGCCAGCCGTATGCTCAAATATTTTTCCATTAAAAGGGGTCCAGGTGCACCTGTTACTGACTTATCACCAGTGATTCGCTTATTTTTCTTCAGTTTGTAGAATATACTATGCTATGCAGATAAATTCTGGGGCACAATTCACACACAACACCATCTGACCCCAAACTAAGCAAAGCTTGTACTATGGCGGCCTTACTAAGATAGCTGATATAATACATCTATTGAATACAATCAACCAATGAAACATTCATGGCTGTTGTAATCGAACCTCTTCAAGCGAATCGATAGCAAAGTATTGTACTAAACATAAACACAAATGCGTATTATTATTCAGTAGCGATATTGGTATCGTAACGCAAATACATATTCAGTATCGTTTACAATCATTCGCACGATCCTAATAAACCCGCGAGACGAATAACATTCATCAAAAAGCCAGAGCGAATCGATATAATCCGCGCCATTTCTCAATGCCTATGACAAATAAACTCTACTCTACTTAGTCAATAGTTCAGTTATAACTTAACATAAAACAAACGAACGTGGCGCCCCTTATCAGAGGTCATGTATGGTGGCGGTGGTACTAGTACTGAATGGAAACACATTTTGATTAACGATTCTCCGTTAATCGGGACCCGGAGTCGATTAATGACTCGATATACTAGATATTCGATACTACTCGATACTGAGTAATGTTCGGTCCGGTAGAGATGCCACCCTCGTAATGAGTACCGCATTGCATTGTGTTAATTTTGTATTTAGTTTCGAAGACGTAAGGCCTTTTACGATTCATCCGAGTCGATAATAGTGATGGGTAAAGGCAAAGCGTGAATACGTATTTCGAATACAACCTATTTCTTGCTAATATTACAAACGCGAAAGCTTGTAAGAATGAGTGGATTTGTTTTTGTTGCTCTTTCAGGCAAAAACTATTGAAGAGATTTAAACAAAATTTGCTATAAGTAGACATGAACGGGGGCCACGCGAAGGTCTTTTTAAAAAGCAATTTTAAAGAATATATAATGAATTTATTTGCTCTAGACCTTAACTCTAGGACGATTTAACACGGAATGACTTAAACCTAAAGCTTATTCTAAAAGGAAGGCTGGGAGCCAGACGCTAATTCAGCAGTCTACGCTGCGTCCGGCCGCTATGGGTGGCCGTATTCGGTGAATTCTCAGCTTTGTGCTGACGGCACAACCATGGTGTTTCCAGAGCGGTAGGGCTGTGCTCCCAACATAACTCCTCCCTCCTCAAGATCGAGATTACCCGAGGGATGAGGGTGATCTCGAACCTGACCCCTAAATTTAACATACATTTTTTTAATTTTAGTCTTAAACGCTAACGATACAAGGCCGGTTATGGCGATTACACATAAAATTAGATTACTTAAGCTAACACTTTTATGACCTAAAACACTGAGGTTTTCACTGTCACTAAAACTTCCACTTTTCTGCAATAATAAATTCAGGAACTGAGTGTCGCCGAGGTCGATGCCTTCTAGGTTAACGGGTCGTTTCTGCATGTCTGTAGTGGTGGTTCTTATTTGGGGCAAATTAATCACGGGGAATCTGGTGTAAATTAAGTCTTTTCCTTGAGTTTGGTGTCTTCTTAAAGTTATTTGTTCTATTTTTACTGTACAACTGTCGTCAATGGTGAGGAGATAAGTCCCGGAGACAACTTCTTGTTCTATCTCGTCGCCACAATATTTGGTGAGTAGGGTCTCCTTCTTTGTGTAAAGGATCCAGCGGTTAGGTTGTACCAGGTCGGCTCTTACGTCATCAACGGTGACAGGAACTGGGTGACAGCTGGAGATATTGGTCGAAAATTTCATGAGTTCGGCAGTGCAATGGTCTTCGATCAACTGGGTGACGTCGTTTTCGAAGCACAGGAACCGGGCTTCGTCGACTTCACGGCACGGCTGGGAGAGCGGCGTAGCTTTCAACCCTTTCACTAGGATGAAGGGGTATTTAGGAAGGATAAGGGAAGTTACGTCGTTTGTTTTGTTGTAGATAGGTAACGGAATCAGTTTGAAATAATTAAAGGTGTCATTTGTTATCAAAGGAATATGCATAATGAGCTTTATCTGATTTTGCTTTACATAGGCCTTAATTTCTATACATTGCTCTATTTTAACTATAGTCTCTGCGTTTACAGGAATACCAACTTATCAGTTATTTCAATTCTCCGTAGTAGTTCTATGAGTTCGTCTGTATCTATAAGAGACTGATGTAACAGGTTAACTTTAGCAAAGGCAATAGAAGTTTCAATCTCATTGAGTCTCAGGTAAAGAATTTGAAAATTATGTATGAAAGCGTCATACAGATGAATTAGTTTATTGCTGAACTGCGAGAGTCTAGACTCATTAAGGGTGCGGCTGATGTCTTGTATGCTTTGTTCTATTTGTACGAAGTTGCCTTTGGTAGAGTTAGCTATTTTGTAAATGTACCCAACATTTCGGAAACGATTATCATTTTTCTGTCTAAATTATTTTGTTTTGATTCTACTTCTTGGATTAGTTTCTCATACATCACAGCGTCATCGTTATCTAAATTACCAGTTATTGCTTTTACGAAAGAACCAAGAGGGTTTATTAAGCCGCGTTTAAGTCTTACTGACGGAGTTAGTTGCTTAAACTTGTTGGCAGTTATGTTCATAATGTAGTCGGTTTGTGTCTCTATTTCTCTAAAGTCGCTGTCAAAAGTTGCGGAGTCAAAACAGTTGCGTACCATTTGTCGTAACTGTGTGAAGCCATTTATATTTTGTTCTAATTCTTCCAGTAAATACCTTAGATCTAAAATTTTGATTATCGTCCATGAGTCGTGACTGACGAGGGCTTGGCCTTCCTTGATGGGTAAAAGGGTTCCTCTCAACCTTCTGCAGGTGAAGGGCTCCGGCATGGGTCACCAGAAGTAACCACCTGTGGAGGGCGTTTTATGTCTTTAATAGGTACTGTGGTATCTCGGTTGCGGAGGTTTATAGATACGACGTTTTTATCTATGGGTCCAGTGACCTGGGCCTTTTGGTAGCGTGGTTTGTCTTTAGCGCGTCTAGTGTTAACCCCTTTTATGAAGACTGTGTCGCCTACGTCTATATCGAAGTCCTTTTCTCCACCTCGTTTCCTAATTTCGTTCTCTTTCGCTTTAACAATCTTATCTGTAAGGTATTTGTAAAGGTGTCGCGTACGTTTTACGTGTTCCTTGACCAACTGTTGAGTAAATTGTTTATTGAAATCTACGTGGAATGCGCTGCTTGACTCAGTGTGGCCAAAAACTACTTCAAATGGAGTAAGGCCCGTAGTGGAGTGTATGGTGTGGTTGTATGACATTATAGAATATGTCATTACTGATGCAGCATCGGTTACCTTTTGTTCGTATTTGGCAATTCTATAAATTTCAATGATAGTAGAGTGAAATCGCTCAACTACTCCTACCGAGTTGGGGTTATGAGGGGTACCGATGTGAAGATCGATTTTGTAAAAGATAACATTTCTTTAAGTAAGGTGTTATTGAATTCGGTCCCAGGGTCTGAGCTAATTCGACTGGGTGTTCCGTAAAGAGAGAAGTATTTTATTAGGGCTCTAACTACTTCGGGGTAGACTTGGTGCTAATTTCAAAGGCTTGGCCTAGTTTACTGAAAGCGTCGACTATTGTTAAGTAAGTTTTCCCATCGATTGAGAAGGTGTCTATAAAAAGCTCCTGAAATGGTTTAATTTGGGTCTGTGTCAGTTGTAGTTCCGGTTTCAAAGGTTTTCGGTCGTATTTCATTTTTTGCAAAGTTCACATGAGTTTATAATGCTAGCTACTGTTTCTGCCATGTTATGCCAGTGAAATGTACGCTTTAAGTGTACTAGTGTCTCCTTATTCCTCTATGGCTATTCTTTCCCACATGATATTTAACTACTATGTTTCGTTGTTCGTCTTCATCCTCCACATAGACTACTCTTTTAGTGCATTCAATGAATTTGACAGTTCCTTCTGAAAAGGAATATGGTAGCTTCAGAGAATTGTTTTCGATGTAACGGGTTTTCGAAATAAAAGAAATATTGAACTTTTGGTTTGATATAGCTTTTCAAAAATCTTTTAACTAGATCTGGGTTAGATAAGGGCAAGTGAACTTCTAACACTTTCTGTTTGTCCCTAGACAAATCTTTGACAGCCAGTTCATCTCTATTCCAGGTATATACGAGAATTTGATTTGGTTTAGTGTCGATAGCCTCTTCGAGTATAAAGATGCCGTCTGTATCTAAATTTTCAGCGGAATGGATTGTGCCTATAGTGCTTTTCTCCTCTTGTCCTCCTTCTGATGCAGTGACAGTGTCACTTCCTATGGACGGGTACGAGTAAGGGGATCGTGGGCCACCACTTGCTATAGATATGGTAGTTTCGTCTGAGTCGGATGATATGACTATCGGCGAGGGTGTTCGTTCGTGCGAACTGCTGGTACCGGGTCTATTTTTGGAGTCTATATGAACTTTCATGGAGACATCGTCGTCTACTGCGTTTACTCTAATACGTGACAAGGCGTCAGCGTTGCAATTTTGTTTTCCTTCTTTGTGCTTTATGTCATAATCAAATTCCGCGAGACGTAGTTTCCATCGAGTCAGCTTGCTGTTAGCTTCTGTAATTGATTTAGCCCATATTAATGGTCTATGGTCAGTGTATATAGTAAATTTCTTGCCATATAAGTATGGGCGAAAATGTTTGGTTGCCCAGACTATGGCGAGAAGTTCCTTCTCTGTAGTGCTATAGCGTGTTTCCGCTTCGTTTAGGGTACGACTGGCGTATGCCTCTGGTTTGTCACCACCAATGGGTCCTTGTGAAAGAACGGCGCCGATCGCGAAATTAGAGGCGTCGGTTGTGAGTACGAACGGTTTATCGAAGTCGGGGAATTGCAAAAGTGGCGCGTTCGTTAGAAGTTCTTTGCATTTCTCGAATGCACCTATATATTCGGGCTTGCTACAGTCAATTTTATTTTTCTTTTTCAGACATGTAGTTAAGGGTTGTGTGAGTTTAGCGAAATCTTGTATGAATTTCCGGTAGTAGCCTACTAGACCGAGAAAACTTTTTATTTCTGTTGTTGTGCGGGGTAGAGGGAAGTTTAACACCGCTTTTATTTTATCATCGTTTGGCTTAAGGCCGTTTTTGGTGATAGTGTGGCCAAGGTAGAGGACCTCTTTCCGTAAAAACTCACATTTGTCTAGAGTGCCTTTAAGGTTGGTTTCTCTGAGTCGGTCGAAGATTTTTCGAAGTTTTTGGGTGTGCTCTTGTAGGCTGGAAGAGAAGATAATTATGTCATCAAGATATACCAGGCAATGTATACCCTGAAGTCCCCTAAGTACGTTATCCATTGCTCTTTGGAACGTAGCAGGTGCTGTTTTTAACCCAAATGGCATTCTTTTGAATTCGTAGTGTCCTGACTGTGTAGTAAAAGCTGTTTTCGCCCTATCCTTTTCATTTACTTCAATTTGGTGGTAACCAGACGCGAGGTCTATTGTGCTGAAGTATTGGGCTTTCCTATTTTATCAAACAAATCCGTGATATTGGGCAAGGGTATTTATCGTCAACGGTAATCTCGTTAAGGCGGCGATAGTCAATTACCATTCTGTATTTCTTTTCACCAGATGCGTCGAGCTTTTTGGCACTAAGTGGACTGGTGCGCTCCAAGGGAGTGTGAGTCAGTTATTACATTGTCGGCTAGAAGTTTGTCTACTTGCTTCTGTATTTCTTGATTTACTACTGGGGGGGTGTCTATAAGGCCGGATATAAATCGGGTCTTCGTTTGTAGTACGGATGTTGTGTTTAACCTGGTTCGTAAATGACAGGGGTAGTTTTTCGCAGTAAAATATGTCGCGGTACTCGTAACAGAGTTTTGAAATACTCTCGCGTTCCTCATTGCTAGCGTGGCCTAGTCGTAATTTTTGTAAATTTTCTTTCAGTAAGTCGTCGATTGTGTTGTTGTCGTTTATCGAATTTATTTCAAGCTCTTCGACTTGAAATTTGGATACTGAGAGAGGTCTATTGAGCTTAATAATAGCCTTTTCATCAGACGCATTTTGGATAACTGTAAATGCGAAATAGTTGTCACACTTGACAAGGGCTGTGGGCATTCGGACGCCGCGTTTGAATTGGACAAAATCTAAAATTGCGTCACCATTTTGTAGGTTAGTCGGGACTCTAACTCTTCTTTCAGATCGGGCCGGTATCTCAACTTCGAACGGGGGGGTCGTACAAAATAGGTATGCAAGAATTATGTGTCTGTAATACTTTCCTGCGCATATCTATGTTTGCACCTAACTTTGACAGGAGGTCAGATCCAATAAGACCGTCATAACGTCCGTCTACGTCGTAGACGTAGAATTTCTGATGTAATCTGCTCTTGAATGACTTTAGTAGTGGTATAATTATGACTTCGTCGTGCGTACTCTGCGCATGAGTGCTAATGACTTTAAACGGTTCGTAAAATTTGAAATTACCAAAGAACTCATCAACTTTGGCTGGGCTAATAAAGGAGCGACTGCTTCCTGTATCTATAAGGAATTTAGCGTTAATTTCAGGGATGATTACATGGGGTAGTCTTAATATGCTGTCACAGTAGTTAAGGTTAATTATTTCACTATGTTCGCTGAGGCAGGTTCCTGAAAATTTTCAGGTTGCTCAGGGTCATTAGGGTATATTTTCTACCTGAGTCTGCTCTGAGTAATTTTCGTCAAGGAAGTATTCGTCATCATTGTAGTTGTAGTTAAAGTCGGGGTTATAGTCCTGAGGTAGGGCGTCGTAGTCATAAAATGGTTCATTTACCATCATATTTTGCCTGATAGGGGCAGCAGTGCGCATAGTGACGTCATCGTTATGTGTTTTAATTACGTGTGTTGTTGCTGGTTGTGTGTGTGCTGTGTTGGTATGCCAAATCTATGTTGCTGGGGATGCCAAATTTAAAACCGCCATGTTGGAATGGAGCGCGTTGTGTGGGCATGTGTGCTTGCCCAAAGTTTCGTTAGGGTGCGTTTTGGGTATCCCGAAACGGTACCCTTGTGTGGGTGGTTGGCTTAGATTAGGCCTAAAGCCTGAGTTTTGTGGTATGCCAAATTTGAAATTTGTTTGAGGGGTAAATCTAAAATTACTATTGGCAACGGGGTTAATAATTGTTGGTTTGAATCGTTGAGGTTGCATTAGTGGCTTCGGTGGTACCTGTAAAGACTGAAGGCCTGTCGTTTGGGGTTGTGTGCTTTTATTAATTTTATTTTTTGCATCATATTGAAATTTGAAGTTGACTTCTTCAGTCACTATGCTAAGCGCGTTTTCTAGTGTAGAGCAGCCCTTTAACCGTACTATTCTGATCATGTCTTCAGGTAAGTTATATAAGAAGACATTTAATGCAGTGTTGTTATAGACGATCATTTTAGCTGCCTTTATGCCTTCGTCGCTTAACCGGATTACTTTAGCAAAAAGTGAGCTCCTGATATTTTGGATCCGATGGCAAAACTGAATGTATGTTTCACTGTTTTTGATTTTAAGGGATTCTAATTCGATGGCAATGCATTCCTCTGAACGAGGGTCTCCAAAATGTTGAGTAAGTATCTCTTTAACTCTTCATAAGAGCAGACATTAGGGTGGTCGCTAAGTAGGATGGCCGCTTTACCACAAAGTCTACTGGAGATAGTGTGGAAGAGGTACAAATTTTGAGCGTGGCTGCCTGCAATTCGGCTACAATTTATAACATACTCGCATTTATTCAAAAATAGATTTAGGAGGTTTTCATCTCCGTCGTATCTGGGGATGATATCGACAAACTCCTTAGGGATGGTTTTAATTTCCATATTGAACTATTTACTACTTCTGACACTATTTCACACAAGTTAAGTCTAAGTAATTTAACTATAGGATACTAAAGTATATATGGTGCCAATTTCTGTGCACTATATTAAGATTTAAAGTCGCCGATTGCTGTGCGACTGTTTATTCTAAAAATTGCCAATTTGTGTGCAATTGTTTATTGTAAAAATCACCGATTTAAATGTGATTGTGTAACCTAGAAATCACCGATTTAAGTGTGATTGTTTAACCTAAAAATCACCGATTTATGTGTGATTGTTTAAATCTAGGAATTGCCGATATGTGTGCAATTGTTTAACCTATCCAGACAATTACACCTATCCTATTTGCCTATTTTCGTGCAAATCAAAATCAGATAAGCGTAATATTTAAATCTGGTTAAAAGGGTGGAAAAGACACGGGAAATGAAAGCAGGAAGTGAAAAGGTTTACCCACAGTATGCCCGCTTCCATGTCCACCTGGTGATTCAGCGCCAAGGTCCTCGGTGTGCGCGCCTCCGCCGGGAGTCTTATTTATAAGGTTCGGGTTTCCACCGCCGCGTATAGTCGGGTTTAGCGCGAGCGCCTCGACCGCGATGTCGAAGTTTGGAAATCACGGAAGAAAACTCGCGAAAACTTGGTGAAAATCCGGCACGGCTGCGCCAGACATGAACGGGGGCCACGCGAAGGTATTTTTAAAAAGCAATTTTAAAGAATATATAATGAATTTATTTGCTCTAGACCTTAACTCTAGGACGATTTAACACGGAATGACTTAAACCTAAAGCTTATTCTAAAAGGAAGGCTGGGAGCCAGACGCTAATTCAGCAGTCTACGCTGCGTCCGGCCGCTATGGGTGGCCGTATTCGGTGAATTCTCAGCTTTGTGCTGACGGCACAACCATGGTGTTTCCAGAGCGGTAGGGCTGTGCTCCCAACATAACTAAGTATTAATCGATAATTATGTATAATAACACATAGGGTAGATAGATAAAGTCATTGTTGCACTTATTTAGAAAACAAAACATAAATATACAAAATCTTAAAAATCCAGTCCCATAGTTTTTATACCAGGAAAATACGGGATCGGGAAATAAGCGGCCGAAATTGCGGGACACTGCTAGTTTTGCATATAGGGATGTTAGCAATTTTTCGAAATAGCTTTTATTTTGAAGATTGACGATTGATGGCGAACATGCGTTCGTCATAAAAAAATATTTTATTTCAAAATATTACTATTTTCGATGACAAAATATACAACATTAAACTAATTTTGAACTTTCCCGCTAAAACACTAACGACTGACATGACGTCACAAGTCGCAAAAGATTGGTTGCGATTCATGACTGTATGTCCAGTTTATGTGTTGTCTTATCATTACTTGAATAAAAACAATCTAAATTGTCGTCGCTAAGATCGCAAACTAAAATAAATAAAAGTGGTCAAGTGCGAGTCGGGTTCGCCCATGAAGGCTTCCGTAACAGCAGAGACGATCTTTTTAGCATTACATGGATTCACCGTGCGGGTGCCGGGTCTATCGTGTGGCAGAGAGAGAAAACTTGAGTAGATCCCGAGACTTGTGACTCGGGCGTAGGTTTAAAGGGCCCCTTTCTGACGTACATAAACACTCACCTTCACTACTCGTTTTTCTCTCCCTGCCCAGCCAAATCTGATATGAGCCTACTAGTGCAGCTTTAGATACCCGTTCCAGTATAGAACTTACTGCACTCCTGGATAAGCCAAGGTCTTTCAGCAGGTTATAGAGAGATTTTGCTGGTATACCTCTCGCTCCCACTTCTACAGCGTATAAACTAACTACATAGCCGTTTTTTGTTAATTCGTTTAGGAGGTCGTAATACTTAATTTGATTCATCGCGTGGTCTTTAGGTATATTAGTTTCCCACGGTACGGTAAGTTCTACAAGGACTATGCGTTTCGTAGCTCTAGAAAAAAGGAAAATGTCCGGTCTGGATGACGAAACACACACATCCTCTGGGATTTTGTAGTGCTTTTCATACGTGCCCATTAAAATAGTCCAATCAGGTGCTGTACCCAGGATTGAGTAAGGCTTGTTCCTGGAGTTTGAAGTTGAGCCTTCTATTACAAAGTTAATTTGTCTTTTGTTTGTCTTCAATCCTTTTTGGGTTCTAGCTACTGAAAGACTCATGGCTTCACGTATGATTTCAAGTACTCTGTCATGGCGCCGTGAATAATGACCCCCATGAAGGAGCCCTTGCATCCCACCAATATGTGCCTTGCTTTACATATTGCCCCTCCACAAGTATAGCAACATTTTTCAGAGGCCTTTCCCCACCTGTTACTGATGTTACTCTGGGCAGGGGGGGTCATTTGGAATGCATTTAAATAAAATTTTAATGAGGCAGGAGACCAGTCATAGATCAAGGTGCGCCACTTTGGAGCTAATGGGATACAGAGCCCACCTATGGTTAACCACTCACTTTTCATTAAAATTTTAAATTCATAGCGTGCACTTTGTAACCGCCATTTTCGTCTTGTTGTAGAAAGGTTTTTACCATGTCTTGGTCTTCCCTTTTCTTTCTCGCACCCAACCCGGCAGTATTTACTTGTGCATCTGCCATAAATTGTTTATGGAATTGAAGTCTAGATTCCAGGTCTGAAGCAGTTTTGTCTTTTGGGAGAGATGTAATCAATTCGTCTTACGACTTTCCCAAAACATGCATTTTTGTAACTCTTAGGTGTTTGTAAAGTTCAGACGGTTTCTTTAGTTTCAGGCCAAAACTATTGTGAACTATCCCTAAAATGAGTAGAGGGGTCAGCCGGATGTGCCAATCCGAACCATGATTTCAATAACTTTATGACATTGGCATCTAGATTTGCCAGGAGAGTTTTATCGACGTCATATACAAGGAAAGGCCAAGTGAGACGTGATGTGAGGTAGTTGTCACATATCCATGCTGTTTTGATATTGCTGATAGGCTGCTGGTCTACCTTATTGAGGTTGTTCATGAAATGTTCAACAACCACCTCTAATGATGGTGTACGTCCTTTGTGATCTATCTTTCTACCAAGAAATTTGAAAGGCACTGCCTCTGCAATTGTGGCAACTCCTTGGCCACTTATGGAGAGTCCCGGATCGTAAGAAGTATGTTTGGTATTTTGTCTACCGAGACAAAAACAATGACATTTAGTTGGTTTTGTCCTCATTCTCTCCGTCCATGTACAAAACTCATCGACTTCGTTCAACAATTCCTGACACTGTTTGGGATTGCGTGTAAGTATTTCAAGATCGTCCGCAAAGGCTAAGATTGACTCAGTGTACTTATTGTTGATTTTAAACCGTTAGTCCCATTTTTTTTCACGGGATATTAATTTGTCTACTAAAATATTTATAACTATATTAAATGCTATTGGTGATAAGCAGTGCTGCTTATCACCAATACCAATAAACCTTGGAATAGTCTCACATTATATCCGCTTGATACACTGGCCGCTTTTCGCGTTTTACAAATTTGGTTGGAAAACGGGTGTCAGGTTACATAAGTGCGGTGTTTATGTTTCGGAATATGAAGTGCCGCCTTACTTTTACCCGTTTGAGCCATTTACTCTCAAGACTCTTTTAGCGGTATCATTTATTTATATTTAATGTACTTAAAATGTAAACTAATATTTTTGAAACTTGAGTAAAAAATTTTGCAATTTCTCAAGTAGTCTAACAACTATAACTTCAATAATTTTTAAAGGAGACAGTGGTTTCATGGGTTAAATGTGTTGTATACGAAATAACAAACACGAAACACCAAAAAAACTTTATTCGATTGCACAAATTATCATTTTTTTATTTTTTTCTATACTTCGGGACCATTTTCCCGCCAAAAATGTAGATTTTGTTTTCTTTTTTAATTTTACGATTTTTCTATGTAAATGAACTTTAATTATGTGACCGGTTCAAGTAGACGCTATTAAACACAAATTTATCGGTATATACCTACCCAAATAAAAACACGACAAAAAATTTTCCCGCCAAAAACCCAAAACGCAACTATAAGTTTGTTTGTTGTCGTCATCAACCAAGTTTTTGGGTACTATATTACACGCCGGTGTATCAAGCGGGTATTCAAGTGGTTTTGTGTATTCCTTGTTTACTGCTATGACAAATTTTAAGTGACAATAATATGAATTAAGCAGGAAAGTTATTCCATTTTAGGGCAAATATCATAAGTTCATGCTGGACAGAACCAAACGCGTTCTCTAGGTCTATCCAGCAGACTGTTATTTGCCTCTCATATGTTCTAGCATCTTTCAAACTTTCTGCTAGTAATGTATTGTGTTCCAGGCATCCAAAAATACCAGGCAAGAACGCTTTCTGGTGATTGGGCCTGAAATACCTATTGCTAGCCATAAATGTGGTCAGTTTGGTTTGCAATATACTGAAAAGGATTTTAGAAATTGTATTGGTTAGGGCTATCGGTCTGGTGTCTTTGGGATGAGTTACTTCCTGCTTTTTAGGGATGAGGACAAAAATTGCTCTTCCGAATGCTACTGGGACTTGCTTTCTTTACCAGATCTTAATGAATATATTCAAGAAATGTTTACGAACTGATGGACACTTTTTATACACTATGTAAGGAATGCCATTGGGGCCAGGAGCTGATTTAGTAGTTTTCTTTTTAATATGATAGTTTACTTCCTCTTGGATATATTATGATAGATTTCTTCACACACATTTTTTACCACTTTGGAAGAGTCCCTCGCGCAAACTATTCAGTTTAGAAAAAAAAAATGTTGGAAACCTCAATACCCTTTTTTATGACCTATCCATAAATACCCCGTATGGTATGAGATACACACATGGTTAAGATAAAAAACATATTTTTGAGTTTCAGTTCTATGTATGGGACCTAAAGTTTTTTGTTTTTTTTTTTCTAATTTTTGTATCAAAATCTTAATGCGGTTCACAGATTACATCTACTTACCAAGTTTCAATAGTTTCGGAGAAAAGTGGCTGTGTCATACGGACGAACAGACAGACAGACATGAGGAATCTATAAGGGTCCCGCATTTTGCTATTTGGCTACGAAAACCTAAAAAGCAAGAAAAGTAAACATTTCAGTCAGTTTTCGACAGCTAGTTTTGCGACTAGTGACGCAATAGTTTTTTTGGATCATCTTATTAAAAAATGAAGAGAACTGATGAGATTAATTTGGTCTTTAAAACTTGATTAAACAGATTTGTCACCACGACATACAACACTAGCATCAACAGGCTTTTCCAAAAACACTGCGTGATGAATACATTAATGTATGACACAGGATTCCACTACACCGATAAACAAAAAACATCTTCCTAGTTGCCCATGGGCACTGTTACGCTGCCAAAACATCGAGCCAATCAAATAATAATTCAGGTCGCGTTTATGATTTGATTTTTGATAGTTTCAATATACGTTTAAATTTAACTTTTCTTTGTGAACTTGTAAAACTGTCAACAAATATATTATACAAACACGACTAAAGATAAGTGCCTCGGTGCTAGGGCGAATCTCAAATGACTCGCAGACAGAACACTCGACAGCTGCAGGAAATTGACTAGGGATTTTTCGTTAAGGACGGGTGCTACGTCAAAAGTGAGGATGAAGATTGGAAGTTGGTAAGTTGGAATGACGAATAACAGAGAGAGCGAGTGATAATAATTAGTAATGAATAGCGCATGATTGGAAAACTAATCAGTGTGCTTGGCATACTTCTAGGAAATATACGATTATTGATGACATTGTGTTACTTAAAAGATTCTCATGATTATTATAATTATTCTTGGTGGGTTGGCAAAATATTAGCTGAAGGGTTTGCCTCAACCGAGAAACATACCAAAAAGCTCATTGGCATTAACACCGTTGTCCGAAAAATACTTCAAAGCATTAAAAACAACTGTCAAATTGCTAGCTTATCGGTTTTCATCACATGCGTTTTGTAAAAAGTTCACCTGATTTGCACGATTTGATACCACCTTGATTTTTTTCATATTCGACTACTCTTACCTCGAATAAACGAGATCGTTTCATGGTTCATATTTCAAAAACTTGAAGGTTGTAATGAGAATGTTTGACATCATTTTTCAAACCAACTGTGGAATGTATTACCTGAGTGGGGTTTTCCCAATGGTTTAAATCTTGGTGTATTCAAATCCAGAATGTCACTTGACATCAAATGAGATGGTGCTCAATCAATCAATCAATCAGTCAATCTCTTGAAATAAATACACGGGTGACTCACGTTTGATATAGTTAGTCCAGTTCAACTCAAGTTTCGATCGCATCCGGCGATCTTTTTCAAAGAGACTGCGCGCGCGTGATCGCAGCTGCCTCTAGCATCCGTGCATTTTTTTAAATATGTGTATTAACCACGTTAGTTTTTATAATGCAATGCTATTGCTATAAGATAAATAAATAAAAGTCCCTTTTGAAAATTTGATAAGTACCGTAGAATGAAATTAGAGACGAAATTGAGAGAAATAGTTAAATGACACATAATAACATAATAACGGTATTACGGTACGGTACGGTAACGGTATTGAAAAAAATACGTATGTTATATTTGATGCGCTTATGATTGTAACAAATTACAGTCTAGGGTAATTTTCAAATATTAAAACATTTTATTTGGATTGTAAAAAAAAAATGACTGAAATCAAATATTAATCCGTAAACTTTTCAGTTATATCGAAACTTATAAACAATTTCAATTAATTTAATTTTGTATCGAAACCCAACGCAACGACATTTAGGGCCGCAATTGTTTTTTCCAATTTCACATTTTTATTGACATAAGCTCGATTGTGTTCGTATTTGCTTTCAATCACGACCTCGCCGTATCGGGGCGCGTATTAAAAAATAAATCGCGTATTGCCGTGCCAATTATTCGGCAATCTGCTTCGAACACACGCTCAAAGTTGGATTATTGAAGGGACGCGAAAATATATGTTATTAAAACAAATAACAAGCATTTTAATAAATCCATTCGCGTGGATTCGCTGCGAACCCTATTAAAATTTCAGGTACAAAAGTGGGGGCTTTGATTAAAAAAAAGAGATAAGCCGTTTGCTAGTCGTTGTTACCACGGTGTAATCGTAATTGTGAGAGTGTAACAAGCTTTTAAGTAGAGTTCGGGTATTAATAACCTATTCCTAGTCTATGATATGCAAACAAATATCAAATGAATTTAGTTAGCAAAATAAATGTATATTTATATATGTACTAGCTTTTACCCGCGACTTCGTCCGCGCCACATATTTATTAAAGTAATTGAGGCAGTACCTACTCGTATGTCTACTACCATACAAATTCACGTTTCGTAATCAAAATCGGTCTAAGTCAAAGTTTTATATTTATTATTAAATGTACAATTTACACGGCAAATCACAAAAAAAAAATATGTTCTCAAAAAATTAATCAAAAACAGACTTTAATTTAAAATCATATTGGGACGGTCCACCAAATTTTATTAGAGTCTATTAGTAGATATTAGTAGATATATCGTCTGATTACATGAACGCAAATTTTAGTTTGTTGCTCATATTTCAAAAACCACCCCACTGATTTCGATAAAATTTATATGACCACCTCTGAACTATAATCTACCAACCAAAAAAATAACCATCTAAATTGATTTACAATTGGAAATACAACTGGATTGATAACCTCCTCCTTTTTTTGAAGTCGGTTAAAAATAGCATACAAAGAGTGCAAAGATCCTTCCATGCACACATTTACTCCTAATTTCCACTCTTTTCAACTCTTTTTCTGTGATAAAAAGTCGCCGTTGTCCTTTCCTAAGTCTAGTCTATCTGTGCACTAAATTGTAACAAACTCTTTAAGTGGCTTAGGCGTTAGGCGGTAACGGACAGAGAGAGTTACTTTCATATATATAATTTCGTATTAGAATTGAAAACAGGTGTTCCTGATCATTTTATAGGAGGCAGTTGTAAAAGATTACCGAAAAGTAATACGTTTAGTCCTCCAAAAAACTCATTTTCGCAGTTCTTAATTTGCCTTAATCGAGCGTCCATCATGCATAACATTTGATAAGACACCATGGAAATCTCGTCGACTATCAAAAATTCTGTCTGATACGCCATTTAGTGGCTGCGCCCATCTTAAATATTGAGGTTGTATAGTGCACTGTATTCTTCTTGTCAAGCCCTTTTATTTGATACCCATGTTGATGGGATTGATAAAACCTAAGTTATCCGCCATTGTGTAGAGGCCGCCATCTTGGATTTTAATTTTATATAGTACGTTGTAATCTACTGGTTGAGCACTTTCATTTGATACCCATATTGATGGGATTGATAAAACCTACGTTATCCGCCATTTTGTAGCGGCCGCCATCTTGGTTTCAATTTTTATATTATATTGTATTCTGCTTGTTGAGCCCTTTCATTTGATACCCATGTTGATGGGATTGATAAAACCTAAGTTATCCGCCATTGTGTAGAGGCCGCCATCTTGGATTTTAATTTTATATAGTACGTTGTATTCTACTGGTTGAGTACTTTCATTTGAAACCCATATTGATGGGATTGATAAAACCTACGTTATCCGCCATTTTGTAGCGGCCGCCATCTTGGTTTTTTTTTGTATTCTGCTTGTTGAGCCCTTTCATTTGATACCCATGTTGATGGGATTGATAAAACCTACGTTATCCGTCATTTTGTAGCGGCGGCCATCTTGAATTTATAAATAAATGATACCGCTAGTAGCGTCTTGAAACGCTCTTGAGAGTAAATGGCTCAAACGGGTAAAAGTAAGGTGGCACTTCATATGCCGAAACATAAGCACCGCACTTATGTAACCTGACACCCGTTTTCCCGCCAAATTTGTAAAACGCGAAAAGCGGCCAGTGTATCAAGCGGTTATATAAGTATCCCCGTATAGTTAGATATTATAAAATTGCTGGAACAAACGTTTATCGACTCCATTTCAAGTGTCTAGATACAAAGTTTCATGGTTTTATCTTCAATAATATTGAACTTCCAGACTTTCACCCCCAATTCCACCCCCGTAGGTACAGTTCGAAACAACGAAACTGCTAAAACATACATTTTATGGTTTCGTGTTAAATATCTAGACGTAAAGTTGCATAGTCCTTCAACAATGACGAAGTTTTCCATATAAACTTTCATCCCTTATTTTAACCCTTTCAACCCTTTTTTCGGAACAAAAAGTAGCCTATGTCCTTTCTCGGGATCTATTCTATCTATGTATAAAATTTCATCAAAATCTGTTGGTTGGTTTAGGCGGTAAAGACGGACAGACAGACAGACAGACAGACAGACAGACAGACAGACAGACAGACAGACAGAGTTACTTTCGCATTTATAATATTAGTATGGATAAATCATTGCCACTTTTCGTTGTAAGTTAACTCCTCCTAAACGGCTCGACCGATTTGAATGTTTTTTTTTTGTATACGTTTGGATAGAACCCTGGATGGTTTAGATTTACAAATCAGCCCGGCAGATGACGCTACAGTTGGTATCTAGATTATTATCCGAGTGAAGCCGAAATGGGCCGCTAGTATTTTATAATATTGGTGGACAATTCACACACAACACCGTCTAACCTTCTGGCCCCAAACTAAGCAAAGCTTGTACAACGGGGGCCAGATTGCGGATATAATAACCTTAATTATCCATGCAAGAGAAGACCCCATGTCTCGGCAGTGGGAAAATACAATGGGCTGTGTAAACTAAGCCTTGAGTGAATTGAAAAACTGCGGAAAGCTGTTACTTGTTTCAAATACACCACTAAAAATATTAATATTATTTTTGTACAAAACAGTTAGTTGCTAGTTGCTATATCCCTATAACACGAGTCTTAACAACGACTTACGGGATAACGTATCTACTTACTCTGTATTTAATATGATTTCAATCCGTTTTACCCGTTGCAAAGATATATAATAAACATGGTCACTTAAAAACACACAAATTTTCGCCCTTCCTATCTTACTGTGATTAATAACAGAATACTCTCAGAACTAGGTTAAACCTTCCCGAAATAAATATTTTCATTTGCATTGATCCGAATTTTATTTGTAATCCATTATTAACGATACAGGAGAGTGCAAAACAGTCTGTTGTCATGGACTGCCGGCTGCGGCATTTAATATTTATATAAAACCAGATATTTATACTGAAATTCTGATCTCAAAATAAATTTTGAAATATTATTGATGGCATTTTTAAAGTGAAAGCGTTTTTGCTGTTTCGTTTTTGGTGAAGGAAAATCTTATGAGTTTGGTTTACTGATACGCTTATGTCGGGCGTTGGCGTAGCGTTGGAGCGATGGTGGAGCAGGGGAACGGGATGTGCGCGTTAGATGCTTATTGGATGTGTGAAATTTTGTGAGTTTGCGTCAATGACCTATAAGCATTTTTTTTTTTACATAATATAGAGTGACGAGACGAGCATGACATGTGCTTGATGGTAAACAACATACCTGCCACATAACCGCACATTGACACGCAGCTATTGGAACATGAAGATTCCAAATAATTACCTAACATTGAACTGCGCTCGTCACCCAGAGAAATGATGTTTTGTCTCGCCCTGTTATTTCACTAGAAACATTGCCCTTCAAACCGGAACACAGTAATGTTTTCACATTACTGATATGCTGTAGAATGACTGGAAAACGTGTGGTACTTCCTCAGGCGGACTCTGCAAAGGTCGTACCACTACAACACAACATATCAGGTGACATATTATTGTGCAAAAACACTACTAGAGTAAGATCCCAGGGCCGCCAGACGTCACGTAATTTCTGATGAACGAAATATGTACCATTGAGTAGAGTTAGTACGTACTAAGAAAACATGCTTACCCGCTAACTTGATTAGACGGCCAATTTTGAGATATGGGGTCCAGAAGGTATATAATAACATTTATGTACGAGATTATAAGTTTAGGGGATGACTGGCCTCTTAGATCGGTCTGTCTTTTCGAAAAAGGCTTTAAAATAGTTGTCTAATAAACATATATCAAATATATGTTTATTAGACAACTATTTATACATATATATACATTTTATATTATTTTTAATTTTGTTTAATTTTCGAAAAAACAGATTCGTTTGGATGTAATACCGGTGGAGGGCCTTGGTATGCCATCATATAGGTTACACCAAGTACCAAGGTTATCTAACTTACATCAACTACAAACTTTACTGTATTACCTTAGATTTATGCCAACATGTGATGTTTGATATTGGTCAATAAATTTATTATTTTACTTTTTTTTTATATATACAAATGGAGTATGACAATTTAAGTGAAGTTAAGTCATTATTTTGGGAGTTGTAAAGCGTCTGTTAAGCAAAACGGCCGACGGAAAGTGTCTGGGAGTATTTGGGCCTTATTTTATAAGATATTGCCTATAGAGATTTTTTTTAAGATATAGATATACGTGAAAATCAGTTATTAGAAAATAAGTTAGGTAAGTAATGTACCTATCTTCTGGATCCCATATCTCAAAATTGGCCGTCTAATCAAGTTAGCGGGTAAGCATGTGTTCTAACTCTACTCAATTGTCCACATTTCGTTCATCAGAAAATACGTGACGTCTGGCGGCTCTGGGATCTTGGTATACACTATACTGTTTTAAGTTATAAGTTTTCACTTCAGTCGGCAGTCTTTATGACTTTATTTTTTTAACCCCCGACAAAAAAAAGGGGTGTTATATGTTTGACGTCGATGTCTGTCTGTCTGTCTGTCTGTCTGTCTGTCTGTCTCCGTCTCCGTCTCCGTCGTCCGTCCGTCGTCCGTCCGTCCGTCCGTCCGTCTGTCCGTCCCGTCCGTCGTCTGTCCGTCTGTCCGTCGTCCGTCCGTCCGTCCGTCCGTCCGTCCGTCCGTCCGTCCGTCCGTCCGTCCGTCCGTCCGTCCGTCCGTCCGTCCGTCCGTCCGTCCGTCTGTCCGTCGTTCGTCTGTCGTCCGTCCGTCGTCTGCCCGTCCGTCCGTCCGTCCGTCCGTCCGTCCGTCCGTCCGTCCGTCCGTCCGTCCGTCCGTCCGTCCGTCCGTCCGTCCGTCCGTCCGTCCGTCCGTCCGTCCGTCCGTCCGTCCGTCCGTCGTCCGTCCGTCCGTCCGTCCGTCCGTCCGTCTGTCCGTCTGTCCGTCTGTGTGTGTGTCTGTGGCACCGTAGAGCTCAAACGGATGGGCCGATTTCAATGCGGTTTTTTTTTATTTGAAAGTTAATATCCGTGCAGGTGTTCTTAGCTATGTTTGGTTAATATCGATTCAAGATGGCCGCCTCCACAAAATGGCGGACAAAATATTTCTTCACAACCTACTTCAATAAGGGTATCAAATGAAAGGGCTTGACCAGTAGAATACAATACATAATAAAACATTTCAAATCCAAGATGGCCGCTACCACAAAATGGCGAATTATACTTTTTTTTTTCACTACTACCACAATATGGGTATCAAATGAAAGGGCTTGACTAGTAGAATACTTTGCACTGTGACAAATTTCAAATCCAAGATGGCCGCTACCACAAAATGGCGAAATACATTTATTTTTTCACAACTCCCTTAATATAGGTATCAAATGAAAGGGCTTGACTAGTAGAATGTTGTACAGATAACAAATCTGAGATAGTCGGGGGTTAATCAAAATTTTAAATTTTGTTCTTGTTAACGATAATAGGCTTGCACGTGTCTGCCATCTCGGCTGAAGTTAAGCGACGGTGTGGTCCATCATGGGCGTACACTCCGCGAGGCATAAGCTGAGCTTTGCATTTATGAAAAATCAATTCATAATATATTTGAAGAGATCCGAATTATTTATTAGGTAAGTCAAACAGAGACAAGTAAACCCACGGAAATATAGCGTTTGTACAGTTAACATTAAACATTATTTATTTTTCATCCATAACAGAGTACGAATCTTCGCGTAGTATTTGTAAAGTTCGCCTGAAAATGTACTACATCATTGCCAAGTTATTCTATCGTCAAGCAGCAATCTGAAAATAATACTGTCTTGTTATTTTAGGGGTCGCATTACCAAATAAATTAAGGAGTGCAGAGTGTTTATTTTTTATTCTTGCATGAAAATACATTATAAACTAATCAAAAAATACAAGTTACAATGTTACTTTTTGACACACAAACAAACAGTGCCTATTTTTAGTGTTTGTGGTAATATTACAATGAATTAATGTTGCTTGACGGTTGAATTTCGAGCTTTTTGCGACCACTAGTTCATGTGATAACAAAATTATTTAAATTTGTATTATGTTTAAACAACACTAACATCAAATACCAATAAAATTTATAAGCATCTCTAACTGCGTAGCATATGCGTGCTAAATGCTCCAATACGGAGTTATTCTATGGGGAAATAGTTAATACTGACGCTAATAAATATTATTATTTATCTGTTAGCGACTGTACCCACAAAAATGTGTACTTGTATAATTTCAAATATAAATACTGGGATGCGCTAGTTATAAACAATACTACTACTTTTTTAATAGACTTCAAAAAAGCAGGATGTTCACCATTCGGTTGGATGTTTTTGTATGTATTTTACGCGACAGTTCCGAATTGTTAATCAATTTTGATGAGTTTTTTACTAATTGATAATTTGGTCGATCACATAGTTCAGAAGTGGTCTCATTTAAATTTTATTGTAATTGGTGGTTTTTGAAATATGAACAAAAAACTAAAATTTACTTTAATATTAATATAGAATGTATTTTTAGGCATGATGAAAGAAAAGCATTCTGCACTCCTTCTATAAATCATGCATTACTATGCAATAGTTATTATTCCTCCGTCCACGCAAATTTCGTAAAACGGGGTACAGTTCAGGTATAGATAAAGTGCCTACTCTATACTACCATTACACGTATGGATACAACATAATACTCCCATTTTTATAATAGCAACCATACTCAGCAATATCACGCTCACATCTACCCCGCACTCTAATAACCGTACTTGGTTCGCGTTTTTTCGCGCCTTTCCGTATAAAATCATGCACTCGCCATCAAAAAGATAATCGTGGAACACCATAAAAGTGCGAGGATTCACAATATTACGAACGTAGTGTATTTTACACAGCATTTTTAAAGCGCAGACCAGATTTTACGCAGTACTTTATGTGCTATTGTACCGTAATGTTCTTTTCGAGTGTCAAAGTAATACGAGTATGGCAGTAAAGTACGTACTTGTTACTTGGGTATGGTGATGGGGTATTTTAGTGTGTGGTGTTATCGCATCTGCTAAGGTTTAAACTATCAAATGTGTGTTAAAATATTTTATGTTAAAACGTTGTGTTAAGTTTACGATGGGTTTATCAACGTTTGGCTCATTCTTTTTTAATAATTTAGATTGACGGGAGAAACGAGAAGAGCCTAGTAAGCAACACGAATGGTAATATCATCATTCATTCATAATTTAAGAGCGACGCTCTTGTCGGTGGAGTTCTTTCCATGTACTTCTACACTCCGCCTTCTCCTTGACTTCCTGATACGACACTACATTTATCTTCTCCTTCACTTGGTTCATGTAACTTCTCCTAGGTCTACCTCTCTTCCTCCTCCCTTCTAATTTACCTTCCATTATTGTTCTAATGAAGTTGTCGTGTCGTATCAGATGTCCCAACATCTTACCTCTTCTGTTTTCTATTGTTTCCACTAATGTTCTTTTTTTTGTACCATCTTCAAAACTTCTTCATTGCTCTTCATTTCCTTCCAGCTAATTCTCTCCATTCTCCTCCAACACCACATTTCGAATGCCTCTAATCTTTCCCTATCCCTTTGAGTCATGGTCCTCATCACCACTACCTATATCATCAGCTATATAAACGTAAAGACTACAAGACACTACGAAAAAGAAAAAAAAAACATTGCGCTTAATTTTTTTTAAATAAAAAAATACGAGACGAGCAGGACATGCGTCTGATGGTAAGCAACATGCCTGCCACATAACAGCACAGTGACACGCAGCTATTGGAACATGTAGTGTCCAAATCATTACCTAGCACTGCACTACGCTCATCACCCAGAGATCTAAGATGTTATATCTCTAAGCCCTGTAATTTATCTGGAAACATTGTCCTTCAAACAGGATCACAGTAATGTTTTCAGTCAGGCGAGATGGTGGTCAAGTGCGAACCTATAATAGTTAAAAAAAAGATTACGATTACAGTCTAAACTCTCTCTTCCAATTCTTCTTTCATAAGAGTGGGGAACACAAATTAGGCTACTAATAAAATTTTTTTTTTTTTTTTGTACGTCAACAATTTCCATCCCAAAAGCATTTATTCTGGGTGAGCGCCGAGAGCGACATTACCGCGATCGCATCAAGCACTAATTAAAAGATCCACTCGACGGTCGAAAGAACCACTTATTTACGGTTCATTACCACCCTCGGAGTTAAATGGCGGCTTAGCTCTCTGGTCAAGACACGTCGCCACTTCAATAATACTTTAAGGATGCAAGGATTTTTTATGTATACCTATTTTTGTTCACACTTTACAAAATAAAAATATAATTTACTAGCCGGAGGTCGTGGAAACTATGGGCAGTCGGGGAGCTGATGCCAAGGATTTCATCCGAGAGATTGGGCGTCTTCTACGTAACAAAAATGGTGACTCCTGCTCTGGCTCGTTCCTGAGGTAGAGGATAGCTATCGCTATTCAACGAGGTAACGCAGCCAGCGTTTTGAGCACATTTGCACCAGGATCAATTCAGGGTGGGTTATTTTGTATAATGACATCATGGATTTGTATTTTGATATAGTTTTGATTGAAGCGTTGTGAAATAAATAATTATTTACTAGCAATGCCCCATAATTTTACCTGCGCAATTTTCTTTCGCGTTATTTTCCCGTGAAATAGCCTATCACGACCTGTATAATTATGTTATTCCAGACTATAATAAAACAAGTTTTTAGATTTCAATCCTATCCATTTAGATATTTCAAAGTGATTGAGTAGTAAAAACTATTCATTGAAGTAATGGCATTTACATGAAGTGGTTCGTCCAAGTTTCGTCATTATCGTTTCATTCGTTTGACAACAACGTTCACAAGGTCAGCTACAATTTATATTAAACCAATATCAAGGTAAGCCCCAAAGTAAGAGTATATTGTAACCTGTCGGTTTCCCTTTCTTAGAGCTTAGGTTTAAGTGAAACCAAAATAGAGAGAAATTCCCGTCCGCCCCATTTGCTCGATAAATCTCACATGCCCTCCATCATGTGAAAAGAAACCTTTACTTCATTACCATCCGGCGCTGAGGTCCGAGAATCAATACTTAATATCCACCTACGGTTCATCCGATACGCAGCCGGGCTTACTAACATTGCAGTAAGTGCGGTATGTAACATTTTGAGGATTATGGAAATGAACCATTTATATTGATATTTAGTTTTATTAAAAAAAAACGTGTTTTCCTTTTAATTTTGTATGTTTAAAACATAATAAAATAATAAGTAACTGATTTAACATTTCACTGCATTCTGGTTAAAAAAAAACTTTTCGGCAAGAAACTTAACATTTCACGTAAATGAGGAAAATTTTATAATAGTATTGCAAAATCATTATTTAGACTTTTAAATATCTATTATTTACAAATATAAGAAAATGCTTTAGTGCTTGACTTACCTAACTTAGTTCTTACCGATCGGGTAAATAGGCTTAAGCAAATACAAAATAGTTATTAATACTTGCATATTGCGGTGCATGTTTATAGTAATAATATTTTATAATTTACAGGAAGAAGTATTTTTTCATAACAATTTTAAATTATTACATAAAACAATATTAATCTTAAAGTTCACATATTCTGCTTTTCATTACAATTTTATGATTAGCTAAGTTTAACAATATCTAAATCAAAAGTTTTTTTTTTTGAAAAAAATAATATAAACGAATAGTTTTAAGTACCAAATAATTATATTTTTGGATTAGCATTATGAAAATCTTGTTTATTTTCATGCGACATTGGCAGTTGCCAAGGTCTTACTTTTTTACAGCGCTTAAAATAGTCATCATTATGTAGTTTATGTGTTAGATATATTTCATATAATTATCATATAAATCAAACATAATATGACTGTTTTATAAGAACGCAACTTACTGCATTATTATGAATCACGGTAGTACAATATTCGGCGGATCGTCTTCATCCCTCCGCAGTAATATTTTATGTTTCGACCCTCCCTGGACAGATTAATACTTAATACGCCGCCCTGAAAGGATTCTGATGAGAAAATATATCTTTACAAAATTGGGTTCTGGTCTGAGTTTTGATTGCCGTTTTTGTGGCTTCGGAAAAAGTAAGTTTGTTTGATAAATATGTATTGATGAGCCGTTTAATCGAAATCGAAAATCGTAATATACAAGTAGTAATGGGAAAACATCACTGTGTTCCGATTTGGAGGAAAATGTTTCCAGTGAAATTACAAGACATAGAGTTAAAACTTTTTATATCTCTGTGTGACGAGCGTACGGCATTTCTAGGTTATGATATTTATGGGCTCTTTATCTTTCAATAGATGCGTGTCACTGTGATGTTGTAGACACTAGCATGTTGCTAACCATCAGGTGCATGTTCTGCTCGTCTCATCTCATTTGATACTCATTTCATGGTTGATTTTCTAAGAACACGAATGAAGAGGTGTAAATCTAGTTATGGGATAAGAATTACCAAGTCACTACGCCAGTTCATCATGATTATAGTGAACAAAATATGTTTTAAAGTTTACGTTAGCTTATGCTCTTCACTCTTCGATCCAGGTGATTGAGGTTAACACGTGGTCTTAAAACCGCTTCTCGGCGTGAAGAGCGAGCCAACAGGAGAGCCTGTTAATTCTATCTACACGTGGCACAGCCATCAGACGACAGAGCTGTGAGCAATTTATGAATCTGGTATAGAGGTGAACGCCGGAGGCAATTTCAGTTTCCGGAGAGTATTAGTGAAGCTGAATTTAGCCTACGCAGAATACTACTAATAAAATGTTATAAGCTAGCAGCAGGCATATTTGGATCTTTGTTGCCCACACGTCATAACGTATGAACGGATTGAGTAGAAAAACACAGTTAAATTATAGTCTGAAAGAACATACTCATCATCAACAGCCCACTAAATGTTCCCAATGCTGAGACTCGGACCTTCTCTCGCAAGGAGAGAGTTAAGGCCATAACCCACCACACCGGCCCAGTGCGGGTTGGCGGATGACACATGACTTCGAAAGGTTCTAGGTACATGTCGGTTTCCGCACGATGTTTTCCTTCACCGTTTTTAAGTTAGCGGCATTACGCACATGACTTTGAAAAGACAGTGGTGCGTGTGGGGTTTGAACCCGGGGGCTCCGGATCGGTAGGCGCCGCTCTCCCGACTAGACCAGCCGTAACTTAAAGAACATATTGGTTACATTTTATTCCAGGGAAATAACTAGACGAGAACGAAAACTACGACGGCGAAACCACGGGGCACTGCTAGTTATTATCATAATCGTAATCAATTTATACATAACACTTGTTATAATTGTTATATAACATAGGTTTGTAACAGATGTTGATAGTTTTGAACTTGACCGCTATTTGGCCTGATGATAAGTGACAATGTGCGTTTACCATGGAATGTGCTCATCTAGAAGAAACGGATTTATGCCCGGGCTACACGAGACACGAGGCTAGGTTTTCAAGCTAGCTGTCGCTAGCTAGCTAGCAAGCAAGCTAGCTAGTCAAGTTGCAAGCACACAATAAGCTAGCAAGCTACTAGTCCAAGATTCCAAAGCCGCTAGAGTCCATATCTCAAAATTGGCCGTCTAATCAAGTTAGCGGGTAAGCATGTGTTCTTAGTGCGTACTTTACTAACTCTACTCAATGGTACAAATTTCGTTCATCAGAAAATACGTAACGTCTGGCGGCCCCGGGATCTTACTCTATAGTACTTCTAGACAAAACTAGCTTCATGTAGACAAAACTAGCGTTGCGTAGCGTTGTTTACGCGAAGCTAGAAGAGAAGTACTAGCTTCATATCCTAGTTTGAAAAACTAGCCTCGTGTCGCTTGGGCATTAGTGTCGATTAAAAATACCACGGTTGTAATCATCGGGGAATACGCATTAAGGCAACATATTTCATAGTCTAGATGTGCCTGTCACAAAAGTAAAATCAAAACTGATCGTTAGAGTCTTTGAAACACTAATTACGAAGCGATTTGACTGGCCTCGTGGCTTAGTGGGTAGTAACTCTGCCTGCGAGGCCGAGGGTCGTGGGTTCGATTCCCACCCTGTGCAAATATTTTGTGTGATGAATTCAAATGTTTGCACTGTGTCTGAGTGGTTCTATGTATAATAAGTATGTATTTACAATTATATAAGTATTATATCAGCTATCTGGCCGCCATATTACAAGCTTTGCATAGTTTGGGGTCAGATGGTGGTGTGTGTGAATTTTCCACCAATATTTATTTATTTATTTATATTGCTTTTTCGAGCTACGCTTTTTCTTTCGCTTTTTTATAAGAATACCATTTGCGGGTTCAGCTCACAAAAATATCATTGACTCTCCGACTATTTGTTTAGGGCATGGGTACGATAATAAATAAAGAGGAAAATGTGTACCCAAATATAGGTCGTCGTAATTTAGTGACCATTTCCTTCACTTCTTGGCAGATACAACAAAATAATTATCGACATTTAGTTGAACTAGCATTAAACGCTCCACAGACGAGTCCTAAAATCAGAGGAAATGACGTAAAAGTAGTGGGGAGGAGCCTATATCGCTCACATATGATTGGTGATTTATGGTGCGATGTAGGGTCCTCCCCACTACTTTTACATCATTTCCTCTGATTTCAGGGCTCGTGTGTAGAGGGTTTTAGTTTCACCCGTGGTACATTAAGTATACATATCTGTATATAGCGTTTAGCAATCAAGGATTACGTACTTGTACCTAAATTTCCTACAGTGCCTGTGAAAGAATTTTCGAAACCGAAGTGGCCTAGTTTTGACTGATTATTATGATGACCTTAGGCTGGTTGTTGATAGAGGTATTTTGAAGTAAAAACTGTTTTAGTCGCACCACACACAGAATTGTCGTGGACTGTAAAGAAGTGTGTCACGCTCAGAAATGAAAGACATGTTCGGGGGACCTCAGGACCTAATGCATTTCTAGATGGCCAAACTTACAATACTAATCTAGAAATCTAGATGGCCATGATTAGAAGACTTATTTAGACGACCATTTTGTAGATGTATTCCAGACTAGCAGCTTCCTCCGGTTTCACCCGCGTAGTTTCCAAAGTGAACTATCAAATTCTGAGTTATAAGTTTTCACTTTTGTCGGCAGATCCTATGACTACCATTTTTTAACTCCCGACCAAAAAAGGGGTGTTATAAGTTTGACGTCGATGTCTGTCTGTCTGTTTGTCTGGCTGTCTGTCTGTCTGTATGTGTGTCTGTCTATGGCGTCGTAGAGCTCAAACGGATTTGCTGATTTTGATGCGGTTTTTTTATTTGAACGTTAATATCCGTGCAAATATTCTTAGTTATGTTTGGTTAATATCGATTCAAGATGGCCGCCTCCACAAAATGGTGGATAAAATATTTCTTCACAACCTACCTTAATATGGGTATCAAATGAAAGTGCTTGACTAATAAAATACTGTACATAATAAAAAAAAAACAAATCCAAGATGGCCGCCACCACAAAATAGCGAATCATATATTTTTTTTCACTACTACCTCAATATGGGTATCAAACGATAGGGCTTGACTAGTAGAATAGTTTGCTCTATGACAAATTTCAAATCCAAGATGGCCGCTGCCACAAAATGGCGAAATACATTTCTTTTTCACAACTCCCTTAATTTGGGTATCAAATGAAAGGGATTGACTAGTAGAATATTGTACAAATAACAAATCCGAGGTAGTTGGGGGTTAATCAATTTTTTTTATTTTGTTCTTGTTTGGTGACGCGACCCTTGAGTTTTGACTCTGCCAACGCAGTCAGTGTATTGATTTTAATCCACGGCTGTCCTCATTCTCCGACTCTCGCCAGCTTCGTTTTATACCGCGGTAATCTGATCACTGCTTCCAATTCTCTCAGCTATTGCGTGAATGTTTGTGATTTTGCGTGGATTGATAAGGATTTTCCCTAAGATTTTTTCTTTTTGGGGCTTATTTTTGTCTCGAGTTTCCTGATCCCGTTGTTTTGCTAAGGTTTATTGGATCGGAAAGAAATAATGGGTTAATATGAAGCGTGAAAGGTGAATTGCTGTGGATTTATTGGCTGTATGTCATTTTTACTGCAAAGTTACAGGTGCGATGTTAACAAATATTGTGTTTTAATTTATTTATTCTCGAATAAATTTAAGCAAAGTCTTAATTCTAAATAAAATAAGTCAAATACCTAAGACAAGACGAGCATGACATGTGCCTGATGGTAAGCAACATGCTTGCTACATAACAGCACAGTGACACGTAGCTATTGGAACATGAAGAGTCCAAATCATTACCTAGCACTGCACTGCGCTCGTCATCCAGAGATCTAAGATGTTATATCTCTAAGCCCTGTAATTTCTACGTAAACATTGTTCTTCAGACCGGTAGAAAAACTGGCAAAGGTGTGGTACTTCCCCAGTAGGTACTTAGGTACTCCTAAAACTTTCCCTTCTGTTGCTCAATCACGTCGGAATGTCTTAACGGGCCGGGTTGTTATTTAAAACACACGTTTTGGTCTGGAATATCACATAGGCTACTTAGAGGAGAATACCGGGAACAGGTGCGCAGGTAAGCCGCTGGTTGCTGGTAGTTTATCATAAAAATACCAATTTTTGAAACTTACATGTTTTAATTAATTATGCTATTGAATCTCTGTCACGCCCTTGACATATGTTTTGTGGTTACGCCAAAATCACATCTACAGTAATAACGTTTCAATAAGCACATATATACAAGTAACACATAATATATAAAAATCCATTGATTGCCACTTCTAGGATAAAATATACATTAAAACTAAAAACGATGAAGATAAAGTGCTCACAATTTTTGCGTGTGCGTTTAAGGTGCTTATAAGAGTGACGTTAATGGTAAGATTGTACGATAAAGTGACGCCACAATCCCTCACTCTAGAAGTTTTATAATCTAAGTCTATGTCGATATTTAATAATACGATAAAACAAAATATGCGCGTCTTATTTTCTCATAATCTTTCTGATGGGGAAGCTAACTCAAATTTTGTCAAGAAATATTTTTTAAGTAAATCAACAAGAACAAAATTAAAAAATTTGATTAACCCCCGACTACCTCAGATTTCTTATCTGTACAATAACAACTAGCCAAGCCCTTTCATTTGATACCCATATTAAGGGAGTTGTGAAAAAAGAAATGTATTTCGCCATTTTGTGGAAGCGGCCATCTTGGATTTGAAATTTGTCATAGTGTAATGTATTCTACTGGTCAAGCCTTTTCGTTTGATACCCATATTGAGCTAGTAGTGAAACACATAATATTATTCGCCATTTTGTGGTGGCGGCCATCTTGGATTTTGGCAACGCATTTCAAGCAACCTTTCTTATCACAAACGTGGAGTAAATCTCTTCGTTCGCGTTTTGTCGCCCTTTGTTTAATTCATATTAAGTTAGAAAGTGAAGAAATATTGAGTCCGCCATTTTGTGGCGGCGGCCATCTTAAATCGATATTAACCAAACATAGCTAAGAACATCCGCACGGATACCAACTTTCAAATAAAAGAAACCGCATCGAAATCGGTCCACCCGATTTGCTCTACGGTGCCACAGACATACACACACACAGACAGACAGACATCGACGTCAAACTTATAACACCCCTTTTTTGGTCGGGGATTATTGTGCACATTATACACATGACTATTGTATTGTAGTGTAATATGGTGTAGAATTAATAAAGCATTAATTCGTTATGTTGTATTGTTCTTTTGTCTCATTATATTAATACACATAAACAAAGTATCTTCCCATGTCAGCTTCCGGCACTATATCCACTGCAGTTGTCACTGCGACCTCGATCCGTCGCTCGCAAATATTATTTCTCGTGAATAGATAGCTTTAGGCTGAAAAAAGATTTAAAATATCGCTTTCAATACCGTTGCTGGATTATAAAAGCAATTTAACAAGGTTTATTAATACTACAGGATTAAATACAGAGGTTTTTGTTTAAAGTCGTTTTGGAAAATATTTGAAATAGTTTTTGATCTGTGATGGAACAATCTGTATAAATTATTATTTTATTCAATTCAATTCAATTCAATTTATTTATTCGAACCATTATTTCAAAAGAACACTTGGTAACGTCACTTACAATAAAATTATATAGTACATAAATAATTTGTGTACATAATAAAATAATACTAAAGAATAATGTCAATTAAAAAATAATCAGCTGTAAAGGGGCCTTGTCATTTAGGTGCAGCTGTAAAAAGGCTTTGTCATGGTGAAAAAACAAATTATCCAAATAATGAATACATACAGTACTTAAACAAATTTACATTAATGTTTAGTATTATTCTACTTTACTCGATAGTTCTAATTTTTGAGTTTTTTTTTTCCATTTAATAAGAAATAGATAAAGACGAGGCTTCATTACATTTTAAACAAAATAAATCTTATAACATAAAATCATAAAGGTAGTTTTTATTTCTTTTTTTTATTTAAAAATTAATGTGTAATTGAAAGTTAACGCGATGTTAGTTTGTTTGAAATACAACTAGTGTTCTGATCAGCACTGACTTTGTCCTGATATTTTATAAATTAGACTACTAGCTGTACCACCCGAAAAATAAGCCAAGTCTGCTTCGTTGATACTAAATATAAATAAAAAATTCACATTGTGATGCAAATTTGATTACGCATAAAATGCAGTCAAGTGGCTTCCTCATTCGCCTTCGCTCTGAATGTTGTCTTGATGCGGATTATATATCATTGTAATTCATTTCAGCTCGACATATTCCTTTTCCAAATATTGCTGTCCTTTACAAAATCATCTACAGTGTAATATGCTTTGCTCATTAGGTAGTTTTTTATTTCTTTTTTTTTATTTAAAAGTGTAATTTAAAGTTAACGCGATGTTAGTTTGTTTGAAATGTTCGATCTGACTTTGTCCTTATTTTTAGACTACTAGCTGTACCCTGCCACGCTTCGTTGTAGCACATTGTGATGCAAAAATTAGATAAAAACAATACTTGATGCGGATTATACATCATTCTAACATTTCAGCTCGATCGGTGCAGAACTTTTTGAGTTTTTGAAGCGTACACAAACCAACATAACGTTTTTATATATAGAGATTAACTAGCTGACCCGGTGAGCTTTATTCCATCTAATAAGAAATGAATAAGCAGATTTAGGGCTTTCAGACCTATATTTTAACAAAATAAATCTTAAAACATAAAATCATAAAGATTGGAACAGCCGTTCTAGAATTATGAATGGTCTTAAGAACACATTTTTATGTCTATAAATTTGAAAAATGGTTATTTAGTTTAGGTGAAATTAATGTACGTAGGGCTAAAACACACAGGCAACCTATACAGTTAATGTAGTGGCAGGACCCGAATATCCGTGGGTAGGACTTTTTTGCAAGTTTTTCATAGTGAATGATTTTACAACATTGCCAGTTATTCATTTATGAAATTTACCTTAGCTCCCTTAGCGTTGATTAGTTAAGGGCTAACTAGTGTTAAATGAGAACAATTATATCTGCGAGTGGCAAGCAGAATACAGCACTTGGCAGTTATCTAGCCTCTTTGTTTTCAGTGTTGTTATAAGTTAGCATGAATACCCAGCATATTAAAAGAAATAACTATAAAATTACTGATAAGATAAGTCAACAATTATAAATTAAAACTTGTTTACTAAATAGCACTAGCGCTGCATAATCGTATGTCACCTGAAAGTACTGCAATAGAAATGACGACAAGTCCTGCAATTATATTAAAATAGCGGCCCGGCTTTGCACGGGTGCAATGTTGATACTAAATATAAATAAAAAATTCAATACGTTTCGTTTTGAGTAGTCACATAAGTTTCAGTTTTTTGTGATGGATACTTTTTTGGCGCGACGGACGCACGCAATGTGTTGATTGATGGAACGAAACGTGCTTCACATCAATGATGGCGACAGCGGTTTGTTTGTCAATGCCATCAAAATTTAACAAAATTCTCCATAATCCGAATTTTGTGGACATAATTATGTTGTCGACTCAAATCATTATTTTTTTATGTTTTCTAAAGTTTCGGTTAAGTCTACCGTACCGTACGTGATTATTTGATATAAAGACAGTATTGAAATGTTTATCCTTCTATACTAATATTATAAAGCTGAAGAGTTTGTTTGTTTGAACTCTAGGATCTCGAGAAGTACTGGTCCGAATTGAAAGATTATTTTTCTATTAGGTAGCCCATTTATCAAGGAAGGCTACAGGCTATAGAACATAAAGCTACTATTAATAGAAGGGGAGCATGAATCTAGAATATAACAAAAACGGGAAAAAAATATTTCTTTTTGAGAGTTTTTGTAGCGTGCTTTGACATGACAGCATGTGTCTAAGATTGCGTCAACTTCAACTTCATTTTTTTTTTGGGTTTCATTCGGTAATGTCACAGTAATTTCGCCAATGTCCAAGATTGCGTAATCATATATATAAAAATGTTATGTTGGTTAGTGTACGCTTCAAAAACTCAAAAAGTTCTGCACCGATCGAGCTGAAATTTTACAATGATGTATAATCCGCATCAAGGATTGTTTTTATCTAATTTTTGCATCACAATGTGCTACAGCGAAGCGGGGCAGGATACAGCTAGTTGAATATAAATCTTTGGTTTTCAAATTTGTTTCTAAATCTGAGTTGGTACGGAAAATTTCCGACAGGTGGCGTAGCAGGTAGCTGAAGAGGTTTTTTGTTTGAAAGCGATATTCTCAGGAATGACTGAAGTGATTTCAGCCATTATTTCACCGTTAGATATGTACGGGATCCCGATGAGCGCTATTTATGTACCAAGGGCAAAGCCGGGGTGGACATCTAGTAGTAATATATGTACTAATTTCAATTTAGATATTTTTAGTTTAACTTACTTTATGTTCATTCAAAGCGGGATGGGCAAGTCCATTTTAAGAGTACGAAATTATTAGAAAATGTATTTACCATTGGATAACCCATTCAATATCAAGTTAATTTTATTATGAAACCAGTTTCTTAAACGGAATATTTGATATAGCTCTACCATACAAACTGTACGCGCAACGCATAGAGAATACGACAGTGTGATGTCACGTTTCTGTAGTGATTTGTATGAAGCGTTTTTAAGAGAGTCCAAAATCGTGATTTTAAAATCGTGGCATCACGGGAAGTTTTTTAGGATAATAAAGTAATTCTTTCACGTATGTTTCAGTTATAGAGTAGCCATTTGAGTGCACATTAAATCAAAAATGAGGTTACAAGCCTATTTTGCACGTTATTTAGCAAGTCACGTAACGTGACTTGCTAAATTTCACTTCTCAAGAACTAACACGTCCGGCCCTTCTGCCTAACTTAATCGCTATGGCTAAACCATAAAACGAATTTCAAGTGAAACGAAAACTGAGAGCAATATCAAATCCAAGACAGTTTTAGTTAGGCGGCACGGCAGACCCTCCGGTCTGCTCAGCCGCTCCTCCGACGGCGCGCCGCTGCATTGGCATGTCGGTTTCCGCGACCAAAAAATAAACTACGAGGCTACAGAAGATTCACTTCAAAATTTACCGCCATCTCGCCTGATGTTAAGCGACGATGCGGTCTACGATGGAGCGTGTTTACCTAGAAGAAACCGATTCACTCTCGATTCAGACACCAAGAGTATAACTATCGGGAAAAACTCACTCAGGCAACTCATTCCATAGCCTAGACGTTCTTATCACAAACGTACAGTCAAACCTCTTTGTCCGTGTCTTTGGAATATCCACTGAGACGGTGCCGCTTCTTTGAGTTACGAGAAGTGCGATAGAAAAAAGGGCAAGGTGGTATAAGATCATGCAGATCAGTTGCATACTCTCCGAAGTGTATCCGATAAAAACCGATAAGCTAGCATAACATACTTAATTCCTTCCATTAACGTACCCCATTATACCACAGTACAGTTAGTTCCCGCATCCCTTCCCCGGCAGAGTCAGTCGCCAATCAAACGCAAACTCGCAGGTCTGGGGGCCCATTCTCGTAAATCACAGCTGATATGGCTCGTTACACATACGCTCGATATTTATGCTCCTGAACGGTTAAGCGAGCATGACACCGCAAGCTAAGATTAGCTAGGTACATCTGTGACACGAAGCGTTAATTTTTTTGTATGATTTATGTTTAATTCCACAAAGTATTATAAAAATATAATTTAAATTAATTTTAAGCGTGTACAATTATACTATTCTACTAATATTATAAATGTCAATGTCTAGATGTTTGATATTTGGATATTTGTTGCTTATTCACATCGTAACATATTTTATAAACTTTTGTGGCATATGATTAGATAGATTATAGTTTGAAAGAACACGTCGGCTATTTATCCCGGCAAAATAATGGGAATGACGGCAAAGGAAACAACGCAGGTAAAACCGCGAGGCGCTGGTAGTAATAAACATATCGCAAATATTTTTCTAATTTTAAAACTTGATCTCATTAAAACGCACACATGTAAAGTAAAAAATACCCTTGCATAGCAGTGGGACAACTGAGATGAAAAAATTAAAAAATCTACATATGGATATTGTAACACAAACAATTGACTACTTAACTGAATTAGTTCTCCAACTTTAACATATAACAATTTATATATTTATTAAAAACACCTAAATGTATGGTATTATTACAGTTTTGTTTATTATTTATATTTTTTTAAGAAATCGATAATTTTGTCATTTGATAAATGCTTGCAATATTACTGAACGCGCCAAAATATCTATTATGTATTTTGAAAACACTTCGTGGATTGAATTATTATTTAGCTATTTCTTTCATTCAGTTTTTTTCTTAGCTGTCTAAATAGGTTTTATAATTAGCTATATGTAGGTGAAGTATTGAAAGAAAAGCATCGTAGCCTCGAATCTCCATAGTTCAGTTAACTGGCTTAGCTTGCAGTACGGCATCTGCTTTTTCGTACTCTACATCACTGTATAGAGCACTTAGCCCGATTGCCTTGGGTTACTTATTTTTCATCGAGTTATTTTTTACTAAGGTAGGTTTTACTTGTTACTTTCTTTTGGGGATATATTTTGTTCGCATGATGTCAAAATCTACATATATTATGTATGGTTTTGTACAGAAGTTGGTTCATTATTGAGTTTCGCATTCTCACATTTCCCTGGCATCCAGTGAGTAACGGATGTGAGGGTGCAAACAGTAGCAATAGGCAAGAATTACTATTGCGCCGGTTTGAAAGCTATATATATATTTAACATTTACACGTCAACTAATAAAAAATAAAAACAAACGAAAGCGTATACAAATTGCATACGTTTTCAAAGTGAAATGATCGAGCCCGACTTAAGTTTCAGCAGTGTTCAAATTCAGCAACGCCGAACATGTAGTAAGAACCGTAAGCTGGCCTGGTGGCTTAGTTCTTAGTGAGTATGCCTGCTAAGCTGTGGGTCGTGGGTTTGATCCCCACCTAGTCCAAATATCCTCTCCCAGCCCAAGCTCACATAGTATAAGATTTGCTTAGTTTGGGGCTAGAATGGTGTTGTGTGTGAAATTTCCACCAATTTGTATTAGAGCTTATACTTCGCTTTCAGAAAGTTACGGTACCCTAGGAGTGTGATTCACAATCATGAGGTAGTAGGTTCTGGTTACGCCTGCACCTCTGAGTATATATTTAAGTGCAGATTTATAAGTTTGTTATGTCCGCTGGTTTTTTACGCCGAAGAAAAACAACGCGTGAAAACCGGCATGTTTCACAATCCTTCTAGGTCATGCATCATCCGCCACATCGCACTAGGCTAGCGTTGTGGATTATGACCGTGACTCCCTCGTTATAAAGAAGGCCCCAAGTCTCAGTGGACATTTAGTGAGCTGCTAATGCTTATGCTGCACATGGAATCTCTGGATGCCACGATAATATCGATTCTGAATGTATTGATTACTTATCGGTAAGTCCAATCTATAGTAGATGGCATCGTTATTTAACATCAGGCGAGACGGTCTAGTGTTACCCCCATTTTAGTTCAAAGAATAATAATAACACTATACGTAGAACTCGTTGGTCAACTTATGGGAAATCAATATTAATCTAAATAAACGTTTTTTTATATTTTATTTTCATTGTACGCAAAATAATGAAATTTCTTGATAGTGATATAACTACATTTTAACCGTGAAACAGCGCTAAGTGATGTCCATTACCAGCGCACTAGAGTAGAAACTTAGTAGTGTCCATACACTTCAATATTCATTTACGTTCAAATGCACGAGAGCACTCTAAGCGAGGCTCATTGTTCTAATTGTAAGTCACATTGCAGTGCAATCAGGGTAAGTGGGGTCACACTATATGCGGTTACTTGAATACAGCTTGACTTCACTTACCCCGCTCGTTGATGTAACTTAACCTGTTGTATAGTTAGTACAAGATAGTACAGTACAAGATACAAACGCAATACATGGCAACTCTTCTACGTTCCTGTACATAAAATACTTATCAAATTTACTATTCAGGTATTTTTTCCTTTCATAGATATAAGTTTGTACTATACCGTTTGTACTGCACCGCCATTTGTGGTGCTAGCTCATAAGTGTTTCACTTTAATATTTCTGTAATTGTGTCACAATAAAGAGTTATCTGTCTATCTATAGGTACATAAACACAACCTAAAACACAACAAAAATTGGCAGTCATAAAAACTGCCGATAGAAATGAAATCTCAGAATTTGATAGCTTACTTTGGAAAATATACGGGTGAAACTGTAGGGCTTGGAAACTGTAGGGCGTGATCATGAGCATGGTCATGATACCGAGTTTACCCGAAGATTTCTTATTATTCCCGATTGTGACGCAAAATCTGTCTGTGGTACGCCAAAAGAACTTTTCTTCATATACTACACCTAGATTGCAGTCGCTGCCGGTAGCGGATCCGGGTCCCAGCTACCGGTGGTTAGGCTGCAGAGTGAAGCACCTCCTGACGATACGTACTTTATTGATGATGACCGCCTTCTGCATATGACTCATAATCTTGCTGTTTAGCGAAAATGTTAGAAATTGGTGCCTACCTATTACGTTGTCCATCCACCGAATATCCATTCGCAAATCGGCAGCGCAACGAGTAGCAAACGACGTCTGAACATTCGATGGAGTGATGATATAGATAAATTACTCTTTATTGGCACACCGAAAAAATTGAAACACAGAAAAAAGGAAGAACAAATTTTAAAATAGTGCAGTGTAAAAACAGTGGGCAGTCTTATAGCTGATAGCGATCTCTTCCAGTCAACCTTAGGATATACGAGTACGTTAGGGCGCAAGCAGTGACTGGAGAAGAAAAGCATAAGGCTGAGTGATGTACGAGTATCATGGTAGTCCATGCGAGGCAGTGGGCAAGGGTAGGTCGATCATGATGAGGCACATATTTATGTGATTTGGTTAGTGTTAAGACATTTGGCGTTTTGGAAACGGAAGCTTATATCATTTTCAAAAACCGTTCCTAACACATGGTCGACGTGAATTCTGGCAGAGAAGAGAAGCGAGAGCGCGGACGTATGTAATGTGTATGATGGCTAAAATTTCGAAAATTATAAATTGATCATTGCACGGCGAAACACCAAAATGCTTGCTCTTTTTATAACAATGATAGATTTGTTTTTGATCAAACCTCGCCTCTCACGATGTTAAGCTACGAAAGAGAGTGTTCTTGTCTAGAAGGCAGCCATATATCATTTTTATGAAAACATTTGAGAAAATGTGCAAATGATTTGATAGTTTGATACCATCTTACCATTTTTGTGTCGGACTACTTGTACCTCAAAAACTAAACATCGTTTAATAGCTGACATGCTATAGACTCGAACAAGAAGATTCAAATCCATGTTCGTAATAAGAACGTCTAGGCTGTGGAATACGTTGCTAATGAGAGTTCTTCTCGGTGATTACGATCTTGATGTATACAACTTGAGAGTGAATCGGTTTCGTGTAGATGAGCACGTTTTATTGCGGTTTCTATCTTCGCAATATCAAGCGAGTTGGTGGTCAAGTCTCTCATCTTTTCTACTTAATCTAATAACGCGTCGCATTGTTTGTCTGCGATGAACTCCTAAACTACTTTATCGATTTTAATCAGATTTCTACACCGTGTGCAGTTTGATCCAACTTTATAGGTAGAATTGTTTTTTTTTTTAATAAAAAGTGACGAGACGAGTAGCACATGTGTCTGATGGTAAGCAACATGCCTGCCACATAACAGCACAGTGACCCGCAGCTATTGGAACATGAAGAGTCCAAATCATTACCTAGCACTGCACTGCGCTCATCACCCAGATATCTAAGATGTTAAATCTCTAAGCCCTGTGATTTCTCTGGAAACATTGCCCTTCAAACTGTGGAATAAATGGCAAAGGTGTGGTACTTCCCCAGGCGGACTCTGCTCTCTTTTATTTCAATTAATAGTCTTTGTATGACAATATATATGAATGACGTGTAAAGCGTGACTATGTTTATTTTGTATATGTCGGAAATGGCCGCTAGTTCAAAAAAAAATTATTATGTGTGAACAGACATAATATCATAAGTTTTCCACAAATATTGTTAAAAATCTAATTTCATGGATGTGCACTAGAAAAGAATCGCGTCAAAAGAAACTATTATTTGTGACGTACATCCGGAAAGGAGCCTCTTTCCCTATTTCCTACTGGGAACGAGTTGGGAATAAAATAATGCCATTTGGGTACAAAGGTTGAAAGGACCACTGGAGCAGCGTACATCTGCTTGAGTGCAAGAAAAGGCAATCTTGTGATAAGAAGCACAATGTACAATACTCTACACTATACATACACTAGATATTAAGTTATTGTTGAGGTGTTTGTAGTTTACTGGTGTGGTGTACAATAAATAAATAAATATTGGTGGACAATTTTATTCATACACAGCACCATCTGACCCCAAACCAAGTAAAGCTTGTAATATGGCGGCCAGATAGCTGACATAATACTTGTACAGTTGTAAATACATACTTATTATTTATAGAAACATATTTAAAATATATATGAACATATATGAAACATATATTATATACTTATTATACATAGAAACACCCAGGCACAGTACAAATATTTGAATTCATCACACAAATATTTGCACTGGGTGGGGATCGAACCCACGACTCTCGGCTTCGCAGGCAGAGTTACTACCCATTGAGCCACAAGGCCAGTCAATAATAAAGAGTTTCTGTCTGTCTGTCTGTCTGTACAATTTGTGCATCCTAACTTGACTTATCAAGTAAGTACAAGAGGTGTTCAAAAGGTAAATTTTATTTGTGAATTAGACATGTAGATGTTAAGATCAAGATTACGATTCTATAAATGAAAAAATATTGAGGAACAATTCACACACACCACCATCTGACCCCAAACTAAGCATAGCTTGTAATATGGCGGCCAGATAGCTGATATAATACTTATATAGTTGTAAATACATACTTTTTATACATAGAAACAGCCAGACACAGTACAAATATTTGAATTCATCACATCATATTTGCACTATTATGGGATTACAGTTAAGCGCAATCTCGCCTGACCAGCCCCACTACCGCCGAACTAAATCGGCTATTGCTTTGCTATTGTTGTCTCTACCATTTCAAGCGAAAAGATACAAGAGGGCAATATCAAAGCTAAGACAGTTTTAGTGAGGTAGTATAGAAGCGTGCTCACCGAAAAGGATCCCATTCACTCTCATGTCGCATCAAAATTTGTAATACACTGGAAGCGTTCCGTGGCTTCACCCGCTTGGTTTCCGATCCGTAATTTCCCGGAAAAATAGCTTATGTGTTATTCCAGACCATTATATCAATGTACCAAATTCATTCAAATGGTAGATTAGTCGATTTTGCGAGAAAGAAACAAACATACATTCTTACAAACTTTTGTGTTTATAATGTTATAGTTGAAAATGGCTTCACCCGCTTAGTTTCCGATCCGTAATTTCCCGGAAAAATAGCTTATGTGTTATTCCAGACCATTATATCAATGTACCAAAATTCATTCAAATGGTAGATTAGTCGATTTTGCGTAAAAGAAACAAACATACATTTTTACAAACTTTCGTGTTTATCATGTTATAGTTGGAGATAGTAATATAGGATAGTAAGATAGGTTGTTATGCCGCAGCGACATGAGCATAGTTTTCCAAGCTAGTATAGCAAACTAGTGTTAGCAAGCTAGCAAGCTGGTACTTGTAGCTTCGTGTAGACAACGCTATGCAATGTTAGTTCTGTCTACACGAAGCTAAAGGCACTAGCTTGCTATCCAGCTTGAAAAACTAGCCTCATATCGCTCCACATTAGAGTTTATATTATTATTATGTTTTAATTTTTTTTATAGCATAGAGTGACGAGACGAGCAGGACATGTGCCTGATGGTAAGCATCATGCCTGCCAAATAACAGCACAGTGACACACAGCTATTGGAACAAGAAGAGTCCAAATCATTACCTAGCGCTGCACTGCGCTCGTCACCCAGAGATCTAAGATTTTATATCTCTAAAGCCCGCTGTAATTTTTCTGGAAACATTGCCCTTCAAACCGGAACACAGTAATGTTAGCACATTACTACCATAGAATAACTGGCAAAGTTGTGGTACTTCCCCAGGCGGACTCTGCCAAGAGTTCTACCACTACAAATTTATTTGTTAATTATTTGATTAATTTACTCTCCATCAATACATTCCACTGTACAAGTCATGTGAATCACGCAATATGGCGACTCGAGTTCCGAAACAGATGTGCATATTCATAAGTAATACGAGCGAATACTGTATATTCAATGTACGTACAGACATACAGCTATTACGGGGGTGTGTATAGACAGCGCACAGCCGGAGTTGTTCGAACAGACCCGCTAATTAATTACTATATGTATCTAAATGGCTCCTGGACGCCGACTAGTGAATTGTTGCCATGTACAACTGTGCCATACTTAACAATTAGACTCTATGTTTAGTTGAATTTCCTTGTATGTACTCGTATATACCTCTGATATACTAGCAGTGATCTGTGGTTTTACCCGCACAGTTCCCATTCTGGTCGTTTTTTCCGAAAAGAGAAACGTATGTGTTATTCCAGGCTATTATAATCTACTTGTGTTCCAAATTTCAACCCGATCCGCTCAGGCATTCTAACGTGGTTGAGCAACGAACATCCAAACTTTCGAATTTTTGGAACGAAGTTCCTTATCGCGCGTTGTGAAAGGGGGCTAGACGGAAAAAATCTTACGAAAAGTTGTCACGACACTTTTTGCTATTGTAAGCTGTGCGGCGTCGCATGTTTCTCTGTCTGTCTCTCTTATAGAAAGCAAGCCAGATATTTTCATTTCTATTTCGCATTGAACAGTGTGGGGTCGCGACGATTATTTTTGTTGAGTGTATACAGGTTTTTTGTAAATAATAAAAAATAATAATAATAATTCCTTCACTAATAAATCGAAAGGAACTTCGTTCCATCCGGGTGTCCCTTGACACCTCTCAAGTTTTTTTATGGGACAAAAAGTGGCCTATTTGTATCTCCGGACTGTAGTTTACAGTACTTGGATGAGCTTTGCTCGGTTATTTTAGATACATAGGGGAGAATCGGGCAAGACGGGGTACTTAACGTTTGATTGGAAATAAAACTGAAACGATTGTATGTATATACTCTGTTTAGTTACTATTATTTTCTCAATAACTACCCTACTGATCTTTTCAAAAAAATAATTACTTGAAAAATGATAGGCGGCCGGTTGGATTCGAACCCGGACCTACCATACTATGACCGCCCATCTTCCTACTGAGCTAATATACTGTCGCGCGCCGTTGCGAAATTTACCGTCGCATTCTAATCTTTATGTAACAGTTTTTCATTGTGTAAAAACGCTCATAAAGCAGCGTTTTTTTTAAATAAAACCTGACTAGATCGATTTATCGTCCCCGAAACCCTCTGTATACATAATTTCATGAAAATAGTTCGAGCCGATTCCGAGATTCAGATTCTATATATATAATATATAAAATTCTCGTGTCACAGTTTTCGTTGCCATACTCCTCCGAAACGGCTTGACCGATTTTGAGTGCTTATCCGGTATCTATGAGAATCGGCCAACATCTATTTTTCATCCCCCTAACATTTAGGGGTAGACCCCTAAATATATTTTAGGGGTAGACCCCTTTTTACTGGCAACCCCAGCCTAGTAAACAAGTGCGATAATATCTCATCACATTTTATTTAATTAATTGCTACAAATGCAGTGTTTTTCTCAAGAATACTTACAATATCAGGAGTGCATTTGGACCTTCAAACCAAATCAAACATTAGGATATTGGTGAGATGATAAACTGTTGCTATATTTCTCTATTTTCATACGGAACATCCACTTGTTTTGAGAATAATACCGTTAAAAACGTCTTTTGAACTGGACTTGTACTCAATTATAAGAAATTTCCGAAATATTTCATGACATTTATCTTCCAAACTACACGTAAATTTTATTATTACATCTGACTTTACAACTGTTTTGAATGATAATGAACAATGACAGTTTTTTGATGAATGACAACGACAATAACATGGAAGTTTGACATCTTGATACAGATTGATAGCAGGTTGACAACATAATTATATACTGATACAGATAAATAAGGATTTTGAAAATACGTACTGATAAGCTTACAAAGCAGATAAACAACACGAACTTAATACATATAACTAAGGAAATTATATAACCATAACCACAAACAAATAATCTAAGCATAAAGCCAGCCATACCTGACCGACCTTGCCTATAATATAATTATGGATTCAGAAAATATAACTTTTCGACCAATATTAAAATCGAGTTCTATGAGCAATTTATCGAGTTCTACATTATTTGAAAACACAATTTTAAGTCTACCCAGCAATACACTCAATGAGAGTTATACAGAATTAAATAAACAAATAGAGTTAATGTCCGTCAATCTGCAATCAGCTAACCAATAAATCGATAATTTATGCTTAGAAATTAACCGATTAAATAAGGAGAACGAAATTCTTAAGAAAACTGTGGATAGGTATAAAAAAGTAGGATATTCAGAAAGTCCCGTTCTGAATAGAAAGCGCAATATTGCTGCTAAAGATAGTCCAAAAGTGATGAGAAAACGTCTACGGGCTGTAAAGGTAAGTAAAGAGGCAAATAATCCACATACTGAAGAAGTACTATCTGACATCGAAACGCCCATTACACCTAAATCAACTACAACTCCAATACCAACAGAAAAATTGACACATATATTATCTCCAGAACCAGGGATAACTTGTGATGATGAAACACAAACTTCCACATCTGTTGGTGATAAGCGTAGTCCACAAACATATTGTAAGCTCAACACAAGTGTAAACAATGCAAATGTAGAAGAAAAAACTACAACAAACAATGCAACTACAGTTGGTACTTGTAATAAATCAACAATAGACAAACAGATGGCTCAAAAATCAAAACATGACAATGAATCTCCACAAACGCTAAAAAGCAATCAACAGAAAGGAAATTTGAAGTGTGAAATTAAGAAAAGTAAAGTACCAAATATAATTCTTGCTGATGATCAAGGAAAATACATTCAACAAACACTACAAAAGCTGTTAGGTGATGGATATGTGGTGAAATGTATATGGAAACCCGGAGCTCGGCTCAGTGACGTAATAAGCCAAACAGTTGCTGTGGAATACACTAAAAACGATTCTATAGTTTTATTAGCTGGCACTAACGATGCTATTCCATATGAATTTCAATCAACCTTGCATTCGTGGTTAAAATCAGTAAAATATGCAAATGTAATAATACCGGAGATACCGTTTAATAAGCATCTCCGAGAACAAAAACTGAACGGCGAGTTGGAATTTATATGTAATCGGTATGATAATGCAACATTTGTAAATATGTCGTACAGTAAATATCGACCAGCAAAACGTCAGTTTTGCATAAATGTATGTAGAAGTGTATTGAAAGAAATTTTGCACATTTCGTACAAGAATAACTTTATTGACTTTCAAAATAAAATTAATGACTTTAAAATATTTGCGAAAATACAAACATTGAACATTAGAGATAAGTACACAAACAGACAATGCCCATAATTTAAAAAATAAATGCGATACAGGTACTCAAACACGTTTCCATTCACTTCAAGTTGGTGATGAGATTGCCAATACCAATGAAACAAATCAGCTTTTTTCGTGACCAATGAGTTACACCTCTTTAATCAAAATATAGACGGATTGTTAAGTAAATCTGACTTGGTTACTACTAATTTGGACATTCTAGAAAATGAAAATATAAAGTTAGATATAATTTGTATCTCTGAACACAATATGAAGGATATCGACAAGAAGTGTATTAACATACCAAATTTCGATCTTGGCTCCTCTTATTGTAGAAAGACTAGACGCGGTGGTTCCTGTATATTAGTGCGTAATACTCACCGTTTTAAACAACTAAGGGAATTCAAAATATAATGTTGAAACAGTTTTTGAATGTTCTGGGATAGAACTGGTTGATCATAAAATCATTATTCTTTGTGTGTACAGACCACCACGAAACTTGAGACATCACTACAATACTTTCTTTGTGAACTTGAATGCTGTACTAGAAGAGCATGCCTTAAGCACTAAAAAGTTATCTTATGTGGTGACTTTAATATAGATATGTTAAAATCGAATAATTTAGTTGATGAATTTAAACAACTAGCTAGCAATTACAATTTAAAATTTATAGTAAACAAGCCTACCAGAGTAGTTAGTGGCAAATGTCTTGATAACATTCTGTGTAATATACGAAAATGTAAGGGCGTGTTCTTGAACTTGCTTTGTCTGATCACTCAGGTCAACTACTAACTTTTCCTATTAAACCGACTTACAATATTAAGCACTGGTACATTGAGAGACGTGACTACTGTCGAGATAATAGTAATAAATTTAAAGAATGCCTGAACTCCATCTCTTTTTCTAATATTTTTAACCAAAGTGACCTTAACGTAGCTTTCAATGACTTTCATGACGAATTAAAACTATTTCATGACATGTGTTTTCCCATACATAGAATAAAATTACCTCTCGACAAAAACCAAATGGCTTACAACTGGTATAAAAACTTGCTGTAAGAGGAAAAGAGTATTATTATGGCAATATCGCAAAATAGAACTCAGGAAAACAAACGTAATTTTAAAGATGTGTCATTTAGATTAAACCGCATTATTAAACTCACCCAGAAGTCACAAAATGATTATAACATAAAAATGCTACCAATAAATGTAAAGCAATGTGGAAGATAATTAATGGAACAAAACACAATATTCCAAAAGAGCCTATAAAGCTAAACATTGATGGTGAATTGATAAAAGAACCCAGTACAGTAGCAAGTCTTTTTAATGATTATTTTATTAATCAGGCATCAAAATCAACCAGGACTGCAAATTATCCGTTAAACGTAAATGCCAACGGATCACTATTTATGCCCCCACATTACCAGAAGACATTTATAAAATCATAATGGGGTTAAAAATACAAATAGTACAGGCTATGACGACATAAGTACCCAGGTCCTAAAAAGTGTAGCTGTTAATATATCACCGGTGCTAAGTTACATTTACGAATTTGTGTATTACAAATGGTGTCTTTCCTGAAAAGTTAAAAAGACAATAATTAAACCATTGTTTAAAAGTAAAGACAAAGATGACATAAATTGCTATAGACCGATAGCGTTAGTCCCTGTTTTGTCTAAAGTGTTTGAAAGGGTAATTTATAATAGTATTTATGATTATTTTGAACAAAAAAATCTATTCGCAAAAGAGCAAATTGGCTTTCGAAAGAAAAAAACTATTAACCTTGCAATATATAATTTTTTAACTACTGTAATGACAAGTTTGGATAAAAAAGTGCCTATTTGTGCTTTATACATGGACCTAACAAAGGCTTTCGACAATGTGGATCATGAAATGTTACTAACCAAATTGAATGCTTATGGTGTAAGAGGAAGTATAAATAATCTTGTTGAGTCTTATTTGACAAATCGACAGCAATCTACACAAATAAGCTATATTTGTCCAAAATTAAAGAAAGAAGTTAAACATAACTCAAAATATGAAATTACTAAGTGTGGTGTTCCACAAGGCAGTGTTCTTGGGCCACTACTATTTATCATATATATCAATGATCTTCCTAAGGCCACTAAAAATTCTATGGTTCTGTTTGCAGACGACAGCACTATATTATTCACTGGCAAGGATAGTGATTGCATACAAAACAATATAAACGACACCCTTAATAGCATTATAAATTGGTTAACTCTAAATAATCTGAAATTAAATCTATGTAAAACAAAAATAATGTTATTCAGAAATAGAATTCAGAAATTGAGTAATCTTGACATTCGTTATTCTGGAAATATAATTGACACTGTGGATATCACAAAGTTTTTAGGTTTGACTGTAGATTGCTGCTTAAATTGGAAGCATCATGTTGAAAACGTGAGGGCAAAATTAAGCAAATATTCATACGGGCTCTATTTACTTTCAAAAACTGTAAACCAGTCTACTATGCTGACAGCGTATAATGGATATATCTCATCGCTACTTAGGTATGGAATTATGTTTTGGGGCAATAGCCCAAACAAATTAACTATATTTAGAGCTCAAAAAAAGTGTGTAAGGGCCATCTGCAAAATAAAACGAAGAGAAAGTTGCAAACCTTATTTTAAAAGTCTGAAAATTTTAACAGTACCTTGTCTCTATATATATGAGTGTGCTATGTTTGTACGCAATAACCTAGACTTATTTGAAAGTTTCAAAAGTGCTCGAAATTATTATAAACTCAACGAACCCAAAAGAAATACCACTTTACTTGCTAATAGCGCACTATGCATGGCGCCAATGATTTATAATCACCTTCCAAAAGAGTTGGTTACACTAGAGGGAAATAATAAATTCAGGTATAATTTGAAGTGTATTTTATTAGAAAAATCATACTACTCAATTCGTGAGTATTTATCAGATAAATTTTAACATTTACTATTTTCAACTAAATTGACAAAGTATATTATTGTAATAATTAATTGACATTTTTATTTTCTTCTATTGGTACGTTTATTACATTTATGTATCGAATTAATCAAATATTGAAATTGACATTGATGTATTCATTTTGTATTTCATTTGTTTAATTTGTGACGAACCGACTTTGTAATTTTGTTGTGTCTAAGATAATATCATAATAGTGTGACTAACATTTTAACGATGGGTTTGACTGTGTATGGTTAGTTTTATGCCGCTTCCGCTAAACAAACATTGACATAATTGTGATTTGTGAAATATTTAGTAAAATATTATTTTAAATTCTTAATTTAATATAAACCAAAAGTTATTATCTTAATTTTCCAATTTCTTTGTTAATATTATTTGACTATTTTTTGTATTTTATATTGTAATTTGATTGATTTGTTGAAGTGTTGTAGTTTCAGTTATTTTTTTCCATTTGTTGTGTTTTTGCATGCCGAAAGGCAGTGTATGGCGAACTGCTTCTTGTAACCATTCCATCTGTAAATGTACCCATGCTACGCAAATAAATAATTACTTTACTTTACTTTACTACTTTACTTTATTATTTTATTTTTTAGACAAAATTTTTAATTTCTATTTTTTTTATGATACAACATACAAAAATACATACAATCCTCAATTTTCACCCTTCTACGATCAACCCTTATTTTATTAGGAAATTATTTATATGGCAAAACAACGTTTGCCGGGTCAGCTAGTATATATACATATTTATATACCTACAAGAATTGAATGAATTAATGAATGAATGAAAATTCTTTATTGTTCACACCATAAAAGATACATAAAATTTTAGAAAACCGTAAAATCTAGTGAGACAACTAGCGGCCTTATCGCTAAAAGCGATTTCTTCCAGGCAACCTTCGGATGGACAGAAATATTTTAAACATAAAGCGTGGTACGCAACAATTACTATTTATGTATATAATAAGACTATAAGATAGACGTAAATTCTAATAGTGTTAAATACGAATTGCTCGTTTAACATGACAATGTACCTGAAACTAAGCTGCACGCAGCTATTTCAAGAGTCCAAATCATATTTTTGCACTGCTCTGCGCTCGACACCCTAAGTTATAAATAGACTAGTAGATCCCCGCAGTCTTACCCAGGTAGTTCCCGTTCATGTTATTTTCACGGGATACAAAGTAGCCTACATTATCCTATTTCTACATTCCTACTTTCTTCCACATTATCTAACACACAGATAATCTAACCGTTATCTAAATTTTAGCCCGAACCATTTTGTGTTACGATGTACTTGAGCAACAAGCATTCAAGTATTTAAATATCTGTGCAACAAAACATTGACATTTAAATTATAACTAAGATATCTGTTCCTGTAGTTTCACCGGATACATTGCCCATCAAACCGGAAGCAGTATTAACGTGTGATACTTTCTACTTCCCAGGCCGACTCTATAAAGAGTCTCACCGTTAGTAAGTATTATTTGTCTCCTCTTCAGATTATATTTTCGGGAGAACTTATAGCTACGCGTGAAATAATATATGTATTGTGGTATTCATTCGTTTGCGATTAAGCCCGCATTGGGGCAGCATTCACGTATCTCTATTATCTTTTAATATATTGCATTCATTATTCATTGCTGAATGATATCGTATTGGCTGTGTAACCGAAGATTACCTATTTGTTGTTTATGTACGTAATTACAATCGGGCCAATATTTTCAATAACGAATATTCAAGTGCCAGTATAAATTTACCTGATAAAATGCTGCAACTCTGCGTAATTGCAGACCTAATAATACTGGATTTATTTGTTATACGTGGTTTTGTCGCTTACTTAACTACATGAAAATGAAATTCATTCGATTTTATTAGCTAATTTAAATTTTGAATGTAGCTTTATTTCTTAGGTATATAGTTTAATAATTTATAGACTTCAATTGTGTAAATATATATACAAATAAATAAATATTAGGGGGGCATGTCACACACAACACCATCTGTCCCCAAACTAAGCAAAGCCTGTACTAATGCAGCCAGATTCATCACACAAATATTTACACTAGATGGGAATCAAACTCATGACCATCGGCTTCGCCGGCGGACTTTTATTTTCATAGTATAGAGTGACAAGACAAACAGGGCATGTGCCTGATGGTAAACAAAATGTCTGCCTCATAACAACACAGTGACACGCAGCTATCGGTACATGAAGAGTCCAAATCATTACCTAGCACTGCACTCCGCTCGTCACCCAGAGATCTAAGATATTATATCTCTAAGCCCTGTAGTTTCTCTGGAAACATTGCCCTTCAAACCGGAACACAATAATGTTTGCATATTACTGCTTGGCGGTAGAATAACTGGCAAAGATGTGTAGTGAGTGGTACTTCCCCTGGCGGACTCTGCCAAGAGTCCTACCACTACTAAAAACTTACGTACCAACTAAGACAAGAGGCCAGCCAATATAAATTTTATGTAAAAAACAGTAATTTTCACAAGCATTTACTGAAAAGCTATTTAATGTTTTATAATTAGAAATGGACACCTCAACATTATATTATGCCTTTAAAACGAGCAATTCTTATAGGTATTTATATTTATGTGTATACAATATATAATTTGAATCTCGGAAACGGCTTGAACGATTTTCATGAAATTTTGTATACAGGAGGTTTCGGAAACGGTAAATCGATCTAGTCAGGTTTTATTAAAAACAACGCCGTTTTTAGACAATAAAAAACTGTTACATAAGCATAAGAATGCGACGGTAAATTTCGCGACGTCGCGCGACAGTATTTTAGCTCAGTCGGGAAATTGGGCGGTCATAACATGGTAGGTCCGGGTTCGAATCCAGCCGACCGCCTTTCTTTTTTCAAGTACATTTTTTTTTGAGAAAATCTGTATGTTTCTAAGTAACCGAGCAAAGCTCGGTCACCCAGGTACTTTTATTTATGTGAAATGGATTTTAGATTATAAACTAACTTTTAACTCACCATAGATTTATAATCTCACGAGCTTTGTTATAAATTGGCTGTATTTACTATTGTACGCCGGCTTACACACTTTTATAGGTATCAAATCTTAGTGACAAAATCCAATTTCGTTTTCCACAAAACACCTCACCTTTTCCAAGACAATCTGAGGCACATCCTGCACCGTCCACTTAAAGCGTCAATTCCTTTTTGCCCCATGAATTATGTCGGGGGACCGGGAGACTCCATTAATTCCCGTCATTGTCCCCCTAGACCCCCTTTACGGACCCTTGAGGTACTAGAGACCCTGATGAATCAATTATACGGGCAAAATAACAGAATTCAAGTAGTATTGAACGGTTGATACGACTTTAATGGGCTAATAGAGGTTAAGTACTGTTAGGTAAGAGTAAGGTTATTAGTAGGTAGTTTAAATAGGGTTATGTTTATCACACATTTTTTAAGAATGTCTTACTGTTTATTTTACATAGCTAGTTAGAGTAAGGTCATTAGGTCGATAAAGTAGCACTTTAAATAGATAGATACTCATTATTGACACACAAACTAAAAAAAGAAACAGAGAAAAAATAATAATACATTTCAAAGTAGAGCGACAGTGGGGTGGCTTTGTCGCTAAAAGCGATCTCTTCCAGGCAATTATAGGAGCGATCTCTTCCAGGCAATTTTAGGAGCGATTTTTTCCAGGCAATTTTAGGAGCCATCTCTTCCAGGCAATTTTAGGAGCAATCTCTTCCAGGCAATTTTAGGAGCGATCTCTTCCAGGCAATTTTAGGAGCGATCTCTTCCAGGCAATTTTAGGATGGAATGTAATGTTATTTAAAAAAAAGGTTATCGAACGTCTTTGTCTCATTTGTTTTTGTGAGAAATACTTTATATTTAAATTACCGTTAGGTAAAGGTTATGTCATTAGTAGTAGTTTAAATAGGCAGTGTTCGACATCTTTTAATAGTTGATGTGATGTTCCGAAGATTCGAACGAATAGGTTTGATTCCAAATTTTTTCCTACTTCGAAGCCGTGGAATACGTCACCTGAATGGGGTTTTCCGAAAGGTTACAGTCTTGTTTTACAATAGGGCTCGTGGCTTTCATTCTTTAACCGTGATAAAATACCAATCTGGCTAAATGCGGGTTAACCGCAAAATGCATCTTTTTGTATCAGTGTTCTCATGATGTTTGTATTCTCTCCCTATTAAGACAACTGAAATGTAAAACTTAAGATTCCCAAATATTAACAAAAACAACATGTTTTGGTATGAAAATTAACGTGGTTGTTTAACACATTTTAAGCAAATTTACGGGTAACTCAGATGTCAGTCAAGTTTGGCTTAAGCTTAGTAGCTTCTGGCGGCCTTTTTCTGGAGAGTCCACGCGCGTGACTACTGTTGGTATGACACTGAACCTTTAATTAAGTTGAACTAGACTGTCTGTATACAGGGTTACAGGTAATCATAGCCTGCATCCATATAAGAGCGTGTTTGGTATATTTAAACAAAAAACTATTGATTTACAACTTTTGTTAAAATCAAATCATATAAAAAAACTTGCTGTCCACTTTAGCACTATTTATCTCTGTTTGCGGCACTGCAAACATTGAGCGTTAAAAAATACGCGCCCTCTTGTTCCTAAGAGTTTGATATTTTTAGATCTGGCAAAACACATCTTTATTTTGTATGGGGAAAAATATATACCTATATTTAATTGGATAACGGGACACTCACGTATATACGGTCGGTCAATCCGACTCGAGTTTCGGCCGCGTCCGGCGGCCTTTTTCAAAACGAGTGCACACGCGCGGTGGCTGCCCGTTTGGCACTGCTTCCGCCGGACGCGGCCGAAACTCGAGTCGGATTGACCGACCGTATATACGTGAGTGTCCCGTTATCCAATTAAATATGTGTAACAACCACGTTAATTTTAATAATATATACCTACTTACGATTTTTTGAAAACTGTAGAACAAAAGTTTACATAAGTATTTTAAGTGTTTAACATGTCCAGAATTTACAAGATGCATGCTGATTTTGCCAATAACCCTGTATATCACACATGAGTTGTCCGTGAATAAATTTAAAAATAACGACATGCATCAACAACTTTGAAATTACACAAACTAAAGCAAAACTTGAATCACTCGTGAAACTTCTAGAAGAATAAATATTGGGAACGCAGATTTGACTCGGAATCACCTCAGAATAGAATAAAATAAATTCGATACTCAAAGTATTTGTCTGAAAACTTCAACTCATAAAAGTTTATTTGGAAACTTGTTGTGAATCTCCTTTAACGGTTCTAAGCAATTTTACTCTAGATATGGGTAGTAAAGGCGTCGTCTGTTCGGAAAATTTATTTCATTTGCCGCCATTTTAAATTAGCTCGTATTACTACTGATGTCATTGCACTCGTAAATGAATGTTCTAAATTTTATATATTACGTGTTTTTAACTAGTAGTGATCAAAATTCGACCATAAAACAACATAAATCTTTTTTCAATTGGACTACAGAAACAATACATGTAACATTATATGCGTTTGTTTTAAATATATGATAGCATGTTTCATGATTTTTATTTATTTTTAATATAATGTATCTATATATTTCTTTCAAAATATATTATTTATTTATTCAATGAGCACATAGAATAGAATGTAATAAATACATATTGTAACATTAGAGTAAGTAGACTGTATTACATTCCAAACTATGTGGCTCTAGAAACAATTGTTGTTAAAATACAGTGGTATTTGGTAAATAAGAATAGAATGTAATAAATACATATTGTAACATTAGAGTAAGTAGACTGTATTACATTCCAAACTGTGTGGCTCTAGAAACAATTGTTGTTAAAATACAGTGGTATTTGGTAAATAATTATATTAAACATATAAAAAATTAGACCAACAGATCTGAACTTAAAACTAACATGCTTCAAAACAGTAGGTAAATGAGATAGTTCATAAACATTATGAAACCACTGACTAGACACATTTCAAATTAAAAAGAAAGAAAGAAAACTTTACAAAACACAATAAAGGTTCCTCCATTAAGATAAAATGTGTTAGCAAACATTATAAAACAAACTCAGAATAATACTGACAGTTAGCACAACAGGTTTATTGGTTTAGATTAAGGTGTAAAATTTCTTTGATTTTCCTCTGAATAAAATTAAATATTCAGAGGAAAATCATTTATCATTATGCAATTTGCCTTTATATAGGGTTATTGGTAATCAGCTTGCAACCTTTTCATTACATACGTAAAGTACATTAAATATATCAATTTTTGTTCTGCAGGATTAATTCGTATACTACTTTTACTATACAAAATAAAAATTAAATAAAAACTACTCGTATTTTCGTAAATATTGCGCAATTTCCGTAAAAAAGGGTTCAAAGTTTTTTGCTTTACGATAGACAAGGAGAAATTCGATTATTGATGGCGGCACACCTGTCCATTACAGCTTAGAGGTACATCGTTTTTAAGTGAATGTGAAGTACCTATCCGCTACATTCACTCCAAAAACGAGATTTTTACTTGCAAAAAGAAAAACAGATTAAACAAGCAATTAAGCAGAAAATAAAAAAAACATTAACGTAATAACCCTACAATCTTTATTTATAAAATGTTATGTTGGTTTGTGTACGCTTCAAAAACTCAAAAAGTTCTGCACCGATCGAGCTGAAATTTTACAATGATATATAATCCACATCAAGGATTGTTTTTGTCTAATTTTCGCATCACAATGTGCCACAGCGAAGCGTGGCAGGGTACAGCTAGTATTAAATATAGTCTTATTGATCATACTATTTTAATATTTTTTTCGAGGCGTAGGATATAACTCTTTACAAAACCTTCACGTTTACATCTCCAACAAGAGTTTATCAGTCATTTCTGAAGTTTTAAAGCTAATCTTGTTTATAACAGATAACGTTTGAGAAATTCCACGATTATTTTTCCAACTTTCTGTATCCTAACAAGGTTTATGCGTAGCTACAAAAAGAACATAAAAACTTTGGAACTGTGATGTTCTCTGAAGAAAATTCCGTTGTTTATTAAGCCTTGTTTAAATTCAAGTTTGGGTGTTTGCATACAGGGTTACGCATTTTTTATTGACTTTTAAAAAGTAGAAGATTCTCGATTCCATTTTATTTTTTTGCATCCTACAATTTACGATGGCTCCGCCACGTGTTTCTATTTAAATTTTATCAAAATCGGTCTAGCGATTTTTGATATTTAAACCGAAAACTAAAATTTACTTACATTTTTTTTACCTGGACTACTTATTTGAGAATTACACAACAATCATGAAATTAAGTCGAGTGTCTGAGTTTAATCATAAATTAAAGTCGGTTTTGTGTGATGTTAAGCGACGATGTGATCTACGATGGAGCATGTTTACATAGAGTAACTTAATACACCCTTAACTTGGAGTCACCAAGACTGTAATTATTGGGAAACTCCCAATCAGGCAATCCGTTCTACAGCCTTTTTATTAAGTAAGTGGAGTAAACCCATTAAACGATGTCGTTATTTCGAGCTCCAAGTATTCTGCTAAAATTATACACATCAATGAGTAGATCAGTTACATACTCTCCGAAATATATAATGTGTAAATTGGCTTTACCAAATAAATGGATTTGAATATATCTGCTGAATTACCCATTTTAGGGCGATGTTTGAGACTTTGAATTTATTGTGTATGTATGTATATCTGTATCCGTATATATATATATAGTATACTATGCATTTGTATGTATGTTTGTGTAATGTATATAACGAGTAGTATTTATGTAGGTATATAAGTGTTGCATAATATTATGTACATAAGTTTTGGTATTATAAGTGTTTGTAAGTGTGTGTAATTATGAATGTTTCTGTTAAACAAGTGTTTGCTGTAGATTGTTAAGTATGTGTTAGTTGTGTTTTTTCTTCCAATCTTTAAATAAGTTAAGGGCCACTTTTGTACAGCTTATATTCTTTTTCCGTACAAGGTTGCCTGGAAGAGATTGCTTTAAGCAATAAGGCCGCCAATTAAGAGTCTCACCCATTAGTTACTAAGTTAATGTTTCTGTTGTTTTTTATTTAATCTGTGTGGTCTTTTAATAAAGAGTTTATTATTATTATTATTATTATTTGAAGTAAAGTTCTAATATCGTAATCGCTAAAACTCACTCAAACAACGCACTCCACAGTATAAACGTAAAAATACAGCATTTGCATAATTTATTGAAAATACATGTATAATTTTGATACACAGACACAGCCACACACAGAACGAATTTGTAATCACCACACAAATTTATTATATTTTATGTCCTAGGTTGCCTGAACCTGTGGTTCAAGGGCAAACTGATTACCATGGGTCCCACGAAACCAGTCAAATTAAGAAGACATGCGTTTTGTCAAGTTTATGTGAAATTTGAATAACGTAGTCTGCAAAGGTTGAGAAGATGTATTAGTTTTAAGGCTGTTCAACATTTTACTGAGTACAGACTGTTAACTAGTCCTTTACTAAGTAACTTGCTTGTGTCAATTTTTAGCACATATTTTAACATTCTTTATTAAGGGCGTGTGGGCCGTAATTTTGATTTTTTAAAACAACTTTAAGACCTTTAAAATAGTGTATTAAGCTCTGAAAAAAATATATGTAATAGTTAAGGATCTAATCTAGTGTAATTCGCAGTCAGTAACACGATTTAATGAATTTTACTTGATAGAAAAAAATCCCAAAGTTACCCCTTTCCAAAAAGTTATTTCAAGTTTATGACTAAACTAATGAATTTTTTTACAAAATTTTTGTACTCAACGAAAGCCACTAAAAAGTTATAGATGCATTCGCAGAGTTTGACTTGATAAAAAGTATCAGTTATTCACTATGTTTTAATATCTACCATATATATAGCGCGCCGTTCGGCAAGCCTGATCAGTCGCGTTTCGGCGCTCACGGACGACGGGCCTGTGCTTGATTTTGCAATTTTGACAACCGATAAATTTTAAATATTACGATCATAGTGCCACAGTATAACAATATCAGTAGGTATTACTAGTGAAGCACGCTATGATCTTGATTTTTGATACCGTTTTCATTGGAATTGCAAATAGACGCTGATACTAATTAGTACGCCGTTTATTTTATGTTGTAGACCAGAAGGTAGTCTCAAAAAACTGACGTCGATACCACATCAGTAAAAAATTCAATGCGGATGCAATGGAAAATAGATAAGTATCTAATAGTATCTAATAAGTAATCAGAGATCAGGATAAGGAAATAATGAGAGGGGAGAAATCTCCTGCGTAAATCCCCAAGTTAGGTATCAGTTATGATACCTAACTTGCATTTAGATGCCATTTAGGTAAATTCTTTGGTAGTAAGGTACTTAGTACTTAGAAGAAAAGTCCTCACATACAGATTTTACCACTTTGGAAGAGACTTTCGCGCAAACTATTCAGTTTAGAAAAATGTTAGGAACTTCAATACAATTTTGAACACCTTTCCATAGATACACGTATGGTTTTGTTAGAATTTTTATTTTTATACTTTTCCAAGTTTGTGACACCACCAAAATTTATTGTTTTTTTTTTTGTATGAAAATGTTAATATTGTTCATAGAAATTTAGACATTCGACCAAATTTGATAAGAAGCCTTTTAGGCAGTAAAATTACTCGTAGAATTTAACTCTGCACTAAATTTCCGATTCGTATTTTTATATAGGTAAGGTTTAGAATCATTTCCTGAGCATAAAATCACAAAATAATAACAAATCCAGGTTGAGCTTCAAGCGCCAGCTCGAAAAAACGGTTTTGGCTGATATTCTGAAAAAGTTATAAAGCCTATTGTTATTGTAGAAAATAAAATTTCCCATCTAGTGTTGCCAGTAAACTTTATTTTCGAACTTACCGATTACGATTTATTATGTCAAATTTGATGATAACAATGTAAAAATAATAAGATGTAAATTCTGTTCCCAGTAGCATAAACATGTCCCTTTTTACCGGAATGGAAGAAGGGTTATGTTTTTCGCGCGTATCTTTTATGTTTGTAAATCTTTTTTCCACATATCTTCCAAACGGCTGGATGGATTTTGGTAACAAAGATATTCTAAGACTAGTCTGACTCGCCAAAGTGTCCCTAGATAGTAGGTAATATTTTTTACGTGTAGATTTTTTTGTAGTCGGGGTTTTTAAATTAAAGTTTTCTATCATATTGCTCGTTGCTCCAATAAACAGCACCGTTCATCATCATGACTAAAGAGTTGAACGAAGAGTTTGGTCTCCACTTTTGTAATAAGAACAACTAAGCTGTGAAACGCATTGCCAGAGTGGGTTTTTGTAGAAGGTTCGAACCTTGGGGTTACGAGGTACACTGTGCTTGTTTCTATTAGAGAAACAAGTTCCATCGTAGACCACATCATTTACATCCACTATTATCGGCATCATCGCAATCGTATCATTAAATGGGTTATAAATCGTAAACGGTAAGTTTTACAAAAAAGATTACTAGCAACAAAAGATGCAAAATTTTATTTTCTACAATTATTGTCAAAATATATAGTTTCCAAAATATCGTCTAAAATAGTTTTTTTCAATTGGCGTTTGAAGCTCTTCCTGGATCTGTGAGCATTTTGTAATTTTATGCTCAGTAAGTGATCTTTACCTCATAGAAAAAAAATGGATTAGAAATTTATTGCAAAGTTGACCAAAAAACCTTCTATTTTTACTGGCCTTTCATTACGTTTCAGCACATTTTTTTTAATTTTTGACGAACTTGTGAATTATTAGGAAACATTTTAAAAAGATGAATGAAATTGGAAAAGCCGTTCTCAACTTATAGTGTGACCAAAAAGAAAAGGTTGAGTTTTGTATATCTACGAGTATAGATAAATTTAATATTTCTTCGTTTCACTTCACAATTTACAAAATTGTTATTACTAGTATAAACAGTATAAACAAATCTTGAACAAAAAATGAGTTTAAATTACACAGTCCAATATTTTAATGTTATTTCTGCACTGTGGCACCGATTCAGCGGTCGGTGACGGTCGCGAGAACAAGACAGCGTTAAATCCCTAATTTGACAGAACTACCTAGCCTTAACAGTGACTAAATTCATGCCATTGAACTAATTTTAATCCTACAAATATTCTAAATTTGAATGTTTAGACAGTTGTTGTTCAAGTCAGATCGCCTGAACGGAATGCTTTGAAATTCGGAATTTAAGAATAGTACCTGGTTGACCGAGCTTTTCTCGGTTTGAATGCGTTTATAAAGGGCTCTAAGTAAAAGATTTTCTCAGAAAAATAATAAAAAAAAGACAAAGCACGAGAGTAATCATCAGGATTCGAACCGGCGCCTGTTGACTCCGAGGGCGAGCATGTCCCGTCTGAGCCATTTAATAAATAAACAATATAATAAATAAATAAGTATTTGTGGACAATTACCACACAACACCATCTGACCCCAAACTAAGCAAAGCTTGTAATATGGTGACCAGATAGCTGATATAATACTTACATAGTTGTAAATACATACTTATTTTACATAGAAACACCCAGACACAGTGCAAAATATTTGAATTTATCACACAAATATTTGCACTGGTTGGGAATCGAACCCACGACCCTCGGCTTCGCAGGCAGAGTTACTACCCACTAAGCTACGAGGCCAGTCAGACTTGAAGAACAGCGGCGAAATAAGTTATCGTATTCTAATGACACTGTAGGAGTTTTTCATAGTCTAAAAACGCGCATAAATAATGTTTTTAAAAACTAAAACCTAGCTAGATCGATTTATCGTCCCCGAAACCCCCTGTATACATAATTTCATGAAAATCGTTCGAGCCGTTTCCGAGATTCAGATTCAATATATATATACCTATATACCTACAAGAATTGGTCGTTTAAAGTTATATTTATAATAAGATAGTCTAGAATAACATAAATATGTAACCTAGATTTTACCGTAGAATTGGAACGGGAACTACGTGAGTTGAACTGCGGGACGCTGATGATGATGATATTAGAAAGTTTCCGAAAGTTTGGCTATTTTAGTATGAAAACTAACGTGGTTATTACTCATTTTACATAAATACACGGGTAATACGTGAGTCATTATACGTGAGTTACCCGTGTATTTATGTAAAAAGTTTGGATATTTGTTGCTCAATCACATCAAAACGGCTAAAACCTGGACCAATGTATGGTGCATCCGTTGGGGAGTTCGACAGTTTGAGACAGAGAGAGACTCGTGAAATTTATAACACCCTGTCGGTTTTGCGTCGGGGGTTACAAAAACGATATAAACTTTCTAGGTTAACCAATACTATAATGTAAAATTGTTTTTTTTTTTTAACTTTTATAGGTTTACACTTTACCCCCATCTCGCCTGATATTAAGCGACGATGCGGTCTACGATGGAGCGTGTTTACCTAGAAGAAACCGATTCACTCTCAATTTGAAGACACAAAGATTGTAACCATCGGGGAAAACCTACTCAGGCCACGTATTCTACAGCCTAGACGTTCTTATCACAAAAGTAGAGTCAAATCTCTTCGTTCGTGTTTTTGGAACATAAACCATGAAACGATGTCGCTTTTCCGAGTTACAAGCATTCCGATAGAAAAAACAATATAACGGTGGTGTTTTACGCAATATTATGGCTAAAGGCAATCTTCGGTTAAATAATAAAAAAACAATCGAAACCTTCAAGGTAAATATCATAGACCATGTAGCTTAGTAGTTGTATCAACATGCGGTGCAAACATAAACCAATTTCCAAAAAAGTTGTCATAATAAAAAAAATAACCGAGCAAAACATTTTCAAAACTTTACTGAAACGAAAAAATGCCAAAAACATTTATTTCACTTCGAGAATCATAAACCATTGTTGAAATGTACGGCATTTACCGAGCCTCCATTTCGCATGTTTAAAATGTCGGTTTACTGCGACTCCGAATCAGGAGGGTCGTTTTTTTAACACCGTCTTCTCCCTAGGGAGAGGGGAACGATCTAGAATAATTTATGAAATCCCTGATACGAGGGACATGCCGAAAGGTACACAAAAATTAGACGAGATGTGCCTAAAGGTGCAAAGGTACTTCAAGTTTAAACAATTCATGTAATGCAAGGAATAAATTCGCTCTTTTATCAAGTAGTTGCTATCATTGGATGGATCGGCTGAGTAACAGCTAGGACCTCTAGAATGCGAGCATGAGATTTGCAAAAAGGCTCATAAATACAAACAACCTTGTTTGAAAAAACTTCAAGTATTGAACATCACCCCAAAGTTGCTAACTTATCATTTTTAAAGTGAAGCTTTTATTACATCGCCTTAGACTCTTTCGTCCATTGCATGTCGCGTGACGGTCGGCGGCGGAGTAGGGCTAAAATGAAAGACGCTCGACAGAGCAGCCGAGACCAATATGGCGGCGCTACTCGTTATTTAAATTATTTAACTTACTCAAATTGAATATTTTTCCAAAAAAATTACAACACGAAGTTTAATGACATAAATGATATTTTTAATAGTGACAAAATATCTTTCAAAAGAAATATGTCAAAAATAGTGTAATATTTCCAGTATTTTTCTATATGCACAATGCATATGTAAAGTTATTTTCATGCTTAACATGATAAGGGATACGCACTTACAAACACACACACACACACACAAACACACACACCCCCTCACACACAATGTTACACGGATTGATAAATGCACGCAGTGCTCGTATTTTTGCTGTTTCTATGTGGTTTGTTGTTTTTATTTTATTTTCATTCATATTATCGTTAAAATCTATTTTTTTTAAACTACACAGTAATCTTGTATCAGTATGTTCACATAATGTAAATCCGTTATTGGCCGTAAGATAGTTTGTAAGTTAATGAATATCTGTTTTTAAGGGCTGTGGATGTTGTATAAATAAATAAAATAAATTTACTTTAATGTCTACAATGCCAAAAAATCATTTTGTTGTGGTTTCATAAAACCACAATTTTTTTTATTGGATGCATTTTAGAGAGTGTGCAATTTATCTGCATCTAATGACGCCACATTGACCTTTTTCTGTCGAACTGATTGTAACTTGAAAAATCGATATTGTTTCGTGATAGATGTTCCAAAGACTCGAGCATGAATGGACTGCATTTTCATAATAAAAACGTCTAGGCTGTAAAATGCGTTATATGAGTGGGTGTATCCCGATGGTTACAATAACTGGCAAAGGTATAATACTTCCCAAGGGGGACTCGAACAACAACTGACCATGACGTATTTTTCAGACGTATTTTTGCTATTAAATTCCTGTTTTGTTTTCACTACAGGTAAAAGTTTACTAAAACAATAATGACACAAAATTCTTATCTATTTCTACAAGAGACAAATTTGAATTTACTGCACCAACGCTGACAGACCATTATTTGTCAAATTTGCATACAGTCTTTTGAAATCTGGCACGACATTCAGTTAAACGGCTGTGAGAGTGGAGCAATTCGTGTTGCCATTATTTTGCTAAACATACCTTTTCTTGAATAGCTTTTTTGTACTGGCAAGACTGCGCAAGATCCACCTAGGTAATTATTCTACACAATTAATTCCAAAAACTTTGACTTTAAACTCCTTATTACGATAACTTCGTGGAAGGAAGAGTTCGGACTGGAGACGAACAGTCTGCCCAGTTTTACCCGTGGTGCACCTACATGTATAATGGCTAATAGCACTCAGAAATTACCTACAATTCCAAGGATGAAAGAATTTTCTTAATCTCTTAATTTTTTTTCTTTTTTCTTCTTTCTAATTTCTTAATTCTTAAAATTGGTCCAGTAGTCTCTGAGATTAGCGCGTTCAAACATAAATATTCTTCAGCTATATAATGTTACTAGCGGTCCGCCCCGGTTGCACCCGTTGTACATAATGATTCATAAGCATACAAGGATTACGTACGAATTCGGTGAACGGTGAAAGTATTTTTTGAAATCGGTCCAGCAGTTCACTGACTTGTGTTTATCTTCTCGGCATTTTGTGCATAATATATAATAAATATCTAATAATATATACAATACATATAAATGTATACATATTTATTGCAAATTAATTATGTAGTCTTAATCATTTATATTTAATAAAATTAGTACGTATATTTATTTATATTGTTAATTGCACCACAACCCAAATTTTAACAAATTTAGATTCCTCATGAATCAAAAGGTTATCTGGAAGACATCTATCTGCTTTTAGCGATAAAATCGCCTTTTGTGCCCATTATGTTTTTTATTTTATGTGTTACTTGTTGTCCACTTTATTTGTGTGCCAATAAAATGTTTAATATTGTATTGTAGTTCCTGAGAAGTATCGATACACTTTCATTTTATTACATGAATGATTCTGCATAATTTGCGTCATTACTTAGTATCAATCAATAATCAATGAAATACTTCGATCTGATGCTATCCACTTGTCAAAAAGTGTAAAAAAGTGGCCGTCTCTGTTTACGTCTTGTCTTGTCTTTTTATATTTTGTTATTCTTGTGACGGAACCCCTGTCTAAAACATTCGCACTCGAGACTGAGGAAAACATTTTCCTTTTAGATGTAATTTCCTCAAAAATGAATCGTACTAAACATCGTGTTAAACAACGGGAAATACATATTAATCACGAAGTGATTCATTCCAAACTTTTGGCCGAAACTTAGGGTGCTCGCACACGGCAGTTTTTGCAGCGATGCAAGGAGTAGCGCGTTTCGTAAACGCAAAATGATCGTACATTCATCATGACACTCTTTTAAAGAATTTTATGGGGCTTCGAAACCAGCTCTAAATTTCATTTCTTCATATCTTAAAAACCGTGTACAAATAGTTGATGTTGACGGTGTGCAATCAAATGAGTCGCCTATAAGAATGGGTGTACTACAAGGTTCCATACTTAGACCTTTCTTGTTTCTTACGTTACATACGTTAATGATCTACCTGTTATGATAAAGAAACATAAAAATATAGAAATAGTTATGTTCGCCGATGATATGACTTCTATTCAAAATTAAGAGAGGAATAAACGATTTCACAGAAATAAACGTACTTTTGAACATTGCGTTTGGACATTGCGGTTTGCGACAAGGTTTGATGCAAATAATCTAGTACTTAATCCAACTAAAACTGAAGGTCCAACCAAAAGGATATATGGAAGAGATCGCTATTAGTGATAAGATCGCCGATCGATAATTTTAAGTAAATCGCTGTTTTTCTGTATTGTTTTGTGGTGTAATAAAGTGATTTTGTATTGTAATGTATAAAGCTCACAATCTGCAATGTAATGTGCGGTAAACATGATATAAGAATGTAGGATGAACTTATCGAACCTGTACAATCTACTCGTTTTCTGGGTATATCAGTAGGTTCAAAGCTTCAATGGGGTCCTCACAATAGAGAGACTAGCTGATCGAATTAGTTCAGCTGCCCACGCAGATCGTCAAATTATAAAAATATCTGACGTTGCAACAGCTAGGCTTGTTCATTTTGGCTACTCTCACAGTATTATGTCTTACGGGATCTTATCATGGGGTTCGGCTGCGAACAGAAACTCTGTTTTCATATTGCATAACAGAGCAATCCGTGGTCTATATAATTTATCAGCTAGAGAATCAGTACGGGAGGTGTTCAACACTATTAACATATTAACAGTCCCTTCATTGTATATTTATGAATGTATAATGTATGTAAGAAAAAATCGAAGTCGTCTGCAGAAATTAACTGATCCGAATCCAAAAGCGCACCATAAACACAAAATTGTATTTCCTAAGTGCAGACTTCAGAAAACAAATAACTCTTTCAAATGTAATGGTATTCGCTTCTATAATGCAATCCCTGTACATGTGGAAGGTCTCAATGAAACCAAGTTTAAAAAAGCTACCTATTGAGCAAGGCATATTATAATATAGACGACTTTGTTAAAGATGGTAACGTTTGGAAGAGAAATGATTACGAAATTAGAATCTTGTAATAAGGTAAAATAACAGATTTATCAGACTTTTGTTGTTACATTGTTTGTACTTACGTAGTATCTGTATACTGTGTATTGATTATTTGTTATGTTGTCTTCGACAAAGCCTTTTTACAGCTGCATGTAATTGACAAGGCCCCTTTACAGCTGCTTTATTCTTTTTGACATTGTTATTTTATCTTATTATGTATACAGATTCGCTTATATTTACATATTTGCTTTTTTGTAAATGACGTTACCAAGTGTTCTTATGAATTTATGGTTCATAAATGAATTGAATTGAATTGAAAACAGTATCGCCATTAACACGCTTTCGTCGCACTAGAAACGCGCTGCAGGAGCAATGCAATCGCGCTACTGACGCGTATTAAAAACTGCTGAACTATTTATATACAGCCAAGACGATGTCTAATGTTGCCTCAACGGAGTCCATCTTGCAACTGTAGCGAACGCAGGCATTTTTATGCCGTTAGTGAATTACGACTGAATCGTGGTTGTATGGGCAAAGGCACAGAGGCATTCGCTACTGTATCGATGCGAACGCGCGACAGCATCGCTACTGCATTGCTGCAAAAAGTTGATATGGACGAGAGGCATTACGCGGGTCATAAAGCACTAACATTTTTGAGTACTGTCAAGAATTAAATAAGATTCGCATTTAATGTTCTCACTGCTGGGATTCGGAGCTTTCTCTCACAATGAGAGAATCAAGACCATAAACCACCACGCTGGTGACGTGCAAGTTGCTGGATACATGAATGTCCTCTAAAATAAATGTAAATGTCTTTCTTGGATCATGCCGTTTCTTTACGTTATTTTCCTTCACCGTCGAAGCCGATAGTGAGGACAAACTTGTGCATCAAATAGTTAGAGATGAATAGAGGATTCTAACCTACTGCCCGACGGTAATAAGGTGGACATCTTTACCTAGGTCATCGCGTCTTATATTTAGTACAAACAGACATACATGCGATAATGTATATACCTATTTATATCATATACGTTATAACCCATATAAAGTATTGTCAAGTATAATACAGAAATAGAAAAATAAGAAGTTTCCTCATTTGTGTCGTCATAAATGGAACCACATCATGTATTTTTGACGAGATCACAACATTTCCCTTCACCATATGCCTAGTGCATGGTCTAGGGTACGCCACATAAATATTTCTCTGTTTTGTCATAACGTATTTAGAATAAATTTATGTTCATACGCACTTGTAACCAAATGAATAAATAAATATGGTTTTAATAGTAAAATACCGTTAACGTCAATATATCAACAATAATTTTACCAAGTATTATTAAGACCATAATTACGCTATAATATAATTTTTATTTTTGCCTTCATCTTGTAATTGTAATTCTCGTAATTAATACTTTCTGTAATGATAACAAATATTTTATGTGAATTTAAGTTTTATTTTCTTTTTAAAGCCGAACAATACTGAATAATTATATAGAATGGGTAACAATTATTATCCTACAACCAATATAATAAGATAATAAGAGATCTCATGATCAGTTCGAAAGCCACATATATTACGTATTTCAAAATTATTAGATACTATCGGCCCGCCCCGGCTTCGCACGGGTATATATACACACACATACACCCTTTTTTTGTATCGGGTTTCAAAAAAAAAAGTAAAATTATAAAGGAAGTTTGAATTTTTTTATGATTTTTTTTTATTAATGTTTTTTTGTATTTTTTTATTTTAAAATTGTATACATATATAATATTATTTACAAAACAAAAGCCATTAGTTTTAGTGAGTCAGAGCTTCCCTGTCAACGATATTTGAAGTAGTTTTATTTTGTGGCAGCAAAATAAATTGATTTTCAGGAGCTCCGACACGTGATAGGCCAACATACAGTTGGCCATGAGTGAAACATTCTTTTCGTAGGTCGATCCCTAATAATTCGAAAGTTTGGCCCTGGGACTTGTTAATAGTTAAAGCGAAAGATGATTTCACCGGAAACTGAAGTCGTTTAAAAGGGATTGGCAGATCAGTTGGAATCATCGGTATCCTCGGTATATGAGCTAGTTGACCAGCTCCTGGGCCAGTGATAAAATTTTGTTTAGCAAGCCGCTGCGAACGCTCGATACTTGACTCTCTAGCACGCAATTGCGACGCGTATTCTCTCCGACTTGCAAGGCGATTTTCAGTTTCTGATGAAGATTCCTCATTACGCCGTATTTTATTGCCCTCGCCTGGGAACTATGTTTAGAAAGTTGAGATCTTGATCTTTTTGGCATTTTTGGGCATTATAAAATGAAAAATAGAAGGAAATAAATAAGTAAACAGGCTTTTACTAAATTTTTGCTTATTGAACTATATGAAGTACTAAGCTGTTTGAATAATTAAAATATAATATTTATTATCAGGTAAGTAGTAGGTACTTACTTATTGAAAAAAAATTAAAAATATGGGCTTAGAAAACTACCTTTTACTAAATTTTTGCTGAAATTTTGAACAGGAATACCCATAAAATACTACTATAAGCAGTTTGAATGGTTACATTAAAATATAATATTTATTATCATATACTTATTTACCTACGAAACGAATTCAACATTTTTTCAAGCTAAAATCATACGATCACGCACACGACCGCTGCGTAGGGAGCCGATCGCGCGAGTGAGCCGCGCGGCACTTTATTTTATCACATTGACTCCCCCCCACGTACCCCAGTGACGCTTACATGGAGCCTACATCGCATGCTGGCTAGCTGAGCGACAACCACGCGACTTTTTTCTAATACTTGCATTTTTAAACTCGTGATATCTTCCGAATGAAATGTAAAAAATTATAAAAAGGTATTAACTATAATATTTAGACATATGCTGTCGCGACACTTTTTGTAGATAATGATGAGTTCTGCAAAGTCGTAGTAAATGATTTTGTTCTATCATCAATAGTTTTCGCAGCGCACGCGACGTAAGGAATTTTTCAGGTCTTTTTACACCTTATGTTACATTATTGGAGTTTTAGTAAGGATTCCTATTTTTTTTTAAATATAATATAGCCTATGTTCATTTAAGGTCCTATGTCCCCTAGCTGGGGCAGAGGGCGTCCACAGTGAGTTTCCATCCCGTTCGGTCTAGAGCTTCGCGTTTGACTTCGCTCCAGGTTTTTCCAATGGCTTTCGCCTCGCCAATGATAGTCCGCCGCCAGGTATGTTTTGGACGACCACGTTTGCGCTTTCCTTGGGGTTCCAGTCTAGGGCTTGCCTCGGTATGGGTTTGGATCCTTCGGAGAGTGTGACCTATCCAGCTCCATTTACGGCGTTTGATCTGCTGGTCGATCCGGACTTCATCGCAGCGTTCCCAAAGCTGTTCGTTGGAAATTTTTCTGGCCAGTAAATACCCAGGATTCTGCGAAGACATCGGTTGACAAAGACCTGGAGCTTGTGCGAGATGTCCTTGGTGACCTTCCACGTCTCACACCCGTACAGCAATACAGATTTTACGTTCGACCGGAATATTTTGAGTTTAACTCTCCGGGTCAGTTTCCGCGACTGCCAAACGGGTCTAAGTTGCGCGAAAGTTGCTCTTGCCTTGGCTATCCTAGAAGTTAGTTAGTAGCCTATGTTACTCGGGGATAATTTAGCTTTCCAAAGGTGAAAGAATTTTTGAAATCGGTCCAGTAGTTTCGGAGCCTATTCATTACAAATAAACAAACAAACAAATCTTTCCTCTTTATAATATTAAGTATAGATCACAAGGTAATTATTAATTAATAATAATGTGAAGCATTTATGAGTCACAAGGATTCAACGAAAATTATTGAAACGAAAATTATTTTACCACGTGAGTAGATTTTGGACGGTGTTTTTGCTGTTTACCTGTAGTTTTGTTTTATCCTTGTGCTCTTAATTTTATTTTAACCTTCACAGTAATCTTGTAGTATTATTGTATAATGTAAATCCATTATTGTCCTTAAACTGAATTACAGAGTTAATCAGTTTATTGTTAAATATATGTTGTTGAAAGCATTAATCGATATAAAAACTTTCATACCAGTTTTTCTTCGTATCTTTTGAGTTAGACCAAATTACACATTACATGATGTCTTATTATTATTTTGTAAATACCGGTTGACTTGGCGAAGAGTTCATATAGAACAAACATCATGATACTAATTTTTTTATTAAAAAATCTAGCGACCCGCCCCAGCTTCGCACGGGTGCAATGCTGATACTAAATATTGTACCTACTAATAAAATTCCGGTCCGGCGGCAAGACGTTTCGTTTTACGTAGTCGCATAACTCACAGTTTTTTGTGATGGATACTTTTTTGGCGCGACGGACGCACGCCATGTGTTGATTGATGGAACGAAACGTGTTTCCCACCAAAGATGGCAACAGCAGTTTGTTTGTCTCCATAATCCGAATTTTGTGGACATATTTATGTTGTTGACTTAAAACAATATTTTTATACAACAAATTATTCATTCGATCAAGTCTACCGTACCCCTTGACGAAATTATTAATATAGATAAAAATGTGAACATAAAATTATAATACACTTAGAAATGTGAGATATTTCCAGCAATACCTAGAATTTTCCGTCCATAAATAGCATATTTATATTAAATTTATGAATAAAACGTTCGCGTAAATTTGTTTGAGAGCGATAAAATTTCCACACAATATTCTGTAGTTCAAATACCAGACAAATTTGAGACGTTTCTCGTTTCGCGTGAAATACCGCCTTTACTGCGCAAATATCGCGTCTCCAATAGCGTCTTTTACAAGTACCTATTGACCACAGACTCATGTGATAGACGCGAAAAATATGTCTAGAGATGAAAAGATGAAAATAAAAACTTTTGTGTAAATAATAAAAAACGTTTTGTCTATTAGATATGGCCTAGAGACTAGTACATATGGTTTTAAAGCGAAAACTTCTTTAGCTGTGTGTGTAGCTTAAGTTGAGCACTTTATAAGTAAAAAAAACATCAATTTCGCGTCATCGTCACCTGACGCGTTTTTAGATGGTCATGCTTAGAACTCTTATCTAAATGGTCATGCTTAGTAGACTTATCTAGATGACCATACTTTAAAATTTTATTCCAGTCTAGCAGTGCCCTGTGGTTTTACTCGTTTAGTTTCCAAAGTTTTCACTTTCGTCGGCAGTTCTTGTGCCGACCAATCTTTTTGTTTTGTATAAATCGCTTCTTATGTTTTTTGTCAGGCAAAAATATTCACAAACTTAGCTACCTATTATCTTTCTATTCGCGATTCCTGGCTCTAGGAAATTTCCTTCCTCCCAAGAGACCCCTTCACCGCCGCATTGATATCTTTAATTGCCTTCTGGGAATTGTAGTTTCTTATAGCATTGTTCAATCTATGTGCATGCAGTGCATTCATAATCGTACAAATTTGTCATCACCATCGTATATAACGGTGAAGGATAACATCGTCAAGAAACCGTAATATTCCAAGAATCTTTCGAAGTCATCCGTCAACGCTTTGGCTAGCATGGTTGAATATGACCTTAACTCTTAGTTTAAAAAGAAAGCCACGAGCCCCAGCAAAGGGAAAATTTAACGCGCTAGTTTTGTTATGTTATCCAATAACTCACAATAAATGAGTTAATTCACAATAGATGTTATTATCTCAAAGGTTATTTCTAAATTTAATCTGAATTGATTTTGGAAATGACTTGTATGAAATATTCACACAAAACACAAATCTCTTGTTATTTTTAACCAAAATAAAATCTATTAGACTATGTTCAAATGCATTATATACGCTGTAATGTAATTCTACATAAGGTTTACGAGTCCAAACTTCTTACAAACGAATAAAAATCGGTGTGTTTATTATAAGGTTTATTGAGCCTGTCTGAATTTGCGAATGTGAGATATGGACACTCACGCAAACAGAGGAAAACAGAACCGCATGTTACGATGCAAAAAAACCAAGTTAATTTTTGGAGTGAACATGAGACGAAGATTAATGCTGAAGGATGAATAAACATGCGAAGAAAGCGAAATTAAGTGATAAATATAGATGATAGATACGAAATAAATGTAGAAACTTAGTGTTCGAAACAGATTGAGTGAATTCGATTTTTTCGGCTTCGATGGCTTGGCCATGCATAGAGATAAAAGCTACTTAGCGCGCTTATTTAGTGATTTGAAGCAGTCACCAGTCGCCGATGTAAAAAAATAATGAAATTAACGCCGTATCTATTGTACATCTTAAAGAACAGGACATCTACTTTCTTTCTACGAAATACGTTACGATATAAACTCGCGAATTCACTAGTCCGGTTCTTCCAGACCTTAAATTTAGAACACGAAACACTTACGAAAATAACAAATATTGTTGAAGACAAAAACTTAATAAAATTAGATATATTAACTAAACGAAAAGTAAACAATCAATCGTTATTTAAAAGGGTATAAAATAGTCATGAATTCCATATTTGTGTATTGTAAGCGTGTAGTCATAGTAAGTACATTTTAATATATATTAATAAATAAATATAAATATAGTAATAAATATATAGAATATATTTTTCAAAAGGGGCAACCATTGATATAAAAAATAAAAAGAACGCACTGCGAAGAACTAGAAAAGAAAACCATAAAAATTCTATTTGCGTTGTCTATCCTAAAGTGATGTCGCCGTCTTCACTCCACAACTTGGCCTCATTTTACCCGCTGGGACTTAATTTACCGATCAGCAAATAATTGAGCAAAAATTTGCTTAACAGCTCGTTAGTGGTAACCCGTTGGTTAAAGGAAATGGTGCGTTTGTATAATCAATTGATCAGTTCAAAACTTGGGGGCTTGGATTAACAGCTGCGGCCGACCGATTTTATCATGAAACCGGGCTCTGTAGATAGGTACAACTAAAATATTTATATTTCTATTTTTAGGGTTCCGTAGCCAAATGGGAAAATACGGGATTACCCTTATTGATATGACCCTTATTGCTTCGTCCTGTCTGTCCGTCCGTATGTCACAGCTCTTTTCTCCGAAACTATAAGTGCTATACTATTGAAACTTGATAAGTAGATGTACACTGTGAACCGCATTAAGATTTTCATACAAAATATAGAAAAAGAAAACAATATATTCAGGGGTGTCCCATACTTATAACTGAAACTCAATTTTTTTTCATAAAAACCATACATTACGTGTTTGTGTGTTATCTATGAATAGGTCTTCAAAAATGATATTGAGGTTTCAAACAATTTTTTTTTCCAAACTGAATAGTTTGCGCGAGAGACTCTTCCAAAGTGGTAAAATGTGTGTAAAATTGGTTTGAATGAGATCTAGTAGGTAGTTTTATTTTAATACGTCATAAATTCACTATTGTTAAAACACTGATGAAGGTAACAACGAACTACAAGAACTTTTATAGTATGTTACTTGCTGCTACGGAAGCCTTCATGGGCGAGTCCGACTCGCACTTGACCACTTTTATTTCATTTTATGTTATTTAAATGGTGGTAATCAAACTTTTTTTAATAAAATTATTATTATTACATATTCTAGATTTTCTAGATATTAAAAGCAGTCCATTAAATGTTGTTAAAACTGTAGATTTTTGGTCTCCTCTCATAAGGAGATAATCAAAACCATGATCCTTTACACTGGCTCTGAATGGGTTGCCAGATGACGCACATAATCCCAAAAGATTTTTATAACAGGACAATTTCTTTACAACGTTTTTTTATCATTGAAACCAGTGATGACGACAGTTTTCTACCTCTACATCTGCACACTGAAAAATATTTTGAAGTGCAGCTGGGATTTGAATCTAGACCGACTTTATAAGTCTTAATTTAAGACTTATTGATACGGTCATTCTCGCCACTCCACTACCACGCTTTCATTCTTCTAAGCACAAGTAACGCGGAAGGAAAACGATTTGATAATGTTTAACGTAATTTATATTGATATAGATATTATTAAAAGAATTTCCAAGAAGAGAAATATCTTACGAAATGGAAGAGCGCTAATGGGCTGTCTGTTTCCGGATATATTGGTTTTGGAGAACCTATGAATTCGATTAGCAACTTTTTACGGCTGAAGCTTTAAGGGTGGGTACGTTATCGATTGGAAAACCCTGGCGAGGGGTTGTATTATTTTTGTGTTACGTAGATGCTTTGAAACTGATATCAGATTTTTTACCGATTTCGAAAAAGGATTTTACATTGATTTTGTTTTAAAGAACAATAGATAATATTTTTTGTAGGTATGTATATTACGCGATAGACCCGCCAATATAGATGTTAACAATTTTTCGGAACTGCTTTTATTTTGAAGATTGACGCATGTTTACCGTAATAAATAACATTTTATTTCAAAATTTTTGTGTTTTCGATGAGTAAATATACAATATCAGACTAATTTAGATTTTTCCAGCTAAAACACTAACGCCTGACATGGCGTCACTAGTCGCAAAACATCGGTCACGATTCATGACTGTATGTTCAGTTTATGTGTTTTTTAACATTTACATGAAAACAAACAATCAAAATCGTCGTCGCTAAGATCGCAAACTATAATAAAAATGCAAAAAAGTAAACAGTTTAGTCAGTTTTCCATAGCTTGTTTTGCGACTAGCGACGTAATAATTCATATTGGTGTTTCCAGTCACGTGACAACAGATTAAAAATATAGCATTTAAAATCATGTATTATAAATTTACTACCTAATATTACATTATATAAATGTCATTTTCGATATTCTATTAATGCAAACTATCATAAAATTTACATTAAACATTAATGCGTGATTAGTGTTGAAATCCCTATTACTAAAACGGATTTTACATTGATTTTGTTTTAAAGGACAATAGATAATATTTTTTGTAGGTATGTATGTATGTTTGGTAGATCAGAGGTGGTTGATAATACAACGTGTTTACCTAGAACTAACTGATTCACTCTCGATTTGAAGACAGCAATATTTTAAACATCGCATCGGAAAGAAACTACCTACTCAAGCGACGCACTCCAAAGCCCAAATCCATATTGCTTGCCCTTCAAAGCTCAATACAGTTAAATTGTGATATTAACCTTAGGCAGTAAAATATGTGACAAAGATATGGTACTTCCCCATACAGACTAGATATAGCCTAACCATTAAAAAGTTAGTAAGGGACATTACTACTTGACGATAAAATAAATGGAAAATGTGTGGCACTTTCCCAGACGGATTTTAGATAGAATCAGACTTGATTGAGTCCTACTAGACTGAGTCCTACCACTACAAACAGCCTCAACGTCAACAGCCCATTAAATATTCCCACTGCTGGGACTCGGACCTTTTCTCGCAAGGAAAGAGTTAAGGACATAATCAACCACGCTGGCCCAGCGCGGGTCGGTGGATGACACATGACTTCGAAAGGTTTTAGGTACATGTCGGTTTCCGCACGATGTTTTACTTCACCGTTTTAAGTTAGCGGCATTACGCACATGGCTTTGAAAGGAGAGTGGTGCGTGTAGGGTTTGAACCCGGGATCTGCAGATCGGCAGACGCCATTCTCCCGACTAGACCAGCTGTAACTTTACCATAACCACTACAAAATAGTAAATATTGCTGTTGACGATAAAATAACTGGCAAAGGCGGTCAAGTGTAAACCTATAAAGTAAAAAAAAAGGTGTAGTACTTGATGCCCAGTCAGCCTCTAGATTGAGCCCTACTGCCACTCAAAAGTTAGTTAGGGACACTACTTTAGGTACGATAGTTCTCTAGGTGGGCTATGTAAATATTTCTACCACTACAAAAAAGTAAGTTAGGTTAAAATCGTGTATTAACCATAACAGAAGTAATCTAATACAGTATTCATTAAAAAAACAATACCCTTGTTTTGTGGAATGTAATCTGACGTCACCCTAAAACTGTCACACCCCTATCAAACTTTTAAGTGTTTCTTCACGCAACTAGGTCAAGTTTTCCAACTTAAATTAATCGCCTAAGTTCGCCTTCCTCCGGTAGCTAGTAAATATTTTATGACAAACACGAAATCTAAGTTTAATTTAACTTAGAGCAAAACAATTCATTAAAATTAATTCAAAATTTAAAATTGGTATAATTCGAGATTCGTTCTAGTCCTAGGGATGGGATTTATCAATTGTTTTAAAATGTTAATTTTTTAATTAATTAAATTAAAATTAATTAATTTTTAAATTCTATTTACAAATTAAGGTATACCGTAACAACTGTTCGGTCAATGCTATGACCAATTTATTATTATTCTTAGTTTCAAAATAAACTATAAGCATTTTAATACATAAACATATTTATATATTTTTTCATTAAAATTAGTTAGTTTTGAAAAGTCACCAATTCAGTTATAGTAGTTTTGATTATTGTTTTGTACAATAAAGCCAAGTTAACCTCAAATTGCTTGATTTTAATTATTACTGTGGCCTAAAATCAAAGCAGATTGCGCTACTCAAGAACAACAAATAAAAAATGTGCTTGACAAAACTAAAAATATATATCTTCTTAAACTATCGGCTTCTTACAGCCTCAGAGACAGTTAATCATCATATTTTACGAGTATGTGGTAACCATTTCTAAGGTAGAATCTTATTTTGTGTCGTGACTCTAAAATATATACTACATGGCGATTAGATTCGATATTGCAGTACCTACACTATATTTAAAAGAAGTTTTCCGGTTTGAAGGGCAATGTTTCCAGAGAAATTACAGGGCTTAGAGATATATGATCTTAGATCTCTGGGTGACGAGCGCAGTGCAGTGCTAGGTAATGATTTGGACTCTTCATGTTCCAATAGCTGCGTGTCACTGTGCTGTTATGTGTCAGGCATGTTGCTTACCATCAGGCACATGTCCTGATCGTCTCGTCACTCTTTATTAAAAAAAAAAAAAAAAGAGTAGGTAATGATGCAAAGGTTGATCTTTTCACTCTTAAATTATACCTCAAATAAAAAAGGTATTATTCAGACAAATTCTGTACCAGAATATTTTAGCATCTTAACTGTATAGCAGGTAAATATAGTAATCTTTTCCGAGAACATTCAGGTCATCAACTTTCTATAATTAATCCACGACCACACAAATATAGTCGTGATACCCCAATAAATTCACGCCGACAAAATTATGGGTTTAAATTCCCTAGTATACATTCTCAAACGTAATTACATTTTTCCTCACTTTGAATGCTTGCGTACGTATTTTCCGCAAACCCACGTTCAAAATGAAAAGTGACATTTTTGGGGCAAACATACCTCGCAAATGGGAACGAAAATAAATCAGCAATTTCGCAAACACGTTTTCCGTGTTACGTGACACTTTCGATATTATCTACATAATTATAAACATGTATAGGTTATCCCAAAACTTACCATTTAAAATCCGATCACTCAATGAATACGTAAAGTCACACACACATCCATATCACAACACAGACACTACACGTATACACTCGCGTCGAAAGGAGTTATAAATCGTTTTTTTTAACACTCACAAGCGCGTTCCAATTTTTAATTAATAATTTTGCGTTCCGTTTTGGGCGCGGTTATCGCGGTGCGGCGAGGCGCGTCGCCGTACTGACAGCGTTTGACGGCTGCGCCGTACTGCGCATGCCTGCCCGCGCATTTGCGGGAGGGATGAAAATGGCGCGGGCTGAAAACACATATCTTTCACGGAACAGTTTCTAAGCTCTGCCATTTTTACCATTACAACAGATAAAAAAAAATATGTAATCCGTTGATGAAACTCAGCTGTTGATGATATATCACTAGAAATAAAAAATAGAACAAAAATACAAAAAATGTGTGAGTGTGTACGAATGTACACACGCAACATATTTTCTTTAATTTTTGATAAGTATTCCTTACTCTACTCATATCTATAATAATCTCTAGAAGCCATGAAATCTACACATCTACTCATTAACACTTTTACTCAATCATCTAAGCACTTGCACATCCACACATCTGCTCATAAATACTCTACACATGTACGTGTCCACACATTTACACTTCTACACATCTACGCAACTCCGTAGCTACGTATCTGCACATCTACAACACATCTAACACACATACACTTACAAACATCTAAATATGCAAACTTTCACGTAAATAATATTTTTAGGATTTGTAAAAATTATTGAAGCTAAACTTTGTTTCTCTCGCGATACTGTGGTGAACGTTAAATACTGGTTCTTAGTGCGGGAGGCGAGGGATGCCGAATGGTGACGAATACCCTCAGCTGTGACGGTACGAAGCCTCGTTAGTAACGTCGTACGATAAATCGTCTTTAATTCTGTTATTGTGTACGATTTATGTACAGTCTTGTGAGTTTAAGAAATTTTATTTACGTCATAATCTTGTGAGAAGGTATTTTTGTTGCGGAACTTATATTTTTAGTTGTTTTTTTCAAAGACATACAACAGGGTCAATAGAGATATCGTATAAAATCTCTTGAGTGATGACCGCAGCGCACTGGATTGTGGTTTGTATTTTTCGTTACACAGCACTATCCTGTTGTAGGCAAATGCGTAGTTAAATATTGAATACATATATTGCTTGTCCCGTCACTATAAGTATATTGTAGAAGAATAAAGACGAAAAATATGTCTGCATGCCGGATATTTTTTAGTTTTGTCCAATGTAGAAATGAAGCTGGAAACAGACCAGGGCGGATTGTTTCCCCACGAAAGCGTCCTGGGGGCTTAGCCAAGTTACAAGCGCTTTCAATCTATTCTCTATCTACAATCGTTAACGTCTAAGCGTTAGCGATCGTAGAAAGCGATAACGAGGTAGCCAAGTCATTACAAGTACGGCGAACGCTCATTCTACAATGGCCATAGAAAAAACATGGACTTTACTCTATGGTAAGCGTTCTCGAAAACGTCACTGTTGTCGTCACGGGCGCGCGCGTCAAAAGTTCAAAACAAACTATTTAAATCAAATCAGTGAATTGAAGAAAAATATTAATTTTGGTATCTATCGGTGAATTTATAAGCTAATTAGTGGCCATTATTTAATATTACCTTTTGAAATAGTGTGAAACTGAAATACTGCGTTAATATTTAAAAAAATATAGTTTATATTGGATTCTAGAAATAGAGCTAGCTCGGAACAGTTTTTCATTTTATTGGACTTTAAGGATTGGATGGAAAGGTAAGTTACACTTAAATTATTTCATTGAAATTAGTCCTATCTAATAATCTAAATCATTTTGTGATAATGAACTCCTTTGTTACTCTGGAATTTGAAATATAAACAATGACGTGTTACGCGACACAAACTAGGTCCTTGAGAAACATACCACTTATATTTCGACCCTTTTTAAGTGCCTTTTTAGTTTATTCTAGCTTTAAAATATATTTTTTACTAATATTTCAGTGGCGATTTATCAAGGCCCCAATCAGAACCTCAAGGCAGAATCAAACAGGTTATGGCAGGAATTAATTGAATTACTTATCTCTACTGGTGGAGGGATAGTTAAATCAAAGGTGAAATGGAAAAAAGTAAGTTGTACATTTATGTTTTTTATTTTTGTAATTATTATTCTGATAGGTATGATGGAGAAAAGGAATGTATGGGATGAAACATATCATAATCAGATAAAGGTTCAACGAGTGACTATTTTTATTTGATTACATTTAAAGTATCTGATGGATTTTTTATATAACTATAGGTACCTATGGGTGGATTGGAAGACCAAGTAAAAAAAAGGCTCTGACATTGCGCCGTGAAATTCGTGGCACTGCTGGTGGTCCAAGCAGCAGACAAGCCCTCTCAGATTTAGAGCAAAGGGTGTTGGCAATAATGGGCTTGTCTGCTGTTGTTGGTTTAGCTGGCATTGTAGAGAGAGGATTTGATGTTAGTATTTAATGTGCTTGAGATCTTTGCTTATATTAAAATAATAAGTATTCATAACTTTATGGTCTAAAACGTTTTTCAGAACCAACCATCATCTTTCCAAAACACCACTGATAGGACTCAGGACCCGTCAAGTGACATACTATTGGAAATGCTACCTAGGCATCCCTCACAATCAATAGAAGGTACACTGAACTACTTAGATTTATTTACTAATTTTATTTTGACTGGCCTTGTGGCTTAGTGTGTACTGTAGCTCTGCATGCGAAGCTAAAGGTTGTGGGTTCAATTCCCACCCAGTGGAAATATTTGTGATAATTTCAAATATTTGTAAATTGTCTGGCTATATAAGTATTATATCAGCTATCTGGCTTCCATAGTACAAGCATTGCTTAGAGTAGGGTCACATGATGTTGTGTGTAAATTGTCCACCAATAGTTATTTTAAATAATTTTATTAGTTTGGTTCACTCCCAACGACCCCACGTTAGAAGAAGATATTATTTTTTGTACCAACTGCCGCCAGTGATGGTTGTTGAGCCATTAATAAATATTTATTAATGGCTCAACTATATAAATATTAAAAATATTAGTTTTTACGTCTACTATCAAGTTAAATCACTCACTCATTTTTGTCTAGAAATGGCATCTGGCAGTCTGACTATTTTACCACCTCCCTCTGGTGGTATTTCCAATCTAGCGCCAGCAACATCTCCCGTCGATACCACGTCACGCGGTGCGCCGGCGGGACGGCGGAAGCGGGAGCGCACAGCGAGCCCGGCGCAGCGGCGCGAGCGTGCACCGAGCGAGGCGCTCGCAGCGTCGCCGACCGCGTCTACGCCGCGACGCCGCGCACTGTTCGCTCGACGCAGACGGATACAAACTCCTTTTGAGCGTTCCACTAGTGAGTTTGTTAACGTTGAGAACCGTCGGTTAAAATTGGAGGACCGCGAAAGAAATTTACACCAGAGGGAAACAGAACAGCTTCAGTTGGAATCTAGAAGACTTGATATATAGGAAAACCGCAATAAAATTTTGGCTGATTTTGCTACAGCTTTAACAACTAGACTTTTACCATCCTCATCATCACTTCCTTCAACTGACATCCTTCCTTCCTCTTCTGATCAATCTGGTAGTAGCAAAATCAGTTAACATTTTACATGTATAATGTAACACTACATCCTGTATTACAATTATCCTGGATTCCAACATCAATAATGATCACCTACTATGAATAGAATGTTGTATTTTTTATATAGCAAGAAGATTGTTTTTTTTATTTTAATAATTGTTTGTATGTAATAGTGGAAAATAAAAACTTTTCAAGTTATTCAGTATTTTATTGATATAATAGTAAAAATAAATGCCTATGCTAAACCTAAATGCTAGTAGCTCGAATGTTCTAATAATAAATGCAAAAAATAAAATAACTACCTTAACCATAGCTTTATAGTCTAAGACCCCACCATACAACGACCATCACCAAGCTGGTTATTGGATAATAAATATTTTATATAAAATTTAATATGTCAACAATTATATTGCAATTGGGTCGTCTAAAAAATTTCAGTTCTGGACTAAAATACTTTTCACCCAATAACTAGCTCGGTAATGGTCGTTGTATAGCGGGATCTCCTACTATTACTATTTCTGGGATTCAATGAATCCTACTTATTAAGCTATTTAATATAGCTCTGCCTTGGATTAACTCAGACTGACTATTTGCACTACATATGGGAATGAATAGTCATACTCACGCTGTCATCCTCATCTACAGTGAGCACTGGTGGTGGTGGTGGTAACCCAGCTTTTAATGCTATGTTGTGCATACACAACATGCCATTATTATTTTGCTAGCAACATATATGGTTGTTAGTGGAGTACCCTATCTTTGAGCAAACATCTCCACCGAGCTTTAAAGTAATCCAAAACAGTGCTCTATTGGGATGCAGGCTTGCACATGCATATGGGTATATTGCTCCTTCCTTGACCCTTGAACTGCATTAAGGATTGGTGTCATAAGCCAAGGGTGTTGTGGATATCCAGAATCACCTGAAAAATTAATAATTGACTTTTATAGACAACATTAAAGGAAACAACAAACATAATTATTTTAAAAGGAAAAATTAACAATAAATACTCGCCTAACATCAAGCCTAGTATCAAGCTCTACAAAATTTAAACTGTAAACTAAAAATACTATCATTACATACCTTAACCTCTACGGATTTCTATAGTTCCTTTTAATGATGTTTGTCGTCGGAGGTCCTCACAAAGGTCTTGGAAAGTTGCTTTATCTAACCGAAAACGCTTGATAAAAAGGATTTCCGACATTTCATTGATAATTTCCACATAATCTCGATATATTCTTCTAGCTCGACGTGTAATCAACACTTCTTCGTTATAGGCGCCCCATAACATGTTTAGTGAGTGCATTTTTATTTAAAAATAAACAGCAATGACACAAAAATAATGTAAAATAACACTACAATCGGCGATCACAACAAACAATCAAACAGCTGACGGCAACGACGCCATATTTATTTTGTCGCTTTCTACACCGTCTCAGCTATCGCCTGAGTTGGCGCTTCAAAACTACGATAGCGTTACGTTTGCGCTTGTCGAATAGCCTCTTGGCTAGCTTTTGTACGGGAGTTAGCGATGGCCATTGTAGAAAACGATTGCGTGTAGTCTCTCGTAAAACACGAATAGATAATTAGTATCTTGGCTACGATTTTTTCTCTATGTATTCTCTGACCACGTGATTTATCGCTGTTAGTTGTCATTACCATACATTCACATAGTTTTCTCTAGCGTTTACGATTGTAGAAAGACATCTTGGCTAAGCCCCCTGGGGAGCTCAGTAGTCGTAGCTTGGTGTCCCACAGTGAAGTGACGAGGATCCGCTCGTCTAAGCTTTGCCTCCCAGCGATGACGATCACATTGCAGGTTGAGGCCCTTCCTTCCACTCGACACCACCAAAACGACACCATCCGTGGTGTCTTATGGAATCTCTAGTCCATAAGACACCACCCTAGTGATGTCCAGAAACGCGTGTTTTTGAATAACAGCTCCCAGTTTATTAAAATAAATAAATAAATATCAGACAACATCACATACCTTGATCCGACCCCAAAGTTATTATTTCAAGTTATCTATAGTTAAACGATAATTAATAAAACAAAGCTTATGAAATATTATTATTTTATTTCAGTGAAGTAAGTAGGTAGTTATGTAGGTATTAAAGAACGGACCGGAAAACTAGTCTTGCAGCGTGTCCACAATTGTTGTTACGTGCTTGTAATAGGCCTTAATGTACTTTGAATGCAATGAACAATGAACAATGTCAAAATGCCCATTTGAGTGACAGATAAATATAAACTTTATCAAATGTATACCTCATTAATGAAGCTGCTTGAACTTAATTGGCGTTTTCATATCAACAACTTTGTATGAAGGTAACCTCACTATTAGTCGGTGGTGTCGTATGGACTAGTTCCATACGACACCACGGATGATGTCGTTTTGGTGTTGTCGAGTGGAAGGGAGGGTTGAGGCTATGTATAAGTACAGGCGCAACTGAGACGAGTAGCCACATTGGGAAGTAGGCATCATAGCTGTAGGATGGAGGCCGTGGCGTGGAGAGGATCGCCGCTATTACGGTGCACCACTCTTCCTAGTCGCCGCTGCCTTGATGAGGTTACCACCGTAAAATGGCGAACGCGCTAGAGTGAAAAGAAGTGTCAGTATGCGGTGCGCTGCCCTCCCTGTCCTATGCAGTCTGGTTTCTTCTTCTTGTCGGGGTACATAGAAAGAACTTGGAGTGGCAAATAAAAGAGAAACCCTTACCCATATCTGGCGTACCCTAGAGCAGTTGATATTTGCACTGGCTGACTAATCTTTCTACCACAGTTATTTAATGCATACATTCCGAGTCAATGCAGTTGGAAGGTGGTAGGTAATAGGAACGAATATCTGGCCCATCGTGGAGGACCCAGGGCATCCCGATAGGCCTTTTTTACTGATTGGTCTCAGAGGTACTCCCAGGGTGCCTTGGGTTCTGGTGGAGACGAGGGTTTGCCCTTGAGGTGTGCCGGAGACGGGCAAGCTGCGACGGGTTCATGGAAGAATTCGAAAGCATCCTCACATTCTCCCGCTTTATGCGACAAAAGGAAGAATATATGATGCCCCTGTAGAGGTTTTAGTTGTTTAAAATACTAAAATACAAAATACAAAAATACAAAATACAAAAATCTTTATTGCTGTTTGTAGGTAAGATAAGATGATACAAAACATTTTAAAAGTTTCCCCATACAAACTGGCCTCTGCGAGAGGCATGCAATATGTCTGGCAAGACAATTTGTTAGTCTTAATTTATAAATAAAAAAATTAAATAATAGTCAGCTGATTAAAGTCTTCTTCTTCCTCATCTTCTATTAATTTCTGGTTTTTATTTATGTCATCTGATTCTTCATCTTAGATTAATTTCTGGCTTCTATTTGGTTGTGATATATATTTGTGTGAGATAAATGTTTGGTGAGCACAATTTCGCCAACGTCTTGTATTTCATCAGGATATTGTCTTGTGTTTTTTGAGTTTGATCAATATGTCCATCCAGGGTCTAAGCTCTTGCATTAGTAGACCTTGCAGTTCATCCATGTGAGGAATGTCAAAGAATGTATAAAGTGTGATAAATGGATTTAATCAAAAATGTCGTTAATTATAATATTCATGTAAATACTCAAAGAACGTCAAAATGTAATACAGTACAAACTAATTCATCATGATACAATATATCATTATTTGGTCTTATGTCAGTTGAATGTCAAATTTCATAATGGAATAATAATATCTATTGAGATATTAATGGAATAAAGTTTAAAGATTGTAAAAAAATCATGTTAAACAATGTCTAAAATATTAGTATTCCAATTAATTTCCTTATCATTTAAAAATTCAGTTACAGTATAATAGCATTTGTGTATCAGCTTTTTTTTTAGTTTACTTTTGAACATTGTTATGTTAAGTTCTTTTATGGCATTTGGCAGCTTATTATATAAAAGAGGAGCCATACAAAAAATGCTGTCACTCATAATCTTTTTTTTGCGTTTGTCTATGAGCAGTCTACACTTTTATCACGCCGGTTACGTTTTACTTTGTTTGTTTTTAGAAATATAATTTATAGATGTAGTAGTCGTTTCCCCCCAGCTGTGCGAAATATGCTTACACAAAGGTATGCGTATATGCAATTCGTCTACGTCATAAGGTGTTTTTTTAAACATTGCAATTCAAGTCACGTAATTATTGTTTACTTCTTTCTTGATTTTGACACAAGAACTAAAAAAATCGTCTAAAGAAAGAATTTGTACGCAATTTATCCTTTGTAGAAACTAAATGTCACCTTCATTCATCTCACATAATATTTAGATTACACAAAAGCAAAGCAAAAAATAAATACATAGTGAAATAAATGTTTGATTTTTCAGATTTTTATGATGCCAAATTTAAATCAATAGAATTAACCGTACAAAATTTTTTCCAAGCGCCTACCAAGGGGTAGGCGCGACGCGTGACTCAAACTCTGGTAGTAGTGGATCACATTAATTAATTAGACATTTATCAGTCTATGGATATGAATATGAATTATTTAGACGAGCTTAGTGTTATAAGTAGTTAGTTGTGCATGTATAGTGTAGAGTATTAGAAAGCGGAAAGTTTGACGGAACCTATTATTCTATCTAGATATCTGTAAGCCAACTTACTGAACTATCATCAAAATGAAACGAACCAAAAATAACCAATAACCATTGATCTAATCCTAACAATAATCTACCTTTCCTTATAAAAGTCATCCTAAATCTGCTTACATTTGACTCTGAAAGTAATTCGGGCGCGCTCGGTAATCTTCGACTATCGTCGGGTGGTCGTAAAAGGACGCTATTTTTACGAGGGCACAGTTACATGTATCCGCCACGCAACTTTGCAGATTCATAGCACCGTGCCCATAATTCATAAAGCCTACATTTGCTTGTACACGGACGCCATGGGTGTTGTGAATGTATCGCGATAGCCTTTTCTGATTTATCCGGTTATCTTTTTAGAGTGGAAATATGTATTTGCACACAATTTTGTTTGAAAATATTTAGAGATGTGCAGTTTTGGTTAAACTAAAATAGTTAAAATTTTGTCAATAACGCAATGTTTGTAAACATAATTAAATTATGGTATTTAAGCGAAAATGTGCTTTCTCATGAATTACAGGAACGAAGGGAAAACTATCAACTTGTTAGCCAAAGATTTTTTAATTATAATCAAAAGTATGTTTCTTAACAAAGTTACCAAACGTAATGTAGGACACCCTGAGACTAAATTAATGGAGTGTCGATATGCGGAAGAGAGCTGGTGGTGGCTGAAAATGCAAGAGCGAGGACTGAAGGGAGTGTATTATGGGGGCGTCCTGTGTTAAGCAGTGTGTGAGTCTATGACACATGGTAATAAGCTTTACAGGGTTTGAGATAAAGTTTACTATCCCAAATCAGATCGGTAGAGAGTTCTCTACCATCAAAAAGATTAATTATTTTTTTCATAATAAAACACAGAAAATTCGTCCCTATTAGCTTAAAATTAATGAGTGAAATGGCGAATGCTTAGCCAAAGACCAAGCTTAAAAGACAATTATTTTATCCAACTGTTTAAATCCGTTTTAGTCTAATTAAATTTTATAAATCGTTAAATACAACTAATCTATGCGCACTAACCTCGTACCTACGATTTCAAAGGAACCGCGCTGGCTTCCAGGAAAAAAGATCAAATAACCAAAAAGGCAATTTCTTACTTCACATTTAACTTTCATAATGCGATTATCGTTTTATTTCCGTTAGCTCTTATACTAGCTTCTTTTTTCGGGTTTATCCGCGTTTTTTGGTTCTTATTTATTTTTAAACATCATACATTAGAAATGTCAAAGTTTGGATCTTTGGAAGCTTGATGCTCGATCACGTGGGAGCGGCTAAACGGATCGGGTTAACATTTGGAACCTATCTAGATAATAAACAATATCAATTAAGTTACTAAACGGGAACTACCCGAGTAAAACTGCACGTTATATAACTATTTATATAAATTTTACCTCTTTAGGGTTAATGGATTTAATCTTTTGGGGGTAACTTTTACAAGCTTTTGAAGATAAATTTATTTTTGTGTAAGCAATATCATACAAAACGATTTACAAGGTTCTAGCTTCAAAAATTTCAAAATTTTGTTCAAACTTTCATTTTCCTTTTTTATGTGAAGCAAGCACCTGTGGGAGGAGATTGGGTTATGTCGGAATCGATACCATGAGTGATGCCCCTATTGACTAAAACCTCTTTCCACCTTAACCACTTATGGTGAGAAGGCCCGCTGAGATCAGGTCTATATCGTCGGAGACCAATCAACAAGTGGAGGCCAGACGTTCGCTTCTGGACTGTCGCGAGGGACCAAGAGAACCCAGAAGTGAACGTCTGCCCCCACTTAGTGATTGATCTCCGACCTGATCTAAGCGGCCCCCTCACCATAAGTGGTTAAGGTGTTTCTTGACTCTCTTGTTCCCCCACGACAGTCCAGACGTTCAGTGCCGTCCCTTACTACCCATGTGGAATAATACTGCGTCCGTCATCTACGAGTAACGTTGGCAACCACACAAGGCTGCGGTGGGGTAACAGCTATCCTACGGCGCCAATTACGTTGCGGTCCCTACTTGATAGCACCAGTGCTGCTTACGTCACTCGAATCTTTTTACCATTCCGTTGTTGGCCTGGGAACAATGCCTAGATGAACGGTCTTACCTCAGATCCGTGGATCAGCGCTCCATTCCACAAACGAATTTCTGGAGAGACTTAGGACTGTTACTTGGGCAGATGATAATCAACTAAGTCACATTCTTAAATCTTACCAGTCCCATCCCACCCTAGAACTTTTACGCTTTGAAGAGCGAGAAGTAGCGCGCATAAAATGTCCCACCACGGTCTGGATTAGCTATCAGTATAAGTAACAGCTCAGTATATACTCCGATTTCATCTCACAATAATATCACACATAGAAAAATGTGATCTGATATCCAGGCTGCACGTGGATGTTCCCGAGCTGCAAGTCCCAAACTTTGACATTTCTTTTCCTTTTATTCTTCAATTCATGTACCTTGTAGTATATGTCCATTGTTAGGCTATCGTCTGTGTAACAAATTTTAATTAAAAATTAAATTGGTCCTATCAGTCGTGAAACCGTACCAGATGGACAGGTAGACAGACAGATCTAGTAATTCTCGCATTTTAATATTAAAGCAAGGTTTATTTAGTTAATAATTTGTCGGATTAAATAAAAGCCTTGGTGACGTAGTAAAGAAAAAAAACTAGCTTTAACTCGTAATAAAAATAAAATGTTATAATTACTACTTAGATGTTCGATGGCGTACTTACCAAAGACACTAAAAATGTAAACATAGGAAAAACCTCTTCGATCTCCAATTTTTCTGCTTTTTATTAATTATTGAATCAAAATTGAAGCGGAAAGCATTTTATACGTTTATTGCTGCTATGCACATAGATATAAAGAAATTATTGCTTAACTTACAGAAGGAAGCAACACGGTTATTGGCATTGCATTCGCTGTAATTGGTCATAAGACTCTTAAGATCCTCTGATGCACTATACTTGTTAAATACGTAAATAAACATAATATTTTTTTGGGTGTTTACGATTTTCATCTCAAACTCGAATAATTGTCTACTTCTCCAAACTCGTTTAGATCAAATGCGAGCTAGTACAGTGGTTTGTACACACAATTAAATAATTAATTGCATTAGTTGAAAGTCGTAAAATTATTGCAAAACCGTTAAAATTTAATACAGAGTACAGTAGGTAATGTACACAGAATATTTACTTATGTTTCCAACAAAATACACTATTGTTTGATGAATTAAGGGAATATTCGCAGGAAGTATAGCCAGTTAAGCTTCATTTAAGTTGCAATTCAACTTAAGCTTTACCTGACTGACCGATGTCTGTTTGTCTGTCTCTTGTGTGTGTGTGTGTGTGTGTATGAGGCACCGTAGAACTCAAATGGATGGGCCAAATTCGATGCGGTATTTTTTATTTAAAAGTTAGTTTTTGTGCGGATGTTTTTACCTATGTTTGGTAAATAACGATTCAAGATGGCCGCATCCACAAAATGGCAGAATAAAAAATTCTTCACAACCTACCTCAACATGGGCATCAAATGAAAGGGCTTGACTAGTAGAATGTACTATGCAATATGACAAATTTTAAATTCAAGATGGCCGCTAACACATAATGGCGGAATACATTTCTTTTTTTCACAACTCCCTCAATATGGGTACCTATCAAATTAAAGGGCTTGACTAATAGAATGTTATACAAATTACAAATCCGAGACAGTCGGGGGAAATCAGTTATTTTAATTTTGTCTTCTTGTCACATACATGTGCCGCAACCACATTTTCGTTACAAAATAATTAAATTATCAAAAGCCGTGTTCAGATGGAGACCATATTATATTGGTTAAAGTAGAATCATTGGAGCGAAGTGTATTAATGCATGAAAATGCTGGTAATGGTAGATTTAGCCATTTATTGATTCAAGATCAACAACTCAGAAGAAAAAAAATTGCGAAGTAAAATAATACCAGCTTCCCGCAGTTTTGTCCACGTATTCCAGTTCAAGTGGGTTTTCCGGATAAAAAACATTATAATAATACATATATTTTCATTTCGAAAATTAATATTAGACGGCTCCAGATAAACTCGTGTACACACATACAAACTTTACCATCCAACATCATATTACAAATTACAGACTAAACCGTACAGATGATCCGGCAAAAGGTTTCTGAACAATAGAATTAATTCAATGCAGACGAGAAAAGATAATTTTACTTTGTTATCGCCGCGTTAATTAATTTAAATTTCAATAGGTACTTATTCTCGTAATGCTCGTCTGAATTTATTAGTCTCTGAGTTGTTGGGCCTTGGGGTCTGCCGCATTAACAATTATTTAAGAGGTATTCATGGTTTTATGTTAAAAATGCATTTAGGCAATGTTAATATCGTTCGTTGTAGAGGTAGAATTCTTTGCAGTTTGCAAGTTTATTTTATTTTTATTTATTTATTGTTAAGGTACACAAAACAGTATATTACAATCAAATGACAACAAAGTTATAAAACAACAGGTACAGTTCCAAATCGTATACCTAAATATGTGTACACAACGTGAACAAAAAAATATTGTAACAGTGGCAAAACTTTAGTTAGTAAATATTTAGTAGTAAAGAAAATTTAGTTAGTAAGTAGAGTTAATAATATGTTTGTTGAGTTTAAGGCTTACATATAATGGAATTAAATAATGGCTAGTATATTTCGCTTAAATTTGGCTAAATTACATTCAAATATATCAATAGATTGATGATGTTTCTTGAGGATATCATTGTATTGGCGACACATTCTGACAATGGGGCAAGTCAAAGCACTATGCCATTGCCAGTAAACTATATACGTATTTATGTGCAAAAGATTACAATTACAATTTCAAGGAGAATAATGACTTCAACTAGCTCATGGACAGAAATGTGGAAGCTATGACTGAAACATTCATAACTAATGTGGGAAGCGAAAGTGAAATGTCCTTATAAATAAGTTTTTTTTTCATATCGCAAATTATAATCACACTGTTATATATTTATAACCTGTGCTGTTATAATAAAGTTCTGTTTTAGTGATTTTGCATGCTGAAAAGTAGAATATGGATGTCTCTGTTTTATATCCAAACATCTGTATACCCATGTACGCAAATAAATGCATTGAATTGAAAAAAAACATTTTAATGTGTTTCGGATTGAAGGGAAGTGTTTAAAAAATGCAGCCGTAAACATAAGCAGTCTCTTAAATGTCTCCACTACTGGGACTCGGGGCATTTTCTCACAAAGAAAAATTTAAGGCCATGCTTACATCAGACACATATTTTGCTCATTCCACCACACTTTACATTAAAACGTCGTTTAATTAATTCTACTAATATTATAAAAAAATAAAACATAGTAACATCATTTCATATTTGACATTCCAAAGATTCAAACCAAGAGGTTTGGCTCCCGCTTCGTAATATGAAACCTAAGCTGTGGAATACGTTGTCTGAGGTATTTCCTGATAGATAGTTTAAATGTCTTCATATCTTTAAAGTGTTTTTGTTTATTCTAGCATGTGCGTTTTATTATAGACTAGCTGAACCCGCTACTTCGTTCGCGTAAGCAGATGTTACTGACTTATAGTGTAAATTAGTTGGAAGTATCGTACGCCAAAATATTTGCATTATGTAATCATTGAAAAACCGAGTGAATTTGTTTTCCCACACAAAAAAATATTTAATTTTATCATCTTTATTTTTATTTTTTTAAACAAAATCAAACATACTTATTAAGGTTTCGTAGTATCGAACATAGCCGCAAGTGTTAAGTTTGTAGGATTTTTATAGGATACATTACGAAAATTCTGAAGCTGATGTGCATGATCTGATTACCTACATTTCTCTTTTTATCCGCAAGCTGTTTTCTAGCTGTTACCCGCGACTTCGCCCGCGTAAAATTTTGAACGAAGCCTGTGTGGAATCAAAAAGATTAAAATTTTGAGTTCTAATGATAGGTACTCAAGCAAGTTGAACCCGTAAATCTAAGCCAAGTCTTAGTGAAATGTTAATGTATGAATTTAATTGTAACACAGAAAAAAAAATCCAAGAACGAAAGAATCCAAATTCGGCATTAAAATCCTTTTAGCAGCAACAACTTATTAGTGCAATTTAGAATACCAGTAACGCCACCTAGTGATGAAAGAAAAAATACATACCACAATAGCAAAACATTGATTTAAATGGCCTTTAGTGCTTTAACTGGCATTAGCGCCATCTAATGAGAATATAATGTTGCTTGTTATTTTGATTGTGAACACAAATCACCTGTATTATCTACGCCAAAACGGGTGCATATATTTTTAATTTTTGGCTTTTACCTTACCATCACATCAAGTTCCTTACAAAAATATATACTTATTATAGATTAATATGGAGTTAAACGAAAATATAGACTTAGACCCCATGTGAAATTTTAGACTCTAAACTATGTGTGGTATTTCAGACTATAAGTTATCTGTTTCAATTTTCTACCAAATTTGCTTAGTCTTTCCGACGTCACAGTAACCGATTTGCTATTTCTGATTACAAACTACGTGTGTTTCGAATTTCTTCCAAATATATTCAGCCGTCCAACGTTCAACGTTCCAACGTTGTCCTGTAACTGTAAATATTATGAATGTCAATGTTTGGATGTTTGTTACTTAATCATGGCGGAACGTATCAAGTGATCGGGCTGAAATTTGAAATACAATTAGATTATAGCCTGGAAGAACACATAGGCCAAACATTGCCCATGTATAGTTACTTATCTATATGTCTCTATGTGTTACTTAAGCTAAGCCAAGAATATGTTTCAAATTTTAACTCGATACATTCAGCCATTCCAACGTAATTGAGCAGCAAAAATTTAAATATTGACATATTTATATAATATTAGGAAAGTATAGGATATTACAAAATTTTTGAAAAATTAAACCGGTCAAATGCCAGTGGGACTCGCGCGCGAAGGGTTCTGAACCATTAGCAAATAAAATGATTTTATTGTATGGGAGCCCCCTTAAAAAAATATTTTATTTTAATTACTTACATCTAAAGAGAACATAAAACTTAATATTATGTGAATAGTGAAAGCGTCAACCTGTGACAGGTACGTTATTAGTATCGAGCAAGAAACGGTAAAAAGTCAAGTTTGTTGTATGGAAATAAGCCCTCTTAAATATTTATTTTAGTTTTAGTATTTTTTGTTAAAGCAGCAATAGAAATACATCGTCTGTGAAAATTTCAACTGTCTAGCTATCACCGTGCTTGAGATACAGTCTGGTGACAGACGGAAGGATGGACGGACAGCGAAGTCAGGTACGGAACCTTAACAACGGTCTGCTTCGGTTACCGAAGCTTGTTGAACACTACCTTTAAATTTTAAACAGTATTTGGATTGAAATAATACGTTAAGTTACGGCTGGTCTAGTAAGCTACAGCTGACTTAGTCGGGAGAACGCCGACTGTTGATCCGGAGACCCAGGGTTCAAAACCACGCGCACCACTATCTTTTCTGAGTCATGTTCGTAATGCCGGTAATTAAACCGTAAAGGAAAATATCGTGAGGAAACCGAAATGTACCTAGAATCTTAGTTCTAAGTCATATGTCATATGTCATCCACCAACCGACACTGGGCCAGCGTGGTGGATTATAGCCTTGTCTCTCTCCTTGCGAGAAAAGGCTCCGACGTCCAGCAGTGGGAACATTTAATGGGTTGTTTGTGCTGCTACTTAGTATGGTGATATGTTTTCTCCAAAAGAACAAAAATTTACTTCAATGACAGGTAATTTAATTCTGTCGTTCGACTAACTAAATACAGATAAATCTAAGCTGATATTTGTTTTTTGTTGATATTTGAGAAACTACCTCCCTGTTTTCGATATATAAGATCACCTCTGAAGTATTTTCTACCAAACAAAAAAAGAATTATCAAAATCAACTCACAATTAGCGGAGTTATCGTGTAAAATAAAACCAAATAAAAAAACATGCAACCCGATTGAGAACATCCTCCTTGTGAAGGAGGATGTTCTCATCCTCCTCCTTTTTCCACACAAAAATATATTTTTGACAATTATTTTGTCATTCAAGACGACGCGATGCGATCACGTGGGCACTTCTTGAATCTAGAATTTAGATATTCTGTGGATCGTCGGTGATACACAGAATACTTAGAAGTTAGTATGTACCGAACGCGCCGTGCGTGTCGTTATTATTTAATGTTTGTGTAATTTCCGAACCACCAAACCGATAATGTTCAAATTTTGATGGGACAATATAAAAAATGTGTTCTTTCTAACAAAAAAAGAATTAATGAAATTAAACAACGCAAACATGAGTTACAACCAAATACACATTCTGACTTTCACCCCCTCCCGCAAGAAAACCAATCAGAATTTGGGGATCAAAAGTAGCCTACAGCAATTTCCTTAGTTTAAACTAAAATCATGCCAAGTTTCAGCTGAATTGAATCAGTAGTTTCGGCGTGATGCGTGATCCCTATACAGAAAGACAGACAGACAGACAGACAGACAGACATGAAAGAAAAAATGCAGTTTCGCCATCAGTATCGACTAAGGAGTGCCCCAAAAAAAAATTTTTCAAAATATCTTCAATGTACAGAATTCGACCCGTTACAGTTTTATTATAAGTATAGATGGTATTGTTGCTAACATCAGGTGCTTTGGCAATCAAATGCAAAACAAATTATCGATTAAAACAGAAAAAATTCAGCTGTAGCTTAGGATAGCAGCAACATATTTGTGGAAGCCATATATATTATAGCCAGATATATTTGTATTATTTTATTTTTATATAGTAAGTACTAGCTGTACCCTGGCACGCTTCATTGCTTGGATTATATGTCATTCTAAAACTTCAGCTCGATCAGTGCAGAACTTTTTGAGTTTTTGAAACGTACACAAACCAACATAACAATTGTATATATACGAGTATATAGATAGAAGATTAATAACCAATCCAGCAAATTTCGTTCCGCATAAGTTTTATGATTTTGATGGCTAGTCTGATTAGGCAACGCATTCCACATTATACACGTTATTTTCGAATTACGCGATCTATCTTTTTGATTCATAATATATTTGGAAACATAGTTTACGATAATAGCTTGTTTGTGTGCTATTATTCCAGACTGAAGTCGGACTATGTTCCAAATTTTAATCGCCTCCGTTTAGCTGTTTAAACGGGATTGTACAGCAAAGATACAAACATGAAAACTTTTTCGTTCATAATATTCGTTTTTAGAACTATTGTTGGATTACACTGGTACGCTATCACGCCTGATGACAAGCTACGCGATGCCCTCTACGTACCTACCTAGAAGAACACGATTTAGTCTCGATTTGAAGACACCTAGATGGTCATCATCTGGGAAACCACTCAGACAACGCATTTCACAACCTCAATACTCATATCACAAAAGTAGAGTCAAAGCTTTTTGTTTGAGTCTCTGGAACGTCAATCATGAAACGATCTTGCTTTTTAGATCTACAAGCAGTTCGATAGAAAACGAGCAAAGTGGTGTTATTTCATTTACATACTCTTACTAAGAGAGACGAACTACTTAACATTCCGTGGGTTCACCGTGCGGGTGCCGGGTCCATCGTGTGCCAGAGAGAGAAATCCCGAGTAGATCCCGAGACTTGTGAAACGGGTGTAGGTTTAGGCCCCTTTCCGATGCACATCAACACTCACCTTCACTACTCGTGTACTCCCTGCCCAGCCAAATCTAATATGAGCCTACTAGTGCAGCTTTAGATACTCATTCTTGTATAGAACTTACTGCACTTCTGGACACGCCAAGATCTTTCAGCAGGTTATTAGAAAGATAGATATTAGGACTCTAAATCCGTAACCAGTCTTGATATTTCTTCAATAAACTATATACACTTGGAAACAAACTAAACATAAACTAACTGCTGCTATGAGCACTGTGTTTGCTAAGTAAAGCAAGCGGCCATGAAAGCTGGCCGAGCAAAGAGTACGGTTCAGAAAACAAATCTAAATATTAAAAAAAAATGGGATAAGAATTAGGTAAAAATATACCAATCTAATTAATCTGGCAGGTAGATTATGGGAGAATATGGATGATGGAAAAATATGGGAGACTTATTTTTTGTTTTATCAAATTACTTAAAATGGACAATGATATAGAACTAAACTTCTGGAGTGCAGGACTGTGACGTCACGTCTACACAAAGAATTTACTATGAAGCAACATCATCCGAGATTTCGAAGGACTGCATCTTCGTCATTTTTTTAGCAAAAACAAAAGATAAAATACCCGTAAATTATTTGACTATTATTTTTCTTTTACTTGTCAAACCTATTATTGCCAACCCGCACCACTGCTCAATAGAAGACCATTATTGCTTTCCTTTTGAGCGAAAGCCTTGAGTCCCAACAGTGATACCATAACTACCAGTTAGTTGGTGGGCAAACGTTGTCCTAAATGGAGTGTTTATAGGTGTTATTTTTATTTTAAAAAGTATGCGCGTACTTATTTAATTAATGTTTCTTTATTCTACATACTAAGAAGTCGAACTTAACTATAGAATAAATAGATAACATATTCAACACAAGACATATAAACCTGAAGTTAGAAACAATGTTTATTAGCTAACTTTTCCGTTTTTTTTGACAAAGTCCGCGTGCATTAAAATAAATCTTTTTAACCCCCGACCAAAAAAAGGGGTGTTATAAGTTTGACGTCGATGTCTGTCTGTCTGTCTGTCTGTCTGTCTGTGTGTGTGTGTCTGTCTGTGGCACCGTAGAGCTCAAACGGATGGGCCGATTTCGATGCTGTTTTTTTTATTTGAAGGTTATATTAAAATGGCGAATTATATTATCTTTTTCATTACTACCACAATATGGGTATCAAACGAAAGGGCTTGACTAGTAGAATACTTTGCACTATGACAAATTTCAAATCCAAGATGGCCGCTCCTACAAAATGGTGAAATATATTTCTTTTTTCACAAACCCCTTTATATGGGTATCAAATGAAAGGGATTGACTAATAGAATTTTATACAGATAAAAAAATGAGGTAGTCGGTTAATCAAAATTTTTAATTTTGTTCTTGTTATAGTAGGAGATCCCGCCATACAACGACCTTCACCGAGCTGTTTATTGGATGAAAAGTATTTTATATGTAATTTAATATGTCAACAAATATATAGCAAATGGGTTGCCTAAAAACTTTTAGCACAGAATAGGATTAATTAACATTTAAAAAAAATCAGTAGAATTGAATAAATTTTGGAAAAAACTGTATTACATAACTTATTATTTTGGCTTTATTACTCAATGCTTACAAAATCTCATTACGAATTTAAAACCCAAGGGTGTAAAAACGGGATGGTAGTTTGTAGGAAACATTTTATTCTTTAAACGTATTCGCATAAAATTTCGCACGAATTGAGCATGATCAAAATAATGAATTATGTATTACAGTATTTTTCAAAACTCAACCTCCAAAGGGGTGAAATAAGGGATGAAAGTTTGTTTGAAACCTTTTATTGTTTGAAAATATTTGCATGAGATTTCGTAAGCACTGAGTAAAGCCAAAATAATAAGTTATGTTTTACAGTTTTTTCTAAAATTCAATCAATTTAAGTGAAATATTAAAAAAATAATTAAATGTTAATTAATCATATTCTGGACTGAAATTTTTTAGACAACCCATTTGCAATATATTTTTTGACATATTAAATTACACATAAAACACTTTTATCCAATAAGCAGCTCGGTGAAGGTCGTTGTATGGCGGAATCTTAGACTATTACTATTTTTCTTGATGCACTAAAAAACTTGAAAAATTGTGACAAAATTTTCAATTTGAGATCCGTCAAAATATGCGAACATTCCGCACACAAAACCAGTCCTTCCTAAATTGCCTGCAATCACATGGAACTCGTCTGTTCTTTTCGCAATTCTATTCCTCAATCCAAACTTGATTAAGTGACCCTCTGTCCACTAAATTATTCTTTGGCTCGCTCGCGGCGGAACGAGGTCAAGTGTCTAGAAATTAACGATTTACTCGTACTTACGGCTGTGACTCGGTGCCGCCTAGCAGTGTTGCCAGCGTACAACCATGTTGGGAACTTGGCTTTTTCCTCCCTGAGAGCTTGACTTAGCAAGGACCTAGCACTATTAATTTATTTGCCTGGCCTTGTGGCGTAGTGGGTAATAACTCTGCCTGCGAAGCCGAGGGTCGTGGGTTCGATTCCCACCCAGTGCAAATATTTGTGTGATGGATTCTAATATTTGTACTGTGTCTGGGTGTTTCTGTGTATAATAAGTATGTATTTAAAGCAATGTAACTATTATATCAGCTATTTGGCTTCTGTAGCTTTGGTTAGTTTTGGGTCAGATGGTGTTGTGTGTGTAGTGTCCACCAATGTTTATGTTTATTTATTTATAATTTTAAATTATACTCAGAAAATTGATACAATGTTATAGTTTCTTGTGAAATATACTATAACGTATTTCAGATAAAGATAATTTTTTTACTGTATTTTAAAAAACTCAGGTACTTATCTAGGTATCGTACTTTTTGATGGCATATAGTGATGAGACGAGTAAGACATGTGGCTGATGGTAAGCAACATGCTAGCCCATGACAGCGCAGTGACACGCAGTTATTGAAACATGAAGAGACCAAACCATTACCTGGCACTGCATAACGCTTGTCACTCAGAAATACAAGATGTTTTACCTCTATGCTCTGCAATTTCACTGGACATTGCCCTTCGAACCGGAACACAGTCCTGCTATGCGTTAGAATAACTAGCAAAGATGTGGTACTTCCTCAAGTGGATTCTGCAAAGCGTCATATCACTACAACTTCCTACTTTTACACTCCTACTATACTATACTTACACTACTTTTTACACTCACAAACTTTCTTATACATTTATCGTATGTAGATTATTATTACTTTTTTAACCTAAGAATGCTGAAGAAATCAAGGTAGATGAAATTTAGTACACGAGTACATAATTTTCTAGAGTAAATAAGGCTACATTTTAATTAACAAGTAAATAACGAGATCGGTAATTACGCGGGTAAAACCACAAGTATACAAGAACAAAATTGAAAAAAATTGAAGAAAAGTATTCTACTAATCAAGCCCTTTCATTTGATACCCATATTGAAGTAGTAGTGAAAAAATAATGTAATTCGCCATTTTGTGGTGGCGGCCATCTTGGATTTGAAATTTGTTATAACGTTTAGTACTCTACTAGTCAAGCCCTTTCATTTGATACCCATATTGAGGTAGGTTGTGAAGAAATATTTTGTCCGCCATTTTGTGGAGGCGGCCATTTTGAATCGATATTAACCAAACATAGCTAAAAACACCTAAGCATGGATATTAACTTTCAAATAAAAAAAACCGCATCGAAATCGGCCCATACGTTTGAGCTCTACGATGCCACAGACAGACACACACATAGACAGACAGACAGACAGACAGACAGACAGACAGACATCGACGTCAAACTTATAACACCCCTTTTTTTGGTCGGGGGTTAAAAATAAAAAAATGTTTTATTGTCAAATGTTTTCGATTTTTTTTATAGAAACACGTGTTTTCCAAAAAACCTTTAACCGAAACTTAAGACAAAAACGCTCCCTTGACAAAACAAGATAAGATTAGACAAAAATCCACTTAGCCCTTTCGCGAAGAAAAATCATCCCAAGTCAGTTACAGAAGCGTTTCACTGACAGAAATGAGAAATATGGAATCCCAGAGACATAGCTACGAATAAAACAATTCTGGAGTCGTAACTAACAAGAAGAAAATTAAAAAATTTGATTCACCTCCGACTACCTCAGATTTGATATCTGTACATTCTACTAGTCAAGCTCTTTCATTTGATACCCATATCATTACGAAGTAACTATTTTCTGATCTGTGCCCATATTAAGGGAGTTGTGAAAAAAGAAATGTATTTCGCCATTTTGTGGAAGCGGCCATCTTGAATTTTAAATTTGTCATAGTGCAATGTATTCTACTAGTCGCAATGTATTCTACTAGTCAAGCCCTTTCGTTTGATACCCATATTGAGGAAGTAGTTTAAAAATAATACAATTTGCCATTTTGTGGTAGCGGCCATCTTTGATTAGATTTTTATAGCATATAGTATTCTACTAGTCAAGCGCTTTCATTTGATACCTATATTGAGGTAGGTTGTGAAGAAATATTTTGTCCGCCATTTTGTGGCGGCGGCCATTTTGAATCTATATTAACCAAACATAACTAAGAACATCCTCACAAAAAAAAACGCATTGAAATCGGCCTATCCGTTTGAGCTCTACGGTGCCACAGACAGACACACACACACAGACAGACAGACAGACATCGACGTCAAACTTATAACACCCCTTTTTTTTGGTCGGGGGTTAATAAATAGAACACCTTGATTATCTGTAGACCTTCACTGGTCTATGGATAATTCAGGTGTGCTTAGTGTAAGTGGAGGCCTATGTTCAGCAGTGGACGTCTTGCGGCTGATGATGATGATGATGATGAAACATAGCTCTCCTGTAATACTCCAACGCGAAGCAGGGGAGACCTGGCTCTCGGAATAACAGAGGTGCGTGTGGTGTGGTGTGGTGAAAAATTCGAACTAAAAGCTCCGTTTTGGCTCTTGCAGTTCTCTCAAATAGACCATCTTTCACACGATTTAAAATGGTAACATTGTAACCAAATGGTTGGGCTTTTTACAAGTCTATTCAGGACACAAGGTCCACAAGATCTTTGCCAGTTATTCTACCTTTAAGTAGTAATGTGCATACATTAGTTTGTTATAATTTCAAAGACAAAATTTTCTGATAAATTATGTTTGGGTGACTAGGGCATTGCAAAGCTAGGTAGTGAGGTGCGCCCTGTTCCATTGTAGGCTGGTATTAGATTTTGCTTACCATCGCAAGACATACGCTTAATTGTGAGCAACGTCTGCCAATAACAGAATAATACCAGGCAGTTATTTGAACCTGATAAGTCCAAACTACTACCTAGCACTGCACTTTATTATCTTTACTCTCTATTTTCCCTGAAAATATTGTTTTTAAACAGCATCACAGTGTCGTTTTCACATTCCTGATAGGCGGTAAAATAACAAATACACATACAAATACAAAAATCTTTATTGCTTTTTGCAGGTATGATAGGATGATACAAAAAATTTTAAAGTTGACTTTATATCTTGAGAGTCTTGCTAAAACAAAAACTATGTCCATCGAGCCGGCCACATAATATGCACGTGTGCGCTGTCACATACTTTTTTATACGTCCATGACCCATACAACCCTGGTCTTTTCTTCTATAGGCAATACCTTGAAATGATTTTGTATTTCTCCACACAGATTTAGCAAAGAGTGTTGCCACTTTACAATATTATTAGTAGCTCTAGTAGTGCTCCACGGTTTTACCCGCGTAGTTTTCGTTATTCTATCGGAATAAAAAATTACCTATGTGGTAAATTATTCTAGGCTATATGTTTCTACTGAGAATTATCTAATCCCAAAGCCGTACATCTCGTAATTGTCTAATCTGCTCTGTAAATATACCCCAGATAGAGATTACCTACCTCGGAGGGTTCTTGTAAAGAGCTGAAAAGAGTCCCCGCGAGGCGATTAATTGTTTAATTCATTTAAGGACATCTTTGGATGGGTTGAGAGTTGTAATCTCGAACACTCATATCCGCTAATACAAAGGACTTGAAGGGATAATGGACGGCTGTGTCGTATGATAAGTACAGTTGACTCAAAATTTAATTTTGTGATAATTTTAAAACTAAAGGAGCTAGTTAAAGCAAGTGAAATTAAAGGAAAAATATAAATGTTGCCGTTTCCCTATTATTGACATTGACGTAAGCTTATCAATTTATTGTAACAAAATGGTGAAATTACCGAATGGAAGGTATAAATAAGACAGAAGAAAAGAAACAAGCCTTTCAATCTAAAAATACTTCACTGTCGTAGCAATCTCTGTAGCCTGGCGTAGCACAGTGCTAATAGTACCATCACTATTTTCACCCACAATTCTTTATCGGCATAGTATTTGTGCTATCTACGCATAACCTAGCATCTACGCTACTAGTATGGTCAAACGTAGGATAGCTTTGCTATTCTACTAAACTAATTCCAAAAATTTGAAAAATTAAAGAAAAACCTTTGATGTTCTCAAATCAATACTAAAAAACTTCCTTCTGGGAAATACATGCTAGATTATTGGCTATGATAATTAAATATATTAAAAGCTGACGATTTACTATCAAACCATAACTCAACTATGATGTTTAGAAACTTTGTTACGTAGGTACTTCAATTCAACCAAATTCGCGTAGCTACAAAAATAGCTAGCACAATTTATACACATGATGGTACATCGAGTCGACACTCCATCTTAGTTCTGCTGATAGAGTGACGGCAGTATAATGCGCCGCTTAGGCTCTGGGGATGGCGGTGAATAATAATTCACTACTCTCACAGAAATGATAAACTAAAGGCTGAATGTTACAGTTCTGAACAAAATTACCGGTACAATTATTGCCTACGTACATAAATATATAAAACGTAAGACAAAGAAAAATATAATAATATGACGGTAATTTAAAGAAAAATATAGACTCATTTTGACGTGACAACGTCTTATAAATTGGTTTGCCGGGTGACACTTCAAGAAACTGCGTTACGCTCCGCTCACGTTATGCGCTCACAACGAGAGCGAGTGAGAGGCACGCGTCCCTTCCACTCGGGCATGGTTAGCCCGCCTAAGAGCGAGAGAGACAGACATAAAAAGTGAAAGGCACGCGTCCCTTCCGTAAAATTATTTTACCACTCAAAGTCGTTGTCACGTAAAACTTTCGCCCGTATACCGACTTTACAGGCTACCAATTTTTTTTTTTTTTTTTGTTATTTGAAAGAGTTTAAGTCCATTAAGATGGATTTCAGGAACGAAAGGGTTAAATTGCTAGGAGCCTGCAATTCGACTAGACAAATTGCAGGCTCTCAAAAACGCATGTTTCGATTTTTGAGAAATACCTTAGAGAGTCACTTGAAAAAAACTGAATACCTAACAAAAAATAAATAAAATTGCAACCATAGCTGCACATTGTTAGCGGTTAGCTTTTTCAGTCTTCTGAGGTCGGAAGATTGCAACCGTGGTGACTGAGTGCCAAAAATTTTTACAAAAACGTCTAAGATCTAATCTTAACGATGTCTTATTCTTAGTATTAAAATTAACGTGGTTGTTACACATATTTAATTGGATAACGGGACACTCACTTCAGTGCCAAACGGGCAGCACCCGCGCGTGTGCACTCGCCTTGAAAAAGGCCGCCGGACGCGGCCGAAACTCGAGTCGGATTGACCGACCGTATATACGTAAGTGTCCCGTTATCCAATTAAATAGATGTCTTCTTTACTGATTTCTTAATCCGGTAGTAACGGCAAACTTTTTTAGTTAAAAAAAAATTGTCTTGTGACACCAGGTAGAAAAGAAAGTCCTTCAGATATTATGGATTCAATACAATGTGGTTAATCTAATCCTTAATTATTATTAACGGTACCATCATCTGAAAAATACAGTTGGAAACATTGGTTACGGGCAGTTTTTACTCGTCACTACCGTTGCATATTTTTGATGGATGTGTGATGGCAAAGTTCCCATAAAAATGTGAAAATAATTGACATGAGTCAGTACAATTATATTAAAAACATAATTATTATACTCGCATAATCTTTGTCAGTTTTTTGTACGATATATTATAATCATCATCAGCCTGTGTTCGTCCACTGCTGGGCATAGGCCTCTCTCATAGTACACCACTCAGCCCGATCCTCGGTCTTACGTTTCCAACCGCCACCATATTTTTTTTTAAGTAACAAGTGACGAGACGAGCAGGACATATGCCTGATGGTAAGCAACATGCCTGCCACATAACACCAAAGTGACACGCAGCTATTGGAACATGAAGAGTCCAAATAATTACCTAGCACCGCGCTCATCACCCAGAGATCTAAGATGTTTTATCTCTAAGCCCTGTAATTTCTCTGGAGACACTGCCCTTCAAACCGGAACACAGAAATGTTTTCACATTACTGTATGGCGGTAGAATAACTGACAAAGGCTAGTACTTCCCCAGGCGGACTCTGCTAGGAGTCCTACTACTACCAAAAATATTATAATATATTGAAGTAATTGTTTTAAATTTTGAAAACGGATACGAATTGTATGCTCTTTCTTTTGTTTTCATGTTGTGTTAATTGATGTGTAAATTGTACATTTATCAATAAAGAACTTTTTTTTCATTTCGGTCACGCAGCAAAATTCCTGTCTACTCTAAGCCCGTCGTAAGAAACTTCGTTCCGAAAGCACTCAGATGAGCGAGTGGAATTTGAACCTACAACTTCACGACATCGACAGTAAAAACTAAGGTTCTAACTACTATGTCACCACGTCACACAAAGTAATGTAGCTTAAAGACAATATCAGTACAATATGCTTACGAAAAGATACTTATTCGCTATTTAAAGCTTACTACAAGATATTTAATAGCTGATCCCAGATGTGCTTTAGGAGTGTATGTATTCAACAGTACATCAAGTTAAAACAAATTAAACAAGCAATTTAAACTACAGCGCCCCCGCGAGTGCCTCTAACCATTCTTACGTGGGTACGTGACGCTAGCGGTCTCCAGGGCTCACTAATTCAATGCCTTATTCCTCGTTGTCTTCAGGAGTTGAGAGGTGAAAGATTAAACCCTGTTTGTGTTGTTTAAGTGATTGAAACATGAATGTTATTCTGTACAGACAGACGGAAAGAAACGTTTTATTATGCACACCAGAATTTCAACAAGAACAAAATTAAAAATTTTTACTAACCCCCGATTACCTCGGATTTGTAATCTGTACAACATTTTACCAGTAAAGCCCTTTAATTTGATGAATCAATTTTGAAACGAAGCGTTTACAAGATCTAGACGCAAAACGGCTCATTAATAAGACCCGCCCGAAGCCTTCCTACACCTATACATACAATTCGAATGGCCTACTGCATTGTGCGTCATGCGATAGGACGTTTAAAACAAAACTTGGTTTTGCGAGCCATGTTCGCGCGCATAATCGCTCTTTGCTGGGTTCGCCGTTGACGAATACGTCAAGGAGGACTATTAGCTGTTACTAAGTTTAGTATACATACATTACATTTTTCACATAAAAAACATTGTTCCAAAGCGCATACATAAACTACTTCCGAACCGAAATTGTATCAATCTAAATGGTTTCACATTACAAAACAAAATGTATATTTTTCTCCAGTAAACATAACGTTATGACAAGTAAACTCCAGGGTCCGTAACCTCCGATAACATCAACCCCTTTTTAAAATACTACCTTCCGATCCACAATATCAAATGCGATAGAAATCTGACCGCGTCATTTTCTTCAGAAAATTGCTGGTCTTGACTGTTACTGTGCTACAAACTTATCAATGGTAGTGGGTAAATTTGGAACTTAATCTTAGTTATAGCTCACAACTAATTTCTTGATAGGATTGGTACGGAATACTCAGAATATGAATGGTTATGTAGTATAGTATTTACTGCTATTATAGGGTATTGAATACTAATTTTTTTTGTGCCGGTTCCTGTTTTTTTTATTTATTAGTCAAATATATGACCTTTAATCGAACCCTTGGGGCTTAGATCATAAGCAAAATGCAATAAGCAACCAAAAATTGTCGAATTATTGACTGCCTTAATCAAATGATACTATTAGATGGCAGTTTCTATAGCTTATGTGTCCTATATAAAAACACTTTGTTTCCCATTAATCTTATTTCGTGTCACTTCACATTACATCTATAATATCACATAATAAATCAGTTGAAAATGGATCTAATTTGACCCTATAATGCTTCGAAAACCATACGGTGCAGCCTATTTGTAACTTCTGCACAGTAGGATCAAATATTGCAATCACTACTTAGTGGTATTATAATTAATTATTAGGTATAAGAATAATATTGTAGTTAGCTTTTATAATACAATCATTATTTATAACTTTCCTGATTTCTTAAAAACTATTCGGATATCATGTTTGTAATGATGTTCTTACTTTACTAAGTTTGGCAAGCACATGAAAAGCATACATTTATTTCACCTGACTTTACTATACAGCCAAGTCAAAGCATCTTGTCTCTTATCTACCTCTACTTGATATGTGATCATGTCTTAGCGTACCCACCAACTTAATATATCCAAACTTGTATGTATCAAATGTAAAGTGTCATTTGAAACAACAATAGGAAGCTCGACGCTACTAGCGACACTCTCAACTGTACAGATAAGTTTGCGGCACTATACACACTCAACATTACGTAGTGTTACGTCACGCAAGGACTCGAGGGATACTGATATTGTTTTTATTTCATGTTTTGATTGGTGATAAAAATAGCGAGTTATTGTTTACTTTTTCTTTGTGAAAGGCTTATTTCTTTCCTTATTTAATCTTAGTAATACTATAAATGTGAAAGTTTTTATTTATGATTTTTTGTTTCTTCAAGCAAAATCTGCCAAAAATGTATTTGGATGATTTTTTAATGAATTACACCTTTGTCATTTCTTACACCGCAACACAGTTACGTGAAACCATGACTGTATTCCGGTTGAATGCAATGAGCAAAAGGCAATGTTTTCAGTGAAATAACAGAGTGCGGAATGATGTTTTATCTTAACAGTTGAAACATCTTATATCTCCGGTTTACGAACGTAGTGCAGAGCTAGGTAATGATTTGGGCTCTTCATGTTCTAATTGCTGCGTGTTAATGAGCTGTTATGAGCCCGTTGCTCGTTGCTTACCATCAGGCAGATATCCTGCTCGTCTACTCACCCTATACTATAAAAAAATAAGTACAAGTTTGACCGACGAGCCGAGTATTAGATCCACGAGTGTGTGTTGTCACGATCCCCGCATATAATTACCATATCTAATATAAAATTCACGTCCTTCTGGGCTCCAGGGTTAATTATAGGAGACGGTTGACTGAGAGGGCAGATAAGAGCCATTGTGCTGTGAGATGGGGAGTGAGTAGTTTTAGCCTGCATCTGAAGGCAGCTACGGAATTCTGGAAAGTCTAAAAGTCGCTTTAAAGTTATCTATGTTTTATCTTTCAGAGTAAATTAATGTTTTTTTGCTGACTGACGATTGTCTCTCTGCCTTAGCTGGATGTTAAATACAATAGAGATAAATATATGTAAGATGCTACATATACATGTACAGGATAAAACAAAGGTAACTTTACTAATTAGAATACAAGCTTCATGCTCATGTAGAAGTACCATTTATGACACTGGTTATAAGTTACAAGTGCTTAGTAAATTTTCTAGAGTTCATAATAAAAGGTTTCTGTTTGTCTATCTGTCTGTGTTTAATACAAATATCTGGGTTCCATAATACAGGCTTAGTTTGGTTTGTATCTAGAAGATGCTCTGTGAGAGATTGTCCACGGTATTGGAACGAAATTCCTTATCGCGCGTTGTGAAAGGGGGCTAGACGGAAAAAAAATCTTACGAAAAGTTGTCACGACATTTTCTGCTATTGTAAGCTGTGCGGCGTCGCATGTTTCTCTGTCTGTCTCTCTCTCTCTTATAGAAAGCAAGCCAGATATTTTCATTTCTATTTCGCATTGAACAGTGTGGTGTCGCGACGATTATTTTTGTTTAGTGTATACAGGTTTTTTGTAAATAATAAAAAATAATAATATTAATAATTCCTTCACTAATTAATCGAAAGGAACTTCGTTCCATCCAGGTGTCCCTTGACACCTCTCAAGTTTTTTATATATTTCAAAAGTGACCAAATCACGTAAAAACGTCAAAAACAGTTTTATGTATTTTAAGACAAAAGGTAATGTTCTGAATAAGGCCGTCAATACCTAATACATTTTTCATTAATAAAAAGGCTCAACTGAACGACAATTACAGTTTTCAAGAGACGTTTCGTTTGGATGTGAATTGGTATTGAAATTTTAGTAAAACTTTAATCTTGCGCTGTTGAAGTGGATTTGCAGCTGAAGCGTGAACATTTGAAAGAATATTCGTAAAAGGCTTTTAGTTTTAGATGTTCAACGGTCGCTTAATCAATCGGGTAAAAAGCTTTCATTTATATTTTATTTCAGCTGATACTACAAAACTATCGAGAATTTTTTAACTGTGACAGCTTAATGTCCGATTTTACAAGATGTGATAATACGATTTTCCTAGTAAAAATGACCAAATTTATGGTTTTAACTGAGTTCAACGGTAAAGAAGAATATTGTCGGAAAACGGAAGTGCTTAAAATACTATTTGGATCTGTTGTGACAAGGCTTTTTAATAGGTCGCATGGAGAAGTACCATATCTCTGTCATTTGGTAATCTGTTTATATGTTCATTTGTTCCTCTTTCATCTGTTCATATCTTGTCAATCTATGTTTTTGTTTATTTCATTGCACCAACATTGCGTTGCGGAAATAACAGGATCAGAAAAAAAATAATTACATAATTATTCCCCGTATGCGTTGAAGATTTATCAAATATTATAATGATGGAGAGTAATCAGAATCTGTTTTTAATCTGTCGCATTCATCCGGATAATCGTTGAACCGCCGCATGACAAAAGGGCCCTATCTTTGAGAACTGCTGGCTGTAGTTTAATACGGCGAATTATACTATTCGACTGTGGCATACATGCATGAATAAACTAATAAGCAGCTGGCTATGACGGCGTGTCGTGAATACACAAGTTTTTGTCCATCCAAAAATCGTCCAATTACACGATCCGCTTTTCTACTCCAGCCGTTTTGACGCTACGCTGCTAAATTATCATGTTGATAACCCAACCCATACGATAGTCTCTACTTTTTTTTTTACAAGACGAGCAGGACATGTGCCTGATGGTAAGCAACATGCCTGCCATACATAACAGCAAAGTGACACGCAGCTATTATAACATGAAGAGTCTAAATCATTATCTAGCACTACACTGCGCTCGTCACCCAGAGATCTAATACGTGTTATAATTTCTCTAAACTCTGTAATTTATCTGGAAACATTGCCGTTCAAACCGGAACACAGTAATGTTTTCACATTACTGCTTGGCGGTAGAATTACTAGCAAAGGTGTGGTACTTCCCAAGGCGTAAGGCAAGTAAGTTTTGTAGTGGTAGGACTCTTGCCGAAGATCTCCACTAAAAGGAGCTAAACGTGGCTAAACCGCTAAAGAGTTCACTTCAAAAAGTACAAGAAAAGTAAAAGTAACTTCATGGTTGATGTTCCAAAGACACGAACGAAGAGATTTGACTCTACTTTTGTGATAAGAACGTCAAGGTTGTGGAATGCGTTGCCTGAGAGGGTTTTCCCGATAGTTACAATTTTTGTGTCTTCAAATCAAGAGTGAATCGGTTTCTTCTAGGTAAACACGCTCCAACGTAGACCGTATCATCGTTTAACATCAGGCGAGATGGCGGTCAAGTGTAAACCTATAAAAGTTAAAAAAAATATAGCACTCAATTCAGAAAATTACACACATTCATTGAACCCAGTACCATCACTAATTCTTTCTTTAAAGAACAGAATCGGGCGTCACAAGGAAGTCAGCCAAATTTATTCGCCATTATCGAGCGAGCATTAACCACGTAACGGGCGATAACGGAACGCGTGAGTATGTTCGGGAAGGTACGGCATTAGGATGCGGGCCACGGAGTAATATGGCGTGGTTATGTGTTAAATGGATATAAACTGAAAGAATATATAAATATAATCTAATTTATTATGAACACTATTGTGGTTGTTACATATTTTTTAATTATTGTTACACAATCACACGAGACGTGGTCGCACGCGGGCACTTGGAAACTGGCCGCCAAATGCGATTGAAACTCAAGTTAGACTGGACTGATATTATTATATAGTTCGAGTATAAACCACTTAACGGTTGTATGAGTATGTTCAGGTAGGTACCATATTAGAATGCAGGCTGCTGCAGGCCAACCACCGCAAGCAATATGGTATGGTTGTTGGAAATGGAAATAAACTGAAAGAAAATATAAATACAGCCTACTTTTCTATAAAAACTAACGTGGCTATTACACACTTTTAACTAAAATGTGATAGATGCGGCGCAAGCGAAGACCTGTGTCATATTTTGATGGAATGTGCTCGGAATGAAAGCGTGCGTCAACAACTCTTTGTTAGCGATCATATCTTCTGACAATTAGGAGGATGCAATATTGTACTGAGCGATCCTGACTCTCAAGACGTTAGAAGGTTGTATGACATATAGCACACATCTCTCAAATCGAGAAATAAATAGTTTTAGACTTAAGTAGTATGATTTGTTACAAGGGTGAAATTTAATTATACCCTGTTTAAATCCAATAAAGAAAAAAAACTACAATCTGCAACACTGCAAAACAATTACAAATACAAAAATCTTTATTGCTGTTTGTAGGTAAGATAAGATGATACAAAACATTTTAAAAGTTGCCCCATACAAACTGGCCTCTGCGAGAGGCATGCAATATGTCTGGCAAGACAATTTGTTGTAGTCTTAATTTATAAATGAAAAAACTTAATATAATAATCAGCTGATTAAAGTCTTCTTCTTCCTCATCTTCTACTAATTTCTGGTATTTATTTATGTCATCTGATACTTCATCTTCGTTTCTTTTTTGGTGTCTATTTGGTTGTGATATATATATATATATATATATATATATATATATATGTGTGTGTGTGATAAATGCTTGGTGAGCACAATTTCGCCAGCGTCTTGTGTTTCATCATGATATTGTCTTGTGTTTTTGAGTTTCATCAGTTTGTCCATCCAGGGTCTAAGCGGCCATTTTTAGGGAGAATGTGGGCATAAGGCCCACATTCTCCCTAAAAATGGCCGCTAAATGCGATTGAAACTCAAATAAGACTGGACTGATTTTACCGTAGTTTGTATCCGTAATTAGGTCTTTTTTCGACGTATCAAAAAAATCTTTATAGTGCAGTATAACCCTATGAATGTGATTCGGCACAAATGTACCACACGTGAAACACTGGCTGAAAACGTGTTAAAAGTATTGCCAGTATCTCGTACACTCCCATTGTTACTGTTACGGTAATGTAGCCACGGAGACGCATCATTTACCGACTGCTTACATTTGGAACTGGCAACATAGGAGATTAGATTGTCTTTACGTACGTGTGATGGGCTATATCAGCTATATGTATAATCGTCTGCCAAAAAATAAAGAAAACGACCAAATACGGTTTTTTGACTAAATAAAACATTTGGGTGTTTGAAAAGCCATTCTACAGAGCAGACGATGTATTAACTAGTACCCTAAACTAGGGCCAATATTTCAAAATAATAAGTTGGTCCTGTATTCAATTTGTGTTATTATTTCATTGGTTTATGTTATTTCCATTTAATTATTATTTTTGTAGCAGGTATTGATTAATTATTTAATTGAGGACGTACTCGGATTTCCAATCAATTTTTTGTATCATAATTAATCTAGAATGATGTGCAGTGAATGATCCTTAGTTTGTTTCATGCTTATAGATAAAAATAAACATATTTTTTCTTTTTATTAATATTAGTACAAAAATATAACAATTATTTTTCGATCATAGTGGAGTTCATTAAGATTGACACAAACTTACATTAGTACAAAAAGCTGCAGTGACCTATAGGTTAGATCGATGATGATGTTGCAGATTCGAATCCAGATTGCACCTCTGGATAAATTTCCTAGTACAGATGTACCTTCGAGCTAAACGGGAATTAAACTAGTCCTAAAGGAACCAGTTTTGTTAACAAGAACAAAATTAAAAATTTTGATTGGTTAATCAACCATACTACAACAACAACCCGACTACCTCGGATATGTTATCTGTACAACATTCTACTAGTCAAGCCCTTCTAGTCTCATTTAATACCCTGATTAAGGGAGTTGTGAAAACATGTGTTTCGCCATTTTGTCATAGTACATAGTATTCTACTAGTCAAGCTCTTTCATTTGATACCCATATTGAGGTAAGTGGTGAAGAAATATTTTGTCCGCCATTTTGTGGAGGCGACCATCTTGAATCGATATTAACCAAACATAGCTTAGAAGCTAAAAACATCCGCACGGATATTAACCGTCAAATAAAAAAAACGCATCAAAATCGGCAGACAGAGACAGACACAAACACAGATAGAGAGACATCGACGTCAAACTTACAACACCCTTTTTTTTGGTCATCGTATCATCATCATCATAATCAGCCCATATTCGTCCACTGCTGGACATAGACTTCTCCAATAATACGCCACTCAGCCCGATCCTCGGCTTTACGTTTCCAACCGCTACCAGCTGCCTTACGTATATCGTCACTCCACCTAGTCTCAGGGCGTCCTACACTACGTTTGCCGATTCGTGGTCTCCACTCCAGAACTCTTCTACCCCAGCGGTTATCGGTTCTGCGACAGATATGACCAGCCCACTGCCACTTCAGCTTGCTGATGCGCTGAGCTATGTCGGTGACTTTGGTTCTCTGACGGATGACTTCATTACGAATACAATCTCTCAGAGAAACACCAAGCATAGCTCTTTCCATAGCTCGCTGAGCGACTTTGAATTTTCGGACTGCTTTTACTGTTTTTTTGGTCGGGGGTTAAAAAATACATTCCTTGAAAGGATGTGGCATCCATCTGCACTTGGCCAGAGCAGTAAATTATGGCCTAGGATTCCTACTTGTGAGAAAAGACCCAGAGTCCCAGTAAGTGGGAATATAATGAAAGCTGCTAAGGCTAAAGCACAAAAGGTTTTTTTACGGGCATACATTTGATTAACAACAGTAAATTACAACAAATACTACTCTACATAACTAAGTATGTCTGAATTATCTGTAGATAATGAAAGTCTAAAGTAAATCAAGATAATCAAGCTCTCTGCCAGTCTAAAGGATGTTTGGTATGCTGGCGACTTAACCACGGTAAACGACAATTCTTGAATTAAACGCCAGCATTTTAGTCTCGCGTTACGTCGGAACGATTTTTTTAAATTATATGAGCTCGCACCACGGCCCCAATGTCTTAACCAATGTTTCAAATATTTGGGCAAGTAAGCACTTCCGTAATTTGCATATTTCCAACAGTAAATATACTGGAGTAACATTGTGGGGTAACATCGCAGAGAGTTCTATCGACATTCACGTATTAACATGCGTGTGTGATTGTCCTCCAGTTCCTCCTCAGCATAAAAACAGTTAGACTCAGCAGCCGGAGTGCAGAGCTCACGTCTCCATTTATCTAAGACTGCCCGCACCTACAACGGGGGCGCTTGCTTTTGTAACCGACGATACGATTGACGACACGATCACCGATACGATTAAAACACTCAGACTTATCTACGTTTAAATCTATCCTACTTATATTATATTTGTTAAATTGTCTGTGTAGATGACAGGATGTATGTATTAGTTTATGTAAATCTTAAGCGCAATACACACTGAGCCCGCCGGGCCGCCGACAAAGCCCGGCGACCCAACCCGGCGGCCTGTATGAAAATAATCATGTCGGTAACATGCACCTGCGCGTGTTACCCGCCGACATGTTGGCGGCTTGGGAGCCTGCACTCAGTTACCCCGGTTGCCCGGCGACACTCGACCTGTAGTGGGACGACGAAAAATGCCTTACGTTAATTAATCTTTATCATGAGAAGATACACCACCAAAATTATTTGACACAACCACACAACCTTTATCGACACGCGACAATCACTGACTTATGTCATAGCAAGTCAATGGACGATAATTATATTATTTGGATATGGCTCATACAAAAATAATAAAATTGTGATAAATATTAAAAAATGTAAAATTGATATGCATTTGTAACATTTATTTTCAAATCTAGCAAATATATATAAAAATTATACAAATGGGTCTAACCATTTCGGAGAAATAATTAAAAGGAGTAGAACACACGTGAAATTTTATATTTCCACCTAGATTCTAGTCTTACTAAAAATTTACATCGTTTTCAATCGCTTAAACATCGTACACCGTAAGGTTCCTCATCAAGCTTCATTTACCTGTCATCGTAACTGACGTTTCCGACATCGCGCCATTGTCGCTGTCTCCCGTCGCATCGTCAGCTATGAAGAAGAGCACGGGTCATTAAGAACTTTTTCCCGTTTGCAGCGACAATGACGGATTACTTGGTTTCCGTGCGCGCGGACCGCGCCGATTCTTTTATTGGACTTTTGTAGTGTAAAAGGTTTGTAGTGGTCGGGGATCGATAGGTGAGCGTTTTGACTTTTTACGGAAAATACGAAGCCATTGTAGGACAATTGTAAACGCGGCTTGTTTCGTTTGACTGCAAGTTTAAAACACTTGAATGGCAATCGTTAATGTCCGCGAGACAAACTTTTTTGCTCTGCATTGTTCGTAAAGAATATTTGAGAGAACGTAGTTATGAATTGTTTTATTATCAGTACATTATTTTATAAGATTTTCTAATAATAATCTAGACCTAATTAGTTTGTTGTTAAGCCATTGAGCCCTCAACTAAGCATTCTGCATTCTACAGAAGCTGCGGGCCCACAACTGCAGCGGGTGTGGCTGAAATTCGTTCAAGGAGTTCTTAGCCTAATAAAATAAAAAAATAATAAATAAAATAAAACAAAAAATAATGTTTACAAGAACTAAATTCAGTAAGACAATGCCGCAAGCGCGCTGAGTATCCACGATTTCAACTGGTAGTGGACATGAGCAGCTGATTATCTCTAGACTTTTATTGATATTCTAAGAAATTAACCATGTTACTATTTTTAGGATTCCGTACCCAAAGGGTAAAAACGGGACCTTATTACTGAGACTTCGCTTTCCGTCTGTCCGTCCGTCCGTCTGTCACCAGGCTGTATCTCAAGAACGGTGTTGGCAAGACAGTTGATATTTTCACAGATGATGTATTTCTATTGCCGCTATAATAACAAATACTAAAAATAAAATATATATTTAAGGGGGGCTCCCAAACAACCAACTTGATTACCAACCATTAGTACAGTCCCAAGCAAACTTACTTTACCGTTTCTTGCTCCATACTAATAACGGTGACAGGTAGACGCTTTAACTATTCACAGAACATTTAGTTTTATGTTATCTTTAAATATTTTTAGTTAAAATAAAATAAATAATTAAGGGGCTCCCATCCAATAAATAAATATTGGCGGACAATTCACACACAACGTAAAAGAGGTTTTCACTGTTTATTTGCTAATGGTTCGGAACCCTTCGTGCGCGTCCCACGGCCGGTTTTTTCATTTATATAAATAATTATCATTCCGAAAAAAAATACTATGACGCCATTTCTTAAGAAATCTCCAAATAAATATTCTGAAACTATTGACACTATACTTACTATCTTTTCAAAATCGTATAAGTGGGAATTGGTTTTCTAGTCGTAAGGACTGTGTGAATGCGCGAATCGTGAATGCGCGGACATTCAGTGTAAATCTATAGAAATGCTCAGACCTCAGAAAATTAAACGAACGTATAGAAAAATCAATGAGAATTCGAACAAGACTCTTCCATTTGGCACAGAGTTAGTATCGTTCTTCATTACTATTGTGAGTTAGCGTATTTTATTCCCTAGATTTTCTACTAATGCTTTTTGCTAAGGAATTCAATTGAGTTTATTGTAAATGTGATTTTATCCATAGAACTAAATTCTTCAACTTAAAAGTTTACATCTTATGTTATCACAGCTGAAGTTTGGGGCCTTCTCTTGCAAGGAGAGAGTCAAGGTAATAATTCACTGCGCTGGCCCAGTTCAGTTTATGACGCAAACGACGATGACGAATGAAGGAAGATTGTTGGAATGTGTTGATTTTCTAGCAATATTTTCCTTCGTCGTTAAAGCCAGTGGTAGTGATACAAACTTGTAGGTACTGCACTTGGGAATATTCCTAACGGTGCCAGCGGGATCCGAACCTACGATATATAACTAGACCATCTAGGTTTTGTTTGACACTTTTTTATAGTTTAAAGCGATGAGATAAGCATGGCACGTGTCTGATAGTAAGCAGTACGTTGCCCATAACAGATGTCATGCAGCTTTTGGTATGTGTAGAGTTCAAATCATTTTATACTTATTATTATAATATATTAAGATGATTTATTTTTATACTCATTACTTTCTCCGGAAACATTGCCCTGCAAACCAGAATACATTAATGTTTGTACACTACTGCTCGGCGACGGCAATAAAATAACTGGAAAAGATGTGGTATTTCCCCAGGTGAACTCTACAAAGAGTCATATCACTAAAAAACTTTTGACTTCACTCAAACATTTAACAACATTTTGGCTAATTTTAATCTTGTACCATTGCTGCGACGATGACTGCGACGAAAAGGCTTCTACGCTAATAACGAGGACGTAACGTCATTTTACTTCCCCAGAACTTGCGATCGTTAACATTTTTATGGATAAAGCCGACAAACTGAAAACTTTAAGATGTCACTGCGTTGTACAAAGTCACTAAATTCATGAAGCGTCATATTCATAGTTTCTGGCATATTCCGTCGTCTCCAAGGCGGGTAAAAATGAAGGTCCCAGCGGTGGAGTCGGCTATTTAACTTTACGACGAAATGAGAGATGGGCGGTGCAGACGCCACGGGCAGATGTTTTATGTGCGGAGCGTGGCGACCGAGTGGCCCAGACTGGATTTTTAATCAGCTTTTCGGCCGTAAAATGGAATTATTTAAATGGGGTCTGGTAATAGTGTCAGGTCTGTTCTTGTTGCTGTTTAGGTTTACAGGGACTGAAATTCAGTAGGTACGAGTAGTAACGTGTCAGATATAATATTTGGTGTTCAAAAATACGTTATTGAAATAATCGATATCACACAACCTACATAAATATAGGAATATATTCAATTAAATTTATTTATTCGAACCATTATTTTAAAAGAACACTTGGTAAAGTGACTTACAATTATATTATATCAAATCAAATGAATTTATTGAGCTTGTACTACATATTTTTTCTGTGTACATCGGTAATAAAATAATACCAAAAAGTTATGTCAAATAAAAACTAATCAGCTGTAAAGGTGTCAATCAGATGCAGCTGAAAAAGGCTTTGTTATGACAAAATACAAATTATCCAAATAATTAATACATACAATACTTTTAAAAATGACATTGATACCTATTTAATATTATTTAACCTTATTCAATAGTTCCAATTTCGACATATTTCTTTTCCAAACATTACATTCCTTTATATAATCATCTACAGTGTAATATGCTTTGCCCATTTGATAGCTCTTTATTTCAGGTAGGTAGTATATAGGTATATAGGTACAAAGAGACTACGCTAATAACGAGTTACAAAGTAATACAAAGAGTTTACATATTTTATATTTGTATGTAAACTCTTTGTATGGATACGTTCAATTCGGTTGTATGTTTTTTTTTTGTATATTTCGCAATAGCTCAGCTAAAATTGTGAATTATGTAATATATAATACCTAATGTTTGGTATTTTTTTTTAAATTTTGCAGAAAATATTTCAATGAATATATTCCGTATAAATTTTATCGAAATCGGTGTGGCGATATTTGAAATATGAACAAAAAACCAAAATTTGCTGTCAAATGTACTCGTATATCTCTGAACGACGAGCTTCTTATGAAATTTAAAAGTGTATCTGAATTTAATTCCATACGCTGAGTTTTGTCTTTTGGTAGAAAATTAAATGAATATTTTCAATGTTTAAAAACATATGATCATGCTTTATGCGTGGCCTAGGCTATCTTTATTCAAAAGTAATCAATTAAGTCATGGTTTGATTGTGTGTGTGCGTTCTACTACAGTATTTCATATTTCACTCATTTGGCCAGCGCCTGAATCTCGCATGTTTATAAGACACAATAACAATAAAACTGAAGTTATGATGCTAATATAGCGAAACTAATTCCACTGTACCCAACTATAGTAGGGGAGCTGACAGACATTTTGTCTCTTAACGATTATGTTTTTACGAGATTCAAAAACACGAATTATCCTACTATTCTAGCCTACTAATATTGTAAATGCAAGCTTTTTAATATTTTTCAAGTACCTAATCAACACAAGAAGGAAAACATCGTGAGGAAACTGACTTGCGGCGTGTTCCGAGAATATTAATATATGTCTGGCTCAGCTCTTACTTTGTTAAATTTAAAAGACCATTCTACAAATATTACTTTAACTAAAATAAATCTAAATTGAAATTGAAATAATTGAATCTAAAATGAAACTAACGAAATCATTTCACATTTCATGCGTAAGTAGGTACTGCATTTAAAATAATTTTAAATATTTTATAATTACATACCTATCCATTAAAAATTTTAAAATGGCTACCACCAGTGTGACAGAGAGATAATACTACCAATTATAACTAGCGCGAGCGAGATAGATGTCTTACACAGAGACAGAGATGTCTTAGATAGAGACAGATGTCTTAGCCGCCGATTGTTACCAATTTCAAGATGTTCAGAGCTAATCTTGAGTTCTACAATCTTTGATACTGATGGCATTAGCTCAAATCAGTTACTTTCCCAAAATTACATAACATGCGGTTAGTATCTTACCCGTCATGCGCCCACCTCCCCTTCAATAACCAATAAAATCCTCACAGTAAATGTTTGTAATTCGTATTATAACTCTATGCAATAGATAACTAACGAGTTTGCGAGAATTCTCTCTCGAGAATAAACAAGATGAGAACATGAATTGTTTATGCCCCTGCTTTTATTTTTCTCGAGATGGCTTTGGGTGCTGTGAAATATGCTCCACAAAGGAATTTCGGGAGACGTGGTTTAAGTTACTATTGCTGGATTAAATGAATTTTTTGGTGTTAACATGTGAGCATTAGAAAAATAATCCTTACTTATTAATTTAAACATAAAAGTTTGTGTATGATGAATTAATGTTTTTTGCTTTTTCATGTAAATAATACTGAAGAAATCTAAATGAAATTTCGTACAAAGGTAGACAATTATCTGGAATAACACGTAAAATAATTTATATCCTAGAAAAATAAATAAATCGAGAACTACGCGGGTAAAACAAGTGTAAAATATGATTGTACTAGCATGGTTTGGGCGGTTTTACCCGCTTATTTCTCGTTTCACAAATTTTCCCGCAATAAAAAACATTACTTCAAACTATGACACACACACACGCACACATCCTATTTCGCACGCACACACACATTTTCGCACACATGCACACAAATACACCCCCTTACGCTCTCTCACACACCCACACAAACATACACACATTCATCATGCTCACTCATCTCTTTTATTTATAATAATCATATTTGTTTTTTTTTGTTTTTCTAATTGAATTACATTTTAGTTTTTTTTTTCTTATTATTTTTATTTGTAAAATTAAAGATATAATGTCAGATAAAATTTAGATTTGATAAAAGTGTATACGCATTTAACATGTCCGGAGGAGGGTATTGTTACGCCATAACACAGGTTTGATCCTAGCTTGGGTAACAATGCTTCTCAACCTGAATTACTAATCAAGGATAGATAATCTGTGAACTTAAAACGTTTGTAAATGCCTAATAAATTTCATTTCATTTCATTTCATGATATAAGTATGACCCGAGTCGCAACCCGACCCATTCCACTATTCTGTCATGATTGAGCAACAAATATTCTCAATATATGTAGTATTTCTACTCTATGTTGCTACTCCCGTGCCTCGCAGCTTTCCCTCTAAATGAGAGTGTCAACCACAACGTTAGCTTAGTCCGGATTTTTTTTATTTTTTTAATTTTTTTTTAAAATAAAGAGTGACGAGAGGATCAGGACATGTGCCTGACGGTAAGCAACATGCCTGACACATAACAGCACAGTGACACACAGCTATTGGATCATGAAGAGTCCAAATCATTACCTAGCACTGCACTGCGCTCGTCACCCAGAGATCTAAGATCTTATATCTCTAAGCCCTGTAATTTCTCTGGAAACATTGCCCTTCAAACCGGAACACAGTAATGTTTGCACATTACTGTTTGGCGGTAGAATAATTGTCAAAGGTGTGGTACTTCCCCAGGCGGACTCGGCCAAGAGTCCTGCCACTACTAAAATGGATTGACGGATGGCACATGTCCTAGAAACGTGTATTACTTGGACATATGATATTTTTGTTGTTCAGTCAAACAAATTTCTCAATTATACATGAATTACCAGTACCTTACCAACTGAGAACATTCTTCTGAAATCGCTTAGAGATGGATTTTTAGCAACAAATGAAGGGTGTTCAGTTTCTGTAAAAGATGCCACAGGAAGTCTGTGTACCACAAAAAAAAATTGATTTGGCAAAGAAAATGCGACCAATTTAAGCTAGCTAAAGCATACGCAGCTCAATAAATGTTCCCACTTTTTTTTTTTTTTAACTATAATAGGTTCGCACTTGACCACCATCTCACCTGATGTTAAGCGATGATGAGATCTACGATGGAGCGTGCTTACCTAGAAAAAACCGATTCACTCTCGATTTGAAGACACCAAGATTGTAACCATCAGGGAAAACCCACTCAGGCAACGCATTCCACAACCTAGACGTTCTTATCACAAACGTGGAGTCAAATCTCTTCGTTCGCGTTTTTGGAACATCAACCATGAAACGATGCCGCCCTTTTGTGGAACGAGAATTCCGATAGAAGAAAGGGCAAGGTGGTATTAGATCATGCAGATCAGTGGCACACTCTCCAAAGTGTATCCGATAAAAAAACCGATAAGCTAGCGATTTTGCGGCGATGATCAAGACTTTGAAGTCTTTTACGCACAAGAGCGTCATTGCCTATGAGTCTTTTGGCACGTCTCTCAATCGATTCCAGAGTCCCCAGCTGATACTTAGCCGATCCATCCCAAAGGTGCGAACAGTACTCCATACAGGATACTTCTGGGACTGGGAGCCTTCTCTCACATGGAGAGAGTCAAGGTCAAAATCAACTACGCTGGTCCATTACTTTTCTTTCACCGTTTTTTTTTCACTTCGAAAAGACTCGCGTGAGATTTGATCCCTGGTTTCTGGATTGACAGTCTACGTTCAACCGACTAGACCAGCCGTAACTAAGTTATTGTTCACATTCATTCGCCTACCCTTATCCCACTTTAGGTGGGGTCGGTACAACATGTACGTTTCCTCCATTCATCTCTGTCATTTGTCAGATCTAAGCTCACTCCTTTCCTATACATATCGTTTTTCACAGAATCGATCCACACTACCTTATTAATAACTTATTGTTCACAAAGTTTAAAATATTATATTATAACTAGATGTCCGCCCCGGCTTCGCCCGTGGTACATTATATAGCACTCATCAGGATCCCATACATATCCAACCATGAAAGAATGACTGAAATGGGTTAATTAATTCCTGAGAATATCGCTTTCAAACAAAACACCTCTTCAGCTACCTGCTACGCCCCCTTTCGGAAATTGGTCATACCAACTCAGATTTAGAAAGGCAAAGCAAAGAGAAGTGTTTAATCTGTGAGCAAAGATGAGGTACGTAATCTGTGGCAAAGGCTTATATTCAATGACGCAATCTTAGACACATGCTGTCATGTGTCATGTCAAAGTACGAAACATACGAAAACTCCCAAAAAGGAATATTTTTTCCAAATTTTGTTACATTCTTGATTCATGCTCCGCTTCTATTAATAATAGCGTTATCTTCTATAGCCTTCCTCGATAAATGGTCTATCCTATAGAACAAGAATCTTTCAATTCGAACCACTACTTCCCGCGATCCTAGCGTTCAAACAAACAAACTCTTCAGCTTTATAATATTAGTATAGATTTACATTTTTGTTCAACTTGTATAGGTTTAGACTACAATGTTAGTTCGCAAAATACATAAATTTTAGTAAAACACATTATTTAGCCTCGGCTTTAAAACGCTTTTCCAAAGAAACACTTTATCAAAGTTTGCAGCAGTCCCAATATTTATGGCCTAAGCTAACTGCTGTGAATGAACAATTACTCAATTGTTCATTCGCTCGAAGTAATGAATGAACAGAATTATATCTGAGGCTCAAATCGTTAAGTCGAAAGACAAACGAAGGTTAGATTTGACAAGCGGTAACAAGATTGCGAAGTTGCTCGATGATCGAACTCCGCGAACCCTTGGGCGCAATGAGCTACCAGTAACCCAGATACCAATTTGCAGACGCAGTGTTGCAATATTGAGTCAGTATATTAGTCATACGGATCGTAAGCAGTCTATTTTAACTTGATTTGGACTTTTCATGTTCGTTGTTCGTTACATGTCACTGTGATGTTATGTGGCTGGCATGTTGTTTACCATCAGGCACATGTTCTGTTCGTCTCGTCACTCTTTATTTATGAAAAAAACAATAGGCATGGCGACTAATAAGACGAATTAGTCGTTTAGATTAATAAAAAATAACGGACATGTATTTTTATGTTTGTTTCACAAACAAAAATGACGAAGATGCAGTGCTTAGAAGTTTGGAGTGAAATCATTCATACGATGATTATGTAGGCGTGACGTTACAGTTCCCACTTCGGAAGTTGTATAATCTATATTTTTATCAATTTCTCATAATTTGAAACAACAAAACTACAGAGCTCAAACGGATGGGCTGATTTCGATGCGTTTTTTTTTTATTTGAAAGTTAATATCCGTGCGGATGTTCTTAGCTATGTTTGGTTAATATAGATTCAAGATGGCCGCCGCCACAAAATGACGGACAAAATATTTCTTCACAACCTACCTCAATATGGGTATCAAATGAAAGGGCTTGACTAGTAAAATACTATACACTATAAAAAAATCAAATCCAAGATGGCCGCCACCACAAAATGGCGAATTATATTATTTTTTTCACTACTACTTCAATATGGGTATCAAACGAAAGGGTTTGACTAGTAGAATACATTGCACTATGACAAATTTCAAATGGCGAAATATATTTCTATTTTCACTACTCCCTTAATATGGGTATCAAATGAAAGGACTTGACTAGTAGAATGTTGTATGGATAACATACCTATCTGAGGTAGTCGGGGGCTAGTCAAAATTTTTAATTTTGTTCTTGTTAACCTAGTTGTCATCCCAATAGGCACGACGACTCATTTTTCATTTAATGTGCCATCAAAAAGCGTCGCAATAACTAAAACATAGGTGAAAGAATTACTTTGTTATCTTAAAACTTACCGTGAGATCACGTTTTTTTAAATCACAATTTTGGACTCTCCCAAACACGATTCATACAACAACACTACTGAAGCGTGACGTCACTGTGTCGTTTTATCTATGCTTCGCACGTAAAGTTTGTATGTTAGCTATATTAACTATTGCATTTAGGAAACTGGTTTCATAACAAAAGTCACTTGAAATTGTATGGATTATAAAATGGTAAATACAGTTTCCAATAATTTCGTACTTTCAAAAGGGACTTGCCCATACAGCTTCGATCATAAAGTAAGTTAAACAAAAATATATCAAAATTAAAATTTATACATATTTTATATTATTCTATTTAAATACTGTCATTGTATTAAATAATTTAATGTAATTCCAGGATCAGTCGTCACGCCTATTATGGCAATACTAGCTACGCCCTGCAGTTTCACACGTAAGCAACACGCCTGTCCACAACAGCGCAGTAACACGCAGCTATTGGAATATAAAGAATCCTAATCATTACCACACTGAGCTCGTCATCCGGCGATATAAGATAGTTTTATTGTTTATCCCAGAAATTTTCTGGAAACTTGCCTTTCAAACCGGAACACAGCAATGTTTGCACACTACAGCTTGGCGGGAGAATAACTGGCAAAATATCGTTTATACAATTTTAAAATTATACCACTTGGCAGCAATAGGTTCTTTACTTTCCGTCACTACACTACTGCGGTGGTAATATCCAATCCAGCTTACTCCAGACTTTCAAGCTTTGAACTTCGATGCATAAATCTTAGGTACTGCCTTGTTCTACCGTTGCTCTATATATATAATTAGTATCAAAAACTTGGCTTTTACTTATTTCATCAATTACTACGGAAAGAAACCTTTGAAGAGTTGTAATTTGAGCACTAATTGTACGCTCCTTAATTAAAACACAGGGTATAAAATATAATAAAGTTAAGCTGTTAAGGTATAATTTTAATTGACCATCTTATCACTTATGTAAATCGAGTGTTACCGGACAATCGTCAGTACAGTAAGGGTCTGTGTCGGTACTATTTGTGGTATGGTACAGGGTTACATGTCTATAGAAAAATAAACCTAATACCAGAGCATTAGAATCAGAATTGGTGGACAATTCACACACAACACCATCTGACCCCAAAACTAAGCAAAGCTTGTACTATGGCGGCCAGATAGCTGATATAATACATATATAGTTTTGAATGCATACTTATTATACATAGTAACACGCAGACACAGTACAAATATTTGAATTCATCACACAAACATTTGCACTGGGTAGGAATCGACCCCACAACAATTCAAAATTCATACTAAAATAAATTTATTGGCGGTTTTGAAAGGCCCTGTACCATATTTGGTAGTAAGTCTGTCCTTAGAACTTTAAATCCTAGGTTTGATTATTATAACCACGGATAAATTACAGATGACGGTGTAACGAATACTGATATTTGTTCCATGTGTGGGTGTTTCTTTGTAATATTAAGTCAATTATAGACTACGTAGTATCGAAATCGTTCTCATAGCTGGAAGTTATCATACAAATATATCTAGAAAGTGTTGTATGAGCGGACATGTTTGTGTTGTATGAGAAACGACCATAATTATAATTTTTTACTTTTATGGGTTTACACTTGACCGCCATCTCGCCTGATGTTAAGCGATGATGCGGTCTAGGATGAAGCGCGTTTACCTAGAAAAAAAACCGATTCACTCTCGATTTGAAGACACAAAGATTGTAACCATTGGGAAAACCCACTCAGGCAACACATTCCATAGCCTAGACGTTCTTATCATAAAAGTAGAGTCAAATTTCTTCGTTCGTGTCTTTGGAACATCAACCGATGACAACAATTGAAACGATTTCATTTCCTCGAGATTTATTGCCCATTGATTTGATTACTTGTTTATTAATTTAAGCTAGCGGTCCACCCCGGCTTTGCTCGTAATACATAATACGAGTATATAACAGGTCTATAGCACTAACGAATCACGAAGATATCCAACGGCGAAAGATTTTTTTAAATTGGTCCAGTAGTTCCTGAGCTTAGGGCGTTCAAACAAAAACCTTTTTAGCTTTATAAAATGATAATGGATATATAACCTTAATCTAAAGAAAACTCCCAGTGAGAATAGTGCTTAAATTGCTTTATAGAATGTTTAATTTTACATTTCGCAAATGTTTTCATATAAGTACCATTAAATATTTAAAATCACTCCCAAAGTCGTCGAAGCTATTGTGTGATTAGCCTCCGATTTAATCTTCAAAGATTAAGTAATTGAATTATAGATAAAGCCATAAATCTAGACTTTAGTGGCTCGACGGCGTCGCTAATGAATAAATCATTACAACTTGTAAAATCGAATCACAGTTCAGACATCGATAGCGAAACAATAGAGGAGAAATACGAGTAATACTGATTTGGAGTGAACGAACTTGCAAAGAATCAATCAATTTAATTCTTTATTGGTCTGTAAAATAAGGTATAAGTGGACATAATATTATATAGCTCTTAAATAAATGCGTGTTCTCCAATTTTCACCAGGTAAGGTATACAGATCTGAATAATATACAGATACAGTATACAGATCTGAAGAAGAAGGATCTGATAACATACTTACATACAAAAACATATCTAAAATTCAGTGCCGGTCAATATCTATGTTAAAAATATCAAACTATAATGGTAATGAAAAATCTGACAGGTTCGCGTCATGTTAAAAAAATATTGGCAGTCATAGGGATTGCCGATAAAAGTGAAAACTTACTTGTATAACTAAGAATTTGATAGCTTATTTTGGGAACTACGCCGGTGTAACCGGAGGGCGTGGCCTGGCCGTCATGGCATGGCCATCTAGAAATACGTCAGCCAACGGGAAATACTGCTTTCACCATGGTCTCGAATTTACCCGAAGATCTCTTATCATTCCCGACCTAGACGCTAGAATTCAATTCACATCCCACGAAAAATCTGTATGTTCCGCGCTAAAAGAAGTTTTCACTTTAAAAAGTGTTGGCAGAGTGGTTGTAATTTTGTCGCTATACAAATGACGTACTATGGTACATCAGTGCTCTTTAATTTTGAAATTTAACCTCATAATATTATGTCATATTTTCACTTCTTATTTTCACTCCTTACAAATGCTATTTTTTCTGTTGATATTCGTAGCAGTAACACTCTATTGCGACTTGCGACGTAGACAGTTAGATTGATTGGCATTTTGATGAATTTAACTTTTAATATATGGATAGAAATAAAGCCTTTATTGCTTAACTAAACATTTTTGAAACTAAATCTAATAAGTAGTCTAGCATATCGGGATTTCGGATGAACTGGTTGGCGTTTCTTGTGATACACAGACCTTTTCCAGCTGTTTCCAGCTCGTTGTATTGTTTCCATTTTAAAGCTCAAACGTTTTTTTTTTTTTTTTAACTTTTATAGGTTTACACTTGACCGCCATCTCGCCTGATGTTAAACGACAATGCAGTCTACGATGGAGCGTGTTTACCTAGAAATAACCGATTCACTCTCGATTTGAAGACACAAAGATTGTAATCATCAGGGAAAACCCACTCAGGCAACGTATTCCACAGCCTAGACGTTCTTATCACAAAATTAATTACGTTCCCCTAATTTTAATTATAATATTCCTCTATTTTTTATTTGTGTTTTCTTTTTTCTTTTACTATTTTATTTTCCGTATTTTCACCAGCACATATTTCCTTAGCTCAAGAATTAGTTAAAACATTTTTTTTTTCTCTTTTATGGTTGTGATCCCTAACATACTTTTTCCATTTCTTTTTTGACAAGTTCTCATTTTTTGATTTTTTTATTCATTTTCATAACACACTGTGTTGTTAAAAATAATCTTTTTTTTTGTTTGATTTTGATCTCAGTTCATAGGCCATTAAGAGGCCGTTTTTCAATTATTTTATTTCTATACTATTGTTGACGACTGGCTGGAACATTTCTTTTTCTATTTTTAAAATTGTATTTTATATTCGATTTTTCCTGTTATGTTGTTTTTTAGTTACCTTGGTTACGGAGCGTTTTGGTTTGATTTTGTAAATATTTTAAATAATTATAATATTTTTACCATCATTGTGTGCCTTTCTCATTTCCTATATTCACCAGTTAGTTACAGTCCACCGCTCGCCAACATTTTTTTGGTCCTTCGTCGCCAGTTTTTGAACCATTTCATTCCATTTCATCTCATGTGATTTTCATTCCATTTCTTTTTGCGCACAATGGTGGTCACTCGTAACCAAGCTAAGCCTGTTACTGCTCCGACCGCGGAGCCAGTTCCGCCACGCGTAGTGCATTCCCTCCGCCCATGCCGTGCAGCAGCACCCAGGCGCCAGGGCCATCGAGAGGCGAAGATAATGTGATGTGCAAGATTGACGACCGGGGAGATAGCAGGACCGTTGCATCTCAGCAAGAACCGTGCGCCCTCCGGACCAGTCAGAGTCTACACGCCCCAACATCGCGTAAGTCAAAATGCACTCGCACACAACTTCAAGTTCAGCCACGCTGGCCAAGAAATTGGCAGTTAAAGCTGAGTACCAGCGGCGAAAATTAGAACAAGAGCGTACGCTCTTAGAACATGAACGTCGCCTGGTTTTGTTACAGCAACAGGCAGAGGAAATGGAACTTAAGGCAAAACTCGCCGCATTAGACGCACGAACCGTGTCTAATTCATCGCGCAGTTTTAGTTCTATTTCTCCTCAACGTGCTCAAGAACGTGTCGTGACATGGGTAGATCACCAAACCGTGCCCGACTCTCTTTGCCCATGTCCGCCAGTATCGACACATCATAAAGTAGTTACACAAGATCCAGTAACTCAACTTACGGCCGCTATTGCTGCGTTACCCGACCGCATTAAACGGTCCGAGTTGGTTTTATTTTCGGGAGATCTAAACGAATGGCTTGCCTTTAAATGTAGTTACGAGAGAACTAAAACATTTTTTCACATGCAGATAATTTAGCTCGCTTAACTGCTGCGGTTCGTGGAGCCGCCAAAGTGGCAATCTCATCCATATTATGGGCAGCGACAGATCCCGAAGAGATAATGACAGCTCTAGAACAGAACTACGCACGACCGGGTTGCTGGTCGCACACGAAATCGCCGGTCTAAAAAATCTAAAAGTAAGTAGCGGCCCAGAACAATTAAATAATTTAGCTAATAAATTGAGAAACTGTGTCACTACCATAAAACTACTCAATCAACACGAATATTTGTCTTCAATTGAGCTTTTCCGCACAGTGCTTCTCAAACTAAGCGAGAATACAAGAGATCGCTTTACGGATTTCGCTGCTACGCACAAACCTTTCGAGCCGTCGGTTACCAAGCTCGAATTACTTTCTAGATTTTTAGTTATCGAAGCTCAGCGACAACTTACGTACAACTTCGTGGCAGACGTAGCTCCGGGTTCTACTAGACAAGTCTCATCTTATAAATCTTTTGTAGCTAAGGATCAGGTGCACGCGACTTCAAGCGACGAAATGGCTCATGCAGTGACGTCTACCAGCAAAGCTGTAGTGTGTTCCTATTGCAAACAGAAACGTGTTCAGGGACCGCACTCGGTGCTAACATGCAAGTCGTTTTGTTACTCTCTGTTGACGACAGATGGCGCTGGATTAAGGAATCAAAAACTTGTTACCGATGTCTTAAGTCAAATCCGCACAAATGGAACGACTGCAGAGCGAAGCGTTGCGGTTTAAATGGCTGTGATAGGCGGCATCACAAGCTTCTTCATGGCGGTAATGATAGCGTGTCTTTGTCACAGAACTCGAGTCATCACACTACTACCTCTATTTCTCAACAAAATAGCGATACCGTAACCGCTACGGCTACCAATGAGTCAAACAATATTTCTGAATCTTTGAATGTTACTAACCTCTCTGACATTTTATTAGGCACCGGTTTAAAATCGTCTGCTGTATTTAAACGAGGCTTATTAAAGGTGTTACCGGTCGTGTTGGAAGGCCCGAGTGGAACAATTGAAACGTTCGCACTTTTGGATGAAGGTAGTACCGCCACTCTAATCGACGGCAACATAGCCACGCAAATTGGCGCAGAAGTTACTGGACAACAGCGACTACGTGTTAACGGCATAGGTGGTATGTTTTAGACACGGAAGTGTGTTATGTAAATTTTCATATTAGGGGCGCAACTCATCTGATCGACATTTTGTTCAAGGCGCACGCAGCATCACACCACTTCACCTTGCACCGCAGAGCACAAACATGATTAACCTCGCTAAGTACGATCATTTAGCGGATATTTCTAATTTGCTGACGTACGAAAACGCAACTCCAACCGTTCTCGTTGGAGCCGCGGATTGGTACCTGTCTGTAAGTCGTGAGATGCGCGTAGGGAGGAAAGACGAGCCTGTAGCGACAAGAACTTTATTAGGTTGGGTGCTTCACGGTGCCGTGTCTACGTCATCCAAGCGCGTGGATTTTACTCATCATGTGTTCGAAAACGACTACGCATCACGAACAATTGATAGTCTTGAAAATCTTGTCAAACAACAGTATGAGATTGACTCGTTAGGTATTCAAAATCATACTCCACGACATAATAAAGACGACTTACGAGCTATTAATTTAATTGAATCTTCAGCCCGTAGACTTGATTCTGGACGTTTTGAGGTTTGTTTGCCCTGGAAGGAAAACGTATCTAATAACCTTCCCGATAGTTATCCACAAGCATTGTCGCGCCTTAATGCAATCGAAAAGCAAATGTCAAAGGATGAATCCTTTGCTTCCGCTTACAAACAATTTATAAATGCCATTATTCAAAAAGGTTATGCGGAGGAATGCGATCCATCCTCTTACCACAAAACTCATCCAAGAAGTTTATCTGCGGATTCCTCGTTTCCAAAGTGGTACTTACCACATTTCGGTGTGTACCATCCGCAGAAAAGTAAGCTCAGAGTAGTTCACGATGCTGCAGCTGTTACTAAAGGTGTGAGTTTGAACAGCATGTTGCTACAAGGCCCTGACCTATTACAATCTTTGTTAGGTATATTGTTTCGTTTTAGAGAGGGACCAATAGCGTTTAGCGCAGATATTAAGGAGATGTTTCCACAGATTAAGATAAGGGAACAAGATCGAGACGCGCTTCGTTTTTATGGCGCGATGGTGGTAATACACAGAGCGCGGTAAAAGAATTTAGAATGTCATCGGTAATTTTGGTGCTGTCTCTAGCCCTTTTATAGCTTTGTATATTAAGAATAAGAACGCGAAAGAGTTTGAACATCAGTATCCCGCAGCTGTGCACTCGATCATACACGACCACTACATGGACGATTACATTGGTAGTGAATTCAAGCTTTCTAATGCCGCACGTCTAGCTTCCGATATAGTCACGGTCCACAAGTCGTGCTGTTTTGAGATGCGTTCTTGGGTTTCAAACGTACCCGAGGCGCTCAATTTAGTGCCTGATGAACTGCGTAGTATTTCAAACGCTGATATTAGTTTACCTCCTAATAGCGACATAGGGCATTAGGAGTAAAGTGGAATCCTTATGACGATAGTTTAGGTTTCCGCACAGGCCAGAAGGACACGCCACAACTAACCAAACGCGGTTTACTTTCTAGCGTTATGAGCGTTTATGATCCTTTAGGTTTACTTTTACCTCTAACCATCCAAGGCCGTATTTTAATCCAAAAGTTGTGGAGAGGGGATTAGCTGGGACTGTCCCATATCTCCTAAGTATGAGACCGAGTGTAAGAACTGGTTTAATCAACTTGCATCAGCAGCTACTCTTCGCATCCCACGCTGCTACAATGTTAGACCAGACCCTTGTGATACACAACTTCATATCATAGCGGATGGGGGAGAACAAGCCTATGCCTGCGTCGCGTATTGGCGTTATACATTCTTGGACGGTTCCGTTAGTCTTGCATTGATAGGAGGCAAAGCGCGTGTTGCCCCCTGAAGCCACTCTCTGTTCCGCGTTTAGAATTACAAGCGGCTATTATTGCTACGCGTTTCGCTCAATCTATATTGAACGCCCATCGAATTCGACCGTCCACTGTTTATTACTGGACTGATTCTACCACGGTCCTTAAGTGGATTCGTAGTGATGCGCGAATGTTCAAAGCTTTTGTAGCTCATAGAATAGGTGAAATATTAGAATTTTCAAATCCATCTGATTGGAAATGGCTTCCTAGCATACTCAATATTGCAGACGATGCTACGAAGCCAAAAATTTGCAACTTTTCAGCATCTCACAGATGGTTTGCTGGCCTTCCTTCCTCATTAATTCACCTTCGGAATGGCCATGCGAGGTAGATAGCATCACTGACGAAGCTTCACGAACTTCTGAATTGAAGCCAGAGTTTGTGGGGTTTCTAGTAGAAATTTCATTGCTAGATCCGCCGGTTCCTGATGCAAACCGTTTTAGTAGCTGGTTACGATTAGTAAGAGCTACGGCTCGTGTTTATCAGGCCGTTAAAAACTTTTGCGCACGATCTCATTCACCGCGATTAATTACCAAATATGTTGAAAACTCTACGTCCCTGTCACAAATTTCTACTGCCGACATGATTCAAGCAGAGAAAATGCTTCTCCAACGCATTCAGACAGATAGCTTTGCCGAAGAACTTAAGTATCTCAAATCTTCACAGCCACTACCTAATAATAGCAGAATAGCAGCGCTCGCCCCTGTTCTCGACACAGATGGCCTGATCAAATTAGATTCGCGCATAAAATCTGCACCATGACAATGCAAAGTCTCCAATAATCCTTGATGGTCGTCATCGCATCGTTCATTTGATGATTTTACACAAACACGCTACAGCCGGTCATGGCAATCATGAGCTTGTATTAAATGAAATACGACAGAAATTTTGGATTTTACGAGCCAGAACTACAATTCGAAGTGTGGCCAAAGGCTGTTTACAATGCAGAAGACAAAATGGTCGTCTCCCTACGCCACCAATAGGCAATCTACCAATAGAACGCCTCGACCACCACACACGGCCGTTTACGCATGTAGGCCTAGACTATTTTGGTGCCATTGAAGTTTCAGTGGGTCGACGAAGAGAAAAGAGATACGTGGCTTTATACACATGCCTCGTTACAAGAGCCATCCATTTGGAGATCGTCTCATCGTTGTCATCTGATGCTGCCAAAAAGAGCCTTAGACGTTTTATAGCCCGCCGTGGAACGCCGAATACAATACTTTCTGATAATGGTACTAATTTTGTCGGTGCAAGTCGGGAGCTTGCACCTCTTTATGACGAAGCTATTCATGATTTTGCAACAAACCGCATGATCACATGGCGCTTTATCCCACCCGCTTCTCCCTTCATGGGTGGGACATGGGAACGTTTGGTACGCTCTGTTAAGACAGCCCTGAGATCCACTCTTAAAGACAGAGCACCACGAGAAGAAGTATTGGCGACTTTACTCGTCGAAGTTGAATCCATATTGAACTCCAGACCTCTTACGTACGTGCCAAGTTCTCCTGATGCACCTGAAGCCATTACACCTTTTCATTTTATCCTTGGTTCATCATCAGGATCTCCATGGCCTATCACATTATCAGACGCAGATTTGGTACGCAAATGTGACTGGAGGCGCGTGCTAAGGCTTGCTGACCACTTTTGGGAGAGATGGCTTAAGGAGTATCTACCGACGCTAATACCACGAGGACGGAAGAAAAAATGATAGATCAAGCATTTGTGAGGGGGACGTAGTTCTGATCGCTGATAAAACTTTGCCTAGGGGTCTTTGGCTTCTTGGCAGGGTAGTCAAAACATTCGTAGGTAATGATGGTTTGGTTCGGGTCGCAGATGTTGCAACCAAGGGTGGAGTTTTGCGCCGTCCACTTAAAAAACTTCTACCACTTATAACTGAACCCCAGCCAGTGGTCACCACGGTTTAGTGTTCCACTAGGGGCCCGGAATGTTGACGACTGGCTGGAACATTTCTTTTTCTATTTTTAAAATTGTATTTTATATTCGATTTTTCCTGTTATGTTGTTTTTTTAGTTACCTTGGTTACGGAGCGTTTTGGTTTGATTTTGTAAATATTTTAAATAATTATAATATTTTTACCATCATTGTGTGCCTTTCTCATTTCCTATATTCACCAGTTAGTTACAGTCCACCGCTCGCCAACAACTATTATGTCGAAGAAAAAGCCTGCTTTAGTTTTATGTCAGCTATCTGGTTTCCATTACATAAGCTTTGATTTGATATAATTTGGGGATAGAATGGTTTTGTGTAAAATTATGTAGATTAATATGTGTAATATTTATTTTGCAAACTCTGCCTAAAAGAATCCTAACAAAAACTGAACACTTGATTTATGTTCAATGCTTGAAAATTATACTTATGACGTCTGAATGTTTGTATTCGACGGCTTTAACTCTCGTAGTCGAAACATGTCCCTATATAAAATACAAGAGCTCGATTGAATCCGGTCGCCTAGAAGTACATAAATAATCCTAGCAATTTTGCAGAGAATTCCAACACTTATTTTATGTGCCTGGTTCTTTGGTTTTTTATACATATTAGGTAAAAGTACTCTTGATTTGACTGCCATGCTACCTGATGTTAAGCGACGATGCGGTCTACGGTGTAAAGTGCTTACCTATAAGAAACTCTCAAATCTCTCTTGATTTGAAGACACCACGATTGTAACTATCGGTAAAACTCCACTTAGGCAATGCATTCCACAACCTAGTTTTTTCTTTACAGTATAGAAAGACGAAGCGAATGAGCAAATGTAATTTTTCCTTCATCACTTAGTTACTCTTTGATTAGTTATTTTTGTTTTAAATTTCATTTAACTAATAATTTTGTTTCAAATTTTAAAGTAAATAATACTGAAAAAGTCATCTAGGTGTTAAAACTACGATACCATACGTTTCGATATCTTCTTGCTTATTTTTCCGTCATGTATTTTTTTCAAAATTTTAAAATCCAGTCGTTTGAAGCTCGAAAATGGATAGGATATAGACCTGATAGATTTATCAATGTTGTTAGCAGGCTTTTGTACACGGCCGGCGTTTTAGTGATGAAATTCGGTGAAAAATGCGTTGAAGGTGACAGCTTTGATAATCTCTCGTTCCGTGCAGAATTTTCACAAAGGTCGATTTCGAGGCCATTTGTTGGCTTTTTGTCACTCAGAGAGAGAGTGTTTTACCACGGTATTGTAATTTGTAGTGGCATGTAGGATATGTTTGTTTAGTTTGAAGTTTTGCATCTTATATTTTTTCGTATTCAATAATTTTATAAAATGTCTCAACACAAGTAAAAAGCGCAATGTAGTGATAGATAGTGGTTTATTCAAATAACCGCGTAGTACTGCTGGCAGGCATTGTGTGTTCAGTAAATAAATACTGCGAAAAGTCAAGGTAAAAAATCTACAAAGTTTATTAAATCTTTATCACTCAGAAAAATGGTACTGTCTGAGTCAAATAAGTATGGTTAAATAAGTAGTCGTAATATTTGATATCAATATGGACACCAAATATTAGAAGTAAGAATAACTGGTTTAATTGCTTTGTCGCTTAGTTTTTAGTGCATTCCTTTATAGAGTAAGATCCCAGGGCCGCCAGACGTCACGTATTTTCTGATGAATGAAATGTGGACGATTGAGTAGAGTTAGTACGTACTAAGAACACATGCTTACCCGCTAACTTGCTTAGACGGCCAATTTTGAAATAAATGGGGTCTAGATAGAAGATATATTAACTCTGTTATTTTTGAGTTTTAAAGCGTCTGTTAAGCAAAACGGCCGACGGAAAGTCAAGTGTGTTAATTAAACTTTGTTAAAATTCATTTGTAGTTGTCTTTTTCTAACACTTTACCTACTAAGTGAGGTAAATGATAACGTTATTTATTTTCTAAAAACCCTTCAAGTATTTATCTACAACTTAATTACGCTCGTATAAATTTCAATTCACGACATATCTATGCACTTACAAAATTTAGTGGCACTCCGTTTTAGTACCCGTTTGTAAAGATAAAGTCCTATTTAGACGTTACAAAGCATCGCCGTAATCCTGGCAATCGGTGGATCGGTTAATTTACGATCTGAACTTAGGCCACGGTTATCAATCAAGCTCTACTGGTGCGGTGCCACAGTGTGCTGCCAATCACTTGCGAAATATTAGTAGAACCAGTCGCAATTTTTAATACAATACCTGTACACTAAGTAACCTGTAACCAACCAACCTAGTTGCAGTCGTTCTGAACAACGACTACAAAAACTGCTAACGACTACAAAAATAGTTATAATTTGAAAGTTTAACAGTCTCTGATTTTGATAAAAAATTAAATTTTGAAAAAATAAATATTTCCTTTTTACCTTTAATAAAAATCAAAGCTACACTAGATACACATCTAATAAATTACATAAATACATCTAAATTAAATATCATCATCAGCCTATCTTTGCTAGACATAGGCCTTTCCCTTGGCTCGCCCTCCACTCTATCCTCAGTTTTTCGTATACGTCATGACAGCAGGCAGTCTTGTCTTCCATATGTCGTCAGAGCATTTAGTCTCAGGGTGTCTTCAGCAAGCAGTAAATAGAAGCCACTAGAGGGTAATTACTGTAACCTTAAAAAAACTTAATTAAGATCAAAACTAAACTAGATACAAATCTAATATATTACGCTAAATACATCTAAATTTAACATCATTATCAGCCAATCTTTGTCCACTGCTAGACATATTATGCTGGGCATAACCTTTACCATGGCTCGCTATTTCGCCCTATCCTCAGTTGTTCGTTTCTAACAAATGCCTGCTTTCTTTCATATATCGTCACTCCATTTGGTCTCAGGGTATCCTGAACAACGTTTGCCGATTCGCGGTCTAATTTTATACAAATACCAATGAAATTCTATTGATATATAAAATAATCACGCCCGTTACCAGTCGGAAGTGTGTCTAGCATGCTGACAGAATTGCCATGTTGGTATGGAAATGCAATGAAAAATTACGTTAGACCAAATAAACAGCAATATTTTATTCCCGCGTCACATTGACCAAGCACTCAGAAAGGATTTTGAAAATAAAATGAGATCTCGGCCCCTACGGGCCCAATACCACGATATGATACGTTGTCTGAGTGGGTTTTCCCCGATAGTTACAATCTTGAAGTCTTCAAATCGAGAGTGAATCGGTTCCTTCTAGGTAAGCACGCTCCATTGTAGATCGCATCACCGCTTAACATCAGGCGAGATGGCGGTCCAGTGCGAACCTATTACAGTTAAAAAAATGAAATAGATTAAAAACGTAACAACTTTCAAGGTAAAAACTAAACCAGTTTAATATTGTTTGTGATTGCCTATTTATGGCTACAATACTCTGATAGTTGCTCATACTCCTAATTCCATATTCTTCGAAATTGGCTACATTTGAAGAAAACCTTCAAATGTATCCAATTTCATCGAAATAAATTATTAAAAACTTCACCGAATCGTAAAAACAAAATTGATATCCCCACGTCGTAGATATCCAGACAATAGATCAATCACACACAAACTCGTTTTTCTTTTCGAATTGAATCTAAATTGCGTAGAAAAAACTTTGAAAGTGGTCCCACTGCAATTACTGAGCTGTGTGATTCTCTCAAGTTGTATCGATCTCCGATACTGGTGCTTGACCTCTGCTGGGAACAGTTAACGGTAGACTGTGTTAAACCAGACTGGAAATTTAACAATAGATTAATTAAAAGAAGCATTTAAACAAAACCCTATCGAAGGTTAACACCGGTCAACCAGTGGGGACAGGATTGAATGTGAATTATTTATGCAAAGAATTGAAATGATTTATTTATTTCTATCAATCAGCACCGTTATAGACAACGACTAACACTAATGAGAGTTAAGCTAGACCAAGTACAATGAACATTTTAATGGATAATTTTAAGGTAGTGATATTATTCTTACATGATATAAAAAATCAACTGTCAATAGCAAGAACCATACAAAATTATGTTAATAATAATTGTTATCAGAATCATTCCTCGTCCCTTTTACAATATTAATAATGAAAAATAATAATAAAAGAAAGTAAAATTAACGTTAAAAATTATACATAATTAAATTGAATATTTAAAATTAGTATGTCAAAATATAATAATAATCAATGATGTAACGAATGATGACTGAAGCAAAACATGCCTAGCTAATAACATATAGTAACATGTATAGCAGTTTTACATATAGCCCGATTGGTAGTGGGCTTGAGCATCTTGATTACCTGAAGACCTTCATTGGTATATGGATAATTCAGGTGTGTTTAGTGTAAATAATAATGTAAAGTTAGTTAGGTATGTAGCGTTGTGCAGTTTTCATTGTATTTTGGTTCTGTTAATAAAAAAAAAGTAACATATATAGTCCGTCATCAGGTAGGTAGCTTATGGAAAAATATGACACGTGTTTTATCAAAGCATTAAAAATTGACATAATAAATCACCAAACTTATAGGTATTTCGTATATATTATTTCAAGTGAACTCACAACCGAGTGGTGAGGTCACTCGAAATATCTGAGCTATTTTTGGTATTTTTTAAGTTTATGAAACAAAATAAAAATATGGGTGCAATATTTTTAACGATCTTACTGATGCTGACAAACTTATTAGTTTGTTTAATACCAAGTTTAATAAGTAAATTTGTGTTGTCAGTAAAACTTTTCACCGCCATTGAATCAGATGACACATAATATGATACAACCGATTAAAAGTTAAAAATGAAAAAAGAAGAAGACTTTATCAGCTGACTATTATTATCATTGTATAAATTCAGGCCAATGGAAACTGCGTTGCCAGACATATTGCATGCCTCTAGAAGAAGAGGCCAGTTTGTATGGGTCAACTATTAAAATGTGTTGTATCACCTTATCTTACCTGCAAACAGCAATAAAGATTTTTGTATTTGTATTTGCGTATCACCGTCATAAAACAAAACAACAACAAAACTACTCAAGGTCAGGATTTGAACCTACCACGTTAAAACTGTGGATGGCACATTCAAGCCACTAGATCTTCACGTCTTTTTTAACTACTTTCATTATTGTGTTCCGATTTGAAGGGCAATGATTCCAGAGAAATTACAGGGCTTAGAGATTGAATATCTTAGATATCGCAGAGTGACGAGCGCAGTGCAGTGCTAGGTAATGATTTGGACTCTTCATGCTCCAATAGCTGCGTGTCACTGTGCTGTTATGTGGTAGGCATATTGCTTACCATCAGGCGCATGCCCTGTTCGTCTCATCACTCTATATTATAAATAAAAACTTTTAAGATAGATCTATTGTCAATTTTTTTACAGCAATATGTAAATCAGTTGTCTAAGACAAAAGCAAAGACGCATTTATAAAAATAAAAACTCATATTAAGCTCAGCGATGCGACGACGATCATACTTCATAAAATTTGGTACAAATCCAGTTTTGAGAGCACTCAAGCTTACAAATTTATCGTTATTAGTAATAATTACTCTCCTTTTGTCAAATTGCCAAGCTTAAGCTTTTAATAGGAAACCTAGCTAATACCTGCGATTTTGCCTGCAGCGTAAATTAAATATTCTTAAATTTATCTTGGAAACATTATTGACTGGCCTCGTGACTTGGCCATTCTGGTTAAAATAATGTTTTCGATAGCTTCTGGAACTATCCTTGCGTAGCAATGTCATTCAGTAAAGAGGAAAGTTCTCGAAACCGCAAGTTTCATTAAAAAAACATATCCCGCCAAAAACATTCTTGTAAAAACTAGCCAAGTCTCGATGGAGCTATATATTTATCTCGAAAAATTAATGAAATCTAGACAAAGCCGTGCCAAGTCTAAGGTTCATTACTGCGATTTCTTTATTATTACAGTTAATGTTGTGTGACTTGGCCGTTGAAGGGTACACAAGGGTATAAAACCAGGTGCTCCATGACACCATTGCACCAATCTGTCGCCAGAACCGCAGTATTTGCTTGCGCTCGACTTGGCGGGGCACTGCCGTGCCCCCAGATCATATTAACATCCAATACAAATGTGCACAGAAAATGCTAAATTATTGTTAGATTAAAAACTTCAATACGAAAATATTCTTTTTAGGTATTTGATGTTTTCAATGAGTTTACAAATACAACGTATAGTAGTAAAGTTAGATTTTCTACACGGTTCTTTTGTGTCAATCGTAAGCAGATAACGTGCTTATTTTCTATGGCAACAGAGTGAGGTGCCGCGGCAAAAGTATGCCACTTCCATGCGAGCGACAAGGCAAGAAACATGCTACATGTGCTTTCGTAAAACGTTTGTACCTATTCTATACGTAGTATTTGTAAACTTTTTGGATGTTTCTAATTAATAACCAGTTTCCCATGAAACTAGGAGAGGAGATCAATTACTCGTAGCTATTATTATAATATACCAACAGCGAGCATCACGGAAAAGAGTAGACATACACAGCGTTTCCCCTCTGTCAAAGTACAAGTCCGCGTGGACCATGGAGTTTGATACTGTGGCGTGAGGGCGGGGCTAGATTTGTGAATGGTGCTTTATTTTGTATGTGTTAGTGATTTGGCGGTGTGAGTATGATCGGTGATGAATCGGTACATGTATGTTTTGTATGTAATAGTGAGGCTTTGCGCTAGTGTGCAACTTTCCCCTCCCGCAAGAAATGACAGAAAGATTTGAACAATATTGTATAGCTAAGGCTACTCCTTTCCGTGTTTGCGCGGAAGATCGAGTTACTCGATGTGTACCAACAATTTCCCGCGATCATTTCGTAGTACCCGATTTCATTGTTATCGCCAGGATAAAAAGTAGTAGGTACTACTTATACCTCCAAAAATAGGTGTCCAAAGTTGTAGGATGATCTTACCGATAGCGTGACAACGTAACAAACAAATGTCATTTTCGTTTATTATATTCGTAGTAATAAAATGTTACTAGAATACTATTTTAAGGACAAAACGTTTCAAAGATTTTGAATTTTAAAACACTCTTCGGAGTTATCAACAAACATCCAATTTTTCACATTTCTATTATTAGTAGATATTACATTTTTTCGACTCTTTGTAAAACGTCCTTTGTGCGACTTTCTAACTAAAGGTGTCACGTCATTCTAATCATAAAAGTTTGGATTAGAAGATGAATTGTGTAATTTTGTGAAAAACTTTAAGTACTAGGGAAGATAATAAGTCTAGTCTAGTTTTAAGGGAGTGATATATTTTCTTTTTCATTTCTTGGTAATTTATTGAAGTTTGAAGTACTCGTAATTTTATCATTTTTCATAGCGTTACAGTTTGAGTTCCAAAAAATGAGGGTACTACAATGTAACATACTTAACCCCTTATATAGTGTTCAGATTTATTTATCACTAGATGCCCGCCCCGGCTTCACCCGTGGTACATATATTGCACTCATCGGGATCCGGGGTCATCATGGTACATATCCAACGGTGAAAGAATGACTGAAATCGGTTCAGTCATTCTTGAGAATATCGCTTTCAAACAAAAAACCTCTTCAGCTACCTGCTACGCCACCTGTCGGAAATTGGTCGTACCATCTCAGATTTAGGAACAGATTAGCAAAGGTTTATATTCAAGACGTATGTGATCTGTGATATTCAATGACGCAATCTTAGACACATGCTGTCATGTGTCATGTCAAAGCACGAAACGTACGAAATCTCTCAAAACGGATTTTTTTTCCCGATTTTGTTACATTCTGGATTCATGCTCCGCTTCTATTAGTAGTAGCTTTATATCCTATAGCTTATAGCCTTCCTCGATAAATGGACTATCCAATAGAAAATGAATCTTTCCATTCGGACCAGTACTTCCCGAGATCTTAGCGTTCAAACAAACAAACTCTTCAGCTTTATAACATTAGTATAGATTGATACGTGATAAATAAACTTAGAAACTAAACCAAATAATAATATTATTCTTATATCTTTTATTCAGATATCTGTATCCATAACTTATGTTTTTTTATTGTTATGTTTCTAGTAGATTGTTGTTTGATTGTTTTTTGTAGGTATTAAAATCAAATAAACAGAAAAATAAATGAAATGAAAAATAAAGAAATTGTCATTTTAATATTAAGCGACCATGCGACCATGTAACTAATAATAATTTTTTTTTAAAGCTTCCCTTCGGTCTATAATCTCCATAACGACCGAATTGTGATCTGCAATGATAAGACTTGCCCATCTTTATCATCACCATTGGTGAAAATTTTGTGAGGAAACCGGCTGGGGGCAGCGTGTCTTACAACATGTTCAAGGATATTGTGTCATTCGCTAACTTGCTTCTGGCTGGGTGGACTAACTGGGTGGCGGACTACAGTTTTCACTGTCTTCTTATGAAAGAAGGCCCCTAGAATTTGCCCGGGCTGGTTATGCTTATAGCTCCGACTGACTATGGTCCACCACTCAACAAAAGCAGCCCCTGAGGCACGCACGACATTTCCACGTGTTAAGGAAAGAGTGGTGAACATTATGTGGTTCCATTTTACGCTGTCAACGGAATGGTTAAACGTGACCAGGGCCGCAAACGAAAGAATTGTCGTAGATCTGGGACAAAAACGCATGGACAAAACATTCCTTGATTTTTTTACATTTGTACGCCTAGCCAGCAAAGTTTGATATGGCAACACAATTTATTATAACACCTACATGTGCACATCTTTTGTATAGGACTCACTCATGTTGTACGCAAATAAATATATCTTTATCTTTTAGTGCGTACGCCAAAACTGGCGTTGAATCCCACATAACAACCTTATCCCCTAGAATACTAGGAGTATGATATTGATGAAGGATTTTCCCTATGCAAAAAAAAAGTTTGACCTTAAAAAAAATGTATGTACCAAGGTACAGTTGTCAATGGACGCTATTGGTAATATCTAGATTTACATACAGTTACCCGTTCCTCTCTTTCCAAGCACTTACACGTAAGTATTCTCTTTTACACTATGTTTCCATAATACCCTGCCCCCCCGCGGCGTCTCATTCTGTCCTGTCACATCGTGTATTCAGCTTGTACAAAGAGACGTCACTAGGTGGATAATCTTGAGGTTATATTGGACCTACACACCTTTGGGATTTGTTTAACCTTTGATGCAAAATCGATTATTGTTTTAAGTTTCAAGTATCGGTTCTGCCTGTGACATCGTAGCTCCCAAACGAATGAACGGACTATAATTTTATTCTGCATTCAAAAGACACCAGGAAAAGAAAAGATAAAAGCATTGAAAAGACACCAGGTAAAACGAAGTTTTTTCGTATTGTTTGACGAGGACATGCCAGGAGCAGGATGCTGTTAGTAGTACATAAAGCCCTTCCATAAGGTGCGTCCTCCACCAAAACGAGTTTTTTATGTAGCTGTCAGAGCTTTCTACTCATCAGCCAAAACAAATATCGACTGGTAAAAGATACATTAAATTATTACAATTTCTTGGCTTCAAAATGGTGCTTTCTTTTTGTATTGTTAATGAATTTATTGTTTAAATAATTTCCTCCCAACGAAACCATCAAAAATATAAATAATTGTAATCATCATGCATCTACTCAAAACCCCGTCATTTTTTGGATTTTGTACTTACACCAACGGATAGGCAAATCCATTACGTACGAGTAATATTTTTTCAAAAGACCAAAATCTGGTTTTTAAAGAGCTTATTCTAAAATTTGAGCGTAAAACAGCTACAAATCCTACTGTTTCTCTCCTGCTCTTTCTTGCGGCGTGCGATGAGATACGAAATTTTCAAGGTCATTTGCTCAGGATACGGCCTTAATCCAGTCCTGTACTATGATGGCACTCTGTGTAGCCGGCGCAGCACAAAGAAGTCCCGAGGAAGCCATCGTGTCGAGACTGTTTGGTTAAGCTCCGAGGTATTTTGGTTGCATTTTGTTGAGCTCGCCGGATTTATTTACCTCTACTCCACCTTTATATTAAGTGCATACAGTTTACTTAACAGTTGTGTACAGGTTAAGAGCGGTTGATGTTTTTCATTAAAATCGTGTGCTTGGAATTTTCATGCGGTAAATTGTGAATTATTTTTATTTTGCTGAAGTAGTGGTTTTTCATCAAGTTTGTGTTTTATCGTAACGTTTTTTTGTCGTTTAACTTTTGTCGTTTAACGTTTTTCAAATAATAAATCTGGTTTATCCTACTAAAATTATAAACGTCATAGTTTTTTGTAGTGGCAGAGTCCGCCTGGGGAAATACCACAGCTTTGCCAGTTATTCTACCGCCAAGTAATAATGTGCAAACATTACTGTGTTCCGGTTTGAAGGGCAATGTTTCCAGAGAAATTACAGGGCTTAGAGATATAAGATCGTAGATATCTGGGTGACGAGCGCAGTGCAGAGCTAGGTAATGATTTGGACTCTTCATGGTCCAATAGCTGCGTGTCACTGTGCTGTTATGTGTCAGGCGTGTTGCTTATCATCAGGCATATGACCTGATCGTCTCGTTACTCTTTATTTAATAATAAAAAAAAGTTTAGATGTTTCGATAATTGTTGTATCACGTTGGAACCACTGGATGGATCGGTTTGAAATTCAAGACATTGTTACATTATAGACCACAGGCTAGTTTGTATCGCGAGAAAGTAAAGGGAATGGAAACTACGCAGATAAAACCGCGGGACGCTGTTAGTTTTTAGCGAAAAAAGTCTAGTGTCTGAAACATCCGAATTCACAATCAGTGAGGTTGTAGCATCGATCCCCCCTCTTATCACAAAACTAGAGTCAAACCTTTTCGTTTGAGTCTTCTTTCTCGCAGACCCGTAACATAAATTTACATATAATTTCAGATAATAGTCTCAGAAATGATTTTCATTCCAAATTAACATCAATTTGTTCAGTTGTATTGATGCGTTGGAGCAACAACAAAAATGTCACATAGAATTTTTGGTGGACACTTATCATAGAAACAATATCGAGCTACAAGCTACGAAAACAAGAGATCAAACCATACATATATCTTATCTTATCTTATACCTTTAAACGACCAATTCTTGTAGGTATATATATAGAATCTGAATCTCGGAAACGGCTCGAACGATTTTCATGAAATTATGTATACTAGGTTTTATTTGTTTAAAACATCATTTTATGTACGTTTTTAGACAATGAAAACTCCTACAATGTCATAAGAATACGATAACTATTTCGCCACTGTTCTTTAAGTCTAAATGGCTCAGACGGAATATGCTCGCCCTCGGAGTCAACTGGCCCCGGTTCGAATCCTGATGGTTACACTCAGGACTTTTCTTTTTGTACTTTTTTTTTCTGAGAAAATCTTTTATAAACGCATTTAATTCGTATTAATTCATACCTGCCTAAATATCATTCAAAAAAACCGAGCAAAGTTCGGTCAACCAGGTACTATAATTATTGTGTTATGTAGTGGTAGGACTTTTTCCAAAGTCCCTCTGGGGAAGTACCACACCTTTGCCAGTTATTCCACTGTAATGTATCAAAATAACTGTGTTACGATTTGAAGATGAAAACATCTTATTTCTATTGGTAACTAGCGCAATGCAGTTCTAGTTAATGATTTGAATTCTACATAGTTTCGTGATACTGTGCTTTTGTGAGCAGGAGTGTTGCTTGCCATTAACCTCATGTCTTGTCTGTTTCGTCACTCTTTACTATTTAAAACTAAACTTTAATTAACATTATAATATTGTGACCTGGTGTTTATCACAATAGCTTAATTTCCTCAAAAAATAAACGAAAATTCTTTTCATTAAATTGAATCAAAAAATTTCGACTTACATAGGCTAAATTTAATTTCATACCATTTCCTTCCATTTTTTTCTCATAAGATCCTCACACAAAAATAACCTTATCACAAAAAGTCTAATTCCACCTCAAAACCCTAACGTTCATATAATCTGTAAACGTATAACGAAACGTTATTCCACTACCAACACAACGCTTTCCTGTAAAATCCCGCGTAAAAAACACTAAGCACAAAACACATCAGAGTCTTTCCGTCGGTCCCTCCGCGCGTGTAGCGTTTAACGTGAAACGGAACGGTTGTGTCCCACAGGCGCTGTAACGGTGCTAAATGCTAACGCGTTTCGTTATGGGAAGACATGGTTGGTTAAAAAGATTTTTTAGTTGAAGGGTTATGGGATTTGTTGTGGTTGTCTTTTGGCTTGAAATTATGTTAACAAACTTACAACCACATTTTAATTAAAAGTTACGCTTGATCTAGTCTGGAGAACGAAACCTACCAATCTGGAGGCTATGGTTCGCATTCTACGCACACCACTGTAATTTTGAAGTCAATAGCGTAATGCTGCAAACTTAAAAACGGCGAAGAAAAACATCGTGAGAAAATTGACATGTTCCAAAAAAAATTTGAGGTCTTGTCCCTCAGCTGACTCACGCACTTCCTCCTCCTGCATCTAGAAAATAATCCATTAACTAGTAATTTTACACAAAGAAATATGGATAACCAAGTAAACCAGTGGTTAACAACTAGCGACAACCCAAAAATAAAATAACCGGCACATCAAAGGGCCGTGATTTATGTCGCCGCCTCGCGGTGGATTCATCATTTTCATACGATAAAGAACGGTGTTATTTTTCGCGTTGTAATTCTGAATGACTGATGATCTGCTTATAATGGAGGCATGGGAATGCGGGGATGGGTGCTAATAACGGACAAAAGTTTCGTAATATTGTGGAGAAATGATACTGCTGTTTCACTAGGTATGGGTTTGATCGAAATAGTTAAGTAACCCAGATACCCTTTGCAATTGTAGCAAACTTGTTTTGGCGCGCTCACATTAATAGCATTGGTATAAGCAGCACACTAAATGTTCGCACTGCTGAGACTTGCGGCCTCGCAAGGAAAGTCTCAAGGCTATAATAGACCACACTGGCTCAAAGCGGGTTGGTAGATGATGCACAACCTCGAAAGACTCAGCGACTCAGCATGCCAGTTTTCTCAATATCTTCTTTGCCTTTACAGTTTTTAAGTATAAGTAGCGCTACGTACAAGACCTCGAAAAGACAGTGAGGCGCATAGGATTTGGATCTGGTGTTGTTATTCTCCCAAATAGATCAGCCGTAATTTAGATAAAATTATTGCTGTAAATTTCTAGCCCTACTCGCCGATATCAACAGCCAGAAAAGTGGTTGTGATGAAGATTGTTGCGCATTTGTTTATAAGATAACCAACGCTAACTAAAAAGCAGCTTATGATAACGCAAATAGAGCGATAGTTGCACGTTTTATAAATGATTATATACTTTTTAGAATTCAAAGAAGTGTAAATTTCTTGCATGTACACACAAACTACTGCTTGTGTGTACTTGTGTATGCTTACTTGCACTTAGTAAAGCCCCTACGGTTTTATGTAAAATTAAACTAAACTTCTATCTTCGACATCATCAGCCTATCCACTAAATAGTCCACTGTTAGTCGCACAAAAGCCTCTTACATGGCTTACCACTCAGCCCTATCCTTAACTTTACCTTTCCACCTCCTCTGCCTACTGCTTTCTGTATATAGTCACTGCATCTAGTCTCAGGGTGTTCAAAACTTTCAAGGTATTCACCCAAGAATACATACTGATTCTTAACGGTACCAAAAATGAGTACATAAATACAGTTAAAAAAAATGACAAAGTCACTTAACTTGACAATTTAAATTCCCGCCAAGAAGGTTTTTTACGAGTGTCGGACCCTCCCAGTAATCCCTCTTTCTTAGAGGATGTCCGGTGGAGATTAAACAGCGAAAAATGCTCTAGATATTTTTACAGCCACATTAGGACTGAGGTCAAGGCACTTTGGGTAATGTCCTTTTTGTAGTGGGCTACTCGTGTTCTTTTGATGTTAATAGTTTTCATTTAACAGGACTGTAAAAAAAAACAGTTGCACTCTGGGAGTGCCAACAAAAGCGAATACTTGAGAAGCATTTTTTGAGATGAAATTAATGAGTTTCTCAGAAAAAAAATCCCGACTTTAATTTTAAAATTAATATCAGACAGTCAATTCATTTTCTCAATTTTCGTAAAATTTACGAATGTAGATAAATGTAAGCATACTTTAAGTGTTTTGTTGATACGAGTATTTCAAAAACCTTTAGTAGTTCGTTCGATAAAACTTTAATATTACCTCTATAAGTGTTAACCACTTAATAAATATGAAGTATTATTTGCCAAACAAAAAAAAACATTACATGAATATCCCTTACGTGCATGCATGCATTCATGTGGTGTAGTAGTGGTTACCTATATTACTAGGACTTTCAGTACAGTTAAGTATGCTACAACTCACGATTTATAAAGGAACCCGAAAAAATTGCTTTACAATACTTCAACAGTAGAAAGCCTCCAACAAGTCTTCAGTTTGACCATAGTCAGTACCTTGTAGCCATGTAAAAACAACATGTTTCAGTTCTCTGTACGTAAATCTCTCTACCCTTTTATGTTTATTAATGACATCTACGAGTAGTAGTGTAAGAGTTTAACTTTGACAGATTATTTGCTCGCGTAAACTGTTTTTTTTTACAATTTTAGGTTTACAATTGATCGATGACGAATGACGTTAAGCGATGACAAATAGGTTTCGGTCTTCTTAAAATGTTTGCAAGACAAATAGTGTCAAAGCACTAAAGTTATACCATTTGTGATAAGAATAGTAACTTCTCAAGTCAGCGCCAACTCGCCAAGTTGCATGAAATATTAGGAAATTTTAAGGAGATATTAAGTGAAACTGTGGTTTAGAGCAAAGACCAACAAAATTCTTCATAAAATCTCAAAGTTCAGTGTCGCAAATTAGTTTGAATGTCTCAACGGTCGGGTTTAATTGGTGCATTTATTATAACGACATGGTTCAAGTCTCGTAATCTTGTACGGATTAATTCAAAGCAGTGAGGCGAAGGAACGTTCTTTGAAGGAAACGTGTAGGTCGTTCATTTGATGTTTTAATGAGTTTTTAACTAAAAAAAGGGTGTACCTACACTTATTGGAAATTGATTTTGATTTTGCCGTGACAACGTCTTATAAATTGGTTTGCCGGGTGACACTTCAAGAAACTGCGTTACGCTCCGCTCATGTTATGCGCTCACAACGAGAGCGAGTGAGAGGCACGCGTCCCTTCCACTCGGGCATGGTTAGACCGCCTAAGAGCGAGAGAGACAGACATAAAAAGTGAAAGGCACGCGTCCCTTCCGTAAAATTATTTTACCACTCAAAGTCGTTGTCACGTAAAACTTTCGCCCGTATACCGCCTTTACAGGCAACCAATTTTTTTAGTTTGGTGTGTTAGAATATACTTATGAGGTGGTTTTGTATAAGTTTTATCGAAATTGGTGTGGTGGTTTTTTGAAATATCAACAAAAATCTATAATTTGCTCGATGAAGTACTGAATATTTGTTTCTCATTGGAATAGTGTGATTGGTTGATTTTTCAAAATGTATGAAATTTTGTCGTGTCTGAGTTAAAATAAATTCAAGCTTGCGTTTGAAGAGAAAATTATATTATTGAAGAATCGGAATTGTAAGCTCCAGTCACACTGATTTAAAGTTACTGATGTAAAGTAATAAGCACTTATCAATATTCATGTTTATTTTCAGTAAAGCGTTAGTTTAGCGGCAGTGAATAGCATAAGGAATAACTTCATTACATTATAACTATTATAAGTGGAAGAGAGAGAGATGCGTCACAACCCGAACGTTAAGGCCGATCGTGTCTCTCTATCGCTTGTTCCGCACTCTCGCTTGCACGCTCGGATCAGGTGGAACGCGAAAATGTACCGGGCGTGCGAACAGCTATCACCGATTTATAAGAAGTTGACCCGTCTAAAAGCTTAAGATACCTACATGATATATATTACAACAGTAGGCCACCTGTGTACTATCATTATAAATGTATAAATATATTGGTGGACAATTCACACACAACACCATCTGACCCCAAACTAAGCAAAGCTTGTGTGATGGCAGCCAGATAGCTGATATAATACTTATATAGTTTTAAATACATACTTATTGTACGTAGAAACACCCAGACACAGTGCAAACATTTGAATTCATCACACAAATATTTGCACTGGGTGGGGATCGAACCCACGACCCTCGGCTTCGCAGGCAGAGCTACTACCAACTAAGCCGCTAGGGCAGTCACTAAGCCACTAGGGCACAATAGGCATGTCGACTCATTTTTTATTTAATGTGCCATCAAAAGGCTACTCAATAACTAAAACATATGTGAAAGAATTACTTTGTTATCTTAAATACTTCCCGTGATATCACGATTTTAAAATCACAATTTTGGACTCTCCCAAAAACGCTTCATACAAATCACTACAGAAACGTGACGTCACATTGCCGTAGTTTCTATGCGTCGCACGTAAACTTTGTATAGTAGCTATATTAAATATTGCATTTAGAAAACTGGTTTCATAACAAAAATTACTTGATATTGAATGGGTCATCCAATGGTAAATACATTTTCTAATAATTTCGTACTTTTACAATGGACTTGCCTATCCATCTTTGAATGATCATAAAGTAAGTAAAACTAAAAAATAACAAAATTAAAATTGGTACACATTTTATTATATTCAAATACTGTCATAATATCAAATAATTTAATATAATTGCAGGACCTGTCGACACGCCTATTAGTGGATGCATAGGACTAGCTGTTATTGATTTGATTTGTCTGTAAATCTAGTTTTCTTTTGGTATAATCAATAAAGAGTATCGATCTATGTTTACTAAAATAAACGTATTTAGTTGAAATTGCCGTAAATTTTCCATAGTTTCTAACTCCGACAGAACTCCACGCGTAAGCTCCAAGTACACGTATTGTCAAACCAAAACAAGGCAAGCAAGTAACAAGCTTACAAGCTAGGATCTCGAGCGCGTGTGTTTGTTCTGCAGATAGCCGCGCAAACAATCTGTTTGGCCGGAGTTGGGGCAAACAGCCGTATGCTAATTGAGCAGCAGATATCTTAACTGTTCGTCTTACGTATGTATGTAGGTATATACATGTATTAACAATCAGTTTACTAATTGATTTCAAAAAAGGAGGCTCTCAATTCTCCTGTATGTTTTTTTTACTATTATAACTTCGCTCTTGACCACAATCTCGCCTGATGTTAAGCGACGATGCGGTCTACGATGGAGCGTGCTTACCTAGAAGAAACCGATTCAGCCTCGATTTGAAGACACCAAGATTGTAACCATCGAGGATAACCCACTCAAGCAACACATTCCACAACCTAAACGCTTTTATCACAAACGTACAGTTAAATCGACCTTTATGTTTTTGGAACACCAACCATGAAACGCTGTTTTTTCTTGTACGTGTATTACGCGATAGCTCCGCAAAGTGTGAATTGATGTTGATGATTTTGTTTTGTTTGGTAAATCACAATATTTCAGAGGTTTTTTTTAAAACTTTTATAGGTTTACACTTGACCGCCGTCTCGCCTGATGTTAAACAATGATGCGAAATCGATTCACTCACAATTTGAAAACACTAAGATTGTAACTATCGGGGAAACCCTCTCAGGGAACGTATTCCACAGCCTTGACGTTATTATCACAAAAGTAGAGTCAAATCTCTTCGTTCGTGTCTTTAGAACATCATGGTGAGGTGAGGTGAAAATTAGCTTTTTTCGTAAAATAAACAAAAATGTATGTTATCAAACATCGATGATATTTTGTGTAGCTGTTAGTGTCTGTGATTAATTTAATTCAATAATGTAAAAATTTTAGTTTGAGTATCTACGTGATGAACGTATAAAATTTGAAACCGGATCACAGACTGATTTTTTTTTATATAGTGAAGTGACAAAACAATCAGGATATGTTTTTGATGGTAAGCAACATGCCTGCCACATAACAACACAGTGACACGCTAAAAATATAAATTTGCAAAAATCTAGCGACTCGAAATTCCATTTACCAGCAACAAAGCATTTCCATCTTTAGCACTAAGGTCCTTTTAATTTCCCCCGAATGAATAATCGATAGACCCGACTCGCGCTTACAATAAGCGTAACCGAAAACTGTGACTAAAAATATGTCAGCGGCAAACTTGGTTGAATGTCAGCGCTCAAAGGCTGCTGCGCGCGACAGCCCCTTTCGACGGAGCTTTGAGAGCCTGAATTACCTAATTGTTAATTATTCGTCGTTTGTTCGCGACGCTCGCGTTTCCAGCTCAATTTATAGTGGATTTTAAAAGTTTTGAGATATTTTAAGATGCAAAGGACCTCTTCTTTTGCTTCTAAAATATGGATTTTTATTTTTCATTTACAAGAATCTAATTCCAAGACTAAATTTAAAGCATTTTAGTCATTTTTTTAATCAAACGGTGTATTTTACACACTATATAACAAGCGTTTGATGTTATAAATTAGGCGTCATGTAATTTGTCCGCGGTGTACTTCTAAACTACTGATTTTAATAATCAAATTTGCATACTGTATGCATTTGAATTCATCTTTAAAGATAGGATAGTTTTTATTTCGATTAAATTGTATTTATGGATTGAATGACAATATTCGGACGAAGACGTTACAGAGGGAATTACTACTACTGCCTAACTAGAACTGTCTTAACTTTGATATTGCTCGCTCTTTTCTTTCTGTTTGAAATGATAGAGATAATAATAGCAAAACGAAAGCAAATTTAGATAGACGGTAAAAGGGCAGGTCGCTAGTGTACATAATTATGTAATGTTTGCAGGGTCAGTTAGTTTATACGAGTATTAAGTATACCGCAATAGATAACAAGAACAAAATTAAAAATTTTGACTAACCCCCAACTACCTCAGATTTGTTATCTGTACGACATTCAACTAGTTAAGCCCTTTCATTTGATACCCATATTGAGGTAGTAGTGAAAAAAATAATATAATTTGTCATTTTGTGGTGGCGGCCATCTTGGGTTTGATTTTTTTATAGTGTATAATATTCTACTAGTCAAGCCCTTTTATTTGATACCCATATTGTGGTAGGTTGTGAAAAAATGTTTTGTCCGCCATTTTGTGGCGGCGGCCATCTTAAATCGATATTAACCAAACATAGCTAAGAACATCAGCACGGATATTAACTTTCAAATAAAGAAACCGTATCGAAATCGGTCCATTCCTTTGAGCTCTACGGTGCCACAGAAAGACACACACACACAGACAGACAGACAGACAGACATCGACGTCAAACTTATAACACCCCTTTTTTTGGTCGAGGGTTAAAAACAATGCGTTCAATGATAAGGCAGGATGCAAACGTCACGATTTCTTGTGTCAGATAAAAACTACTCGTACCAATACATATTTGTTTCCTTTAGAAACAGTATAAAATCATTAATTCCCGACGCAATCGTTAACATTTCCGTGTCTGTAACTGGACATAAAGGTACTTATTGAAGATCAAAAAGTGTTTGGTGTTCGTAATTAGAATTCAAAAAGTATACATACTTTTGCGCAGCGGGTAAATGTTTGTAAATCTAAATAAAGGCACTCACAGATACACAAACAAACACACTAACTAGTGAAACTCTTCTTTACATTTCTAGAATTAAAATTATAGTGACTGGAAAGGGCTAGTCCAGTCGTCCCCAATGCTACTAGACTCTACGTAATCCCCATAGATCTCCCACAAGCCTATACATCGAACCTAAAATCACCAAACACCTACTACGTACAATTTTAGCATGTATGTTTCCTAAAATAAGATCAGGATAATTTTGTCAGATTTGTATTAAAAAATAAACTGGTGTCCATTACGGGCAGTAAATGTCTATTCTGTACAGGGGAAGTAAAACTTTTGATCCGTTTAAATCGCTTAATCTTTGACCAAGAATCTTTGATTAGATCGACCCCTGGATGGTTTTATAATACGAGGATATGCAGATAGGGTACAATAAGTTGAGTGAAACTCGGTAGGCGTAAAGTTAATTAATAAGTTGAGAACGAGGGAGAAGACGCAACGTAACTGGAACTCTCCAAATTTCCGCTCAAAATGTGTGTACATAAAAGTTTCGATGTCAGGCTGATTTGATTTTTTTTAAGTATAGCGTGACAAGATGAATAAATAAAATAAAAATAAAATAGCCTTTATTGCTGTTTCTTCTCTTATAACTACTTGGCACATGCCTACTTCCTAATAACTAAATAAATGTAATCTATTATAACTTCAAATTAAATTATCGGCAACTGGGTGTTTGTGTGGAACAGCTTGTCTGTCGACAAAGGCCTCCTCTAATGATTTCCACGTATTTCTGTCTCTTGCTAAACGGGTCCATACTGGACCAGCTATTTTCCTGAAGTCATCTTCCCATCTTTTGGTTTGTCTGCCTTTATTTCTTTTGCTATCTCTTGGATACCATTCTGTGACTGATTTAGTCCATTTCTCGTTAGTTTCTCTTAACATATGTCCCGTCCAACGCCATTTAAGCTTTCTGTAGGCTGTGTGGGCACTTTTAAATTTTGTTCTCTTTTTAATTTCTTGTAATTCCACTCTATCCTTTCTTTTTAAACCTAGAATACTCCTTTCGATTGAATTTTGACACACTATTATTTTATTTTCCTGTAGTTCTGTTAACGCCCACGTCTGGCACCCGTATAGCAGGCATGGCATAATACAGATTTCGTATACTTTCTTTTTTACTTTCATTGGCATATCTTTATTCTTCATTATTTCCTTAAGGGACCAAAACCGTTTCCAAGTATTTGTTATTCTTCGTTCTATTTCTTTATTCATGCAATCATCAGTAGATATAAGTTGGCCCAAATATATATATTTATTTACATATTCTATTTGCTCGTTGTTTACTGTTATTGGTTCGTTGGTTACTGTTTGTTGAAAATTCGTCATAATTTTAGTTTTAGTTAAGTTAATTGTCAGGCCGGCCAGGTGTACAGAAGATATTAAACCAATTCTAAGGGAAGAAACTATAAAAGCTATAGAAACACAAAAACAACATAAGGCACCTGGGTCAGATTTAATCACGAATGAACTATTAAAACTACGTTACCAGTTATAGCACCAAGACTTACAGATTTGTTTAATGAAATCCTTGAAACGGAAACCATACCGGAGGACTGGACTAAATCGACAATCATCCTGCTGCATAAAAAGGGAGACAAAGGTGATATAAGGAACTATAGACCAATCAGTTTAATGTCCAATATATATAAAATATTTTCTAAAATCATACTAAGCAGGATAGCCAATACGCTAGACCAGAATCAGCCTAAGGAACAAGCTGGTTTCCGGAAGTAAATTCTCAACTATAGATCACATGCATACTCTAAGACAAATTGTACAGAAATATAGAGAATATAATAAAATTTATTACATAGGGTTTATTGACTTTAACAAAGCGTTCGATACACTGGAACATGAGTATATATGGGACGCTCTAAAAATACAAGGCGTGCAAGCAAAATACATACGGATAATTAAAAACGTTTACACAGCGAGCACAGCCCAAGTTAAACTCGAATCTACGGGCTGCGAATTTCCTATTAAAAGAGGTGTACGTCAAGGAGATCCTATATCGCCGAAATTATTTTCAGCAGTGCTGGAAATGATCTTCAGAAATCTAAACTGGACCAAAAATGGCCTCAATATAAATGGCGAAAAACTCAACCATCTACGCTTCGCGGATGATTTAATTTTGTTCTCAGAGGACGCAAGAACTCTGGGTTCAATGTTGCAACAACTATCTGATGAAAGTGCTGAAGACAAGATGAATAAATAATAATAATAAATAAATATTGGTGGACAATTCACACACAACACCATCTGACCCCAAACTAAGCAAAGCTTGTGTGTTGGCAGCCAGATAGCTGATATAATACTTATATAGTTTTAAATACATACTTATTATACATAGACACACCCAGACACAGTGCAAACATTTGAATTCATCACACAAATATTTGCACTGGGTGGGGATCGAACCCACGACCCTCGGCTTCGCAGGCAGAGCTACTACCAACTAAGCCACGAGGGCAGTCAAAAGATGGCAGTCAGATGATCAGTAAATGTGCTTGAATGTAAGCTACATGCGATACGATGCCACATGCAACACGAAAAGTCCAAATCATTACCTAGCACCGCACTGCGTTCGTCACCCAGAGGTATAAGGTTTCAAACCGGAACACAGTAATGTTTACACACTACTGCTTGGCGGCAGAATAACTGGAAAAAGTGAAGGACTTCCCCCAGGCAGTATCTGCAAAGAGCCCTACCACTACTGAAATAAATCTTTTATCGCGCAAAGTTCCATTTTAGACCACCAAATTACATGATAATGAACTACGATTTGGTTTAATATGAGGCATGCTTATCTAGCATAGAAACGTATTCTCCCTGACTTTGAAAAGTTATAGATTATAACTCTCAGAGAACAATGGAACCGCTAACTAATTCCACTCTAAGGCTGTACGTATGAGAAAGTCGACCCAAAACATTGCGTAAGAACTTCGGGAACATCCACATTCACAATGTATGGGGTTGTCCAGCGACTTACCACTTACCTATTTTAAAATAGAAAAGGGAAGGTTATCTGACAAAACAAAAGCCATGTCACTCCACCGAACTCTCTGCAATCAATCTAAGGCCAATTGTTCACGTAGCCGCACGCTTTCGTCAATTGACGAATGCTTGCATCTTGCGTACAAACAGTATAATCTGTGTCCAAGCGGCAACGTCGCGTCAGCCGCTCGTCAACGACGCATGACGAGCGCTGCGGCTGCCGCTTCGTGGACACAGATTTCATTGTTTCTACGGAAGATGAAAGCATTCGTCATTCATTCGTCTTGCAACCGTCAATTGACGAAAGCGTACGTATAACGTGCAGCTACGTGGACAATTGACCTACCTTGTAGAAAACTAAAAAAATGCTTTTTCTGGAGTGTTTGGATTGAGTGAGAGGCACGGAGAGAGTTTGAAGGCGTTTTAAAATGCCAGTATTTACAACTACTGTACGAGTATTATATCAGCTATCTGGCTGTGATAGTAGGTACAAGCTTTGCTTAGTGTAGATGGTTTGGTGAGTGAAATATTGATTAGTAGTACTGTCTTTAAATTTCTTGATAAAATAAGAACAAAATAAAAAAATTTGATTTTATTAAAAAAACCACCGCAAGGAAAATGGCTTTCAAATATAAAAAAGCGCATCGAATTCGGTCCATCCTTTTGAGAGCTACGGTGCCTAGAGACAGAGATAGACGTACAGACAGACATCGACGTCAAACTTACAAGCACGCCTGTTTTCGGTCGGGGTTAAAAATTAAAAAAATCTTGACAGGACTCCCGTTCGATCTGATGCGTTTATTTCCGAGTAACCTGAAAGACAGCGTAGGTGTTGAGAGGCTTTGTCAGATTTGTAACTGGTATTGACCGATATCAATATGGAAAGGTTATTTCGGTCTGCGAAGTTCAAAGTTCCAGCAATCGGCTCTTTTGATTTGCGTAGGTGTGAGTCTTGAAGGTGTTTCGAGTTACATGAAAAAATTAAACGTCATATTTTTTAAAAATTAATATATTATTTATCATCATCATTATCATCAGCCGCAAGACGTCCACTGCTGAACCTTTGTGAGGTTATCTGTCCATCTAGTGGGAGGCCGTCCAACACTGCGTCTTCCGGTTCGTGTCGCCACTCAAGAACTTTTCTTCCCCATCAGTTGTCAGTTCTGCGAGCGATGTGGCCTGCCCATTGCCACTTCAGCCTGCTTACTCTTTGAGCTTTGGAGAGAGCTATGCTCGGAGTCTCTTTGCGCGACAGAATCTGTAATGAGAAAATTAGCAAAAGAACAAAAGTGGCCGACATAGCTCAAAGAATATATTATTAAGATAATTAAAATACAAGGTGCTGTCGGTGAACAGAGTATCTCCCTACTTTTTTAGAGTAAAGAGCTGGCCATGTGCCTGATGGTGTGCAACACGCCTGTTCAAAGCTTAGACTGCGGTGTACAGCCTTAGAGCAAACACGTAACATCAACATCTTTTAAGGCTTTTGATAGAGGTTGAATCACGACCCTGATGAAAAAGTCAATAATACTTATCACACCACGCATCGTCAGGAGGTCCTCTTCACTCTGAGGAGGTTTTCTTTGTATTAATTGCAAAAAACTAAAATAAGACAAAACATAAATAATAATAGATTAGATTTCTAATTGGTCTTTATCAATATACAATACAGTCAAGAAAATAATTTATTTTTTGTCACTAAAACTAGTAAAACACATAATCAAAACTAAAACTACCGAAAATAATAACAATAATTAACAGAATACAAGTTACATGAAATGTTTTATGGGAAAACTGAAAAAAAGCAAAATAAAACTTGTCTTTTTTATAACGCTTCGTTGCCACATATATACTGTATATGTAATGTATGTTTATATACATTATATATTATGAATGAGCATACATTATGAAATGAAAATGAAAATGAAATGAAATAGTTTATTTTCCAGATTTACATCCATTAATCAAAATTCAAAATTAGCATAAATAAATAAATTAGCAATTCAACATTAATAATAGAATAAACATAAATAAATAAATTAGCAATGCAATAATAATAATAGAATAAAGATGAATAAATTATGATATGGGCTTATGATATGCCCTCCACGTTTTATGGAGTGGTTTATTATGATAACAGTATTTTTGCGGGACTTTTTCAATATAATATCACCACAAAAAATAGTTCAAAAAACCTTACTAATTCATAGACAAAACTATAGAACACAAATATCTAATAAAAAAACACAATTTGTTTGTGGTTGAAAGCTATTTCATATTTTAGGTGACAAAACATTCTAATGATACGAAATAATTGAAATCTCTAATTGTCTGTTATCTTCACTGTATGATGCTAGCAACTAAAAGATAATTTGTTACAAGACCCCACTTGACCTTTCGAAATCAAAATCTCTTGATCTCAGAATCTCTTCTTTAATTACAAGAAAGACTGAAGAGAGCAAACACTCGAAAAATTCCTAATCGCTAAAACCTTACCGGATCTGATCTCATTATAATTTAAAGAATAAAGCTATCTCGACTCCAGAATAACGGAGGAACCGCAAAAAGTTGTAACATTAAATAATTTAGGAGGCCTGCACGGAACGGAAAAATAGAAACCAAGTTTTTTCGTCCCCGAAACATTAATATCCTTCAAAAATAACTCATACTGCCCTAAAATAAAGTACATGCCACAGTTTGCGAGTTGTTTTCGTAAAGTTGCAGAGATGTATGGAACTATGAAATTTAAGGTAACGAAGTATACGAGTATGAGTGGTGCGGTTTTTTGTTCTTTATTATTACGTGTAACTGAATATGTTAGTGGTTTTATCTGGCTGAGGTTTAAATTACTTTGAGTTCTTAAAAAAGCTATCTTGTTTTGATTTTTTTACTATGTGGCTGTGACTTTTGTTCCACGTTGAAATGATTTTCCTAGTTACAATTTTGGTTTTTTAAATACCTAAAAATGTATGCTTGGCAATAAGCTTGGAACATACACGTAGGATACAAAATACATGTATAATATGATGACATAATATAATTTTTATTGACAAAACACATAAGATCCATTTATACATTACAATATAATTAAATGTTTCACCAATACCAGCATGTAAGAACTGTGTACTATTTTTAAGTTGACACCCAGTTACCTATGCTAGGTGTAACCTGTGATACAGGCAACTATTTAATTATAGAATTAATGAATAATATATACAATAGACAAAAAGCATAAGCAGACTACTTAATCTTACCATTGCTAAGACTCGGGGCCTTCTCTCGCAAGGAGAGAGTCAAGGTCATAATCCACCACGCTGGCCAAGTGTGCGTTTCTAATTGACACATAACCTCAAAAGATTATATGTACATGATGGTTTCCTCAAGACGTTTTCTTTCGCCGTTTTTAAGTTAGTGGCACATACCTTCGAAGAGACAGTGGTGCGTGTGGGATTTGAACCCAGGGACTCTGGATCGGCAGTCGATGTTCTCTCGACTAGACTAGTAGCATTATGTAATCTTAACATACATTTACTTTACATAGACAAAAAGTACATACACATATTCAAAAAACATAATTTAGTACGTAGCTAACATAATACACACACAAAGCAAATCATGCCTCATAGCTGTTTTGTTTTTTTTTTTTAACTATAATAGGTTCGCACTTGACCACCATCTCGACTGATGTTAAGTTGTTCCACGCTTTCGCTTGCACGCTCGACTCAGGTGGAACGTGACAGTTTCTCGTGCATGCAACCAATGTTTATCGATTTATTATTAGAATATCTGTATTAATAATTTCGTCAAGGGGTACGGTAGACTTGACGAGACCTTATATGAATAATAAAACATAAAAAATATTGATTTTGAATCGACAACATATGTCCACAAAATTTGGATTATGGAGAATTTCGTAAAATTCTGATGGCACTGACAAACAAACCGCTGTTGCCATCTGTGGTGGCACGTTTCGTTCCATCAATCAACACATTGCGTGCGTCAGTCGCGCCAAAAAAGTATACATCACAAAAAACTGACTTATGTGAATACGCAAAACAAAACGTCTTGCCGCCGGACCGGAATTTTATTAGTAGGTACTTATATTTAGTATCAGCATTGCACCCGTGCGAAGCCGGGACGGGTCGCTAGTATATTCTATTAAAAGAAGTTATCTCGTAAATAAAATGCAAGAAATACAATAGCAATCTATGTCATATCTAGAAGTGTGTAAGTCAAGAATGTAGAAGTAATCATCCCTATCCATTCAGCTTCTAAGCTAATTTGGGAAGGGCCCGAGCATAAAGGATTTAAGTATGGGCCAATTTGATTAACTTGAGTTAATATTAACTTGGAGTCTCGTTTACGTTAGGAGATCTACTGGAAAATTACTGTTCAACCTTTTCGGAATAAGCACGAACGTGTTGATTCTTATAGACGAGTTGGTGATTAAACAGTCTTATTCAATTTATAAAAAAAGTTAACTGAATTTAGTTAAAATAATTCATTCTCCGGTTGCCTGGAAGAGATCGCTCTTAGCGATAAGGCCGCCATTAGTTTAACTAGATTTAATAATTCATCTTTTTGTTTTTTTTTTTTTGTGTGTTGTGAACCATCGAGTGTTTCTATTTATAATAACAAAAACACAGATATCACTAGCAGTGACCCGTGATTTCACCCGCATAGCACCCGTTGCTGTTATTTTTTTGTCATAAAAAGCTTATTCAGATTCAGATTCTTTATTGACCGTATAACCATGCTGAGTTACATTAGGCAAGTCAGATAAAAATAAAAGTTTCTTAATATCATTTTCAAATGATATAGGTAGGTACAGTAATTCCGTTCCATTCGTACGTAAAGTAAGTGTCAAAGCTAACAAGTCAAAAATTAAAACCAAAATTAAAAACAATAAAATAACGAATTCGTCAAATGTCAAAATCAGCATATCTGATACATGTCTGATACCAAATTTCTACATGACAAATGTAAAAAATTACATTCTGACAAAAAATTGTTGTCGAAAATTACACATTTTTTTTCCTCACTTTAGGTTAGGTGATGGGGTGCCACAATGTCTGTAATATTTTCTTAATAATATCAATTATTCTTCATCTTTTCAATGTAAATGTAAGTTACGCGCCACGTTGTTTATCCACGACAGACTCCTAAACTACTTAATCAATTTTAATTAAATTTGCTGTGTGCAGTTTGATCAAACTCGAAACACAGGCAGTTCTTACTTTGATTTGTAGTCTTTAGAGGACAATATCCGAGCAAAGCTGGAGCGGGCTGCTAGTTTATGATACATATTTGACTCTGTATTTGTGAAAAGAGGCCGCGAATCTCAGCTGTGGGAATATTTACGATGCGATACTATATAGCCCAATATTCCTAATATTGGGCAAAGTCAAAGTCAAAGTCAAAGTACTCTATTCATAAATGTACAATTTACACGTCAATTAATAAAAATTAAAAAACAAAAGAAAGAGCATCCAAATTGTATACATTTTCAAAGTTTGAAACTACTACTTCACTGTATTACAATAATTATTGTACAGAAAACTGTCAAGCATTATACGAGTATAATGTCTTTATTGCAATTGTACTAACCTATGTCAAATTTATTTATTTACATTTTTATGGGAACTTTGCCATCACTCCCTAAAAATTCGCTGTAACTATAAAAAGTTTGATCGATAAGCCAGCACTTTAATCTGTTTTTGAAGCTGCCGAAACTTGGGGCCGACATAACTATTTTGGGAAGAGCGTTGTAAACTTCCGGTCCCATAATGTGAGTTAACTTCTGTGACCTCGTGAGAGAGTGTGGTATAACATCCAGCTTGTCGGCGTTGCGTATGTTGCGAGAATGTCTCTCTCCTCGCGTGTTGTACGATTCTAGATTATTTTTGACATACACAGCCACTTGATAGATCAAGATAGCAGGTAAAGTAAGTATACCAAGCTCCTTAAAATATGGTCTGACGGATGTACATTGCGATACGCCAACAATGGCACGTACGGCACGCTTTTGGGCACGGAACGCACGCTTCCAGTCGGCAGCGCGCGCATATAGCTCGGCGTCGTATTGTAACCGTGAATGCACTGTGGCGAAGTAACATGCACGTGACACTTCCGTAGACACCACTCGGGATACTCGTCTTAGCGCAAAGCACGCACTGCTAACTTTAGCACAGATCTTGTCGATGTGATGTTCCCACGTCATGCTGCGATCAATCTCGAACCCCAAAAATGCGGTGTTCTGTACCTGCTCAATCCTAACACCATTTAGCGAGACTTTTAGCGGTTTTGTATGGTGTCCCGACAGACAAAAGTGAATATAGTGTGTCTTTTTTGAATTTAGCATAAAACCGTTGGCGCTAAACCATGAATTTAAACCGTTTATTACAATATTGAATTTCTCTTCTAATTCCTCTATTGAAAGAGCTGTGACTACGGCAGCCACGTCATCCGCATACATGAATATGGCTGCACCCTTCACGGCTTCGGGTAGATCGTTTAGTAGGAGAGAAAACATAATATTAGAGACTGACGAACCCTGCGGTACTCCCATAGACGAAGGCAACGGGTCTGATTTATTGTCGCCATCGCCAGCATCCACTACTTGAGAGCGGCCTCGTAACATGTCAGTCAATACCTCGTATGATTTCCCAGCTATGCCATAGTGTTTCAGCTTTAAAGCTAAGGTCTTATGGTCTGCAACATCGAAGGCCTTCGATAAGTCACAGCATAAGACGGCTACTTGCTCTTTACGTTTACGGGCAGCCAACACGCTACGAATCACTTCACGCGTTAGAGAAGTCGTAGACCTCCCTTCGCGGTATGCGTATTGTTGTTCACACAGCGCCTCGATTTCCGATAGGTAGGCCACTAATCGCGAACTCAAGCCATTTTCGAATACTTTGGCTATTGCTGGTATAATCGATACTGGTCTATATCCATCAATATCGTCCCGTTTGCCTTTGCCTTTAAATGTCGGGGACACATTCGACATCTTCAGCGGCGACGGGTACGAGCCCTCCCTAAGACACTTATTAAACAGTGTGGCGAGAACCGGAGCTAGAGGCAAAATTGCTAGTTTAATTAGCTCCATCGACACACCGTATATGTCTTTTGACTTTTTTGGAGGTATTCTGGAGGAGACTATGCGAAATACCTCATCAGCCGAAAAACTTGTTAGTCTGAGGGAACGGTCAGACGCCTGACGCGCAGATACTAAAATTTTACATACAGTAGCAGCATTTAGGCGCCCCACAGGCAGCTGCTGCATTTAAAAACCGAACGTTCATAGCATTTACGGCATTTTTTGGCGAACTAAACTTACTGCCGTTACAATCTTTTACGATCTCGGAAAAGTTCAACCTAGGCGAATTGTTTTTCCCCCTCTCCGTGTTCACGATTCCCCACATAGTTTTAGATGGATTCGTGCTTCCATGTATTATGCTATTGTAATGATTTGTTTTAGACACATTCAAAGTAGAATTGTATTTCCTGTTGAGATCGTCAAACATAGCTATTAAGTTCTCTTCTTCAGGAAATTGGTCAACTAATTTCGAAATATCAAACAACAATGATTTTAGATTTAGAATATCAGGCGTAACCCACGAAGCATAACGTTTGTTATTTGGTGTTCGTTTTATCGGGAAACAAGAGTTTACAAGTGGGCTATATGGTTTCATGTTTCATGATTTCAACTCATATTTATAGTCGATAGAACGTCCGGGTAATAAAAATTACTGCGTCAGTTTCAATAATTACCCTTATTGAGTAGGGTATGTCGTCAAGACCTCAAGCGGATCAACTCATTCCATTTCTCATCCTCATCATAATTTGTCTTCAAATGCAAAGTATTAATCTATGAAGACCAATCCGAAATAACTTTAATAATTCTAAAATTTTATTCTCTCGACCAAGCCATCAGCTGTCACGTTCCAACGAGTCACGTGACAGAGAACCCTTTAACACGAGGATCTTTAATTTAATTCCAGCCCGTATGCGATTTACTGGAACGCTGTTAAGATTAGACTCGACACCTCTCGGACTTAAGGGTCGTCGGAGAAGAGCCACTTCTATTTTATTTCATGTTCCATGATTTTGGAAGTATCGGGATGAAAAGTGCGTGCCGTAACACAGACTGCTTTCTACTTAGCTGTAAAATATTCTCGTTCAAACAAATATAAACCCTATCTTATACCTTTAAACGACCAATTCTTGTAGGTATATAGGTATATATATGTATAGAATCTGAATCTCGGAAAAGGTTCGAATGATTTTCATGAAATTATGTATACAGTTTCGGGGACGATATATCGATCTAGCTAGGTTTTGTCTTTTTTTTAACATTATTTTATGCACGTTTTTAGACAATGAAAAACTCCTACAATGTCATTAGAATAGGATAACTTATTTCGCCACTGTTTCTTAAGTCTAAATGGCTCAGACGGAATATGCTCGCCCTCGGATTCAACAGGCCCCGGTTCGAATCCTGATGAATACACTCGGGTTTTTTCTTTTTGTTCTCTTTTTTTTCTGAGAAAATGTTTTACTTAGAGCCCTCTATAAACGCATTTACCGAGCAAAGCTCGGTCAACCAGGTACTCTATACCTTATTAGTGATAGACGCAACAGCCCTAAAACAAGCCTTACTGCCCGAGCGACACGAGGCTAGTTTTTCAAGCTAGGAAACCAAGCTACTACTTCTAGCTCCCTACAGACAACGCTACGCAACGCTAGTTTTGTCTACACGAAGCTAGAAGCTTGCTAGCTTACTAACACTAGTTTGCTATCCTAGTTTGAAAAACTACCGTCGTGTTGCTCGGCCATAAACGTCATCATGAAATTCCTAAAATTGTAACGAATTGCTTTGAATCCATATAGTTGTTATAACAGCGAAACTGTAGAACACTACTTTACCCGAATCTGTGTTTCCCAGTGGGTATGATCTAAGTGTGGGATGGATCGGCTAAGTATCAGCTGGGGACTCTGGAATCTATTGAGAGACGTGCCAAAAGACTCATAGGCAATGACGCTCTTGTGCGTAAAAGACTTCAAAGTCTTGATCATCGCCGCAAAATCGCTAGCTTATCGGTTTTTTTATCGGATACACTTCGGAGAGTGTGCAACTGATCTGCATGATCTAATACCACCTTGCCCTTTCTTCTATCGGACTTCTCGTTCCACAAAAGGGCGACATCGTTTCATGGTTGATGTTCCAAAAACGCGAACGAAGAGGTTTGACTCCACGTTTGTGATAAGAACGTCTAGGTTGTGGAATGCGTTGCCTGAGTGGGTTTTCCCTGATGGTTACAATCTTGGTGTCTTCAAATCGAGAGTGAATCGGTTTCTTCTAGGTAAGCACGCTCCATCGTAGATCTCATCATCGCTTAACATCAGGCGAGATGGTGGTCAAGTGCAAACCTATTATAGATAAAAAAAAAAAAAAAAAAAAAAGTATTACTAAGTTCAGAGGAAATAGGTATGTTAAAGGTAAACGTGATTCGTGGTTGTGGTCAGAGAATTTCATATATTGTAGTAAAATAAGTTTAGCAGTTAGCTTTAGACTATCTCCTCTATCTATTGTGCTTTAAGTTGTGATTAAAGTCTTATTATAGTAAGTACCTGATAGTATTGTAGTGTTTTGTAGTGGTAGGACTCTTGCCAGAGTCCGCCTGGGGGAAGTACCACACCTTTGCCAGTTATTCTACCGCCAAGCAGTAATGTGCAAACATTACTGTGTTCCGGTTTGAAGGGCAATGTTTCCAGAGAAATTACAGGGCTTAGAGATATAAGATCTTAGATCTCTGGGTGACGAGCGCAGTGCAGTGCTAGGTAATGATTTGGACTCTTCGTGTTCCAATAGCTGCGTGTCACTGTGCTGTTATGTGTCAGGCATGTTGCTTACCATCAGGCACATGTCCTGATCGTCTCGTCACTCCTTATATAAAAAAAAAAAAAAATTGTGAGAGGCAGGCATGCATACGTGCATTGCGTGTGTGAGGGTGTATGTGCCTGTGTGTGTGTTAGTGCAGACAGGATTCGGTCCCACTATTCAACGCTCGTAAAATTTGTCATTCCCGCTCTTTGGCAACCATTTTTAATGACATCATTACCTATTTACTTTTACTCCTTACACCAGACCTGGATTTCATTCAAAAATATTTAGTAAGCTTGCATCTTTAGATAAGTACTTGAACAACTCGCAGACTTCACGATTAGTTAGGTACCCTATTAATTTATTCACGTCATTTTAAGAAAAGCCTTTTTCTAGTTTTGCTGAATGTTTCAGAGTTTTACTAGGACTCTTTTGTTCGAGTTTATTAAATCTATCTTGATTGTGAGACGTTTCTTTTTATTTTTTTAAATGTAAGTGAGTTAAAATTGTCGACCTCTTTCGTTCTCGTCTCAGGACCTAAGCGACCTTCACAATTTCTCTATTCATATAATTTTTTTGAAATCTATAAATAATTTCATTGAACCTTTGTTATATTTTACTGAAGCAATGAAAGAAACCTTTCATTGTATTAAAAGAAATAAATATGAGTAAAAAAAGGTGATAACTTCTTAAATTATTCACTACTAAATCTACCATTATGTTTCAAAAATTTAGAGAGATACATTTTTACCAATTCTAAGTATGTAATTGTATGTCACAAACACACAACTAAAATATTTTTTTTTTTAAATAAAGAGTGACGAGACGATCAGGACATGTGCCTGATGGTAAGCAACATGCCTGACACATAACAGCACAGTGACACGTCGCTATTGGAACATGAAGAGTCCAAATCATTACCTAGCACTGCACTGCGCTCGTCACCCAGAGATCTAAGATCTTATATCTCTAAGCCCTGTAATTTCTCTGGAAACATTGCCCTTCAAACCGGAACACGGTAATGTTTTCACATTACTGCTTGGCGGTAGAATAACTGGCAAAGGTGTGGTACTTCCCCAGGCGGACTCTGCCAAGAGTCCTACCACTACTCTACTACTACTAATATACATATATAATAAATATAACTTAAATATAAGTCCCTAAATAACAGTCCCAAAAAAAACGGTCAAATAACCCTACGCGGCCGTGCTTCGCCTAATATAGGCGAATTTGATAAATGTTTGAGTCTGCAAACGAACCATTCACCATGAACCAACATCGTTGTTTTGGGCTACGAGCAGTTTTATAGAAAAAAAACTATTGCTCTGATTGTTCTAGCCACTTGACAGTCCGCGCTAGCAGACTATTTTCCGGTCAACTGTCCAACGCTGCCGCGCGATTGACGCGTATAAAAAATCGCGCGACCTCTCCCGATAAAAACGTACATTAAAAAATAATTATAGAAACTATTCCAAAAATAAAAACAAATTAGGATAGTTAGTAAAACAAAGCATCATTTAACTAAAAATATGAACTTCAAACTTACGGCTTCATACCGACAAACAAAATTTAAATTTAAATTTGTATTTTGTTATCTTGATTTTAATTTATTTTATTTTATTACTCGAAACTTACGCTATCTGTTAAAGTTTTATAAACTCATTGAAAAACTAAGCTATATTTTCTTTCAAATGATGTTATAATATAAAGAAATGATACATGAGCAGTCTACTAAATTAAATTATTGAAATGATTCCTTACAACGCGGCCATTGTTCCCGACGCGACAGCTACCAAATTCCAATAATTCAAATGGCCAGAAAAAATAAAACCTGGTTATACGCCATCTATGATTCTTTCTAAAGATTAAAAACCACAGTCAATACACATATGCGCTACAGATTATTAACAAAATCGTGTTTCCGAAAGCTTCGTGGTTGTGGCACTACAGTACCAGTAACAGTTGACCGGAAAAAAAAAGTGGTACCGTAGTGATCAGGGACGTGCAAGTGGCTAGAGTTGTTTTTATATTGACGACGGCCATATCAAAGAAAACAGGCTAAAAATAAGGTTTAAAGCGGCAACACGCTTGCTCAGATGCTCAGAAAATTTACATTTCGTTTGAAAACTCTCAGATCATAAGAATGAAAACGGCTACCGGCAGAATGTTCTCCATTTCCTCTTGTACAGTTTATGAAAGGAGTTTTAAAGCCAACGAAATAGCAGTGTTGAAGAACATAAGTTAAAGGCCATAAGCACAGGATCGAATCGCTCCGAAGGAACCGTACTGTATATCATAAACGCAGACACTGAAACGGCGGCCGAAGGTTTTATTTTACTTTGGCAACAATTTATCGCTTCCCACTTCCGGTGGCGGATCCGCTAGGTTGGCTGCGCTGGATGTTTATCGGAATGTTTGCAGCCGCCCAAGGAGGTTGGGTATAAGATGAAACGTTTACAGTTAATTGAATTTTGATCTGTTACTAATAGGTTTGCTCTAGTAGGAAGAAGATCTCTGCAGGTCTACTACGAAGTCCGATAAACAATATATCGGCCGAAGTTATGGACGTTTTATACCACGAAACACAATCGGTCGTTTAATGACACAAAAACAAATCAAATCAACGTCGGTCGGAATGAACGAAACACCCGATCAGATCAACCGACCGATTGTGTTTCGTGGTATAAAACGTCCATAACTTCGGCCGATATATCGTTTATCGGACTTCGTAGTAGACCTGCTGGAGGCGAAAGGACAGGAAAGTCAGCAGAATTTAGATCCGGAGCCCCTAGTTCCCATGCGCACGACTGTGAATTTCAGTTCAATTCAATTAATTTATTCAAACCACAAATTCAAAAATATTGGTAACATAATTTAAGAAAAAGTAAATAATCTGTGTACATAACAAGTAGTTCAAGATCCCAGAGCCACCAGACATCACGTATTTTCTGATGAACGAAATGTGAACGGTTGAGTAAAGTTAGTACGTACTAAGAACACATGCTTACCCGCTAACATGCTTTACGCCCAATTTTTTTTTTTTTACCTTTTATAGGCTCACACTTGACCGCCATCTCGCCTTATGTTAAGCGACGATGCGGTCCACGATGGAGCGTGTTTACCTAGAAGAAACCGATTCAATCTCGATTTGATGACACAAAGAGATATGGGACTCCATGGACTGTATCTTTATCACGACGATTAGGTCAAGTAAGTTTGTTAAATTGATATGTAAACATTATTACCATTTGTGTCATTAAATTGTTAAATAGTTTTTAATAATTATTACTTATTTTACCTGTCACTTCTGTCCTGCGGTAGTTTTTTTATATGATTATCTGATGTCGACTGACTTATTTTTTTGGTTACGTTGCAAAAGAAGTGTCTATGTTAGCAGCTGTTTGATTTGCCGTCATACATTTGTTGTATTGACAATATTATACACGGTCTAATCGCGATCTAATTCATTAATTTACTATCGACGTTCCCGATGATATCCTGCAATGCTTACAATGATACGAGTTCTCATCGCGAAAGCTTAGAAACTATTTATGCAATTAATTGTTGATGGACTGCTTAATATAACTACGAGTTCAATGCTTAGAACTTCTTTGGCGCTGTCTAATAGATTGTTACACTTGTATTGTCTCTGTTATTAGTTTTCCTAGGGGCCTCTTAAATGTCAAGGTTTATAGCCGTTCCGAGAAGTTTGCCGGCCGATATCTTACCCTCGATTTTGTTTTGTGATATGTGCTTCTTGAAGCTATTTCCATTAAGATTATATCACGACTTGGACTTTACACTCGATAGAATTCTGATCTTTGTGATTCAGATTTGGGTTACTTTTATTTTCATGTTAATTGACGTAACGATAAGACCTGAACCTGATGGTAAGAATCAAATCCGCCCATGGCAACACAGTGCCACGCAAATATTTGAACTTCATGAGTTTAAATTGTTACTTAACTCTACGATCACGCATTACAATATCATTCGAACAATATATAAGTACATTACGATTGTCACCCAGAGATAGAAAATAATTTATTTATCTATTAGTCTAGTATTTTATATGGAAATGTTTATTTTCAGTACACGGTAACATAAGAACATTACTGGTTGGCAGTAGAATGACTACCAGAAAGCGTAGTACTTCCCCAGGGTTTGTAGTGCTAGGACTCTTTGCAGAGTCCGACTGGAGAAGTACCACACCTTTGACAAATATACCGCCAAGCAGTAACAAGCAAACATTACTGTTTTCCGGTTTGAAGGGCTATGTTTCCAGAGAAATTACTGGGCTAAGAGATAAAACACTTCATATCTTCGAGTGGCGAGAGCAGTACGGTGCTAGCTAATATTTTCGTGAAGAGTCCAAATCATTACCCAGCACTGCGATACAAAGGTATGTTATTCCAAAAGCTGCGTGTCACTATGCAGTTATGGACAGGCATATTTGTTACCATCAGATACGTGACCTGCTCGTTTTGTCACTCTATTCTTTAAAAAGGTAGATTATGTAGATCAAGAGTTCTTACTACTACATCTAATATCACTTCCAATTTTGTGTAAAAGTTTCGACACTTTTTTCATTGTAAATCTCCCTATAAATCAATCGATTGAACATAAAATCCGGGCCAAGTGCGTCTAGGCCAATATATCGGTGGAATGGAGCAGGTAAAGGATTAGATGAATATATTGTGAACAGTAGATCTGGACAGACGGACCGACGACGCTGTTTTATGGGATTGTATAAGTTGGTAATGTTGGCAAAGATACGACTTAGTGTAATAGAAACGGACATTTCATAAGACGCATTTATTGGTAGAAGAAAATGTTGTGATTTGGCGTCACCAACATGACCAACACCTTATGAAGCAGCGTAGGGTCGAAATGGCGATTGAGCAGCAAAGCGGTATGTGCCACTCCGCTGCTTATCGCCATAGTGTAGCTGTAGTAGTAGGTCTCTTGGCAGAGTCCGCCTGGGGAAGTACCACACCTTTGTCAGTTATTCTACCGCCAAGCAGTAATGTCCAAACATTACTGTGTTCCGGTTTGAAGGGCAATGTTTCCACAAAAAATTACAGGGCTTAGAGATCTATGGGTGACAAGCGCAGTGCAGTGCTAGGTAATGATTTTGACTCTTCAAGTTCCAATAGCTGGATGTCACTTTGCTGTTATGTGGCAGGAATGTTGCTTACCATCAGGCATAAGCCCTGCTCGTCTCGTCACAATTTATTTATAAAAAAGTCTTCTAAGACGCTTTTTGAATGGCTGAAACGTTGAGAGTTCGCGTCAATGACTTGCATAAATGTGCGTAAGAACTAGACGCGCCTCCGGCTGAGGCGTGCCTCACGCGAGGCTGTCGCGGCGCGAGCCATTAGGTGTCAGTATATTGACTGTGCTCAAAGACGGCTCGACATACGTGCCTTGCAAGTGTGAATGTGATTTGACTGAGTTCACATGGTTTGTTGCGCGTGTAAATAGCGTAAATGTAAATAAAACATGTTAAACGCAGAAAAAAAACAGCTGACGATACGGCGTCATATAGTTTGCATGTTCGGGGCTCGACATCGAGGTAGAATGCCTTTACCTGCTGCCTCATGTTATTTAAATAATCTGCCGAAGCAGCCTCAACACGAGCCGCGCGTGCCGAGGATGCTCACCCTGAGGCTGCCAGGCTGAGGCTGGAGGAAAAAGCAGTACTGTTCAATTCTTGGTTAAAATTTTATTCATCTCTCGGCAGGCCCTATGATTTTTCTTTTCTTCCAAAAGGCGCTCATTTTAGGACATAAAGAGACCAGATATGTATAATTTTGTAACTCTTTACAAAGTCCGCCTGGAGAAGTATCACACTTTTGCTAGTTTTTCACTGTATTGCAATTTGAAGGGCAAAGTTTCCATTGAAATTATTTGGCATAGAGATAAAATCTCTTGTAGCTCTGGGTGACGAGCGTAGTTTAGTGCTAGGTAATGATTTGGACTCTATATGTTCCAATAGATGCGTATCTATGCTATTATGGGCAACCATGTTGTTTACCATCAGGCAAAAGTCATTATCGTGTTGTCATAAAAAAAAAAGTGTTGCAAATATTCATTTTTTCAACCCATTTTCCCACTGTGAAGGGGAAAATTCTTTTATTCCCCTTATTTCCGGCTACTTTTACTGCCAACGGTACGAATACAAGATAGACGAGTAGAGGACACATTTTATGGCCTAGGTATTATGTAGGTAGGTATACATCGGGTGACGCAGGTTCGGACAATAAACAATCCTACTAACATTGAATTAAACTTTCGTGATTTGAACACAATGTTTATAATGTACGGGTCTTAATCACGATATAATTCATTGTTTAATCACCTTGACGTTTTGGCAGCGTTACAACCGCCGTGGTCACGAGAAGACTGAAGAAATTGCGGGTCGTCTTATTGCAAAATGAGGGGATCTAGATCTACCCTCATTTGGTCTTCAAAAGTTAGTAGAATACAGAAAAAGGCAGGAAAGAAAAGTAATGAATGTCGAAGACAAGCGATAAATATAATTTCAAATCAAATTTCTACCCAATCTTTTCAGGATCGGGTTGAAATGGCATCTAGAAATGCGTCAGCATTTCCCATTGGCCATCTAGAAATCCGTCAGCATTTCCCATTGGCCATCTAGAAATCCGTCAGCATTTTCCATTGGCCACCTAGAAATGCGTCAGCATATTTTCCCATGGGCCATCTAGAAATGCATCAGCATATTTTCCCATTGGCCATCTAGAAATCCGTCAGAATTTCCCATTGGCCACCTAGAAATGCTGAAGCATTGGCCATGACGCATTGGCAGACGCATTGGCCATGTAGAAATGTTTCAGCATTTTCAGCCACCCCCTCTAGTTTTGCCCGTGTAGTTTTCAAGGTAAGCTATCAAATTCTGAGTTATGCATTTTCACTTCTACCGGCAGTACCTATGACTGCTAATATTTTTTATAGATATGTTACGAAAAAACTTTACTGATTGTGATCAGATTTTTATGATTCTCTTTTTTATAGGTTCAAGAGTAGTCTCATATTAATTTTATCAAAATCAAGGAAGTGATTTTTTTAAATGAAAAAAAAATGCTTACATTTATTTGGACGACGCTTACGTAATGATACCTTCTTTTGAATTTTAATCGCATGTCTGGTTTAATTTTAAATTACAGTTGGTTTTTATTTTTCGGGGAAAATGAATTATTATCAAGGAAAAATAGCGGTAACGGTAACTTTTTTTAATTATCCTCTGTTGTTTCACAGATCAAAGGCCGATAACTGCGTGGTATAAATGGAATAGAATAAATTAAAATAATTCTTCATAACATATTTAAACAATCTATTCGACTGCCCTAGTGGCTTAGTTGGTAGTAGCTCTGCCTGCGAAGCCGAGGGGTTCGATCCCCACCCAGTGCAAATATTTTTGTGATGAATTCAAATGTTTGCACTGTGTTTGTGTGTTTCGATGTATAATAAGTATGCATTTAAAACTATATAAGTGTTATATCAGCTATCTGGCTGCCATCACACAAGCTTCGCTTAGTTTAGGGTCAGATGGTGTTGTGTGTGAATTGTCCACCAATATTTATATTTATTTTTTATTTATTAACATTCTAAAACGATCGAGCGCTCTTAGTTACGTCATATTTACAACTATTACCTACCATACATCAAGAACCAGGAGTACCAGAACCAAACCAAAGAAATTACAAGAGCAACAGGATCAAATAGTCTGCTAAAATGTTTCTATGAATTGCGTTTAATATAGATTTAAATAACGTCTGAACATATGACGTCTTTTTTTGGTCGGGGATTAAAAAAAGGGTGTTATAAGTTTAACGTCGATGTCTGTCTGTGACACCGTAGAGCTCAAACGAATGGGCCAATTTCGATGCGATTTTTTTATTTGAAGGTTAATATCCGTGCGGATGTTTTAGCTATGTTTGGTTAACATCGATTCAAGATGGCCGCCTCCACAAAATAACGGGCACAATATTTCTTCACATAAGTATCAAATGAAACGGCTTCACTGGTAGAATTCTATAGACTAATACAGATTTCAAATCCAAGATGGCCACCACCACAAAATGGCGAAATATTTTTCTTTTTTCACAACTCCCTTAAAATGGTATCAAATGAAAAGGCTTGACTATTAGAATGTTGTACAGATAACCCATCTGAGGTAGCCGGGGGATAGTCAAAATTTTTAATTATATTCTTGCTTAATTAGGCACTATTTTACTGTACTTAACTGTACAATTTCTACCTTAAAGCGAATCTGTCATAAACCGAATCTTTCCTAAAGCGAACAACCGGTTTTATTTCTCTCTAATGGTAAAAGATATTTACAATGATGAAAACAGTACCCTTTCGATGTATCTGTTTCACGCGTGCCCCGTCTGTTCAGGGTTGAATTTGATCGGATTTTATTACTTCGCGAACAAATGAAACAGCCGCGCGGAGTTACAGAAACTTCTAAATAGTTTGTGCTATAACTACCTACAGTTTGTTTATGTCTATGAGACAGATCGATCCGTCTGTTACTTGTGAGAACATACTATTTTGTACGAGCGATCTACTCCGGCTTTGCCCGTGATACATGATAAAATATATAGAAAGCACCAAGGGACCACTTTTTTTTTTTAAATAAAGAGTGACGAGACGATCAGGACATGTGCCTGATGGTAAGCAACATGCCTGACACATAACAGCACAGTGACACGCAGCTATTGGAACATGAAGAGTCCAAATCATTACCTAGCACTGCACTGCGCTCGTCACCCAGAGATCTAAGATCTTATATCTCTAAGCCCTGTAATTTCTCTGGAAACATTGCCCTTCAAACCGGAACACAGTAATGTTTGCACATTACTGCTTGGCGGTAGAATAACTGGCAAAGGTGTGGTACTTCCCCCCTGGCGGACTCTGCAAAGAGTCCTACCACTACAGAATTTATAGAATGATAAATTTTTTTGACCACCTTGTTGTTCCTGAGCTTATCGCGTTCATACAAAAACCTGTTCAGATTTATAACATTCGTATAGATGCGTTGTTCAACAAATATATTTTTTTTATGACAAGAAAGTACTTTTTTGAGTCGCAGCGGTAATCTTTATCTAAGAATTAAACCAGATAAAAAAAAAGCAAAACCTTTGTACCTTTGTACCTTTGTACATTTTTCCAAAAATTTCGCTGATGGAGGAGAGTTAAATGTATGCTAATAATACATATAGAAAAAGGTGCAGAGGAATTTTTTTGAATAAAATAGATTAAATAAAAAAAATACACTACGCACACTATTACGTATTTTACGCACACGCACAAAACAGTGTCGTTGCCTATGAGTATCTTGGAACGTCTCTCGATCGATTCCAGAGCTTTCAGCTAGTGATTAGCCGATCCATCCCAAAAGTACAAACAGTACTCCAAGGAAGAGCGAATCTGTGCTTGGCATAGTATGAGCAACTAACAATTTTGAGAAGGCTTTACTTTTGCCAGCTAATTTAGCTTCAGCGTGAATAAAAGAGCCAGTAGTGCGTTGAAAGAGCTAATGGTCTGTAATCTGAACACATACACCTTAAGAAGTAGAAGTCAGTTGAAATGTACTTCTTTTTAACTTTTTTTTAATAAACTATAGAGTAATGAGACGAGGAGGTCATGTGCCTGATGGTAAGCAACATGCCTGCCACATAACAGCACAGTGACACGCAGCTATAGGAACATGAAGAGTCCAGATCATTACATAGCACTGCACTGCGCTCATCCCCCATAGTTATAAGATGTTTTATATCTATGGCCTGTAATTTTTTTTTATAATTTAGAGTGACGAGACGAGCTGGGCATGTGCCTGATGGTAAGCAACATACATGCCACATAACAGCACAGGGACACGCAGCTATTGGAACATGAAGAGCCCAAATTATTACATAGAACTGCACTGCGCTCATCACCCAGATATACAAGATGTTTTATCTCTATGTCCTGTAATTTCACTGCAAACATTGCCCTTCAAACCGGAACACAGTAATTTTTGCACATTACTGCTTGGCGGTAGAATAACTGACAAAGGTGTGGTACTCCCCCAGGCAAACTCTGCAAAGTGTATACCCATTAGCTAGTAGTTACGGCTAGTCTAGTGTCATGTAATGAAGCTAACATTAAAATCGGTGATGGGAAACATTGTGATGAAACCGACATGCATCCTCGGAAAACGCTCACTGGCCCAGCGTGGTGGATTATGGTCTGACTCTCATAGTGAGAGAAGGCCCAGAGTGGGAATATTTTGTGGACTGATGAACTACTTATGCTTACCATTGGTTCTCCAAAAAACCAGCCACATATATTTTAGTACGTTGACATTTTGCCGCGTCGGTAAAACTAGGACGCCATTACGGTACAGAAGTAACTCACGTTGTTTTCCACTTACCAAATTACGTTCCTATTTACTCAGAACTAAACAAACAACTTTACAGCGGGAACGTTCCTTGTGTACGCAGTTACCAAGCTTCCGTTATAACTACGTTTTCAAATACCTACAGTACGGCTTTTAATTTTGATACACGTTTAAAAAACCTACTAGGTATAAGGCGTTTAATTAAACTAGCGGTGTTTTTACCCTCGTACATTATGTTCCCTTTACACATCTGAAATAAAAAAAATAAAAAATAGTTTGTGTGTTATTACTGCCTATGTGCTGCTGTGTTTTAAATTTCAACTCGATCCGTTCAGACATTCCGACATGATTGAGCAACAATCATCCAAACTTTCGCATTTGTAATATTCGTAGAATGTACGCATAGATTAGGTACTAAAATCGGATTTACCTCTATAGTTTCTGTTTTCATGGTTTTCCCACAATAAAAAGTAAGCTATGTGCTACAGACTGGAATCTGTGTTTAAAAATTCTAAATCTAAAAACATTTCAGAAATATTTTGAAAATTATAAATAAATTAATATTACATTTGTTACTAATTTATTTTTAGTATTAAAATTAACGTGGTTGTTACACATATTTAATTGGATAACGGGACACTCACGTATATACGGTCGGTCAATCCGAATGGAGTTTCGGCCGCGTCCGGCGGCCTTTTTCAAGGAGAGTGCACACGCGCGTCGGCAAACGCACCGCGCGATAATAAGGGCTGGATTATTGCTGATGTTTCATGCTCATCTTGTTATTCTAAGTAAGAAAAGAGACAGACGATCTTCTTAGCATTCCATGGATTCACCGTGCGGGTGCCGGGTCCATCGTGTGGCAGAGAGAGAAACCCCGAGTAGATCCCGAGACTTGTGACTCGGGCGTAGGTTTAAGGGGCCCCTTTCTGACGTACATCAACACTCACCTTCACTATAAAACTAAAAATCTTCGCGTGAGTGTGATAGTCACCGTACCCGCGTCACTGCCCTCCGCGACATGCGGTTCACGGGCGCACTAGGTCCGTTAGCGCTCAGCTAGAGGGCTTATGTTCGGTATGTATGTATGAGTTAGATAGCTAGGTAGCTCTCAGTCAGTTCGATTTTCGAAAAAAAAAAGAAAAATGATCTGATATGATCATCTTTTGAAAGAGTTTCTCTGCTGCGTTATATGATACTGCGTCGACACCGAGCGAACCAGTCCACGTGTACATTCAGTATTTATTTAGTTAATCCCCGGCAAATGAAAACAAAATATTGTTACAGGCGAGGGTTGAGCAAAACAACGCGGTTACCCCGGTGCTAAACCTAGGCGGGTCGTTTATTTGTTGATTTTTATCTTATTTTATAGACGAGACTTAAAGACCAAAATGGCTCTTGACAGCAAGGAACTACCCTCAACAGTACCGTTCATTCATTGCTATTGCACAGTCAATGCTAAATTAACTACTAGCTAAATATGTTTTACATAAATTATTTTCTTTAATACATATACATACAGCAAGGCACATATTGGTGGGATGCAAGGTGCTCCTTAATGGGGGTCATTACTCACGGCGTCATGACAGAGTACTTGAAATCATACGTGAAGCCATGAGCCTTTCAGTAGCTAGAGCCCAAAAGGGATTGACGACAAACAAAAAACAAATTAACTTTGTAAAATCAGGCTCAACTTCAAACTCCAGGAACAAGCCTTACTCAATCCTGGGTACAGCACCTGATTGGACTATTTTAATGGACACGTATGAAAAGCACGTCATCCAGACCGGACATTTTCCTTTTTTCTAGAGCTACGAAACGCATAGTCCTTGTAGAACTTACCGTACCGTGGGAAACTAATATACCTAAAGACCACGCGATGAAACAAAATAAGTATTACGACCTCCTAAACGAATTAACAAAAAAACGGCTATGTAGTTAGTTTATACGCTGTAGAAGTGGGAGCGAGAGGTATACCAGCAAAATCTCTCTATAACCTACTGAAAGACCTTGGCTTATCCAGAAGTGCAGTAAGTTCTATACTAGAACGAGTATCTAAAGCTGCACTAGTAGGCTCATATCAGATTTGGCTAGGCAGGGAGAGAAAAACGAGTGGTGAAGGTGAGTGTTGATGTACGTCAGAAAGGGGCCCCTTAAACCTACGCCCGAGTCACAAGTCTCGGGAACTACTCGAGTTTTTCTCTCTCTGCCACACGATGGACCCGGCACCCGCACGGTGAATCCATGGAATGCTAAGAAGATCGTCTCAAACAAAAATGACAGCCCGGAGAGACGGGATGACGCTGGAAAGACAGATGGCTGGTGGAAAAGACATCGGACGGATGGAAAGACATCTGACTGTTGGAAAAACAGCCGAGGGTGAAGGCCTAGCAAGCCAAGCCCGGGAATTAAATCGCTAAAAGTCCAAATAAGAATAATACCCCTGGGACAGTCCGAGAGGCGGGGCGGAAGATCTGTCCACCGTGTGATAGTAATGACGACCCTGGCGCGAATACGGATTTGAGATGCCCTGTGTGCGGGAAAATTTACAAGAGACGAGCCTGGTACCAAAAGCATTTAAAGACACATGATGGTGTTGAAGCACGACAGCCGTCGGTCAGTACTTCGACAAACACTATGGATAGAGTTGACCCTCATATATCCCAAGGTGAACCATCGAGTGAAAACTACCAGGAGTCCATTGTCATCAGGACACGTCTTGGCATTCCCAGTTTAAAAACTCTACCTGGAAAGTTCATGACGAAAACTTGGCGATCTTATTAGAACATCCTGGGCCAAAACAAGACCTAAACAGCCAAGTAGAAACTTTCCAGGACACCATATATACATACTTCTCGGAACATTACCCACCATCAACTTGTTATGCTCAAAATAGCAAGGAAAATATGTTCAAAATGAAATTGCGGAGGAAGAAAAGAGAGTTAATAAAACGTCTTCGTGTAGCTAAAACCATGGGCGATAACCATCTAAGTCACCAACTGTCCAGGGCTCTAAGATCAATCCTTAAATTAATACAAGGAATATCGCTTCAAATTAGTAAAAATCGTGATAATTTTAACAGAGCTAAACACGAAGTAGACTTTGATAAAAACCCTTTTCAATACTCCAAAAATATTTTCAGGAGCAAAATGGAAAGCTTATCTTGACTAACGCGCAAATTTACAATCACTTTAAAAGCACATACGAAGTGCCTAAACGCGGGAGCTCGTACGTAGAACCAAACATCCAAAGACCTAATGATCCTCTGACAAACTTTCAAAGCACCCCACCTAGTGAAGAGGAAGTAAACTATCAAATTAAAAAGAAAACTACTAAATCAGCTCCTGGCCCAGATGGCATTCCTTACTTAGTGTATAAAAGTGTCCATCAGTTCGTAAACATATCTTGAATATATTCATTAAGATCTGGTCAAGAAAGCAAGTCCCAGTAGCATTCGGAAGAGCAATTTTGTCCTCATCCCTAAAAAGCAGGAAGTAACTCATCCCAAAGACACCGGACCGATAGCCCTAACCAATACAATTTCTAAAATCTTTTCAGTATATTGCAAACAAAATGACCACATTTATGACTAGCAATAAGTATTTCAGGCCCAATCACCAGAAAGGGTTCTTGCCTGGTATTTCTGGATGCCTGGAACACAATACATTACTAGCAGAAAGTTTGAAAGATGCCAGAACACATGAGAGGCAAATTACAGTCTGCTGGATAGACCTAGAGAACGCGTTTGGTTCTGTCCAGCATGAACTTATGATATTTGCCCTAAAATGGTATAACTTTCCTGCTGAAATTATTGACATAATTAATTCTTATTATTGCCACTTAAAATTCGTCATAGCAGTAAACAAGGAATACACAAAACCACTTGAATACAATGTAGGACTATTCCAAGGGTGCTGCTTATCACCAATAGCATTTAATATAGTTACAAATATTTTAGTAGACAAATTTAATATCCCGTGAAAAGAAATGGGGCTACCGGTTTAAAATCAACAATAAGTACACTGAGTCAATCTTGGCCTTTGCGGACGACCTTGCAATACTTACACGTAATCCTAAACAGTGTCAAGAATTGTTGAACGAAGTCGATGAGTTCTGTACATGGACGGAGGGAATGAGGACAAAACCATCTAAATGTCATTGTCTTTGTGTGGGTAGACGAAATACCAAATATACGTCTTACGATCCGGGACTCTCCATAAGTGGCCAAGGAGTTGCCACAATTGCAGAGGCAGTGCCTTTCAAATTTCTTGGTAGAAAGATAGATCACAAAGGACGTACACCATCATTAGAGGTGGTTGTTGAAAATTTCATGAACAACCTCAATAAGGTAGACCAGCAGCCTATCAGCAATATCAAAAAAGCATGGATATATGACAACTACCTCACATCACGTCTCACTTGGCCTTTCCTAGTATATGACATCGGTTAAACTCTCCTGGCAAAGCTAGATGCCAATGTCATAAAGATATTGAAGTCATGGTTAGGATTGGCACATCCGGCTGATCCCTCTACTCTTTTAGGGATCACAATAGTTTTGGGCTGAAACTAAAGAAAGCGTCTGAACTTTACAAACACCTAAGAGTTACAAAAACGCATGTTTTGGGAAAGTCGCAAGACGACTTAATTACATCTCTCCCAAAAGACAAAACTGCTTCAGACCTGGAATCTAGACTTCAATTCCATAAACAATTTATGGCAGGTGCACAAGCAAATACTGCTGGGTTGGGTGCGAGAAGGAAAAAGGAAGACCGAGACATGGTAAAAACCTTTCTACAACAAGACGAAAATAACGGTTACAAAGTGCACGCTATGAATTTAGAAATGCAAAGTGAGTGGTTAACCATAGGTGAGTTCTGTATCCCATTAGCTCTAAAGTGGCGCACCTTGATCTATGACTGGTCTCCTGCCTTATTAAAATTTTATCTAAATGCATTCCAAATGACCCTCCTGACCAGAGTAACTTGGTAAGGTGGGGAAAAGCCTCTGAAAAATGTTGCTATACTTGTGGAGAGGCGATATGTACAGCAAGGCACATATTGGTGGGATGCAAGGTGCTCCTTAATGGGGTCATTACTCACGGCGTCATGACAGAGTACTTGAAATCATACGTGAAGCCATGAGCCTTTCAGTAGCTAGAGCCCAAAAGGATTGACGACAAACAAAAGACAAATTAACTTTGTAAAAGCAGGCTCAACTTCAAACTCCAGTAACAAGCCTTACTCAATCCTGGGTACAGCACCTGATTGGACTATTTTAATGGACACGTATGAAAAGCACTACAAAATCCCAGAGGATGTGGGTGTTTCGTCATCCAGACCGGACATTTTCCTTTTTCTAGAGCTACGAAACATAGTCCTTGTAGAACTTACCGTACCGTGGGAAACTAATATACCTAAAGACCACGCGATGAAACAAAATAAGTATTACGACCTCTTAAACGAATTAACAAAAAACGGCTATGTAGTTAGTTTATACGCTGTAGAAGTGGGAGCGAGAGGTATACCAGCAAAATCTCTCTATAACCTACTGAAAGACCTTGGCTTATCCAGAAGTGCAGTAAGTTCTATACTAGAACGAGTATCTAAAGCTGAACTAGTAGGCTCATATCAGATTTGGCTAGGCAGGGAGAGAAAAACGAGTGGTGAAGGTGAGTGTTGATGTACGTCAGAAAGGGGCCCCTTAAACCTACGCCCGAGTCACAAGTCTCGGGAACTACTCGGGTTTTTCTCTCTCTGCCACACGATGGACCCGGCACCCGCACGGTGAATTCATGGAATGCTAAGAAGATCGTCTCTTAAACCAGCTTTAAAACCACAAATAAACACTTAGAAGCAAAACGTGGTATATTAAATGAATTGATAAAAAACATTACCCACTAATCTATATGAAGTTTGTTCAAGCCAACTAACAGGTAACACGTTATAAATATGTAAGTATAACATACTCCTTACAAGTACTAAACTATTAGTCTTTTAATAGAAAATAGAAAGATAACTATCTAAATCGGTTCTGGCGTCCTCGAGGAGTAGAGTAACATACATAAAAATCTTATACCTTTAAACGACCAATTCTTGTAGGTATATATATATAGAATCTGATTCTCGGAAATGGCTCAACCGACTTTCATGAAATTATGTATACAGAAGGTTTCGGGGACGATAAATTGATCTAGCCAGGTTTTATTTTAAAAAAACGCCGTTTTATGCACGTTTTTAGACAATGAAAAACTATTACATAAACATTAGAATGCGACGGTAAATTTCGCGACAATTGCGCGTAAATTTTTTTTTGAGAAAATCTGTATGTATGTAAATAACCCGGCAAAGCTCGGTCCCCAGGTACTATATTATGATTGTGGTAAAACTTCCTCATTTTTGAAGTATAGAAGAACCAAACTCATTTTAAAATTTTAAACACCACTACATACTTAACTTTATGTACATTTACTATTTTACTCCATCGCAGACCGCACATCTACCAGACATGAAGAAAAAATATATTGTAGTAAAATCTCTTAAAAATATTCAAAGTCAACTTCAAATACTAAAAATAGACTTTCAATATTTCCCGTATTGTTTCAAGTTATTTCGTTTTATTCTCTCTCCTCGGGCCCGTTTTAATTACCTTCCAAAGCCTGACCACCCGTGCTCTTCCTAATTAAAAAAATATTGAAAACTTTTCCCTCCACCGCAGACGTTAAAAATCATAGACGTGGCATTGTGACGTTTAATAATTTAATCTAAAATAAAGTACAAATAAAAACCTCACCAGATTATTATATTTAGTTCATCGTCGACAGGTATTTTCTGTAAATTTTTCAAATCACGAAATTTTTTTTCGACGTTAAGCGTTGAAAAATTTTTTTTGTGACTTTCTTTTTTAGCCCCCAACCAAAAAAGGGGTGTTATAAGTTTGACGTCGCTGACTGTCTGTGTGTCTGTCTGTCTGTCTGTCTGTGTGTGTGTCTGTCTGATGAAGATAGCCGCATCCACAACATTTTGTGGCGCACAAAATATTTTATTTCTTCACAATCTACCTCGATATGGCTTTCAAATGAAAAGACTTGGCTAGTAGAATACTATACACTATCACAAATTTCAAATCCAAGATGGCCGCCACCACAAAATTAATTATATTATTTTTTTCACTACTACCTCAATATGGGTATCAAACGAAAGGGCTTGATTAGTAAAATACTTTGCACTATGACAAATTTCAAATCCAAGATGGCCGCTACCACAAAATGGCGAAATACATTTCTTTTTTCACAACTCCCTTAATATGGGTATCAAATTAAAGGGCTTGACTAGTAAAATGTTGTACAGATGACAAATCCGAGGTAGTCGGGGGTTAATCAAAAATTTTATTTATGTTCTTGTTGTAACATCTTTAGTACATTGTTTTCTCTTTGAGAAAATAATACGAAAATTGAAACTACGTAAGCAAAACTACAAAATATAAAACAGTTTATTTAAACTAATATCAAATAACGAGGCCACCAAAAAAACGATTCAAAATGATACAATAAAATCAATTCAAAATTGTTGATAGATTAAAACGTAGTACTCGTAATACAAAAATCATCGTGAGAAATATGTACAAACAGAAATATGACTGGAACGACAAACTAATTAAACTTGCTCCTCTGAAATGTTTCATCAAACATTTGTCAACTTTTTAAACAATAAAAGATAACGATTTATCGTCTTCTTTTAATTATAATTTATAATTTATTGATAATTTATTAACATAACACAAGGAAAGTATACACGATTTATATAAATGTAAAAATGAGACATAATTTATCGGTAACTTAGTGTACCTACACATGTGAGGATTATTAACGAACCCTAAACTAAGCTCAGCGTGCGATTGTTAAGTTATCAAAATATGTTTTCCTGTATGTCAAATAAATAAAAAGTGTATTTAATAAAATCGAATGTTAGAAGTGGTGAAAATGCAATATACATATATAATATGATATTTATATTCATTCATTCATAATTTCTCTTGTCGGTGGAGTTCTTTCCTCTCTCAGGTTCTACACTCCGCCTTCTACTTGACTTCCTGATACGACATTACATTTATCTTCTCCTTCACTTGGTTCATGTAACTTCTCCTAGGTCTACCTCTCTTCCTCCGCCCTTCTAATTTACCTTCCATTATTGTTCTAATGAAGTTGTCGTGTCGTATCAGATGTCCCAACATCTTCCCTGTTCTGTTTTCTATTGTTTCCATGAATCCAGATGTAGATCTTAATCAGCCTCTTGCAAATATTCTTTGATATTCGGGCTTTAAACAGATGCTTTTTATTGTTAAAAGCTCTTTTTGCCATTGTTATTCTAGCTATAATGTCTGGTGTACACCTGGAATCATTGATTATCCAACTGCCTAAATGTTTGAATTGTGTTACGTTATCTATTAAAAATTGAGTTAAGTTTAATTGGGATTTAAGTTATTGCTTTCTTCTATGAAGTAGTTAAAATTTTATTTTTTTACGTTTATTTTCATTCCGAATTCTGTGAATATTAAGTCTACATCTTGTAGTAGTTCTTCCAACTGTGTAGAGTTTTCAGCCAAAGCTGCGATATCATCCGCAAATTTTAAAAATTGTATTTTTTCCCCGTGAATGTTAACCCCACCCCTTCCTGACTCTATTAGTTTTCTTATGGCACATTCTATAAAAATATTGAAAATAAGTGGTGAAAGTGGACATCCTTGCCTAACTCTTTGTCTTATCTTTGCCCTTCCTTGTTCTTCTCCCACTTCTATTACTGTCTCTTGATTCTTATATAACTCAAATATTATTATTCTGTCTCTATAATCCAATCCTGTTTGTTTCAATATGTTCATCATTTTCTTCCAATTAACTTTATCAAAAGCCTTCCCCCAGGTCAATAAATGCTATGTGAGTATCTAAATCTAGGCCCATTCTTCTATCTATTATTATCCTTAAAGCTAATATTGCTTCCCTTGTTCCCTTATTCTCCCTGAATCCATACTGATCCGGTCCCAGATAACTTTCAATGAACGGTCTTATTCTATTTATAATAAGTATGTATTTAAAAAAACTATATAAGTAATATTATATCAGCTATCTGGCCGCCATAGTACAAACTTTACTTAGTTTGAGGTCAGATGGTGTTGTGTGTGAATTGTCCACCAATATATGTTTACTTATTTTATTAATACATATATTCTGAAGACTACAGAGTGGTGCACGAACAAATAAACACAAAACGCAAATTTCTGTCTCCGCGTATGACAACTTTAAAAGCCACTCTTAGGCAGTTTTTTTGTAAGTATTTACAAAATTTTACGTCGTAACTTGACTTTGCCCAGAGATTTTGCTAGTCACTGACACCAAAATAAATGTATAAGAATACAACATCGGGGGTCTATAATAATAAATGTCCACGACCGAAAGTATCGATACTTGATATGAGAACCTTGTATCTGAATGGATCCAGCGATGCGTAGTGGAAATGAAAAGGCACACAATAGTCGAACCCAACAGTGATTGTGGTGGAATCGACGGCATTGTTACATCTGTAAAGCAGCAAAACAGTGTAGAGTAGAACATTAACAGCCTACTTTATGTATCCACTATTGGCGTTCGAGGCATTCTTGTTTTATAACTGACAGATTCTATGAAAATAACTACAAAAAAGAACAAAATTAAAAATTTTGACTAACCCCGGACTACCTCGGATTTGTAATTTGTACAACTTTCTACTAGTAAAGCCCTTTCATTTGATACCCATATTGAGGTAGTAGTGAAAAACTAATGTAATTCGCCATTTTGTGGAAGCGGCCATCTTGGATTTGACATTTGTTATAGTATATATAGTATTTTACTAGTCAAGCCCTTTCATTTGATACCCATATTGAGGAAGGTTGTAAAAAACATTTTGTCTCTCATATTGTAGCGGTGGCCATTTTGAATCAATATTTACCAAACATAGCTAAAAACATCCGCGCAAAAATTAAACTTCAAATAAAAAAACCGCATCGAGATCGGCTTATCCGTTTGAGTTCTACGGTGCCACAGACATACACACACACAAACACACTGACATTCACAGACAGACAGATATCGACGTCAAACTTAAAACACCCCTTGTTTTGGTTGGGGGTTAAAATGTTCTAATGAACCATTGTAGGTACTATCATGATATGTAACTGTTTTGTGTTATTGTCTTTAAGAAGCTCCCTCCAGTTTTCTTGACTGTCCTTTTGGCTTGGTAGTAAGTCTATCTATCTGCAAAACTACGGTCGTGAGTTTGATTCATAATAATTGGGATGACGTCAGCGTCAAAAATATACCTTTTTAATTAGTTTGTCAGATAGATTATGGAAAGATTTAGGATACGAATTTTTGTTTTATCAAATTATCGACAATGAATAAAGATATAAATAGATCATCAAAATTCCGGCTAGGGGGCTGTGACGTCACTCTATCGTAAAAATTGTACCATAACGTGACGTCAATCGGAACTTCTAAGCACTGTATCTTCGTCATTTTTTGTTTGTACAATACTGTACCACAGTATGGTACAATATTTTTAATATTGTAACTGACCAACTAATTAACAACATAAACACCTCTCAACATACTTGTTCTTTTAATTTGTTTTTATTTTACTTTTTCTTTTTTGTATAATTATAAGGCTGCTCATGGTATATGTGTTATTGTAGAGATTAGCGGAGTCTCCTACTACAGGTATACACATGCTTAAAAGGAGACTCCATAATACTTGTTTCGTAAGATAAGTCTTTTAGACGAATACATATTTTGATTTGAGCAAATTAGTTTTTTTTGTAATCGTGTCGCCTATTGTCTAGAACAAATATATGTGTGATGAGTTCAGATATGTGTTGGTGTAAATTTTAACTGGCTAGCTTATTGGTGGTTTATTTTGTAGTAAATCTGCCTGTGGATCCGTGGATCGTGGGTAGGGTTTACCCAAGGCAAATATATGTGTGTTGAATACAAATATTTGTACTGTGTATGGGTGTTTCATATTATGTATAACAAGTAGGTATTTAATATATTATTTATTATATTAGCACTATATCAATCATATCGCTCCCATAGTATAACCCTTACTAAGTTTGGGGCTACTCGTAGATAGAGTTGAGTAAGAAGTGTTTATTTTTTGTTCATCTGAGGTTAAATAAATAAATAAATATTGGTGGACAATTCACACACAACACCATCTGAACCCAAACTAAGCAAAGCTTGTACTATGGCGGCTAGATAGCTGATATAATACTTATATAGTTCTAAATACATACTTATTATACATAGAAACACCCAGACACAGTGCAAACATTTGAATTCATCACACAAATATTCGCACAGGGTGGGAATCGAACCCACGACCCTCGGCGTCGCAGGCAGAGTTACTACCCACTAAGCCACGAGGCCAGTCTATGTGTCCAATCTTTTCAGTGTTAGTGTTTGTAGAGGTATCCGTCCCATCATTTCCTTGGTCTGGCTCGACGTAGCATCAGGCTTCCACTGCCTGGTAATTTTACACGAAAGACCTTCAAACATGAGTTAAACTTGGCCAATCCCATCCCACTACGAATTCGTTGGTTTTAGAGTCAGTACCTTCTGCTTTCAAACACAATACCAAAACCATACAATTTCCAAAGTACCTATAGGAAAGCAGTACTTATCGTATTTGGTATCATATATGAGATTAGAGGGCAGTCAAGTGCGAATAGCATACAGCTTACGTGAAACTAATGTATAATAGTAATAATAAATAAATAAATAAATATTGGTGGACCATTCACACACAACACTATATGACCCCAAACTAAGCAAAGCTTGTACTATGGAATACTTATATAGTTTTAAATACATACTTATAGTAGTGGTAGGACTCTTGGCACAGTCCGCCTGGGGAAGTACCACACCTTTACCAGTTATTCAACCGCCAAGCAGTAATGTGCAAACATTGCTGTGTTCCGATTTGAAGGAATGTTTCCAGAGAAATTACAGGGCTATAACATCTTAGATCCCTGGGTGACAAGCGCAGTGCAGTGCTAGGTAATGATTTGAACTCTTCATGTTCCAATAGCTCCGTGTCACTGCTGTTAAAAAATACTATAATACTTCATTAAAAAAAATCTAAATAAAAATAAAAGTGCTGCCATAAAGTGTAGAGATACTTATTGTTGTAATCTATGTATTAGCTCGTTTATGCTATAGCTATGTATTACCTAATAGTAGTAGTAGTAGGTATTTATCGAAGTCTGAACTAAAAATCTTTCCACTAACTGATCACAATAATAATTTTCTAAAAACTCACAAACAAACGTACACTTCCGAACAGACCGTAGTTATTCCACAAGCCCATTGATAATCTTCTCAATTAGTTTTGGAATAGAGTTCAATTTTATTTATATTCCCGCATGGAACGTTTTAGTTTTATGAGTTGCACGGAATGTTTCGGTTCTGTACAATATATTATTTTGTTAAATTGTGCAAATAAGTATTTGCTCGTAGAAATGTTTCCAGGAAACTACGAGTAGTAAAGCAATATGTTTATTGATATGTGGTTATTAGTTATTTTCGTGATTGGATCTGCGCCATTATTGCTAGCAAAATGATTGCTCTCTTCACCATTTATGTCCTCTTTTTGCAAAACGACGCGACGGGTATAATTACTGACGTGTGTGTATGATTGTGTGTGTGTGTGTGTAAGTGTGTGAACGTGTGTGCGTGGTGATGTGCGGACGTGCATGCGCGCGTTTACGGGTCTGTGTGTGTGGATGATTGTAGGTGTGTTTTCGTGGTGAGTCAGGGTGTGTGTTTGGGTGTAAGGGTGGGTGTGTGTGTGTGTGTCTGACGCTCCCGAATGGATGAACTCATTTTATTTTTTTTGTTATTCGCTATGTTAACCCAAGTGCAAAAACACCATTTTGTTTACCATCTACCTTTTTAAGTTAGGAAAACATCGTGAGGAAACTAGCGTGTTCTATGAAAAGAAAATTCTTTGGCGGAAATGGGTCATTATGCCAACGCTCACTTATCCAGTGTTGTGGATTATAGCCTTAATTCTCTTTTTGTGAAGGAAGGGTTCGACTCCCAGCAGTAGGAAAAGAAACTGGGCTGGTTATGCTACATTTATGCCAAAATTAGGCAACTTTTCAGCTTCCATTATCCTTGAGATTATGTTTGGCGGCTAGGAATTTCATTAGTGAGATTCATCATCATCATCATCATCAGCCGCAAGACGTCCACTGCTGAACATAGACCTCTTTCCTAGATTTCCACAACGAACGGTCCTGCGCAACCTGCAATCAGCGGTTTCCAGCGACCTTTGTGAGGTCATCTGTCCATCTAATGGGAGGCCGTTCAACACTGCGTCTTTCGGTTCGTGGTTGCCACTCGAGAACTTTTCTTCCCCATCGGTTGTCAGTTCTGCGAGCGATATCAGCTTGCTTACTCTTTGAGCTATGTCGGCCACTTTCGTTCTTTGACTCCGACTTTTCGTTTTCCGTTCACTGAGACTCCGAGCATAGCTCTCTCCATAGCTCGCTGTGTGACTTTGAGCTTCGTTATGAGGCTCGTTATTAGTGAGATTATGGAGGATAAATAATAGTTATATCCTAGACTTGTATCGGAGTGAGATATAAACTAGGAGCAACCCACAATTTCAACAATTACAATACATAAATATTGGTAGACAATTCAAACACAACACCAGCTGACCCCAAACTAAGCAACAAAGCAAAGCTTGTAATATAACGACAATTTGGGAACTACATTGTTGCCATATTCTCTTGATCTTGTAATTTTTTCGGGATAAAACAGCCTGTGTGTTATTCCATACTATCTATCTATGTATCAAATTTTATCCTCATTCTTTCAGTACTTCTTGATTTAAAGGATAAAAAACATAAGCACGGACAAACCTTTGCGCTTATAATATTAGTAAGTGGATAAAACTATTTTCTATAATACTTATGACACGGGAAAGATTGCTTAGAAAATCAGACAAAAAGATTTTCAAAGGCGCTGAAATTATTGTAACACTGGCAACTTTTGCTCTACGAACTAATATTAAAAAACTTTGACGATGTATTATTGGTTGCACTCTCACAAACTGACAGCAAATTTGTTCGACACTTTGCACAGAATAGGCTCTATAGGTAGGTTGCAATTATCATCATCATCATCATAACCATTTTAATCGATAGCGTGACATACCAAGCAAATTAGCATTTTCGGGAAAATCTCTACTTCCTTACTACGAGTAATATTACTTATGTGAAAGTATATCTGTATATTTCCAGTGTATGTACGACATTCAAAGTTTTTTTAGGTTTTAACCAAAAGTGAGTGAAATATTAAAAAAGCCACGGCGTAATTATCTAGGCCGACATAACCCATCGCTCTCCCCTGTAAGCAGTGAATGTGAGTCAATTCACTTCCTCCACAAAAATGCGAACTAAATTGCTGATATAAAGTTGTGAATATATCATTATTATTTATAGAAACACCCCGACACAAATCAAATATTTGTATCATCCTACAAATATTTGCGTTGGGTGAGAATTCAATCCTCGACCTACACAGCTCCTCCAAAAGCTAGACCACCACAACACAATTACGTTTTAAAATTGTATAAACATCGTATATTTAAATTCCTAAACCGTATCTTTTCTCAACACTTTAATTTCCGCTTCTTTTCAGGACACCCTTCAGCACTGAACACTTTCAAACCGTTTTCAGACGCCGGGTAAAGCCTTGTCTACCGGCTAATATTTAAATGTATGTTATAAATAAGGGACGCACATCAAAATTCAGCAATATATTATGTTTTAATGTATTAACTACAGTTACCAAAAGATATCAAAAAATAGAGAAGCTAAATTGGAACGTCGAAAATGCCTTTCATTATGATTTCACTGAAATAATTTTATCAGTTTTGGTTATGTACAAGTATAAAAAATAGTAGTAATACCAACGAATTAAAATATTTTGATTACTTCAAGAAATTACATAAGCACATAAGAAATATCTAGTATCTATCTAGCACATAATTATTTGTATATTAATGTTACATAATACCAAAATTACACATTTTTCTTATCGAAATCAAGTTGTAAATTTAGCGCTTTTGCTTGGGTCTCTAACTTGTTTTTATTTTTTAGTGTTATTAATGGTAAATAGGCACTTTAACATTGTAATCATTTGGCTACATCAAAGCAATATTTAAAATGTTAATGTTTCAAGTATTTCAATTGTTATTTATGACCCATGATTTTTAGAGCTGTGTAACAAGTACTATTGTTTTTTATGGTATAAAGGTATTGGACAAACAAAACCAATGGCTGGTGGTAATCAACACGTCTATCCATAACAGCACAGCACACACCGGAACATGAAGAGCTCAAATCATTTAGCGCTGCGTTAATAAGGACATTTCTATTGACTGACACACAAAAATTTGTGTCAAAACAAATTTGTGTCAGACAAATTGTTATTCGCACATTACTGCTTGACAGTTGAATAACGTGCGAAGGTGCAGTACTTCCCTTGGTAGACTCTGACTCACTATAAAAAGTAGTTTTCATAGCAAACAAGTTGAGCTTATAGTTTTTATACTATATTAAGTGCTCAGTTAAATACCCTTCTATAAAAGCCTGTACAGTATGACCCGGCCGTCCGTCTCTGGCTTTGAGGATCCATCAGTTGTAAATTGTTATTCATGCAGAAGAAATACGCTATCTTCACGGTAAAGAAGGTCTCAGTCCCGACACTTTACTAGTTTTAAATTGCATTTCAAACGAATAAACCTTGTTTAGGACAAATAGGTGAAGTATTTATACTGGTATTTATTTATTTATACTGGTATACATGTATTCAATATATTATCATATATACTACTAATATTGTAAATGTGAATGTTTGTATGTTTAGGAGATTGTTATAGCATCACGGCAAAACAGTATAACCAAAGAGTTTACATATGCTACGTATAGAGTTAGATTTTCCGCACGGTTTTTTTGTGTCAATCGTAAGCAAATGACGTGCATACTTTCTATGGCAACATGTGCCGCGACAAAAGTATGACACTTCTGCAAGAGCGACAAGGCAAGAAACATGCTACCCGTGCTTTCGGTGTAAAGCGTTTGTGGCAACTCTTTACGTAGTATATATATTTATGTAAACTCTTTGCGCTTAACGGATTGGGTTAAGGTTTTCAATAATTAATATAATCAATTAAAAATACACCAAATATAGTTATTATGAATAGATGGATGTTTGTTACTCTTGCACGTAAAAACTACTAAAGGGATTTGTATGAAATTTGGTATTCGTTAGACAGATAATGGTCTGCAATAACATATAGGCTTTTTTACACACTGCTTGTATTACATAATTTAAAACATTACCGTCTTTAGAATATCAACCCTGAAACGATGCAGCTTCTTAGAGCTACTAAAAGGATGGTGGTTTGTTTCGTAAGCATTTCACTATCCTGCAAATATTACGTCAGAACGTCTGAACGAATCGGGGTTCAACTTGGAACAACAAAGTTCCATTTTACTTAGTCTGGAATAGGATCTAGACTATTTTTTATCACAGAAGAACTGCTACTACTAACTATTACTGCTAAATACTTTATATTGCAGTTCCCGCTAGAATTGCGTGTAAAAACGCGGGATGCTTGTAACTTATATTATTCAACGTTACAAATAATATCAAATACATGTTTTTCTCCCTTTCTACATCAAATTTCGGTCTAAATCAATGCAACATATCGGATCAATCTTTCCGTAATATAAAAATATCGGCCGTCAAAGCCGATACACGAGTGCGGAGGCAGGAGGAAATCCTTCCCCATCGGAAGGAATTACCCGGCGACTCGCCTCACTGTTGACCTTTTGTCCTTGCACCTTCCGCTATTGTTCGATTAAGAAGCAAAACTATTTCACATCTGTGGCGTAATGCTATGCTATCCTCACCTTTTGATAACGGAGTGTTGAAGACTGACGTGTCTATAAGGTATAAAGAATAAATATGTAGATCAATTAGGTTTTTCCGCACGGTTCCTTTGCACCGATCGTAAGCAGATGAGTCGGTGTAAGTATGTTGGCTATGGAACACAGTGACCTCCCCTCAACAAAAGTATGACATTTCCACAAGAGCGATAAGACCCGTGCTTTCGGTGTTAAACTTTTTTCCTAACTCTATACCATATATATAAACTCTTTCCGTGTCTCTTTTTCTATGTGCGTGTCTCAGTAAGAAGGTGAGTATTTTTGTGTGTGCAAGGGGGCAAGGGGGTATATTTGGGTGTGTCTGTGTGTCCTAAATTCCAAACGGATGTACCAATTTTTTTTTTTGTTTTAAAGTTAAATTAGTTGACATTGTTCTTAATCTATGCTTGATGAAAAATAGCCTAAGATGGCCGCCACGCTGCCACAAAATGGCAATAACATATTTATTTTGTTGAACTCCTCAATTTGTGCATGAATTTTAAGGGCTTGTGAAATGCCAAACATATTATATTATTCAAATTTCAGATGGCCGCCACCATATTACTATGGGCTACGTCTCTTTTTCATAAAATTCGACCATAGATCAATATTAATTTATTCGTATTTTGACCACTGGCTTTGACATTAAACAATGAGTATTTATACCTGTAAGTACGAGTATGTTAAATACATGGTAGTGTGTGTAATTTTTTTGCCTTTTTTATTATTTATGGATATAAAAATATAAGTTTTTTGCACTCTTTCTTTTTGTAAACTTATAATTGTGGGGAATTTCATACTACTTCTTCGGTTCAATTTTCGAAATATAAATTTTTTGCTACTCTAATTAACAATATTGATAAATATAGAAGTAAATAAAGGCGAAATTTTGTCAAAGTGTGTGTGGTTGCTTCCGCGTATTGTATGTTATAACTGAATAGATTTTATTGATATTTAATACGTTGCAAATAACTGTACTAATTGACTTGATTGGCTTGTATTGACTTGTAATTCGAAAAACAATAATTAGAAAAAAGCCAGGAGTGAAACAAAAGTTACTTTTTACTTCGATAAAATGACAAGAACGGTAACTACGCGTGTAAAACCACGGAGCGCTAAATAAAATTATACTCACAATCAGCCTATGTTCTATAAAAGAGGCAAGTAGAAAAGTTAATTTATTCAAATCCATTAGTATAAAGAAATCAGCCTCATTTTATGATTACGTTTAATTTTCTTTCTCTGATATTCTGTACAGGATCTGTATTTCGTAGAGGAAAATGAAAATGTAAAAAACACCGGTTGGTATAACTGGACCCCTGAATTTCTTGCAAGTCATTGTGTTCAGAGGTATTATGGATATTGATGAAAAACAGTGATAGATTTGCAATAATCATTCGCCTTTTGGTAAACAATACGCTTATCTTACATAAAGCTTTCTTGGCTTGAACATAAAGAAATCAAATCACTGCCTAGTACAACACTGCGCTCGTCAAGTCGGGTGTTATTTTAGCCGAGGAAATGTTGCCCTTTACCCTTTAAACTAGAAAACAGAAGAGTGTTGAATACTATTTTTTTAAATAATACAAAAAAAAGCATTTAATGAATAAATATAAGCAAGCAAAATTAAAACAAAAGAACGATGGTTAAAAAGTATCCGACGAATGAAAAATAATTAAAGAACCTCCAACTTAAAAAATAAATGTAACGCGAGAAAATTAAATTTAAAAACACAATATTTTGAATCTTCTTTCCGTTGTAGGTAACAAAACAAAAAATATCCACACGATTTATGGTCAAATTTCGACGACGACGACTGGTAAAGTAAATTACAAAAAAAAAACAGTCGAATAGGTATAGAACCTCCTTCTTTTAGTTGGTTAAAAATTAATAATCAGCATGCGAATAGTACTCGTATATTTGAAAATTTACAGAAACTTTGGATGTTTAGATCTTTAGATATTTGTTGTTATAAGTAATGAAAATCTACTCTAAAACTTGAAATTGGGAAGTCAAATTTATTACAGCAGGGACTTTCTTTCGCAGGCAAACAAAATCCCTGGAAAATATGTGTAAAGTATCAAAAATATAGATAGACCATAGTAGTACCTTCTCTAATTTATATGTCTGTGAGTGTATGTTTGCAAGCATACGTGCCCATGTATGAGTGATTGCCTGTGCGTGCTGTAGAGTGTGTCTGAAGATATGTTTCCGTGTATGAAGCCACGCGTATAAAAAAAGTCTATTATTTAAAAAAAACTCCTTTTTAAGTTTGCTAATACAGAATCGCCTTGTAGCAGCACAACGCAAGTAGCATTATGAACGGTAGCACGCAAATGCATCCGACTCATATGGCAACTCAGCTTGACAGCCCATTTAGGAGTGGATTTATTCAGACTCAGCTATTATGGGACTTTTCAACGCATATGTTGAAATGTTTATTGATGCCTTGATATTCATGCTACTAAGAAATGAAAAACATTTTTATCAACCCGATTCAAAAATGACATGGTGTATCTGGAAGACGTATTCGTAGATTTAAAAAAATAATTAAATGTCTAAGTTTAATTTTAAATCGATGTTTGTTTTTTTCGGAGAAAATTAGATCATTATCTATTAATTAACGAAAAAAAATACTATACGGGCCTATGGCAGAAGCAGAAGCACAGTAAGTAAAAAAAACTTATTATCCTTAATAGTAATGGAAATAATTTAAATATAACAAGCAAACAACGACAAAGGAAACATTTGTCTTCTGCAAACTAAAGCGTGGAAACGCAAAATGGTGAGTATCTCGAATCGACACTGTATTCTGTGAGCTGGCACTCTAGATCGTTACGCTACCTAAGAACACACAAAGGCTATGATAATTTTCACCTGTTCTGTCAATCGAATTCCAAATAGCCGTTTCAATTTGGCCAGTATTCTTTTATATCGCTAACCATAGGTTTCGTTTCACACGGGACTATATTATGTTAATTATAAGAAGCCTATTAACTGTTCCTAATGCTGGGCATCTGGGCGTTCTCTGGCAAGAAGAGAGTAAATGCGATAATCCACCGCGCTGCCGCTGGCTCAGTGCGATTTGACTTGACTGATGACGCATGATCATGAGAAACATGTTAGCCCTCACGATGGTTTTCTTCAACGTTTTTGTGTTAATGCCATTACGCATAAGACTTCGCAAAGACAGTGGGCGTATGTGGAATTTTGAATCAGGGGCTCCGGATCAGCAGATGCTGTTCTCTGGACTAGACCAGTCGTAATTTTAATTTAGTTGTAGTCAATTGCCGGGATTTGCCGCCTACTTTGGTTTTTATAATTGATAAACATTTCGAATAATTGAGATGGTAATATCCATGTCAAATTTTTGGACAAAAAGAAGAGTCACGAAAATGTTTTCAACATTATTTTTTTTATAATATACTCGTAGAAAGCCGAGATGATCAGGATATGTGATAGATGGTAAGCAATATGCCTGTCATGTAAACAACACAGTGACACGCAACTATTGGAACATGAAGAGCTCAAATCATAACCTAGCACTGCTCTGCGCTCGTCACCCACAGATATAAGATGGTTTATCTCTATGCACTATGATTTCACTGGAAACATTGCCCATCAAACCGGAACACCGTAATGCTTGCACATTATTGCTTGGCGGTGGAATAACTGGCAAAGGTATGGTACGTCTCCAGACGGACTCTGCATAGAGTCCTACCACTACAAACTACATGGTCACTATATGACTGCATCGCCCCGTAATCGGCAATGCATAGAATTCCTACTCGTCAGGGCTTTGTCCGAATAGGGGCGAATGAATTAAGCGGATGGATACGGCACTACTGCTGGCTACTAGACAGATACTAGCTACTAAGGTTTCTTTCAATGTAGGTATATTTTTAGTCATAGCACTGTTAGCTAGACTAGTTATTATTTTTTTTTTAATAACTAGTCTAGTTAAGTGTATTTATTTTATCACATATAAATCATATTGTAGTACATCATCATTATCAGCCGCAAGACGTCCACTGCTGAACATAGGCCTCCCCCCCCCCTAGATTTCCACAACGAACGGTCCTGCGCAACCTGCAACCAGTCCAGCGACCTTTGTGAGGTCATCTGTCCATCTAGTGGAAGGCCGTCCAACACTGCGTCTCCCGGTTCGTGGTCGCCACTCGAGAACCTTTCTTCCCCATCGGTTGTCGGTTCTGCGAGCGATGTGGCCTGCCCATTGCCACTTCAGCTTGCTTACTCTTTGAGCTATGTCGGCCACTTTCGTTCTTTTGCGAATATCCTCATTACGGATTCTGTTGCGCAAAGAGACTCCGAGCATAGCTCTTTCCATAGCTCGCTGTGTGGCTTTGAGCTTCGTTATGAGGCCCATTTCACAGTGATTGTAGTACAAGTTCTAGTTAATTGTAAGTAGATGGTGTTGGATAAAAAGAGTCAATCGATATTTACATACCTCGTTATTACTAGTCACTGTTTTACAAAAACCCAATTACCCAAGGAGGACCAAGAAAAAGGCAAACTGCTGCGGATTCGCCAGAATGCGATAACATATCCCTGCGTTTACGTTGTACGCGGTAAAAGAACCTCGTGGAGGTTTAAGTCGGTTCGGTCGATAGCAGGTCAGTAGACATAGTAACTCGCGTAGTAGTATCGGGTTCGGTTCCCGTCACGACCCGGTGGGTGTAGGCAGTAACTCTGTAAATAGGCACTAAGTGCCGAACCTTGAATTCCTCCCCGGTGACAGCGCGAGCCGAGGCCGTGCCGTCTAGGTGCCCTCGCGTGAGTGAGATAGACACCGTACCCGCGTCACTGCCCTCCGCGACATGCGGTTCACGGGCGCACTAGGTCCGATAGCGCTCAGCTAGAGTGCTTATGTTCGGTATGTATGTATGAGTTAGATAGCTAGGTAGTGCTTTCTCCTTAGTTCGATTTTTCTTACAGGTTATGAGTTAGATAGCTAGGTAGTGCTTTCTCCTTAGTTTGATTTTTCTTACAGGTTAGACTTCGTAAGTATGATAGAAATGTCAGGTTAGGTTATTTTGGGTCCTGCACCTCCGGCGCTAACTCAATAGTCAGATAGGCAGTAGAGGCCTCCGGGCCAGCAGTCATAGATCAGTTAGAAAAAAAAAGGAGAAAAAAAAAGCAGACTCCAGTTGTGGTGTGTCGAGCCCGACATAGCTCAGTTTTCTTCCCCAGGAGAAACAATGGCCGTAAATTCATATCCCTCTAAAAATGTCACATCTTAAAAGATAAAAAAACATCGTCTTTAAGTGACCGTAAGATAAGCGAAATGGGGTCAAACGTAAGACTATCAATAAAAAAACAATTGGGTTGAATTTCTTTTTTACTATGTATATAAACTAGATGTCCGCCCCGGCTTCGCCCGTGGTACATTATATAGCACTCATCAGGATCCCGTACATATCCAACGGTGAATGAATGACTGAAATCGCTTCATTCATTCTTGAGAATATCGCTTTCACACATAACACCTCAGCTACCTGCTACGCCACCTGTCAGAAATTGGTCATACCAACTCAGATTTAGAAACAAATTTGATTAGCAAAGAGAGGTATTTAATCTGTGTGTAAAGGTGAAGTATGTAATCTATGGTAAAGGTTTATATTCAATGACGCAATCTTAGACACATGCTGTCATGTGTCATGTCAAAGCACGAAACGTACGAAAACTCTCAAAAAGGAATATTTTTTCCCGACTTTGTTACATTATTGATTCATGCTCCGCTTCTATTAATAGTAGCGTTATGTTCTATAACCTATAGCCTTCCCCAATAAATGGACTATTCAATAGAAATAGAATCTTACAATTCGGACCAGTACTTCCCGAGATCCTAGCGTTCAAACAAACAAATAAACCAACTCTTCAGCTTTATAATATTAGTATAGATATATTTTTGCTTTATAATATTAGTATAGATATATTTTTGTTTTCAGACTAGATCTTCAACTTTTTTTACGGCCAGGGTACGTAAGAAATAGGCCCAATAGTAGTCTTGTTTATGGAACCCATAAGCTTGCCTGTTGCATATTCATTTGTGTGATAGGACGTCCATACAGACTACACAGCCGGAAAAATAGACTACACAAGGAAGCAAATTGGGTACCAAACCTGACCCATTTTTAAGCTCAACTACACACTTTTAGTATTGCCTGTGTGAAGTTCAGAATTGAATTTTCGTACGTGGAGAATTTTACTTCTAATAAAATAAAGACCTTATACAGGAAAATGTGTTTGTTTACTTCTTTGCTCTCCAAATCATAACAATCTTTTTAAATGGGAAAATGTGGAAATCCACTACATTGTCTGAGTGGATAAACGAAATGTTACGGCCTCCTCTCGCTACTATGCCTCACACAACCTCTCATTATCGAGCGTCTTGGCTAAGATCACAGATTATGTTTGGCTAAGATGGTTGGCAGCGAGAAATCCGTCCTCTTGACCGCGGCTAGGGATACCCGTGGTTTCGTTTTCGTGGCCAAATTGCGGTCCTTGTCTCTGCTAATCAAAGTGCTCGCGAGAGCCCTCATTTGAAAGATTAGGGAATTTTATAAAATAGAACATAAACAAAAAACATGTTTTTACTACATTATATTATACTGTAGTAAACAATCACGATAGTTTACAATAATAATGTACGTATGTAGGTTTTTTTATTCTAAATATAATAAATAAAACTTTTAAATTTATAATTTTAATTTTTTTAACAATATTTATAAATAATTATGAATGTATACGTATAGAGGCTACATATACCAAAATATTTTTTTTTCAATTTTTGTCTGTTGTTCCAGTTCAGACTACTTCTGAATAATGCCATAAAACACCAGCTATCAGCTAGTTAATGTTTCGACATAATCGGTCCAACCATTTCGAAGATTAACTGGAACAACCATCGATATAATTAAAGAAACGAAGATGAGGTATGCCATAATCTAAAGACAACATAACGTGGCGAAAATTTATTTGAAAAATTTGAAAATTGAATTGTCAGCGAACGTACACAATTGTCATCGAACGTACACAACTCCTTGTTGCGACTGAGACTAAATCAGGAGACGTCACCTGATTTTGCATCGCCATAGTAGAAGCACGTTTGCCGCTTCTGCGTTTTTAAGAGTTCCATGGGAACAACAAATAAAAATTGCGTACTGCTTAACGTATTGCTTGAGGCAATTAATTAGGGTTCCGCATATAAACAAAAAAATGAGCGCGAGACTGCGGGCACAGCTACCGCAGTCTCGCGCTCGTTTTTTTGTTTCTATACGGACATTTCACACACAACACCATCTGACCCCAAACTAAGCAAAGCTTGTACTATGGCGGCCAGATAGCTGATATAATACTTATATAGTTGAAAATACATACTTATCATACATAGAAACACCCAGGCACAGTACAAATATTTGAATTCATCACACAAATATTGGCGCTGGGTGAGAATCGAACCCACGACCCTTGGCTTCGCAGGCTGAGTGACTACCCGCTAAGCCACGAAGCCAGTCAGATTATACGAGTATAGATGTATAAATTGCACCTTTTTTTTTTTTTTTTTTTGTTGTTCCACCTGTACTTCCCCCAGCACAAGCCGGGGACATTGTCAAGATGAACATTAGCAGAAGCAGTTTTCTGTTTGTTACACAGATCGGCCAGATATTTAGATTATCTGCCTTATGTAATACGCAAGTTAATAAAAATAAAGGGCATCACATCTTACGCATTTCATACATTTCTGTTAGGATCAGGTTAGTACTTACTGTATTTCTTTTTTTTCTTAATTTTTTGTATATAATATATATATATATAATTTTTTTTTTTATTTTTTTTTTTATCCCCCTTTTAATTACGTTTTTTTTTTTTATTATTATTATTTTGTAAATATACTTAGCCTAATTGTTAGTATAGTTAAGATATCATCAATTAAAGTAACGTTATCGGTACGTGTTTATATAACTATTGCAGACCTCAAAATGAATTTTACATGTTGGTATAACATGCTAATATTCATTACTGGTGATTAACAGTTTTTTTTTTTTTCTAGAAGGTGAGCGGATATTACCTAATATGCTGCACACCTTCATTTTCTACTTACTTTTATTTATCCACCTGTACATTTTTATTAAATCTTTTAAACATGATCTGGTTAATCTACTATACTATCAGATATCTATATGGTTGCAATATATTCATAAATATATCCTACATATAGTTTTCTCAAAATAACTAAACTTTTACAACTTGTCGGAATGTCGTATATTTACATTTTTGTCTTAGGGTATACCTACTTCCCAAACTGTACAACCATGTAGGGGAATCAAATCCACAATACAACAACAACACAACACATTCCAGCATCGTAGTAGCCTATATATGTTACATAACACATATTACTTATTCCTTTTATTACACATTTTTGTCACATATTTACAAAATTCCAAAAAGCGAATTCTACTATTCTCATCCTGAAGCCACTCGGTCAAGTTACTCCGTCTCACATCCTTTTTGTATTCTATTTCTAAGAGTGTTCTTTTCAGTATATAAACAGGGCAGTCAACAACAGCGTGGATAGTTGTCTCCTCTACTTCCGGGTCACAAACACAACCAGGTGAGGACTTGATTTTAAAACGATGCAGATATTGAGCGAAGCCACCGTGCCCTGTAAACACCTGTACCAATTCTTGGGTAAGTTTAATTTTCTTAAGAAGTTTATTTGCCATAAATTGCACCTATAGGTACATAATTTCATAAATAATGTGAAACTTTGTATGATTGTTACGCAATCCCGCTAGAACACTAATTTAAGCCTAGAATAGGTACATAAGTAAGCTAATTTACTAATTTATAAAATTAGTAAATTAGCTTAATATATATAACTTATATAAAAACCATAAAATATATAACAATAACTTTAAAAAAAATAGTACACAGTTCTTACATGCCGATATTGGTGAAACATCTAATTATATTGTAATGTATAAATGTATCTTGTGTGTGTTTTTTTCAATAAAAGATTATTATTATATTATTAATTTACTGCTAACGTTACGGAAATAGAAACTACACGGGCAAAACCAAAGGGTGCTGCTAGTGTGACAAAAATGAGTTTTTTTTTCAAATAATAAATAAATAAAAATTGGTGGACAATTCACACACAACACCATCTGACCCCAAACTAAGCAAAGCTTGTGTGATGGCAGCCAGATAGCTGATATAATAAATAAAATAAATATTGGTGGACAATTCACACACAACACCATCTGACCCCAAATTAAGCAAAGCTTGTGTGATGGCAGCCAGATAGCTGATATAATAAATAAATAAATATTGGTGGACAATTCACACACAACACCATCTGACCCCAAACTAAGTAAAGCTTGTGTGATGGCAGCCAGATAGCTGATATAATACTTATATAGTTTTTAAATACATACTTATTATACATAGAAACACCCAGACACAGTGCAAACATTTGAATTCATCACACAAATATTTGCACTGGGTGGGGATCGAACCCACGACCCTCGGCTTCGCAGGCAGAGCTACTACCAACTAAGCCACTAGACCAGTCAACAGTTATACTTCTTTTAACGCTATTGAGAACTGACACGAGCAAATTTTTACGATACGCGCGGACACCGTCACGAAAAACCGACACCAGAGATTTGCTAGTCTTTTTAGGACGAGGAATAAAAAGAAAAAAATATTAACTTTTTGTGTGTGTACATAACGTACGTGCGTACATATTTATGTAAATACACATACACTTTTTATTTAATTTTGATTTTTTCTCATGTTTTTTCTAAAGCAAAAACTGGAGCAATCTTTATCCACATGGATCCGAGTAAACCTGGATTAGGCTCAATTTTCATACACAAATAGAGGCCTCGCCGCCTTCCAAAGTAAACACAGACCTTTTGCTTTTTTCAGGAACCACCGAGCGGAGGGATGGTGCAGTGGACATCAGACAGTGTTTTGTTTCTAAGCAACAACATGCTCCTTTTAAAAGACTTTCCATTTTTAAAATAGTAAAGTAGTTTTAAAGTAGTAATAAAATAGTGCAAAGTGCTCTACTAGTCAAGCCCTTTCATTTGATACCCATATTGAGGTAGTAGTGAAAAAAATACTACAATTCGGCATTTTGTGGTGGCGGCCATCTTGAATTTGAAATTTGTTATAATGTATAGTGTTCTACTAGTCAAGCCCTTTCATTTGATACCCATATTGAGGTAGGTTGTGAAGAAATATTTTATCCGCCATTTTGTAGAGGCGGCCATTTTGAATCGATATTAACCAAACATAGCTAAGAACACCCGCACGGTAATTAACTTTCAAATAAAAAAACCGCATCGAAATCGGCTCATCCGTTTGAGCTCTACGGTGCCACAGACAGACACACACACAGACAGACAGACAGACAGATAGACAGACAGACAGACAGACAGACAGACAGACAGATAGACAGATAGACAGACAGACAGACATCGACGTCAAACTTATAACACCCCTTTTTTTGGTCGGGGGTTAAAAAAATTGGGAATCTGAAATATTATAATTTCGTTTTTATTCTAAAACCTTGTCTCATGAGTGGAGTGGTCAGTTATGATACTGTTTTCCACGTAGCAGCAGTCGACATCCGTATGTTGGTTTAGCAGCCGTTTGAATGGGAGCTCTGACGGATCCCGTTCGGATAGTTTTTTCACTGCAGCTCTCTAGAGCAAAGTATAGTTTCCGATGATACACGTGTGATTTAAAGTGTAGAATGAATTTTACTGTTTTCTATAAAAATTAAGGTTATTGTTAAGGTTATAAATAATAAATAAAGTTCATTTCCTCTTAACAATTTGGCCTTATTATAAATTAATGTATTTACTTTAAGAAACTAGCATGCAGATTGTAACTAATTAAGATAACTATTTAACTAAGTGGCGATCAAATTGTTCAACAATCTCGTGTAATTATGAGCCCTAAGTCTCACACTAGGGGGAGCCTGTGTTGTGAGGCTTAGTGCCTTCTCTTCTAATATTAAGTAGACTAACTAAACAAGTAAATAAATGTTAGGAATGAAGGTGTTTGTTGCAAAATAACGTCAAAATGGCTGAACGAATTGGATTGATAATTATTATGAATATAGTTAGATTATTGTATGGAATAGTACATAGATCACACATCGTTTTAGAGATGTTTTTTCCCATCTTAAAAAGTACCCAACGCACCCAAATAAGTTTTCACTTCAATGATACTCTATCAAGTACGTTTACCGTTATGAATAAGGAGATATAACCATGCTTTGCCCTGTGGCTGGGTCTGTGCCGATTATTGTTTCAGTTCTAACCATAATTATTTCACATTACAATCAACAAGTCACACGGGCCAGCCATAAATCGCCGTTTCAGTCGCACGCGCACTCCCATAACTCGCAAGTTATAGCGCGTGTGACAAGTGCGGCCTGATTTATGCGACCTGCGGTCTTCATTGCCACTTCGCTTTCTCTAATTTTCTTAGCTCTGTAATTTTATTACTTAATTGCTACTGTTAAGAGTCATGTTTGTATCCCAAAGATTACTTGTAGACAATCTTGTCTCATGCCGTCTTATTACAAAATTTGTGGTGGATAGAAGGAGCCTCCCCGAGCGGCGTTATTTTGATCGATAACTGTGATTGCGTTTACACCCGGCCCATCCTGGACAGTCAGCATTTCGGTGCAGACTGACTAATCCTTCTACAAAGATGATGCCAAATGGTCCTTTTCAGGACCCAATAACAACTGCTCTTATCAGAGTCCCAAAACGGCACTTTTCAGCACCAAACAAAAAGGCACTTTTCAGTGCCAACAGTAAACATTATAATAAGAAACTGCAAAACCCTATTGAACAACCCGCATTAAATGTCATGCAAAAGCTTTCTCGATAGTTCAATGGTACTGCCTGACCCACCCAGAGATTCTCGCTGCAAACAGTGGAACGAGAGCTGTCTTTCTCCGCAAGAATATGTGGCCCCAGCCGAAGAGCTGGCCCCAGGTAGCAACCTAGCGTGGCCCACGTGGGAGTCACTAAACCGACTTCGGACTCAAGTGGGCCGCTGCAAAGTTAATATGGCGAAATGGGGATACTCTGACACAAATATCATCCTTTGTGACTGTGGGGCCACTCAGACCATGCATCACTTGCTGTGATGCCCGCGGTGTCCAACCAGCTGCACCAGAATTGACCTAATGGAGGCTTCGATACCAGGAGTCAAAGTTGCGGAATACTGTGCAGCACAAATTTAAAAGACTCATAAAAAAAAAGACAACATCATCGGCACGAAAAAGAAGAAAAAGATTACAAAATTTGATTTATATATCGTTTTAGTCTGTTTGTTTGACCTCACAAAAATTCTATACCAGTTTGAATGAACTTAAAAATGTTACATATTTTGTGTCTAAAATTAAATATATATATGTAGTTTATTCTGGGCCTGTGTCATAGACTCTTGAGTCGATATAATAGAACTGAAGACCTCCGCCAATAACGTGGTTATCTTGGTACACATATCAAAACGTTAATCCATGTCGTGAGTATCTAGAAGACAAACATCCAAAGAATCAGTAGTTACATTGAAGGAAATGTAGGTTAACTATTTAGATATACATACACTTAGGAGAATAAGGCTGGAAAAGTGGTTTAGCCTAGGGCACTTAAATATATATTGGCATATTAGGAAGTTCTGATTCAATCTTATGTCAATCGTCTCTTGAGCATTAATTCACAGTGTTCACTTTGATGCACAGTATTATTTCACATTACAAACAACAAGTCACAAGGATCGGCCATAAATCGCCGTCTTAGTCGCACGCGCACTCACATAACTAGCAAGTTACAGCGCGTGTGACAAGCGCGGCCTGATATAAGCGACCGGCGGTCTTCATTGCCACTTCGCCTTCTCTAATTTTCTTAGCGCTGTGATTTTATTACCCGATTGTTGGTACCAAAAGTAATTTTTTATGTTCTATTTACACATTACTTCCGGACAATTTTATCTCATATCATCGTATTACAAAATTTTACTCAATGTAACTTCTGTATATTTGATTTCATTTGACGTCAAAAAAAATATTTATTAGTTTGGCTGAACACAAAATTGTTGTAGGGTTTATATCTGAAACATAAAATGAATAGTTCATTGCTGGGCCCAAGTCTTGGGGTTTTCTGTCAAGTGTTAACTATAATTACTTTACATTACAATCAACAAGTCACACGGGCGAGCCATAAATCGCCGTTTCAGTCGCACGCGCGCTCACATAACTCGCAAGTTATAGCGCGTGTGACAAGCACGGCCTGATTTATGCGACCGGCGGTCTTCATTGCCACTTCGCTTTCTCTAATATTCTTAGCTCTGTAATTTGTTTTTGTTAAGGATTGATGTTAATTTTGCCTCTCAAAGTCTTATTACAAAAACTTGAATTAGATATTATCTCTTTGAAATAAGAAAAATGAACTATCTTATATTAGAAATTCTTAATTAATACTTTAAAGTGTGTGTAATACTTACAATTTAAGGTTAGGTTTATTTGGAAAAAAACATCAAAGTTGTTGCTAGCCAACGCCATTTCGATAGTTTGGTGAGTTTCGGCACTAGGTGGCAGAAAATTAAACTGTATTGAAATTAATAGACTAGGAAAGTAATTAACTGGAGTGTTAATTGAACGGCTGATTAAGCTTGTTGGCTACGACAACAATTTTTATTACTCATGGAATAAAGTCGAAATATCCATTATAAAGGCTAAATTCTACAATGTCTACTTAGTAAACCAACCCAACTCCACCCTAGTGTGAATCTACTACGAGTATACAGACGAAATCCGTGTAATATTTTCTCAACATGTATACATTATATTTTTTTTTTAACTATCATAGGTTCGCACTTGACCACCATCTCGCCTGATGTTAAGCGATGATGAGATCTACGATGGAGCGTACTTACCTAGAAAAAACCGATTCACTCTCGATTTGAAGACACCAAGATTGTAACCATCAGGGAAAACCCACTCAGGCAACGCATTCCACAACCTAGACGTTCTTATCACAAACGTAGAGTCAAATCTCTTCGTTCGCGTTTTTGGAACATCAACCATGAAACGATGTCGCCCTTTTGTTAATTCATTGTTTATAGATTTATGTGTACCTATAGGTATGTAGAAATATTAGAAATGTTATTCGCTTCAAAGCCACGAGTAGGTACAATATATCCATTTAATGTTTTTGACGTGAAATAAAACGATTCACAAAGATAATGTGATCATGAAAGAATTGGCATTTCAACCCAGTGTATTATTTTACAGATTCTATTTCAGATTACACTAAAAGAAATATGGATAAAAAAGTGATATTATTCCCTAGAACTTATATACTTCTTGATCTCTTTACAAGATTAATTTTAAATATTATGTTGTAAGTCCATCTCCATTTAAAATTATTAAAGTTTTAAACATCTGATTTAACCACAGATTTTTCCAGACTCGATTTCTGTCATTGGCAGAGACACTGGCATAACTATTAGTTCCGACTTCAAGACTTTCAAGACTTTGCCCACTGGAACACATACTACTACACTACCTATATTCTTGTTCAAAATAACCCTTTAGGTTCTGAGATGTAGCACTTTATACGAAATCGGTAGCGTGCTTACGTAGAAGAAATTTATTCACGTTCCACTTGATGATATCAAAGTTGTATCAGCTTGCAGTCCGCTACGATAGTAACGTGATAGTAATCGTCGTATGATTTAGTGATAAATACTCTTAAGGTCTTAAGGAAATATATACCTTATTTATTAAGTCAAATTATTATTGCATGCTATTTGACTAGAAATTTGATTTAATACCAACTGATCGTGCAAACTTATTTTGGAGAGTAGCTGTTTTACATAGATACTTATGCCACTTTTATTTTAGAATCCTTTTCCGTACTGTAATCACTTGAAAATATGTATTTTATGATAATACCAGCAGGCAGGACCTGATATGTTGCGCAGGACCGTTCGTTGTGGAAATCTAGGGGGGAGGCCTATGTTCAGCAGTGGACGTCTTGTGGCTGATGATGATGATGATGATGATAATACCAACAATTGTTACAAAATTTTGTTTCGTAGAGTAGGCAAGTGTAAATCTTTATTGGTTAAAAAATAGCTATAAATCTGCCTATTTCAACCTGATCCGTTCATGTGTTCCGATGTAAAAGCAAAATGCTGGCCCAAAATATGACATTACTATATTTTTACTGGGTTTTTAGTGTAGTTTAGGTACCTGTAGTTTAATTGTAACTTAGTTTTGTTAATAAAGGATTCATTTGTTCAAAAATATATTATCAAGAATAAGATAGATAAAGTTGTTCTTCACCTGGAAATCCCGCGGACAACGTGCTAGTCGATGGAGCAAGCGCCCCGTTTATTTTTGGCTGTCCTCCAAAACCATTATAAAACTTTCTGCACAAATAACTGGGACAGTAATGAAATATTAAAACGCAATCAAAGTCGCTTATTCCCTGACACTAGGGATTCATTGTACTCAGTACACAGATGTTGAACTCTTAGATGACCTGGAAAACTTTTATTCAACTCTCAACCGAATGGCATGACAAAGTCATGTGACACTTCATGTAAAGAACTTCACAACAAAGCATAATACGAGTATACTAGGCGCTGGATAGAGTTGAGTGTATACGCTACATGCCTATACTACTTCACCGATTTACATGCAACTTGGTACAGAAAAAAATCTAAATCCTAAGAAAGGATGTGTGCTATTTACTAATGCAAAAAGTAGTTTAAGGGGTTGAAATAGTGGTTGAAAGTTTATTCGAAAGTTTCGTCATTTCTGAAGCGTGAAGCTTGAAACTTAATTTTAGACTTCTGATGAGATATATAATATGTGAAACATATGACATTTAAACTACTTATATACAATTTTATTTGTAGTATTAAAATTAACGTGGTTGCTACACATATTTAATTGGGTAACGGGACACTCACGTATATACGGTCGGTCAATCCGATTCGAGTTTCGGCCGCGTCCGGCGGCCTTTTTCAAGGCGAGTGCACACGCGCGGTGGCTGCCCGTTTGGCACACTGTGCCATACCGACCGACATTGACCGACCGTATATACGTGAGTGTCCCGTTATCCGATTAAATAATTTTATTTGTATTTAGTGAAAATTATAAATGATAAAAACTGATAAACAGTTATACTGCGAGGCACAGCTAGTTACTCGTACCTATTTATGTATGTAAAATATCTCAATTCCATCCCAAATAAGGATACTTCCGTTCCAATTCCGACCAAATTACTCACAACCGAGAATTTCCATAAATAAATAGAAAAAAAAACGTAATCAAATCACACAAACCGCGTTCGCCGATACAGAAATCACATACGAAAGACAATTCGTTTGCTCAAGAAATTGAGTCAATGAAGAATGCCAAAATACTTTGCTTCATACGAAACCCTTAACATCAAAGAGATATGGTAGATTTTAGTCTATCCTGGTGATACATTGAAGTTGTCGGTATACATTGGCGCCCAATAGGCTGGCTTCGGTTCGAAAATGATCCTGTCACGTAGTGGAGTGCAAAATGGACGGATTACTGCGAGAGAGTTTGTATGCAGATTCTATGCGGCTGAATTTTTGGAGTGAAAATCCTTTAGGCGCAATGAGCACATACCAAAAATAGCAGACATCGCGTCATCGTTACCGAACGTTTTCTATATATACAACGTTTTAGGTTTATCCCCAACAATATTTTAACAGTCCATTCTAACACTGATATAGACTTCATCACTCAAGGTTTCTTTCATCTCAGCACGGTAGATCACGAGATAATTGGAGACTCCAATTATTTTGAAGTTAAAGTTTAACGTAAAATTCCCACCAAATCACCAGCTTCAACCCTTCCGCATTGAACAGCTGACAAACGACCTTGTCGCCGACGCCGCGACGTCGTACAAAAATCCGCGCCGAGATATGGCCATTAGAAGTATGTCAAATATTATAAACTATTTTCGTACAAAAAATTAAACCGACTTCAAAACCACAAATAGGCACTCAAAAGCGAAAAATAAGCTAAAATCATTATTATAAGCGCTACTCACTCATCTATTTGAAGTCGGTGCCAGTCAGGTCAAAAAGTTAGTAGATTGATGCTATGTAGGCACAGGTAAGTAGTATCTATCCTATACCTGTTAGATTTGGTTATATTTGATATATTTTATATTTGATATAGTTATTCTACTAGTCAAGCTCTTTCGTTTGATACCCAAATTGAGGTAGTAATTGAAAATATAATATAATTCGCCATTTTGTCGTGGCGGCCATTTTTATTGTGGATTTGAAATTTGTTATATATAGTACATAGTATTCTACTAGTCAAGCCCTTTCATTTGATATCCAAATTGAGGTAGGTTGTGAAGAAATATTTTCTCCGCCATTTTGTGGAGGCGACCATCTTGAATCAACATTAACCAGACATAGCTAAGAACATTTGCTATTGTATTAACCTTAAAATAAAAGAAATCGGCCCATCTGTTTGAGTTCTACTACGGTACTACCACAGCAGACAGACAGACACACAGACAGACATCGACGTCACTTATAACACCCCTTTCTAATCGGGGGTTAAAACAAGTTTTTATTAAAGCATTTACATAATTTTGTATTGACAGGGTCGAGATTCATAACTTTTGTGAAATCTACAACTACGTCATCCAGATAATTGTACGCAAATTTTCAGTTTTTGGTTCATATTTCAAAAACTACTTGCCCGATTTCGAAAACATTTATATGAGACCATTCGGGAAGCATACCCATCCGAACACAAAAAGAAATTTTAAAATCGGTGTAGAGGTTAATAACCTCCTCCTTTTTTTGGAAGTCGGTTAAAAATAACAAACAAAAATTTTTAATTTTTATAAAAGAAAAATATTGAGCTTGCATGTCTAATTTTCACATAAATATGATTCAAAAGTCAATGTAGAACTACCATAAATATTGTTGCACCTTTCTGCAACACCTTGTATAGTATGCTGTGTAGGTATACATACATATTTATATATCATAGCAGGGTGAACGAAAAGTGTGTAACAGTAAAAATGTGTTGTCATCGCCACTACGTCACTGATATCTGGGCGAAGCGTGCCCAGATATCACCGTTAAATCATAAATATCGTAAGATTATAGACTTACTAACTAATAATGCTTTTTTTGTTCTTGTTTAACCCCCGACCAAAAACAGGGATGTTATAAGTTTGACGCCGATTTCTGTCTGTCTGTCTGTCTGTGGCACCGTAGAGCTCAAACGGATGAGCCGATTTCGCTGCGGTTTTTTTTAAGGTTGATTTCCGTGCGGATGTTCTTATCTATGTTTGGTAAATATCGATTCAAGATGGCCGCCTCCGAAAAATGGCGGTCTAAATATTTCTTCACAACCTACCTCAATATGGGTATCAAATGAAAGAACTTGACTAGTAGAATACTATACACTATAAAAAAAAAAGGGCTTGACTAGTAGAATGTTGTACAAATTTCAAATCCGAGGTAGTCGGGGGTTAATCAAAATTTTTAATTTTGTTCTTTTTTATACGCACCTGCATGTGCGCGTTTGACCACCACGTCTAATAGTAAGCACAGGGTAGTCAAAAATGACACACGTTATCCAGTTCAGCCTACCAAACCAAACTATCTTTTTACTCTGTTTTTAAAAAAATTTAGGTTAAATATTTCAAGGAATAAGGCAACTTATTACACTCTAAATATGTACGTATGAGCAAACATGGATGACATTGTATGACAAAAACCGTAGGTACCAAAAAAACTTTCGGCACCATTTTTGGGAATATCCAATACTTGAAGCCGTCCAGGGAAGTTCAATCCCCTAGCACCTGAGAGTAATTTTACAAAAAAAAATGAACAAACTAGTTGTACTCGTAACTAGAGGTTATAACGGTGAAAGCAAACATCGCGAGAAATCCGGCCTGTTCCACGAAAGACATCTTTCGAGGACTTTATATCATTCACCAACCCGCACTTGGCCAACGTGGTGCCCAAGAGCTTAAAAAGTTCAAAACACAGCCCAGGACTACACTTCGTTCGTCACCCAGTGAAGTTACACGATTTATCTTTTTGCTATGTTATATGAAACATTGCCTTTCAACCTAAAAACACAGTGATCTTTGCATTTTGTAGTACACAAAATATAGGTAGGGGAGGGGAGGTTATTACCGTACAGCGGCATTTCCGTATACTTCAAAATAATAAGAAGAAACCGAGAAATATACGTTTGTCTCTGTTACACGCATTCTTTGTGTCTTGTTTCGCCCTTTCGCACACTATGGAATCAGTCCGGTACATGACGATGATGAAATTGGTGGGCACATGATTGCGTTCCAATTTTTATAGTTTTGTGACATCAAAAAATAAGATGTAAGTGGTTTTTGGTTACAGTTTTTTATAATGACTGTTATTTGCTATATATATTGCTGAATTTCGTTTGGTGATAAATTTAGTGAAGATTTATGTGGGTACTGATACTGTATCGAGTAAGTTACAGTGAATTTAGACGGTTATTTACAAAAAAAAAATCTATAAATTCCGTACATTGTACGGTATTGCCCGAAAACTCGTACAATGTACGGAATATCTGTTAATTATTGATCTTTCATTGTTTGTGTAATTTTTAAATAGCTATGTTTGATTTGTCAGCTTACTAAGTAAAAAAAATAAATATTGGTGGACAATTCACACACAACACCATCTGACCCCAAACTAAGCAAAGCTTGTACTATGGCGGCCAGATAGCTGATATAATACATATATAGTTTTAAATATGTACATACTTATCATAAATAGAAACCAGACGCATTGCAAACATTTGAATTTATCACACAAACAACGATAACATGTTTGAGTTAAGTATATCTTTTAATAACCTATAATATACTAGTATGTCTACTTACTAATATTTAGATGACTCCAAGTACCTATGTGTATTTTGTGAATAAGTATTTCTAATAACGATTTGTGTGTAGTTTTCTAATGAATATTGGCTTGTGATAAAAATCAAACCTTTTTTTATCAATAGTATACTCATAAACCAAATTTAAAAAGGCTTTTAATCTTGTACCATATTAGACGACCAGTGTACGGAATTACAATATTAAAATGTAAAGAAATAAATTTGACATGGGTCAGTACAATTGTATTAAAGCCATATCATACTCGTATAATGCTTGACAGTTTTCTGTACAATAATTATTATAATACAGTAAAGTAGTCATTTCAAACTTTGATAATGTACACAATTTGTATGCTCTTTCTTTTGTTTTTTATTAATCGACGTGTAAATTGTACATTTATGAATAAAGTACTTTGACTTTGACACTCAAGCGTCGGGTAATTCCGTAAATGCCTTATTTTCAAATTATGAAATTTTATTGAAATTCCTATTGAAATATTTATAAATTTGCTCTAATATTTACTAACCCGTATTATAATATATTTTACATTATCTGCGACGTGACACTTGGCTCTAAACTGAAAAAATAATTTTAAATTAAGTGTACGGTAATACCCTCCCTTCCCCTACCTAATACCTATACTTGTATAGAATAATCATGGTAGTTTAAAACAGTACCTCGTAAATTTTCTATTTAACATAGAATATCTACAGATCTGATAGCAGAATTTCAATGCAAAATTACAATACGCCGCGCAGTCCTAATTGGCACATCTAATTTTGCACCAAAACCGTCGCTGAACTATATCCTACGGTATTAATAGTCTAATTGGTTCCTTGTTTACTGGATTGGTATCCTCAGCGGAGCTAACAGGTGTGAATTTCATTACTCAGGTGCAAATGCTTCGCGTATTAGAGTTCATAACACGGTAGATATTATGCATGTAGAAATTTATGTTTGTAGATATTACTGTACTTATGGGAGTAAGATGTTACCTTGAAATGGTAAACGAAATTTCAGGCGCCAAATAGGTAGGTGCATACAGTTAGAGTGAAGTTAAGTGTGCAAAATATGAGGATTGAACTTGGTGTACGGTTATGGACTCAAAAAGCATGCAGATTTTGATTCTGGACGTTGCCAAGAGGTATGTTGGTCTATTTTTTTTACAGGGGACGGCCTTTAAACATGAAGTAAATGGAGTGAACACCTGCTTTGGTATCATTATGGCATTATGCTTTGGTATTATTATCGACTGGCCTAGTAGCTTAGTAGGATGGCTCTGCCTGCGAAGCCGAGGGTTGTGGGAACCCACGATCCCCACCCAGTGCAAATATTTGTGTGATGAATTCAAATGTTTGCACTGTGTCGGGGTGTTTCTATGTATAATAAGTATGTATTTAAAACTATATAAGTATTATGTCAGCTATCTGGCTGCCATCACACAAGCTTTGCTTAGTTTGGGGTCAGATGGTGTGGTATGTGAATTGTCCAAAAAAAATAAAATTATAATAATCACAATATCATTTTGTTTTTATGATTAATAAATCCTGTTTGTATTCTATAATTAATATACTAATATGTATTGATATTGTAAACATACAAATAAATATGATTATTGTAGGTTATCCTTATAAGGTTAAGTTTTTTGTAGATATTTTTAAGAAGTACAATACTGCGGTACATTATTTTGATCTACCTCTTAAGGAACAGCCAGCCGTTGCAATATAAGCGCAAAAAATGTGTTAATTTATGACAATACATTACACATATACAGATATTTAAAAATTATCAGTGTTTCAATTCTCGCTGTGCATTAAAATATCCACAAAACAAGTGTCGTAAGCGAGATGAAACCCACTGCAAGATTGTGAAATTGAACGTTCTAGCCACTGAGTTCCATGACTACAGACTACAGAAAGATGTAATCTTAAGATGTATTTAGGGGTGGCAAATTCGTATAATCAGATTTCGCTTTATAATTGTTTCGGTTTAAACAATCGAACCCCGGACGATTCGCGGGCGCCGCGTCGCCGTACTAACCGTCGCCGTCGTGACCAGATCTGGTTGTTTAGGATGTTAGTGACTAGAAGTACTTGGCAGTCATAGGGACTGCCGATAGAAGTAAAATCTTATAACTTAGAATTTTAGTATTTAACGGCACTAGTGTTGCACAATACGTCACATGTGTATTAAATATACATACTGCTATTTTGCTTACCGGTGACGCAAGCCACACGATTACACCCTTAGATAAAGAATAAGTAAATAGATCAGGTTTTTGCGCACGGTTCCGTTGTAGCAGATGAGGTCTATGTTAGCTATGGAAACATAGTGATGAGCCGCGACAAAAGTATGACAGTTCCACAGGAGCAACAAGACAAGAGCGATCAGACCCGTGCTTTCGGTGTAAAGCGTTTGTTCTAACTCTATTCGTAGATATGTAAACTCTTTGATTACACTCATCTAAAAAGCGTCTAACGTACATGTCTTACACCACCGCCGGCTCCGCCACCAGACATTAGCATATCAGTGATGCAAATGCACTAGATTTTCTCATCCTAAAAATGCTCGATGCTGCTAGACAAGTTTCACTTCGAAAGCGAGTCACAAATGGCGAGCAAACTTCGTGAAAATTTAGTGATCTACGAAAGAACTCAACAAAACGAGTAAAAGTCAAGCAAACTACTAGAAAATGTGTCTGTGATATTGCCTTAATAAATATAGATTTAATCGTCGCTTTCCCAAACACATACCTCCTAAATCTCGTCCTGGAATGGCCGCTCTAATTTCTAGCAGACAATCGGCTGTCAGACTCGATACTGAGTTTGGAGACGACAGGACGGCCATCAATCTTCGGCGCTCACCCCTTCCGTAGGCTGTCGGTACTCGCTAGAATACACAATTAGTTCTCAAGCTGAAATAGATGTTGAAATACATCAAATATCGACGAAAACGCGAAATTGGTAGCAAACGGTCAAACTGTACCTGAAATTTTAACCCGCGACGCAAAAATTACGGGTGTTATGTTTGACATTTCTTTGTGTGTCTTTGTGCCTTTAGCATTGTAGCATCCGAAGGGATGTATCGATTTTGTTTTTTTTTTGTTTGAAAGGCTGAATCAGTTGGGAGTGTTTATATTATCTAAATGTGATGAATATGAGTTTAAGATGGCCGCCGCTACAAAATGGCGGATAATATAGGTAATTATTTTTTCACAATTTCCTTAGAATGGGTATCAAATGAAAGCACATGACAAGTAGAAATAATACTATACACTATTATTTACTCTTCGATACTGTGATAAATTTCAAATCCAATATGGCCGCCCCTATAAAATAAATTCCCTCAATATAGGTATCAAATGAAAGGGTTTGACTAGTAGAATATTGTATGTTATCGTGAAATTGTAAAAACCGTCAGATTACAATCTGACGACGTCAGAATACAAGCTAACCTAACCTACCGTGAGATTAAAATCTGACGGTGTTATTTACAGTGGCATATAGGTATACACTATGACAAGCTTGATATCCAAAAGTTAACTCAACTCAAAATGTTTAACTATATTCTTGTATAGTTTTTTGTATCTCTGAAACAGAAAGACGGGACGTACAACATATGGGACGTGCAACGTGATAAGATACCCCTGCCCACAAGAACATAGTTCCACGCAGCTATTAGAACATGAAGAGTCCAAATCACTGGCAAACACTGCACTGTCAATATCACCCAGAGATATATTTACATAAATCATTGCCGTATGATTTGACTTGAAACATTTTCCTTCAAGACGAAACACAGTAATGTTTGCATATTACTACTATGTAGGTAATATAAAACCAGCAAACGCGTGGTAGGACTCTGCAAGTTACAAAATATAGAAAAGTGCATTAAAATTAGATTTAAAACGTCCTTACTCTCCCCCTATTTACTTTTTCTTCTCCAAATTTAAAATGTTCATTATTATTTGGATACAGTCTCAATGCAGGGCAAAGGCTTTTATCTTGTGTTAATGTCTCCCAGGATCAGGGCTTCCACTGAGTAGTGATTTTGGCCCAATGAGCATCCCACATGCAGACAATGTCCAGCCCAGTCAAATCCAAAATACATGTTAAAAAAAGAACCCAAATGAAAAAGGTCACGAGCTCCAGAGTCTGTGAAAGAAAATAAATAATAATTAAAACGACTCGTCAATAAGACAAACTGCTACAAAAAATTATAAAAGTTTTTTTTATAAGTTGCCCAAGCTCGACGAAACTTATACCCGACGTTTTCGCCCGTCTGATATATTAGCTAAATGGTTCCACTTCGCCCGGCAACCACTTTCCTGCCAGGATAGTTGGTAACCGCACATATTTAAACGTTAAAAATGACGTCATTAATCCACTCCACAGCGAAAAAAGTTTGGATATTTGAGGCTGTAGATTCCAAAATTGCACGTTGGTTTCTGTGACGTACCTACGTTAGTGCTATTATAGGGATGTCGTTAATTTTCAAGTATATTGACGTAATTGAAAAAGCAAAAGTTGAACTTCATGTGCCAAACAATTTCGAGACCTTTACTTTAATATGATTAGAGTGAGTGACGTGGCCTTTATTCTTGACGATTGTAACAAAACAATCTCACTCGATAACGAAAACGAATTAAAACACTTTCTGTAAAATAATTGTGTAATAATCTCGTCACTGTTTTTAAAACCAGCGATGTCAACGTGAAATTCCGTAAACTGTACAATTGTTTAAAAATGCAGACGGTTTAAAAAAATTGGTTGCCTGTAAAGTCGGTATACGGGCGAAAGTTTTACGTGACAACGACTTTGAGTGGTAAAATAATTTTACGGAAGGGACGCGTGCCTTTCACTTTTTATGTCTGTCTCTCTCGCTCTTAGGCGGGCTAACCATGCTCGAGTGGAAGGGACGCATGCCTCTCACTCGCTCTCGTTGTGAGCGCATAACGTGAGCGGAGCGTAACGCAGTTTCTTGAAGTGTCACCCGGCAAACCAATTTATAAGACGTTGTCACGTCAAAAAATGTAAAATATGGTCAAATTGAGAAACCGGCTCGTTTTTCCGAGTCTGTTCATAAAACCGTGCGATTATAGACTTGCGGTTGGTTAGATTGGTTTATAATCTAATGTCGCCAGATTAATAATTATCTTTTCAACTTTTGAAGGCAAATTCTTTTCCAATTTCTTTGAAGGTAAATCACCGCCAAAAAGTATTGTCCACTGTTTTATGAAGTTTTCAAATAAGTTAGAGAGCAAAAACATTAATCATCATAATATATGACAGAGTAACGAGTGCAGTGTAGTGGTAGGAGTTATTTTGACTCTTCGTGTTTAAAAAACTACGTGCCACTATGATGTTTTATCGTCTTGGTGTAGTACAAATGCCGGTGTCCCTCAAGGCGGCGTGCTAACACCTCTTCTTTTTGCTATTTTTATAAACTCAATCTCTCAAAACCTTAATTCTTCCTACCACCTTTATGCAGACGACCTTCAAATTTATTCCCAGGCCCGACTTTCAGATCTCAAAGTTGCCATTGAACTTGTAAATGCTGATCTTCAACAAATTGTTCACTGGAGCAACTCTTTTGGATTGAGTGTTAACCCCAACAAAACGCAAGTAATAGTGATTGGGAGTCCTTACATGATCTCTAGAGTCGACTGGGCTTCCATTCCAGAAGTGGTTTTCGACGGAATAGTAATTCCGTACAGCGAATCGGTCAAAAATCTTGGCGTGATTTTCGATCGCACGTTAAGCTGGGAACATCACCTGAAAGCAGTCAGTAGTAAATTGTTTGCATCTGGTGGATCGTTGAGACGACTACGAAACTTTTACCCACTGCTACTAAAATTGCGCTTGCACAATCTCTTCTTCTTCCCATTTTAGACTACGCAGATATCTGCTATCTTGACCTCAATGAAGACCAGCTAAATAAACTTGAGCGTCTCCAAAATTATTGTATAAGATTCATATTTGGCTTGCGCAAATATGATCACGTATCTCAGTTTCGTATGCAGTTCAAGTGGCTCCCATTCGCCTTCGTCGGAATGCTCATATTTTATCTCTGCTCTATAATATTTTATTTAACCCCTCGTCACCGCGTTATTTGAAAGATGTTTTACCTTCTGGAGCGATGCGCACTCTCTGCCCCTCCGGTCTAAGAACAACTTGTCACCCAATCGCCATTAGCACGCAGCGAAAATTTCTACGGCAAATCGTTCGCGTTTAGAGCCGTTGAGCTTTGGAACGCTTTGCCTGTAACTACTAGACAAGCTCCGTCAGTTGCTGTTTTCAAACAGCTGATCCATCAGAACTATCTGTCTACGTTATAATTTACTTAGTTGACGTCATTACCTACTCTGATTTAAATCGTAAATAATTTAAGTATATAAATTTCATTCCATATCTCCTTTAGTAAAACATGATATTTATATATTAGTTTATATTATATTCGTATTTGTGTATTAGGATGTACAGTTATTAATATGTAGGTGTATTTTAATAGTATTGTAGGGTATTTATAATAGTATGCTAAAAAAGTTAATTTTCATTTATACAGATTTCTAAATATATTTTATCTACTTATTGTTTGTACTTCCCCGTCTTCTTATTCTTCATTTCTCCTTTTCCATCCAGCGGTTGCCTGGAAGAGATCGCTTTTAGCGATAAGGTCGCCAATTGTAACTTTATTTATTTCTTAGTTTTTGTATATTTTTGTAACTTTGTTTACTTGTGAAGTGCAATAAAGAGTTAATCTATCTATCTATCTATCTGTTATGTCCAAGAGTGTCCAACTTTGAATAAAATTTAAAAAATATACATATTCAAAGTGAATGTACATAATAGTCTTTACTTTTGATTATATGTTGTTATTATCGGTAGAAGTATTAATCTAATATATAAAATTCTCGTGTCACAGTTTTCGTTGCCATACTCCTCCGAAACGGCTTGACCGATTTTAATGAAATTTTTTGTGCTTATATGGTATCTATGAGAATCGGCCAACATCTATTTTTCATCCCCCTAAATGTTAGGGGTAGTCCACCCCTAATTTTTTTTTTTTATTTTTTAGACAAAAATTTTAATTTCTATTTTTTTTATGATACAACATACAAAAATACATACAATCCTCAATTTTCACTCTTCTACAATCAACCCTTATTTTTTAATAGCCATTTTAGTAATTTAATCATTTTTCATCCCCGGTCGATAACTTATCAATCGTCATTTAATTAGTTATCCCCGCCAGTCTACAGGTGTCACTTCTGACCCAGTAACCAGCACGATAATTTGGGGATCAAAAGTAGCCTATAGCATATATATAAATATATAGTTTGTACACTAAGCTTGGGAACTACTGAACCGATTAAAAAAATCGTTCACCGTTCTTTCATATGTACGTAATCCTTGAATGCTGTAGGTTATATATATGTACCACGGGCGAAGCCGGGGCGGGCCGCTAGTGTTCATCTAAAATTATCAGAAAGAGATCGCTATTACCAATAAGGACACCTTTTGTACCCAAAACGTATTAGTTGTTTGCTAAATCACCATTTTATGTGTTATATAATAAAAAAAATTGTTTCGTGTGTATTGTACATTTTTTTTTATCTTTTATAGGCTCACACTTGACCGCCATCTCGCCTACAAACAAACAAAATACACATAAACATACAAACAAAATCAAATTACAATGAAACTACAGAACATACCAAACTAACTCTACTCACAACTAAGAATTAACTCACAATATTGATTGGACATGAAGTGAATCCATCGAATAAGTCCTCGTCACCATCTCCACAATCCAGACAGGAAAAAGCGTCAATATAATACTCCAAATCCACCGCCATATTTTCCTTGACCACTCACAATTTGAGAAAAGCACCTTCATAACATAAAATTGAGGGGAAGTATAAAAACTTGGTCCGCGGTGATTTCGCCCTCAACGCTAAGTGGCGAACTCACAAACTTTGGTAGTTGACGTATTTTTTTATTTCGGCTAATTTCGAGGTTTTCCTGCAACGGACAGTTATTATCGTGTATTGTTGAGTGCGTTTTTTACCGAAAAAAAAAACAGTGATTTTCGATTCCTGGCTTTGGTTTCGTGATATTTCATGATGATGGCCTTAGTGGCGGGAAAACCTTAACATTTTATTTTTTAAAGGTTCTATTGGTTATTTGTTTCCATTCCTTCCATTAGGCAAACTTTGTTTTTTTTTTAAATAGAGTTAATGAAAGAAGATTTTTTTTTACCGTTACTTTGGCATCAAAACTGAATTGGCTCTTTCATCAAGTTCAAGGTCAAATTGGCTGCCAAAAACATAGGTAGGTATCTTCTCAAAGGTGTCAAGATACTTCAAACCTGAACAGCTAGACTCATATATTTATAGAGTACTGTTCACATCTTTGTGATGAGTGAGCTAACTACCAGCTAGAGGCTCTGGAATCGATCGAGAGACGAGCCAAAATTCTCCTAAGCATACTTGTTAGAAAAAGAATTCCAAGTTTTGAACATAACCAAATTTTTTTTTGAAATTTTGTATTTTCATTGGTATTTTATCAAATACACTTTGGAAAGTATGCAATCGATCTGCAGGTTCTAATACAACCTTACCTTTTTTCTATCGGACTGCAGTAAAAACGTAAAAACTGACTGGTGACGTATTTTTTTTTTTTACCTTTCATAGGCTCACACTTGACCGCCATCTCGCCTGATGTTAAGCGCGACGATGCGGTCTACGATGGAGCGTGTTTACCTAGAAGAAACCGATTCACTCTCGATTTGAAGACACAAAGATTGTAACCATCGGGGAAAACCCACTCAGGCAACGTATTCCACAGCCTAGACGTTCTTATCGCAAACGTAGAGTCAAATCTCTTCGTTCGTGTCTTTGGAACATCAACCATGAAACGATGTCGCTTTTTCGAGCTACGAGCATTCCGATAGAAAAAAGGGCAAAGTGGTATTAGATCATGCAGATCAGTTGCACACTCTCCGAAGTGTATCCGATAAAAAAACCGATAGGCTAGCGATTTTTCGGCGATGCTCAAGACTTTGAAGTCTTTTTCGCACAAGAGTGTCATTGCCTATGAGCCTTTTAGCACGTTCCAACGACTCAAACGAAAAGATGTGATAAAAACGTTAAGGTTGTGGAACACGTTGCCTGAGTGAGTTATTCCCCAATAGTTACAATCTTGATGTTTTCAAATCGAAATCATTATCGGTTTCGTCTAAGTGAGCATGCTCCATCGCAGACCGCATCGTTGCTTACCATCAAGCGAGATGACCGCCAAGTGTAAATCTATATCTATAATACTACGTAATAATATAGATGGGGGTTTTTTTTGAACGCGCTAATCTCAGGAACTAATGGGCCAATTTCAATAATTCTTTCACCGTTGAATATGTACGTGATTTTTGAGTGTTAACTATAATAATATTGTAAAGGTGAAGAGTTGGTTTGTTTGAACGCTACGATTTCGGGAACTACTGGCCCAAATTAAAAGACTTACTATTGGATAATTCATTTATTGACGAAGGCTATGGGTTATACAACATTAGGCTATTATCAATAGGAGCGGAGGATGAATGAAGAATAATACAAAAACGGGGAAAAATGTTTATTTTATGAGTTCTTGTACCGTGTGTTGACGTTACAGCATGTGTCTATGATTGCGTCATTATATGTAAACCTTTGCTAATAAGGTAAATCTGTTCTAAGTTGGTACCACGAATTTTCAACAGGTGGCATGGCATGGCTGAGGATGTTTCTTGTTTGAACGTGATATTTTCGGGAATTGCTGAACCGATTTCAAAATATCTTTCAACTTACGGGATCCCTGAGTGCAACAGGCTATTTACGAATACAAATGTACTACGGGCGAAGCAGGGGTAGACATCTAGTAGGCTGTATAAAGTATTATAAAACACGGACGAAGCCGGGACAGACGGCTACTCAGTTAAATAAAACCTACAATTCTAATAAATCCTGGCTTCTTTTGACTACAATGCTCTGTGAGAGAAGTTCGATGAGTTTACATTGAATTCTTTAAATCAAGTTTGCGGATAGTAATCAAATCCTGGGGCGAGGAAGCAATTTGTCACACTTGTCACGTTCCGCTTTGTTTTCGGCTAACTTCGAGACAATTCGATTTTGTTAGTGGTTTTTTGAGATCACAGGACTTGTACTGTGAACTTTTCTTGCGATGGTTTTGCGAGGTGATCGACAACAAATATTTAGGAAACTAAAATCGCAAATGTTATCACAAAGACATACAGATCAGAGTAACGGTGCACACTGCACACGCATGAAATACTGTTATGTTGTGAAATAAACTATACTAGACACATTTCCTTGGGGAAATCCATACATTTCCTAAATAGCAATCAGAAACGTAAAACATTTAAGATAGCCCGACTCAAAGCACCCTGACTCCAACTAGTCTTGTTTCTACCCTTAGAAGGTATTTAAAAAATGCGGGAGCTTCTGGCAGGAGCCCACCTCAGTCAAATTAAATCTCAAATAAAACCAGTTAAAATCTCAGTGATAGACCCTAATCGAACATTGCAACAACGTGTTTTATTACTGAAATAATTATAACTTTTCACATTTTCACATTAACATTTTCTAACACGATATTGAAATTATATACAATTCTTATGATGGAAATGTATAGATTTTCCCGATAGATACAATCTTTGTGTCTTCAAATCCAAAGTGAATCGGTTTCTTCTAGGTAACCACGCTCCATCGTAGACCGCATCATCGTTTAACATCAGGTGAGATGGTGGTCAAGTATAAACCTATAAAAGTTAAAAATGTGTCTTAAAATTATAACCAGAGATATTACAGAGATTTAACAGGGCTGTGTGACGAGCTCTGGGTGACGAGTGCAGTGCTTGGTAATGATTTGGACTCTTCATGTTCCAATAGCTGCGTGTCACTGTGCTGTTGGTAAGCATGTTGCTTACCATCAGGCACATGTCCTGCTCGTCTCGTCACTCTTTATTTTAAAACAAAATTGAGATCCACGAACAAAAACTACCAGGCAAGCCAAAAGAAAAGAGATTGCTTGTACAAGTACGAGTAATACCGAATTTAAATTTCTGATCAAATATTCAATTTATTCTGGTCGATAAAAATTCTAATTGCCCGGAGTGTAGGAGATTGTTTGCATCATAATATACTGACTGACCACGTGGCTTAGTGGGTAGGCTCTGCCTGCGAAGCCAAGGGTCGTGGGTTCGATTCCCACCCAGTGCAAATATTTGTGTGATGAATTCAAATATTTGCACTGTGTCTGGTGTTGCTATGTATAATAAGTATGTATTTAAAACTATATAAGTATTCCGTTAGCTATCTGGCCGCTATATTACAAGCTTTGCTTAGTTTGGGGTCAGATGGTGTTGTGTGTGAATTGTGTACCAATATTTATATTTATTTATTTTATTTATATCATTCATGTGATTTTCATAGAACACAAGTGATATATAGGTAGATATTCTAATTACTTTATTGTATCAAATTTACATCTAAAAATTGTCGCAAATCAACGAAGCAAAACCTAAAAGCGACCAGCAAGAAATAAGCCGTTTTCCAAATGAGACGACCTACTAAGCTTATTTTATAGTTGAGTCAACCTTCTATGAGAATAAAATGAATTATCCTATCAAATAAGATATCATATTATTACACTACCGATCACTCAAATGGGGAAAACGAGTATTGTATTCAAAGAGAAAAATCACCTAATAATACGGCATAATATTACTATGAGGTAAACGCGGATATCAGACATACAGAAAATTGCTTTTACAGGGATCTGTCTTTCTCTATTTTGTGGAACGAGGGTAGCTGTAAGAGGAGCGAAGAATTTTATTTGCGGCGAAGCGTTCAACAACGTTATTTCGAAATAACGGAATGACTTCCTATGACAAGTCTAAACATACTTTTTTATTCTTCATCTTTTTCGTGTCGATAACGTTTTTTTTTTGTGTTTAAACTTTTTTATTGATATAAATAAATGTATAATAGGTTTTTTTCAATATAGAGTGACGAGACCAGACACCCTGGATACTAAAAAACGCGCCTGGAAAATATATTTATTTTTATGTGGGAGAAATGTATAAATTTACGCATATTCTTTTACCTGTGAAAGATGGTCGGATTAAGTCAGACTCAACATAATAGACAGACTTGGTGTAATTCAAAATCGGACATACCTAGACTAAAACTTCCCCGAGGTTCTATATTTGATGCTTACGGCGCCGAAAGGAACACGAAAACCCTCTCGCATTCTTCCGCAAGCCCACCGCGCCTTGCCCGTCTCCGAGTTACACCGCTGTTACTGGTGCACCTCAACCTAAGATGCGCGGTGACCAACTCGGGAACTCACCAGTAAGTGGGTGTGGACCCGGGTGAGGTCTATGGTCCCACCGCTTATTACATTTTGGCTACAGAAGACAGGTAGAGCGGCGTACCGCCATCCAACAGTGGCGACTCTATCCAGGCCGCCAGAGGCAGGGATAAAAGGGCATCGTTATACCAGAGGTCCTCTCCGCCGCTACCTCGACCCACAGCTTGCGATGGGCATTACGCTTCCCCAACATCACTGCTCACTTCAATTGCTATGGTGCCAAAACACCAGCAAAAGCTACATTGCCGCAACGTCGTCGTCGGCTTGGAGGCAAGGTCTATCTAATATAGGCTAGCGGCCACTGCACCGGCATGCTCTGTGTTCCTGATAGGTGTAATGATGCTAAAGTATCACTGCAAGTAACACAGCGCTCAAGTTTTTATCATAGCATTGTACTTTATCTTAGAATTGTACTTTATCATAGCATTGGACTTTAGCTTAGCATTGTACTTTATCATAGCATTGTACGTTATCTAATATCAGTACTGTGTGTAATAATCATTACAATTACGAAAATGTTTGCTTTTACAATTATTATAATATTCCAATTTTTCCATCAAAAAATTGTGTCGCGACGCTTGTGAACAGAAACTAACCTTAAAACTAGATTCCCCAGTAGGCACGTGCATAATAAATGCGTACCGAATATCAAGATCGGCGGAGCAAGCGAACGATCCGAATTGTACGTTTTTATCCTCGATATGCAATATTGGCAGTTATTTCTCGCCTCCACTTTCGGAATTCGGTCCTTAGTTACATTCAGCCTGATGGGTTTAATCTGAAAGCGTAATAGGAATAGTTTTTGAAGTTAGATTCTTCATTGTAGTTTTTATTAGGTTGTGTAATAAGACGACACCTATTATGGTCATATCATAAAAGACTGTTTTATTATTATTATAAATTCAAAAGGTTGTATGCATGTTGAATGTTTGTAATGTAGGTAATGATTTGGCCTCTTCATGTTCCAATAGCTGCGTGTCACTGTGCTGTTATGTGTCAGGCATGTTGCTTACCATCAGGCACATGTCCTGATCGTCTTGTCACTCTTTATTTTAAAAAAAATGCAAGCAAAAGCTATTAAAGGGGTTTAGTAAAAAATTGGTTTATAAATATGTAGATAGTAAATACTAAGTAATACTGTAATAAATAATCTGGAATAACACATATTTTTTATTCCGTCAAAATAACGAAATATAACTACGCGAGTGAGTGTAATAGGCAGGATGCTACTAATAAATACATATTATATTTACCGCAAACTCGGGAAATCACACAAACTCCAGTTTGTTGCTGTCTCTTTGAAAAAATGAAACATTTCCAATTTCATCGATTTGGTTCGTGCTCAGAACGAAACTTTGTTTCAACATGTCGGCGTCCGAACAATTTTTGTGGCTTGTGCTTGTGGTATATTGCTTGTGTGGAACAAGCAATATACTGGCGATATATTTTATGCGCTTATACGATGTTATATCATCTTAAGATAATAATATGCATAAATGTCAAACAGAAGGGTTATGCAGAACACTCATCCTATGGAGGTAGTGTTCTAGACGATTATCTGTGTATTGATGTTAAGTTTTCATGATTTTAACACATAATATTAAATAAATACCTTGCGTTTTACCTATTATCATGAAATTTCACGTCCCCGTCCTCTGAGAGCGGCAGTAGCGCTTAACCTCGTCACTCCATCACACAGAACATCTTTTTATGAAGATTCTTTTTCCGTCAAGGCTGTTCGCTTGTGGAATGCTTTACCGGCTTCTATAAGACAGTCGCAGTCTTTAAACGTGTTTAAGAGCAATGTAAAGGAATTTTACTTATCACAATGCACGACTGTCGTCACCAGTTAATCGTAACTAATGCAGTTCTCCGGCGCTATTTCTTGTCACTTTTGTTTTTTTCTGTTGTTATGTTACTAATTAGTCATGATTTTGTTTTCGGGGTTGTAGGTTTTTTTTTTTAACTAGTTGTTGTATTTAAGTGATATGTTCCTAATTAATATAAGTTGTATTTTCCTATGTATTAGACTCACTTTTATTTATTGTATTTTGGATGATTGTGTATATTATGTATTAATTTGTTTTATATTGTAGTATTTAATTATTAGTATTAGGAAAAGTGTCACCTCGCTTCGCCTAACCATGTTTGTAGGCGAATTTCCTTTAAGCTGGTTGCCTGGAAGAGATTGCTCTAAGCAATAAGGCCGCCATTTGTGGTGCTAGTTCATAAGTGTTCTACTGTAATATTTCTGTTCTTGTGTCACAATAAAGAGTTATCTATCTATCTATCTATCTAAATAATAAATAGATATTGTAGGACATTTCACACACAACACCATCTGACCCCAAACTAAGCAAAGGTTGTACTATGAAAGCCAGATAACTGATATGATACTTTTATGTTTAAATACATACTTATTATATAATTGTACGGGGCTTAATCACGATATAATTAATGTACCTCGACATTTCGGCAGCGTTACAACCGCCGTGGTTACGAGAAAAAGGTAACGTCGAGGTAATGAAACAATAAAATATATCGTGGTATAGACCCGTACAATATTAACATTAGTAATTTGTGTTCCAAATTAAAGTCCCGACGTCCGACGAGCCCAACGAGCAAATAAACAGCCTAACATCTAAACATCCAAAATTTCGCATTTATAATATTAGTAGGATTGTAAAATATAATAAAAACCTGAATAAATAAAATAAAAAATCTAACAAAAAAAAAACATAACAAAAAAATCGAAAAAAAAAGGTTACAGAAAAAGCTTTGTTCTACTTATCGTTAAAATTCAAATAAAGTACGCATACAATAATATATTTTCGCTTCACAATTCTACGTTCCAATACAAAATACCGAGAAGAGCCTTTACGAGGTTCGCGTTTGATCTCTGAGGTATCAATTGGTTTCTTGATTAAAGTATCGGAGTCTTTAGAACAGTTTTTATTTACTCTTGGGGATTACCTGAGTGGAAATGTCGGAATTACGTCACTGGGAGGAAAGGAGGGACGTTAAGAGAAAGGTACCTCCTCTCTCCCACGTCGGTTATTTAGAATAATTATTTTTTTCTGAAAAGTTTTACCATCTACTTCAGTTTCAATATCGAATCACCAAGCCAGTATTCTATTTGTGAGAATAATTTGAAAATATATCCATTAAAATAGCAAATAACTTTAGTCCAAACTGGTATGTCACAAGAACAAAATTAAACATTTTGATTTAGTCCCGACTACTTTGGATTTGAAATTTGTTACGGTATTCTTTTGGTTAAACCCTTGTCACTTGATATCCATATTAAAGGAGATTTGAAAAAAAAAAGTAATTTGCTATCGTATATACTGATCTACTAGTTAAGCTATTTTGATTTGGGTTATGATTTCATACCCTTGTTGAGGGAGATTATTTAAACTATTTTATCCACCATTTTATGAAGGCGATCTTAAGTTGATATCCAAGTACCAAATATAGCTAAGAACCATAGCAATGGAACAGGCTTTCAAATGAAAAAAATCGCATTGAAATAGGTCCATCCTTTTGAGGACTATGTCCAACTACACGCCTCTGTTTGATTTGAGGTTGTGAATTAAAGTCATTTGAATAAAAAAACAAAATTTTTCTTCAAACAAAACAGGTTTTGTTGTGTCCTTTAAATCTTTTGTACTTTTGTTGTCTAGTTGACCTGCAGAAATACTGTACCTACCTTTGCCAGCTGGTCTACCGCCAAATAGTAATTAGCAAACATCCGGTTTGAAACGCAAAGTTTATGGGACATGCGGATAAAGCATCGAATCGTAAAGCTTTTTATTTTATAATTTAAATACAAAAAAGAATATGTCTATCTCTGGGTAAGCGTAGTCCAGTGCTAACTATTAATACGAACAGGCATATTGTTAACCAATTAACCATCAGTCATTTATTACAACACAAAATATTTATGTTTAACACACAATTATTACATTGCACAAAATGATCACGATCTAAATTTTTCGCTTGTATTTTTCAACGCAATGTATATTTAGTAACAACTCTTCCTTCAATATGACCTAAAATATTGAAACTCCAAAGTAAACTCAGACGAACAAAGAAACCAAAAATATTACTAACAGATAGAGAACAGGACAATGGGAAAGTTGGAGCGCAAATCATAGTTCTCGGCCCCAGGCTTTGGCTGCCTTACAAAGGAATTTTAATCCATTATGAGACTTTTATCAAACCTCGTAACACCGTATATCTAAATTAATAACATTTTCTTTGAAAAACACTGTTTTAGGTAGAGTATTTTCTAGAAAATTCAGTGGCTAGATGAAAAATATACGCACCTGATGGCAAACAACATGCTTGCAGAGTAATTTTTATTTCGCGAAGGAAATTAATTTACGTAAACATAAACATCTTTTTTTTTTAAATAAAGAGTGACAATACGATCAGGACATGTGCCTAATGGTAAGCAACATGCCTGACACATACCAGCACAGTGACACACAGCTATTGGAACATGAAGAGTCCAAATCATTACCTAGCACTGCACTGCGCTCGTCACTCAGAGATCTAAGATCTTATATCTCTAAGCCCTGTAATTTCTCTGGAAACATTGCCCTTCAAACCGGAACACAGTAATGTTTGCACATTACTGCTTGGCGGTAGAATAACTGGCAAAGGTGTGGTACTTCCCCAGGCGGACTCTTCCAAGAGTCCTACCACTACTAATCTGTAGTAAACGGTCGTTTTATAACGGACTCGACATTGCAAGTCGTCTTTCTTCCGATTAAAAAGCGTTTACGGCCGGAACGCGGGGATACTATTGCATTCTTCTGCAAATCTCGCCACGGTTAGCACATTCCCGGGCCCATTTTGACGTCGACGGTGCACTTGAACCCAAGTAACCCAGTGACTTCCTCGGAGACAAACCAGTAAGTGGGTGCTAGATGCCTCCAGCGCAAGTCTTTTAACGAGCCAGAGACTCACCCCGTCACCTACCGCTATCTGGCTGCTGAGGCCAGCGGGAGCAGCTCACCGTAATACTGAAGGTCCTGTCCCGCATTGTTTTTCACTCTACAACTGCAATGTCTACTTCCCAACGTCACTTCCCAAACACCAGACTTCAAACTTCAGTTGTGTCGTTGTCCAAACACCGCGTATCCCATATGGCAGCATCATCGCTAACCTGCGGTCAACATAGACGAGTGGCTCCCCGCGGGTTCTTCTTAACTTCTGGCTGACCAAGTTACGACTACTGAACCTTCCTCCTCGACAACGCGGTATCCTCTCGGGGTGCATTCAACGAAACTTACAGAACACTATCTAATCCTAAATCAAACAAAGATTTTACTGTGAAAGCTAGAAAGCGGATATATTGCAAAAAACACATAAGTTTTACTCATACTTATAATAGAGGTGCATAGAAACACCCTGACACAAATATACTTTCAGGGTTTGAACACATAATATAAGCAATATAAATTGACTGCCCTAGTGGCTTAGTTGGTAGTAGCTCTGCCTGCGAAGCCGAGGGTCGTGGGTTCGATCCCCACCCAGTGAAAATATTTGTGTGATGAATTCAAATGTTTGCACTGTGTCTGGGTGTTTCAATGTATAATAAGTATGTATTTAGAACTATATAAGTATTATATCAGCTATCTGGCCGCCATATTACAAGCTTTGCTTAGTTTGGGGTTAGATGGTGTTGTGTTTGAATTGTCCACCAATATTTATTTATTTATTATTTATAAGCACTATACAGTACTTAACCATGATATAAACTACGAGTATAATTTAATTGTCTCGACGTTTCGACAGCGTTACAACCGCCGTGATCACGAGAAGACTGAAGAAATTTCGGAACAAATAGTCTAATTTGAGGTCATTAAATGATAGTTTTGATCGTGATCGTGAAGTCCGGTATAGTGTTGAAATTATCTTAAAAAAATTCTTTCGCCAATTGCCAATCGAACTCACAACCAAGGACTCAATGACCACACTCGCTACCAACTAGTTTAGTTGAGTTTTTGTTCTCTTCCAACTAATTCTAAGTTAAAAAACAAAATTTTAGATGATATTTGTAGCTTTGATTGTAACATTACAAAAACTTTATTAAGATTCAGAATGGCATTATTAACCATTTAGGATCTACTCGACTTAAATGTTCACAATATTTTGTTTCCAAAGACAATGAAAACGGGTTTCTTTCATTAAATACTGACTGTAATTTAAGATTTTGAAATCAAATACTCGAATCAAATTATCCGTCACTCCAAAACTCCACCGAAGTACCAAAAAGCCTACAAATTTACATCAGCAATCTCACTCACAACAGACAGCTCCTATTGTGATACCTGCGTAATTCTAATTCCTTCCACGGCCATTTTAGCTGAGCCATTTTAAAAAGGTGTTTCGTTGTGGAGGCAGGTCAAGAAACAGTGGATTTTGGAGTAAATGAAGTCGCCAGCGGACAAAGGAACGCCAACGATGACGTGCAGTGATTTATTGCGGGTGCGCCGTTTAGTCCGCTTTTGTTGTGATGTCATGGGATCCGATGAAAAGAGAGGGGAATTTAGTAGGGGGTGTCTCCTGTGTTCTCAGATTGTTCATTGGTATGTGTGGCTAATGTGTTTTATTTAATTCAGTCACACTGATATTATACTGCTAAAAGTTTGTGTGTTTATATTTGTTCCTACGGTTTAAAGTCTTGAACATCGCCACAAAGGTGCAAGTACAGATCAATAGATACACTTTATTGAACACCAAATAAAAATAATATGTGGGTTGAAACAAATTATACACACAAGCCTAGAGAGCCTTATCGCTAACAGAGATATCTTCTAGGCAACAATCGGATCAGGTTTATCGGGTTTTACCGAATACATTGCGGAGAGCTGCATTATCTAACACTACCTTGCCTTCTTTTTATTGGACTACTAGAAAATCAAAAAAGCAACGTCGTTTCGCGGTTGATGTTTCAAAGATGAGAACGAAGACGTTTGACTTAATTCAAATGTTTGCACTGTGTCTGGGTGTTTCTATGTATAATAAGTATGTATTTAGAACTATATAAGTATTATATCAGCTATTTGGCCGCCATATCACAAGCTTTGCTTAGTTTGGGGTCAGATGGTGTTGTGTGTGAATTGTCCACCAATATATATTTTTAACCCCCGACCAAAAAAATTGTTTCACTTCAAATTCACTTATAACATCCCTTCTGTTATAATTTTGACGTAGATGTCTGTCTGTCTGTGGGTCTGTCTGTTTGTATATCTGTCTGTCTGTGTGTGTGTCTGTCTGTGGCACCGTAGAGCTCAAACGGATGGGCCGATTTCGATGCGTTTTTTTTTATTTAAAGGTTAATATTTGTGCGCATGTTCTTAGCTATGTTTGGTTGATATCGATTTAAGATGGCCGCCTCCACAAAATAGCAGACAAAATATTTCTTCACAACCTACCTCAATATGGGTATCAAATGAAAGAGCTTGACTAGTAGAATACTAAAAACTATGACAAATTTCAAATCGGCTACCACAAAATGGCGAAATACATTTCTTTTTTCACAACTCCCTTAAATATGGGTATCAAATGTAAGGGTTTGACAAGTAGAATGTTGTACAGACAGAATCCGAGGTAGTCGGGGGGTTAGTCAAAATTTTTAATTTCGTTCTTGTCGTAATAAAACATTTGAACTTTGGAATGCTTTGAGATTGCTCTTAAAGTAGATTACAGATGAATAATCTGAGAATCTTCAAGCTGTTCGTGAGCCACATCGTAGTATAAAATGAGACACGAGACAGTCACGTGCAAACCTATAATCAATAAATAAAAGTCAAAACAGTAAAAAAAACTGACATTATTCATATCAAAACCGGATTTAAAAAAAAATAGTACTCGATCAGTTACAGACTCTCCGAAATATGTCCATTTAATTTACAATTTTTTGGTTATATGGTAAAAATTGCTTTATGGAACGTAACGTCTATCAAACAAGAATAATACTATTCACCCCCAAAGCCTCTCTTTTCTCGAATAACCTTAAGTAACTTTATGTTTTTTTTTTATAAAGGAACAACTAAACACTTCACATTAAAATCCACTCTTATCTCGAACATTTTTGTGTGGTTAAATATCTTAGTCTAAATAAAATTAAGTCGAACTTAGTGCAGATAATTGTTACAAAGTGATTCAGTCGGAGCCGAGGCTCGGAAGACGCTGCATTAGAGAGATTGATGCGAACGGGTGAAGTGTGGAGATAAATTACGTGTTCTAGTGAGCTACTGCTAAATAGATTGTTAAATAGTTTAGTTATATTTTTGTATTTAGTGTTATTTTAATTGGTGATATTGTACATGCCTTACACAACACTCATTATTCGTATACCTGTATTCGGCCGTTGTAGACTACAGGCCCCGAGAACAAAATTTATGGATCAAATGAACCACCAGGAGACCTAGGATAGGATAAAGTAATAAAATTCAGCACTATAGCATTGATAAGCAGTCCAACTGAGTGCAAGTTGAAGAGGGAGGGGAGGGAGGGATGATTTTATTATTTTCAACCCCGGACCAAAAAAAGAGGTGTTATAAGTTTGACGTCGATGTCTGCCTGTCTCCTGTCTGTTGTGTGTCTGTGGCACCCTAGAGCTCAAACGGATGGGCCGATTTCGATGTTTGATGGGCAGTTTTTTTCATTTTAAGATTAATATCTGTGCGGATATTCTTAGCTATGTTTTATTAATATCGATTCAAGATGGCTGCCTCCACAAAATGGCGGACAAAGTATTTCTTCACAACCTACCTCAATATGGGTATCAAATGAAAGGGCTTAACTTGTAGAATGTTGTACAGATAACAAATCCGAGGTAGTCAGGGGCTAGTGAACATTTTAAATTTTATTCTTGTTTTATAAACCCTTCTATCATCCTACATAGGTCGCCTGGTATATTATATGACCCATACATTTTGTTCACAGGCCTGTAGTCTATTGCTGGACATGGGCCTCTCCCATAATACGCCACTCAGTTCTATCCTCGGCCTTACGTCTCCAACTGCCACGGTCTTTTGTATATCGTCAGTACATCTAGTCTCAGGGCGGTTTACAGTCCGTTAACGGATTTGCGGTCTCCACACCAGCTGGTCTACTACAAAGTCCGATAAACGATATCGGCCAAAGTTATGGACGTTTCATACCACGAAACACAATCGGTCGGTTGATCTGATCGCGTGTTTCGTTCATTTGACAGTTTGACAGATAAGAAATCTTCGGGCAAACTTGGGACCATGTCCATTGGTCATCAAGAAATGTGTCAGCATTTTCCATAGCCCATGTAGAAATGCTGATGCATGCTTATTGCCGCGGCCTCCGGTTTCACCCGCATAGTTGTTTCCAAAGTAAGCTTTCAAATTCTGAGTTATAAGTTTTCACTTCTATCGGCAGTTCCTGTGACTGCCAATTTTTTTCGTAAGTAAAGAGATTGTAAGCATTGTTCGGTAAACACTTTGTTCTTACTCTCGTATTTTCAACTTCAATAAATCGATAAAGTAACCGAAGGTCCGATTGTTTTAAAACTAAATCAACGTAGATAAGTTTGGCCCCGGAGACTAATTATGAACTTCGGATCGGTCGAGATAAAACTTCCTAAGTCCGTATTGACGATTCTACTTACCAAACGGTTTTCGTATTTTTCTAAGGGAACTTTCATCGCAAGGTTTCTGAGCGAGAATTCTGTGACAGGGTATTTTTTTGGTGAAAAATGAATAAGATGAATACTTAAATATATCTTCTAGTAAAGAGCGATCATAGTCATAGAGTCCAAATCATTACTTAGCACTACACTGCGTCATCCAGGAATACAATATGTTTTATCTTTATGCCCTGTAATTTCACTGGCAACATTGTCCTTCAAATTGGACCACAGTAATGCTCGACAAAGAGGTCCAGCGAAGGATCCAACTCGGATGGGCAGCGTTCGGGAAACTTCGGCACATCTTTGAGTCCAAAATACCCCAATGCCTAAAGACAAAAGTCTTTAACCAGTGCGTGCTGCCAGTGATGTCTTATGAAACTGAGACGTGGTCCTTCACTGTAGGCCTCATAACGAAGCTCAAAGTCACATAGCGAGCTATGGAGAGAGCTATGCTCGGAGTCTCTTTGCGCGACAGAATCTGTAATGAGGATATTCGCAAAAGAACGAAAGTGAACGACATAGCCCAAAGAGTAAGCAAGCTGAAGTGGCAATGGGCAGGCCACATCGCTCGCAGAACTGACAACCAATGGGGAAGAAAGGTTCTCGAGTGGCGACCACGAACCGGAAGGCGCAGTGTTGGACGGCCTTCCATTAGATGGACAGATGACCTCACAAAGGTCGCTGGAAACTGCTGGTTGCAGGTTGCGGAGGACCGTTCGTTGTGGAAATATAGGGGGGAGGCCTATGTTCAGCAGTGGACGTCTTGCGGCTGATGATGATGATGATGAATGCTCATTAATGCTTGTAAGCAGAATAACTGGCAAAGGTCAAAAGTGTGGTACACCTCCAGATGGACTCTGCAAAGAGTCCTACTACAAAATAATATAACTGAATTCGTGGCTTAGTTATGGTAGCAAGTCTGCCCACAAAGCCAGAAAATGACGATTCAATTGTCTCCCAGGACAAATGATAATTTGCATCTTGAATACAAATTGGTGTTTATACGTACTTTTGTACCTTTTTAGTACCTTTGTACTTACAATCATGTTTGTAAGTATAACTAGCAGCATTGCACTGTTACACCTGCGGTAGTTTTCCCGGTCCTGTAGTTTTTCCGGAATGAAAAGTATTATAATATATAATAATATAAATATTATATATGTAGTATTTCACACCACAATCAAACTATATTCCTAATTTAAACTCGACTCATTTCGGCGTTCCGAATCCAAACTTTCTTATTTTGGATATTAAGAGTACCTAACAAAATATTTATTTAATTGTTAATTCAATGAGCACACAAAACAGAATGTAATAAACACAAACTAAAACATAAGAGTATACTGTACAGAACTGTATTACATTCCAAACTATAAATAAATAAATAAAAAATATTGGTGGACTATTAATATAGGCCTATGTGGGCCTAGAAACAACATTTGTATATTATTTTCAAACCACTGTATATTATACAGTGGTTTGAAAATAATAATTGGGAAATTAGAGATAATGCATATTAAATAATAAATATTATTTACTCTCTTCAAATTTAATCAAATTTGAGTTTTACTGTGTCAGTTACATTTTTATTATAGTCAGGACTGTATTTTTTTTATTCCTGACAAAGTACATAACACATATTTTATATCAGATTTTTCTATATGCGGAAAAAGAAATTCTTTAAAAATGGCGGAGGAAAGACGTAACTTTTGCAAGCTTTAAAATGATAGATTGGCAGCCATTAAAGAGTCCATCGCTAGATCGGAAATTACGTAAAATCCGAGTGCTGTCAGAAAAGGGGTGAAAGAAAAATGGGGGTTTTAAAAACAAATTAAATTGCTGTTTTAATTTAACTTCCTTAGATTTATTTAAAAAATAGAGCCTGATGGTGCACAACTCGATTGCCTATACCAGCAATTTGAGTTTTAAAAAAATACCGGCCGAATCTGCTGCGATATTCTCGTCCTATATTGTTTATATTATATTTTTTACCAAGTCAAACGACTTGGTAAAAAAATAATGTAGTTAAATTAAATCATTGATCTCTTATAAACACACATTATCATCACCCCAAGATATAATTATAGGTTTGGGCAATGATAGCTTTGCTTTTCACCGCCATCTTACCTGAAGTTAAGCGCTGATTGGTCTTCCATGGAGCGTGTTTACAGAGAAGAAAACAAATTGCTTTCGATTTGAAGACATTTGTAACTATTGGGAAAAACAAAGAGTCTATATTTGTGTTTCAACATGGTGCTTTTGTCGCCCGCGCTATGGCAGACCTTCAATATTTACGCAACGCTTTCCAGACGTTCTTATAACGCAATTGAAGGCTAAAACGCTCCACACACGAGTCCTAAAATCAGAGGAAATGACGTAAAAGTAATGGGGAGGACGCTACATTGCACCATATGATTGGTGATTTATGTTGCGATGTAGGTTCCTCCCCACTAGTTTGTTCTACGTAATTTCCTCTGATTTTAGGGCTCGTGTGTAGAGGGCTTAACTTCCTCATTTCGTCTTTGGAACGTCCTTGTTTCGTTTTGGAAATGACATATTTCTTTATTATGTAACTTTTTTTTGTACAAGGACGAGCAGGAATAAGCCTTATGGTAAGCAACACTGCCTGTACAAGGAATAAGGAATTATTAGAAAAGGTACTCCTTTTCTGATACTTCCCAGGTCTATGTGCACTATAATGTTTTGGCTCAACATAGCTGCGAAAAGTCTCTATGCACCAATTTTTTTAAACCGCGCAGAGCCTTTATTAACAGAACTAAAATAAAATGAGAACTACACTACGCATACTTATCTTCTTACAACTAATCAAGATTTTCACGCCCACATTACCACGCTGAATGGCAAATTAGTATCACCTGTGCCATGAGTGGATATTATTTATGACTAAAAAATTGATAATCAAAAAGACTATGTAACCATTTTGTTGCGATGTTTTTACCTGACAGGTATAAATTGAAGATTTCATTTTGCCAGCCAGGTTTGCATCTCCGTCACAGATAAGAAAATAGTTACTTTGTTGTGGTATACATAGCTTTCAACTTGTCTCAAATACCTAAAACGTCTAAAATAGTAGTGGTAGGATTCTTACCAGAGTCTCCTTGGGGAAGCACCACGCTTTTTCCAGTTATTCTACCGCCAAGCAATAAAGTGCTAACTGTGTTCCGGTTTGAAGGGCAATATTTCCAGTGAAATTACAAGGCTTGGAGATATTATATCTTAGATTTCTAGGTGGCTAGCGCAGTGGAGTGCTAGGTAATGATTTGAACTCTTCATATTCCAATAGATGCGCGTCATTGTGCTGTTATGAGGCAGGCATGTTGCTTACCATCAGACATATGCCCTGCTTGTCTCGGCACTATATACAATAAAAAAATCTACTAAAACTACTACTAAAGAATGTTACGCGAACCGCGAACACCTGGTAAAACTAACAAGTTTTCCCCAGACGTCGCACTCCAGTGGATTCAGTATCTTCACAGATCATTAACTGATTTTCAATATTAGAAGGGAAGTAAGCATTTTCTTGTCGCTCTTCAACGGAAAAGACGATGTTTTTATCATGTTGCTTATTTTTACGGACAAAGCCCGTTTGATCGGTAATTTAAGAGGTCTTGCATTTTCTTTTTACTTTTTTACTTTATGTCAAGGGTATTATGGTGAGTCAGAGTAATTACGAAGGGGCTTAAAGAAACATGTGGTTATTTGTATACGTATAGTAACAGTTTGTATACTGACGGATACAATTCGGAGAGTATGCAACTGATCTGCATGATGTAATACCACCACCTTGCTCTTTTTTCTATCGGACTCTTCGTAGCTCGAAAAAGCGACATCGTTTCATGGTTGATGTTCCATAGCCACGAACGAAGAGGATTGACTTCACGTTTGTTATAATAACGTCTAGGTTGTGGAATGATTTGCCTGTCCACATCCTCTCAGGTGACACATTCCACAGCCTCGACGTTTTTATCACATCAAATCTCTTCGTTCGAGTCTTTGGAACATCAACCATGAAATTATGTCACTATTTTGAGCTACGAGCAGTCTAATAGAAAAAAGGGCAAGGTGGAATCATATCATGCAGATCAGTCGCAAACTCTCCGAAATGTGTACGATAAAACCCCATCAAGCTAGCAATTTTTCGGCAATGTTCAAGACTTTGAGGTCTTGAACTCTTCAGAAGTGCTCAGTGTAAAAATCTCATTATTTTATAAATAATACATCAAAGCACATGTACTAAGCCGAAAAGTGTGTGTTTGATTTCAAATTACGTTCACAATACTCACTTGTTAAATCTGAGTCCTATATATATGGATAGCTAGTAAAGGTCACTCTCTGAAAATCGCCGACGACCTTCCGGACTGTAAGATCAAGACCTTACCCTCAGAACCTTGCCCCAAATATCTGGAGCTCAGTTTTTATATAAACCATTACGTCAAAGGGATAGTATTAAGGACACGATCTGATATAAAGGGAGGTGCCGTAAATCACACTACTATGCTTATGTAACAATGTTGACAGTTTGTATGTCTGTTTCGATTTAATTTTGTGAAAAGATAAGTTAAATTGATCAGCATTTAGCTTTATCCAAACGACTCCAAAAATATTAAGATTTCAATTTTGTTATTCAAAGACTTATAACCGCTTGCTTGCCCGTGTCAACTAGTAGTTAACAAATCTCAAATGCTAAAATGCCCGTGTCAACTAGTAGTTAACATCGCGATTCAGTCTAAAATGCCCGTGTTAACTAGTAGTTGACATGGCGCCGCACTCCAAAATGCCCGTGTCAACCTGTGGTTAACATGGCTACCGCGGGCGAAAAAGTTAAATATACTCGTCTTTATTGCTCTAGGGCTTAGTTTATATTATTTATCTCATTCTATGTTAAAGTTCCCGTCATATTAATCCCAGTAGAGTATCTAAGCCATGGAAAAAAGAAAAGAAATTAAAAAAACAACGTTCCTTGTCAATCTTGTCATTGAGTATTGATTCAGTGCGGGCTGTGTATGTTAGATTTTTTGATTTTACTATTAAATTTAGTTTCAACAAACAAATGACAGATAACACACGTAATCAAAGATTCAAACATATGTCATCGCTTCAATTTTAGAGGTATTTATGAGCTTTTAAAAAGACGAGCTTTAAAACGCGCTATCTCAATTTCAACATACCATAACTCTTCACCAGAGTGGTAAACGGAGAAACAAAAGATAACATTGTATTGCTAGTTTCATATAAACATAAAAAATATTACACTTTATAATCTATCAAAACAAATTAATTCACAAGGAACGATTGCGTGAATCCCGACTCGCGCGCCGCAGGCGTAAAATCCGCGGGGCATAGCGAGGTGTGCAAATATTTTTCCCCGGGCATTTTGGTTAGCAACGCTACAGGGGGCGGGGCATAGTGCGTCGCGCGGTTTGCAGCGACGGGCAAGCGAGCGGATAAATAGTTAATTCAAATAAATATATACTTTAATTTAAAGGTCACTATTTTTATCAAAATTAATCCAGCCGTTTTCATAAAAAATCATATAATTTCAGAATGATGTGTCTTCATTTGCTTTGTAAACTTACTGTCTCACAAGAGCAGTGCGTTTAGTGGGTCTCTATTATCTGATTTTACAAATTTTGGAATTTGCTTTTCAAAGAAAAAAATATTTGTTGTTATTAAGACATTACTGTTATTATACATTAATATTTTTTTTTATTAACGGTCAGCATATTTTTTGTTTTCATTAATAACTAAAACTTCCAAAATCTCCATTTTGTAACGCAATAAAAACAAAACATCCCAACCGAACCCACGCAGCGTACTAGTTTCGGGATGTTGAACATTAAAATATGGCCGCTGTGATAGTGCGTGGTGACCCGAGGTCATTTCGGGACACCGCACTGATATATTGTTTACATAACTTAAGTTGGGCGGTAAAAACAAGATTGGGGTCGATCTGGGCACAGTTGCAAATAGGGGCCAGCATTTACAACAAAAGGCTCTTTTTTGCCCTTTGAAGAGTATTTTCTTATAATTATCTTATATATAGTGACAGGACAACTAAGAAATGCACTTGATGTAAAATAATGCTGCTACCTTTATACCAGCAGGCTGTCATTTGAATAAAATTCCAAATCACTAAACAGAATCCCGTTTGGTGGGTTATTGCCTGGACTCTCTCCTGGCGAGAAAAGACCTCGAGTCTCAGTAGTACGATCATAAATGTGTTACTCAGGCTATGCTGCCCACTATTACAAAAATATAATTCTTAAGGTTAGTTATGAAACTTGTTCAAACTATAACAACAAAATAATAAAAAATATGTTTGTTTGTATCGAACTCATCAAGATACAATTCTGAACTTTAACCTTAAACAAAAATCCGAGTAGTAAAACAAGCCAGCGCTGGCAAAGTTAGCACTGAACTAGCTGCGTTTATCGTCCAACTCGAAGCACTACAAAACTCGAACGCAATATGCAACTTTCTCACGCCTCACATGTGCGCCAACTTTTCAAGATAAAATTTGTTCTAACTTCTTCGTATCATTTTATGAAAATTCTCCATTTGTCTAGCTACCAAGAGTGAAGTTTTGAAGGAATTCTGTCTAAAATTTTTATCTTTTCTGAAATATCTTTACGTCTGTCGCAGCTGTGATAAATGGAAGCGTTTATAGTGGACGATAACGACATCGATGCGACACTGATTGATTGCTGACTTTTTTTAAATCGTTAAGCAAATAATTGTATTGTTAGTAGTAACTCTAACTTATTTAGATAAATTTGAAACATAAAAGATGTACTTTATGTGACGTATTTTTTTTAATAGCAGCATTTATTGATTGAACCACAACATTTTAAACCTAAAATCAAAATAATAATTTTAATCATTAATTTCGAAAAGTGAGCCGTTAACGCCAATACATGTTGTTAAGAATTATGCTATTGATTTGACTCAAAAAATGCTGAAGGATCTTTTATTTATTTGTATAAGATTATACGAGTACCAGTAGCTACCATTTTTTTATGCCTTTGAGGACAATTTTAAACTTTTTTTGCATAAATCAAAGCATCAGAAAGTTTCAGAATTGATCAGGGTTTATTTTCAGAGATTCCATCCACCAGTTTTTCTGAAGGGCATTCTGCCCATCAACCAATCGGGGTGTATTCTGCTCACATAAACAACCCACTCCCATTTAAGCTTTGCAGACCAGAATCCTAGCATAAGCATCTCACAAAATGTTCTGCTGGGACTCGGACCCTTCTCGGCCAAGAAGAGAGTCAAGGCCATTACCCACCACGCAGGCCCAACTCGGCTTGGTGGATGACACAAACATGACCTGATAGATACATTTGGAATACCTCACGATATTTTCCTTCACCGTTTTAAGGTAACGGCATTACGTACATGACTTCGAAAAGACAGTGGTGCCCGTAGGATTTGAACCCAGGGCTGCGGATCAACAGTTGCTATTCTCCCGACTAGACCAGCCGGAACTTAGAATCCTAGAAAAGTGAAATAATATTTCAATAGTCTTGTAAAAAAATCGTGCCGACGTTGAACCAGAATCGTCATCGGCTGCTGTAAAAGTTCATAACCCGGGTGCTCTTATCGTCCCCGGACAAAAAATAAATGATGTTACAACGAATTTTGACAAGTCGAGCAATAAACGTATCTTTGAGATGAAAGAGCGTTCAATGTGATTACAAATGAAATTGTATATTTTAGAAGAATATTCCAACCATTACTTTTAAATGAGGCAAGAAAGAAAACAGAAGAACTTATCGTTTCAATCGATTGTTCTGTATCTTCGTGTCTCTATGGAACATAGATAGATAATATTCATTGAGACCAAAACGGGTTTCTTATTACAATCACCTTACTAATAAAACTTACTCGTCTGTTAGAATGCAACGAAAATTACATTGATTTCACTACAAATTTTTATTATTATTTTATTTAACCTCAATTGTCCCACTGCTGGGCAAAGGTCTCTCCCAATTCCTTCCCCTTTATCCGGTCCTGAGCTGCCATCGTCGAATCATTTTTAAACGCTCCGAGATCGTCCCTCCATCGCGTTGGAGGATGACCCTGGGATCGACTGACCGATGGCGTCCACTCCGTAGAAACTCTGGCTCACCGATCGGGGTGCATTCTATACACACGACCCGCCCACTCCCATTTAAGCTTGGCAGACCTAAACCCTACGTCTGTTCCACGTGTAATGGAACGTAGTATGGTGTAGCGAATACAGTCGTGTCTTTTAATGTCTAAAATACTACGTTCTATTGCTCGTCAACTTCCTATTATAATTTGTCAACAAATTATAAAAGGAAAAATATCCAATTACGATAAAAATGTTTCAAATTTACCAATTTTTGCCTAAACTTTTATTTTATTCAGCAAAATCCACAGCTGGACGTAGGTATTTCCCGTGATGCACCGACTAAGGTCTTTCTTAAAATTATTATAAATTACACCAATTATCATTTTACATGTTATTTTTTATTTTATTATAATTATATTATTTATAATTTATTAATTATATTATATAACAATCGTGACATTCTATTGACATATCGCCATTTTCATTTCTATACCACTAAACAGTAAGATTTTCAAAATAATGTCAACATTATACGGTGTTCCCACAATTACAAAAAAATACAAAAACAGTGCTAGCGGAAGTTTTGCCGTCCGGAACGCGGACGGAGGAAAGCAGGTCCGGAACAGTGGCATCATGCATTTCGTCCAACTTGAGAAAGAAGATTTAATTTTGATAAATGCTCATTATATTTATGACAATATACGAGCGACACCGGAACAAACCGCTAGGCAGACTTTAAAAAGTCCCTAGAATTTGCTTGACTTTTAACATACATACTTTCTGTTATAATATATCCCCCAAAAGCAGTCCCCAAATAGCTGGGAATAAATTTAACTGTATCAGCTCGACTGCAAGCCAGCCCCCATAAGTCAAGCAAAATTAGCCAAATTCGAGCAAAATATAAGCTGTAGTGTGTCTGGCAGTAAATTTAAGTTTTAGCTGCAGTATAAATACCAAGCAGGAATAGACGCAGGGTAGCACAGAAAGAGTTTCTAATGCTTTGTTTCGAAAAAAAAAACATTCTTAGGTTAGTTGTAAGTCCCACCAGATTATTTTTAACCGGCTTCCAAAAAAAAGGAGGAGGTTATCAATTCTAACCCTATGTTTTTTTATTTTTTTATGTATGTTACGCTGCTCGACCCTGTCAATACAAAGTTGTGTAAATGCTTTAATAAAAACTTGTTTTTAACCCCCGACCAAAAACGGGGTGTTATAAGTGACGTCGATGTTTGTCTGTCTGTCTGTCTGTCTGCTGTGGCACCGTAGTAGAGCTCAAACGGATGGGCCGATGTCGATGCGGTTTTTTTATTTCAAGGTTAATACCCTAGCGGATGTTCTTAGCTATCTCTGGTTAATGTCGATTCAAGATGGCCGCCTTCACAAAATGGCGGACAAAATATTTCTTCACAACCTACCTCAATATGGATATCAAATGAAAGGGCTTGACTAGTAGAAGACTACACACTATAACAAATTTCAAATCCAAGATGGCCGCTACCACAAAATGCCGAAATACATTTCTTTTTTCACAACTCCCTTAATATGGGTATCAAATGAAAGGGCTTGACTAGTAGAATGTTGTACAGACAAATCCAAGGTAGTCGGGGGTTATTAAATTTTTTTAATTTTGTTCTTGTACACTAAAAAGGGTAAAATAAACTATTTTCGTACAAAAAATTAAACCGACTTCAAAACCACAAATAGGCACTCAAAAGCGAAAAATAAACTAAAATCATTATTATAAGCGCTACTCACTCATCTATTTGAAGTCGGTGCCAGTCAGGTCAAAAAATTAGTAAAGTTAGTAGATTGATGCTATGTAGGCACAGGTAAGTAGTACATTTCCACTACCTGTTAGATTTGGCTGGCACCGACTTCAAATAAATAGATGAGTGAGTAGCGCTTATAATAATGATTTTAGTTTATTTTTCGCTTTTGAGTGCCTATTTGTGGTTTTGAAGTCGGTTTAATTTTTTGTACGAAAATAGTTTTATTGTATATAGTGACGAGACAAGCAGGATTTGTGTCTAGTGGTAAGCAACATTCTATTCTACTTAGCACATCACTGTCCTTCACTCGTTACGTTTAGATATACGTATAAGATGTAAATGAGCTGTAATTGTCAACAACCACACATTGCCCATTGGATCATGCCTTTTGTCATTCAAACCATTTTTAACTGCCTTAAAAAAAAGAGATGATTGTATGTTTTAGGCCGCCCAAAATACATGCTTTGCCTAGTTTGAGGTTCATTGTAAAAGCCATAAACCATGAGATAATTTTCGTATTAGCCTAGTCTGGACTAAATTTATAATTGTATAAATAACTAGCTGTACCCTGCCACGCTTCGCTGTGGCACATATGTGACTGATGCAAAAATAAGATAAAAACAATCCTTGATGCGGATTTTATATCGTTCTAAAATTTCAGCTCGCTCGGTGCAGAACTTTTTGAGTTTTTGAACCGTACACAAACCAACATAATATTTTTATATGTGAAGATTTTTACTTAGTTTCTTTTACTTTTAAATCCCCGACAAAAATGAGATGTTTTAAGTTTGACGTCGATGTCTCTGTTTGTCTGTCTGTCTATGAGTGTGTCTGTCTGTGGCACCGTAGAGCTCAAACGAATGTGCCTATTTCAATGCGGTTTTTTATTTGAACGTTAATTTCCGAACTGATGTTTTTAGCTATGTTTCGTTAATATCTATTCAAGATGGTCGCCTCTACAAAATAGCGTACAAAATATTTCTTCACAATCTACGTCCATATTATGGGTATCAAATGAAAGAGCGTGACTGGTAAAATACCATACACTACGATAAATTTCAAATCCAAGATAGCCGCCACCACAAAATGACGAACTATATTAATTTTTCACTACTGGCACAATATAGGTATCAAACGAAAGGGCTTGACTAGTAGAACACTTTGCATTATGACAAATTTCAAATCCAACATGGCCGCTACCACAAAATGGAAATACGTTTCCTTTTTCACAACTCCTTTAACTTGGGTATCAAATGAAAGGGTTTGCCTTGTAGACTTGTTGTACAGATAACAAAGCCGAAGTAGTCGGGGGGTAAATCAAAATTTTTAATTGTGTACTTGTTGTTTGTATGTTACGAGATAGCTCCGTCAATTGTGAATCAATTTTGATATATTTATTTTTTTGTTTGGTAGATCATAGTTCAGAGATGGTCCAATATCTCAACGACATAGTGATTGCTTCGTTTGAAATTTGTTTGAATGTCGGAATTGAAAATTCTTTTTTTTTTAAGAATATTAGAGTCTGGCCAACGAAAGTAGGAACGTCCTTCCAACGGGTATTTACCCTACGATTTGGGATATTTTAAACAGAAAATACTTAGGGACACTTGATTCCAAAAATACATTTTTAAAACAAACTGATGTAAACATTATATGACATAAGTTTTAAAAATTCATACGTGTTCTGAAATTGTATTCATCAAAAATACGTACGACGTATGTACGTGTTGTTGATTATTTCAAGAACAACACTAAGCCTTAAGTTGCCCTCAGAAATAGATTCATTAATTACGCTATTTAATAGAGAAAAACTTGTGCAATTTAATTTTTTAAAAATTAATTTTCGGCATTATCCGAAAGATTTGTTAGAATCAGAATCTCTGACGCTACAAAATGACGTGTTTTTGAGGTTTCGTAGTACCTGACATGTGTTTATTTTTGGCGAGATTTTCAGTTTAGGGATGCCATGCTGATATATTTTAAATTTGCCGCGCTTTTTAGTATCATCTTTCGTTAGCCAGACTCTAATTATTTTTATCATATATATCTTAGGTTACGAGAGCAAACAAACAACAGGGGAGAGTAGGGAACATTTTCAACCCGGTTTTAGTGTATTTTCTTTGCTTCTTACAGAATACTCTCCTACCATTTGATCAGAACGTTTGATCCATTTTTTGTGGTCGTTTGAGGTTAGATGTGCAAATTTGTATAGGACAATGCGACATATCGATCAAAGTAAGTAGTAAAAACACTGAAAGGGGTTCTTCAAAACACGTTCTCCCTGAGGCCATAACGTGCATTTGATCCCGACAAATCTTGGGAGACAGTTGCACCATAAATCAAGTTAACCGCGAGAGCACTCCTTTGAAAAACTCTAAGAGCTTCCCGTACTATGTGACGGCAGGGACGTAGCTAGAATGACCGCAAAGGTCCTACTGATATCACAAATTTCAAAGATTGGATGTTTGGATTGCATACAAATATTTGTGTAACAAAACAATATTTTAGAGTCGACGTAGTCACCAATAACTGGTCCGACTCTAAAATATTGTTTGTACGCACGTATTATTTGTATGTTTTATTATAATATAAGTAGGGTTGAGTTTTACACGTAGTCACCTCAAACATTTATGTAACAAAACAATATTTTAGAGACCAATCATTGGTGACTTCGTCTTGGATTTTTTTGCTCAATCACGTCCGAACGGCTGAAGAACGGTATAAGTTGAAATTTGGAACACAGCTAGTACATACATATTATACCTAAATGAACAAGTTTTAATGAATATTTGTAACATTTTCGAGAAAAAAGTACTAAAAGCATTTAGATGAAGTCTGGTACATAGGCAGTCTAGAATAAATCATAGGCTACTTGTAATGCTGGGAAAATAACAGGACCAGGAACTACTTACAAAAACATCGTTTTGTATATCATCGGCCCATCTATTTGACCAATTTCATAAAAGAGGTAGGTACTTATTCGGCTATTTATTTTTTTGTATGTATGTTACGTAAAAGCTTTGCTAATTGTTAATCGATTTTAATGGTTCTTTTTAGTTTGGAAAATAAAACTTCAGAGATGGCCCCGTATACATTTGATCGAAATGCGTGTAAGTAGTAGATTTTAATGGTCCCAAGTTCGCCCAAAATTGCTTATCATTCCCGAGCGTGATTCTAGGATTCAATTCACAGCCTATGAAAAATCTGTCTGTGGTGCGCCATAAGAAGTTTTCAATTCAAAAAATTGGATATCTTTAAAAGTCGGTTTCTATTTTTTCGGAGTAACTTCAATTATTTCATCCTAACTGCGGCCCTGTTTGGAGTCTTTGTACCTTGATGACGTTTCCCTTGTCTCGGAAGTGAGTGCCATCGATCGTTCCCGGAATGCTAATGGCGAACCTTTGGGTGCGGACTCTACGTAAATTGGCGGTAGTTTTGAAAGCTTTCTTCAATGAAACGGACTTCGGAAACATTGGAAAGGACCCCGTTACTTTACTTTTGTTAGCTTTTCTGTTCCTGTATTTCTAAACTGATTGATTTATTCCCGTAAATGAAAATGAAAAATATAAACGTAAATGAAACAAAAATATTACCACAAACATTACCAAGATAAACAAGACAAAGGTAGAACAATCATATCGATTTTTGAATTTTTGTACACAATTTTATTATTAAGATAATATAGGAATATCCGTTAGTTTCTTACTAGGCAAGCCTATACATAGATACACTCTATTAACACACAAACACAAACTTTAGAATTAGTTCGACTAGTTTGCGCCTTTATAGCTAAAAGCGATCGCTGCCAAGCAATCTTAAAATAATGTGTAATTACTACGTTGTACCGATAACTCTCAGTTCCTCGCAATTTTACCCACGTTTTAGGTATTTCCGATATTTTTGCGCTATATTAGCTTATTTGCTATACCAGACTTACTTCTAACTTGGATCCTAATTTAAACCTGATCTGTTCAGTTATGTTCATGTATAACCCCAGCCTGTTCACCTATCTCTGTACCTAACCCATCCTAGACATTTTATAAATACAAAAGTTTGAATGCATGTATTGATGTTTCTTACTCCTTGTATAAAAGCTATTTGAAATATCTGGTTGAAATTTGATACATAAATGTAAAGTAATCTGGAATGGGCTATTTTTTTCACGAGAAAATATATTATAACGGAATCGGAAGCACATAATAATAAAAGTAGGTAAGATAGCCCAACATCTCAAGAGACTTTCGCTAGACGGTTGGATCAAGGGTCAGATGCAGAAGGCGGTCATCCTCGACACAGCGCGCATCGTCAGGAGGTTCCTCAGTCTGCAGCCCTAACCACCGGTAGCTTGGGCCCTGCCCCGCTGCTTGCGGCACCCTAGTTTTTAAGTTTTTTATAATGTTTCTATATTTTTATATTTATTGTAAAACTTAGAAATTAAAAGAAATTAATAAATGACTGAATAAAAGTAGATTTATACTGTTTCCAAATTTTCAACAAATTTCAAGGAAGTCATTTTTGGAAGACTGTATTCACTAATCAGTGTGCATATAAGTAGAAATGTAGTGGATTATGGCTTTAATTCTCTCTTTGTTAAATAAGGCCCCAAGTCCCAGTACCGAGAACACAAAATGGACTGGTGTTACATAAGCAATGTATTGAAAAGCGAAAGGTATTTTTCTAGATCTGACAAAACAGCTTCACAGCATGCAAACAAGTCCAACTTGTAATTCTAAAGGCATCCAAACGACTCTCGCAGCCGACAATCGTCGAAAGAGAAAACGGAAAGTATGTAAATATACTTATGAATGTAAAAAAGTGTCCGTTTGCAAAAGGTCCCCCAGAGGTTGAACCCTGTGTAATTCTACACGCGATGATGGACGAAGGATGGTGTGCATGGACAAATTAAAACGGGATGCGTGGTTCGCTCATCTTAACTTGCTATTTTTGGAATCCATCGTAGAATAAAATATAATATTTAAAAACAAAACAGAATGTTTAAAAAAACCCGTTTTATCCTACGTCGAACATATTATATACATGACAAAATTTTGATGTTTGGTTGTGTGTTTTTCGATTACGTGATGAGAAATAAGTGAATCACTATCAAAATTTAAACTTAAAAGTTGAATGTTCAATAATAAGGCTATTTGTATTCCCAATAAAAATAAGATTTCCTAAGGGAATGGTTAATTTATAAAATTATACTATATAGAGTAAAGTCACTAACTGCAAGTTTCCTGCAAAAAACTGATCAGCAGCTATCACCCAGAAAATTAACTCCATTATTGCTAAAATTATTAACTCCAAACCGGAATGCATTAATGTTAACACATTTTTTACTGATTGGTAGGTTCATAACTTGGAAAGTTCTGGTAATTTTCCAGACGGGCTCAGCAAAGAGTTCTACTTTTACTTGTCTCAATCCATCTACTGTTAATAGCCATCGAGGTATTTATTGTTGATGTTAACGGTTTGCCCGATTTTGGTAAGGTTGATTGTTAAAAAATAGACGTGATTTGTACTGAGTGTTACCGAATTCTTTTTAATTTTGATTTAGTTTTTGTAAATTTTCAGATGCCACGTCCATCGTGGCTGCGTCCAAGATAAGACAAAGGCCGATAGTCCGCTAGTTTGACCTGTTGTTTGATGTGGAAGAAATGGACGAATTTCCGCAGATTTGGAGGTTTCCCTTTTCTATCACAGAATTCAACGATACTTGCTTGAGTTAAGTTGTATTTTACCGAATTTTGGGTAAACCTAGTTAAAAAAACTGGGGTTTTCGTCAGTGCACCTACATAATATTTAAGGTCAAATAAAAAAATATTTGTGCTATGATTTATTGAATTTTTTAGTACAGCATTATTATTAAAGTAGTCTTTTTTATTTAATTGACACTATTTATAAGCAGCTTACTAAATGTTTTCTTCAAAATGTAAATCCTCGAAAATATCTTTCTTAGAACTTTTAGATTTGAATATTGTTATTATTTTGCATAGTCAACTGTCTTAATCTAAGCAAACCTTAATTTAAGCTTGAAGTGACGGTTCGTCTATTCGGAATAATAGGGAGAACAGCCACTGGCGATCCGGAGTCTCTGGTTCGGATCCCATGCGTACCACTGTCATTTCGACGTCTAACTTAAAAACGGTGATGGAAATTATCGTGAGGAAAATGGCATATTCTGAGAAACTTTCGAGGTCATGCGCTATCCGCCGATCTGTATCTTAACTGGCTTGGTAGATTATGGTCTTGCTCTGTCCTTGCTAGAGACGGCCCTAAGTCTCAGCTGTGTGACTATATGCGGACTTGTTATGCTCGAAATGCTTATTAGTAATATTTATGTCTTTGTTACGCTTAATATAGAAGACAAAGACGAATAGTTTCACTCCTATATTTTCGAATATTTAACACTGGGCGATTTCTCTTAAACAACGGGAACTGAAGTCATAAAACAGTTTTACAAACCACATTCCAATGGAACAGTTTCCCTTATATCTGTACTCTTTCCATGCAAACGATGTAATCAAACTACGCGAATTTTACCTATCCGCCCGTTCGCGTGTGATTGACCATCTTACGTAGTGTTGCCTGCATATGGAAATATTTCAGATTCAGACATTAATTTTGTATATTTTGAAGGCGACAGTGAGAATGTTAATTAATTCATTGAGGTCCTGTACAGCTTGCATTAATATACTATTATACACACAATTGTTTAAAAACAAGAACCCCACACTTTAACCCCTAAAAGTAATGATTAAATAATTATAAATGATAAATGAATAAAATAAAAATTTGTAGACAGCGCACACACAACACACCATCTGACTAACTAAGCAAAGCTTAGTAAATTATATTAAATATTATAGAATTTAATTTCAATAATTGTCGAAGATTTCAATAATTTACCATAATTACCCAATCAGGGTAATTATGGTAACTACATATGACATGTACTTATTAATAAGACCAAGATATGTACCATAATATTAGCAATAAATGATTGAGTATTGAGTATTAAGACCTCTCCCTAAATCTTCGCCCATTTAATTGATCCTATTATATATTTTTTACAGCCAAGTAGTAATACGCAAGCATTACTTTAATCCATTTTCGGAAAATATTTCTAGATAAATTATAATTAGGTACATCCATTTGATCAGCGCAGTTACATAGGTGTTCCGCAGTGATGACTCTTCGTGTTCATGTTTGGCACTGAGCTGTTATGAAAATTAGGTTCACATATTGCTTGTCACATCACTAAACAAAAAAAACAATTTACTACTCAATATGCGAAGTGCACGTAAATATTTTTTTGATTAAACCAATTATGAACTTTGACTTTCAACTCAGTTTACAAACCAGCAATATAACACAAACGACTATATAAAATTATAATGTTTTGTTTTATGTTAAATGTAGAAATTAACTCCACTTAAACTATTCTGATACAACAGAAGCCATAATTTAACATTTTGTTTACAAATCCTGGCATCCCCACAGCGACCGCCTTGCCAAACTCTGAATCCCGAGCTGACCTCTTCCCGCAATTTATATGAGCAATTGCCGCTTACCTGCCAGAATTTTATCTCCCATTCGAACGGGCAATTCCACGCAACAGGAACTTTATTTGATGGTTGACGATTTCTATTTAATCACTTATAGGGTTTCGCCTGGCTGACATCTCGCCACGAAGCGGATTACGATGAAAGGATGGAACACGTTTATTTCGAGAAAACTAGTTTATTGACAATATTAGAAACTTTAATAATCTAATTATCTCTGAAACACCAAAAACAGACTAGCGTTTTCAAGAGGCAAAAATACCTGTCAAAGACAGTTCCCGATTTCGCCGTAGGTGCCGCCACTGTTTTATTTTGTTAGACCAATTTCACAAAAACCAATAGTGGTGCCCACATACTTGGCAATTTTTAGAACTATCTTTGACTAGTTTTTTTTGTGTCTGGAAAATGCCTCATTTAAAATTAAAGTCTCGACTTAATTTTATAGTCTTAGTAAAATCAACCTATTTTTGTTAATATACATATTAACAAAAATAGGTCGTAAAAAATGTCGTTATATTAAACATCGATATAAATCAATAGGTGTGCCCTGAGCACCTTGAAATTGTTCACAAATCGCGTCTCTGTATGTAGCGTGACTGGTTTACAACTGTACTACCAATCTACTTGACCCCTAGAATCGCTAGGCGAGGTATGTTGCGCTTTTACTTATTTTGATCGTTGACAACGAATAGCGATAGGTATAAACGTCCGGCGTTCACCGCTTCCTAAAATCGACTAAACCGTAAATAATGAGCTCTTCCCAACGATAACATAATTCCGTGCACCTAAAGTTTGGATGGGAGCATCCATTGATTTATATCGATGACATTAACGGGCCGATAGTAAAGTTTCATTTTTCTTATTAAATTCGTTTGTTTATGTCTTCAAAGAAAAATTATGTAATTAAAATGTGTTTTCATATGCGTGTCAACTCATTTTTTATTTAATATGCCATTAAAAGGCTACTCAATAACTGAAACATAGGTGAAAGACTTACTTTGTTATCTTAATAACTTCCCGAGATATCACGATTTTAAAATTACAATTTTGGACTCTCCTAAAAACGCTTCATACAGATAACTACAGAAACGTGACGTCACACTGTCGTATTTTCTATGAGTCGCGCGTAAAGTTTATTTGGTAGCTATATTAAATATTGCGTTTAGGAAACTGGTTTCATAACAAAAGTAACTTGAAATTGAATGGGTTACCCAATGGTAAATGCATTTTCTAATAATTTGGTACTTTTAAAATGGACTTGCCCATCCAGCTTTGAATGATTAAACTAAAAAATATCAAAATTAAAGTTGGTACATATTTTATTCTATTTAAATACTGTCATTATATCAAATAATTTAATATAATTGCAAGACCTGTCGTTACGCCTATTGTCCTACATTTCAGGTTACGACTAGTACAAGGAATGTTCTGTGCTACACTCTGAACCTTTATCAACATTGCATTTGGTAAATACAGTTCGAAACTGCGAGCTTCCGTCTCGCCACTATTTGTGCTAATCACGGAAAACAGTGGCTGCTTCCACGCTTCAATCCGGTTTGTTTGTGTTCTCGCTTCGACAGCTCAAAAACAAGATAAAGGTTGGCTGTGAAATTTTGTGTTTTCTATGAGCGTAAAAGATCATGTTTTGGAAATCTGTAGATCTGAAGACTAATATTACATAATTGGCAGTCATAGGGGCTGCAGTGCTTGTATTATAATGACTCTTATGATAACAAATAGCTCTGATGGATTTAATCTGGGTAATAAACCCTCATAAGGAAATACTCACTCAGCCAATGTCAAAATGTCAAAATGTTTTAATTTCTACGAATGTGGAAAGTCTGTTGGAAATTTGAACGACATCCAAGTGACAACGATATCGAGTATCTAAAAAAAACCAATGAGCCTTTAGCTAGTTTAAAATTTCATACATTTTCAGAAGCGGCGCGAGGTAGCGGTGCGGGGCAGCGGAGCGGGGCAGCGGAGCGGGGCAGCGGAGCGGGGCAGCGGAGCGAGCCGGCGTGGAATGTTAGTATGATCATAGAATAGATAATATAGATATGGTTATGGTGCTAATATTCGACCAGTATTGTATATAATATAAATATAAACATTGGTGGGCATTTCACACACAACACCATCTGATCCCAAACTAAGCAAAGCTTGTAATATGGAATCCAGATAGCTGATATAATACTTAGTACCTGGATGACCGAGCTTTGCTCGGTTTCTTAGATACATACTGATTTTCTAAAAATAAAACTTGAAAAAAACGCGGCCGGTTGGATTCGAACCCGGACCTGCCATATTTCAACCACCCATCTTCCCGACTGAGCTAATATACTGAGGTATAAGATATATTTTTAAATACATATTATGGTTGAGCTAGAGAGTGCAGCTCATAAAAAGTAGCTCGTGAAACTCTTTAAAAATTTCGAATGTTTCTTCATCAGCAATTTGGAAAAAAGTATAATTAATATTCACCGTGCACTGAACGATACTTGATATGACTTCCTAACCAAATATTATTTCTTTCTTCTATATTTTCTTATAGAATTATCAATACCTATAGTATGCTAAACTTCTTCTTCCAAGCACAGCTCTTCTTCCTAAAGCAATGCGAGGTAGTAACACTTCAACTTTAGTGTCGACAACATGTCTATTCTCTGTTATTTCGCGATCTGAACTGACCGCTCGTCGCTCGACTCGGCCTAGCTCCAAAGTCCGCTCCGCAATGCTCACTCGCTCTTCTCAGCTGCCTTGCTCTGTGTCAATGGACATACACAGCACGTACTTCCGCTCCGCACCGCTCGCGCTGGCTCGCTCCGCTCCGACGGACAGTCAGCCTTAAATTCACCAACAATATTAGAGAAATACATTTCAAATCAGTGATCATATTATCTGTATGCAAATGGCCTCTAAACAAACTGCATCAAGTTTAACGAGTAGTTTTGCAAATTGCACGACATTTGGCGCTTGACTAGTTTCAGCCGAAGCCAAATATCATAATTGTTGTATTTAGCGTGGTTAATATTTAATATTATTGTGCCTATTTTATGTTTGTTTGCAATCTGGTATAATCCTACTAATGTTATTGGTGTGAAAATTGGGATGTTTGTTGCTAAACACGTTAAAAAGGACAGGCCAGGCAGAAATTTACAACCCAATGTGCTGACGATGTCAGTGGCAATTACATACTTATGCAACTGTCTATGGAATTCTACTAATGTTTGGGTATTTGGATGTTTGTGACTCAATCACGTAGTAACGTATAAGCCAACGGATCGGGTTGAAATTTCGAACACAGGTAATAGTCTGAAAGAACAAATAGGCTACTTTTTATCCCGGGGGAATAACGGGAACGGGAACTATGCGGGTAAAACCGCGGGGCGCTGCTAGTAATATAAATAAACTTTTCTCCGAAAAAACATTAATTCGCTTCGACGATAATAATTTATCGAAAAATAATTCGTTAAATGGTAAACAGTAAGTGACAGTTCGAAATATTTCGACACATTACGATATCGCTAGTCAGATTGTAATATAGCGATGTTTACAATTTAACTGTGACATAAAAAAACATACTAACCGAATTATGAACACCCTCTTTTTTTAAATCGGTAAAAAATACTCAAACAAATACATAAGCAGCCCACAAAATGTTCTCGGGACTCGGGGCTTTCTCTCGCAAGGAAAGAGTTAATGCCGTAACCCACCACGCTGGCCAAGTGCGGGATGGCGGATGACACATGACCTCGAAAGATTTTGAGTACATGTTAGTTTGCTCAAATTATTTTCCTTCACCGTTTTAAATTAGTGGTATTACATGACTTAAAAAAGACAGTGGTGCGCGTTTGATTTGAACCCGGATCTGACCGACTCGAGATCCGACTGTGTAGTCGAAAGAACGGCGACTGCTGATCACTGATCTGACCACTGACATCCGTTACTTAATAAAATTACTCTGCATTTTTGCAGAAGTTACGGTGCAAAATTCGAACCTACGAACTTCTCCTGAAACCGGACGTTCCCCCAGTGAGTCACCACCACCTCAATGGTAATAATTCTCCATAATAAAAGGCCCAAACTTGGTTTTCAATTACATTACAGCCTCTCTGTTACATTTTCCATTCTCTTCTCTCCACAAAGCCGCTTTCAGCCGAAGAAAATGGCACCATCTTAAGCCGATTCCTTAATACCTATGGAATACACCACCGCTCTGCACCCTTCCCGCGAAATTATTACAAAGAATTTCTTGCATAATATGATTTATACTTAACGGTACGAACTAAACTTTTGACAGAATAAAATTTGAACGTCTGTTCCTTAACTACGTCTGAACGAATCGGGTTGATTGGTCGAAATTTGGAACATAGTGAAGATTGGTTGTTTGTTGATCAGTTGAATTGGAAAGCCTCTGTGGATCAGATTAAATGTTTACAACTTATTTGATTACAGAAAAACACCTGAAGCGGAAATTATGCAGAGAAATTCGCAGAGCGCTAGCAGCAACATAAAAAAGTTTGGTTGGTGAATTGCTATACATCGTCATCAGCCGCAAGACGTCCACTGCTGAACATAGGCCTCCCCTCTAGATTTCCACAACGAACGGTCCTGCGCAACCTGCAACCAGCGGTTTCCAGCGACCTTTGTGAGGTCATCTGTCCATCTAGTGGGAGGCCGTCCAACACTGCGTCTTCCGGTTCATGGTTGCCACTCGAGAATCTTTCTTCCCCATCGGTTGTCAGTTCTGCGAGCGATTTGGCCTGCCCATTGCCACTTCAGCTTGCTTACTCTTTGAGCTATGTCGGCCACTTTCGTTCTTTCGTTGCTTTGCGTTGTTGAATTGCTATACCCTGGACGGTTATTCTACCGCCAAGCAGTACTGTGCTAACTAGACATTGTTCCCGGTTTCAAGGATATTGTTTCAATACAAATTAGAAGGCAAAGATGATTTACATCTTATGTATTAAGATGACAACCGCAATGCTGTACTAAACAGCGATCAGGAAGGACTCTTTGGGTCCAAATAGTTGCGTGACACTGTGCTCTTATAGGCAGGCGTGTTACTTTTCGTGACTACTAGTATTCTTGCTCGTCTCGTGACTTTTTGCTGTAATATACATAATTAAGAGCAGAGTGGCGTAACTATTCTAAGACCGAGGACCTTTCCAGGACCTTTCTTATCATGCATCGACCTGCACATATCCAGTATGACAAATTATGACGTCGACCACGTGAGAGAAAGCAGCGAGTCCCAGCGGTTGGGACGGAAGCTGAAATTGATGTGATATGCTCATCAGCATCATCACCGTGTTTTAACCCAGCGCTAATGCAATTTAAAGAGTTGGAGTCTTACCTAGCACTGTACAGTATTTTAGCGTTACCCAAAGGTGTAGTATGTTACTTACACATGTGTCTACAACGTGAGCTGCATTCCATCACAAGGTTCAAGACAGCAAATTCACCAGAACTCGGCATCAGCAGTGAATTGCCACGTGCCAACCACAATTCGCAGACGCTCCTCATTAATTGTGGTCCAGATAACCCTTCATCGAATCTAGTTTCGATAAAGAAGTCAGTGTCGTTCTTACATCGAAGGCATTCGCACCCAGGCTAGATAGGCTTAAGATCCTATGATGTGAGTGTCGTTCTCACATCGAGCGCATTTGCGTCTAGGTTTAAAATATTGTAATGTGAGTTTAAGTACAGTAAAGTTCGTTCTACAAAATTCTAGTTTCCTTTCTGAACCCTCCGTCTGCAGCTTTGGTAGTTAGTACTTTTTTATAGTATAGAGTGACGAGACAAGCAGGACATGTTTGTGCCCGACTCATATGTAATTCAGACTCAACAAAGTGTTCCTACCTCTACAAAAATAAACAGTATTTATATGGGAACAAACTGATTTCATTCATCGTTAAAGGCAGTGATGATGGCAAACTCCACACGTGAAAAAAAAAGAAGTACAAGTCTGACGATTATTAAATTTGATCGCCTAACCACTAAGCATACCAATAATCGTATCGGATGGTGTGAACGATCCCCGGCACAGCAAGCTTTCGGTTATAAATTTCGCCGCGAGCGCAAAACGCGCTTGATGAGACATTTTGCGCCGAAATTAAAATGTAACACAATAATTTACGACACGGCGAGCCTCGCCGTGGTATCCCGCGGCGGTGTTCGCGTGCCGAACATAAGTAGTCATATACATACATTACCATGCCACTAAAATAAAAAGCGGCAAAGTGCGAGTCGCGTTCGCCCATGAAGCGTTCTCTAGAAGCAAGTAACATTTTAATACACAAGTTCTTGTAGTTAGTTGTAACTTTGATCGATGTGTTAAAAATAGTGGCTTTATGGCGTACCAAACAACTACTCATTTTCGTTTTATCATCATTTTACCGCATTGGAAGTTTCTCTCACGTAAAAAAAAATGAAATTAAAAGCCTCAACATCATTTTTAAGACCTATCCACAGAACCAAAACGTATGAGATTTATGGAAAAAAATTTGTAGTGTCAGTTCTAAGTATAGGACACCCCTAAAATTTATTGTTTTTTTTATATTTTAGCTTAAAATTTTTAATGTGTTTCACAAACTTGTACTTGGTACTTACCAATTTTCAACAGTATTATAGTTCTGATAGTTTCGGAACAAAAGTGGCTGTCACATATAGACGGATCTGGGTTCCGTTTTTACGTTTTACGGAACGCTAAAAAGATGTGGTGTCATCACGTCATAGACACCAGGTAGGAACGAAGTTCCTCCGGATAAAAATACTAAGGAAGCAACCCATTTGAACAAAAAAATGCTTTATTTTATCTGAAAACTAAAGTTTTAACCAATACTGGGCACGGGCAGTTTCTACGCGTCACTTCCATTATTTATTTTTCTTACGGTTTTAAAGTCAATTTTTTTTCAGTTTGATCGCGCGGCAAAATCCCTGTCTCCTCTTCAGTCTCCCAGTCCCCCTCCCCAACTTTTACACGCACTGCTCAAGGGGATGAAGAGAGTGTGTAATAGTTATTTGTTATACAAGAGTGCAAAGTTGATTTTTAACCGCGTGCTCAATTTTGATGACCGAGCAAACGAAGGATTCTAAAACTGAATCACGAGCGCAGCGAGTAATTCAAAATTAGAATCCTGAGCGTAGCAAGGGAATCAAAAGAGCACAAGGTGAAACATTTTTGCACTCGAGTGCAACACGTAACTTTTCATTCCACCTCAGAGAGGAAATGCCTAAATGCAAATTTTTAAATGCTTTCGCGCTAAGCAAATAAAAAAAAAGTACACCAAGGAGGTTCCGAGTCTGAGTTTTTAATATATTAAAAAAAAGTATGATGCATTCGGCACCAAGGAGGTAGAAATAAATAGTTTGAATTATGTTTTGAATTCAAAACCTCAGTAGACACGATGTTCTAAATTCAAATTTACTTTAACCTTTAGAGGGTAAAAAAGAATTTTGCGCCCTGATATCGAGGAGCAAAAGTACTCTTTCTGAGCTGGTGGGATGAAAAAGTTTTTTTTAACTATAATAGGTTCGCACTTGACCACCATCTCGCCTGAAACGATGATGCGATCTACGATGGAGCGTACTTATCTAGAAAAAACCGATTCACTCTAGATTTGAAGACACCAAGATTGTAACCATCGGGGAAAACCCACTCAAGCAACTCATTCCTCAACCTAGACGTTCTTATCACAAACGTGGAGTCAAATCTCTTCGTTCGCGTTTTTGGAACATCGACCATGAAACGATGCCGCCCTATTGAGAAACGAGAAGTCTGATAGAAGAAAGGGCAAGGTGGTATTAGATCATGCAGATCAGTTGCACACTCTCCGAAATGTATCCGATAAAAACCGATAAGCTACCAATTTTGCGGCGATGATCAAGACTTTGAAGTCTTTAACGCACAAGAGTGGCATTGCCCATATGAGTCTTTTGGCACCTCTCTCAATCGATTCCAGAGTCCCCAGCCCCGGCCGGGATTCGCCATCACACAACAAGATGCCACCAAGGAAAGTTGTTGTGTGATGCCCAGGGTGCACCACGTGGAAGTTCCTGAGCCACGCACCCCAAGCCAGAGCGACATGGGAAAAACTAGAGGAGGCCTTCATCCACAATTGGACGCTAAGGCAAATAATAGTTATTTTATTTTTATTTTATGTATTAAAGTCTATAGGAGTCAGCCACAGATGACTGTAATCTGTAGAGTCAGCTATAAAAAGGTATAATCAAAATATGAAAACACACAAAAACCCAGAACAAATCCCCAAAAATTGATTTACGCATTCTAGCACCGTCCACATTCAATAGAAGCGGTCCGATTCATGCAAACAGAATAAAACTAATTCTAAGTCAATTAAAACTTTAGCAATCCTCATAAACATATGGAACAATGGAGGAATCGAACAATACGATAATACGGAAACATTGCTTTTATTAGTTCCGTATTTCTGTCTGTGCCCACGCCACGGTTTTGCTGAGGGAGGCTGTTCATATGAGAAATACAATATACATAATATCTATTTATTAAGGTTTATAGATTTTACAACAATTACTTTTATGTATTTTTGTATAAATCTCAGTTCCGACACTGGTATTTATTTGTTTGGGAAGGATACCCATTTAGATAATACATATATTTTAATGACTAATATTGACTATAAATCACTATAAATCGGTTTATTAAACAAAATATTAAAATTTCACTACATGTCGTCTCTTGTATGTTAAAATTTTAGTACTAAAAAGTAAAAAATACATAATTATTCTATTTCACTAAACATTAATAAACAATACGAGATGAAAGGTTTATGAAAACTGTATTATCAATGTTTTACAGTGTTTTGAACAGCATAGTAAATTGATTTATCAAATATTTGAACTATTAAAACACTGATTAATATTATTTGTGTATTACTCGTATTTTAGTGTGTTACGGCTGGTCTAGCGTAGAGAACGGCAACTGCCGATCCAGGATACCTGGTTCCAATCCCACGCGCACCACTGTATTTGCGAAGTCATGTGTGTACTTCCGTTAACTTAAAAACGTGTGAAGGAAATCAACGTGATGAAACTGGCTTTTTTTTTTAACTGTCATAGGTTCGCACTTGACCACCATCTCGCCTGATGTTAAGCGATCATGAGATCTACGATGGAGCGTGCTTACCTAGGAAAAACCGATTCACTCTCGATTTGAAGACACCAAGATTGTAACCATCAGGGAAAACCCATTCAGGCAACGCATTCCACAACCTAGACGTTCTAATCACAAACGTGGAGTCAAATCTCTTCGTTCGCGTTTTTGGAACATCAACCATGAAACGATGCCGCCCTTTTGTGCAACGAGAAGTCCGATAGAAGAAAGGGCAAGGTGGTATTAGATCATGCAGATCAGTTGCACACTCTCCGAAGTGTATCCGATAAAAACCGATAAGCTAGCGATTTTGCGGCGATGATCAAGACTTTGAAGTCTTTTACGCACAAGAGCGTCATTGCCTATGAGTCTTTTGGCACGTCTCTCAATCGATTCCAGAGTCCCCAGCTGATACTTAGCCGTTCCATCCCAAACGCTCCAAGAGAGCCAGCGTGGTAGATTATGACCTTGGCCATCTCCTAGCAAGAGAAGGCCCCGAGTCCCAGCAGTGGGATCATTTAGTAGGCTGCTTATGCTGCGTATTTCTGATACTTTTCACAGTTGTAAAGATTAATCTTCTTCTTAACAAAGCAGTTATAACAAAGTAAGTCAGTAAGTAATGCTGTGTAAAACCTGATATCAACTCGGAAAGAAACATCAAAACTTTCTACGACTTGTTTATTTAGTAGATCAGATTAGATATTTGTTTTTAAGACCTATAAACTCCGCGAGTTTCACGGAATCTTGTAAAATATTATATCCTTTCAGTATATATAGATAAAAACTTTTATATCGTCCGATCTAAAAAGTTAGTTTCCACAAGTTATTCACAAGTTAGCATTTGTTTTTGTGAAGTAAGTTATTTTTTACAGCCGGTTTGAGAAATTTACTCAAGGTTTCGAGGCAAAAAGCTGTGAAATTTTTGAGTACTTCCTGTCTCATTCCAATCATCCTTAAATACAAATACTGAAGGTTTTATTTGTCTTAAAAGTAATTCCAAAACATAACGCTTAACTTAACGAGGACTATAGTCGGTTGTTTATTAAAAGCTTTTATGAATTTTAACATCAGAATAACTCAAAGAAGTAAACTTAAGACAAGTCTTGCAAAACTGCAATCAGAGTCGTCTAGGTAAAGATACTTTTAACGGTAGTGACGTCATCATAACTTAAGCAGACTATATGGTGCTGGTTCTGTTTAAATGATTTTTTTTTGCAAACTGATACTTTTTTCCCCACCAACAGTGGAATACAGAAGCCTGTGGATAATGATGATGAAGCGCTTGAACGCGCTTTTCTCGATGTACCACAGCCTAGAATGTAACTTAGAAGGAACCAATGTAATGGCGATAATCTTGATTCTTATTCCCCGACTTGAAACAATGCGATATCCATTTCGTTGATATCGCTTTGTGCGGTTCACAAAGTGGCAATTACAATTTCTACCACGTAACATGGGTGTTCCGAGAATATGAGCCAGTATTCATACTCGACCCGAATGGCTTTCAAAGGGATCCCGAATACGTAATGGTCTGTAGAGTTAGGTGATTGCCCTCAAAAATTGCAATCGATAACTCGGAATGATATCGATGCGATTTTTAATCGGAGATTAATAATTTAATTTTCTTCATAACACCGACTTCAATTTAAAATTAAATTTCGACACTCAACCAAGTTCCATGAGAAACCAACACACATGAACAAAAAACTAAAATTTACTTTTATATACTTCCATGTATTTAAAGAAAACTTTAGTCGTTTGTTCATATTTCTAAAACTAACTCACCGATATCGATAAAATGTAAGTAATGGAATCATCTCTAAACTATGACTTACCAAACAAAAAATGTATCATCAAAATTGATTTACAATTGGCGGAGCTATCGCGTAGCATACTTGTACTTACATTAAAAAAAACATACAACCATATTGAATAGAACCTCCTCCTTAGAACTCGGCGAAATATTATTTAGCGTTGCAAATTTTATTGAATCGAATATAGACAAGTTTATTTTGTATTAAATATTATATGTCAAATCAAATCAAATCGTTTATTTGTTAGAAACATGGTCGTAGCACATAACATTTACTGCCGTGTACAGATGTAATTCGAGTTTTGTATCACATGTTCTTGCCTATTTCGGCGTACAAATTTTATTATACAGGATTTTTTCAGTAAGTATTTACATATTAAGCATAAAAAAGTAAATAATAAAAGCAATGTCATATTAAGATGTAGAATGTTACCAATAATCAATTAATAAATTGTAGCAATTAAAATTGTCATAATACATAAAAATGTCAAATACCTACTTACTTAACTACATAAAATATTGTCATTGTGATTTTCTGTAAAATTATGAATATTATCGCTAAGACAGTCAGCTATGTCATTTAATTTTTAACCACTTTTTAAGTGTTTATTTAAACTTTTCAACATTTAAGTCTCTGACATCCTTAGGTATTTTGCTAAATATGATGGGAGCCATACAAAATATACTTCTACGCATTAGCGCTGATTTCGCTATGCGTGGGCGAAGTCGCATGTCTTCTTGTCTCCGAGTTCGAACACCGTCATTAGTCCAGTCACCAAAAAGTTGTAGGTTGTTCTTAACGAATATTGACACTTCCAAAATATACAGAGACGGTAAGGTTAGAATTCCCTTATCCAAAAAATAGGGTTTGCAACTGTCAGTTTTCTGTAGATGGAACATTGCCCTGATACAGCGCTTTTGAGCTTTGAAAGCAATCCCTTTATTTGTAGAGTTACCCCAGAACATAATGCCATAACGTATAATTGACTCTACCATTCCATAATATGCAGTTACAAGTGCATCTTTGTTAATTTCTGATGAAAGTTTAAACAATGCATTAGATGCAGAATTTATTCTTTTTGTCAATGCGTCTATATGTGCCTTCCAATTGAGTTTATGGTCAATATATTTAAACCCAAAAACTTTGTGACAGGAACTTCCTGCACAACTGTGCCGTTAAATTGTAATACCGGGGTTTTTATGTTTTTAGATTGTCTAGAATGCATTATAAATGTTTTTTCTAAGTTTATTTTAAGATTATTGTCACTCATCCAAGAAATCAAGTACACATTTTTTATAAATGCATACACACAAGTGTGATGTATATAGGTATAATAAGAATACATAGAATAGATAATAATTACGTAATCGTACAAAGTTTTTTGCTCAATTACGTTGGAACGTCGAATGCACCTGATTGAAATTTAAAACACAGGTTATAGTCTGGTATATCTTATAGGCTACCTTTCATCGTGTTAAAATTAAGGGAAACGGAACTACGTTGTCAAGACCGTGAAGCGCGTACTTACGAGTGTATGCAGCGGTGTCGGTAACACGAGGGTCTACCGCCTAATTAAAACAGTCTTAGCTTTGATATTGCCTCTCTTTTCTTTCCGCTTGAAATAATAGATATTGCTTTTAAACTTTCGCGATTTGAACACATAATGTTTATAATGTATCTACAGGACTTAATCACGATTTAATTCATTGTTTAAATACCTCGACGTTTCGGCAGCGTTACAACCGCCGTGGTCACGAGAAGACTGAAGAAATTGCGGGTCGTCTCATTGCGAAATGAGGGGATCTAGATCTACCCTCATTTGGTCTTCAAAAATCGCAGGGTTACCACCACGACACACAACACTAACCGTATCACCAGGCTTCTCCGAACTCACTCCGCGATGCGTACATTTATTAATGACTGGATTCCACGACGCCGATAACCGAAAACCATCCTCCCGGTTGAAATTACGATGTTTTTTAATTACTAAGGCTTCCCGAACTATTCTTGCGTAGTAATGACGTTCGGTGGAGAGAATCTTCGGGTCGTAGAGCTCGATCCAATGACCAGTTCCCGCATCAATCAAATGCTCGGCAATCGCAGATTTCTGTGTCTGGCGATTTTTTACAGCGGCGATGTGTTCTTTGATCCTTTCAGCAATTGTACGCTTAGTTTGACCAATATAAGAACTACCACAGCTGCAGTCGACCTTATACACACCTGGAGTCTGAAATGGAATGACGTCTTTCGGCGTCCTAATATGCCTTGTCATCCTTGATAAGGGAGTATAGACAGTTTGAATAGAATATTCTTTTAGTAATGTCCCCACCTTATCCGTGACCACGGCGGTTGTAACGCTGCCGAAACGTCGAGGTATTTAAACAATGAATTAAATCGTGGTGAAATAATAGAGACAGCAATAGCTAAGCGAAAGCCGATTTAGTAAGGCGGTAGAGAGGCCGGTGTCGCAAGCTCATTTGTTTTTCTTTCGCCATCACAAAAATTACGCAACGTGCCCAAAGACGTCGAAAAACAAAATCGAAATCTATGAACGTGCTTTTATAATGCAAATGTCTAAAACAGTTCTCCATTGTTCTCAGTTTGCGTGAATATTTCATTTCGTTAGAGTAATTTGATCAGTACCAATAATGAATGTGTAGTTTGTGAAATGTCTACTGATACTCATTACTACTTTTATTCTGCTCATTATATACTCATTACTATTTTTAGACTGGTCTCGTGGCTTAGTGGGTAGTAACTTTGCCTGCGACGCCGAGGGTCGTGGGTTCGATTCCCACCCAGTGCAAATATTTGTGTGATGAATTCAAATGTTTGCACTGTGTCTGGGTGTTTCAATGTATAATAAGTATGTATTTAGAACTATATAAGTATTATATCAGCTATCTGGCCGCCATATTACAAGCTTTGCTTAGTTTGGGGACAGATGGTGTTGTGTGTGAATTGTCCACCAATATTTATTTATTTAATTTGAGTAATGTTTCACCTATTTGCATTATCGCACGTTTAATATTGGTCCACCGCAACTTAGCTGTAGATTGATTGATCTGGATAGATAAAAGAGAGAAAGGCCACCAGTAAAATAAATCTGGTTGAAATTTGTAATATGTTAATTTTAAAAATGTTTTCTTAGTTTTTTTTCTCATCCTTGAATTCAACAGTTGAATAATATAAATTCCTTTGTATACAAATATTAGTTTAATTAATTTAGCAAGAATATTTTGTATGTCAAATTTTATTGTGCCAATAAAATTATTTGCTATTATCATGCTAATAAAATTTGATGTTACAAATTGTATTATGTTAATAAAATTTGTAATATACAAATTTAATAATTTTAACGTACAATTATTTCAAATACACTTTCTCATGTCTATTCGAAAGACTCGTATATCATTCATTATGATGGGTCGAAAGTTGCAGGATGGAGATGCGATTAATTCCTAGTTTGGGATAACGATTTTAACAGATGTTCCAATGCGATTCCAAAGAATGGAATAACAGAACGAGATTAAACATGTATATGTGGTTTAGCAGCCCTTCTTAACTTGGTGCCAGTTTAAATAACTTACAAAATAATCAAACAAATATTTAGATAAAACAGAAACATTACTGTGTTCCGGATTGAAAGGCAACGTTTCCAGATAAATTACAGGGCCTAGAGATGGATCACCTTATATCTCTGGGTAACGAGCGCAGTGCAGTACTAGGTAATGATTTGGACTCTTCATGTTCCAATTGCTGGATGTTACTGTGGGACTATGGTCAGGCATGTTGGTTACCATCAGACACATGTCCTGCTTGTACTCTACGACTTCTTGGGCCGGACGGATACAATCGGGGCCATGACGTCACAAAAAAATCATTACTCAGCAACGATGGTATAGTTATTGTTTCTGTAAATGATAATGAACTCATTGATATATCTCCTATCTACTATGAATAACGTAAATAAACTATCTAATATATAAAATTCTAGTGTCACAGTTTTCGTTGCCATACTCCTCCGAAACGGCTTGACCGATTTTGATGAAATTTTTTGTGCTTTTCCGGTATCTATGAGAATCGGCCAACATCTATTTTTCATCCCCCTAAATGTTAGGGGTAGTCCACCCCAAAATTTTATTTTTTATACAAAATTTTTAATTTCTATTTTTTTATGACACAAGATACAAAAATACATACAATCCTCAATTTTTACCCTTCTACGATCAACCCTTATTTTTTAATAGCCATTTTAGTAATTTAATCATTTTTCCTCACCGGTCGAAAACTGATCAATCGTCATTTAATTAGTTATCCCCGCCAGATGACTACAGGTGTCACTTCTGACCCAGTAAACAGCACGATAATTTGGGGATCAAAAGTAGCCTATAGCATATATATAGTTTGACCACGCTAATCTCGGGAACTACTGGACCGATTTAAAAAAATCGTTCACCGTTCTTTCATATGTTCGTAATCCTTGAACGCTGTAGGTTATATATATATATATATATGTACCACGGGCGAAGCCGGGGCGGGTCGCTAGTCTAATATATAAAATTCTCGTGTCACAGTTTTCGTTGCCATACTCCTCCGAAACGGCTTGACCGATTTTGATGAAATTTTTTGTGCTTTTCCGGTATCTATGAGAATCGGCCAACATCTATTTTTCATCCCCCTAAATGTTAGGGGTAGTCCACCCCAAAATTTTATTTTTTATACAAAATTTTTAATTTCTATTTTTTTATGACACAAGATACAAAAATACATACAATCCTCAATTTTTACCCTTCTACGATCAACCCTTATTTTTTAATAGCCATTTTAGTAATTTAATAATTTTTCCTCTCCGGTCGAAAACTGATCAATCGTCATTTAATTAGTTATCCCCGCCAGTTGTCTACAGGTGTCACTTCTGACCCAGTAAACAGCACGATAGTTTGGGGATCAAAAGTAGCCAATAGCATATATATAGTTTGAACACGCTAACCTCGGGAACTACTGGACCGATTTAAAAAAATCGTTCACCGTTCTTTCATATGTTCGTAATCCTTGAACGCTGTAGGTTATATATATATACCACGGGCGAAGCCGGGGCGGGCCGCTAGTAAGAGTATAAATTTTTTACGTTTGCCCAAATCTGTCCTCTCAGTCCGCAATAATATTAAATAAAAACGTATTTCTGTATTGGCTGTATGGATTTGAACGTATTCAATACTAAACATCAGGCTATTTGTGATGCGTAATCAAAACCCTGGCGTTTACCTGAACCTTAAAACCAAAAGTAGGCGTGATCATCTTTTTCATTACTTAATAATATACCTCTAAATGTGTAAGTTTGGATGTTTATTGCACACGTTCATCACGTTGTAACGAATGAACGAATCAGTAATTTGGACACTGTTAGTTTGGAAGAACCCATAAGCTACTATTTATCCCGGTAAAATAAAAGGAAAGGGAACTGCGCCGGTAAAAACCGCATGACGCTTATTTATTATTTTTAGACCTTCAAAGTCAAAGACAAAGTTCTATATTGATAAATGTACAATTTACACGTCAATTAATAAAACATAAAAACAAAAGAAAAAGCATACCTACAATTTGTATACGTTTTCAAAGTTTAAAATAATTATTTCTAGAAGTATTATATATAATAATTATCGTACAGAAATCTGTACCTTTGAGTTCTGAAGTGGAGACCGCGAATCGTCAAACGTAGTGTAGAACGCCCTGATGAGACAAGATGGAATGACGATTTACAAAACGAGGCTGGTAGTGGTTGGAAACGTAAAACTGAGGATCAGGATGAGTGGCGGGTTTTTGGAGAAGCCAGTTCAGCAGTTGCGTCCAGCAGTGGACGACTGTGAGTTGATAACAATGATGATGGGACCTTCATTGGCCTCTGGATAATTCAAATGCGCTTAGTGTAAGCAGTTAGTAAGATATACAGGGTTATTGGCAATCACCCTGCATTCTTTTAATATTATTAATAAATTTTATTTTAATATTCAATGTTTATAATTAACAGTTTTTTAAAGATTAGAATGTTTTTTTCCCATACAAAAATAAAAAAGCATATTTGCCCGTTCTGAAAACATTAAACTCTTCGTAGCTAAAAAATTGGTTGCCTGTAAAGTCGGTATACGGGCGAAAGTTTTACGTGACAACGACTTTGAGTGGTAAAATAATTTTACGGAAGGGACGCGTGCCTTTCACTTTTTATGTCTGTCTCTCTCGCTCTTAGGCGGGCTAACCATGCCCGAGTGGAAGGGACGCGTGCCTCTCACTCGCTCTCGTTGTGAGCGCATAACGTGAGCGGAGCGTAACGCAGTTTCTTGAAGTGTCACCCGGCAAACCAATTTATAGGACGTTGTCACGTCAAAAACTTTTTAACGCTCGATGAAAGAAGTTTCGTCGCAAATAGGAAAAAACAGTGCTAGAGAGGAGGGCAATAAAAAAACTAAAAATAATAATAACTAAAGTTAAACAGATAGAGGTTAAGATAATTTATTGAACAGATATTGAGATATGTATTGAGTTTTAATAAAAGTCGTATAACTAGTATTGTTTGATTATAATTATATACATAGCATCCTCTTAAATGGATGCAGGCTAATTTACTGGTAGTTAACCTGCAATGGTAATAAACCTTGTATAAGTTCCATACTTACCAATTGCATTGAGATTGCTTTGAACATTTATGTTTAATGTTGTCCACAGTACAAGACTAAACACTCAAACCATACAACGTTATTCAATAGCTTTCTAAACAGGAGAATCAAAGAGGATACATATACCTAACTTTATCTAAGGGGAGAATAAACGACTGTCAAATGTTTGCTCAAACTCAAATGACAGGAAAGTTGAGGAGACTTAAGTACAGGACAAAAGAGTCTCATTTTTACTAAGACCAAGCGCAACTTAATCTTAAAGCCCGTTGCACACGAAACACATACTTTCTCAAGTATCGTATAATCTGATTATTAGTTCCGTAAAAAAAGTTTCAGTATTAGTATACATAATTACAAATAAGAATAAATTCACCTTTTAAGCCCCAACATGGTTTATGAGACACACAGATGACAAACTATTTAATAAACAAAAGTGAGCAATACATAAACATAATAATAATAATAATAACACACCCGCGCTCATCTGTTATGAGGCTGTATATCCCCCGGAAGTGTGGAGGTCGAGGCTTTTTAAATGCCAAGAACCTTCACAACCGCGAGGTATGCAGTCTTAGGGATTATTTCCGCAACAGTGAGTCCGGGATTTTGCCTGTGCAATTGCTGACGAAGTTATCAAGACGAACAATTACCGGAAATACATAATGAAGGACGGTACGGTCGACATTTGTCGGGCATGCCGCCGTCCAGGCGAATCTCTTCGTCATGTTATTTCCGGTTGTTCGCATCTTGCTAACGGCGAGTACTTGCACAGACATAACCTAGTAGCCAGGATCATCCATCAGCAACTTGCTCTTCGACACGGCCTTGTCGAGTCCGAGGTGCCGTACTATAAGTACGCACCTCTGCCAGTTCTCGAGAATGGTCGTGCGTTGCTCTACTGGGACCGCTCTATCATCACGGACAGGACTATTGTCGCCAATAAGCCTGATATCGTGCTGGTAGACCGGTCTCAGCGCCGCGCTGTAATCGTCGATATCACCGTACCACATGACGAGAACCTCGTGAAAGCTGAGAAGGACAAGCTTAGCAAGTACCTTGACTTGGCTCATGAGGTTACCGCCATGTGGGATGTTGATTCGACGATCATAGTCCCAATAGTTGTGTCGGCAAACGGCCTTGTAGCGAAAAGTCTCGACCAACATCTCAAGAGACTTTCGCTAGACGGTTGGATTAAGGGTCAGATGCAGAAGGCGGTCATCCTCGACACGGCGCGCATCGTCAGGAGGTTCCTCAGTCTGCAGCCCTAACCACCGGTAGCTTGGGCCCTGCCCCCGCTGCTGGCCGCAAACTAGGTTTAGGTTTTTATAATGTTTTTATGTTATTTTATATAAATATTGTAAAAACTTAGACTTAAGGAAATAAAGATATACGTGAATAATAATAATAATAAATATTGGTGGACAATTCACACACAACACTATCTGACCCCAAACTAAGCAAAGCTTGTGTGATGGCAGCCAGATAGCTGATATAATACTATATAGTTTTAAATACATACTTATTATACATAGAAACACCCAGACACAGATGTATAGATAATACTTTATGTCAGAACAAATGAGGTAAATAAAGGTTTACATGCGCGCACCAAAGACTGCCAAAAACAAGCTGTGCCCCCTGAGGGTTTATCTATCTATCTGATAGATAAACTCTTTATTTCACTTTACAAAACAAACCTATGAAACAAACTATTTTATAAATAGAGTAGCAAATGTCGACTTATCCCTAAAAGCGTAAATTCAAAAAGCGACTAACTCCTAAATTCGCTACTTCTCTTCCAGACAACCGTGGTATGGAAAAGGAGTTAAACCATAGACAGACGGGAGTTTGAAAGTTTGGAGTGTTGGGCATTAAATTTAAGCGACTCCTCTAGCTCCTGAAGTGAGGATGCCCCACGGGGTTCTATCTCGTCACTGCGGCCAAATGCGGGGATTTGTTCCCCTGTGAGACGATTCTGTAAGGGTGCCAGCGATGTCAGGGTCAGACGAGGACAAGTGTATGTCAAAAAAATCTGTGGGGCTTTTAGTCGGTAGGGGCACCGCTTTTAGTGGTGTCGAGCTTAACACAAATACCCACAAGCCTTTCCTTTTTAATTATTATTGTCTGATTGAGGATACATCGGGATAGTATTGCGTTGCGCAAAAATAAAATAATATTACGTCCTGTATTAAATAATTTGATAGGTAGATAGATAATAGGTAGGTAGATAATATTATTAAATAAGGGATATTAACCGTGGCTAAATGTGGTGGTTACCTTTAATTTAATGCACTATTATGTACCATGTTAGGTATTAACAGCCGATTTTATTTTTTTACTGCTGAAATTTAGGTCTTTCCTACACAAAAAGATACACAAGGTCATAATTCAGCACGTTGGCCAGTGCGAGTTGACGAATGATTCTTATCCTGTCTATAACGATGTCATCCGTCATGTAAAAAGCTAGTGGTGATGAAAAAATTGTGCATCTAAGCATGGATTTCTTCCTTGGCAGATAGGTTTGAAACCATTTTCGGTTTAAAAAAGTGTTATTCATGAGAATCGAACCTATGATGCACTGTTGTTCAGCACTCAGATTTACCAACTGATTGACATCGTAGATAGTCGATTTGCTTGTTTATTTTCTAGCCACAAATACGTAAGCAAACTTGCACAAGTCACGTATCGTGAGCAACAGGCTTTAGGTCAATTTCGTCTACGCGGACGGTGAGCTAAGTTTGTGACTTAGCAGTTAGCTTAGCTAAGTTATCTCGTTAGCTGCTAAACGGATGCAGTTAGTATCTTGTCAAAGGGTAATTATTAATTAAGCTAGCTAAAGCAGTATTTGATGCTGAGGAGCTTGCTGTGCTAGTTACCAAAATCTAATTATGACTTTACTGTGTTAACCAAATTTTTCAATGTTTGGGGTGGGCAATGCCGTTGGAGGGTGAAGGTTTTAGCGGAAGAGGACCACCGGTTTTACGGTGTGCCACTCTGTGTGCTTACAGCGGCTTTGACGGAGTCCCCACCGTCAGATGACGAATGCGGTGGGGCTGTAGGGGAAGACGAGTGACGATATTGCAGTGCGCCGCTCTCCCTATCCTCTGCAGCCGAAAAGTAGTAGCCGACAAAACTTGTTACCCACGTACTGGTTAGTCTCCGAGGAGTCATGATGTATCTATCTTGGGTTCAAATACGTCTTAACGATTGCAAATCGCACGTTCTGATCGAAATTCGACGGTGATGGAGGCTCTGGGCCGGGGTGAAGCTTTTGAACAGATGTTTAAATAGTTTATGGATACTTAGTTTTCAAGAAGTCAGATTTATATTTAAAAGTACAAGTTGGCGCTGAGACCGCGACCGGAGACCGCGACAGGAGACCGCGACCGGAGACCGCGACAGGGACTTGACACTAAAGTCAAAGTCAAAGTCAAAGTTCTTTATTGATAAATGTACAATTTACACGTCAATTTTATAAAAAAACAAAATAAGAGTATACAAAGAGTATACATTTTTAAAGTTTAAATTGAACTTTATATTGTACGATAATAGGTATCGTACAAATAAGTGTCAAATATTAAAATATATGTACTTATTACAATTGTAATGAACAATGTCAATTTTTTATAATTTTATTGTGAGTTTGCCATCACTATATAAAAACTCGCTGTAACTATAAAAAGTTTGATCGATAAGCCAGCTTTTTAATCGGTTTTTGTACAACAAGCATGTAAATGTACAACAACTGTTGTACATTTACATGCTTGTTGTACATTAGATGCTTTAAGGAAGGGTGAAATTATATGAAATCTCGGCAACGACATGAATAATTGGTATCTACTAGTGTTTATGTAGCTGTACAAGTGACGTGTTCATAAACATATTAGGGATGTAAGTATAACCCTAGTATTCTATTAATTTATGAATTTCCAATTCCAGTTGCAGCCTATTTTTGTTTCGTCTAAAACATTCTGATTGGAATGTAATGGAGATTGTTAAATGCTTTTTTAGGTTTTCTTAGGTTTATAAACTCTTCGTTTATGCATAGAGGACAAATAACTAAATGTACTCAATGATTTTATGTTTTTGTAGCAACAGGCCTCTTTGCAGAGTCCTCCTTAGCAGGTATCACTCACAGCTTTTTCAGTTACTCTAGCAGTTACAGTTTGAAGGCCGATTACCTACCAGAAAAAGAGAAAAATATTTATTTTATTTTTAATTTTTCTAGCTCACAAATAAAATGCTATGCCAAGATTTGGACTCTTTATATTGGAATAATTAAGAGCACACTGTGCTTTCATGGGATGGCCTGTTGTTTGCTGTCAGGCGCATGTTTGCTTGTCTTATTAGTTTATTAGAAAAAAAAAACAAGATAGTTTTTGAGATAATCAGTAACTAAATCGGGATCTAAATTATTATTTAACTAACGGTCCGCGGCGGCTTCGGCCGTGGTACAAATAAAATACAACTTACTAGCTGTACCCTGACACGCTTCGCTGTGGCACATTATGATGCAAAAAGTAGATAAAAACAATCCTTGATGCGGATTACATATCATTGTAAAATTTCAGCTCTATCGGTGCAGTACTTTTTGAATTTTTGAAGCGTACACAAACCAACATAACGTTTTTATATATAAAAGATAGTACTCAGGAATAAAGTAGGTAGGTACTACATTTTATATTAAACAACGGCGAAATATTTTTTTGAAATCGGCGCAATTTCTGAGGTTACCTCATTCAAACAAAAACTCTATTCAGCTTTATAATATTAGTATAAATTACAGTTTTCTCTTAACCTCGTCGATATATTTAAATTATAATTAAGATTACGATTAAATTCTACATAATGTTTTCTAAAATGAAAACAAACACAAACATAAATTACGAAGTACATCTATTTCTAACAACAGGCATTATAATTAGCGGTGCACTGGACCAATCCGGTTAAAATCGATTTGCATCAGTAATTGACCAACGATGCGTTAACTGGATAATGCTAAAGAGGCGACTAGATTTAAATAACGGTATCAATTGTAATGCAATAATGAATATGTAATGATGTTTTGTATTTTAGCCCTGTTCGTAGAGGTCGATGCGATTATAACAATTCATTTTCTCTGAAAATGCAAACACCGACTTCAATTTAAAATTAAATTCAGACGGTGTACGGACAAATTTGACTAGAAGCTATCACAATGTCATCTTGGTGTTTGAAAGTAAATTTGACTAGAAGCTATCACAATGTCATCTTGGTGTTTGAAAGTAAATTTGACTAGAAGCTATCACAATGTCATCCTGGTATTTGAAAGTAAATTTGACTAGAAGCTATCACAATGTCATCCTGGTATTTGAAAGTAAATTTGACTAGAAGCTATCACAATGTCATCCTGGTATTTGAAAGTAAATTTGACTAGAAGCTATCACAATGTCATCCTGGTATTTGAAAGAAAATTAGACAAGAAGCTATCACAATGTCATCTTGGTGTTTGAAAGTAAATTTGACTAGAAGCTATCACAATGTCATCCTGGTATTTGAAAGTAAATTTGACTAGAAGCTATCACAATGTCATCCTGGTATTTGAAAGAAAATTAGACTAGAAGCTATCACAATGTCATCCTGGTATTTGAAAGTAAATTTGACTAGAAGCTATCACAATGTCATCCTGGTATTTGAAAGTAAATTTGACTAGAAGCTATCACAATGTCATCCTGGTATTTGAAAGTAAATTTGACTAGAAGCTATCACAATGTCATCCTGGTATTTGAAAGTAAATTTGACTAGAAGCTATCATAATGCCATCCTGGTAATTAAAAGTAAATTTTACTTGAAGCTATCACAATGTCATCCTGGTAGGTATATGAAAATAAAATTGACTAGACGCTATCATAATGTCATATAATTAGTAATTAGTAATGTCATTTAATTAGTATTTGAAAGTAAATTTAATTAGAAGCTATCACAATGTCATCCTGGTATTTGAAAGTAAATTTGACTAGAAGCTATCACAATGTCATCCTGGTATTTGAAAGTAAATTTGACTAGAAGCTATCACAATGTCATCCTGGTATATGAAAGTAAATTTTAGTTTTCGAAGTCAAAACTTCTTTGGGTATAACTACTTGGTATTTTGTTACAAAGCAAGAACTAGTGTATCTGTATTATAAAGAAGCTTTACTGAAACAAAGTTTCAAGTGATTTTACATACCTATTAACATTCTCCATCATATCATTTTATAAATTAGTAGCAATGCCCCGTGGTTTTACTCACTTAGTTCCCATCTCACTATTTCCCGGACAAAAAATAGTCTATGTGTTCTTCCAGACTATAATCTAACTATGTTCCGAATTGCAATATATATACTCGTAGATCTGTGATTTTTTTTCACTTTTCACTTTTTACACGAAATCGTCATCTCGCCTGATGGTAAGCGACAATAAGGTCTACTATAGAGCGTGCTTACCTAGAAGAAATTGCTTCACTCTTGATTTGAAGACACCAAAAATATAACCATCGGGAAACCCTACTCAGGCAACACATTCCACAGCCTAGACGTTTTATCACAAAATAGGTGTTTTATTCCGGGAAATTAACGGGAACGAAACAGACGCGGGGCACTGCTATTAATACTGTGTGTATGTTTATGTAGGTATATATTATGATTTCATTGTATATATTATTTCTTCCATCGGACTTCTCGTTCCACAAAAGGGCGACATCGTTTCATGGTTGATGTTCCAAAAACGCGAACGAAGCGATTTGACTCCACGTTTGTGATAAGAACGTCTAGGTTGTGGAATGCTTTGCCTGAGTGGGTTTTCCTCGATGGTTACAATCTTGTTGTCTTCGCTCCATCGTAGATCGCATCATCGCTTAACATCAGGCGAGATCGTAGTCAAGTGCGAACCTATTCTAGTTAAAAAAAAATAGTTTTATTTATTAGTGTATTTTGTTTTTGAGTAGCTTAAGTATTTGTGTGTAATGATATTAGAATGTACGTTTATCTCGTAGTAATAGTCTTTATTGCGCACCAAGCTTTTAATTTTCCTATCCTTGTCTCCACTCCAAGGTTGCCTGGAAGAAATCGCTTTCAGCGATAAAGCCGCCAACTGTTTCAATAGTTTAACTGTTTTCCTATATTATAAGTGTTATTTTAAGAATTTTCATTCATTAATTAATTAATACAATTAATATTAATACATAAATTTTCGAGAGCTCTTCGAAGTTACAAATGGCAGTATTGGCGGTGTTTCCAATTATCACTACAGCTATTCTTCGCTTTCGGCGCTTTCCGACAAAGTTGCTGTAACTTCCTGTTTCTCCGCGACCCACCAGCCTGTAACCGGAAGTACGAGTATTCATTAATTGTGTGCTTCCGTCAATAGACAATTAACTGTAGCTGTAGCTAAATCGATCCAATTAATGACATTGTAATAGGAAATATTTATTGGCCAAATGTTTAATGGTGATGATTATCTGTGAAAGTAATAATAATTTAAGCTTATTAGCATGTACCTTGGATGTTGATTCGACGATCAAAGTCCCAATAGTTGTGTCGGCAAACGGCTTTGTATTGAAAAGTCTCGGCCTACATCTCAAAAGACTTTCGCTAGACGGTTGGGTTAAGGGTCCGATGCAGAAGGCGGTCGTCCTCGACACAGCGCGCATCGTCAGGAGGTTCCTCAGTCTGCAGCCCTAACCACCGGTAGCTTGGGCCCTGCCCCATTGCTGGCGGCACTTTAGTTTTTAAGTTTTTTATATTTTTATACTAATTGTAAAAAACTTAGACATTTTGAGAAAATAAATGAATAACTGAATTTTAGCTTAAAAACTAAATGTAATTAAATTTTCTTAACCACTTTATGCACCATACGAAACAGACTTCAGTTGGGATGATAGATGGCTCAAAGATATACCACTTTAATAATTAGTCCGTCGAGTATGTAAAAATACGAAAAGAAACAGAAATAAAAATTAATAAGCAACATCATCGACCCGAAGAAGAAGAACATTTTTTTTTTGATCAAATGATTGAAAGCTGACAGAGATATACATAGACCATACCTTGCACTTTTATCTATCGAAATGCTCGTAACTTGTAAAAAGCGACATCGTTTCATGGTTGATGTAACAAAGACACAAACGAAGAGATTTGATTCTACTTTTGTGATAAGAACGTCTAGGCTGTAAAATACGTTGCCTGAGTGGGTTTTCTCCGATGGTAACAATCTTTGTGTCTTCAAATCGAGAGTGAATCGGTTTCTAGGTAAACACGCTCGATCGTAGACCGCATCGTTGCTTAACATCAGGCGAGATGGCGGTCAATTGTAAACTTATAAAATCATGCTTCTGAAGTGGGGGGTTGTGACATCACGTCTTCATAAACACCGGACAGAGACGTGACGTCACAAGAAAATTCCAATAGCTATATTAAATGACTAAATGACTTTAATTTATCTTCGTCACTTTTTGTTTATGAAACAAATGAAAAAATACGTGTTCAATGTTTTGTAATAATCCAATAATTGACAGACTAATTACTAATTAGTTTTTTTTTCTGTAACTATGCTTATTGTTTTACTATTACAGATTTTTTTTGTAAATTCTCACAGACTTAAATAGTACCAAATTATAGAACTTGAAAATAACATTTTATATTATTTTGTTACACATTTTTATTACAACATTCTTTATCATAATGCTGTGAACAATTTTTATATATTTTTCTAACAATAGTTCTAAGCAATTCTAAGCAAAACACAGGTCCCAAAATAAGCAATTTAAATTATAAAAACCTTACTTACTGGACTTGTAATATTAGCTGATTAAATGTGTATTATATAGTTATAAAAAAAACTTTGAAACTTCGGCACATCCTTGAGTCCAAAATACCCCAATGCCTAAAGACGAAAGTCTTTAACGAGTGCGTGTCGCCAGTGATGTCTTATGGAACTGAGACGTGGTCCTTCACTGTGGGCCTCATAACGAAGCTCAAAGTCACACAGCGAGCTATGGAGAGAGCTATGCTCGGAGTCTCTTTGCGCGACAGAATCTGTAATGAGGATATTCGCAAAAGAACGAAAGGGGCCGACATAGCTCAAAGAGTAAGCAATCTGAAGTGGCAATGGGCAGGCCACATCGCTCGCAGAACTGACAATCGATGGGGAAGAAAGGTTCTCGAGTGGCGACCACGAACCGGAAGACGCTGTGTTGGACGGCCTCCCACTAGATGGACAGATGACCTCATAAAGGTCGCTGGAAACCGCTGGTTGCAGATTGCGCAGGACCGTTCGTTGTGGAAATCTAGGCCTATGTTCAGCAGTGGACGTCTTGCGGCTGATGATGACGATGACGATGATAATTATAAATAGGTATGCATGTAACTGTGATACATAAAACACCCAAACACAAAAACGAAAATACATTTTTATATCACGAGTGTGTATTTTCTTATTCTTAAAAAAAAGGATCGCAATGGTGAATCTTTGAAATCTTTATTCTAGTTTAACATCAAGTAAGATAGCGGTCAAGTGTAAACCTATAACAGTTAAAAAGAAAAAAAAAACTTACTACCAACTCAGCCGCGAGTTCGAAGTGTTCTAACAAAAGATTTTGCATATACTACTTATAGAGTGGGAACAAACGCTTTACACCGAAACCACGGATCTGATCGCTCTTCCCTTGTCGTTCTTGTGGAGGTGCCATACTTTTGTCGCGGCCAAGTCGCGGCACATCACTCTGTTGCCATAGCAAGCATGCACGTCATCTGCTTACGATTGGTACAAATGAACCGTGCGGAAAACCCTGATCTATATACTTACGGTCTTATTCATAATAAATGCTTATAGAAGACTTAAAACACTCACTAGTTAAAACGCTCGATAAGCTTATGAAACCTTCTATAAATTTCCGTATTCATAAACGCTCTATAAATCTTCTATAACTAAAGCATTACTAATATAACGGTTTTACATAAAAATAAAACCGATATTATGTGCCGAGAACGGAAAACATACAGCATTATATGAAGAAGCAGTATGTATACTTATCTTAATAATCTGTGGTCGACGTCTATACCATAGACAATTAGCTTCATCTTGACGCCACCAGAGGGCGCCGCAAGCGCGCCACCAGCAAGGGCACCCGGCGCGGTGCGATCTTTGGGATTCATAGTCTTCACCAGAAAGCCCTTTCTAGAATGCTGTATGTTTTCCGTTCTCGGCACATAATATCGGTTTTATTTTTATGTAAAACCGTTATATTGATGTGCCTCAGGAAAACATACAGCATTATATGAAGACGTGTTTGTTATCTGCTGGTGTAAGTATGTCCAAAAAAGAACAACGCTATGATGACTGAAACATTTGAATACTTATTAAAATAAAGTGTTCAATAACATTTTGTAATTAGCTAAATTAACAAAGCTAATTTGTGTGTGATGTAAACTTTTAAGAACATGATTAACCATTTATGTTAATTTCGCAGTAAATTAACCTAACATGCTTAATGTGTTAAGATATTTCCATGTTTTGCTTAATAATGTCATCAATCGATTGGGTATTTGATCATCCAAAGGCTACTGCTATATCTGGTCTACATCTCCTAGTTGTACGTTCATGGCACTGTCTCACTGGACTGGACATATCCAATTTTTTAATAACAAGATGTTAAGCAACTGCTATAGATAAAATTTATTTGATTTGACTCGAAAGCTATTCTGTTTTTCTCAGATAGGAACTAGAAAAATGTGATAAGACACAAATTATTCTCATTTTCCATGTTCATACTGCTATATAGCAATAATACCTATGTATATTTCGGTCTATAATATTTAAAAAGGGGTTATTATTTAAAGAACTGTTCCAAACATATATGTTTTACATACTGTTTTTGGAGGAATTGGAAAACAACCAATCTACATAAAGTAACTCTCTAAGACTTCAGGTAGCTGTAGAATTCAGAAGATTATTGCTTTCATAAAATTTTAAAATGTACATAAATATGAAGTTCCATTTTAGTGTGTTGTCTGCAAATAGGCGACATAATATAAGTACATACTACGTGTACTAATTCTGTTTTAAGTGATAAGCTGTTATTTGAAACTAGACTTATCCGTGTTTTAGCTATGTCAGCAGTTCTTGAATTTTAATATCAAATTATAATTATTTTGATCAGACTTAAGATATATTATAACATATTTAACGCATATAAGTCCTCGCTCGACCATCGTTTCGTCCGGTGCCGAGTGACAGTAAGGGTTGGCAATGATTCACACTGACCTAGCGTTATTTTATAAACTATTTTTTCTGTGAGTTTCTCACTCAAATCTACCCTCATTTTCCCAAAAATCTAGGGTTTTATCAATACTCATGAAGATTTCAATGTGATGACACTCTACAGCGACATTTACCTAGAATCTTTCTAGGTCACGCGTTATCCACCAGGCCGCACCAGCCTGTTGGACCATGGCTTTGGCCGACTCCCAGTGATGGGAACGAGTCAGAAGGCTGGGCTGGTTTCGTATAAATATAATTTTTTTGTTGGCTAGTCGAGAGCCACCTACCTTGTACGTCCTTGTTGAACAGTTCGAATGTGCTAATAATAACCAGGAAAGAATACTGGAATTTGGGTTCATCAGAGGTTGTCGAAAGCATTTATAGGCTTTGTTGACGACATTTTGCAATTATTTGTTGCAAATGGATCTTTTGAATCCGTTTATTTATAAAATATGGTGGTTCTTAGTCGCTGTTTTAAATCTTATACTCAAGCTTAAAGTTAAGATACCGTTTACATAACGGTTCTGCTACAATTATTTCATGTTCCTGTTCACCGTATCTACTTTCAATTTGGTTTTGGTGTTATCTCGAAATGATAAAAATCTTAAATCTTTTTCCATTAATATTTAACCTTATTATTACTTATCAGATTTCATAAAATCGAAGAGCATACGGTTTCTCTCTTCAGAATAGAGACTATACGGCAAGCTGGGCACTCTTTCACAAACTAAATATTAATCAACATTATCGCTCATTGGAATTGAAAACACAATTGCGTAGGACGCGTGTTTTAAATTATCATGTGTTTTAGGAGTATAAACATCATCAGGGAATGTCAGAAGAATGCAAACGATTCGTGGTCATAGATTCCTTCGTTGTTGTGATAAAGTATTAGTCGTTAAGTAATTATTCGTAGTTAGTATTGCTCATGGTGCTTTGTGTATTGAAACATAATGAGAAGTGGCTCCGCGCCACCACACCATCGCAGTAGGTACTACATCCTTTTTGTTAAATCATGTAAGTACAAGTCATACTTGACGAAGCTGTTACTGGTTAAATCTGAGATGGCGGATATTAAAGTCTGCCGTATGGTACCAGAAACAGTAAAATTTAAGCCACCCTTCAATTCCAATTTAAGCAAATCAAATCTAACTTTTGCGTCAGATGTAGGTAGATTCATGTACTTTTCTATAAACGCTGTTATATGTAGATATATGTGCGCCATAGTTGACCTGCTCCTATTTTCTGTCAATAACCTTCCAGATACATAATGTGAATATACATAGATACCTGCTTTCTCGATCATAGTTTTGAGGCATTTCCAGTGTCTCGCGGCTTCCGCAACCTAGAGACGTAACTTGAACGCTGCACCAGAAGGAAGTCGTTCAGTAAAGACGGACACGACCCTTCGAACGCAAGGTCTCCGCGACCAAGCGTGTGTTAGTAGTAAGATATGGTGCGGGGACCAGGTCCAAAACAAGTATTGGTCAAATATATTGGACATGAGTATGTTCCAAGTGTCTCATGGCTTCCGCAGCCAAGAAACTTAACTTGGTACTGCACCAGAAGGAAGTCGTTCAGTAAAGACTGACACGACCCTTCGAACGCAAGGTCTCCGCGACCAAGCGTGTGTTAGTGGTAAGATATGGTGCTGGGACCTGGTCAAATGTGAGGTATCAATTGTTCCAAATGATGTCTCGCGGTTTCCGAAATCTAGAGGCTTATTTAAATTTTTATTGCACCAGAAAGAGGTCGTCTTGTAAGATTAGTGCGAAGTGCGACCCTTCGTACGCAAGGTTTCCGCGACCAAGCATGTTATGAAAAATGTGGTGCCAAGGAGAGATCAAAATTTAAATATGTATACGTATTAAAATAAAACATACCATAAAACATTTGATAATACAATAGAACATCTACTTGAATGATATATTTTTTATAAATATCTCTGAAATTGGCGACATTGATGCCTTGCTTCTCTTCCGCAGAGAAGGTTTGTTTTATAACATGGACTCCTCCCCTGAATCGATAGTTATCGATGTGACGAGTTGGATGTAGTTGTGAATTTTAAATCTATTGAAATGGGTTTATGTGAAATTTTATTCTCCCAAATAGTTATATTGGCGCCCAGAGCTCGCCATTGCATATGAAATACTTATTTTTTGTAGGTATGTAAGAATTTTAAAATGCAATACATTCACGATCGTATTGTATAAAAGATCCAAACTTAGAATCTCCTTACATAAATAAATGGTTATGCATGTATGTTTGCAAATTTGTCCACGTTGTAGCAGCTTACTTTATTCGATAGTGCAACTAAATTAAGTGATGGTGTAATTACAATAGTGCAACTGAACTAAGTTTCGTCAAATCTTAGTTAATAATGCGTATAATTATGATATATTCATTTCAACCCCATTGGCACGTCTATGTATTTGTATACGTCTGAACTAGTTCGGTGGACACCGAAGGGTATAAAATTTAATTTCGTTTATACCTGTTTTGATGTTTTAATTAATTTCATAGAATATTATTCAATGTTGATTCCGATTCTGAATAGCCATTTTCCTTCTTTTTTTGAAAAGTGGGATTAGATGTTGCCATAATTATATGTAATATTGAGATACTCTTAATAAGTTTAGCTTCCCAGATGTTACTAAGCAGTAACTTATTGGTTACACACCTTATCAAAGTGTATTAGTATTAGTAGGTAGTTGAGACAAGGTTCAAACAATAAATAATTTAAACAAGCCAGTTAAAACTGGGAGATGCGCCTGAAACCCTTAGTTTTTCTTTTAGCGGACACGCTGCCAAGCGGGTAGGTACATGCTGTAGATTTTCTTAGCAATTTAACGTTAGCTGGTCTAATAATTTACATAATAGTCTTCAAAACCTTTTTACGTGTGTCTACCCGCATGTCCAAAGAGTATCGGTCACATACTATGTTGGTACAAGTGTGTTCCAGCTATCACACGGTTTCCGCAACCTAGAAACGTAATTTGAACTGCACCAGAAGGAAGTCGTTCAGTAAAGACTGACACGACCCTTCGAACGCAAGGTCTCCGCGACCAGGCGTAGATGATCGAAATGTTTTCGATATATTGGTCAAAACCATACATTAGAGATTAGGCAAAACTCGCACTAGTGAGCCAGCTGCTCACTTTTGATAAAATGCATATAAATGAATGAAGACTGACCTGCATGTATAAGACCTTGATTCTGGAATCGGTCGATCTCACCTTTACCACGCAGAGGATTTACCATTTTTCTTCGATGGATGAATTATCCGCTTCACTCACGGGTACTTCGAAAATCTCAATCCGTTGAGATTTCAATAAAATTTCGTGTAATATATAAACACATTTAAAATATTTTTCGATAGTTATTAATTGTTAATTAGTGATAATTGAATATTTTTTTCTATAATTTCGACCACTCGTGGCGAAAGTATACAACGCTATGAATCCCAAAGATCGCACCGCGCCGGGTGCCCTTGCTGGTGGCGCGCTTGCGGCGCCCTCTGGTGGCGTCAAGATGAAGCTAATTGTCTATGGTATAGACGTCGACCACAGATTATTAAGATAAGTATACATACTGCTTCTTCATATAATGCTGTATGTTTTCCTGAGGCACATCAATATCAGTTTTAGGATCAAAATGTTGCAATTATAATGAAATCGATGTGAAATCGATCGACTAGAAAAACTGATAGAATCATCCACAGATAAAACGACTTTGATGGTGGAACTATAGACAATGTTACAGAATTAAAAAAATGACATACACTGTGAAATTATGAAGCGGGGAAACTTAAAGTTATATTACTAAAACGTAATGGTGTTCGTTCGTTCTCTCGTTAATTTCTTGTATTTTATAAGAGAAATTGCTATAGAAATATATTAGAAATAATTCTAATTTAAAATAAATACTCCCAACGCTCAAACGCTGGAAATTGGCGAAATTACGGTGACATTACCGAATGGAAACCAAAAAATAAGTTGAAGCTGAATATGTCTCAACGCTATTTTGACACTAATCAGCTGTTAAGAGTCGGCCATATTTGCCTTAAAACACCGCTAAAGTAGGGTTCTCGGCTCTATAACTTTATAGAAGGCTTAAGCACGTTTTAGCGCTAAAATGCTGTTATGAATACCTTTTTCCTAAGACGTACTATAGCACGACTTTAGACATGCTATAACTTTTTATGAATAAGACCGTTATTCTTTATCTAAGGTTCTAACTTTCTATAACTCTTTATTCCACCAATCCTATAACGGGAAGTATTTCATTCATTCTCAACTTCCGTCAATGAACAATTAATTGTAGCTCAGTACAATGGATCCAATTAACATCGCCGTGAAAGGAAATATTTAATGCACGAATGTAACCGCGAATATCTGTTTGTTGTGTGGAGGAGGAGAGACGGTGGTTGTGTAAATTTAATACCTACTAAAAATAATACTATCAGCGCCTCGCGGTTTTACTCACATAATTTCCGTTCCCGTTACTCCATCGGGATAAAAAGTAGCCTATATGTTCTTCCAGACTATAATATAACAGTGTTCCAAATTTCAAACCGATCCGTTTATTGGCACGCTATGACGTGTTTAGCAACAAACATCCAAACATATAATATAGATAAAAATCAATGCCACTTTTCGTTATAAGTAAACTCCTCCTAAACGGCAGCCCTAGCTCTAACGCACACATTCACGCGTGTGTACGAACGACATCTGCGTAGTTGTGTGAAGAGTAGGTAGCTCCACAGCGGCGTTGGTATGGAATTTTAGTGGAGTGTCCGGGGTGTGCCGTGGTATTCATATAACCATATAGAGGTGCATATCACCTTTGTCATTTAAAGACCACATACATATCCAACGGTGAAAAAATGGTTACATCGTTGCAGTAGTTCCTGAGATTATTGTGTTCAAACAAAATATACTCTTCAGCTTTGGATGGACTGTTGGATATGTACGTGGTCCAATGTGCTATAGACTACGTTTGTATAGTATATTATGTAAAGTGGGCGAAGCCGGGGGTGGATCGCTAGTTAGAAAAATCCTAGATTAGGTTAGATTAGATTTATTTATTGAACTTATAACATATAGTTACAACGTCAACTTGACAAAGTGGTCACTGTTTTGTTTATCTTGAAATTAATATTCCTAAAAAGTGGTAAAAAGTGTTATAATTTGTGAACAAATTGCATCAAATTGCGGGGATTATAACTGGTCACCGAGGACGGCATTGGAGAAGTTATAATTCGCAAGTGATTAGCTGTAACAACTGTGATTTATAAGGAACTTTTCGATCGGTTTGAATATTAACATAGTACTACCCTCAAAGCCAAATATTACAACTGGAACTACACTACAATAGCATTACATTTGCTTAGATACGCGGTTGACATTTTCGACAGTGACTGTAGATTCCGAATTGGTTCATTGGTGTTGCAGAGCAACTTGCATACCTAAGACCCCTGGTTCGAAACCCGAGAGAAGCATTTTAATTTTGCATGAGATTATTTTCATTTCAAAAGTTAGAGAGTTAGATTCGAACATGAACTGCTGCTACGCTTGTAAAAAAATCTGTGAATTCTAATCGCAGTATGCGGTGCAGTCAATGTCGTACCTATTACCACACTGAATGCATAAACTTGAAAAATGAACAGTATAATGCGCTTATTGCGGAATACCGCGCCAACTGGATCTGCCCAAATCCGACTTGTAGTAATGTTACTAAGCGTATTAGAAATGATAGCACGCCTGTTCGTCAGTCCCAAGTACCTAGTGTGGATGAATCGATGAACATGTCATATGACCTCACGGACCAGTCCGCACTGCAACAGTCGATGATGATTTCGTGTAATCCTGCTCTTGGTCACGACAACACTGTTACTATGGATAAGATAAGCACCCTACTAGATCAGAAATTAAATAGTACCTTGTCTACATTTATGAACGATTTTCGTCAGGCGCTCACGGAAGACGTAAAAGTACTAGTTCGTAAAGAGATGCAGTCTACTGTACAACAGATAAAAGATGATTTCACATCCACGACTAACTTTATCTGTGACGAGCAATCTGATTTGAAGCAAAGTATTAAAGAAAAGAGATCATCATTAAAAATTTGGAAAAGGAAGTGCTACTTTTAGGGTCTGAACAATCGAAACTTAAGGAACGCTTAACCGCTATGGAACGAATGACTCGTAGTCAAAATATTGAAATTCAGGCTGTACCCGAGAGTAAAAATGAAAACCCGATTGGAATTTTTAGTAGTCTCTGTAAAACCTTAAATGTTGACATCAGCCGCGATCAAATATATTCTTGTCGCAGAGTCGCCAAAGTGAACCCCGCTTCTACACGACCGAGAAACTTACTGGTGACGCTTGTCAACCCTCTCCTCAGGGACAACATATTATCGGCTTGCTATCGTTTTAACAAGACTCACAGAGACGACACTCTAAATACATCACACCTCGGCTTCACATGTGAAAAACAAAGAATTTACGTTGTGGAACACCTCTCGCCTGAATGCAAGGCGCTGCATGCCGCAGCGAGAAAGACTGCTAAAGACAGGGGATACAAGTACGTGTGGGTGAAGTACGGCCGTGTTTACCTACGTAAAGACGATGGCTCCACTTGTATTTTAGTAAAAAATTTAGATAAACTGGATAGTCTAAATTAATGTTTAGATAATTTTATTTAATAATCATACTTTGTTTTTTAATACTTTCATTATGTTAATTTACTATCAAAATGTGAACCGAATCAGATCTAAAACTAACAAAGTTCTTCTCAATGTCTTAAACAGTAATTATGATATAATATGTTTAACAGAAACCAATTTTAATGATTGTATATTTGATTCCGAGGTATTTGACGAGCGATATATAGTAGTTAGACGGGATAGACACACGACTAAATTGCACGAAGCTGAAGGAGGCGGCGTTTTAATTGCTATAAATAAGAACTTGGGCGTCATCCGTCAAACATCATGGGAGTCCACGTTTGAGGATATCTGGGTCAGTATTTTATCCTCGGACAAGTATGTAAAAACACTAAATATTTGTTTGTGTTACTTGCCTTCGTATCTGTCATCCGGTGACTTGGATAATTTCTATGCTAAATGTCAGAATATTGTACAGACTCATGAAAATCAGGAATTTCTTTGTATTGGCGATTTTAACACTCACATTGATTGGATTAAGTCGGACGATGCTTATGCAATGATATCAAACAGTCATCAGGGTGTTAGAGCTGATCTTCTTTTGGAAAACATTTCCCCTATGTAAATTTAGCCAGTATAACAACATACCAAATAGATACGGTAGATTTTTAGATCTCGTACTATCGACTTTATCAAATGTGAGAGTAAGAAGTGCTGATCCTTAAAGAGGACCGACATCATCCTCCTCTGGTTGCTCAGCTCGATTTAGTAAAGGATTTTTCAAAATCATTTAAACATAATACCGTAAAGCGCCTAAATTTCAGGAAGGGTGACTTCACTAATATCAATAGAGATCTAGAGTTGGTCAATTGGCATGAAATACTTAATTATCCTAAAATTGATGTTCAAGTTGACAATTTCTACAAAGAATTTAATAAAATATTGAAAAATCATACTCCCTATGTAAAAACTAATCTTAACAAGTATCCAACATGGTTTTCACCTTCATTGATCCGCTCTTTGAAAGACAAATTGAAATTTCACCGTCTCTTTCGTAAATTTAAAAATCCTCGGGACTACGATACTTATTCTATGTTACGGCTTAGATGCAAAAAACTCATGGATCGTGACTACGCATCTTACATCGATTCTGTCGAAACATCGTTGAGTGAAAATAGCATGAAACATTTTTGGACTTACGTTAATAGCAAAAAAAGGGTCCCCATCTATTCCTCAAACTGTAAAACATGGCAATATTGTATCTTCGGACGAACGTGAGGTGTGTGAGCTGTTTTCTGATTATTTCAGCTCAGTTTTTGAACCTCCCGAAGCGTCATCTAGCTCTTTTCAATGTACTGATAATAACACAAATGTTCTAACTGACTTAGCTATTACACAGAAGGACATTCTTCATAAAATATCTGAGCTGGACGCCAGCAAAGGTCCTGGACCGGACGGTATTCCACCACTTGTTGTCAAAAATTGTTCGAGGGAGCTAGTTTTGCCTCTTTACATTTTATTTAACTCATCTCTACAATCTGGCATTTTCCCATCTAAATGGAAAACAGCTCACATAGTTCCCATTTTAAAATCAGATGATAAGTCCTATTGCACAAATTATAGACCTATCAGTATATTGTCTTGTCTGGGGAAACTGTTCGAATCATTAGTTTATGATACTCTATATCACCACATTTACCCACTAATATCGCCTAAGCAACATGGTTTTGTTCGTAATCGTTCAACCACGTCAAATTTACTCGAATATAAAAACTTTATATGCCATGGCTTTGCCGAAAATGCCCAAGTAGATTGTATTTACACAGATTTTCAAAAGGCTTTCGATAAAGTCGATCACAAAATCTTAATGGCAAAATTAGCGGCGCACTTTGGCATTCACGGCAACTTGCTTCGTTGGGTCGAGTCATATCTTACAAGGCGCAATCAATTAGTAGTGATTAAAGGTTTTTTGTCCACACCTGCTCGCGTAACCTCGGGAGTACCTCAGGGATCGCACCTCGGACCACTGCTATTCATAGCCTTTATCAATGACCTTGTTGGAGCACTCAGAAGTCCCTGCCTCTTGTACGCTGACGACCTCAAACTTTTTACAAAGGTTCACTGTGTCAGGGACTGTGAGGCTCTTCAATCGGATATTGATACCCTGGCTAAGTGGTGTCGAGACAATAATATGTTTTTAAATGTAAAAAAGTGTTTTGTAATATCATTTACTACTAAAATTAAAAAAAATAACTTTGAATACAAATTGGATAGTAATTGTTTAGAGAGGAAAATGGTAATCAAGGACCTGGGAGTTATGCTTGATGACAAATTTACATTTAGAGAGCACTACGACTACGTTACAAGTAGGTGCAACAAACTTCTGGCATTCATATCTCGCATCACCAAAGATTTCAAAAACCCTCACAGTTTTCTTGCTCTTTATTCGTCGTTGATACGCAGCATACTAGAGTACAACTCCGTTATTTGGTCTCCTTTCTACCAAATACACTCGAAACGCATAGAACGCGTACAAAGCAAGTGCCTAACCATTTTGAGTCACAGACTAGGCCTGAATCGGAAACTCAAAACTTACAAAGATAGATTGACTAAATTTAAATTACAAACTCAGACTTGGTTTATTTGTATAAAATTATCCATTCAAAAATAGACTCACCTTCTCTTCTGTCAAGCATAAACCTAAATACTAAGCCGAGACTACGCAACGGGTTTGCAAACACGTTTACATTAGGTGTATACAAAATAATACATCCTACTACAACCCAGTTGTTAGAATGTGTCGCCAATACAATGAAATATCAGACAAGCATCACAATTCTATTGATATATTCTGTCAAAAACTGTATAAATTCAAAAATGATGTCAAAAATATTGTGTTCACAAATTACGTAAACTCAAATCAAACTTAATAACTTGAATTTAGATTTATTATATGGTTATATTGTCACTTATATTGATTTAACTTAATTTTAATTAGTATCTTTCCTGATGTCATTTAATTACTCATGTGGTGTATACATAGTTAGGTGCATAGTTTAGGTCAAAACTGTAAATTGTTATATATTATTTAAGTTTGTTGTTAACTGTGTACTGTTTTGTATACCTAAATAAATAAATAAATAAATAAATAAATAAAAGATTGATCGTCCCCGAAATCCTCTGTATACATAATTTCATGAAAATTGTTCGAGCCGTTTCCCAGATTCAGATTTTATATATATACCTAAATACCTACAAGAATTGCTCGTCTAAAGGTATAAGATTTGTTAGATCATATTTTCAAGGTGTTACCATATAAATTTCAATATGTTTTTATATAAAAAAAAATCGGTGTAGCGGTTTAATAAAAAAAATTGGTTGCCTGTAAAGTCGGTATACGGGCGAAAGTTTTACGTGACAACGACTTTGAGTGGTAAAATAATTTTACGGAAGGGACGCGTGCCTTTCACTTTTTATGTCTGTCTCTCTCGCTCTTAGGCGGGCTAACCAAGCCCGAGTGGAAGGGACGCGTGCCTCTCACTCGCTCTCGTTGTGAGCGCATAACGTGAGCGGAGCGTAACGCAGTTTCTTGAAGTGTCACCCGGCAAACCAATTTATAAGACGTTGTCACGTCAAAATAACATAAACAAGAAAATAAAATTTACTTTCATTACAGGTACTCGATAGACTTGATGATGGCTTCTTATGAGATTTGGTCGCGTTAACCGACGTCAAAAAAGGAGGCGAATGTCATGTCAATGCTCAAGTCAGTTTTTTTATTTTGTATGTATGTCACGCAGTACGAGTATTATCGACTTCGCAATTGTGAATCAATATCGATGGTATTTTTTTTTATTCGTTTGATCATAGTTTAAAGGCTGATTATGCGCGAGCGACACGAAGCTAGTTTTCCAAGCTAGGATAGCAGGCTAGTGCTAGTAAACTAGCTTTTAGCTTCGTGTAGACAAAACTCGCGTTACGTAGCGTTGACTACACAAAGCTAGTATGCTAGTTTGCTATCCTAGCATGGTAAACTAGCCTCGTATCGCTCGGGCACAAGTGATGGCTTCTTATGAAATTTGATCGACTGTATCAATTTAACTTTAAATTGAAGTTGATTTTTTTTCTTGTGGACAATAAATGATTGTTGTAAACGCTGTCTCTGGGTCTAGTTTTTAATCACAGTTCCGTTGTAAGCTCAATTGCGGCGTCGGTGGCTTGTTTGTAAGTTGGTGTTGTAATTACAGTGTAATTTAATGAAACGTTGTAAAATAATGAATTTTGAATCCACCGTTTCGAGTGCATTCGTCAATTTCACAACAAGTTGGCAAGCATTAGTTGTATAAACATGTCATAAAGTTTGTAGACGTGTCTACCTGCTGTATTACATAATTAAGTACAGGTATACTACCCTGGGCAAGCGTGTGTTGGCAGTTTTATCGAAATATGGTAGTTTTTTTTTTAATTAAGAGTGGCGAGACGAGCAGAACATGTGCCTGATGGTAAACAACATGCCTGACACATAACACCACAGTGACACGCAGCTATTGGAACATGAAGAGTCCAAATCATTACCTAGCACTGCACTGCGCTCGTCGCCCAGAGATCTAAGATCTTATATCTCTAAGCCTTGTAATTTCTCTGGAAACATTGCCCTTCAAACCGGAACACAGTAATATTTACACTGATGTTTTCACATTACTGCTTGGCGGTAGAATATCTGGCAAAGGTATAGTACTTCCCCAGGCGGACTCTGCCAAGAGTCCTACCACTACACAAGTTGTAGGGACCTTTTTTCAGAGTCCGACTGGGGAAGTACCACAGTTTGCCAGTTATTCTACCGTCAAGCAGTAATGTGAAAACATCAGTGTGTGTGTGTGAAGTTACAGGGCATAGAGATGGATCATCTCATCTCTCATTTCGTCATCCAGAGATATAAGCAAATGTATCTGCTTGCTCTGTTATTTTTAAGAAACTTTACCCTTCAAATAAAAAAGAGGTATTTGCGCGTTAATACTTAGCGGTAGAATAACGGGCAAAAAGTTTGTCATTTCCCTAAGCAGACACTGAGACGAGACCACTACTTAAGATTCAAACTTGCGAAAACATAGATTTTTTTATACTGTTATAGGCTTACACTTGACCGCCATCATTGACCGACATTATACGAAATCAAGTAACTAATTTTAGACATTGTTATTATACACCTTTATTATAGAGATTATAGGTCATAGATATAAAATATATTACATATCTGGCCGACAAACGCGGGGCAATGCTAGACAGGTAATAATTTGGTCACGTGCTCTTACAATTAGGCATGTTGCCATCTCCCTATCGTCACGTTACTTAATACTTTTAGTAGGAGATCCCGCTATACAACGACCTTCACCGAGCTGTTTATTGAATGAAAAGTGTTTTATACGTAATTTTATATATAGACAAATATATAGCAAATGGGTTGCCTACAAAAAATTTCAGTTCAGAATATGATTAATTAACATGTAAATAATATTTTTATAAATATTTCAGTAGAATTGATTAAATTTTAGAAAAAACTGTATTACATAACTTATTACTTTGCCTTTATTACTCAATGCTTACGAAATTCAACCCCTAAGGGTGTAAAAACCGGGATGGAAGTTTGTATGAAACATTTTATTCCTTAAGCGTATTCGCATACAATTTCGCATGAATTGAGCATGATCAAAATAATGAATTATGTATTACAGTATTTTTCAAAAATCAACCTCCAAAGGGGTGAAATAAGGGATGAAAGTTTGTTTGAAACTTTTTATTATTTGAAAATATTTGCATGAGATTTCGTAAGCACTGAGTAAAGCCAAAATAATAAGTTATGTTATATAGTTTTTTTAAAAATTCAATCAATTTAAATGAAATATTAAAAAAAAAAAATTGGTAATTAATCATATTCTGGACTGAAATTTTTTTAGGCAACCCATTTGCAATATATTTGTTGACATATTAAATTACATATAAAATACTTTTCATCCAATAAACAGCTCGGTGAAGGTCGTTGTATAGCTGGATCTTAAACTATTTTAAAAAACTTATCTCTATTTTAAACGTTCCCCTCCCTATCCCAGCTACTCCCGCTAAATAATTCCGAGCACATTGTAGGCCCTACATAAATTAGCGGTAGTCAGCCCTGTGAGCATAATTCCCTTTAATTAATCAGTAGTAGGACGCGAAATAAGGAGCTTTGTTTTTTGTTGACCACAAGATGAGATAGGTACTATACTTTTACCAGTTATTCTACACACCTAAGCAGTAGTATGCAAACATCCCTGTGTTCCGGTTTGGCGTGTAATGTTTTCACTTTTCAAAAAGTACTGTGCAAAGAGGTACATTATCGTTTATCTTTGCTACATCTGCTTCGGCTTGTCTGCTTTCAATCGCGTTACAAAATTGGCCGATAACCGGGATAACATCACAAATTAAAGCGAAGCAGAAAGCAGGAGAGTATTGCTGCGTTTTCAACAAAGATGTCTGAGGGGAAATGTGTGTGTGTAGCGGAGCTGTGAATAATGTGGCTGCATGGATTTTTTTTAAAATAAAGATTGACGAGACGAGCAGGACATATGCCTGATGGTAAGCCACATGCCTGCCACATAACAGCACAGTGATACGCAGCTATTGGAACATGAAGAGTCCAAATCATTACCTAGCACTGCGCTGCGCTCGTCACCCAGATATCTATGATGATTTACCTCTAAGCCCTGTAATTTCTCTGGAAACATTGCCCTTCAAACCGGAACACAGTAATGATTTCACATTACTGCTTGGCGGTAGAATAACTGGCAAATGTGTGGGACTTCCCCAGGCGGATTCTGCTAGGAGTCCTACCACTACAAAAACACAGTATGTTGCAAGCCTCGCAACTCATTCTTCGCACACATCCCTCGCTTGTTTTGTATACGCAAAAATCGAGCTCCGCTGAGTCGTTTGCCCCAGAGCTTTGCTGACAGAGGCGAGGTAAATGAAGCAATAGTATTGGTTCTTTACAAACACATCCCTCGCTACACATCCTCGCACATCTCAAGCGGAAAAGCAGCTTAATAGGTCTTCTTCTTCTTGTCGTGTCAGAGATTAAATTGTGGGCTGGCTATATCTAAAACTTTTTTTTAATAATTAAATATTTTTTTTCAGTTTTGTCTTTTGTTTTTAAATATTTTTTGCACATTTTTTTTTTAGCTAAACAGTTTCTGACCAATGACGGGCTACAGAAACTGCAACGGGTTTGCTTCTTCGCACAGGTCGCTCAGTGTACAGTTATTGGGGCACAGTGGATATATCAGAAGGTGATCCATAGTCTGAGAGATTACACTACAGTCACACTGCTCAACTGGAGGATCTGCCAGGCCCCATTTATACATATTATGTCTGCAACGGCCTACTTGAGTTTGAAGTCTATTTAAAGACTTTCAGATAGGCCTAGTAGGTAGACCTGCGCGTCGCAGCTAGTTCATCGTAACCGAGTAACCTTTTTTTTTTTTTTTTTTTAACTTTTATAGGTTTACACTTGACCGCCATCTCGCCTGATGTTAAACGATGATGCGGTCTACGATGAAGCGTGTTTACCTAGAAGAAACCGATTCACTCTCGATTTGAAGACACAAAGATTGTAACTATCGGGAAAAACCCTCTCAGGCAACGTATTCCACAGCCTAGACGTTCTTATCACAAAAGTAGAGTCAAATCTCTTTGTTCGAGTCTTTGGAACATCAACCGTGAAACGATGTCGCTTTTTCGAGCTACGAGCATTCCGATAGAAAAAAGGGCAAGGTGGTATTAGATCGTACAAATCAGTCGCACACTCTCCGAAGTGTATCCGATAAAAAACCGATAAGCTAGCAATTTTCCGGCGATGTTCGAGACTTTACAGTCTCTTTCGCACGAGAATGTCATTGCCTATGAGCCTTTTGGCACGTCTCTCGATCGATTCCAGAGCTTCCAGCTGATACTTAGCCGATCCATCCCAAAGGTGCGAGCAGTACTCCATACAGGAGCGAATCTGTGCTTGGTATAACGTGAGCAACTGTTCAGAAACCGCATGCGATTTCCCCGCGGCGCTGCTCTAACAAGCTGCAAATATTTGTTTTTGTTCCCACTTTGTTTGCGATATCGGTATTTGTACACCGGCTTCCTTCCTTCGTTTTTACACTCGTGCGAAGCATATTTTTATGTTTTCGATATAATTTATAATTGAAATTATTTTGATGTTACTCGAAATAAAATAAATTTATACTAAAATTACGGCTGGTCTAATAAGACCACTGTGGTTGTAACGCTGCCGAAACGTCGAGGCAATAAAAAATAAAATGAATTAAATCGTGATGTCCTGTACATTATAAACATTATGTGAACAAATCGGGAAAGTTTAAAAACAATATTGGTCTAATAAGTTACAGTAATTATCTATGTCCAATGAGGGTCTAAAGATAATTAGAGATAAAGATAGTAATATCTCTCTCAAGCCCACTACCAGTCGGAATCGTGTACAGCACGATGTATGCTACTAATATGCAAAAGGTTCGATGTTTGGATGTTTGTAGCCCAATTACGACGGAACGTCGATTGGGTTCAAATTTTAAACACAGTCAGATTACAGGTTCTCTGGATGCTCCTTCCTTTGGATTCTGGACGATTCCTTTTATCTACAGAAAATGATGTGCAGCAGCTACGCAGGTAAAACCGCGAGCATTGTTAGTAGTTTATTTGTACTTCCTAGTAATATTATAAAAGTCAATGTTAGGACATGGACGTACAAAAAAGATGGACATAGTCTCGCTAAAACAAAAACTGTGTCACTAGAGTCGGCCACATGTGTACGTGTGCGTTGTCAGGTTGTCACTGATAGGCTGACACGCACACATACACGCGTAGCGTAAGTAGCGCGTGTAATGACCCACTGATGTGTGCGTGTCAGCCTGTGTGTGACAGCGCACATGTGCATATTATGTGGCCGACTCGATGGTCACAGTTTTTGTTTTAGCGAGACTACGTCCAACTTTTTTATACGTCCATGTGTTTGGATATTTGGAGGTTTCGGATGTTTGTTGCTCAATTACGTCGTAGCGTATGAACGGATCTGATTGATTTTTGGAACATAGTTAGATTATTTTCTGGAAGAACACATAGGAACACATAACATTTTATCCCGGTAAAATATCAGGAAAGGGAAACACAGGTGAAAGCGCGGGATACTGCTAACTATTCTATTAATAACGCTACAAATACAAATACAAAATTTAATGTATTCACTAATAATAGTTTAAAACTAAAACATATGCTTTTAGCACGCACTAAAAATCAAAAACATTTAATACCCATATCATGGGGGTGCATTTCAAATAGACAATCCGCCATCTTGGATATCCGCCATATTAGATTTTAGTCACGTGACTACGTGACATGAATCCCTGACAGCAAACCCTTTCATTTGATACCCATATCATAGGGGTGGATTCCAAACAGTCTTTCCGCCATCTTGGGGAGGCCGCCATATTGGATTTGTAATGACTTTTCTAAGCTAGTTATATACTTATCAAAACTCAGAGCGTGAGCAAAATTTCATTCTAATCGATGACCAGGACGGTATTGAGTCAAATTAAAATTCGAAGATTTTCTTACATACAGTAGTTATAAGTGAAGCTAACAAAAGCGTGTTAAAACCCAATTCAATTAATCTCCCCTAACTCTCACACTATGGCATACGGCTGAAATGCCACCCGTATGGGAAACAGCACGGCGTGAGCTCGTAAATGGAATTCCTCCCACCCTTGTGCTATGTATTATTTTCTGATAAGCGTGTATTAATATGGTAATGTTCGCGAGAATTTGACGCATGGGGTGTTTCGGGGCGTACTTATAGCCTCATATTCATCATATTACAGTATACTACGATTAGTAGTGCACTATGATTTTACCTGCATAGAGTTTCCGTTCGAACATTGCCGTTCCAAAAATCTGTAATTTTTGGATGAGACAAAAACAAAATTAAACATTTTGATTTACCCCCGACTACCTCGGATTTGTAATCTGTACAACATTCTACTAGTCAAGCCCTCTCACTTGATACCCATAGTGAAGAGGTTGTGAAAAAAGAAATGTATTTCGCCATTTTGTGGTAACGGCCATCTTGGATTTGAAATTTGTCATATTGAATATTATGGAATATAAATTCCATTAGTCATACCTTTAATTTTTTTTTTCAAATTTTGGTGGATTTGGAAATGGGGTGTTGGCGGCGGCGTTAGTTCCCCTTTTCGGCCATTAGCCAAAACACCCTGGTAGCACTATATATATCTGTGGGTGACGAGCACAGTGCAGTGATAGGCATAGATTGTAGAACTCAAGAACAGCCGTCCCAAACTTCAGGGCGCACGGAGTCATGTTATCATAGGGAAGAGTGAGCTCACTCTTTCCATTATAGTCAGTTGTAGCAAACGGGAGACGCCGGTCGATTGTAGCTATCACTGATTTTGATCATTTTGAACATAAATATAAAAGATTATGACTTCCTGTGTGTTCAAAAATTGTTAAAATAATTCTAGAATCTCTAATAAATCTAATAGAATTACATTTCATGTGTTAGTACTGCATTTAAAATTATTTTAATTTTTTTTTATACATACCCCTTTAACATTTTAAAATGGCTAGCATCAGGGTGAAAGAGATGTAATAATACCAATTATAACCAGCGAGAGCGAAATAGACGTCTTAGTTAGAGACAGATATTTATGTCTTAGATAGATACAGATGTCACAGACGCAGTTTGTTACTTGTTACCAATGTCAAGATGTTCAGGGCTGATCTTGATAGGTAAATATTGAGACTTTTCATATATTCCAATAGTAGCGTACCGCCGTGTTGTTATAGGCAGGCATGTTGCTTACCATCAGGCACATGTTTTACTCGTCTCTAAATTATGGAACTACAAAAAATGAACCCAGTGTTTGGTTGGCGTTCCAAAAACTTGAATAAGTTATTTTTAGTTCACTTTCACTAAACGTAGCTACAAGCAATGGAATATGCTTCCCGAATTGATCTTTTTCTATGGCATCAATCTGGGCCTTTTAAAATCGTTAAAGGGTTTATTCTAACGTTTAAACACTCTTGTTCTTACATTGCCTCAACGTTTTACGTTAGACAAGATGACACTCAAACTAGATCTATTTTTTTTAAACAGTCTACACAAAACAACTATTACTACTTATTACTTACTTAAGGTACTTATTACTTGTTTAAGGCACAAAGTAAGCGATTATAACATTATATTGTAAAACGCTCTTTATTCAAATTAAAAGCATTTCTGAACACAAAAACATACTTTTTTTATGAGTAATAGCTTCCTTGTTCACCATAAACGTAAAATAAAGCACAATGAACTTAAATTACATTTCGTTTAAGTCTATTTTTATGCAACACGAGTGCACTTCGAGTAATATTATGTAGTCAACCCTGAAAGCTTACTGCGTTATTACACAAACTTATGGAGTAGCTGTAAATCCTACAATTTTTATAATATATTTTTAGGGATTCTATTAACATATATCTACATATTTTGTGGGTTTTAGGTGTATAGTCAAATTAAAACTTAGCATTCTGTTTCTCAGTGATTGATACTAGTCGAGATATATGTACCTATAATCATTATTAATTAGTACTATTCTGTAAAAATCCATGCTGCATAATTGGGTAATAAATTACTGTTAAAATACTCGTAAGCATGCGAATATCAGTAATATCATATCTAGTATAAAATGAAAGTAGATATCAAATCTTAAAAAATGTTATATTTGGTAAATTTTTCGGATGGTAACTAAAATTATCATCAAGGCGTTGCTTACTCGTAAAATAATTCCATTGTCAGATATTTTCGCACCGTTTTTTTTGTTGACTAGTTTATTTGTTTCAATATCTATATCGTTATCACGATTAAATGGGCAACATTTACATCAATACACTGGACAAAACAAACCACTTGCAAATGTTGGAAAATGATTGAAAATGTAAATGATACACGGTCAACTGATGCACTACAAGTAGTTACGGATAGTTGACGCCGCCATATTAGCTTTGATTGGTATGCTGAGCGTATTTCACTTACTCTCAGGCTTATTCCGCAGCCAGATGTAATACGATGAGAGATCATTGAACGTTACAAATTTGAGGCATGAGAAAAAATATCCAAATCAAATCAAATCAAATTTATTTCAACTAAAATAAGAAATAAGTATAAGAAGTACAGAGATATCTTATCTATTAGTTTAATACAAAATGCCCATAATTTCAAAAACACCCACACTAAGCTAGGCTTGTCCTGTCGGTAGTTTTAATTTTAGTTTCACATTAGAGGTTCGTACTGACATATTCTCAATAAAACATTTTAATTTTCAGTAATTTGCAATTACGTATGTATATAATTTGGAATTAGTAACAGAAAAACTATTTTTAACCAAAAAATTAAACCGACTTCAACACCACAAATAGGCACTCAAAAGCGAAAAATAATTTAATATAGGTAATTAATATAACCGCTACTCACTCATCTATATGAAGTCGGTGCCAGCCAACTCTAATAAGTATAGATAGATATACCTATGCCTACTTACTACCTCGTACATAGTATCTATCTACTAGCTTTTTAACTAGACTGGCACCGAATTTATATGGATGAGTGAGTAGCGGTTATATTAATTACCTATATTAAATTATTTTTCACTTTTGAGTGCCTATTTGTGGTGTTGAAGTCGGTTTAATTTTTTGTTAAAAATAGTTTATTTTACCCTTTTTAGTGCTAAACAAGTTTTCATTAATGCATTTACACGATTTCGTATTGACAGGGTCGAATTTCATAACTTTGTGAAATCTACAAATATGTCACCCAGACGAATTAATCTTAAAATGAAAAAACCGCATCGCAACCGGCCCATCCGTTTGAGCTCTACGGTCACTACGGTGCCACTACCAGACAGATATTTTTTTTGTCGGGGGTTAAAAAGTATAGCCTTGCTTTCGATTATATTGTCCAAACGAGGTGGAGGTGTTCAATATGCACCTCGAGATATAGATGATTCTAACTCGAAGGTCGATAGCGCGTGTTATTTTACTAGTAGCGCCATCTAGTTTGCTAGGGCTGTACTAATGGTTGGTAATCAATAAAGATGTTTGTAGTTTGTTGTATGCCAGCCCTCCTTAAATATTTATTTTGTTTTATTCTTAGTATTTGTTGTTACAGCGGCAATAGAAATATATAATCTGTGAAAATTTCCACTGTCTACCTATTACCGTAACGGTGATACCTACAGACGGATGACACAATCACTATGTCGTCAAGGTAAATTTTAGTTGTTTTTGATCATATTTCGAAAACTACTACACCGATTTCGATAAAATTTATATGGGACCACCTTTGAACTATGATCTACCAAACAAAACAAGAACCATCGAAATTGATTGACAATTGGCGGCGCTATCGAGTAACATACATACAAAAAAAAAAAAAAAACATAACCGAATAGAGAACCTCCTCCTTTTTGGAAGTCGGTTAAAAAAGTAACAGAACGTACAATGTAATATTGGCTGCCTAGTTTGGTACTCGTAGGAATCTACCTAATCTAACTATGCTGCCGAACATTGCTACTATATATATTATGTTGTAACCATTGTATCTGTTAAAACTACCTTTTAATAAAATCTCATTTTACAAAAATATATTCATTATTTAAAAAACAATCTATTCCACAGTTTTAGCTGTCGTCATCTCGGCCCCGTCGGTTGCAGCTTGCAGGGCGGACATTTAATTTTCATGCGCCCATTCAGCGCGCAATGACTCGCAACCGCGTCACCGCCGCGCGAAACAACGGCGGTCACTCGAGACGACGCCACGGGCTTGAGGCTGGCGGCTTAGAGGGGAGTTTAGCTTGCCTTTATAACTGAGCATATTAGACGTTGCGAAACGATAATGAACTGAAAGTATATAGTAAACTAGCCTTTATGAGAATGACACGAGAGAGATTTCATATTTATAATAGTTTTTACAGAATTTGGAAAATGCTATGTATGGCAACAACAGCGATCACTCAAGACCACGGGCTTGAGGCTTGCGGCTTAGAGGTGAGTTTAGCTTGGCCTTGTAACTGAACATATTAGAAGTCGGGAAACGACAATTAACTAAAAGTTTATTTTATAGTAAATTAGCCTTTATGGTAATAACACGAAAGACATTTCATACAATCATGTATTTCATATTTGTGTAGAATTTAAACAACTATTCTTTATGGAAACAACGGCGGTCGCTCAAGACGACAAACTTAAGGCATTAGATGCGAGTTTAACTTGACTTTATAACTGAGCAGTGAGCATATTAGACGATGCGAAACGATAATGAAATTAACATTTGTAACTATAATTTAATTTTCTCCGAAAATAACAAAAAGCGTTTGCTATTGCCATTTTGCTCGCAGAACTGACAACCGATGGGGAAGAGAGGTTCTCGAGTGGCGACCACGAACCGGAAGGCGCATGTTGGATGGCCTCCCACTAGATGGACAGATGACCTCACAAAGGTCGCTGGAAACCGCTGGTTGCAGGTTGCGCAGGACCGTTCGTTGTGGAAATCCAGGGGGAGGCCTATGTTCAGCAGTGAACGTCTTGCGGCTGATGATGATGATGATTGGCATTTTTGGTGCTAATTAATATTGAGTGACGTACAAAATTCATTCAACAATATAATCAGAGTTCTAAAAAAAGTGGTCCTGTTCAGCTGTTCCGTGGTAATTGATCAACGAAGATCACACGTTAGAGATCAAACGAGGACCTATTATGTTAAAAATACGTATAAAAATGCTAACTTCCACATTTATATTGCCAGCAACATTCTTGTCAACAGAACATACTAGTAATGATAGTGACCCTATCTCGAAGTCTTTTGAAATAACACAAACTTGCATTTCCCAAAGCAATATCCTATTTGGCATATAAAAGGAACCCGAACAGAAATAACTACAGCATTATTCGCTGCAGATTGTTCAAAAGTTTATATTCGTGCAATATAAGTTGTGCTCCATCGTAAACAGTTATTGGCTGGGAGAAAAATAGAAATGAGACTAACCGCTATGTCGCGAAATTAAAGCTTTTTATTTAAAATCGCCGTTTTAATTAAAAATACGAGTACTCTATTCCATTCGTTGAACAAAACTTGACAAAGGATTTGAACTAAAAGAATGAAGTTTTAAAGGATCTTGTGTTTTTATTAAAAAAATCAAAATTAAATGATTTATTTTGTCCATAATGATGATTGATGTATTAAAAAAGTCTGCTTCTCTTCAATTAATATCAGAATAATTTTATTAATCTTTGGATGTTCGTTGCTCAGTCACGACAGAACGCTAGAACAGATAGGATTAAAGTGTTAGTAAATTTGGGAACGTAGATGTTTATTATTTATTTATGTGCACATATTGCAGTATCCAGTATAGAAAAACAAACACTAAAACATTCAAACTTTAAAATTTATAAAGTTAGCAGGTTTTTAAAAATCTTTGTGCAAAAAATTAGTTAAATTCGTCGTGTAGTTTAGGTGTGAAACCGTAATAGACAGAGCTACTTTTATTAGTAACACAGTCTTTCAAACTCTTTTAAATAGCATAGGCATAGAGTAATGAGGACATATGCAGGACATGCGCCTGATGGTAAGTAACATACCTGCCACATAACAGCACAGTGACACGCAGCTATTGGAACATGAAAAGTCCAAATCATACCAACCTAGCAACCCAACCTAACTCCGCGCTCGTCTCCAGGAGATCTAAGATATTATATTTCTAAGCCCTATATTTTCTCTGGAAACATTGCCATTCTAACCACAGAACACAGGAACACCGTAATGTTTGCGTATTACTACTCGACGGTAGAATAACTGGCAAAGGTGTGAAGAAACCCCATGGAAACGTGAAGACAGGCTAAAGTCCCATGGTTGGTTACCCAGTGTCGTCCATTTGCGCCCAACGCTACGTGACGGGTCGAAGGAAATTTACATAGTTTATTTAGTGCAGCCACCACATGTTTGGTTAGGTGAAACGCGACCTTAATAGAACGACCTTAATAGAATTTTGTGCTGTAGAATGTTTAGATATAGTTAGTTGAAAACAGCGATACTGAAACAACTGCTGCTGTGGAAATATTTAGATAGATAAAACAGAGAGGATAGAGAACAAAACAAGCTTAAAATTTAATTAAACAAGAACAAAATTAAAAATTTTGATTAACCCCCGACTACCTTAGATTTGTTATCTGTACAACATTCTACTAGTCAAGCCCTCTCATTTGATACCCATATTGAGGTAGGTTGTGAAGAAATATTTTGTCCGCCATTTTGTGGAGGCGGCCATTTTGAATCGATATTAACCAAACATAGCTAAGAACACCCGCACGGATATTAACTTTCAAATAAAAAAACCGCATCGAAATCGGCCCAACCGTTTGAGCTCTACGGTGCCACAGACAGATACACACACAGACAGACAGACAGACAGACAGACAGACAGACAGACAGAGAGACAGACAGACAGACAGACAGATAGACAGACAGACAGACAGACAGACATCGACGTCAACTTTATAACACCCCTTTTTTTGGTCGGGGGTTAATAAATATGTGTGGACATTTCACACCCAACACCACCTGGCCCCAAACTAAGCAAAGCTTGTACTATGGCTGATTCGACTGGCCTAGTGGCTTAGTTGGTAGTAGCTCTACCTGCGAAGCCGAGGGTCGTGGGTTCGATCCCCACCCATTGCAAATATTTGTGTGATGAATTCAAATGTTTGCACTGTGTCTGGGTGTTTCTATGTATGTATTTAATACTATATAAGTATTATATCAGCTATCTGGCTGCCATCACACAAGCTTTGCTTAGTTAGGGGTCAGATGGTGTTGTGTGTGAATTGTCCACCAATATTTATTTATGTTTATTTATTATGGAAGCCAGATAGCTGATATTATACTTAAATACATACTTTTAAATACATACTTATTATACATAGAAAACACCCAGGCACAGTACAAATATTTGAATTCATCACACAAACATTTGCACTGGGTGGGGATCGAACCCACGACCCACGGCTTCGCAGGCAGGCTTACTACCAACTAAGCCACCAGGCCAGTCACAATAATGTAGTAGCAAATGGCGACATTATCGATATTTCAGTTACTTATTCTATAACAAGCTGTCCACCCCGGCTTTGCCCGTGGTACATACATAGCCTATAGCGCTCAGGGATAACGTCCATATCCAACAGTGAAATAATTTTTGAAATCGGTCCGTTAGCCACTGAGATGAATAAGTAAATATTGGCTTCGATATTACACACAATCCAATCTGACCCCAAACTAAACAAAACTTGTACTATGGAAGCCACATATCTGATATTATACTTACATAGCTTTATAAGGGACGATTAGCGCGTTCAAACAAGCGTTTCAGCTTTATAATATTAGTATACATAGATATTAACTTTTTTTATGGGCAAACCCAAAAATCACAAATAAGAATCAACTGGCGCGTACACTTCGTTGAATAAGTCATTTTAACGATTTCGACACGGCAAATAGTAAATGTTGGAGTTTATTTGGCTCCAGGTACAAATTTTGGCATCCAGTAGACGGTTTAGTGGACTGCCCTAGTGGCTTAGTTGGTAGTAGCTCTGCCTGCGAAGCCGAGGGTCGTGGGTTCGATCCCCACCCAGTGCAAATATTTGTGTGATGAATTCAAATGTTTGCACTGTGTCTGGGTGTTTCTATGTATAATAAGTATGTATTTAAAACAATATAAGTATTATATCGCTTAGTTTGGGGTCAGATAGTGTTGTGTGTGAATTGTCCACCAATATTAATAAAAAAAAAGTATGGTAATACCATAGTAAGCAGGATACGATTCCTACTGTCAGGTGGTGGTAAAAGGTAGATAGGTCATTTTGATCATCTCAGGACTTTTGTAAGTCAATGAATATCTGAGATTTGTTTTGTAGATTTAAGTTTCATTAATATGATTTTTTGTTTAAATTTGGTAATCCATGCTCTGTCTTTCGAGCAAACAATTGCTTGAGTATGCAATATTTAAGAATTATGGGATCCCGCTGTTTCACTCGTGAGTTACTAGTTATTTTATTTTGCGGGATAAAAATAAGTTTTCATATATTATTTATGTATCAAATTCCATCCAGATAGCTTTAGTAGTTTTTGCTTGACAGAGTCACAAACATTACCTTTGCTCACACATAAATTCGGGTTAAGAAAGTAACGCATTCAAAGTACAAAACCATATAATATATAAAACCAGAAGCAGCAAAATGACAAATGTATCGAAAACCGTCCTATATCCATAAAGGGAACAAATGATTCCAAATAGATGCCATCAGAATCGGGAACCTTTCTACCTCCCCATCTCAGACAATACACAAATTTTAGAATCCGTCCCTCTGACCCAAATACAGCGAGGCATGAGTAAATTATGGCTACTAAACCAAACAAATAGCTGCTTCAGAGCTACTTTGTCACTCGGCACTCGTAAACGGTGTGTAGGCACAGAGGAACGGGCAGAGTTCTACAGTTGCTGAAGGTTTCTCGATGGGACTAAAGTCGCATCTTGAAACAAGTTTTTTAACTATTATGTTCTCACTAGATCGCCATCAGGCCTAATGTTATGCGGTCTACGATAGAGCATGATTGCATACAAAACACCTATTTACTCTTGACACCAAGATTATAACCATTGAGAAAAACCTAGTCACGTGGAGTAAGTCCGAAAATTGTTGATATTTCAAATACTTCTTCCAATCTTTCGAACATCAACGATGCCCATTTTTCGAACTATAAGCAGTTTTTTAAAAACAAAGCGCAAGGTGGTATTAGATCTTAAAAATGAGTTGGACACTCACCGAAACGTATCCGATAAATACCCGATAAGCTGGCAATTTTGGGGAGATGATCATGATTTTGAAATCTTTTTCGCAAAAGGGGTATCGTTGCCTATGAGCCTTTTGGCACCTACATCTTTCAAATACAAATACAAATACAAATACAAAAATCTTTATTGCTGTTTGCAGGTAAGATAAGATGATACAAAACATTTAAATAATTGACCCATACAAACTGGCCTCTTCTTCTAGAGGCATGCAATATGTCTGGCAACGCAGTTTCCATTGGTCTGAATTTATACAATGATAATAATAGTAATAGTCAGCTGATAAAGTCTTCTTCTTCTTTTTTTCATTTTTAACTTTTAATTTACTTTCGAACGATTCCAGAGTCTCCAGCTAATACTTAGCCAATCCATTCTCCATCAAAGAGCAAATCTGTAACATGAGCAAGCGACTGTTCAGACTTGAAGTACCTTCTCACCTTTCAGAAGACTCCTTGTTTTATGGCAGCTAGTTTAGATTTGGATTCGATGAGAGAGCCAATGTTGAGGGTAGATGTCAAGGTGACACCCGAAGCTAGGAGAAATACTTCTGCATAAAACTCATTATTTATGTTTTATTGCGATTTATTTAAGCTTGAAATATGAATCGAAGATTCGTCTCAAGTTGTCTTTCTGATTCCATCATAATTCCGTTCTGCCATAAAATTTCTAACAAATAAAATTACACGTACGATGCCAGGACAGGTACGGTATGATTTTAAAGGCTTATAAACGAATGCGGCGTCAGGATGGACGGAGTTATATGAGCTGGTAATGAATTGTGGGACATTGCAATTTTACTGCAAGGAAACTTGAGTGAGGGTTTACGTCTTAACTTGAAACATACAGTTCTGATGTGTTAATGTCTCAAGTTTAACCAAACCATATAATCTTCCTTAACGATCTACCCCTAAACTAAAATTTTGCTGTAGTAGGTGTATCCTCTTTGCAGAGTCCTTCTGGGGAAGTACCACACCTTTGCCGGTTATTCTACCGCCAAGCAAAAATGTGCAAAGATTACTGTGTTCCGGTTTGAAGGGCAATGTTTCCAGTTATAAGTAGACGTTCCAATAGCTGCGTGTCACTGTGCTGTTATGTGGCAGGTATGTTGTTTACCATCAGGCACATGTCCTGGTGGTCTCATCACTCTATACTATAAAAAAAATCTACAAAAAAACTTATTTCACCGCATTTTAGTATGGGAAAATGTTACGGGTCACGTCACCGAATGTCGGCGTAGGGTCACGTCAGACGAACGGCGGAGTAGCGGCACAGGAGTGTCCAGATAGGTATGTTTTTGAGGCCTTTTGAATTCACGTTATCTACATACGTAATAGCAATACAATCAGCGTGACGACAGGTCCTGCAATTATATGAAATTATTTGATATAATGACATTATTTCAATAGAATAAACTATGTATCAACTTGAATTTTGATATTTTTTTAGTTTAACTTACTTTATGATCATTCAAATATGGATAGGCAAGTCCATTTGTAAAGTACGAAATTATTAGAAAATGTATTTACCAATAGATAAATCCATTCAATTTCAAGTTACTTTTGTTATGAAACCAGTTTCCTAAACGGAAAATTTAATATAGCTAGCTACCTTACAAACTTTACAACGCGCAACGCATAGAAAATACAATAGTGTGACGTCATTTTCTGTAGTGATTGGTATGAAGCGTTTTTGGAAAAGTCCAAAATTGTGATTTTAAAATCGTGATATCACGGGAAGTTTTTAAGATATTAAAGTAACTATTTCATCTATGTTTCAGTTATTGAGTAGCCTTTTGATGGCAATTTAAATTAGAAATGAGTCGACATGCTATTGCTAAATATGTGTAGTTTCACGCAATATTAGTGCTGTTTAGGCGGAGACTCCACCAAAGCGGAGATGTGCAAGCGGCGAGATGATTTTTTAACAACCAATAGAATTTCGTAATTCACACATTTTGGCTCAGCTCCAGTGGAGACCACTAAGAGGTGATGTCTTTTTTTTTATTTATTTTAGCCACTCCACAGACTCCGGGGTCCATGACCTATGTCATTACAATTACATTATTTTTTACATATATCTTGGATAAGGAGAAGAAGGGGAAAACAGGGGGGATTGTGAATAGTGGAGATGTCTTATATATGAATGGTGCGTTGCGGAGATGTGAGTTGTTCCTCGCCGACGCCCAGATGAGAAGTGTACAGGGGCGACGACGCATAGGCAGAGCTTTGGTGGAGGCACCCGGGCTGAAAACCGTCTTGTCTCCGCTTCAGACATCTCCGCACATCTCAGCTTTGGTGGTCAGCATTAATAGTACTAAAAAGTAGCCTCTGTGTTATACCAGATACCTGGGGTGTTTTTATGCGTATCGTTGTAGGGGATGTAGTGCTCGTTGAATACGGTAAGATTAACTTACTAAGGCCCTGCATCTTCTGCGCTTGCCCAAATTTCGACTGGCAATAGAGTTACCACATGAAGCCTAGTTATTACCATGAGTATATTTAAAAAAACAGCGTGTAAATTTATATCCATGACATGCTCCTTGTAAAATCACATCTTTCGCTAAGCCAAGGTTTTCCTGTTTCCCGATTTCTATGGTGAAAATCCGTATAAAACGGACCAAATCTTATTCCCCGAATAAATTCAAATAACATTAGCAAAACTAGCAAATCGCACTGTTTTACTAAACGATTTACCCAGCGCAAGTTATTATAAATAGCTCGACGAAACTCGTTCTTATCACGACATCTTAAGGTTCATAGAAATCTAGTTATTTCCGAGCTGACCTTGCTTATTTCGTATTCCGTATCCCGAAGGTACAGCTCGTTTAGGATTCTGAATACCTTTCGTCCATATTTTATTTTGTTCGCGCGATATGATAGGATTCTGTTTCTGTCACGTTCTCGTGACACTGATACTCAAAGGAACCTAAACTTATTTCTGTTTTGTTGCCTTGAATAAGTTAGTACATGTGGTTTTATTCTCTGGCAGGCTTAGTATGTTCAGAGAAAGAGAAAAGACTCATAATTGTGTGTCTCACGCGTGTGAAACAAGAAAGTATAATAAAGTGAATAAAACCCTCTATAATAATTCTTTTCTTTTGTAAAAATATTCGTTTTATTTACCAACGTGAATTTTATTTGTCACGAAGTACAAAAAAACCACTAGGCACAAATAAATTATTAATGAATAGATTTTGTGAATTTAAATGATATGACACACCAACAGTTTATAAGGTCTTACATGACTTATTGTGTCTTATGACTTATGACTGCCAAACTACATACTATACTGAACCAGTACAATGTTATGTTTTATCTTTGAAATTCATATTAAATGATAAAGTTTAAGACACATACACTTAGGCCTAATACGATTACATAAAACTCGGTAAGAAAAAAAAAATGCTTGCGCTTAAGACCGCATGGCAGAAGTGAAAACTAAAAAAAGAAATACTTGACTATTTAAAGACTACTTTAGAATTCTAATAATTAAAAATGAAAACGATTTATAAATTGAAATTGAATATACCTAGTAAGCACATCAACACGCGAATAACATGTGGCTGAATGATTAGCAGCTATGGCCAAGAAAAAAAAAAACGTGGGGCGGAAATAACGTTTGAACGTTTGAAAAAAATTACTAAATTTTTTTAGTATTTGCTGTTTATTCATTTTGTAGGTATTTCGCTAAAAATGCATAAATATGTTGTATTTATAGTGTACGTGTAAGTACTGTGATGAAAATAGGTATCATTTTGTGTGTATACGTAGTATAAGTGCTGGGATAAAACAGTAATATGAGTATATTAGAACAAAAACTTTTTTGCATTGCAAAATGCAATATTTCTTGACAAGTTCAGTTAACCTAGACCTAGTTAAAGTAAGTACCTAGAAGTTAATGTCGCTATAAAAAGACATAATTAACACAGGTACACAGGGACTATATTATCTTTCTCGCTCTGACGCGCTTGTTCACTGTATTTTATTTCTCGCTCTAACATCCCGAGCTTACCCGAAAATCTCTTATCATAACCGAGCGTGACGCTAGAATTCCATTCACAGTCCACGAAAAATCTTTCTAGGCGTGCTAAAAGAAATTTTCAGTTCAAAAATAAGTGGGTCATATTTTTCCACGATCTACCTGACGACAGATTATTTAGAATGGCTTAGTATGAAAACTGACATGGTCATTACACATTTTAAAAACACGGGTAACTCACGTTTGATACAGTCAGTCCAGTCCGAATCAAGTTTCGGTCGCATCCGGCGATCTTTTTCAAGGAGAGTGCGCGTGCGTGTTGGCAGCTTGTTTGAGTCGGACTGGGCTGACTATATCAAACGTGATTTACCCGTGTATTTATTTAAAATGAAGAATGGTTTATTTCTAGAGTAATCTAGAAAGTACTAGAGAAGAGTTTCTATTATTTCTAGAGTGCTCCAGAGAGTACTAGAGTAGAGTTTCTATTATTTCTAGAGTACTCTAGAGAGTACTAGAGAAGAGTTTCTATTATTTCTAGAGTGCTCCAGAGAGTACTAGAGTAGAGTTTCTATTATTTCTAGAGTACTCTAGAGAGTACTAGAGAAGAGTTTCTATTATTTCTAGAGTGCTCCAGAGTACAAGAGTAGAGTTTCTATTATTTCTAGAGTACTCTAGAGAGTACTAGAGAAGAGTTTCTATTATTTCTAGAGTGCTCCAGAGAGTACTAGAGTAGAGTTTCTATTATTTCTAGAGTACTCTAGAGAGTACTAGAGAAGAGTTTCTATTATTTCTAGAGTACGCTATAGAGTAAGTACTAGAAAGAGAAGAGTTGCTATTATTCCTAGAGTACTCTAGAGAGTACTATATAAGAGTTACTATTATTCCTAGAGTACTCTAGAGAACACTAGAGAAGAGTTTATGTATTATTTACAACTTTTTTTTTCTGCTTTCTATTTCTAGAGATACGTCTCTACTGGTATGTATTTGAGTATGATGTAGTGAGGGAGCTTCAACATCGAGAGGTGAGCAGCTCACTCTTGTTTCCTTGTATGTTGAGCACGACCAAGTTGGAGATTGTGTGGAGTTGGTGTATCGCGGACGGGATGGACCGGAGCAGGTATATAATTAGACGTCCAGCATCGAGAGGAGAGGAAACACCAAGTTGTTCTATAGAGGCGAGCTGTATGTCTGCAGAAATAAATAAATATTGGTGGACATTTCACACACACCATTTTTAATATATACTATAGAGTGACAAGACGAACAGGACATGCCCCTGATAGTAAGCAACATTTCTGCCACATTTATTTACTTATGTATTACATAACAGCACAGTGACATGCAGCTATTGGAACATGAAGAGTCCAAAACATTACCTTGCACTGCGCTCATCACCCGGAGATGTAAAGCGTTTTATCTCTAAGCCCAGTAATTTCTCTGGAAACATTGCACTTCGAACCGGAGCATAGCAATGTTTGCATAGTACTGTTAAGCGAATTAGTGACAAAGGTGTGGTACTTCCTCAGGTGGACTCTCCCAAGAGTCCTACCACTACTACCCCTAACTATCTAGCTCCAAACTAAGCTAAGCTTATAGTATGTGAGCCAGGTAGCTGATATAATACATATATAGTTGTAAACACATGCTTATTATATATATTTTTATGTTATAGGTTTACATTTGACCGCCATCTCGCCTGATGTTAAGCGACGATGCGGTCTACGATGGGGCGTGCTTACCTAGAAGAAACCGATTCACTCTCGATTTGAAGACACCAAGATTATGACTATCGGGAAAACCCCACTCAGGCAACTCATTCCACAGCCTAGACGTTCTTATCACAAACGTAGAGCCAAACCTCTTCGTCCGTGTCTTTAGAATATCCACCATGAAATGGTGCGGCTATGTACATAGAAAACACCCAAGCAGAACAAGTACTTGTATGCATCACACGAATATTAGGACTGGGTGGATATCGAATCTACGACCCACGGCTTCGCAGGCAGACTTTTTAGAAACTAAGCTACGAAGCCAGCCTGTAAAGGACAACATATATATAAAAATAATATATATGTTGCCCTTTAGCTATGGGCTAGTATATAACAACAATATTTTGACTTTGACTTGGCCCCAACTACCTCGAATTTGTAATTTGTACAACATTCTACTAGTCAAGCCCTTTTATTTGATACCCATATTGAGGGAGTAGTTAAAAAACATGGAATTCGCCATTTCGTGGTGGCGGCCATCTTGGTTTTGAAATCTGTCATTGCGTATAGTTTTTTAAACTTTTATAGGTTTTCACTTGATCACCATCTCGCCTGATGTTAAACGATGATGCGGTCGACGATGGAGCGTGCTTACCTAGAAAAAACCGATTCACTTTCGATTTGAAGACATAAAGATTGTAACTATCTGAAAAAACCCACTCAGGCAACGTATTCCACAGCCTTGAACTTCTTATCACAAAAGTGGAGTCAAATCTTTTTGTTCGTGTCTTTGCAACATCAACCATGAAACGATGTCGCTTTTTCGAAATGCGAGCATTCCGAAAGAAAAAAGGGTAAGGTGGTATTAAATCGTGCAAATCAGTCGCACACTCTCCGAAGTGTATCCGATAAAAACCCGATAAGCTAGTAATTTTTCGGCGATGTTCGAGACTTTGCAGTCTTTTCCGCACGAGAGTGTCATTGCATAGTATTTTACTAGTCAACTGCCGATAGAAATAAAAACGAATAACTCAGAATTTGATGGTTTAATTTAGAAACTACGCGGGTGAAACCGGGGGGTTTGGCCATCACCATGGCCACGGCCTATTTAGATGATAAATGTAAGTACAATCTGTTAGCTCTGGAACCTGGTTGTCTTATATGTTGCAACAGTAGGTATATTTATATTTACTACGTAGTTGATTTCAACTTTACGTGAAAAAAAAAATGGGTTTCATAAAAAAAGATATTTATTAAAATTAATAATTTTAAATTGAAGACGGTTTTTGATGATCCGAGGGAAATTAAATGATTTATTTTTTCATCATCAGCGCGCTCACATAAAATGTTATTTTCGCAGAGCGAACATAGATGGCGTTGTACGTCGTTAAAACACGCATCGGTTCCCGTTCTGTTTAAGATGGGCCCCACAAGCGCTAATAGCTACGGTTACGTGACAAAGTATTTATCCTCTCGATTAATACATTATTTTTAAAGTTGTTGGCCTTTTAGCTAACAATTATCAAGTAAAAGAACAAAAGTAGGTAATGTTTGGTCACTCCGACCAGACTTACCGACTTATTTCACGGTTTCGGTTTCCTCCCAAATTTAGGAGGTAAATAAGTGGGTTGGGATCTTGGGATATTTTAGGGGCATTGTAATAATACTAATACTACATATTTTTGTTTTCTAAATATTTCACTATACTTTTAGAATTGAATTTCGTAGCATTTTTTGGAATATGTATGTAGAAACGAGTAAGAAAAATTGCATTATTTTTAACCGACTTCCAAAAAGGAGGTTATCAATTCGAACACTATTTTTAATGTAATAAATAAATTATAAATAAATATTGGTGGACAATTCACACACAACACCATCTGACCCCAAACTAAGCAAAGCTTGTACTATGGCGGCCAGATAGCTGATATTATACATATATAGTTTTAAATACATAGGTACTTATCATAAATAGAAACACCCAGACACAGTGCAAACATTTGAATTCGTCACACAAATATTTGCACTGGGTGGGAATCGAACCCACGACCCTCGGCTTCGCAGGCAGATAACCTGATATCTCAAGATTCCCCGATCGATCGATTTTAAAATTTATTTTTGTTTCCGGATGGGTATGCTTCTCGAATGGTTCCATTTAAATCTTATCTAAATCGGTCGGGTGGTTTTTGAAATATGAACCATAAACGAAAATTTGCGTACAATTTTCTGGACGACGCGACGTAGAATTGTAGATTTCACAAAAGTTATGAAACTCGATCCTGTCAATACGAAATTGTGTAAATGGATTAATAAAAACTTGTTTTGCACAAAAAATTGTAAAATAAACTATTTTCGTACAAAAAATTAAACCAACATCAAAGCCACAAATAGGCACAAAAAAGCGAAAAATAAACTAAAACCATTATTTTAAGCGCTACTTGCTCATCTATTTGAAGTTGGTGCCTTACAAACATAGCAGTATTAAATTATGAGTATTGTGAAAATAAAATTAAATCTTAGAATTCAATTTCAAGTCCATTCTAAGAAGAAACAATAGATATTTGTCATAATTCATTAAAAAAAAAATTATGTCAAGTGTTTCCAAGTCTTTTTAACCGATATATACACTCATAAAAAAGTAAGAAAAAAATATATACGGTCGAATTGAAAAACCTTCTTTTTTGAAGTCGGTTAAAAAGACTTGGAAACACTTGACATAAAATTTCCTCTCGACGAAATGATCCTCTCGGATCATTTCGTCGTATATGAACCGATTTTGATGATTCTTTTAGTTTTGTAAAGGAAATATCCTCAGGGTGATACCATGATAAGGAAACTAGGATCTGATGATTGCATCCTAGAGAAATCTAGGATAACTTTCTAAAATTGTAAAGATGAGTAGGGCATTAGTTAAGTTTTTCCTTGAGCATTTTAAAGCAGTATAATTTAAAAAAAGGTCTGGAGTCGATCTGATGAGGAAACCGAAAGACGGCTGAAGGAACTCCTCGACGGCACATAGTAGTTGTGTTTGGGCTGGATGATTATTTTTTATTTCGACACAATACAATATGATTTACATAATTTGACCCATCGGCTCCCGAACTAGTCATAAACTGTGCATAGGGTGCTAATGGCTTCTCAAAAAATAAAAATTACTATTGCGAAATAAACAATAAAAATTAAATGAAAAAAAACCAAAGTCAAAACGAAAACAAACCGTAAACAGAAACATTTAACTATAAGATTGTACCATTAAACTTTAAAATTTTACAACTGAACAACTTGTGAATAATTCCATGCGATGTGTATATATTTTATATATTTCTATATATCATATGTACATGTGTGATGAAATTATTTGTTTAGAGTAGATTTAACAAGAACACTTCTTGAATAAGGAGAAACCAAATATTTAATAGGGTGAAAAACCTACACGACGGACGAATGAAACAACGCGATTAGGATACTTTAACGCAGTCTTAATTTTGACGTATCGTCATAACGTGGTTGTCCCCTATGTATGTTAGATTTTAATGTTACTATGATATTATTTATGAAGTCGGTTCTTTTTTTGTTAAAATTATATCATTGTTCTTTAAACTCTTGTATTTTATACTATGATTTAATTAGTCAAAACTTTTTTGACTGCCACGAATTTTGATTTCTCTATGGAAACAACAATTTTTATTTAACTTGATATATTACAATTAAAATTATATATTTTTGTATTGAATTGAATAATGTATCTCTCTCGTATGTTCTTTATCCGCAGTATTTTAACCATTAACTACTTAACGACATGATCTCAAACTCGATACAACTAGCAATCGTTGGAAATTTTTCCCGGCTCTCTCAAGCACCATTCACTCCTTGACCATTCCTTTCCCCTTCAAACTTCACCTGATTAAAAGCTTGAAGCGTTCATTACCGTGCTAACTGTACCCGTGCTAACCTTACCCCGTGCACTCGTGCTCCCGTGCTAACCGCAAGCGAGACCGGTCGGGGCGCTTAGCACGGAGGGTCAGGAGGTTAATTATTTATTGATGTACTTTCTCTGCTAGCAAGTAATTAATGTATTCGTGTCCGTTGATTGGTGAATAAGTAGATTGGTTTTACTAGACACACCTACAAAGCAAAGTTTATTACCGCAGGCTTGGAGATGTTGTTGCGCGATCGAATTGAAATAAAATGTGAGTCTAAAACAATAAGAAAAATATAACGGAAATAATGTGTCTTATACACAAAGATGAAGCAAAATTTGAATGTTTTTTTTTTTTAATAAAGAGTGACGAGACGATCAGGACATGTGCCTGATGGTAAGCAACATGCCTGACACATAACAGCACAGTGACACGCAGCTATTGGAACATGAAGAGTCCAAATTATTACCTAGCACTGCACTGCGCTCGTCACCCAGAGATCTAAGATCTTATATTTCTAAGCCCTGTAATTTCTCTGGAAACATTGCCCTTCAAACCGGAACACAGTAATGTTTGCACATTACTGCTTGGCGGTAGAATAACTGGCAAAGGTGTGGTACTTCCCCAGGCGGACTCTGCCAAGAGTCCTACCACTACAGAATATAGCATGTTAACTGCTCAAACACTACGGCACAGATCAGAAAATAGTGACTACGGTGGAACGGCTTAACGGATAGGATTTAGGTACATGATTATGTTCAGAACAGTTCCTTAAATACCTAATAGTATGTAGGTAATAACACATACCCACACTATTTTACGTATGTTTTACAACGAGAATATTAGGAGAACGGTAACTACGCGAGTATTATCACCAATTTTCTGCTAGTTGTCAATAAATTCGCGCTAGAATGTTACTTATTATTACATTTAAAAATAAAGGCTCTGGAATCGATCGAGAGATGTGCCAAAAGGCTCAAAGGCAACAAACACTCTTGTGCGACTTCAAAGTTTTGAACATCGCCGATTTTGAAAATTGCTAGCCTATCGGTTTTTTTATCGGATACTCTTTGGAGAGTGTGCAACTGATCTGCATGATCTAATACCACCTTGCCCTTTTTTCTATCGGAATAGCTCGAAAAAGCGACATCGTTTCATGGTTGGTGTTCCAAAGACACGAACGAAGAGGTTTGACTACTTTTGTGATAAGAACGTCTACGCTGTGGAATACGTTGCCTGAGTGGGTTTTCCCCGATGGTTACAATCTTTGTGTCTTTAAATCGAGAGTGAATCGGTTTCTTCTAGGTAAACACGCTCGTGCACCGCATCGTCGATTAACATCAGGCGAGATGGCGGTCAAGTATAAACCTATATAAGGTGAAAAAAAGCTAAGATTTATTCACGTAGAGTGGGTAAATACATTGATACATGGAATGCTAATGAAAACTTGGCCATATTATATTGATTTTGTATATGCAAAACATCATTATCATTATCAGCCTGTATTCGTCCACTGCTGGGCACAGGCCTCTCCTATAATATGCCAATCAGCCCAATCCTCGTTCTTACGTCTCCAACCGCCACCAGCCAGCCGTCTTTCGTAAACAACATACAACAAATAAAAACTGAATCTACATCACATCAAATAATAGGCGTGATGACAGGTCCTGTAATTATATTAAAATACTAGATGTCCGCCCCGGCTTCGCCCGTGGTACATTATATAGCACTCATCAGGATCCCGTACAAATACAACGGTGAAATCTGAAATCGGTTCAGCCATTCCTCAGAATATCGCTTTCAAACAAAACACCTCTCCAGCTACCTGCTACGCCACCTGTCGGAAATTGGTCGTACCAACTCAGATGATTAGCAAAGGTTTATGTGCAATGACGCCATCTTAGACATGTGCTGTCATGTGTCATGTCAAAGCACGAAACGTACGAAAACTCTGAAAATGTATTTTTTCCCGATTTTGTTACATTCTTGATTCATGCTCCGCTTTTATTAATAGTAGCGTTATGTTCTATAACCTATAGCCTTCCTCGATAAATGGACTATCCAATAGAAAAATAATCTTTCAGTTTACGTTTCATATTTATTTAGATAGAATAAAATATTTACCAATTTTAATTTTGAATTTTTTAGTTTAACTTACTTTATGATCATTCAAAGCTGGATGGGCAAGTTCGTTTTAAAAGTATGAAATTATCAGACATTGTATTTACCATTGGATAACCCATTAAATTTCTAGTGACTTTTGTTATGAAACCAGTTTCCTAAACGCAATATTTTATACGTATACCATACAAACTTCACGCGCGACGTATAGCAAATACGGCACAGTGACGTCACGCTTCTGTAGTGTATTTGTATGAAGGGTTTTTGGGACAGTCCAAAATTGTGATTTTAAAATCGTGATATCACGGGAAGTTTTTAAGATAACAAAGTAATTCTTTCAACTATGTTTCAGTGATTGAGTAGCCTTTTGATAACACATTAAATAAAAAATGGGTCGTCATGCCTATTAATTAATATTATAATAACATATTACTCAGAAACAAAATAATATAACTTCGTTTTAAAAAAAAAGCGATACTCTCTTATTTAATGCAGTTTTTTTTTCAGAAAATTACATCTGCCAACTATTGTAAAACAAACAATGCATTTCTTTAAAGCCACTGCATTCGCGATCTCAGTTAACAAGTTCCTAAGATTAAATCTAAACGAATGCACACAAAGGGACCGAGTAATCTTATTCAAAAGACACACAACACCATTTCTGCTCCCGGATAATTACATCGGGATGGTAACTTGCGTTTGTCTGTGGTAAAAGTGTGTCAATGGAATGCAGTCGCAGAGAAGCAAAGTTTTTGTAGGTGTACTCTTTGCAGAGTCTGTTTGGAAAAGTACTAAACTTTTGCCAGTTATTTTGCTACCACGCAGCTATGTGCAAGCATCAAAACATAAATTAAAAAAAAATGTGTGTTCTTAAGACCGCACGGAAGCAGTGAAAACTAATATAAGAAATACTTAACTATTTACAGACTACTAAATAGTTTTAATTAGTGGAAATAAAAAATATTTAGAAATTGAAAATATACTCAGTAAGCACAGCAACACGAGAATAACATGCGGCTGAATGACTAATGTATCCATGGCCAATATAACACGTTCACTGTTCATGTTTGAAAGCCAATGTTTCCCGATAAATTACAAGGTGTACAGATAAACTATTATTCATTATATTTCGAGGTGATGAGCGCAGTGCAATGTTCAGTATGCATATGCAGATGTTTGTTGCTCAATCACGTCGAATCACCGAGTAAATTTGGTTAAAATTAGATATGTATATTGTCTGGATTAATACATGTGTTACTTTTAATCTCGCAAAAATAACAGGAGCGGAATCTACGCGCGTTAAACCGGTGGAGCACTACTAGTTAATAATAATACGTGTTTTGTACTTACTATAATACCACCATGTTATTTGAAACCAAGTGCTTCATTTACTCGACTCTTTGCTCAAGAGAGACGAGACGATTTTCTTAGCATTCCATGGATTCACCGTGCGGGTGCCGGGTCCATCGTGTGGCAGAGAGAGGAAAACCCGAGTAGACCCCGAGACTTGTGACGCGGGCGTAGGTTTAAGGGGCCCCTTTCTGACGTACATCAACATTCACCTTCACTACTCGTTTTTCTCTCCCTGCCCAGCCAAATCTGATATGAGCCTACTAGTACAGCTTTAGATACTCGTTCTAGTATAGAACTTACTGCACTTCTGGATAAGCCAAGGTCTTTCAGCAGGTTATAGAGAAATTTTGCTGGTATACCTCTCGCTCCCACTTCTACAGCGTATAAACTAACTACATAGCCGTTTTTTGTTAATTCGTTTAGGAGGTCGTAAAATAAACATAAAACACTGATGGTTTGTATAGAGCAGCAATCAGTCGAGTTGTAGTGCAAATGCATTGTTCTGCAAGTCACCAGACTGGAGTTCTGAGCGCGATCGTACAATTATGTTTACGTTTTACAAACTTATTGAAGTGAAAACTTTTTTTAGCAGTTTTTTGTTACGGGAAATATTATGGATACGAGTCACTGACATGCTAATTTCTACACTACGTTTGCCGATTCGCGGTCTCCACTCCAGAACCCGTCTGCTCCAGCGGCTATCGGGTCTGCGACAGATGTGACCGGCCCACTGCCACTTCAGTTTGCTAATACGCTGAGCTATGTCGGTGACTCTAGTTCTCTGAATCGGCGAATCTGCAAACGTAGTGTAGGACGTCTTGAGACTAGATGGAGTGACGATATTCGAAAGGTGGCGGTTGGAGAAGTAAGACCGAGGACCGGGCTGAGTGGCGTATCATAGGGGAGGCCTATGTCCAGCAGTAGACGAATACAGGCTGATGATGATGATGATGATGACATGCTAATTTAGTGGTGTAGCGTAGTACAGCAGCGCGGTTACGACGCGCGAGTGCTTTTTAGACGGGTGAAAACTTATGACCTCGCATCACTGACAGCAGTAAGTTTGAAGATATATAAGCGACGAATGAAACGATATGGTGTCATGGAAACCCCGGTAGGAACAAAGTTCTTTTGTAAAATAAAGAAACAACATAACTTCAAAAAACATGTTTAATTTTGTTATCTGTGGCACGAAAGATGAAGTTGGTAACACTGATCCTGGGCAGTTTTAAGCGTCACTTCCGTTATGGTTTTATTATTGTTTTAGTGTCACTTTTTTTGTTAGTTTGGTTTTGCAACAAAATCTCTATCTCCTTCAAATCTGGAGTAAAGATAACAAAACAAACAAAAGTAACAAAATTATTGTTAAAACTAAATCAAACACTGTTTTGCTTTTAAATGCAACAACTTAAAGTCCACTTGAACTTAGTGCAAATAATATGACAACAGTAAATATGTACTATCTTCAAGAAGCAGTCAGATGTATTTTCTATGAGCACTTCCTCACACTACACGCTCCTGATCAAACACTACGAAAAATCTCCAAGTATTTATATAAATATTTGACATCGACTAAGCACATCTCATTTTTATCTAAATTTCAACTCTAACCCAAACAGGTTTAGGTCGGAAATTGAGTGTACAAGTGTATGTAGAGTTTTAGTATAGCATTTTAAATCACGGGATCTTTCGATGTGGCAAACAAAAAGGTGGAAAAGCGTCGTGAAAGCTTTCCCTCCCAAGTCTTTTGCAAACATTCGTGAGACGACTTTGGATATTTTACATACGATGCTTCTTACCTCGCGTACCATGCAGAACATTGAGGAAATACGGAAATTTTGTGTTGTTGCCTCTAAAAATAAAGTAGAAATTTCGGGAGAACAGCAAAAATGTTTCCGATACCGGGAATCGAACCCGAGCCTCCTGGGTGAGAGCCAGGTATCCTAGCCACTAGACCATATCGGACTTCAGCAACAATGTCGAAATGTTATAATACATTTTCACTTCCATGTGGTAAGTGCCCTAAATGAAACAAAATCTATTAATAACTTTTTTTTCAGGTCCTTGCCGGATTGATGATAATTTATTTGGTACTTGAGGGATTTGTATAAAAGTTTGATAACCTGGTCAAAACAATCTTCATCCATTGTAATAAAAAAATCATGCGGTTTTATCATATTTTTTATCAACGATAAAGTTTATTGGACGCAAACTTACCTAATATTCAGCTATAATGCGATTTAAATGGAGTGCGAACTTAGAAGAATAAATATTAATACTTGCGGCTTACTGTAGAATATCAGGTCACCATTATTTAAAACAAAACAATTTGTAATCACTGTCTAACTAAGTGTTTTGCTTTTACAACCCAGATACGTCAAACTGCCCTGTTACCAAACTTGGCTTGAGCTCAAGGTTTTTTCTCTGAGTTCATGTGACGACATAAACGTCGTAGATGAGGCGGTTACATTCTAACATTCAGCTACATCTAATTGACAAGGCCTCTTTACAGCTGGTGTTTTCCTATTAAGTATTTGATGTTTTTTATTCATAATAAGTACACAGATTGATAACCTTTCTTATAAATGACGTTGCCAAGTGAACGCATGATTATAGAACCCAACAAGTTTACATATACCAAATCTATGGTAGAGCGCTTTTCAGACCAAATGCAAAGAGTTTGGCGAACCAATAAAAATTGTCTGGTGTATTTTTTTTTTTAAATCACTAGTATTGATTTATGTTCAAATGTTATTAGACATAAGATAGGCGCCAATCATTATAATATTTTTTTATCAATTAGTATTTCATCTGATATCATCGCATTTTAGATATTTGACAATAAATTACAGGACTTTAAATTTCGCAAAATTATACTCAAACCACGTAATAAAATATTAGTAAACATTTGTAACACACAAGCCCATTATTTCTCCTCACTCTATGCAAAGCTTGTGTTATGATAGTCAGAGAGCTGTTAATGGTCAATACATACGTAATAAATTGAAATACCCTAAGAGAGCAAAAAGTTTTTGACAAACAAATATTTACACTGGGTAGTATTGAACCCACGACCAGCAATGACAAGCAGACTAACTACAAACTAAGCGACGAAGCAAGTTATATACAAGTTTACTTAGCGAAAAAACTAAATCTAGGAGGCTATCATAATAATTAACCAGTCAGGTCAAAAATACTAGGCAGGCACATGGTAGGTAAGCGTATCCACTACCTGTTAGACTTGGCTAGAACCGATTTCAAATAGATGAGTGAGTAGCACTTGTAACAATGAAATCAATTTATTATTCGCTTTTGAGTGCCTATTTGTGGTTTTGAAGTCGATTTAATTTTTTGTACGAAAATACTTTATTTTACTCTTTTTAGTGCAAAACAAGTGTTTATTTACGCATTTACCCGATTTCGTAGTGGCAAGTTCAAGTTTCATAACTTTTGTGAAATCTACAATTACGTCATCCTGAAAATTGTAACCAAATTTTTAAAGAAGTTGGCAAATTTTAGTTTTTGGTTCATATTTCAAAAACCACTAGACTGATTTCGATAAGATTTATGTAGGATCATTCGGATACCATACCCATCCGAACACAAAAGTATATTTTAAAATCGGTACGGGGGTTCTCGAGAAAACAGGTCACGTACAAAAAAAACATAGGTGTCAAATTGAATACCTCTTCCTTTTTGGAAGTCAGTAAAAATCAAATTAAGCTCATTAAAAAAACGTCTAATTTCTGTACAGACAAACAAATCCACGAACAACCGTATTCACAATCAGCATCCAAAACAAACTAGTTTCCTAAATCTTCGCATGGCTTATTTCTACCATAAATCCAGAGGATTCCCTCGTATGTCTTCGGCATTGATACAAATGGGGTATGTGACGGATTTGTCCCGTTTTGATGGCGGCGCATACTGCCAATTGATACAATTTATATTCAGAAATAGATAAACGAAATATACAAAGGAAGACAGTTTTAGTGAAGTAACTGAATAGACTACAATCCTAAAAACAAAACATATTAGTCCGTTAGCTAAAAATAAGATATATACACGTTTTTTTTTTAATTTCGGACATGACGTGAGGACATGCGCCTGATAGTAAGCAACATGCCTGCCATGTAACAACACAGTGACACGCAGCTATTGCACCATGAAGAGCCCAAATCATTACCTAGCACTGCACTGCGCTCGTCACCCAGAGATCTAACATGTTATAAATATTTGTGTGATGAATTCAAATGTTTGCACTGTGTCTGGGTGTTTCTATGTATAATAAGTATGTATTTAAAAACTATACAAGTATTATATCAGCTATCTGGCCGCCATAGTACAAGCTTTGCTTAGTTTGGGGTCAGATGGTGTTGTGTGTGTGAATTGTCCGCCAATATTTATATTTATTTATATATTTATATTTATATCTCTAAGCCCGGTAGTTTCTCTGGAAGCATTGCCTTTCAAACTGGGACACAGTAATGTTTGCACATTGCTCCTTGGCGGTAGAATAACTGGCAACAGTGTGATACTTCTCCATGCGGACTCTGCCAAGAATCCTACTACTATTTCTTTGTGAAACAAAAAAATGACGAAGATACAGTATCTACTTAGAAGTTCCGCGTGACGTCATATGTTGGTACGATGTTTACCCACGAATGACGTCACGACCCACACTCTGGAAGTGTGATGATCTATTATACTATCTGTGTCAGTTTTAAAAAATTTGATGTAACAAAAATACGTGTCCCATATTTTAGTATGTAAACTAACACGATTATTACACATCTATACTAATATTATAAAGCTGAAGAGTTTGTTTGTTTGTTTGAACGCTAGGATCTGAACTGGTCCGGGAAGAACTGGTCCGAATTGAAAGATTATTTTTCTATTCGATAGTCCATTTATCAAGGAAGGCTATAAGCTTTAGAAAATAAAGCTACTATTTATAGAAGCGGAGCATGAATCAAGCATGCAACAAAATCGGGAAAAATATTCCTTTTTAACCGACTTCAAAAAAAAGGAGGAGGTTATCAATTCGACCCTATTTTTTTTTTATGTGTGTTACATGATTTCTCGAGAACCTCTGCACCGATTTTAAAATTTCTTTTTGTGTTCGGATGGATATGCTTCCCGAATGGTCCCACATAAATCGTATCCAGTCTGTGTCATCCATATCCGTACTAGCAATAGAGATTTAATAACATGACCCGCCCCTCCAGAATTCAAAACGTTTGAAAGTATTTGTGAAAGAATATTCAACGCACCACCACGCATGTGTGCGTACTGCTACTGAAGACGAATAATTACAACTACATACAAACTCTTTCGTAAGGATGTGACTACACACATTAAAACAGTAATTTGGAGGGGTGGGCCATGTTATCGTAGTAAATCTCTACATCTATACAGGTGACGTTATTACTCATATTACGCAACATTAAAGCAAAAACGTACATCTGTAGTTACCAAGACCCTGCCTATAATTGTTATTCCTATTTCAGAACTAACAAATCATATTTTCATTTTCTACTCTAGATTCCTCTTTATTTCGATTCTTTTTTTGTCACGCTACACATCAATTTGGCCGCAGCCCACAAATTCCTACAAATCTTTGAAAAAAAAAATTTAGACTTCCAGACCCATTGCCTGCGGTCCGCAATCACCGACGCCTGATATATTGAGAGGGAGCGTGATGTGAAAACATACGAACGAGACTTTTGTAATAAACTATTGTCGGACGCTTGTATATGGTTCGTGTATACTACGGACATTGTTTGTCACAAACCAGATGCAATGATGTGCAGGGGTACTATGAACATTATTATTGCTTAATTATAATAAAAATTAATTAATATTAATTTTTGCGTAATTGATATTAATTCGAATCGAAATAAAGAGAAATCTAGAGTTCAATTTCTGAAAATTTGGTTTGTCAGTTTTAAAACAGGAATAGACAATTATAAGCAGGGTCTTGGTAACTACAGATGTATGCTTTTGGTTTTAATATGTGTGTGCTTGTGTGTGTTCTTTTTGTGTTAATATGACGCAATATAAAAAAGTAAAAAACTAGAGTGTTAGTTGCAGTGGTGCAGACCCTAAGTTACCAGTGGTTTAATGCAGTAACACATTTTTGAATCGTTCGCAAACGACCACGCGGTCGTTTTTTGTTGCGAAAGCTGAGTTAAGCGTTGTCTTGAGGTACCTATCCCTTCTCTGCTTTCATGTATTTTGCCTTAAATAAATAAACCTAGTAAATTTTATTGGCCATTTCAAAATAAAGCAAATTGTCTAATTCGTTAAGTTTTCAAATTGGTGAAGGTGACTTCTTATGTTTTATAGTGGTTCCGTAAATAGTTGCTAGCTTTTTATGCTTAAATATTTATTATTAAACTGCTGTTTTTGGATTTGGTATGGCTTTACTTGATTATCAAGATTATTATCCAAATTACGTAACGTAACGTTTGTTTTGTCAAGACTGTCTTTTACTAAGTTTTGAAATGGGGCGTTCGTGATTTAGGTTACAAATTGAACCAAAAAAGTGAATAACTATCGAAAGAAGCGGCCTTTTCGCTTCAAAATTGGTCACACAAATTATAAAACCGTCGATCGATCGGTTGCAATCTCAGCCCGTATATTTCGTGTAGGTAGACGTTTGAAGCAGGAAACGTGCCTAAAGTCTTACCGAATCTGAATTGACGTTTGCACTGATAACGATGCCATAAATTATGGAGCCCTTCAAGGTCCCAGATTGAGATACGATTTTACCCAGAGCTCGATTCCGTTAGAATCTCGAATTTGGTGAAATGTTGGATGTGTAAAGCAGTTGATTTGCAAGCTAAATTTGTTTCATGAAATACAAAAAGCATTTTTTATCATACTAATGTGAGTGTTTTTTTTATCATGATTTGATTTTATATTTATCGTTACTGCTGTTGATGCAAAGAAGTCGTAAGTTATTATCAACTTCGATATAACGACTATCGACGTCGAATATTATCTCTGTTATTATCAACTAAGCATTTGATTTCTACCAATCATATTCATTATACCATATAGAAACACCGACGCCCGAGCGACACGAGGCTAGTTTTTCAAGTTATGATAGCATGCTGAACTTCTAGTTTCGTGTAGACAAAACTTGTTTGAGTAACGTTGTCTACACGAAGCTAGCTTGCGGTACTAGCTTGCTAGCTTGTTTACACTAGCTTGGTATCCTAGCTTCAAAAACTACTCCTAGCTATAACGGCAACAATGTCAACTAAGCTGTGTTTTGTACGTGGAAGGTTGTGTGCTATGGATGGGAACTATGTGTGTGCTACAAATGTTATATGCGCATATGGTATAGCTACAACAGTGGGTAAGTTTGGTGTGTGCGTAAGACAGACTAGTACAACAATAATAGGTATGTGCACATCTAACACTGATACAACACCGTGTTCCGGTTTGAAGGGCAATGCTTCCAGAGAAATTACAAGGCATAGATAAATCATCTACTCGTAACATCACTGGGTGAAAAGCGCAGCAGTGCTATGTAATATTTCAGAGTTTTCATGTTTCAACAGCTGCGTGACACTCTGTTGTTACGGGCAGGCGTTTTGTAAACCATCAGGCACATGTCCTTCTCGTCTCGGCACTCTGTATTAGACATATACAATAGTTAAAAAACAAGTTATTGCAGATAATCCAACTAAAAGGGAAGAAAATAAATATGAATTAAGGAAAATGTAACTTACAAAAATGTAAGGCGTGGAGTGCTCGATTTCAATTAATTATTATGAATCATTTTAGACAAATATTGGGAAAATACATTTTAAATATTTTATAAAGCGCTCCACAATTTTTACTAAAACATATTGTTAGTCATAAGGACTGCCGATACAGTGAAAACTTATAACTCAGAATTTGATACTTTTATGACAAACTAATACATACATGTAGGTATATAAAAATATTATTGATACTTATTTATGACAGATTACTAAAGATAAAAGTAGATGGCAAATAATGACACATTAAGTAACAGAAAACTAAGTGGAATAGTGGGATATTATGATTGTAGTTTCGACAGATAATATTCTTTGACGTGACCTTTAAAAGACTGCAATGAGGGAGATTTTCTTATGGAAATAGGTAATTCATTCCACAATTGGGCTGCTTGAAAGGCAAAAGACTTCCCATAGTATGATTCGGAACGTGCTAATGGGATCATCAGAGTTGCTTTTGAACTTAATGGGCGAGAATGGCAGTCTTGACATAAAGTAAAGATTAAAGTAACAACGAACCACAAGAACTTTTATATTGTTACTTGCTTCTACGGAAGCCTTCAAGGGCGAGCCCGACTCGCACTTGACCACTTTTATTATTAATTAAGTATGTAACTTACTCGTAGTATAATTATAATTGTATTTTAGTTTTGTTGATAAAACAAGCTGCTATATGCTAAAATTTTAAGTTACTCGTATAAGTTTGCCCAGCCCCCATGACTAGCAATTTTTTTGAATATTCTTATTCTCATAAAAGAAAACCTACTTTCAAAGTTGAAACCACGGTAAACTCAAACCAACACAAATCTCACTAACTACAAAAGTTGAACACTAAAGTGCATCAGAAACTTAGCTACGAAAAATATGCTGGATAAATAATAAAAAGATGGGTTCCGTAGGAAATGATATTTGTTTTAATGAGTTTATTAGACGTTAGCGACTGTTGATTGGACTAGAAGATGCTATTTGCTTTTCTCGTGCGCAATCTATACTCAAATCAAATCGAATCATGCTTTATTTACACTTACACAAAGTTTAAAACAATATTCATACACTTTTAACAATGACTTAATTTGAGTTATAGTGAGTAAAAGGTTCAGTTGATATAATGTAATAATAACGTAAAAGTACTAGATCTTACACTAAATGAGGCCCAGTACCTAGATGAGGCCTTAGTTAAGTCCCCAGACGAGATGCATTACTCGTTGCCTCAATATGAATGTCCAAATAAATTCCGAAGTTTCACAACGTAATTTATCTAGTCATGTTTAAAGTAATTTCTTCTTTTACCTAATTTGTAGGGTTCCGTAGCAAAATACGGGAAGATTTATAGCTTCGTCATGTCTGTCTGTCTGTCTGTCTGTCCGTCCGAATGTCACAGCCACTTTTCCCGAAACTATAAAAGCTATAATAACATTAAGATTTTGATACAAAAAAATAAAAAAAAAACAAAAAAGGGTGGTCCCATACTTAGAACGGAAACAAAAAACAAATTTTTTGAGGGCCTCTTCCAAAGTCTTCCAAAAAGTTCAAAAAGTGTGTCTCCCCAACCCCCTGTAGCTTCTAAAATAAGAGAATGACAAAAATGAAAAAAGTGTATGATGTACCATGCAAACTATCAACGAAAATTGGTTTGAATGAGATCTGGTAAGTAGTTTTATTTAAATACGTCATACGACTATTGTTAAAACACTGATTTAAGTAACAACGAACTACAAGAACTTTTATATTATGTTACTTGTTGCTACGGAAGCCTTCATGGGCGAGTCCGACTCGCACTTGACCACTTTTATTACTCTAAGCTGTCCTGCTGCTAAATGTATCCACAAGTCGCTCCATTTAGTCCAATTCTAAGTTTTCATACGCATAAACAGATCCCACTTGATATTTTCGTTGCTAGGAATCTGTTCATTCTCTTACGTGGACAGTCAAGGCCATAATCCTCTACGTGATCATAGCCGATTGCAAGTCCGCGGATGACACATAAATCTTTTATAATATTTTTTATATCACCCCCTCTTTTTCACAATATTTTTTGTCACCGTTGAAACCAATGGCATTGAAAATTCTAAGAGAGAAAGCAAGGTTTTCTGATTTTGTGAATATTAGCATAACCCCAAAACATAAAAAGTAAGTTACATCCACTGCACGAAAAACCGTGCTCAGTTACTACAAAAACATGGCGTAACATGATTACACGCCGTAGTGATATTATTTTAGTTTTTATATGAATAAAAATGGAGAGCGTACATTTGTAGCGAAACATTCCAGGAGTCAGTTTGCGTGGAAAAGTTAATGTTGTTGAAAAATTTAGTTGCAGTGTTAATGGTCTAAGTTGAATTACTTTTTTGACATTGAAATACTAATGTTTACGTTACAGCAATTGCATTTTCCCGCTCTAGAACATTTCTGGCAGAAGATCGCAGATCAGTGAGGCAGCGTTTTACCAAGATGTAAAAGTGACTGGGTGATATAAATTTCATGTATCAGTATGTTGTGTGTGTTTGTTTCGCATTGTTCCTCATGAACGGATAAACGAATTTTTATTTTATTTTGTCTAAAAAGTGAATTAATCGGGAGTGTTTGATGATAATCCATCCAAGATGTTCGCAGACGCGAAATGGTGGATTACGTTTGTGCTTTCACAACTCCCTCAATACGACGATACGATATATAGCCCAGAGTAACGGGCACAATTTTTGCATTTGATTACTATTAAGCTAATTTTATGTGAGAAAAAAACATTTTGATGAAGCTACTAACCTCCTGTATAGTGTGATCAAATTGCGCAAATTCTACGTTAAAAGTTTTCGCTTCTATTTGTAGTCCTTATGACTACACATTTTTTTGAAATCATGTGTTATGTTTCTTAATATATTGGTACGAGTATTAAAATGTATATAATATCTTAAGTTTTAATATCGATCCAACATTTTAGAAATAAGATTTTTTCTCGACACTTAAAAACAAAAAATTTTTTTTTTTTTTTTTTACCTTTTATAGGCTCACACTTGACCGCCATCTCGCCTGATGTTAAGCGACGATGCGGTCTACGATGGAGCGTGTTTACCTAGAAGAAACCGATTCACTCTCGATTTGAAGACACAAAGATTGTAACCATAAATAAAATACTCGACATTATAAAAGTCTCCCCCACGTGAGGGTAGTTTCTCGACATCCTGTACGTGACTTTACGCCGGTTTCGCTTGCAAAGTTGCGGGTAAAGCAAATCTGTCATGGACTATCATAGAAATTTTAACTCACGTGTAGCTGCTCTTTCATATTTTAAATACGAATACGTGTCATTTTAAAATGCAAGTACGTATGTATGTTAAGTTAAATATAAAAGCAGTATAAGGTATATGTTTGTCTGTCTGTAACCCTGAATTTAAATATGTATACATTACAATAAATTTATGTCACGTTGTTTGTCCGCGATGGACTCCTAAACTATTATGAAAACTGTTTTTTGACAAATTTGCACACCGTGTAGAGTTTGATCCAACTTGAAAGTCAGAGCAGATTTAATTATACGAGTATTATGACAATATCCGAGCAAATCTGGAACGCGCTACTAGTATGTAGCCAAGTCTATAAATAATAGTAGTGCTAGATAGATCTCTTTGCAGTGTCTGCGTGGGGAAGTACCTACACCTCTATAAGTTATTCTAACACCAATCATTGGCACATTCATGTTTATTGGCTTTAAGGGTAGGTACACTCCGCGAGGTATAAGCTGAGCTTTGCATTAGTGTGAGTGATCACCAATCAGGCAGGAGCTTGAAATTTTGTCCGCGAGTTATAGGATGAGCTTTGCATTAGTGTGAGTGATCACCAATCAGGCAGGAGCGCGGCGAGACAGAATGGCGCCGCGCCTAAGGCTGGTTGTCACACCTACACTATCCATGTACACTCACACAAATGCAAAGCTCAGCTTATGCCTCGCGGAGTGTACTGTTTTGACAGATTTTTTTTTTCAATTAAAGTGATATTCATCATCATCATCAGCCTATCTTAGTCCACTGCTGGACATAGGCCTCTCCCATGGCTCGCCACTCAGCCCTATCCTCAGCTATACATCTCCACCCACTGCCTGCTGTCTTCTGTAAATCGTCACTCCATCTAGCCTCAGGGTGTCCTACACTACGTTTGCCGATTCGTGGTCTCCACTCAAGAACACGTCTACTCCAACGGTTATCGGTTCTGCGACAGATATGACCGGCCCATTGCCACTTCAGTTTGCTAATGCGTTGAGCTATGTCGGTTACCTTGGTTCTCTGACGGATCACTTCGTTCCAAATACGATCCCTCAGAGAAACTCCAAGCATAGCTCTCTCCATAGCTCGCTGCGCGACTTTAAATTTGTGGACCGCTTTGACTGTCAGTGTCCAAGTTTCGGCACCGTAGGTCATGACAGGTAGGACACACTGATTAAAGACTTTTGTCTTTAGACATTGTGGAATAGATGACGAGAAGACTCGACGTAGTTTGCCAAATGCTGTCCAGCCCAGCTGAATCCTTCTCATGGCCTCACTTTGGAAATTGTGCTTAAAATTGCAAAAGTGATATTAATAAGTGATAAATAAGATAGGTGTTCTTATATCTCTTCTCTATGATCTCTCGGTCACGGGAGCAATCCAGCGCAAGCCAGTGATTTAGACACTTCTGCAATATAAATATGTATTTTAGGTTGTTTTTTTATTTATTAGCGGTCCGCCCTGGCGTCGCCCGTGTTACATAATCTAATATAGCCCTCAGCACTCAACGATCACGTACAAATGTAACGGTGAAATTTTTTTTTAATCGGTCCAGTAGTTTCTGAGATCTCTTCAGCTTTATAGAGACGATCTTAGCATTCCATGGATTAACCGTGCGGGTGCCGGGTCCATCGTGTGACAGAGAGATAAATCCCGAGTAGATCCTGAGACTTGTGACTCGGGCTTAGGTTCAAGACCCCTTTCTGACATTTTTTTAGTATAGATACTTACAACGAAGAAACCTAGCAAAAACTTCACTTTACATAATAATTTTGTAAAGTGAAGTTTTTTTTCTAGGTTTCACTAATATTTATTTCATAAACAGTAAATTTATGTGGATAATTTTTAATAACTGAAAAAGTAGATAACAGATTTCCCTCGTTCAATCATACATCAAACCGCACCAAAGGCCGGATTCACCCAAACCCCGAAAACTACAATGAATCACGCGAAAAACTGTCACTATCCATCACAGAGTAGACGCACATTTGTGTTTGCGGTTAAGATCGGAAAAACTTACATGCGAGTTACCCGCTATCAGTGTCCATGTTACAGCATACATTTTCCCGCCACAAATCTGTTGACGTTGAGTCAGAGTGACAAAAAACTGTTATCGATCTTTTTAGACTGTGTAACAACAAGTGAACGAGGCTAAAATCAGGAGTAAGCTAAAATCAGGTTATTCGTAAATTGCATAGAAATCCATTTTTTTGGGATTGGAATCAACAACAAATAAAAAAAGGAAAATAGAGTAGTAAGTTTAGTGCTTATTGGGTGATTCGAAATTAAATCGAGAGTGAATCGGTTTCCTCTAAGTAAGCACGCTCCATCATAAACAGCAATTTCACTTCGGATTAAGCGATTTGAGATTTGACAGTCAAGTGCAAAAACATTATTGTACAGACAAAAAAAACCGTCTAGGCAGTGGAAAATTAAATCAAAAAAAAAAAAGTGTTTTTTAAATAAAAAGTGACGAGACGAGCAGGACATGTGCCTGATGGTAAACAACATGCCTGCCACATAATAGCACAGTGACACGCAGGTATTGGAACATTAAGAGTCCAAATCATTACCTAGCACTGCACTGCACTCGTCACCCAGATATCTAAGATGTTTTATCTCTATGCCCTGCAATTTCACTGGAAACATTTCCCTTCCAAGCGGAACACATTAATGTTTGCACACTACTACTAGGCGGCAGAATAACTGGCAAAGGTGTGTACTTATCTAGGCGGACGCTGCAAAGAGTCATACCATTACAAAAGTTTTAAATAATTAAATTTTAAATTTGGGTCGATCTCTGCCAACTAATATCTCCACTTGGTGCCTCCACCGTTGCCACAAACGACGGAAACGCAAGAACTCCACGAAATCACATCAGTGCTGAATCCGACATAACCCAACCGTCTCCCTAATGCCGAAGGATTTTGACCAATTTCAATTTATTAAGAAGAATATTTTTTACATTTTATTCACATTTTGTATATTCTCCTTGTCTCTGTCCTGAGACAGTATCTACTTATAAGCCAATTATTGAAGTGTTTTTCAAGATCGTCTCGCCATCGCTAAATGGTTCTACTGGAAAGAGGATAAGGAGAATTTGCCCAGCATTGGGAAATTTCAGACTCTTAAATAATAATAGTAATGTATTATAATATAGATGAACACACCTAATTAACAATAATTTTTTTTAACTTTTATAGGTTTACACTTGACCGCCATCTCGCCTGATGTTAAACGACAACGCGGTCTACGATGGAGCGTGTTTACCTAGAAATAACCGATTCACTCTCGATTTGAAGACACAAAGATTGTAATCATCGGGGAAACCCACTCAGGCAACGTATTCCACAGCCTAGACGTTCTTATCACAAAATTAGAGTCAAATCTCTTCGTTCGTGTCTTTGGAACATCAACCATGAAACGATGTCGCTTTTTCGAGCCACGAGCATTCCGATAAAAAAGGGCAAGGTATCAGATCATGCAAATCAGTCGCACACTCTCCGAAGTGTTTCCGATAAAAAACTTGACGACTTTGAAGTCTTTTTCGCACAAGAGTATCATTACCTATGAGCCTTTTGGCACGTCTCTCGATCGATTCCAGTGCCTCCAGCTGATACTAAGCTGATCCATCCCAAAGTTGCAAAGGTCCAAAAAAATTCAATAATTTACAAATTGAAACCGGTTAAACACTTATAGTTAGTGCGACAGATGGCAGCCTTAGCGATAATAGCGATCTCTTCCAGGCAACCCGTGGAAAAAGATAAGATAGATAAAGACACTTTATTGAACACACCAAATAAAAATAATTTACTAAAACTAGTGCAACCATCGGCAACCTTAGGGTAGAAAAAAAGATAAGAGGAATGATAAAAGACGGGGTGTGACATGGTGGGTAATATGAGATAAAGACGTACCTACTCGTATAAGTAGTATGTTGCGTTGCATAGTTTTGGTATACTTTTATTGAGCAAATAGTTTTAAAAGCAAAACTATTTTAAAGGTCCCCCTATTGTTCAGCGACCCTATTTTTCAGGCAATCGCTTAAATTTTAATAAAGTTCCAGTGATTTCTATTGAAATTACACACACTTTCTGAATAACCGCGCGCGGGGTACGTGCCAAGTTTCAGCAGCTGGCATTTGTTTGGAACTAACATGATTAATGGTCGCAACTTGCACTTTGCTCTTTGTTGAAACGTTTGGTATAATACCTATTTATTTATTGGCATCTGGTGTTGTATCCAAAAACATATCAAACTAGCTGTGCCCCGCGGTTTTATTAGCGTAGAACTCGATGCAGTTATTTTCCCGGGATCAAAAGTAGCCTATGTTACTTCTTATACTTCTAAGCACAAAGTTTCATGAAGATCGGTTAAGTAGTTTTTGCATGAAAGCGTAACATACAAAGAATTTTGTTGTTTTAGTTCGATGGACAATAATTCCAGAGCAATCACAGGACATATAGATAAATCAACTCAAATCTCAAGGTCACGACCGCAACTTTTATCTTATACCTTTAAACGACCAATTCTTGTAGGTGTATATATCATCATCATCATCATCAGCCTGTATTCGTCCACTGCTGGACATAGGCCTCCCCTATGATACGCCACTCAGCCCGGTCCTCGGTCTTACTTCTCCAACCGCCACCAGCTGCCTTTCGAATATCGTCACTCTATCTAGTCTCAGGACGTCCTACACTACGTTTGCCGATTCGCGGTCTCCACTCCAGAACCCGTCTGCCCCAGCGTCTATCGCCTATCGGGTCTGCGACAGATGTGACCGGCCCACTGCCACTTCAGTTTGCTAATACGCGGAGCTATGTCGGTGACTCTAGTTCTCTGACGAATTACTTCGTTCCGGATGCAATCCCTCAGAGAAACCCCAAGCATAGCCCTTTCCATAGCTCGCTGAGCGACTTTGAGCTTACGGACCATTTTCACTGTCAGTGTCCACGTTTCAGCACCGTAGGTCATAACGGGTAAGACGCACTGGTTATACATTTTTGTCTTGAGACTTTGTGGGATGGGTGACGAGAAGACCCGACGAAGTTTTCCAAATGCTGCCCAGCCCAACTGTATTCTTCTCATAGTCTCACTCTCAAAATTACCTCTACCTAGTTCGAGCGTCTGCCCTAGGTAAACGTATTTCCGTACAATTTCAAGAGTGGTTCCACTAACGGCAATCGGTCCCGGAGCAACGAACTCGTTGCACATGACTTTGGTTTTATCCAAATTCATCCGGAGGCCGATGCGTTGAGAAGCGTCAGCCAGGCGGTCCAACATACACTGCAAGTCCTCCAGCGACTCTGCCATTATGACGATGTCGTCCGCAAATCGTAGGTGAGGTATATATATAAATATGTAGAATCTGAATCTCGGAAACGGCTCGAACGATTTTCATGAAATTATGTATATTACAGGGGTTTCCGGGACGATGAATTGATCTAGCTAGGTTTTATTTTTTAAAAACATCATTTTATACGCGTTTTTCGACAATGAAAAATTCCTACAATGTCATTAGAATACGATAACTTATTTCGCCTTTGATAAGTTTAAACGGCTCAGACGGAAGATGCTCGCCCTCGGAGTCAACAGGCCCCGGTTCGAATCCTGATGGTTACATTCGGGTCTTTTGTTTTTGTTCTTTTTTTTTCTGAGATTTTTTTTACTTAGAGCCCTTTATAAAAGCATTTAAACCGAGCAAAACTCGGTCAACCAGGTACTTATTATAATAATGACGCATAAATTATTTGGTCCTCGATTCAACTGAGAGACGTGCTAAAAGGCTCAAAGGAAACGACAAAAATGATGCAAAAGACCTTAAAGTTTTGAACATCGCCGCAAAAACAGGTTTTTATTGGATACTTATTATATAGAATTACTAGCTAGTTGGTACGAGTAGGCATAGAAAGTAGATATTATCGGCCTCAGGTGCGCTCAAACTTGCGTAGTGAATTGATTTTAAGTAATTTTGAAAAGTTTTACATGCCAGAATGTTCGATTAGGTTTTGATTTACGTTTAATAGTTCACCTGACTGAAAGCATTATAATTTTCAGAGTCATATTAAACTTTATTCTAGAGATAGACAGACAATTTAGAGGGACAAAATAAGTGTTGAAAATAAGTAGGTACGTGATACGAATGATTTAATTTAATTTAAATTTATTTGCTTTCAAAAAATTACAAACATAAAAATCCTTTTTTTTTCTTTGTAACTTATTTCTAATTGGATATATTTTCTTATTTTTGTAGGTATATCGCAGCTCGTTTGGCACACGAGCTGCGATCACGCACGCGCACTGTCATTGAGAAAGGTCGCCGGATACGATCGAAACTTGAGCCGGACTGGACTGACTATTATCAAACGTGAGTTACACGTGTATTTATTTAAAAAGTGTAATAATCACGTTAGTTTTCATACTAATAAAAATAAACCATATTTACTTTTTGCGCTAAAGTTTTCGGACTTGACCGCTATATCGCCTAATATTAAATGGTCAGTGGTCTACGTTGAAGTATGCTTACCTAGTAGAGACTGATTCACTCTCGATTTGAAGATATCCAGATATCTATCATTCAGTCATTAAGTATTCATTAGCAAATTCACGTTGTTAAAATTACCATTACTCAATCTTTTTTATCAATTTTATTTAATAAACGACGTAGTTACATTTCAAATTTCATCACTAAAAAGTGTCGTAACTTTATATAAATAAATGAATAATTGTTTGTAAGATTTCCAAAAATAACATTCCTAAATAGTTCTAAAATATTCCCCAACAAATTCGTCTAATCCCCTTACTTTATTCAATCAACATGAAAGTGCCGTCGCAAATACCGCCTCATTACTGCAGAGTGTTTACTTTGATGGGCTAATAAGATCTGTCATAATTTATCATCTGGCCTTCCATCTTACTTTGGAAGTAGGAAAAATGTCTATAAATAGATCTCGCGTGTTGTGGATTCTCAGAAAACATCTCTACTAATATTATAGGTACATTTTTGTATAGTATAGAGTGAAAATACGAGTAGGTCATGTACCTGATGGTAAGCAAAATGCCTGCACATAACAGTAAAGTGACTCGTAGGTATTGGAACATGAAGAATCCAAATCATCTAGGAACATTGCCTTTTAAACCGGAACACAGTAATGTTTGCATACTACTGCTTAGCGGCAAAATAACGGCTGCGGCGTGTGGTAGGTACTCGTACTTGCTCAGTGGTAAAACACGATATGTAAACATAGAAATACACAAATCTTGCTGCTGTTTGCAGGTAAGATACTCGTAAGATGCTACAAAACATTTTAAAAGTTGACCCATACAAACTGGACTCTTCGAGAGACATGCAATATGATGTATTTATTACAAATTATTTCAATATCAGCTGTAAATAATCTCAAAATGTTATAGCAAAGTAGTTGAAGTTGATTACCAAATAAATTCAAATTTACGCTTAGATACAGTAGTTTTTGTAAAACACCTTCACCTAAATAATTTGAGAATAAACGCAGAAAGGCATTTCCCATCGCGGGTCATATCAGTGTTGAAACAGAGGGTAGGAAACTCGCTAATTTCCAACAGCCTAAGGGTTTTCCAAACAAGTTATTTGTAAAACTGAAATAGTAAACAAGCGAGGATCTGCTTAGGGAGTGGCAACACAGAGCAACAGAGAGACAACTCAAAACATAAAATATGTGCACGTTTAAAAATACCAGAAAATTCGTAATTTCCTTGTACATCACCGCAAAATTGCCAGCCTATCGGTTTTTATCGAATACACTTCGGAGAGTGTGCAATTGATCTGCATGATCTAATGCCTCCTTGCCCTTTTTTTCTATCGTACTTCTCGTAACTCAAAGAAGCGGCACCGTTTCATGGTGGATATTCAAAAGACACGGACGAAGAGGTTTGACTCTACGTTTGTGATAAGAACATCTAAGCTGTGGAATGAGTTGCCTGAGTGGGTTTTCCCCGATAGTTATAATCTTGGTGTCTTCAAATCGAGAGTGAATCGGTTTTTTCTAGGTAAACACGCTCCATCGTAGACCGCATCGTCGCTTAACATCAGGCGAGATGGCGGTCAAGTGTAAGCCTATAAAAGTTAAAAAAAAAAAAGACGGGCTAGAACACAGTTAGAGTCTGGACGACCACATGTGCTACTTTTTATCCCGACAAAATAACGTTACAGCTGATTATTTTTATTTGACATTATTCTTTAGTATTATTTTATTATGTACACAGATTATATACGTACTATATAATTTTATTGTAAGTGACGTTACCAAGTGTTCTTTTGAAATAATGGTTCGAATAAATACATTGAATTGAATTGAATTGAATTGAAAAAATGGACGGGTACTACGCGGGTAAAACTACGAAATTCTGCTAGTACTTAATAATTTCCCACAATAATACTAATAATAATATGTATTGATATGAAACTAATATGCGTATCTATGCTTTCACACCTACACTACAAAACTGATTTAAATTAAATTTGGAACAAAGATACTTTAAAAATTGATAACGGACAAAGATTATATGTATTCTTTTTCATTACAAAAAACAAAGGTTTTAAATGGTTGAAATTGAGGATGACAGTTTGTACGAAATTATCATCAATCATCATCATTTTTAGAACAGCTTAAAAGAAATGTTTGTACTTTTCAATATATTTCAATAAATAAACAGTATATTCAAAGTTTGCAAGCCTTACCTGTTGGATTACAAGTGAGTCTAACTAGATATAAAAATTTTTTTGTTAAAAAACTGTCCCCCAAAAAACACCGTCAAATGCGGCTGAAACTGAAGTCAGGAACACGGATTCTCAAATAAAACAAAAAACATTTCCAGTTCCTAACATCAAACATGCTTTACGTTACTATATCTATACAAAATAATTTTGTACTTTATTGCTATTGTTGAAAGTTACACCTCTGCATTCCATGTGCGTGAAAGAAACTAGGAAACAATACGGACGTCCGTTTCAGCGCAAACTTTGATTTCTCCAGGGGGGGCGGTGAAATATCGCGGCTAAATATCTGGCCGCTTCCTGAACACTTCGCTTATGATTATCGTGAATATTTCTGCTTTCATCAGTGACGAAAATAATTTGTAAACTGAACTGAAACAATAAACAAATATGACACAATATTTAATAAAAAGGGGTTTTAAGGGGTTTTTAATTGACAAGGCGTATTATAAAATGTCTTGTATGATTTTTTTTAAGGGGTTTTTAATTGAAAAGGCGTATTAAAAAATGTATGATTTTTTATGTGACAATGCCTCTTTGCATGCGTGTCTTTAAGTTTGGATTGTAATTGAAACATCATTTCCTGTAAGTTATACCCTCTACACACGAGCCCTAAAATCAGAGGAAATTACGTAAAACTAGTGGGGAGGACCCTACATCGCACCATAAATCACCAATCATATGGTGCGATGTAGGCTCCTCGCCACTACTTTTACGTCATTTCCTCTGATTTTAGGACTCGTGTGTGGAGCGTTTTATACCTATGTATATATTTTACAATAAGTTATACTATATTTTATTTGTTATTGACTTTCATAAGTGTGCATGATGTACTGTAACCATTTGAAGAAATAAATGAACTATAATAACGTTAACTATTTTCCGCCATTGGCTAGAGAAGTTTGTTCTAGATATAGAATAGAATTAGTGGCCCTACTGAATGTTCTCATTGCTAGGGCTCTCTAATAATATTTTAAGTGTAAAAGTGTGCATGTTTGTAACTCAATCACGTCGGAACAACATGACGGATTTGGGTTGAAATTTGAGAAATAGTTAAATTATAGTCTGGAAGAGCACATAGAGGCTGAATTTGCTTCTAAGTTCAGGCTCTAAATATAGCCAGATGTAATAAGTCTTTTAGTAAATGCTTAGCATAAACAGCCTAAATGTTTCCACTGTTGGAACTCCGGGCCTTACCTCGCAATGAGAGAGTCTAGGTTATAATTCACCGTGCGGGTTAGTAGATCAAACATAACCTCGAAAGATTCTAGGAACATGTCGGTTTCCTCGCGATGTTTTCCTTCACCGTTTTAAGTTAGCAGCATTCCGCACATGACTGGGAAACGACAGTGGTGCGCGTGGGATTTGAACCCAAGGCTCCGGATCGGCAGTCACCGTTCTCCCGACTAGACCAGCCGTAACTTTTAATGTATATTCGTAGTGTTGCGTATTTTAGCTTCTAAATCCAAAGAATAAGCCGGGCCGTGTAGCGCCAGGCGACAGCGCGCGGGCGGGCCCGCTCTCGGTACCGATTTATGTACCAGATAGACGTTTATCGCTATTTGTCGGAACGCCTTCTCTGGAATTTATTGTATCGGAAGAATAAGAAAATACAGCTAATTTTGTAAATCTAAGAAGTAGCTACAGAAATTTAGCGTGTTTACTCTAAGAAACATGACTTTAGCTTAACATCCAACTAATTTTTGAAGTAAAAAACTTCTGTAGGCGCACCACACACAGATTTTGCGTGGGCTGTGAATTGAATTCTAGCATAACGCTCGGGAATGATAAGAAATCTTCGGGTAAACTCGGGATCATGATCATTCGCCATCTAGAAATGTAGAAATGCGTCAGCATTTCCCATTGGTCATCTAGAAATACGTTAGCATATTTAGATGCCCATACTCATGGCCTCGCCCTCTGGTTTGTCGTTCCGGTTTTTGTAGTTTTCAAAGTAAGTTCTGAGTTTATAAGTTTTTACTTCCATCGGCAGTTCCTATGACTGTCATTTTTTCCTAGACTCGGGGCGTTTTCGCGCAAGATGGCACGCGAAATCATCTCGCAGATGGCCCCAAAGTCCCTGCGCTTGTGATCTAGTGATTTTTTACAATCTACACTAATATTATAAAGCTGAAGAGTTTGTTTGTTTGAACGCTAGGATCTCTGAAAGTACTGGTCCGAATTGAAAGATTATTTTTCTATTCGATAGTCCATTTATCGAGAAAGGCATGGAATATAACACTACCTACTATTAATTGAAGCGAGGCATGAATCAAGAATGTAACAAAACCGGGGAAAAATATTCCTGTTTGAGAAATTTCGTACTGTGACATGACAACATGTGTCTAAGATTGCGTCAATGAATATAAGCCTTTGCCACAGACCTTTGCTAATCAAATTCCTTTCGAAATCCGAGTGGGTACGACCAATTTCCGACAGGTGGCGTAGCAGATAGCTGAAGAGGTTTTTTGTTTGAAAGCGATATTCTCAGGAATGACTGAACCGATTTCAGTCATTCTTTCACCGTTGGATATGGACAGGATCCCGAGGAGTGCCATATAATCTACCACGGGCGAAGTCAGGGCGGACATCTAGTATTTATATAAAATAACAAAAACATCATAAAAACTTAAACCTAGATAGCGGCCAGCAGCGGGGCAAGGCCCTCTAGCTAGAGCCGCCTGACGATGCGCGCTGTGTCAAGGATGACTGCCTTCAGTATCTGGCCCTTAAGATGATTTATTTTAATGCCGTATTTTTTTTTTGCAAACATTGCTCTTCAAAACTGTACACAGTGATATTTGCATTTTACTGCTTGGCGATAGAATAACTGTTAAAGAGTGATACTTCCACAGATGGACTTTGCAAATAATCATACCACTACAATTTGGTCATGAGCTGCCAATATTACTTTTGTCCCAAACAATGGTACATAAATATTTCGTATTGAAGTGCATTTTATTACAAACCTTATGAAGCTACCTCAACCCGATTGCACTAGTCTGTTTACACCACTCGTGGCTATTTCTCCTGGGAAGACCGCGTGCCGACACAGCATCATACGATTCTCTGAGCGGTGATCTTGTTATATTGCAGAATGAAACTGATTTGTAAATGAATTATTTACACTGTGACTTGTACGAGATACCTCAGGAGGTTTGCGTTCAATTTTGAGATATTTATTTATTGTGACAATTTTTCCAATTTGTCTGATTGAACTATACAAGACGAGATCGCATTTACTACACCGTTGCGTCTCTCATGGATATACTTATATTATGGTGATGTTGTAACATCTGATGTGTTTTTATAAGTGCACGGAACCTACATTTTTCTTATCTAGTTTCTTCTCTCATTCTCATGACACACAGACAAATGATGCTGGCCGACTTACGACGTGGTACCTGCCTCTCACGAAATGGGTTGGAACCTTCGATTTAACTAATAGAAGTGCCCTGAGCACCTTGAAATCGCTAATAAACTGCGTCGTGCAGCGTAATTACTTGACCCCTAGAGTCGCTAGCGGCGAGGTTAGCTGTGGTTCTACTTATTTTGGTTGTTGACAACGAGTAGTGATAGGTAATAACGTCCGGCGTTCACAGCTTTCTACAACCGACTAAAACGAAAAGAGTGAGCTTACTCTTCCCAACGATGACATATTTCCGTGCGCCTGAAGTTTGTGAAGGCGCGTCTAATGGTTCATATCGATGGTCGGTACGATCTCAAAGCCATCGCGTTCTTTGGTTAAATCAAGTAGGGGGATGTTTTCCCGGTTTTCTGTAACACATTTCAGTATCAACAAATTTTCAGCCACAACCAACATCAAATAAGGCAGACGTTCTCAATTTGGTCGAAGTTTTTTTTTCACCAATTTAAAAAGCGAAGGAGATTCTCAATTGCTCTTTTAACCGCCTTCAAAAAAAAAGTAGATTTCTCAATTCGACCGTATATATTTAATTTTTATTGTATATATTGTACGCGCTAGCTCCACCAATAATAATTAAGAATTGATTGTAACGATTCAGTTTAATTTGGTAGATGACACTTTAGATGTAGTCCCATAGAAAATATCGAAATGTGTGAGGACTTTTAGTACCCTCTAAACAGAACCGAATGGCTTGACGGTGAGTCTTGTTTAGCTGGCTGTCCTATAATAGAAGAGAAATGGTGGAACACAGCTATGGAATCTGGTACACATTCTCCAAATTTTATCCGATTAAATATCAAGTATAATAGCCAATAGGTACATAGTTACGCAATTCATTCGTAAACTCGTACCATACACTCGTATGTCTCTTCACATAATATCATGATGAGAGTAATATTAATTTATTAATAGAAATATCCCTCATTCCGCTAACCGCAGGGCAAATCTCCCTTTCAATTAATTAAAACAAACATCTAAAATATACCCATACGAATGAAACTTGCTTTGAATTGAAATTTATTAAAATATTTCAATATCCAGGCGCGCGTTTCGGAACAATGCTGGGTCTGATAGAGGTAGAACACTTACCCTCATTTCCTCGGGGATGCAACTTTCAAATGCTGCACACATATTGTTCGTTGCCATTGCATCTACGTCATCGATGTTGTTACGGTAACTATAAAACTTTGCGATGTTTATTCTCTAGACTAGCCACGCCCCGCTGTTTTACTTGTTTAGATCCCGTTCCTATAACTTATTCGCAAATGAAAATAATCTGTTTCCAAGATATAAACTGAGGATTAGGCTCACAATTCCGCCAACGACACGTTAAATGATAGGCCGTCAAACAAAGAGATAGGGGCTAATTTTTTTTTTTAGTTATTTTAAGAATTATCAAAATTCTACCCCCAAGGTGGTGAAAAAGGGGATAAAGGTTTGACTAAACCTTTTTGCTGTTTTTGCCTATAGGGGATGAAAATTGCATTTAAACGGCCAACGACTTACAAAACGCGAGCGAAACAGGGGCAAGAGCTAATATCCTATAATTATGGATTCCCTTGAGTGTTTCTCTTCTTCAACCACGATGCCCATCGCCAAGGATCACTCGTCTTCCTCCTGGCTTCATCTTCGTCCATTATATCTTAATACGTATAATTTTACAAACTATTATGTAGTAGAATGAGTAGAATTTCTACTAATTTTATAGATGCGAAACTATGAATATTTATTGCTCAATCACGTTAAAACGCCCGATCGGATCTGGTTGAAATTTAGAACACAGATGATGATCGCGCGCGTGCGATCTCCTTGAAAAAAAGCGCTGGAGGCGGCCGACACTCGAGTCGGATTGTCCGACCATATTACACGTGAGTTTCCCGTTTACCTGATTACAAATGTGTAACAACCGCGTTAATTTTAATACTAAAATACTTAGCTTATGTACCTAATAGACTGCAGGCCCGTGAACAAAATTTATGGGTCATCTGATACAGCAGGAGACCTATGTAGGATGATAGAAGGGTATAAAGTAATAAGATTGAGCACTATGTCGTCACTTGTAAGCTGTCCAACTGAGTGCTGTTGAAGAGGGGGGGGTTCTAAACCTCGATCATTTCTCGTTGTCGCATGATTTTTGTACGTCGTTGCGGAATAATAGATTAGAAGAGGTATTGAAACTATAAAAATTATAAATTTTAAAATTCTTATTCTTAGTTTGTACGTTTGTTTGACGATTTACAGAGTAGTTTGGTCATTTGATTATGATCGGCTTTGGTTCCATACAGTTTCAATACCTCTTCTAATACATTATTTCGCAATGCCGTACAAAAATCATGCGGCAACGAGAAATGATCGAGGCTTAGAACCCCCCCCCCCCCCCCCTCTTCAACTGCACTCAGTTGGACAGCTTACAAGTGACGGCATAGTGCTCAATCTTATTACTTTATACCCTTCTATCATCCTACATAGGTCTCCTGCTGTATCAGATGACCCATAAATTTTGTTCACGGGCCTGCAGTCTATAATTCATGTATCTCATCAGTAGTATCACGCAGTAATTGAAACAAGTCCGCAGCGCAGCGGGCGTAGATTCACTCGTCCCAAAGTATTCTGAACACGTGTTCTTCTCGTTATCTACAAGTTTGCAAGTTCTGGGAACTTTTTACCGTTCTACTTTTTTACTACTCCTGCTTTGGAAAAAATTATCGTCAAATAGTATGGTGTATTTGGGTACTTCTTCGAAATTTCATTCTTCGACTGATTCATCTGGCCAAAATTTTATTTCACTTTCAGCTCTGTCACACATGTTCATATGTTAAAAAGGTTACTAAAAAACATATATTTCAATGAGGGACTTGTTTTTATAAAGTAGTTTTCAAGATATCTACGTTCAAATATTTTGTGCACAGATTAATCAGAATTTGTAAAACAGATGATTCAAAATCCGAAGTAAACATGAAAAACTTTATGTAATTTGGCTCTGTATTGACGAAAATATCATATTCACACACATAAAATATTTTTTATTTATGGCAACAATTATTTGTGATCTTGATCAAAGGTAAATATCTGATTCATATGCGCTTGGTGATCCAAGCGCAGATGAATCAGATATTTACCTTTGTAACTCCGGGATTCAAGTGAACCAGCCCCATGCCCACCTTCTGGTGCATCCGTTACACGACTGGCTTCCCCCCATGGGGGAAGTCAGGCTCTCATTATTATCACCCGACCCAACACGGTCAAGTGCAGCTTATGCCAGATTAATCAGTATTATATGCCAGACACTTCTTATTTGCCTATTTATAAACACACTAACGTAGGTATAACTAATACAATATTTTTTTATAAAAGGGCAATTCATTTCCTTGTGATGTAATTATAATTCATAGTAATTTATCAAAGGGAAAATGCGGTATAGACTCTTTTCTCCCGGAAAATGGCAAGCGGACGCGGCATATGAATCAGAAGAACAAACTTCAAATATTTTTAACTTATACTTAGACTGTAATTATTTGAAAAATATCACTTGTCCCAGTTAGAATTAAAGCTTAACTGTAATAATAAAAAAAGTTTCGGAAATAAGTCCATAGACTTCCAAAATGTTGTCCTTGAAGAAGTACCCATTTTGATGTTTTAAAAAGCATATACAAGAAATTAAAAAAATGTGTCTAGGCACGTCAGTGCCTAAAACTAATGTATGTCTGTTAGATTAATAAAGATATTGTTTTAACAGTGCTTAAAAGTTTGGAGTGACGTCACGTCTAAATACGATTTCTATGGAAAGATGACGTCCCAACCCCTCTCCGAACAAAACACCGAAAGTTTGATGATCTGTACCTTCGTTGATGTTTAAAAATTTAGAATGATTTATTTTAGACCTAGTCATAATCTCAATTATACATAGTTATTATGAGAGAGTGGGGTTTCACGGTACAAACCTAACGTCTTTAAGTCGAAAGTCAATTGGCTTCTTCTAGGTAAACACGCTCCATGGCGGATTGCACTGTTCTTAAAATAATGTATAAGTACATATAAACTCTTTGGCATTGTCCCTTATATGAGGCGAGCCAGCATTAAAGTGAAACAGCAAAAAACCTATATTTTTGATAGTATAGAGTGACGAGACAAATAACAACACAGTAACACGCAGCTATTGGAACATGAAGAGCCCAAATCATTAATTAGCACTGCATTGCGCTCGTCATCCAAAGATATAAGATGTTTAATCTCTACGCCCTGGAATTCCTCTGGAAACATTGCCCTTCAAACCGGAACACAGTAATGTTTGCACATTACTGCTTGGCGGTAGAATAACTGGCAAAGGTGTGGTTTTTTCTCAGGTGGACTCTGCAAAGCGTCTTACCACTACAAAATCAAGTTCACTACAGTACTATAATGGTAAAAAAGTGTCAATTTGAAATAAAATAATTCCAACACCTATTTCTTTTTTACTTTCCTTGATACAACGTTAGAACAAATTAGAAATTCTTAAGTCTAGACACAATACGTCTCAGGGACCTTTCTCTCGTTCGTTCTGTTAATTACTTATACCTAACCACTTACAAACTTACCAACCTTTCACTTCCAAAAACACGAAAGAGCTTTAAAAGTGTCACATTTTAAGACTGTTTCTTTAATCCGTTTAAGGGGTCCTTTTTACAGCAGTTAAATTAATAAGGTTGCGAATTTTACTTGTATATTTTAGTAAAATTTTCTAAACGGTGTTTTTTAATATTATACATGAACTTGAACATTATATTTTTTTAAAGCAGTAAAATTTGTGTCTCCACTACTGAGATAAGCGCGACTACTCTCAGGTCCTGAAAAATGTAATTGTAGGTAAGCATACATTATTTTTAAAAGATTGTGTTCTTGAATCATTCTGGTTTCACATTGTTTTTAAATTTTCGCGATTTGAACACATAATTGAAACACTATAACCTACATGACTTAACGAAAACTTATGAAAGAACCCGCAATTTATTCAGTCTTCTCTTGACCACGGTGAATGTAACGCTGTCGAAACGACAAGGTAATTAAACAATAATGTTGATCGTAATTAATTCAAGCATAGTGTTTAAACTACATTCTGGTTTCGTCACAATGTTTTACTTAAACGTGGCAATGGTTAACGAAGATATCTGCAATTGGAAAAATACTCACAGAACACAGTACATTACTGTATTCTGGGTTAGAGGCAATATTTCACCTCACTACTTTGGACTTGGACGTTCTCGACACTGGGCCTCCGCGTTTTATCCACTGAACCAGTATTTTTTAAGCATTAGGTATATTCCGAATGTATGCTAGCCCTATCACGGGTTCCATCATGTTCAAAGCGAGGAGCGCGCATTGAAATTTAGTTAACCTATAAATTTATAACTCTTCAGTCAGAGAAAGCACTAAGCCTCACAACACAGTCCTCCCTAGTATTAGACTTAGGGCTCATCATTCATGAAACTGTTGAAGAATATGGTCGCCACTTAGTTAAATAGTTACTTTAATTTAGTTATAACTAACGACCCGCCCGGCTTCGCACGGGTGTAATGCTGATACTATTTAAAAATATAAGTACATATAAAAATGGATATTGTGGGTTATTCCTAACAGATAGATAAATATATACAATTGAAAAAAATTTCTAGACCTTTTGAAGGGGTGAAATATTATTGTACATTGTTTTGATCTAGCTAGATCTAAGCATGTATAGGGATGGACAGACGCGGAAAATGACTTTGTTTTATACTATGTAGTGGTCTGCATGGTAGTTAGTTACTTTGGGATCTAATTTAGAATAACGCCAAATTGTTAAAAGGAAATAAATTTACTATTGACGTTCCTACCACGACCACAGCTGCTTTAGCTGTTCCGACATAAAAGAAACAAACATCCAAACTTTGACATTCATAATAGCAGGATTTCCACCGATGCTATATTCTGCTAATTTACTTCTAAAACTGTAATAAATGTATGTCTAGTCTTTCAAAAGAAAAAGCAGCGTAATTTGGGCCCTTTCAAATGTTAACTCGACTGCGTCAGATTTATAAGAGTTTCAAAAAGAGTAACTTCATAAGAACTTCCAATTCTAACTTGTAAACTTCTAGTTCTGCCTACAGCGCTGCTTCGAGCTACTGGGGTCAGGGTGCATTGTATAGCTTACTACACTATTATCTCACGGTTTGACTCGCGTAACTTTAGAACTCGTTATTTTCTCGGGATAAAAATTACCCTGTGTTATTTCAGACTACTATTATTTATGCATATATATAAATAAATGGGATGCAGATTATCTTTATTTTATTTATTATCAATCACGTAGACTGATAATAAATACAGGCGCCTATAAATACAGCAAAGACTTGGCTAAGTGTGTGTTGTTGGCTAAGCTGCTGATTACAATATTTGTACAAAACCAGAATGAAATCATCTACCCCTTGCACATACGTAGACATTTTTTGTGTTGAGTTGATTCCACTTAACACATATTCATTGACAATTAAAAAGTGTTCGGAGTCTTTCTTTGAGATTAACTTCACTTCACTTCACTGTGGGCCTCATAACGAAGCTCAAAGTCACACAGAGACATTCACACTATACAGTCACATTATAGAAAGAGCTATGCTCGGAGTCTCTTTGCGCGACAGAATCCGTAATGAGAATATTTGCAAAAAAACGAAAGTGGCCGACATAGCTCAAAGAGTAAGCAAGCTGAAATGGCAATGGGCAGGCCAAATCGCTCGCAGAACTGACGACCGATGGGGAAGAAAGGTTCTCGAGTGGCGACCACGAACCGGAAGACGCAGTGTTGGACGGCCTCCCACTAGATGGACAGATGACCTCACAAAGGTCGCTGGAAACCGCTGGTTGCAGGTTGCGCAGGACCGTTCGTTGTGGAAATCTAGGGGAGAGGCCTATGTTCAGCAGTGGACGTCTTGCGGCTGATGATGATGATGATGATTTTTTTTATCTTGTTACACAAACAAAAAATGACGAAGATATAGAACTTAAAAGTTTCGAGTAGCGTCATTTTGTAGTGTGATTATTAAGAAGACGTGGCGTCACAACGTCCACTCCAGAAGTGTAATGATCTATATAAATATGTATTTGTCGATTATTAATCACTAATTTGAATGATATTTTTACACAGTGGGATCAAGGACGAGTTTCTTAGATTATAATGAAGTGTAATCCCATTATTATTGATAATTAATAATCATATTATATGCTTACAACCTCAATAAAAATTATGTGAAACCTTACGTATTGCTATGCACTTGTACTCATTGCGGAGCACGACCGATACAGTGCACAGTGGCCATAAAGAGGCAAGTTTCCGGAGTTATCGCATCTTTGAGCAAAGTTTCCGTATTCACCGCATTTCGGAACACGTGTAGTGAAATAGGCAGACGTAGCGCGTAAAATGTAACGTTTGATAATAAACAAGTTGGGCACAGTTCATTTGTCAGTGGTACCGAGGCTTTACTGTGTCTGTGGTACAACTGGGAAGCGTACGCGAGTTTTCAAAGACTGACAGATAATTGGGATGATGATTGATTGGTCAAAAATATAAATATCTTTTTTTTATAATTAGCTCGTAGAGTTCAGGCCAAAATACTATGTAGGCACGTGGTAGTTAGGTATATCCACTACCTGTTAAGACTTGGCTAGCACAGACTTCAAATAGATAAGTAAGTAGCACTTGTTATATTGAAAAAATAAATAAAATGAAATAAAATTTGCAAAACTGGGTACTTACAAAAAGATCTTAAATGTTTACATTTAGAACTCATCAACCTTACGGCATGCAAATATTAGGTTGTCTATGACAATTTGACAAAAAAACTTTATAATTCATCACTCTAAGCTGCCTATTCAAGAATACCATTTTTACTCTATTATTATCTATCTACATTACATTTTTATACAAAAACTGATTAGGCATTTATAACAATCCAATGATAATGGAAGCAAAATAATAAAGTAAATGAAGCATTTTTTTTCTAACAAAAGTAATGACAATGAAAGCATTATATAATACTTTTAGCTATGCTGCCAATATCCACGAATAAATTAAAGCTTGCAAATCTGAACCTAATATACCAGTCAGATGATATTAATTTATTTTACGTTTTTGAGTGCGGTCTTAAAGTCGGCTTAATTTGTTGAACGAAAATAGTTTATTTTATTTTATTCTAAATGGAAAACAAACAGCTTTACACAATCAAAAAAAGTTAGATGAGTAGAAACATTGAAGCCAAATACAGTTTTCACAGATAAAACAAACAGAAAGAAAAATAAATGGTTAATACAGATAGAACAAAAGTAGCAACAAGTAGATACCACATACGGGGAGCGAACCAACACAAGTATCACTGGGTAGGAATACACAAAAATAATATAGAATTAAACGAAAATTAATCAAATCAATGGTTTACATCAATTAACCGTTTAGCTTTAAACCTGCGTTTTGACGTGACGTCTTATAAATTGGTTTGCCGGGTGACACTTCAAGAAACTGCGTTACGCTCCGCTCACGTTATGCGCTCACAACGAGAGCGAGTGAGAGGCACGCGTCCCTTCCACTCGGGCATGGTTAGCCCGCCTAAGAGCGAGAGAGACAGACATAAAAAAGTGAAAGGCACGCGTCCCTTCCGCAAAATTATTTTACCACTCAAAGTCGTTGTCACGTAAAACTTTCGCCCGTATACCGACTTTACAGGCAACCAATTTTTTTTTGTATAAGGGCGATTTTCAAATTTTTTTTGATAACATATGTATTATATGGATTGGATACGTAAACATCAAAAACATGTAAATGATACATATGAACAAATAAATGTAGATTCAACATGAAAATGTCCCGTGTCGTAGTGATAGTAATTTATTATCTCCTATTAAAATTTTCCGCAAATCGTTCAAGCACGGACCACAGAGTAAACACATCGATGCGGTTCCGGTCGCGTACGTGCAAATTACGACGCGCATTTGTGAAAGCGTTTTGTTTCGCGAATTATTAACGTCGGCTTGTTCTAACTGACGAAGTTAAAAGGTACAACCATTCTATGTCACTTAGCTACTTTTCACTAGTGCACGCTGCTATTTACACTAAACTTTGTAGTCCTAAAACTTAGAAAAGAACGATGGAATAAAGAAAAAGAATAAGAATTGAATTCCCTAACGACTAAAATGAATACCTTATAATTATCTATGCCTCTATCACAGGGCATAATGTAATGTAAACGCGCAGACGACGCGCAGGTGGCGCACGTTTACGCGCTTCAAACGAGATTCTAACGTAACCTTGTAACCTAAGCAGATGGAGTGATCGTGAACCGCGCGTATACGCGCAGACACAGCGATACAGACGCGCTGTAATCGTTCGTAGCTATGACGCTGAATATGCGCGCTCCTGAAACGCGTTTCATCTGCACTTTTAAAATTCGCCGTGTGCTAAGGCCCTTGGACTATTCGATTCGGTCAGACTTAAATATGTTAATTAACTGGGTATATAAAAACCCTCGTGACCAATTTCAAAAAGATGCTGTGTCACAATCGTTAGTTCGTTGTTTCGAATCCTGTCTGCACCTCTAAGTGTTTTTCCAAGTGCAAATTGTACGAATTTGTCATCATTACTGGTCTTGAGCGCGAAGAAAAATATCGTGAGATTACCACGTGTTCCAAGAAAGACTACTTTTGAGGACATGATATGGGACATCATTTATTTTATAAATGTCGATGTTTGGATGGTTGGATGTTTCATGTTGTTTGTTGTTGTTTCATGTTGGATGCTCAATCGCGTCGTAACGTCTGGACAGATCGTGCCCAAATTTAGACTCAGATTATAGTCTGAAATAATACTTAGGTTATTTTTTAACGAGAACGACTACAACGGGACAAACGCCGGTAAAACCGCGAGGCAACGCTAGTGAAACATAAAGTTGGTTGGTGATGATTTACGTCACTTCACGCGTAACTACAACTTTTTTTAATATCTTTTATAGCTATTTTTTACTCATTCATTCATTCATAATTTAAGAGCGACGCTCTTGTCGGTGGAGTTCTTTCTATGTACTTCTACACTCCGCCTTCTCCTTGACTTCCTGATACAACACTACATTTATCTTATCCTTCACTTGGTTCATGTAACTTCTCCTAGGTCTACCTCTCTTCCTCCTCTCTTCTAATTTACCTTCCGTTATTGTTCTAATGAAGTTGTCGTGTCGTATCAGATGTCCCAACATCTTCCCTCTTCTGTTTTCTATTGTTTCCATTAATGTTCTTTTCTCCTCTACCATCTTCAATACTTCCTCATTTTTTACTCATACAAAAAAAACTAAGTATTACACACAAACAAGTATAGGTATTACCTTAACATATTTATATACTTCTACATTACTATCTTTTATCGCGTACAATGAAATACAATGCTATTTGCAACACAGAACTATGCAAAAGAGACGTTAATATTGTAACTTGTTCATTTAGTTGTGAAGTAAATTATATTTGTATCTAAGTTTCTTTTATTTATAGCATCGTTTTATTACTGCTACAGTGGATTTTATTGAGTTTACAAAGTCAGAACTGCAATCAAAATCTCGCCAGTTATAATTGCCAAATTGCTAAATTTATCAAAATTTCAAAATTAAACCGCTACCACAGTAATTCCCCTCCAAACAGGTTCCAATAATTAATGTATTCGGTATTTTGCAGACAGCTATAAAACTTGGAGAAATGTTTATTTAAATAAGACTTTATTAACGCTTATGAGGTTATTTCTGGGTCCCGGAAAGTTTGATACGAAAATTAGTCGACTAGGGATCCAGTAAAGGCGCATCCACATTCGATTTTGCTTAAGCATTTCAACTCATCTCTACTGATTTTATATTATTGCAATGAAAATATGATTATGTTCTAAATTTACTATTTTTGAACTCTAAACGGAAATTTTAAGTAAAAACTATGAATTTAAGTTAGCGCTGACTGAAACATCATAAAGATAAGACATTTACTAGTAATAATATTTATATAGTACCTACGGGGCTTAGTCACGAATAATTCATTAATAATGAACATTATGTGCTCAAATCTCGAAAGTTTAAAAACAATATTTACGACGTTTCAGTGTTCCTTCACGTTTTGGAGTCAGTTCAATTTGTTCTTTGAAAGATGTTTTTCACCATTTTAATATTAATGTACACTAAAACATGAGATAAACAATGAGCGGCGAAACTCTTGAGCGCTGCACTGTATTTTTAGAACTCATTTTACGTACATACATAGATCTACTGTTGTCATACCCAATTGACACATAAACATTTATAATGAGTAAAAATTTAACAAAATGTTTTTGTAAATTTTAAACACAGCTCCTAAATTATAATTGTTACGAGTATCAAAATAAGCAATGCAAATTTATCAATCTTAAGTGAAATCAGGAACTTTTCTCTAACATTTTTTCAGGTAACCTTGATAATCTCCAGGCGAACCAGGCAAATCTCCAGGAAAGCAAACAGAACGCCACGAATCGACAATCAACCTTAATTTTCTCCCATAGGAGTTGAGTATTTTCTTCAAATTAAAATGGGAATTACTAAAATGGAACCAACTCGAATACAGAATAATACAAAATCGGTTCACACTTGTGATTAATTACTTAAGGGAGTTTTCGAGGGGCATGCATAAGAAAGAAAAACATATACAGCTGAACATTATTCTCTTGCTTTTTTAAGGTCGCCGAAAATCATGGTGTTGATGGTACAGATTTCCAAGCATGCCCAAAACTAAACTTATATAATGAATGAATGCAAATAATTTACTGTTTTCACCAAAATGTTTACATTTAATACGTATAGAGTTAGCACAAATGCTTTACACCAAAAGCACGGGTAGCATTTTTTTTACCTTGTCGCTTTTGTGGAAGCGTCATAATTTTGTCGCGGCACATCACTCTGTTGCCATAGTAAGTATGCACGTCATCTGCTTACGACACATGCTTTTATTAACACAAAGGAACCGTGCATTGCTTATTGACACAAAGGAACCGTGCGGAAAATGTAACTTTAGGTTCACTAATGTTTCACAAACATTTTTTGACAAAACATCACTTTAAAACCAACTAATCGTATAATATTCATTACGAAAACTTTACACCACAAAAATGTTTCATTTTAAAAACAACATTTTGCATAGTATTTATTTCAAAAATGTCTTACATCAACAAATATTTTATTTTACAAACCGTCATTTTATAACCATTTATCCGGCAAACGTTACATTTAGACAATGCATCGAATGATATTTTGTTATTTGTACATTTTTTGTTTCATATACTATTCATTTTACAAATTTAACATTTACCAAAAAAATCTTCCGTTGTGAAATTAAGTACAAAATCATAAAAGTACCCATTAAATTTTCCATAGGAGTTAACCGTTCTGATTAGGTCCTGTCACAGAGTTTTGACCTAACCTGTCCGATTAGGATCTATTACTAAGATTTGACTCCGGGTGGGCTCCCGCCAGAAGCTCAAGGGAGGTCCTGAGTGGAGCGAGCCATGCGAGGTCAAGCGTAGCGAAGGGGGGAGGTGGCGAGCGAAGCGAGCCGGCGACCTCCGTAGTGGAGCGCAGGCCGAGTATGGAGAAGCGACACTCAGGACCTCCCTTTAGCTTCTGGCTCCCGCACTTTTTATATACACTCTAGGGGTAGTAGCGACAAGACTAGGTGAAGTCGGGGTGCTCTGAGTCGGATCTGGGTCCTAAGTCACCTAACCGGTCCGATGAATTAAACAACTTTTTTATGTATTTTATTTTCAGAAAAATCCAGAGCAGTAGCATGGCCAAAAAATTTGCCAATGATGTAGAATTTAATTTTAATTTTTGTTAAATGAAATGCTTTTATGTTTAAGTTGTTAAGTAATTAAAATATAATTTGAAATGTTTGTCAAACAACACTCTGTAAAATAAAAATGTGTCAAGTGTTGGTTTTGTTTTTAAACATTTATTAGTTAACTAAAATATTAAACGAATCAATTGTCAAATAATACGTTATGTAATGAAAGTTTGTCAAATAAATATTTTGAGATGTAACCAATTTGTGAAATGTTTTTTTGTGTAATAATCATTTGACGACCCGTGAGTTTGTCGAACGTTGGTTATCAGGTGTAGATTTGTGAAAAAAGGTTTTTCAAAAGAACGGATACCGTAACTTTATACGTAGTATAATGTACAAACTCTTTGGTTCACACCATTTCATACCTACAAGACAAAATAATAGTAAAACTAATTAAACAATTAGCTGCCTTATGGCTTATAGTGATCTCTTCTAGGCTTGGGAAAAGTAAAACTCATATCATGGCGAGCAACACAGACTATTTGTATACAATGAAAATAAATAAAGCGTAAATTGTTTATATTCTACTTGTTTATATTTGTGACTAAATTTTATTATTAAATTTTATATTGAACAAGTACCCATAGAATAATGTGTACTTATAATGTTTTTTCTAAAATTCCATGATATTTACCTATAGCAGAATAATTTCTTAAGTGCTCCAATCAGAACTCACCCTTAGACTGCGGGTCGAGTTGAATTATGTATCACAGTTTTACGAGTGAAAGGTTCTAGAATAATGATGAAAGGGCGCAAAGAAATTTCTAAACAGCGGATTTGTAGAGCTCGGTATGAAAGTTAAATAGTATTAAAAGATCTGAATATAAAAGCTACTTTTTATGTCATGAAAGTTAAATTGTGCGAATAAAACATACTGTGATAACCAAATACATTTTTGGGGTCAAAAGCGGCCATGTTTGAGTGGGACTATGCTAGTCATCTGAGTCGAATGTTGGAACAACTCGAGGACAAAGTATCAACTAATTGAGCAACAACATGCACATTATCTAAGAATCTGACCAATTGATATTTTCTTGAAGCTCTGAAACGGAAGAAGTGGACGCATGCAAGACATACGTTTGATCTAGAATGACGCAACATAAGCCCATAGAAGTCTGGTTATATCTAAACCTCGCTGACTCTGGTGCTGTGGAAAATGACAAGTGCGTAGTTTGGGATACTAATTGCCTCAACACTGTCGCAGCCACGTACGTGAGTCGTGTGATACACCTTCTGTGGTGAAAATGTATACCAATATAGGAGCAGTAGGTTCGTTGAGCAAAATGAGTTTTTTTTTACTATCGTTGTACGAATATCTTTTACACTTGAAATACGTATACAGCATCAACATAAACTCTTTTAATTAGCAGATAAACCCTAAGTTTGTAGTGCTAAATTATCAGTAGTTTCTGTATTAGTAAATGTTTGCAGATAAATTACAGGTCACATAGATAAATCATCTTAAATCTCTGGGTGATGAGCCCAGTGTAGTGCTAGGTAATGAGTTGGACTGTTATTGTTGCAATAGCTACGTCACATTGTGCTGTATTTGACAAACGTGTTGCTTTCTATCAGGAATTCTTTTCTAATTTCTTTGATCAGGTACATACAAAGTGTCATCATTCCGTCACTTTATGAAATAAAAACATAAAATAAAACCGGCCAAGTGTGAGTGGGACTCGCACACGCAGGGTTCCGTATCATAAGCAAATAAACGGCGAAAACTTTTATTGTATGCCTCCTTAACTATTTATTTTATTTTTAAACCCCCGACAAAAAAAAGGGGTGTTATAAGTTTGACGTCGATGTCTGTCTGTCTGTCTGTCTGTCGGTCTGTCTGTCTGTCTGTCTGTCTGTCTGTCTGTGTGTGTGTCTGTCTGTGGCACCGTAGAGCTCAAACGGATGGGCCGATTTCGATGCGGTTTTTTTTATTTGAAAGTTAATATCCGTGCGGGTGTTCTTAGCTATGTTTGGTTAATATCGATTCAAAATGGCCGCCTCCACAAAATGGCGGACAAAATATTTCTTCACAACCTACCTCAATATGGGTATCAAATGAAAGGGCTTGACTAGCAGAGTACTAACGCTATAACAAATTTCAAATTCAAGATGGCCGCCACCACAAAATGGCGAATTATATAATATTTTTCACTACTACCTCAATATGGGTATCAAATGAAAGGGCTTGATTAGTAGCATACATGGCACTATGACAAATTTCAAATCCAAGATGGCCGCTACCACAAAATGGCGAATTACATTTCCTTTTTCACAATTCCCTTAATATGGGTATCAAATGAAAGGGAATTGTGAAAAAGTAGACTAGTAGAATGTTGTACAGATAACAAATCAAAGGTAGTCGGGGGTTAATCAAAATTTTTAATTTTGTTCTTGTAGTACTTATTGTTACAGCGGCAATATAAATACACCATCTGTAAAAATGTCAACTGTCTAGTTCTAGCTGTCACTGTTCTCGAGATATAGCCTAGTAATAGACGGATGGATGGACGGACGGACAGCGAAGTATCAGTAATCGGATCGCGTTCTTACTAGTTTGGGTACGAAACCCTAAAAATTAATGCAATCCCAAAAATATTGTGCTCTTATTCCAAATCAGCTATTTATTATAAAGACTTCTACAAAAGTAAAGTTAGATGTTTTACCGATAAACAAATTTCCACTTGACCGCCATCTTGCTTGATGTTATTACTTTATTTGTTATCATCAGTTCATACCACCATCATCTGGGGGCCCAAGTTCAATCCCACACCCACCACCGTCTTTTCGAAGTCATGTGCGTTATGTCGCTTACTGAAAGACGGTGAAGGAAAACATCGTGCAGAAACCGACATGTACTACCTAGAATTTTTCGAGGTTACGTGTTCGCCAACCCGCACTGGGCCAGCGTGGTGTATTATGGAGTTGACTCTTTTCTTGCGAGAATGGCTGCAGTCCCAGCCGTGGGAACAGTTAGTGGGCTGCTTATATCTGCTCGTGCTAAATCAATCTATCGAATAAACGTGATTCCTAAAGCACAAGGATATCTTATCTAGTTATGGAGAGTTTGTTATCTGTAGTTCAGAGTTGAAACTCAATTCTGTGGGCTGATTGGAGATCTGCCTAGACTTGGATCTAACTTTGTGTCTGAACAAGGAATATTTGAACCGCCCTAAATTCTATAAAACAAAGTTTTCGAAGAAACTTTGTAGTTGAAACTTACCTACAAAGCTATTTTAGATTAGAATCGTAGTAAAAAAACTATAGTAGGGACTGCCGATGGAAGTACAAACTTAAGACAGGCTTAGAGAAGGCTCATAGGCAATGCACTAGTGCGAAAAAGACTTCAAAGTCTTGAACATGGCCGCAAAATTGTTAGCTTATAGGTTTTTATCGGATACACTGTGGAGAGTGTGCAACTGATCTACATGATCTAGTACCTTGCCCTTTTTCTAACGGACTTTTCGTCACTCGAAGAAGCGGCACCGTTTCATGGTTGATATTCCAAACACACGAACGAAGAGGTTTGACTCTACTTTTGTGATAAGAACGTCAAGGCTGTGGAATGAGTTCCCTGAGTGGGGTTTCCTGATGGATATTACAGTCTTGGTATCTTCAAAGCGAGAGTGAATCGGTTTCTTCTAGGTAAACACGATCCATCGTAGACCGCAAGGTGAAGTGGCGATCAAGCGTAACCCTATAAAAGTTTAAAAAAATAACTTAAATTTTAGCATCTAAGTGCATGTTTCGCTCCGCTGGTTCACTGCCGCTTTAACGCTATGCCGTTACGCCGGCGCTGCCGCCACCCGAAATCGGTATGTTGGTGACGGGAACCCATTAACTTTTCTATTATTTGAAATATACCTTTTCAAACCTAGAAGATATCCTGTTTTTGAAATCCCTAATGAAAACTCCAAAGATGTTAACAGAAGATGTTAAAATGATGCACAAGAACTCAACATGGCTAATACACGATAATACACATATAAGAACACACCTTACACCTAAAAAAACGACTCAAGTTTTAATTGAATTGGTTACTGGAGGCATTTATCACGCTGATACATGGATTTTCTAACCTTGGGTTGTTAGGGAGCTAGGACTAAGGGGTTCCTATTATTAAAGTTACCTATAGGAGTAAGAAACATTCGGGTGGTTTTCAGACCAGCTCGTTCCTGGAGCAAAGGTTGGCCATTGGCATTCAACGTGATAATGCAGCAAGTGTCGTGGGTATTTTTGGACTTGGAGCAGTTCGGGGATTAGTAGTAAAGTTGAAATTATTGACAATGTATTTTGAATGTCCAGTGTCCATAACAAATTCTATCAAATTATTGGTAGACTGGCTTCGTGGTCTAGTTGGTTATGAGTTAGCCTGCGAAGCCGAGAGTAGTTGATTGGATTGTGAGGGCAAATGTTTGTGTGATGAATACAAATATTTGTTGGTGTTTATCAGCGTGTGTATTTACAACTATATGAATTATAACAACTACTTGGCTTCCACAGTATAAGCATTGCTAAGTTTAGGGTCAGAAAGAGTTGTGTGTGAAATGTTCACCAATATATATTTAATGGCAGCGGCCGTGGTTTAAGCACGTAGTACCTTTTCCCATTGTTTTCCCGGGATAAAAATGTGTGTATGTGTGTGTTTTCCAGACTATAATCTAACCGTGTTCTAAATTTCAGCCCGATCCGTTTATACGTTACGACGAGATTGAGCAAGAAACATCCAAACGTTGATATTTAAAATACTAGTAGGAAGTAGTAGGATAAGTAATATTATTTTTACAACTATTATTACAAAAGCATTATAGAATAAGATCCCAAGGCCGCCAGACGTCACGTATTTTCTGATGAACGAAATGTGTATCATTGAGTAAAGTTAGTACGTACTAAGAAAACATGCTTACCCGCTTAGTTTAGGGGATGACTGGCCCCTTAGATCAGATGGGTCTGTCTTTTCGGAAAAGGCTTTAAAATGGTCTGATAAACATATACACAAATGGAGTATAATAATTTAAGTGAAGTTAAGTAATTATTTTGGGATTTTTAAGTTATCTGTTAAAGCAAAATGGCCGACGGAATGTGTCTGTGAGTATTGGGCCTTACATTTAAATATATTGCTTATAACATACGTGAAAATAAGTAATGTATGTTCTGGACCCCATATCTCAAAATTGGCCATCTAAGCAAGTTATCGGGTAAGCATGTTTGTGTTAGTACGTACTAACTCTACTCAATCGTCCACATTTCGTTCATCAGAAAATACGTGACGTCTGGCGGCTCTGGGATCTTATTAGACTATTAGGTAATAACAAATCATTTATCTGGCGTCTATAGTACAAACTTAGCTGAGTTTAGGGTCAGATGGTGTTTGGATAGATCCTAATAGCTGTTATACGCTAGCATTAACTCTCACAGTAAACAGACCACCAGGTTAGTTAGCAAGCCCGTAAATAATTTTACCTCTTTGAATAACAAGCGACACAGTTCTGAAATTTTCACGACTAGTTAACTATGAATAGCAAAGTTTGCAGTGTCGTCAGTTTGTCTCGAAACTACCAGCCTGGTACTTATTCAATTTTAAACTTGAAGACTACTAGAGAATGTAGGATGTTCTGGAAAGTTAATAATGAAACTTAGATTTGTGTTATGAATTCCAGTCATTTTGATTGGTGTCTGAAAATTCAGCTGGGATTGGAAGTACCAATACAATTTTAATTAAACTACATTCTTAACTAATTTACATACTTAACCTTTATTAACGCCCTCTAAATTAAACATTTTGTTAAATACTTGCTATACTAACAGTGGGGAACTAAAGGTGGAGATTTTTAGTATGTTCGGTAGCTTAAGTTTTTTTTTGTACATCTATCGATAATAATTTTAAAATTGATATTGATTTATATGATGTTAAAATTAAAATTGGTACTATTTTCATTTCAAGCTAAATTTACGCTTTGCTCGAGACGAGAAGAGACGAAGACTAGTCCGATTGGGGCAGTAGCACATATTTTCCTTTTATTCTATGGTCAAGAAATAACATTACTGTGTTCCGGTTTGAAGGCAACTGTCCCTTTGAGCTCAGTCCATTTGCCTTCCACCTATGTAGATGAGCAAGTTACTATTTTCACTCCACCGTCTCAACACGCTGTCGAGTTTTGGCGCACCACGTACAGATCTTCTGTGGGCTGTTAATCGAGCTCACGTTTGTAAATTACAGAAATCTTTGGGTAAACTCGGATGTTCTAGATGGCCATGCTGATGGTCACGCCCTCCGGTTTCACCCGCGTGCAAAGTGGGCTAACAAATTCGGAGTTATTCGTTTTCACTACTATCGGCAGTCCTTATGACTGCCAATTTTTTAAGCTATTGCATAGCTTTTATCGCGGGCCTGGGGACCGAATTTTAGTGATCGTACATCTCTTTCTTATGTTCACAAGAAAGAGAGATGGAAGACCGTAACGCCGTCCTCCCCACTCGGTCATTCGACTTTGAATCTTATTTGTATTAGCTTTACAGACTGAATGCTCTTAGCAGTGTTGCCAACTTAACGGATTTCCCGTGATATTTTTTATGGTAAACACTATGTCACTCTTCAAAATAAAAGCAATTCCGAAAAATTGTTAATATCCCTATTGGCTATGTTGATAAAAATGCATGCAACATGCAATAGCTTTACCGCGACAGTCCCCGAGTGCCACACTTCTTTTTTTTTTGTAAAGTAAATGTCTAGAACAGCAAAGTTTTAATATTTATCCCTATTTATATTTTAGCGAAAGTTAAAATATGTATTGCTCAATCAGGTTTAAAGATTTGAACGGATCAGTTCAAACTCAAACTCAAATTTGAAACTTAAATCCAACTAATAATATAAATGTCAAAATTGGAATGATTGGGTGTTTGTTGTTCAATCACGCCAAAACGCGGAAAGAATCAGGAAAAGAGAAGAGCTTGAAATTTGGAAATCGGACAATAAACAGAAATAATAAAAGGCTAATAGGGTATTTTATCATAGCGAGAAAATAAAGAAAATGGAAACAAAGCGGGCTAAAACTGCTACTAATAGAGTATAACTCGAAATCATCTGGAAATTTTATCTCGAAACATGTAGAGATTCTTAAGCAAAACCTTAAATCAAATTTAACTTAATCATAATATGGGAGAAAATGCGCAGGCAGATACTAAATCTACAAATACTATTATAAATGCAAATACTTAGATGTTTGTTGCTCAATCACGTCAGAAGATTTGAACAGATTGGTTTGAAATTTCGAATACAGTTAGAACATAGCCATGAACAACACATAGGTTACTTTTTATCCCTCGCGGAGGAGTGTGGAAGCGTGCCCGTCACGGATATTCGGGTGCCCGCAGTCTCGATCACTTTGCGCGCTGGTGTGATAGCCCAGGGTTTTAGGTGACTTTAGTGGGTGGGCCGTCACTTCAGTGTCGAAGAGCCCCACATAACCACTGGCTCTCCCGCTCCCCCCTAGTGGCTAGTGGTATCTGTAATGGATTTTCCCTAAGAAAAAAAAGGTTACTTTTTATCCAAAAAGAATAACGAAAACAGGAACTATGCGCGCAAAACCGCTGGGATCTGTTAATAAAATATAACTGCGAAGTTGCACTTCCTCATTTAGATTGAGATTAATGAACAAAACTTTTTCTCTCTCACTTAGAAAAATGATCACACTCTCTTGCCTAATCTGAGAAACCACCGCCGTAACTTCGGCATCGAGTATTTTAATTATCTTAATCTTCTAGGAAACTCCCGCTCTGACGGCTTAGAATTCTGATTAGTGGGCCAAGTTGGGAGCGGAGCGCTGGGAATAAAAGGAAAATATATTTGTATCAGTAAATAAATATTAAGCTTTTCAAATTAAAATCTTCTGTAGTTGCGTTGAGTTATTTTCGGGAAAAAGATTAGTGGCTCGCGTCACTGTCATGCTTATGTAGGTGGCGTACAGTCGGAGTGGTGGCGGAGCAGTGAAACCAGGTTAGGCGGTTTTTTTGGATGGGTGAAATTTTGTGAGTTTGTTTCATGTTTTTTCGAGATAAAAAGTAGCTTACGTGTTATTCCAGACTATTATCTATCAATATACCAAATTTCATTCAAATCCTTCAGTAGGTTTTACGTGAAAGAGTAACAAACATCCATCTATCCATGCTTACAAACTTTCGCGTTTATAATATACCTATAGGGATAGGGAATAAATCCCCTGCCTACAATTATATATAAGATACAACCCCAGTATAAGAGTATTTGTGCCTGTACACAAGACGTGGTAAGTATATACATGTATATTGCTATGCGTGGTAAGTATATACGCAACAGACACAAGACATAAAAATATATTTTATGAATATTGTGCAATATAAGTGCTGGTTAAATAAGATTCTAAGTTATTTATCTGTAGCTTTTTTTTAAATCGGTCCTGTAGTTCCCAGTTTAAGATACATATTTGCGTTCAAACAAATAACGTTTACAGCTTTATAAATTCATTTCAGGATCAAATGAATTTATAGATTTATAAATTCATTTGATTCGTAACTTTAAATTAGAACACGTTTGCAAAATACTACTCGTACTTGGCGGTAGATAACTAGGAAACGTGTGGTACTTTCCTAGAGACTGGCTAACGAAAGTAGATACTGGTTTTTTTTGCAAACTTTTTACATGACAACACTTAAGTGTGCCTACCATCGGGTATTTACGCTACGAATTGGGATATTTTAAACAGAAAGTACTTAGGGACACTTGATTCTAAAAAGGCATTTTTAAAACAAAATGATTTAAACATTAGATGAAATAAGTTTTAAAAATTCGTACGTGTTCTAAAATTGTATTCATCAAAAATAATTACGACATATGTACGATTATTACGTTGGCGATTATTTCAGGAGCAACAGTAAGCCTTAAGTTGGTCTTATAAATAGATTCATTTATTACGTTATTTAATAGAGAAAAGCTTGTGCAATTTTATTTCTAACAAATTAATTTTTGGTGATTATCCGAAAGATTTGGTAGAATCAGAATCAGTCTATGGTATACCTAAACCTGGCGCAAGAAAATGACGTGTTTTTGATGTTTCGTAGTAGCTGGCTTATGTTTATTTTTGGCCAGATTTTCATTTTAGGGATGCCATGCTGATATATTTTTAATTTGGCGCGCTTTGTCAGTATCAACTTTCCTTAGCCAGACTCTAGCAGACTTTCTAAAAAATCCTACCACAAACCTGAATTTTCCAAAGTCAGATTAAGGTCCAAAGAAAATCCGGATAACTTTAAAGTATGGTAATACTTACCAATACCATAAGCAGCCCACTCACTTTTCCCACTGCTGGGACTCGGGGCCTTCTCCCGCAAGGAGAGAGTCAAGGACACAATCACCACAACACTAGCCAACTTCGGTTTGGTGAATCAAACATGACCTCGAAAGATTGTAGGTACAAGTAAGTTGCCTCACGATGTTTTCCTTTACCTTTTAAGTTACGCGCATGACTCCGAAAAGACAGTGGTGCGCGTGGTAGGTACTTACCTATTTTTAAAATAATCCAAATGATGAAACTGGTGTTCATCATTTAGATTATATATTATATTTAAAAACTTCTTGTTAGAAACAAGAGTGGTTGCAGCCTCAATTTTTTTGGAAGATCACCAAACTATACTGATATTATAAAGCTGAAGAGTTTATTTGTTTGTTTGAACGCTAGGATCTCCGGAAGTACTGGTAAGATTATTTTTCTATTGGACAGTCCATTTATCGAGGAAGGCTATAGGCTATAGAACATAACGCTACTATTAATAGAAGCGGAGCATGAATCAAGAATATAACAATATCGGGAAAAATATTCCTTTTTGAGAATTTTCGTACGTTTCGTGTTTTGACATGACACATGACGGTATGTATCTAAGATTATCTAAGATCAAGAGCGTCATTGAATAAAAACCATTGCCATAGATTACATACCTCACCTTTACTCACAGATTAAATACCTCCCTTTGTTAATCAAATTTTATTCTAAATCTGAGTTGGTACGAACAATCTCCGACAGGTGGCGTAGCAGGTAGCTGAAAAGGTTTTTTGTTTGAAAGCGATATTCTCAGGAATGAATGAACCGATTTCAGTCATTCTTTCATCGTTGGATATGTACCTACTGGATCCTGATGAATGCTATATAATGTACCACGGGTGATATATAGTAATAATATAAAAAAAGACTTAACTAGAAGCGCCCCACGGTTTTAACCGATTAGTAGCCGTTCCAGTAGTTTTCCCGTGAAAAAAAATAGTCTATGAACAATGTAATGCTATATTTTCATCGAAGTCAAATACTGTATTCCAGAAATTCGATCTCCTATGCCTTGTTGCACACAACTTCCACGATTCTCGCTAATTTATAAGACAAAAACCATCTCAGGCGACTCTGCGAGCGGCGTCGAGAGAGACTTGTGACCGGCGATCAATTCCTGGGCGCTTGAGGTTGCACAGCTTTGTTGTTGTTGTGTTGGGATACGCCGGCTTTTGTTTTTGAGTTTTACTTTATCATAGTTTTTTACAGTAGATGAAAATCTTAAGGGTTCGGTTAAGGAAAACTAATGGGGGGCGTAGCGACGTAGCGTCGAAATAGTGATAGAGGAGCAAGAGGACGTGCATGTTAGACTCTTTTTAACCGACTTCCAAAAAGGAGGTTATCAATTCGACTACCACATTTTTTTATGTATGTTTTACGCCCAAACCGATGTTGTTCCAACGTTGTACGTAAGAATCCAGACATGCTACTTTTAGTTTTACGTTTACATGGAAAATGCTTGGCAATTTTTCTGTTTGTATAGAAAATACGTATAGTCCAACGCATAGAAAATGCATCCACGCGCGATAATGCAGGTCACGCGACTACAAGCAGAGCAACATGCACCCACGCGCGTGGAAGCAGGCAAGACGCAAGTTATGGCACACCGAGCCTCTCAGTGGCGTGAGTGATTTTGGAAGGTCTTGGCGTGTGTTTGAATGAAATGAGTCGGAGCCGCATTCACATAACGCAACAACGCGTAAAGGTACAAGTTCGCGCTGAGACCGCGACGCGAGACCGCGACCGGCACTTGAATCTATAGAACTGTACGGGCGCCAGTTCGCGCCGAGGTCTCCGCGCGAACTGCTACCTTAAGGTACAAGTTCGCGCGGAGACCGCGACACGAGACCGCGACGCAAGACCGCGACCGGAGACCGCGACAGGCACTTGAATCTATAGAATTGTATGGGCGCCAGTTCGCGCCGAGACCGTGACAGGAGACCGAGACACGTGTCGCGAGACATGTGTCGCGGTCTCGGCGCGAAATGGTGAACTGGAACTGGAACAATTCTATAGAGTCAAGTGCCTGTCGCGGTCTCCGGTCGCAGTCTCGCGTCTCGGTCTCGTGTCGCGGTCTCCGGGCGAATCGCTACCTTAAGAGTGCGTATAAATCCCGCACGACGATGTTGATCTGCGCTCCCGCAAGTACGCGCGTAGATGTTTCGATATGCAGGATGGTGCGTGGCACTGCGTTCATCGCCTTAGACTTTTAGTTTTATACATATTTGAAAATTAACTGCTGCACTCTCTGAAACGAATCCAATTAAAAACAAAACCAAACCTATATAAACTTACAACTCTGAGGTGATGTTTAAGACTTTTAATCCTTTTTTGGACAAAAGTGTCTTTAACCTTTTGACACGTCTCTCGATAACATTTTCTGCTATTATTTAGCCGAACCATTCCAAAGATATTTTAAAATCTGAATAATAAAATATACATATTAATAAAATTTAAAAGGCTGTTTGTAATTTTACATTAATAGCGTTTCACTAAAGGTGTATTAATGAACTAACTGGCAAAATAAAACAATATAAAAGAACGTGAATACCTAACAGCATAGACAATTCTGCCAAGCTTTTCAAGATACAAGTCTCATAATCTCATTACTATGCGTCATAGAACTTAAATCGCTTTGTTTTAAGACCACCAATCCCGTACCATTTCAAGTACCCAGTCCTAATTCCCGCTCCCTAGTGACGAATAAATAAATCCTTTTCGTGTACATTGCGGCTGCCCATCGGATTGGCGTGTGTCACTCCTACAGAATAATTAATGTATTTACAAATGGACGCGCTCGACGATTGTCGACCGAAAACTGGGATTTGATGGTATTGTTCGATACTAATTTAGGCTTCGAACCTAAAACAATGCCGTGTTTGTTTCGGAATTTAGACTCTAATAGAATTTGGTAATATCATTAGTCAAAGCTAATCCGCTTTGTTTATTAATCTAGAATGGAAATCCATTTGTTTGGAAATGATAATCTATCATTAGGTAAATGTTAGGGGTTTTTTTTGATACCTCTAAGATAGTACCGACCTCTAAGGTAGTACCGACTACCCACGTCAATTCTAAATCCGACCTACAACTTTGATTGCAATCCAAATCCAAAAAAAATTGCTGACCTCTGACTATGCAGGAGAAATCTGTGGGGGTTTTAGTCGGTCATATCGTCGCCATGGTGTCGAACCCGGCATACTTTACCATGTCACTGGATGGTGGGGATACGTAAATGTATTTCCCCCACACAAAAAAAGTATATCCGAGTTCAAACCGCACGGCAGAAGTTAAAACTTCTCTGCAGAAGAATAACAACAGCAATGAACCGACTGACTGTATCTTTCTTAGCGATCCTGAATTCCTGGTCTTTTTTTAAATAACGAGTGACAAGACGAGCAGGTATGTGCTTGATGGTAAGCAACATGCCTGCCACAAAACAACATAGTGACAGAGCGACGCGCAGCTATTGGAACATGATGAGTCCAAATCATTACCTGGCACTGCACTGCGCTCGTCACCCAGAGATCTAAGATGTTATAACTCTAAGCCCTGTAGTTTCTCTGGAAACATCTTTCTATTCACCTCCAGAGTGTGACGCCACAGCTTTACTTACAGTGTACGGAAAAATGTGTGCGTGACGCTTCTCGCTCGGGTACACTCGGCTGTCACGAGTTCTCGAGTCTTTCACTTCAGAACGTCAGCTTTACTTACATCCTACGAAAAAATCTACCTGCGATGCGCCATGAGAAATTTTCAATTCAAAAATATTTGTAAGTATTTCTCACCTAGATACTTCAATTTCTACTTGAAAGAGAAGGCCTCAAGTCCCAGCCGTAAGAAACTTATATGAGCTAGCTGTATATGTAACCCTGGTACAGTTTTATCAATAGTAAGCCCGTTAATACCTACGCATCCCAACAAATTAGTGAGATATGGACGAGCCCTTGACAACCGTTCCCAGTAGTAACACAGTTATATTCACGGAGCGAGTTCGACGTTTCCTCAACGACACCCACGCCAGTTTTATTTCTCCACGTGTACAGCCTACTAATAAATCGCTAGTTTCTGGGTACTTTACGGTCTTCTTAGATTAACGTTTTTTCGGCGCGCGATAATGTTGTTAGTATAAGTTACGCGCGCTTAAGCTACTAAGCTAAATTATTACTACAAATATTCAAATGACTATTATTATGTTAAAATTAATAGTGCATCTCAGTTTTACCAGCAGAATCCAAATCGCTGTAATATTACCGATCCCTACACCTACCTTAGTACCTAAACTACTCAGCTAGATACGTTCAGTGCATAGATAGGTAGGTATATTATGTAAACTATTTGGTTTGGAGATTTTATTTGAAAACAAAACAAAAATCCTATACCTATCACAGTTAAAACTTACACTATTATAGTATTTGAGTAATTTTACTAGAAAAAAAAAAAACAACAAAAATAAAATTGAGAAAACAATACTTCAAAGATACAAAAATACAGGTTCGTTCATACAAGTTTATTCAAATAGGCGTGTCAAAGTTGGGTGTAAATTGGTTTCTTTTGAGTGAACCAACATTGATGCTTGTGAACAAACGTGCATACAATGAGATACAATAATTGAAAATTAAATCTATTTCACGTACAGAAAAAATAACTGAACATAAAGAAACATAAACTGTAGACTGCAAAAAGTATATTAAGTGGATCCCAAACTAAGCGCAAACCATCTGTGTAAAACATTATTGTGACGTAACTGTAACTTGTAGTCAGTAAACTTAAAATGGAATTCATACGCGGAAAAAACGCAAGTCTGAAATCAGCATTACAGTTTCATTCAGTTTTGTGGAAACAGCCACAATTCGTCCGCACTTGTAGGTTTCTTATATTCAATTTATTTATATACGTTGTGTTGTATTTCAACTTTTTTTAAATATTTTTGGCGAAATAAAGTAATTTCAATTCACAGCCCAAGAAAAGTCTGTCTGTGGCACGCCAAAAAGTTTACAGTTCAAATAATTTTAACAAAAAAGAACCGACTTTCAACGGAAAACTTATAAAGTAAAAAAGTTTTCCTCGATTTCTCTAGAATGTCATCATCAGATCCTGGTTTCCTTGTCATGGTACCACCCTTGGAATATCTTATTTACCACAAAAAAATCGGTTCATAAACGACGAAGTTATCCGCGAACACACATAAAAAAAATATATATACGGTCGAATTGAGAAACCTCCCTTACCTATTACTAACCTGAGAAACCTTATTTTTGAAGTCGGTTAAAAAAACCGGCATAGCGTTGCTTGACTTCAGATGAGATATGATGTTTATATTTTACGATATAAATCATTTTTTAGTTACCTCGACGTATCGGCAGCATTACAACCGCCGTGGTCACGCGAAGATTGAAGAAATTGCGGGTCGTCTCAATGCGGGTCGTATTATAAACATTATGAGTCCAAATTGTAAAAAAATCAAAACAACATTTGAGCTGAGATGCCTCTAAGTCAAATATTAGCGGTAAAAAATCTATTTTCACACATACATATGTTAACAAGAACAATATTAAAAATTTTGATTAACCTCCGACTACCTCAGATTTGTTATCTTATTTGTTATAGTCAAGCCCTTTCATTTGATACCCATATTAAGGGAGTTGTGAAAAAAAGAAATGTATTTCGCCATTTTGTGGAAGCAGCCATCTTGGATTTGAAATTTGTCGTAATGCATAGTATTCTTCTAGTCAAACCCTTTTAATTGATACCCATAATGAAGTAGTAGTGAAAAATAATGTAACCACGAGGTGGCGGCTATCTTGGATTTGAAATTTGTTATACTGTATAGTATTCTATTAGTCAAGCCCTTTCATTTGATATCCATATTGAGGTAGGTTGTGAAGAAATATTTTATCCGCCATTTTGTGGAGGCGGCCATCTTGAATCGATATTTGCCAAACATAGCTAAGAACACTCGCACGGTAACTAACATTCAAATAAAAAAAAACCGCATCGAAATCGGCCCATCCGTTTGGACTCTACGGTGCCACAGACAGACACACACACAGACAGACAGACAGTCAGACATCGACGTCAAACTTATAACACCCTTTTTTTTGGTCGGGGGTTAAAAAAAGACAAAACTGCAGCAAACTCCGCAAATTGGCTAAAATACAAATTCCCCTGAGATACAGCCCAAAAACTGCTTACACCGTAATTAACTACAATCCATTTACTGTTTCCATTAGCTGGATCAATCTAATCAAACCTTATTGGCTTGATAATTTCAGAATGACCAGATAAAGGCTGACACAATATCCCTAGAAACTGCTGTTTAATCTGTAGCGGAACAAGTACCAGGGTCGAATTAGCGGGATTTTATTTTACTGGCTGACTTTTATTTAATTTCGAGTATTAAATGTACAACAAAAAGCAATGAACACTTTGAAACCGACAAATAAAGGACCTAGAAAAATAAATGCTAAAGTATAGTTGTGTGAATTAGTTTTTGTACAGTTGTCGGGCATTTTGTTTTAATTACGTTTACTAGAACGAGTATCTAAAGCTGCACTAGTAGGCTCATATCAGATTTGGCTGGGCAGGGAGAGAAAAACGAGTAGTGAAGGTGAGTGTTGATGTACGTCAGAAAGGGGCCCCTTAAACCTGCGTCCAAGTCACAAGTCTCGGGATCTACTCCAGTTTTCTCTCTTTGCCACACGATGGACCCGGCACCCGCACGGTGAATCCATGGAATGCTAAGAAGATCGTCTCAATTATTCACATATCAAAATACCCAAAGCGGTTTACCCAAAAAAAAGTTTTAAAGCGGTGTACCCAAATTGACGTGTGAATTGTACATTTATCGATAAAGAACTTTGACTTTGACTTTGCGGGAAAACATGATAACTCCATTTGAAATGGGTGTTGCTTTACTTTACTCTTACGTGACTCTTGCTTGATTTAAAATACGAGTAATTGTATGTCATTTGTTACACTCCGCGAGGCATAAGCTGAGCTTTGCATTTGTGTGAGTGTACATGGATAGTGTAGGTGTGACAACCGGTCTTAGGCGCGGCGCCATTCTGTCTCGCCGCGCTCCTGCCTGATTGGTGATCACTCACACTAATGCAAAGCTCAGCCTATACCTCGCGGACAAAATTTCAAGCTCCTGCCTGATTGGTGATCACTCACACTAATTCAAAGCTCAGCTTATACCTCGCGGAGTGTACAAAGATTCGTTTTTGTCAATCTCAATTGATTGCATGCCAAATTAAATTGAAAACAATGGAATCTCGATTTAAGAAAAAAAAGAAAACTTTTTGGTTATTTCGAAAAGTTTAATATATTTTAATCCCGACATTTTATCATTTTCACAACAACCAAAAATAATAAAATATATAAAACAAAAAATAATAAATATTTGATTGTATTAGTATGACATATCTTAATCGGTCCCTGTATTGTACAAAATAGATCTCGAACTACTTGTTTCCATAGAAATTCCTAATTATTCTGTGGTGAAATTTTCCGAGTAAGTCTGTATTAGTCTGTGCCAATGTTTACCTATCTTTTATCTGATTTAATAATATTATCCCTCTCAGTCTTCTCAAGTAGATTTTATTCGTTAATAGATTCTTGGGAAATGAGGAAAAACAATTTGTCTCAGAAAATAGGTGTTTATTTGTATCGGGAAAGGTTTTATTCTAAAAAAAAGGTTCGTTTTGTGAGACACGAGTGTGGGTGGTCCTAAATGGCCTCCAATTTCAATTAAGTAATTGGATGATGACTTTTGGGGTACCGTTCGACTATAGTCTTAAAAAACGAAAGCCTGTTCTAACTTTTATTACTGCGACCATCACGGATATTGGGTGGCGACCATGGACATATAAAAAAAGTCGGACGTAGTCTCGCTAAAATAAAACTATAAGTCCATCGAGTCTGCTACATAATATGCACGTGTGCGCTGTCACATACAAGCTGACACGCTCACGTCAGTGGGTCATTACACGCGCTACTTGTGTATATGTGTGCGTGTCAGCCTATCAGTGACAACCTGACGACGCACACGTGCAAATGTGGCCGACTCTAGTGACACAGTTTTTGTTTTAGCGAGGCTACGTCCGACTTTTTATTTGTTCATGACTGCGACGTAATTAGTGATGTAACCTATATATAATGATGTTACCGTAAAATTATTGTTTAATTAATTAAGTATTATTCTATTGATAATTTCAGTTTTATATGTTAAAGTTACATTCTACTGTCTTTCTCAAATAGACAGATATAAATATAATATAAATATAAATATTGGTGGACAATTCACACACAACACCACCTGACCCCAAACTAAGCAAAGCTTGTAATATGGCGGCCAGATAGCTGACATTATACTTATATAGTTGTAAATACATTATACAGATAGTAGCTCTTTATTGCACATACTACAGTAAATACTACAATACAGTAAAATAACTCAATAAAAAATTGGCAGCCATAAGGACGGTTTATTCCTAACCTGACCCGAAAACCTGACCCGCTACCGGGTCAGGTTAGGAACAGCATAAAAATATTAATTTTCATTCCCGACCTAACCCTCGTCCTAACCTGACCCGACAACCATGGTGTGGTTATTCCGAACCTGACCCGCTACCGGGTCAGGTTAGGAAGAGCATAAAAATATTAATTTTCATTCCCGACCTAACCTGACCCGACAACCATGGTGTGGTTATTCCAAACCTGACCCGCTACCGGGTTAGGTTGGACTGCTCATAGAAGTCTCGGAATCTCGGAATTTTATAGCTCATATTGGTAACAAAAATATTGGATGAAACCTCAGGTTGCTGCTAGTCTGGAATAAATCTTCAAAGCATGGTCGTCTAAATTAGTCTTCTAAGCATGGCCATCTAGACTAGTCAGAAGAATGGTTAGAAAACCATGATCATCTGGAAAAGTGTTAGGTCCCGAGTTCACCCGAACAGTTATTTCATTTACGAGAGTGCCGCTTGAGCTCAATTTATAGTCCTCGGAAAATCTGTGTGTGGTGCGCCTAAAGAAGTGTTCTCTTCAACTGGTGTTACAATCAGCGGATTCGCTAAAAGCGATATTTTCCAGGCAACCTCAGTATGGAAATATTTTATAATATTAAAGCGGGCCTTATAGTTTTTGACAGCTATAGGTTTTTTGAAAATCCCTAATTTAGAAATTTAATGGACACACTTCCTGTTTTATGAAACCGTGTCAGCCTAGTGGCTTAAACGTATTTACAATCGTGAGGTAGTAGGTTTGAATCCCATGTGCATCTCTGAGTATTTTTCCAGGCTCAGATGTATAAGTCTGTTCACACAGTGAATTAAAAAAATTGGCATTAAAGGAATTGCCGATAGAAGTAAAAGCTAAACTCAGAATTTAATAAGTAGCTTAATTTGGAAACTACGCGGGTGAAACCGGAGGTCGTGGCCATGAGCATGGTCATTTAGATGGCCACTGGACATGGTCCTGAGTTTCCCCGAAGATTTCTTTTTATTCTCGAGCTTTGCGCTAGAATTCAATTTACGGCCCATGAAAAATCTGTCTGTGGCGCGCCAAAGGAAGTGTTTCACTTCAAAAATAGGAATCTTGAGGAAACCAATATGTTTTGTCAACATTTCGAGGTCATACCGTCATCTGTTGACCCGCGCTGGCCGGCGTGGTGAATTATGACCATGACTATCTCCTTGCGATAGACGGCTCCGAGTGCCAGCAGGGAGAACATTTAATGGGTAAGAGGTTTAGTAGTGGTAAAACTCTTTGTAGAGTCCGCCTAGAGAAGTACCACACCTTTGCCAGTTATTGTACCGCTAACCAGTAATGACCAAACTTTTCTGTGATCCGGTTTGAAGGGCAATGTTTCCAGTGACCATGACAATCTCCTTGCGGAACATTTAGTGTGTAGGTAAGTGGGTAAAAGGTTTTGTAATGATAGGACTCTTTGCAGAGTCCGCCTCGAGAAGTACCACACCTTTGCTAGTTATTCTACCGCCAAGCAGTAATGTCCAAACTTTGCTGTGTTCCGGTTTGAAGGGCAATGTTTCCAGTGAAGTTATTTGGCAAAGAGATAAATAATCTTATTTTAAACTGGATGACGAGCGCACTGCAGTGCTAGGTTATGATTTGGAGACTCTTCATGTTCCAATAGCTGCGTGTCACTGTGTTGTTATGGGCAGGCATGTTGCTTACCAGATACATGTCCTGCTCGTCTCGTCATTCTATATTATAAAAAAGTGAGTAGGCTGTGGATTACACCACTGCACCAGTTTCAGCATAAATATTTGCAAAAATGATAAAATTATCGAATAAAAATCCCAAGTGAGAGAAATAAATTGATCAATTTCAATTACCACACTCAAAAACTACATTATACGACAAAATATCCTAAAACAATCAGTGCCCTATTCGTTTTCATTCACCCGCGCACTGACATAACACAGATTTATGTGTTTGCCATTACGTAGGACCATATTAACGAAGACGAAAATCGGAGAAAATAGGTCACAGTCGGGCAACTTGTGAGAAGCGTACAAGTGAGCAATATTGCTTTGTATCCTAAATTATATTATTACTAGCGACCCGCCCCGGCTTCGCACGGGTGCAATGTTGATATGTAACAAGAACAAAATTAAAAAAATTGATTAACCCCCGACTACTTCAGATTTGTTATCTGTACAACATTCTACTAGTCAAGCCTTTTCATTTGATACCCATATTAAGGAACTTGTGAAAAAAGAAATGTATTTCGCCATTTTGTGGTAGCGGCTATCTTGGATTTGAAATTTGTTTTAGTGCTAAGTATTCTACTAGTCAAGTCCTTTCGTTTGATACCCATATTGAGGTAGTAGTGAAAAAATAATATAATTCGCCGTTTTGTGGTGTCCAATCCAATCATCCATGTGGCAATCCAAGATGGCTATCTTGGATTTGAATTTTTATATAGTGTATAGTACTTTACTAGTCAAGCCCTTTCATTTGATATCCATAATGAGGTAGATTTTAAAGAAAAAATTTGTCCGTCATTTTGTGGAGGCGGCCATCTTGAATCGATATTAACCAAACATAGTTAAGAACGTCCGCACGGATATTAACTTTCAAATAAAAAATAAGGCCGCATCTTTATACCCCGTAAATCGACTCATCCGTTTGAACTGTGGCACCCGCTACCTTGTGCCAACTCACGGTGACGCACAGACGACGACAGTTCAGAGAGACAGAGACAGACATCGACGTCAAACTTATAACAGCCCTTTTTGCGAAGGCGCACTTCCTGAAAAAGATCGGTCGAAACTTGGTCGGACTGGACTAAAATGAATCGCAAAATGTGTTAGTAAGCGCATAACTCAACAACGCCTGGACCAATTTGGCCAATTCTTTTTTTTAATGTTTGTTGAAGCTCAAGAATGGTTTTTACGGAAAAAAATCGAATAATTGCAGGGGAAATCCTACAAACATCCCTTTCCATTTTGCCATACAAACCATTCGCAATCATAAGTTAATTTGAATAAAGGGCAAGTGTTAGTGGTGTTAGTGGAAAAGTTCCAGGAATATTTTACTGCTCGATATGTAGGTACTTACGTAATTCTGAGTGTCATAGGTTATATATGTAGGTATGTACCACGGGCGAAGCCGGGGCGGACCGCTAGTGCTAAATATAAGTATTACTAATAAAATTTCGGTCCGGCGCGGCGGCAAGACGTTTCGTTTTACATAGTCGCATAAGTCACAGTTTTTTGTGATGGATACTTTTTTGGCGCGACGGACGCACGCAATGAGTTGATTGATGGAACGAAACGTGTTTCACACCAAAGATGGCAACTGCGGTTTGTTTGTCAGTGCCATCAGAATTTAACGAAATTCTCCATAATAGATAGATAGATAGATAGATACACTTTATTGAACACACCAAAAAAAAAAAAAAATTACAACTAGAAACAATTTACAAACTTAAAGCTAGTGCGACAATTGGCGGCCTTATCGCTAACAGCAATCTCTTCCAGGCAACCTTAGGGTGGAAAAAGAAAAAAAGGAATGTTATGAGACGGGGTGTGCTTTGGAAATGGAAAAAAATACAATGAATTAACAGATATCCTACTTTAGCATATTTACATAAAAATAAAATACAAATAAACATACACTAATACTTACAATAATTATCATAATATACACAATAATAAATACATAGTTTAGGTCAAAACAGTTAATTGTTATATATTATTTAAGTTTATTGTTTAATCCGAATTTTGTGGACATATGTTGTCGACTCAAAATCAATATTTTTTATGTTTTGTTTCGATCAAGTCTACCGTACCCCTTGACGAAATTATTAATATACAAGATTAATATAATAAATGTCCATATTTGAAAGTTTGTTGCTCAATCACGTCGTAATGTATAAACGGATCGGGCTAAAATTTGGAACACAGTGAGATTATTGTCTGGAAGAACACATGGGCTACTTTTTATACCGAGAAAATAACGCGTAAGGCGGTGCTAGTTTTAAATATAACGGAATATTTACTGCATAGTTCTCTGAAAACATTAGGTACATTTCGAACCAGAACATAGTGAAGTTATATTTTAATAGGTCCTTTCTTCTGTTGTGGCTGCCTAATATTTTATTTTATTTTAGTTTTCTATAACGTCGAAATTACCAAAACTTAGAACCAGTGCATACATATATTTCAAGTACCTAGTGAACAGCCATAGATATAAACTAATCCGGGAAGCCCATGGTTCGAATCCCACGCACTTCAAAATCTTTTAGAAGTAACGTGCGTAATACCGATAAATTAAAAACGGTGAAGGAAGATATCGTGAGGAAACCGAAATCTTTTTAAGTTTTTAATCTATCAATTTGCACATGGGTAGCGTGGTGGATTATGACATTGAATTTACTTCTCTCCTTTTATCTCTACTCTTGCGGCTTTCACTAGCAAGAGTCCCAGAAGTCGAAACATTTAGTGTGGCTTATACAACAGCAACAGCCGTCTTTGCCTTTAAACAATATGCAGTAAAACAATTTTTGAATACACTTTTCTTTTTAAGAACCAAAATCAATACACAAAAGTATTAAGCTTGCTTTATAAATAAATAATAAATATTGGTTGACAATTCACACACAACACCACCTGACCCCAAACTAAGCAAAGCTTGTGGTATGGCGGGCAGATAGCTGATATAATACATATATAGTTTTAAATACATACTTATTATAAATATAAACACCCAGACACAGTGCAAACATTTGAATTCATCACACAAATATTTGCGCTGGGTGGGAATCGAACACACGACCCTCGGCGTCGCAGGCAGAGTTACTACCCACTAAGCTACGAGGCCAGTCAACTTTGTCTTGTAACTTGTGACTATAATGAAACAGAGCTTAGAGTTCCGCCTTTTTCTCATTCACCTCTCCAGCCGTATTAATTGGGCTAAGTTTTGGACGGTCCAATTTGCCATCGCGATGTCTTCCCGGACGAAAGACGGATCGCTACCAGTCGAGATTAGTGGTTCATGACGATGCAACTTCCTCTGTCTTAGCCAGAATTAGGTTAAACGAGTTTTTCAGTACAAATATTCAAATGAGTTTATCTATATTTTGTAGTGGTAGGACTGTCTAAAGCGTCCGTTTGGGGAAATACCACGCATTTGCTAGTTATGCCACTGTCAAGAAGTAATAGTCACTAACACGACATTAACAACACATAATTCATACGGAACCCTGAAATTGACAAATTCATTCCCGAACGATAACTTTCGTTTATTGTCAATAAACCCTCTCATAAAACTCGCAAGCCATCGAGCGAGAATAAATGGAAAACTTGGAATAATTACTTTCTTAATCTTTAATTAACTACAAAATTATACTACGGGCGGAATAACAAGTTTGTGTTTTTCAATTGTTCTGTAATTGGTTTTCTGTTAGAGCAGTCGTCTTTTGTTTTTGTTATTAAGGATATTCCTTATTTAAATATTCTTACAAAGATGTTGGAGCCCTTGAACTTAGACTGTGAAGGAATTACGAAATTAGACTATTTTGCGTTTTGATTACGTAGTTAAAGGCCAAAGGTCAAAATACTTTTTGGTAATTATTCTGAGTATTAAAAGATAGACGAATTTATACGTAATCTCGCCGCCATTTCCTACTAATACAATAAATGTTAATGTTTGGATGTTTGTTGCTGAATCAAGTCCTCACAACGGATTGAGCTGAAATATAGAATACAGTTAGATTATAGTGCGAAAAACACATGGGCTACTTTTTATACCATAAAATAACAGAAAAGATTGGAAAGGGAACTACGCGGGTACCACCGCGGGCACTGCTAGTATTACATATTTACACAAGTCTTACATGAGACAACTATCAGATTTTGCGAATTTTGAGTGCAGCCATAATGTCACAGCCAGAGTAAACCTATAGATATTTTTTCTTAAAATTTTTGAGTGTTCATTGTTGTTACGATTGGTCTAATCGGAAGAATGGCAATTACCGATATCTGGTTCAAATCCCACTCACATAACTATACTTTCAAAGTAATGTACATAATGTAGCTAACTCAATAACGTATGTAATAAAAATTGTGTAATTGAGGATATTGTTATTTGAATTAGTTGTGGTTGTCTATTGTAATTGATATGGAATGACATATTCTATAAATTTGATTAGATTTGATTAACTAAGGGAAATTTAGCGTGGTTATAAGATGGAGTTTCTTTCATTTCGATACAGTTCCTTATTTACCTAGTAGGTATATGTTTCCGAGTAAACTGTACCCATTTAATCATGGTACATAATTATAGTGTAATTTACTACAGTAGTGAAAAATCGCTATAACATCATACTAGGTATGTCTTTTTATTGAATTTGTAGCGGTCAAGTCGTCGATTAAAAAACTAATTAAACACTCAAATACATACTCATCAAATGTACTACTCAAATTTTACGTCGCAGGTTAAAACAGATGTCCATAATAAAATTACACTGCATCAGTAACTGCAAATGAAAGGCTCAGGGAAACTGCAGCCATCGAGTTAACAGGTTCGCTTTTTATTTCAATTATTTTTCACGATCGTAAAGGAAAAATTTGCAAGCGTATCGCCTATCAGAGTATCCGGGGCGCCAATAAAATTATCCAAATAATAACCGACGGAGATTTCGGGGCCATAAAAAAGTAATTAATTTGAATAAATACAGAAAAAATGTCTTTGGGATTCTGTCGTTGTTCTATCTGGCCACGTTAATGGGGCTTTAATATCCCGGGAGCAGTTGCCACCTCTTTTCAGGGGATCTCCTTATCATTTTAGCTGAATGCTATTTGAATACAAAATTTTGTAGTGATGGGAGTTGATTCAAGACTCGGTGGTTGTGACTTGAGACTATAGATGTAAATCAACAAATATGCCCCACACTTCAAGAAGCGCACATAATTATGTTATCGTTGGGCAGAGTGAGCTCACTCTTTCCATTATAGTCGGTTGTAGGAAGCGGTGAACGCCGGACTATTTAACCTATCACTATTCGTTGTCAACAACCAAAACAAGTAGAACCACAACATAACTCGGCGCTAGCGATTCTAGGGGTCAAGTAGATTGGTAGTTATAAACAACTCACGCTACACATACCAAAGTTTGTTAAAATTTTTAAGGTTCAATGCTTAAGACTACGTGTTTGATCATTCCGTTGTTGACAAATTACCCTAGATAATAAAAGCAAAAGACTTTAGATGCCATCCACGGATGGGTCTAGTGAGACCAATGTTACAATATCATGTAACCATAGACCTAGCATCTGTAAGTTAAGTTAATAACTAGCAGTGCTCCGTGATTATACCCACGTAGTTCCCATTTTCATTATTTTCCCGGGATAAAAATAGTAGCCTATGTTCTATTCTAGACCATAATTGAACTGTATTCAATTTCAACCCAATCCGTTCTGTAACTCCAAAGTCCAAAGAACAAACGCCCAAACATTGACATTCATGTTATTTCTTGGAAAAAAATCTAAATTGGTTTTCGTTTGATCATCATATCGCCAAATTCTACGCGGCAATGTGATCTATGATAGACAGCGCTTACTTCAAATCATAAAGGTTTATTTTTTAGCCACGCGCCTGCCCATAACAGCACAAGGCCACGCTATTTAACAAAGAAGATTTAAAATCATTGGCTAGAACTGGACTGCACTCGTCTTCCAGATATATGACTCTTGACTCATATGATTCCTCTAAAAACATTATTTCAAGCATTATTTCAAACATTATTTATAATGTTTACACATTACGGCTTCGCCCTAGAATTACTGGCAAAGTGTGCAAACTGCAAACTTTATCCGGTCATATCATACAATGTTTTTTTTAAATCCGAGCTTGCCATATTTTTATTTAAATATCGAAATATTTTTAAACCCCATAAGCTAGCAATTTCTCGCCTTTTTTAAATATGTTGATAACAGTGAGTCTTGCAAGTCTAAACCTAGTCGTCCCATCCCTAATGTCAGCCATTTCTTCCGGAAACGTGTTTAAGTATGATAAAACACAATAAATAATAGTTGGTCGTATTTCAAGGCAGAGGTCTCGGTGACAGCCAACGCTTAATATTCTACGTTTTAACGTTATATTAAAGTGCTAAGTTAGCTTTGTTTTACTTTTGTCTTGAATTTTATGTTCCACGATGAGATTTTTTTTACTTTATAGTTATTAAACATATGAAATGCGATCATAACTTGTTAAATTGAGTTTTAGATGATCTAGTTAGTGGTGAGGTGAAAACAACCATTTTATATGTAAACTAGATGCCTGCTCCGGCTTCGCTCGTGGTACATATATAGCACTCAGCGGGATCCCGTACATATACAACGGTGAAAGAATGACTGAAATCGGTTCAGTCATTCCTGAGAATATCGCTTTCAAACAAAACACCTCTTCAGCTACCTGCTTTTTAAATCCGAGCTTGCCATATTTTTATTTAAATATCGAAATATTTTTAAACCCCATAAGCTAGCAATTTCTCGCCTTTTTTAAATATGTTGAGAACAGTGAGTCTTGCAAGTCTAAACCTAGTCGTCCCATCCCTAATGTCAGCCATTTCTTCCGGAAACGTGTTTAAGTATGATAAAACACAATAAATAATAGTTGGTCGTATTTCAAGGCAGAGGTCTCGGTGACAGCCAACGCTTAATATTCTACGTTTTAACGTTATATTAAAGTGCTAAGTTAGCTTTGTTTTACTTTTGTCTTGAATTTTATGTTCCACGATGTGAATTTTTTGACTTTATAGTTATTAAACATATGAAATGCGATCATAACTTTTTAAATTGAGGTTTAGATGATCTAGTTAGTGGTGAGGTGAAAACAACCATTTTATATGTAAACTAGATGCCCGCCCCGGCTTCGCCCGTGGTACATATATTGCACTCAGCGGGATCCCGTACATATACAACGGTGAAAGAATGACTGAAATCGGTTCAGTCATTCCTGAGAATATCGCTTTCAAACAACACCTCTTCACCTACCTGTTACGCCATCTGTCGGAAATTGGTCGTACCAACTCAGATTTAGAAACAATTTGATTAGAAAAGGTTTATATTCAATGACGCAACCTTAGACACATGCTGTCATGTCAAAGCACAGTACGAAAACTCTCAAAAAGAAATGTTTTTCCCGTTTTTGTTACATTCTTGATTCATGCTCCGCTTCTATTAATAGTAGCTTTATGTTCTATAGCCTATAGCCTTCCTCGATAAATGGACTATCCAGTAGAAAAATAATCTTTTAATTCGGACCAGTACTTCCCGAGATCCTAGCGTTCAAACAAACAAACAAACTCTTCAGCTTTATAATATTAGTATAGATTTAGCAATTTACGTTTCGTAATTTACTAGTGGTTGTCAAGCGGTCGAAGTTCTATCAAAATGTAATACGCAAGGTGTTGCAGAAAGGTGCAACAATATTTATGGTAGTTCATCTACATTAAGTTTTGAATCATGAGTTTCACATATATATGTGAAAATTGAACATTAAAGCTCAACATTTTTTCCATAATACATTTTTTTTGTTTGTTATTATTATTGACATACTCCTCATGGTTAGATCTCGACACGGATTTTTGTACGACGTCGCGACGTCGGTGGTAAAGTCGTTTGTCAGCTGTACATGCGTTAGGGTTGATGCTGATGGTTTGGTGGAAATTTTACGTCAAACTTTGACTCGAATTATCTCGTGATCTACCGTGCTGAGGGGAAAGAGACCTTGGGTGATGAAGTCTACATCAGTGTTAGAATGAACTGTTAACATATTGTTGGGGTTAAAACCACCACGTTGTATATAACACAAGCAGTTATCCGCGGTTTTACTCGCGTAGTTCTCGTTATTTGCCCGGTATCATCATCATCCGCCTGCGTTCGCTCACTGCTGGTCATAGCTCTTTCTCATGATACACCACTCAGCCCAATCCTCAGTCTTACGTCTCCAACCGCCACCAGCGACCTTTTGTATATCGTCACTCCATCTAGTCTCAGGACATTTTACACGTTAACCGATTTGGGATTTCCACTCCAAAATTTGCCTAGAATAAAAAGTACCATACCTGTTGTTCCAGACTGTAATCTAAATGTGTTCCAAATTTCAACCAGATCCATTCAGACGTTTCGGCATGATTGAGCAACAAACATCCAAATATCCAATTACGCGTGTGCGTAATGTTTTGTTTTATTGAGTATGCGTTAGAATACTTTGAACGGCATATTCATATGATTATTACAAACATATTGTGTATCATTTTATGATATAACTTATGGTAGAAGTTAGGAAATTTTATGTAATTTCATATTTTAATACCATATAATGACATTTTGAACAACTTCTACGTGTAAATGATGTTTCTATGAAAGCTGGGCTTTTTTAGACGCAACAGCCCTAGACGGGGCGAAAGCGTCTTTCAATAGTATTATGTAATTGGAATTAAATGTATTTTTTTGCATAATTTACGAAAAATATTAGCACTTGCTCTTTGATAGATGTCCAGAGAAATTACAGGGCTTTCTCTGGGTGACGAGCGCAGTGCAGTGCTAGGTAATGATTTGGACTCTTCATGTTCCAATAGCAGCGTGTCACTGTGCCGTTATGTGTCATGTATGTTGTTTACCATCAGGCACAAGTCCTGATAGTTTCGTCACACTTTATTTAAAAAAAAAGATGTAAATAAATTACTCTTATTCTTATAGACCTTGACTGGCCTCGAGGCTTAATTGCTAGTAAGTCTTTCTCCGAAGCCGAGGGTCGGGTTCGATTCCCAGCGCAAATATTTGTAATGAAAATAAATATTTGTATTGTGTCTGGATATTTCTATGTAAAATGAGTATGTATATACAACTACAAAAGTGTTATATGAGCTATCTGGCTTCCATAGTAAAAGCTTTGCTTAGTTTGGGGTCAGATAGTGTTGTGTGTTAAATGTCCAACAATACACATAATGTTATTTTCGGTGTAAAAAGTAGAACTCTTAGTATTTTATAACTGTATTCTGGTTTAAAGGACAATTTTTCCAGAGAAATTACAGGGCTTAGAGATATAACATCTTAGATCTCTGAGTGACGAGTGCAGTGCAATGCTAGGTAATGATTTAGACTCTTCATATTCCAATAGCTGCGTGTTGCTGTCGTGTTATATGGCAAGCATGTTTTTTACCATCAGGCACATGTCCTCGTCTTGTCACTTTAAAAACAAACAAAAAAGTATTACTTATTCTTCTAAACTTATTCTTCTACATCTTGTTTACTCAAACTAAACGTTTTAGCTGCACGCTAGTAAAACGTTTCTTTGACTTGACAATAAGCAAGAAAAATCACAACAGAGGCAATCCACAACAATTCACCTTCAAGATTATTACGCCACATCTCAGAGAATCTAGTTTCATCAAACCATAAACAAGCTCGGAACGCGACTTAGATCTGCTGAATTTCAGCGGCCATTCTGAAAATATCACAAGTCGAGGCAAAACGGGCAAAAAGTGTTCACGCTTGTCGCACATCACGGCTGGGGGAGAGGACTTGTTGCAGGAGCGAGCGATTTACCTATTCCAATTATTATTGAAGTGTTTTGTAGTAGTGGAGTCTTCGCAGAATCCGCCTGAGGAATCACCACAAATGTGTTAGTATTATACTGCCAATCAGTATGTTATAACTTCAATCTGTTCTGGTGTGAAAGGCAATGTTTCTAGATAAAATACAGGGTTTAGAGGCAAATTACTAGTATTGTATATTCATGGCCATAATCCGCCACGCTTGCCAAGTGTGGGTTGGTGGATAACAAACATCCATACAAAATACAAAAATACGATATATATATTATGTGTATAATATTAGTTGGAATTAGGAGAGTAGGATTAGTAGGACTAGTAGAACTAGTCCGATCACTTACTGATAAGCACTGACTTTAAAATATGAAAAACAAACAGCATTCCGTGGATTTACCCGCGGTAAATGATAAATAGCTTATGTGATATTCCTTACCATTATCTATCTAAGTACTAAATTTCATCAAAAAACCTTCAGTATTTTTGCGAGAAAGAGTGACAAACGTACATTCTCACAAACTTTCTCGCGTATCGCTCATTTGGTGCAACATTGACGGACTTACACTTTAAGAAATTTTATAGGAGATCCATTAAAAGTTGCTATTAAAAGTGTGGAATTTTGAAAGGAAATATAACAGATGTTATTTTAAAAATGAGTTCAGTATTTGTAGTACCAATCCACTCGCTACATTGTACGTAATATAAATATAAAACAAGGTATCTGTAAAAACGACGAAAACAGAATAATTTATAAATAGGTACGAGGGGTGATCCAAAAGTAATGATAATCAGTTATTTCTAGTGCACATATCATAGTAGACTATGTTGAGAAATAAATTTAGTTGTTGATTTTATTCATTGTGTTTATTATTGATTATCATTACTTTTGGATCACCCCTCGTAATTACGCCGTTGTAGCACCAAATGAGCGGTATGATAATCACTAGGATGCGATTGTATCTGAGTCTGTCTCCCGCTGTCCCACCCAGCCCGCAACCTGAGACGGCACAGCTGCTATGTTCCAGAGATATCGATTGCAAAAAGTACAAACGGACGAACCAGCTGACTAACGGTTTGTACACAACGTCCGCTTCAAACCAGACCTGTCCAGTTCCGACCGGTTTCAAAATCAATCGAATTTTGTACGGAGAATATTCAGAATATTGGAGATTCATCCGTAGTATTCATAGATAAAAAAAAAACTACTATGACATGAAAATTTTTTGTTCACCTTATCATTTTCAATGGCCAAGCTGTAGTCCAGCTGTTTTTTTTATTTTATACTAGGAGCACCCCACGGTTTCACTTGTGCAGTTCCCTTTCCCGTTCTTGCTATTATAAGATAAAATAGTCTAAATATTATTCAATATTTAAATCTATTTATGTTCCAAAATTCAACCGGCCCTTCTACTGCCTAACTAAATCGGTCTCTATCATTTCAATCAAAAAGAAAAGAGAGAGACATAGTCAAAGCTAAGACAATAAATACATTCAACTCATAAAAAATCTATATACCTCTCTTTTGAGTAATGATAATGAAAAAGTCACAGTTTGATTATAGGTGTCATTATACGGCTGTTTGCGGTGAAATTAGATCCACTTTATGAGGAAGCCCGGTATCTTTGGGTACGCAGATGATAGCACCGTTGTAGAGAGCTACATATCGAGCGCGAGAGCCAATAGGCAACAAACTGAGGTACTGAGAGAGAGTTTGATCGAGCGTTTAAACTTGACCCTTGAGGCAGTCTCTAAATGGGGCGATGCCAATCTGGTCAAGTTTAACGAGGGAAAGACGCAGGCGTGTCTGTTCTCCGCAAAAAAGAGTCCTTTCCAACAGACTCCTACTTTTCGCGGTGTATCCGTGCCGGTATCCGACCATCTCGAGCTGTTGGGTGTTACTTTGTCATCGACTCTCAATTTTGGCTCGTATATCGAATCTAAGGCTAAATTAGCTGCCAAAAAACTAGGTGTCCTCTCAAAGGTGCGAAGGTACTTCAAATCTGAACAGTTGCTCACGTTATACCAAGCACAGATTCGCTCCTGTATGGAGTACTGCTCGCACCTTTGGGATGGATCGGCTAAGTATCAGCTGGAAGCTCTGGAATCGATCGAGAGACGTGCCAAAAGGCTCATAGGCAATGGCATTCTCGTGCGAAAAAGACTGCAAAGTCTCGAACATCGCCGGAAAATTGCTAGCTTATCGGTTTTTATCGGATCCACTTCGGAGAGTGTGCGACTGATTTGTACGATCTAATACCACCTTGCCCTTTTTCTATCGGAATGCTCGTAGCTCGAAAAAGCGACATCGTTTCATGGTTGATGTTCCAAAGACACGAACGAAGAGATTTGACTCTACTTTTGTGATAAGAACGTCTAGGCTGTGGAATACGTTGCCTGAGAGGGTTTTTCCGATAGTTACAATCTTTGTGTCTTCAAATCGAGAGTGAATCGGTTTCTTCTAGGTAAACACGCTTCATCGTAGACCGCATCATCGTTTAACATCAGGCGAGATGGCGGTCAAGTGTAAACCTATAAAAGTTAAAAAAAAAAAAAAAAAAGATGTGTGTTGAATAAATTGTATGTAGATCAAATGCTGAGTAGTCTTTTTTTTTTTTTTTTTATTTAAATTATCCACTCCACAGACTCCGGGGTCCGTGATCTTTGTCATTACAATAATCTTTTTTTTACACATTTCTTGGATAAGGAGAAGAGGAAAATAGAAGGATTTGGGTACATTTAAAATCTAATTCTAGTGCTCGTCTGTAGAGCCGATCACTACCAGTTGGGATTCCGCTAGTAATCGACTCGACATCGAGTGTTTGCCTAATTGCCTTTTGCCATTTGCCTAAGCTGCCTCCTCCCGGCCCAGAGCCTCCACAACGGCCGCATTTCTGTCCCTGATGGCCATCTGTAGGTTGAAATCGCGGATGGTCTTCGATGATGCAGCCCACGCTCGCCGCACGAACCGACCGATGGCGTCGTCGGTGTCGTCAGCGTAGTATGTGAAGGTCCCCGTGTGCCGTGAGATTGCAACTACCGCATGGGGCACGCTCTCGTGCAGCTTCATGTTTGCCTTGGTTTTGATTACGATTACCGACTCGTATGTTGGTCCCTGAGCTTCATGGATGGTAAGGATGCGTGACCCGGTGCCTGACCCATAACCCTGGTTTGTCAGGGTCTCCTTCTCCTCTTGAGTGTGAACTAAGAAGAGGTGTTTGGTTGGGTGTTGGGTATTTGCGCTCCCTTATATCTTCTCTGCTCTAGGGACTTTATACGGGACGCTGAGGAGTACATACCGGAGTATATTTCCCTCAGTGCATATGCGACGTCCATTGGGTTTCGATGTGTGCAGAGCAACTCCTGGCTGATCTTTGTTACCAGGTTCGGGCGATGATACCTCATTTCGAAGAGATTTTCCCTGTCGATATAAGGCAACTGATTGACGTCTCCAATGAGGACAATTTCGCCAACACCAGACAGCCTTGAAGCCATCACAATGGCTCCAAAATGGTTCATGAGAGCTTCGTCCACCATGAGGCGGCTGAAACTTTCTCTACCGAAACCATTTACCAGAGCAGAAGCCATGGTTCGCACTCTGGTTTTGACCAGGTTTCCGATTCGGTGCGATAGCTTTTCTCTTAGATCTTTTGCTGCCTCAGTTGTTGTAGTAATGATGGCGTCCTTGTCCACGTCGAAGTGTCTAATCACCCATGTTGTTTTTCCACATCCTGGAACTCCGTTGACCCACTGTATTCTCGGTACCTCCCACTTTTCCCAATCTGCTTTGACGTTTCCGTTCCCTTCGATGGTCTTGGCCATCTCTAGGATCTTATCGTCCAGCATAATCTTGGTGCATCGGGCAGTAACTACAATTGGGTCGTTTGGTGGTGTCGCATAAACAGGCACTCCCGCGCGCTCTGTCTCTCTCGTTCAGTGTCACGAAGCCATTTTCAGCACTGTAAGCTGCCATATACTGTCCTGTCATGGTTCCCTTGATGACCCGGGATGTGACATTATTGTAAATGGCTGCTTCGGCCTCCTCGAGTTTCGCCTTTAAAAGGCTTTCACTTCCTAGCCTATAGGACTGCATGATGTTTTCGCAGGTCTTGAGGTTGACTTGTCGTGTCGCGCTCAGTGTGGCTATGAATTCGATGAAGGCGTTACGTGCATGGCTCCGCGGCTCCGAAGCCGTGACATAGCGGGGCGGTTCAACCTGTCCCATGTCGGCTCTCGTTCGGGCTGTTTGTTGCTGTGAAGCTGCTTTGGGGTCTTTGACGTCGAGGGGGTGATGAATGGGATGTGATTCGGAGTACGCTCCTTGCCGCTGCGTTGAAAGCAGTCACGAACGCCGTGTTGGTGCCTCGGCTGCCAGTTAGATTGGCTGAGGCTTTTCCGCGGCTGCCCTCTGCTGTACTCTTTCGGAGCCGGTTTGGATGGTCGAACTAGGAACAGGATGTCCCCAGCTGTCAGTTGCATTTGTTTGGTCGTGCGAAGGGGTTCTGAGGAAGCTCAGATTTTCCCCTGTCTTCGTATACGACAACCTCATGATGTTTAGAGGCCTCAATGCAACCCAGCCGGTCTGCGACTCTCGCTCTTGAATATTCGATTGCCATCGCATCCACGCTTATCACCCGGGTGTTTCACCTGCATTTCTGCTCAGATGTGCGAGCAGCGCACTTGCCTGTGTGAAAGGCGTCCGACCTTCCGAGTACTCTATTAGTGCAATCGTTTTGTTCTTCGATCGCACCAACCGAAATCGGTGGCCGTCTAACTCGCACACCGGCATGGCGTCGTAGGTTTTCCGCTTCATCGTGACTTTGGCGGTACTCCCATTGAGCAGGCGAGACAATCCAGGCGACAAACGGGCTCGTTTCCGTTCCCAAGCGAAGCAAAAGCTTATTCCGAATCTTTCTTTGTTGCTGTCCATGAAGAGAGCCACTCCGCGGATACGGATCCTGCTTCTCCTCGGTCTGCGTTCTCCAGTAGTTGTTTGACGGAGATGCTCTTCGAGGAGTTATGTTGGGCGGGAACCGCATGCCGCGCGGCGTCCACAGACAGCGGGGCAGAGTGTGGTGGTGATGGGGGGCGCGTATTTGATTTAGTGGAATTTCTCATGGCCGCTATGCGGAATGAGCTCTCCATGAAGGACAGGAGCCGTGTTCTGTTATCTGGATCTACTAAGATGTTGTGGAGATCCGAGACAACCAGTCTTCTGTCGATCATAGATTCGAGCTCATGTCTTGCGACCATGAATCGGGGACAATCGACTAGCACGTGCCAGATCGTTTCGGGTTGGTCGGGGTCACACTCGCATGCCGGACTGCTCTTGAGCTTAAATCTGTACAGGTAATCTGCTATTCCTCCGTGTCCCGTCAACGCTTGTACCTGGAAGGGAGTCAGTTTCGTGGTTCTCATCACCCGATATGCGTTTGCTATATCAGGAGGAACGTCTGGGTGACTTTTCCTGTGTCCGAGGTCTCATATCGATCCTGCCATTTCTTGACCGATTCTTCGCGGATTTTCCTTTTGACGTAGGACAAGGGGATCCCCTCGTAGTCCCTGGGTGACTCCGTGAGTGCCGCCGATTTGGCCAATTCGTCGGCTCTTTCATTGCCGACGGTGCCAACATGCGCTCTCACCAGAAAAGACGAAGAGATCTCCTTCAGCATTTATCTGTTCAATGTTTTCCTTTACGCACTTAACCAAGGGGTGGCTCGTTTTTGGGTTACTTAGCAGTTCAGTGAAGATCGGGAGTCACTCAGGACATTGACTTCTGGGTCCTTGCTCTTTAACGCCATTTGAGTTGCCCGGTACAGAGCATAAAGTTCCGATTGAAAGACTGTGCATTCGGAGTGGAGCTTGAAGGTCGAGTTCTTGACCTCTCTGCCATTCTCCCACCATGTTAGAGCAGCTCAACTTTACCTTCAATTTTACTGCCATCAGTATAAATTTGAGGTCCTTGTGGAAGATTGGAGGTGTCTTCTAGGAGCTCGTACTCTACGGGTAACTGCGTGGACGGATGGGGTTGGTCTAAGCAGTTAACATTCTGTTCGAGCTCGACTTCTGGTGGGAGGTAGTCTTGGGAGAGGTTCTTTTTACTCTGTACAAATTTGCCGCTTCCTGTATTCTCAGATCCAGGGGAGCAGGCCGGAAAGGGCAAGTGATGCTTTCAGAGAAACAGTACGGTACGACTTACAGATTTTCTGGGCAAAACCTCTCTTTGGATAGCGTTCAACTGAGACTTGTTTTCCTCGAAGTCTGCCGCTTGCGCCCATACACTTGAGGCATACATGATGATAGGTTCCACCACCGCGACGTAGATAGTTCTCGTGATTTCGCCATTTAATCCCCAGTTCACCTTCGCTGCACATGCGAGCTGTCTATAAATGTTCGCCACTTTTTACATTGGGCGGTCACATGTGCTTTAAAGTTGAGCCGGCGGTCGATCAGTAGGCCTAGCAGTTTAACTTCCTCGACCAGATTTAGCCGGACGCCGGACATGACTATGTTTGGGTTTCGTATTTCAACTTTTTGTGAAAAGCATCGCGTTGGTTTTATGCGCTGCAAAGTTGAGTTTGTTAGTGTTACCCCATTGCACTGTCATGCTCAGCGCCCTGCTCGCCTGCTGTTCGATGATATTCGAGTTGCCTGTAAACACGAGAACGACGTCGTCTGCGAACGCTTGACAGTACACTCCCTCTGCTTCTAGCATTCGCAGTAACGAGTCTAGGATCACATTCAAAAGGTCGGTCCGCAGATGGACCCTTGGACGCATCCTTGGTTGTTTCCTTCTCGTAGACTGCTCTTGCATAGTTGACCTTGATTTTACGGTCGCTGAGGTAAGAGTTTACCATGTCGTAGAGGTTTGTTGGGCACCTCTTCTTCGCTAATTGATTTTTGAGGGTGGGCCACCATGCATTGTCGAAGGCGCCTTCTATATCCAGGGAGATTAAGAGTACGGTATCTTTACTGTCTACTCCTTTTTTGATGTGCTCTACCAGGTCATAGAGGGCGTCTTCAGTGCCTCGCTGGGGCATGAAACCGTACTGTTTCCTACTAATAGTTGGGAGGAGATGCCATTGGAGACGGTTTACCAGAAGCTTTTCGACGATTTTTCCTAGAACGGACAGAAGACCTATGGGGCGGTATGATTTTGGATGTGTGTAATCTGTCTTACAGGGTTTGCGTAGTATGACCACGTGCGCTTCTTTCCATTGCTTGGGAAGTATTTCAGCGACAAGCATTTGTTTGCTATCGCCAAGAAAACCTTCCATTCGCAACGTATGGCTGCTGCACAGATATCAGCGGTTAGCCCGTCTGTACCGGGAGCTTTTTCGGATTCAGAGTTCTCAGTACTGATTCCAGTTCCGCTGATGTGAATGGTGGGTCATTTTCCGGTAAGCCCATAGGCATTTCTGTCGTTCGCTCCCGTAGCTCTGTATGACAAGGTTGGTCTGTGCTCTCAGAGTCGTCGGGATAGAAAGTTTTGGCAAGTAGTTCTGCAGATAGCTGCGGGGATAGAGTGTTACCTTCGGTGTCTCTTAGGAGTATTTCTTCCTGTCTTGTCGAAGTTTGTTTCATCACTCTGTAGATCTTGTCCCACATGCTTTCTTTCTCCTGATTCGTGCAGAACTCCTTCCAACTTACCGTCTGAGCTTGTTTGACTTTTGACTTGTAGTCTTGCCGAGCAATTTGATACTGTTCGACTACAAGTTCAACTCTGTCGGGGCGGCATTCCTGATCCGTCTCTTTCTTCTGAGAACTTCCTTTTCAGATTATCGAGCGTTTTCGTATACCATGGGGGGGTTGGATTTCCCTTTGGCGAGCTTACCAGTGGGATGGTCTGTTCGCAGGCTTCATGTATATTAGCTGTGTAGCTCGTAATCATCGACTCGAGTTCCAATGGACTTTCACATTTCTCCACTGACTCCGGCGAGATGTTTCCTTCTACAAGGGAGGATTTTAACTGTGACATAAAGTTTGACCATTGTGCCTTCTTGGTGTTGTATTTGCGTGTTGTTATTGGTCTCTGTTGTTCGAGAGCTTTAACTAGGCGCAAAGTGAAGGTAATTGCGTTGTGGTCTGATGTTGTAATACTTTTGTCAACATTCCATCCTCGATTTTTCCCAGGAGAGACTCGCTGCACGTTGTTACATCTACTATGCTTGTGCAAAGTCTACCTTCCTAACGATCTCGAAGGTTGGTGTATCGCCAGAGTTGAGAATAAATAAGTCCATTTCGTTGAAGAAAGAGTTTACGGCTTCTCCTCTCTCATTTTGGGATGTACTTCCCCACCAGTGGGACCACGCATTCACGTCACCGGCAACAATCAGGTCTTTTGTCGCTAGTTTTTCACTGAATGCTTTAATCCTGCTGAGGTAGGGGTCGACTATTTGGTCTCCTTCTAAGTAGACAGAAATAACTCCCAGTCTTAGGCCTGTGCCGACCAACAGGACAGCCGCTTCCGTTTCGGTAACAAGTTGGGGGTCATGGATTACCTCCAGTTTGTCACCGAAGACTATTATGGCTGCCTTAACTGGTTTTTGCCTATTTAAACTGCACTGAATAACACGAGTTCCAGGATATTGTTTCATTACGCCTTTGTTTCCCACATAGGGTTCTTGAACAAGGGCAACTGAAACCCCCCTTTCTCTCGCGACCTTCAGGAGTTCTGCTGTTGCATTCTGGGAGCGCTGCAGGTTTGCTTGAATGAAACGCATACCTGGTTCGCCTACTCTTTGGGAGATTGAGCCACGTTCCTCATGAGTGCCTTTAGCAATAAGATATTCGAGACCGCGCTATCCCATCCCATTTTAACCTTTCAGGGCACTCGCTACTAAACGCATTGTGTTCGAGTTCTTTTTGGGGTCTGTTGGGATGAGCAGTCGCGCAGTTCTTGCATTTGGGGGGCAGGTCTTCTTTCCTTGCCTTGCATTGAGTCCAAGAGTGGGTTTTCCGCAGTGACTGCAGTACTCATCCCTCTCCCGGCAGATCGCCTTTGTGTGACCAAAACCTAGACACTTCGAGCATTGCACCAAGGGCGAGTGGTCTGCCACTGGTCTCCTCTGAAGTCCTATGTAGACTTTTTCGGCATCCAAAAACGCTCTGTGAATGCGAGGTGAGACCTCGATCACCGGATGGCACTCATGAGGGCTACGTGCTTTTTCCTGTACCGCACTCTGATCGCGCTTTCTTGCAAATTGACCCCTGTAGCAAATGTTTATTCTGCGCCAAAAGGTTTTCTACTATTTCGTTGTCTTTGTGATAAGACAGGACGTCTCGTATGATAATCAGTGGATTACCCGCTTTCGCAGTTTCCACCTTTAAAGACTTGTCCTGCTGCACACGATTTCTGACCAGACCAAGGTCTTCCTCTGTGCTGCAACTCAGGATGACTTTCCTGTTTCGAGCTTTTCGCACTCGGTCAACTCTTGCTCCAGTCTTCTTCGTGTCCAGAGCTAACGCTATCCTGTCTATTAAATTTTCGGCGGTCGTGGGGGATGTTGGATTCGCTGTTGTCACGATAAGAGTGTGGTTCGGTTTTGGCACGATTGGCTTAGCCGCCATTTTTGCGTAGTTAGGCTTTGGTGGCTTGCCCGTCTCCGTTTGGCAGATTTCGGCCTCGATGCTTAGGGCTGGTGGGGAAGAGTCAGTTTTCCTGGCGCATTGTCCGGAGTTCTGACGATACAGCTTCTAGACGTTCTGTAATAGGCAGCACGTGCTCGTCGATGTTTATTTTAATTGGGGCAGAGGATGGGGGTGCTGTTTGTTTTGTCAGCATGTTTTCAATTATACTTAGCTTATCCGAATAGTTTGGGGGCGTAGGAGGTGGTGGAGTCGAGGCGAGTTCTTTCAGCATTTCAGCGTTTTGGTGGAGGACCTCGATGGTTTTCGTCCTTTCTGCGTTTGAGTCCTCCGGAGCTCGTCGACCTGCCTCCGAAGAATTTCAATACCGGTTTTTAGGCCAAGATAGTCATTCTGCAGTGGAGTCAGGTCAACGGGGGCGTTTCGAATTGGAGCAGGCGATTTAAGAAAACCACTGATGTCCTTCACCGCTTCGGCCGTTGCTTTAATTTGTTGATGAGGCTCTCTCGATTCAAAGCTCTGCCAGTCTCTAATGACTCTTAACTCTTTCTGGAGTTCGGATAGTGTTTCCCTGGCCAAAGCTACCTCCTTTGTAAGATCGTAGTGAATTTGTTGTACTGACTTAGTGTGGGCCCTTTCCACCGAGAGCAGCTCCACGGCGTGTCGAGTCCGCTCCTGTTCGAGTGAGGCGATGTGTCGATGCCTGGACTCGGCCAAGGAAAGGACTATCTCGAAGAGCGTCTGGAGACTCTCGATCGCGGTTTGTTTTAAATCCGTCTTTGGTTAGTGGATTGTTCGAGAGCGTCCTTTCCCGGGTAGTGCGTCATTTGCCACTTTCGTGGCGCTGTCCATCTCGATCCCCGTCTGCTTAGAGCAGTGTGCGATTAGCATACTGGTCCTTTTGCACCGGGCGGAGGTCGGGAAGAGACGATTCTGACACACTGTCCGTTTCCTCATCCATCGTCAACTCCTTTGGAGGTGATATTCCACACTGTTTCCAGTTCTCGACTCTATCTATTGCGGCCAGGTGTTCTGGGCTCGACTCTGGCACTGATGTTACCGGCACAGAGATTTCGCTTACTGTTTGTGAGCGCGGTGGCGATGGGACTTTATCGAGTACCTGAGCGCAGCGGGACTCCACCTCGGGAGCATCTACGGGCACGCCGGGTACCCCTCCCGATGTTGCGTTGGCAGCACCACGTCTGACGCGCTGGTCCTAACATTTTTTTTTAATATGCGCTTATGTAAGCTTGACGCTACTGACCTTACAGAAAGCACCCTTGGTCGTCTGGGTGCATTGGCAGGACCAGATGTGCGGCAGGCAGATGTGGAGGCTAAGGCTTTTTCGTTGTGTCGGACATTTTACAATATTTTCTAACTAAATTAGGTTAATTAAATTATTTATTTTATTGTGGCGGAGGGTGGGGCGGTGTTGAGTGTTAGATACGTCAAATTAGATTGTAATTCCCTTCTTCTTCTTCTTCCTCTTCTTCTTCTCCAAGTTTATATTTGTTAATATTCTTGCGTACACGCTTGACTTAGATGGTGTTCGGGCTGTCCAGTAGATGTCTAGTTACCAGCAGTCAGTTCTTCCGCAGGGGTTGGCGATGATGATGATATTCTACTTGGCGGTGAGTTAGTGACGTTATACTTGGCGGGCGGAGATCTCGATGACGTGCGTCGGGTCGCCGGCGCCGGTCGGTCGTGCAGCGATAGGAACGTGTCAGGCGGAATTTTTATACCGATGAGATCGCTATGCGGCGGACGTGACTTTTGTCCAAATACAGCTGTGCGATCTTGTGATGTTGCTACTAGACTAACCTTTGATTTCGGCTATTCGTCCGGTATTTTCGGTGATTCCTCTTTATCCCTTAAGTCCCGGGGGGCTGTCAATACGGCTCCTGGCTCGCTGAACTGTCGCCGGTCCACTGATAACACTGGGCTGCGCGTAGCTCCGAAAAATCCGCTTTTATTGATTTTTATTTACAGAGCTGATGTTGAGCGTGTACGTGGTCGTCGTGTTTCCCATGCTGAGTAGTCTTATCATTAATGAGTCTATAAAGTCTACAATGCGTATTATAATATGGTAATCTTCATAAAAGTTCTACATAATACATTTCATTACAATTTAATGAGTTTACTTACCTAGATGATTATTATTAATTAGTCTAGTGGAAAAATATATACACGGATACGCTTCGTAAAACATACAACTAATGTGCATGATCTAATAACGTATTGCTCTTTTTTGTATTGGACTGGTCATAGCTCAAAAAAGCAATAAGCACTTTTCACGGATGCCATTCCAAAGCCTCGAACGGAGAGGTTTAACGTTACTTTTGTGATGAGAATGTCTAGGCTGTGGAATGCATTGCATGAGTGGATTTCTGATAGTTCATCATCATCATCATCAGCCTATCTTAGTCCACTGCGGGACACAGGCCTCTCCCATGGCTCGCCACTCAGCCCTATCCTCAGCTATACGTTTCCATCTACTGCCTGCTGTCTTCCGTATATCGTCACTCCATCTAGTCTCAGGGTGTCCTACACTACGTTTGCGGATTTGTGGTCTCCACTTAAGAACACGTCTACTCCAGCGGTTATCGGTTCTGCGAAAGATATGACCGGCCCATTGCCACTTCAGCTTGCAGATGCGCTGAGCTATGTCGGTTACCTTGGTTCTCTGACGGATCACTTCGTTCCCAATACGATCCCTCAGGAGAACTCTAAGCATATCTCTCTCCATAGCTCGCTGCGCGACTTTAAATTTGTGGACCTGATAGTTATAACGTGCTAACATCACTGCGTGCAAACATCAGTTTTCAGAAAAACATACAGTGCATTCGAAATAAATCAGCTTTTATCCTTGGGTGACAACGCAGTGCAGTGTGTAGGTGGTATACAGTTGGGACTCTTCATCTTCCATTGGCTGCGTGATACTGTACTGTTATAGGCAGGTATGCTTCCTACCATCATGTAGATGGTCTGTTCGCTCCATCCATACTATAAAAAAATATTTAACAAGCCAAACCTCACGTTAGGCATAAGCCAGGTTTTAGCTGACGCCCACGTAAAAGAGCTGAGTAAGGATTAACTTCATACATTTTTGATAGTTCTGTTGATATTAGAGTATTATATGAAAGCAATATTTTGCTCCTACTGAATCTACTTTTTTTTTAAATAAAAAAGTGACGAGACGAGCCGGACATGTGCCTGATGGTAAGCAACATGCCTGCCACATAACAGCACAGTGACACGCAGCTATTGGAACATGAATCCAATCATTACCTAGCACTGCACTGCGCTCATCACCCAGAGATCTAATATGTTATATCTCTAAGCCCTGTAATTTCTCTGTAAACATTGCCCTTCAAACCGGAATAGAGTAATGTTTTCACATTACTGTTTAGCGGTAGAATAGCTGGCAAAGGTGTGGTACTTCCCCAGGCTAGGAGTCCTGCCACTACAAAAAACTACTTACTAATATTAGAAGCACAACATTTTGCTATTTTTTGTCGCTGGCAAGTAAAGGGAGAGCCAACAACGCGGGTGAAACGGCGGGCCGTCGCTAGTTAGCCATATTTTATTAATATAAATGTCATGTTTTTGTCCTTAGTTGTCTAATCCAAAAACAAGCCATTCCTAAGCATCCCCATGCGGCAAAAGAGGATAAACAGCGGATAAATCCACTATAATTGTGCACTGAGCCTAACCGAAGGCCTCGTTCACACTGCGAATTTTTGAACACAAAACAAAGTTATTATATGTCATAGTTTTATAGTTTGTTATTATATATAAGAAGTCTGTGTAATAACAAACTATAAAACTATGTACCTTTACTTCAGCTTTTTATTTTTGGGAGAGTTTTTTTCAGTCACTAAAAAAATTGTTTTAAAACTTTCACGATTTCAATGATGAGTCTTTCCAAATAAATGATTTTTATTATTGAAATGGTTCAATTCTTAAATGCACAGCTGTTTGTGGGCAGCAATATCTCTCAAATCAAATTTCTTATAAATATGTTACTTTTGCACAGTCATATTTTTAAACGTTACCACAAAACTAGGCAATAAAGTTATAGAGTGAATAATTATAACATTGATATTAACATGTTTGTATCAAGAAAACTAGCTTTCGAGGACGAATATCATCCGATAAAGCTACCCAACACTAAAGGTGTACAACATAACATTCCTTCCACTGATAAATCTTGGCTTTAAAATCAATTATTATCCTAACCTACAAATATTTGAAAAAAAAATGTTAAAATGTTTGTAGATTAACCACGTCAGAATACAAATATTTCTCCTGTGAGAGGGTTTTCCTAGGTATCATAAGTATGTATGTATTTACAATTATATAGGTACCATCAGTCTTAACCACGTAGTTCCCGTTTTGCTAGTTGTCTCATGATGAAAAATAGTTTGTGCTATTCCAGACCATAAACTATCGTTTTTCCAAATTCCAACCAAATGTTTGTAATATGAAAGTGAGAAACTACCCTACAAAGTTTTGGCTTTATAATATTATTAAGATTATACTATATAATCAATCTGGCTCACACAGTACAAGTAAGTGTTTTACTGTAATATTTCTGTTTTTGTGCCACAATAAAGAGTTGTCTATCTATCTAAATATTATGGATATATTTTACGCATTTTACGCATTATATTATTATTATATTGACTTATGAACCTTTTGACATACAATGTTTTTTATTTAATTATAATATTATGTTAACTTTTCAATTTCTTTGATGTTATGATAGTAATGTAATGATAATTCATAAGTGTATTTTGTTATACCTAATTGAAATAAAGAAATTTTGATTTGATACTTATCTAGTACAAGCTACGCTTAGTTTAAGGCTAATTAGCGTTCTATGAGTAATGTCTAATGACGCAAATATTAATTTACAGGGTCCAGCTTGTTCTAGTGTGAACAAGCCCTTAAGCATAAGCGCAAAGGGAGAGAGGGGACAATAAATATTTGCAGCCAGATTGGAGCAGATGCTTCGTGGGCGTCTTTGATATGAAATAAAGGGAATAAGGCTCGTTGTTTCTTCAGAAGATTACCGAGAAATGACGCTCTGCTTTCTGATGTGTCGGACGTTCCTGGTAATCGTGTCTATCTACGTCACAGGGAACGGTTCTCAAAGACTTCGACCAAGAAAACAAAAATTAAATCTAAATTGGTTATTAGTGAAAAGTATGACTTGCAGGAATGTGACTTATAGTGTGATTTATACTAGTGTATTTTCTAGCAAGCGGTGCTAGGCTAGTCACTTTATTATCAAATTCAACAAAGTGAAAATCCGTTATGCGTTTTTTACATTACTATCATATTTTGATTTCTACGAAAAAGTAAACACTGACTTCAATTTGTTTTACTAAATTTAGACATTCGAACAAATTTTATAAGATAAATGAAGTAAGTCGATTTTAGTTATTTTGATAAAATATATATAGAACCTTTGAACTAAAAAGTAAAAAACAAGACGTTGGCGTAATTGTACTCATCAAACATATCACACTAACATAACACACCGGGATAGAAGCCAGAAATTAATACATGATGAATCAGATGACATATATGATACAACCGATTAAAAGTTAAAAACGAAAAAAGAAGAAGAAGACTATCAGCTGACTATTATTATAATTGTATAAATTCAGACCAATGGAAACTGCGTTGCCAGACATATTGCATGCCTCTAGAAGAAGAGGCCAGTTTGTATGGGTCAATTATTTAAATGTTTTGTATCATCTTATCTTACCTGCAAACAGCAATAAAGATTTTTGTATTTGTATTTGTAAAAATCTAAACCAAACAAAAAAAGAACGATTATAATCGATTCAATCGCGTATCATACGACCCACAGATACAACCGAATTGAGAAACTTTTCCTTTTTTGAAGTCAAAGTCCTCTACAACGTTAAAGTTCACAAACTATTATAATACGCACGAACATAATAAATAAATATGAGTCACAATTAATTTATAATAATTGAAAATAGTATTAATAACATTTCTTTTGTAGAGGAGGTATAAGTCAAAAATTAATTCTACTTTCACAAAAAAAATCTAAAACACAAAAATACTTATTATGTGGATGTATTTCTAGTCATTCTCTCAAAACATGCTTAATTTCAAATTACACGTAAACGTTGAAGCGCAAGATATAGACAAAGCATTTATTTTGAACGTTCAAACAGTAATACTGACAGTCTGTCAGGCGTCAGTCTTCGTCAGTCCGTAATGAACGCCTGCTGCCAACTTTAGAAAATATTTGGAACACTGGTTAGTCTCGACATCCACACCGTTTCATAGTTGATATATTTCGCAGTGATATTGTTTTCCACTGGTAATGGCGTAACATGGGAGATCCTTATGTTCAGCAGAGGACTAATATAGGCTGATGATGATGATGAGGATAATGAGAGCTAACATTTAAAAAAAAAAGGTTGATGATAATATTGATGAATTACAATTATTTGGTGCATTTTTGTCCTATCTCCTCAAAAAAACTGGTGTAACAGCCACACCGAACATCTATATCTATAAAAGCGAAAGGTCACTCACTCATCACGAAATCTCAGAAACTACAAATGCTAGGAGTCTGTAATTTCGCATAGAGCTATCTTTTAGCACGTAGGTGCTCGCTAAGACGGGGTTTTGCGAAATTCAACCTTTAAGAGGGTGAAACATGGGGTGGACGGTTGTATAAAGATTACGTAAATTACAGAGTGATTTTACATGAAATCCACAAAACCGATTTAAATGAAATTTGGTACACATATCAGGAATAATATTTATTTTGGACAAGATCCCAAAACTTTTTATTACGGAAAAAGGTGGAAGGGTTGTAATGGGGGATGGAAGTTTATATGGAAGTTCGTAATTATTGAAGATAAAACCATGAAACTTCGTATCTAGACACTTGACGTGAAGTCAATAAATAATTGTTCTGGGAATTTTGTAATTTTCAATTGTACGGGGATGAAAAAGGGGTTCGAATGGGAGATGACAGTTTTTTGGATATTCGTAATTGTTGAAAATAAAACCAAGTACTGCCTCAGTTACCTTAATATTTATTTTGCGCGGACGAAAGCTAGTAATATTATATTTATAAAGGGAAATGACAATATTTTTGTTCATGACCATACATCTAAATATATTAAAGTAATAAATGTAAATGTTTGTAATTCCAAATTAGTACCTTTTCCCTAAAGGTTTATCAAAAAGTACATGCTACTTGCATAAAAAATATGTCTATTTTTGCGCCGATTTTTCTCTGAAACTAGTATTACTAGTGTGAAGAACGCTATGATCTTGATTTTTGATGCCGTTTTTATTGGAATTGTAAATAGGCTCTAATTAATTAGTACGCTGTTTACTTTATGTTGTAGACCAATATGACAGTCTCAAAAAACTGATGTCGATACCACATCAGTAAAAAAATATTTTACCACCGGATTCAATGGAAAATATATGTACAAGTATCGGTAAAATGTTCGTCCGTCAAATTAGAGGTCGGGAGAAGGAAATAATGATAGGGGAGAAATCACCTGCGAATGGATGTGTTCGAACCCGTTGATATAAATAATACTGAACTTTCATTTATTATGCCAGTTAGGTAATAAATTCTTTGGTAGTAAGGTACTTAGTAGGGGAGAGTTCGTTATATCGTACTGCCATTTTAATCGTACCACTTCTAAATTTCCCACTAAATGACTTTTTTTTTCTACACTAGCAACACCAAATCGTGGCCCTGCGCAATCCCCCGCCACCCGCCATTTGTAATTGATGTGTCTTGACAACTGTGCGCGTGAGTGAAAAAAATGTTTTTTTGTATACGTCATTGCAAATTTTGTCGTAAATTCGTAAGGATATAACTCATAATCAAGGTAAGATAGAGATACACAGTTTTCATTATTTTATTCCAATTCTATACTAGATTATGGGTAGTTTTTATTGCGTGTCTAAGTATTGAGGTTATGACGGACTGTTGCTTTTTTTTTTAAATCGCCTAGTTCGCTAAATTGTACCACTCGCAGTTGGGTAAATTGTACCGGTACGATTTAGCCGACTAGTCTAAAAGTACGTAAGTATATTTTACAGACTGTATTTATATTGTTATAGATGACGGACCCAAAAGCTAAAATTAAGTATTATAATTGGACCAAGGAGGATCTAGAAAGAGCTATTCTGGCTTACAAAAACAAAGAATTAAGCTTGAACAAAATTTCAAAGACTTATTCAATTCCAAAATCTACTATTCTACGGCATAAAAAAAGAAAAATAAGATTGCTGTTGATACAAAAATTCAGAAAGGTAGACCGGTTATCTTCGATGTCGAAACAGAAAATAAGTTGGCTGAGCATATTCTTCATCTCGAAACACACATGTTTGGTCTAACAATAAATGATATTCGACGTCTCGCATTTGAAATTGCTGAAATCCATAACATTCAGAATAATTTTAATCAAGAAAAACGTATGGCTGGCAAAGCATGGTTTTACAAATTTATGAAAAGGCACCCACAGCTAATTGTTCGACAACCTGAACACACATCTATGAATAGAGTTAGAGGATTCAATAGAGAAAATGTGTATCACTTTTTTTGATTTGTTGGAGAAGATTGTGGATACAAATGGTATAGAACCTACTAATATCTTCAATGTAGACGAAAGTGGATTTTCATTTTTCAACCGTCCAAAAGAAAGCTCAAAAAGTTGTAGGGTTAAAGAGAAAGAAGCAAATTGGCGCCGCTACTAGCGGAGAACGAGGTGTCAACACCACTGCCGTATGCTGCGCTAGTGTATCTGGCCAATTTATCCCTCCAATGCTAATATTTAAAAGGATGAGACAAAACCCGGAACTAGCAAATGGTGCTCCTTTAGGCAGTATTGTTAATGTTTCTGAAAGCGGTTACATTAACTCTGCCCTCTTCGTTGAATGGTTAAAACATTTTATTAAAATAGTGAAGCCCACACTTGAAAAGAAAGTTCTGCTGCTTATGGATGGACATACGACACACTCAAAAAAATTTGGAAGCTCTGTGCTTAGCAAAAGATAATGGCATAATACTGTTACAACTACCAGGTCATACGACAAATCGAATTCAGCCTCTTGACGTTTCGTTTTTCAAACCACTGAGCACTTATTATATCCAAAGCACAGAAAATGGTTGAGAACCAATGCTGGGCGACAAGTAACACAATACCAAGTTGCTCAATTATTTGGAGAAGCCTACGAAAGAGCAGCAGTGATTGGCAATATTGTGAATGGATTCAAAACTAGTGGAATTTGGCCAATAAACAGACATATTTTTCCGGAACATATGTTTGAGGCTGCTGACAATTTGCTAACCGCTGAAACAATGAATTCGAGCAACGAAAGCGTATCAATGTTGCAAAATTTTACAGAATCAGAAGAAAAATACGACCTAAACAAAAAAGGAAAGGTAGAAGAAAAGAATGGCAAAGGAAATGATAAAAATGAAAAGGATGACAAAGAAAATTACAATAAAGAAAAGGAGCATTTGAATTCTTCTCTTGCACAGCCATCGACGTCGAAAAAACAATATATTGAACAAAACACTACGCCTGCTGATATTAAAAAACAATAAAAGTTTTGTCACAATTGCCAAAAAATACATCGAAAAGAAGAACACTATACAAAAAGCTATTGAAATTACATCAAGCCCATACAAAATCAACTAGAAGAGAAGGTGAAGCAGAAGAAAGTTAAAGTAAAGAAAGGAAAGCTTTGTAAACCAAAGAAATACCAAACAGTGAAAAAGAAAGAAAACAGCTATATCCAAGGTCAAATGCAAAAGTTTTAAGAGGAAACGACCCTCTTCCATTACTAGTAGCGATGATTCAGATGAGACACTTGTTGTGGAATTAGATTGATGATGATCTCGAAAATATATGTGGAAAGTGCAATCGTTATTACTATGATAAAAGGGTCCAAATGTTGATTGGATTCAATGCATTCGCTGTCACCGGTGGCTACATGAGACGTGTACTTCGAATCCAGACATTTGCGATGATTGTTTCCAATAAAAACTATGCACAATCATTGTATTACAAATTACATTGTTAACAAAACTTTTATATTTTCATGTTGCTTTATTAGTATAGCTTGAACTGTATTTTTCTCATTATTATTATAGTTGTGTTGATTGATCTCAATATTAAAGTACAATTATGTTGTAAGAAACATTGTTCCTTTATCACCTAAGAGGTATTCATAATATTTCTTTATTATCTAAGAGTACTTAAAAGTTAAAAATAAATAATTTGTTTAATAATTTGCTATCTTTAATTCAGTGGTACGACTTAAACACCCATGGTACGATTTAAAAACTTGGTGGTACGATTAAAACGACTAGTCGGCTAAATCGTACCGATGGCAGTCCTTTATAAAAAAACATTTTTAAGGATGTTAGAGTAAACATATAGAACTGATTTCTCGGGCTTAGCAAGGTAAAATATAAAACTTTGTTTTGCATATCCATTTTATATTCTAAGTCTTGTCATAATCGAAATATTTAGGTTAAAGTAAAAAGTGGTACGATATAGCCGACTCTCCCCTACTTAGAAGAAAAGTCTTCACACACACACATTTTACCGTATTTTCATTTTACCGTTTTACGTAAAATGTGTGTGTGAACACATACATTATACCACTTTGGAAGAGTCTCTCGCACAAACTATTCAGTTTAGAAAAAAAAAATTTAGAAACTTCAATACAATTTTTGAACACCTATCCATCATAGATAACTCACACGTATGGTTTTGATAGAAAATATTTTTTGAGTTTCAGTTCCAAGTATGTGACACCCCAAAAATTATTGTTTTTTTCTTTTTTTTTGTACATGTACTAACCAAGTATTAATAGCATACTTCTTATAGTATCCGAGAAAAGTGGCTGTGATATACGGATGGACAGAGAGACATGACGTATATAGAGTCCCATATTTTGCAATTTGACTACGAAACACTAAAAAACCAACTTCGTTCATTTAAAACTTATTTAAAATGAAATTTAGACAGTCGACCAAATTTGATAAGAAGCGTTTTAGGCAGTAAAATTACTCGTAGAATTTAACTCTGCACTAAATTTTCGATCCGTATTTTTTATATAAGGTTTAGAACCATTTCCTGAGCATAAAATCACAAAATAAAGACAGAAGATCCAGGTGGAGCTTCAAGCGCCATCTCGAAAAAACGTTTTTGGCCAATATTCCAAAAAAGTCATACAGCCTTATTATTATTGTAGAAAATAAAATTTCACATCTTTTGTTGCCAGTAAACTTTTTTTTCGAACTTACCGATTACGATTTGTCCAATTTAATGGTAACAATGTAAAAAAAAATAAGATGTGAAACCATCGTATTGCTCGTTGTTCGAAAAAAAAGCACCGTTCATCATCATGACTGAAGAGTCGAACGAAGAGTTTGGTCTCCACTTTTATAATAAGAATAACTAAGCTGTGAAACGCATTGTCAGAGTGGGTTTTTGTCGATGGCTCGAACCTTGGAGTTATCAAGTCGAGATTAAATTTGTTGCTATTAGAGAAGTAAGTTCCGTCGTAGACCGCATAATTTTCGTCCACCATCATCGGCATCATCGCAACCGTGTTATTAAATGGGCTATAAATCGTAAACGGTAAGTTTTACGAATTGTTGTGTAAGCTTAGACTAGGGAAGCTACGGGACGTGTAGTAAGACAGCTGGCTAGAAGCGTACTGATTTATTCTAAAGTGAAAGGGCGCGAGCGCAGCTCGCGCCTATGTAAACATCTATACTAATATTATAAAGCTGAAGAGTTTGTTTGTTTGTTTGTTTGAACGCTAGGATCTCGGGAAGTACTGGTCCGAATTGAAAGATTATTTTTCTATTGGATAGTCCTTTTATCGAGGAAGGCTTTAGACTATAGAAAACAACTCTACTATTAATTGAAGCGGAGCATGAAACAAGAATGTAACAAAATCGGGCAAAAATATTCCCCTTTTGAGAGTTTTCGTACGTTTCGTGCTTTGACATGGCACAAGACAGCATGTGTCAAAGATTGCGTCATTGAATTGCAGTAATCTGTGCATTGAATATAAACCTTTGCTAATTTTTTTTTTCTAAATCTGAGTTGGTACGACCAATTTCCGACAGGTGGTGTACCAGGTACCTAGCTGAAGAGGTTTTTTGTTTGAAATCGATATTTCAGTCATTCTTTCACCGTTGGATTTGTACGGGATCCCGATGAGTGCTTTAAATATACCACGGGCGAAGCCGGGGCGGGCATCTAGTATACATATATAACACAAATGAAATAAATATAATTTAAAAACTCAAAAAACCCGACTGCATAAAATGTGAACGAAACTACGTACTATAAAAACTGAAAAGAATAAAGTCAAAGTTCTTTATTGATAAATGTACAATTTACACGTCAATTTTATCAAAAAACAAAATAAGAGCATACAAAGAGTATACATTTTTAAAGTTTAAATTGAACTTTATATTGTACGATAATAGGTATCGTACAAATAAGTGTCAAAAATTAAAATATATGTACTTATTACAATTGTAATGAACAATGTCAATTTTTTACAACTTTATTGTGAGTTTGCCATCACTATATAAAAACTCGCTGTAACTATAAAAAGTTTAAAAGCAGAATAAAACAAGCACTTAGATTTCTGGTGGTCTAGAATCCTATAATATGTTATTGAATTAATACTATTGCAGAAAATAAAATATAATTATTCTAGTAAAGGAACATAACAAATGAACAGTCGGGATACATTGAACAATTAGATTGGCTGTAGAATCATAATGAAAAACGTTCATTTTTGTATACCTACAAATATAGATAAATATTTCTTGGTTTATATAGCAACAAAATTCTTATCACTAGTATGAACAAATTTGAACAAATAAAAATGATCAAGTGCGAGTCGGACTCGCCCGTGAAGACTTCCGTAACATAATATAAAAGTAGTTCTTGTAGTTCGTTGTTACTTTAATCAGTGTTTTAACAATAGTCAATTTATGACGTATTAAAATAAAACTACTTATTAGATCTCATTCAAACCAATTTTCATTGAAAGTTTACATGGTAATGTACATCATACACTTTTATTTTATTTTTGTTTATTATTATTTTAAATTATGCAATTTTAATAAGTCTCAATAATAACATTCTCCTTCTCTTCATAAAACTATAAATGTTCGAAATTTTATACTCCATTGTCCACGATTTTCGTAAAAAAGGTACTATGTTTTTGCTTCTCGTTTTGCATAGGCTAACAAAGTATAGAAAAAAAATCGAAACTTTAACATTATTTTTGAAGACCTATCGATAGACACGCCACACGTATGGGTGTCATGACAAAAAAATTGAGTTTATAGGTCACCCCCAAAATTTATTGTTTTTCACAGAATACATTTACTTACCAAGTTTCAACAGTAAAGTTTCGAAAAAAAGTGCCTGTGACATACGAACGGACGGATAGACAGACATGACGAATCCATAAGGGTTCTGTTTTTACGTTTTACGGAACCCTAAAAATTACTACTACTGAGAAGGGCAAAATTTCGTATAAGAAAATGTAATAACTGCCAAATAACCGTATGTGCTATTATTTTTAATGCAAATGCAAATTTTAATTACTTTTGTTTTGTAAGCGTTATCAGTAAGCAAATAGTGATTTGTTCAGGGCTTCCTGAATGATAAGGATACCTAACATTTGTATAGCCTGTTGCGTAGTCAATATGGTGATAAGCTTTAACAAGTTCATTAAATCTATTGTTTTTACGTAAATTTGTTGAAATCGTGTCAAATATCATTAATTTTATTATCAGAAAATGAAGTTGCAATAACGGTTAAATAAAAACTAGCCCCTGTGTAATTCCAGATTATCATTTATCTTTAAAAGAAATTTTATCCGGATCGTTTCAGCAGCGTGAAAGAGTGAACTATCCGTACATATTCACAGACATTCGCATTTATTACATTGGTGTTATTATCGTAGTTCTGCCAGCAATCCGTTCTTACTCAAATCTAAATAGGGAAGAATCACTTCCAGAAATAATCCAGTTGTGCGACTAACCATCTGTTGACAGTATTTATTCGTCTAGTCGAGTATGACTCACTTTTATGATACAGCTAAATATGGATATTTCAGTATTAGAATAATGAAATCATCAATGTCACAGATAGATGTAGTTATCATGATGAATGCCATGATGGGTAATATGTTTAAAACAATTGTAAGTCAGTAAGGACGTAGTAAGGACTGTAAATAAAATTGAAAACTTACAACTCAGAATGATAGTATTAAACAGCGCAAATATTGCGTAAATGTGACGTATTTTTTTTAAATATTGGTGGACAGGACAATTCACACACACACCATCTGACCCCAAACTAAGCAAAGCTTGTAATTTGGCAGCCAGATAGCTGATATACATAATACTTATATGCTTGTAAATACATACACTTTTTGTATCGATACACCCAGATATAGTACATTTTTTAAATTCATTACACAAATATTTGCACTGGGTCAAATCAAATCAAATCGTTTATTTGCTAGAAACATGGTCGTAGCACTGTGGGAATACTGCCACTAACGGCAGTAAATGTATATTTACTGCCGTTAGTGGCAGCATTCCCACTGGGTGGGAATCAAACATTTAAACACCGCCACACCGATTTCGATAAAATGTATCCCTAAACATTTTATCACATGTGTGGTGTTCCCATGACCACCTCTGAACTACGAGTATGTAACAAAAACAACCATCAAAATTGATTCACAATTGGCCGCGCAATCGCGTAACATACACACACATAAATAAATATACAAGCGAATTGATAACCTCCTCCCTTTTTGAAGTCGGTTAAAAAAGATCCCACTGCTGGAAGCTGTGTTTGTTTCCGAGCGTTTTATAGCTAGAAGAGAGTTGAGACCTTAAACCACCAAGCCAATTCAGTGCGGGTTGGCGGATGTAACATGACTTTCAACAATAGTTCTTCGAAACTGCCCGTTTGCTCACGATATCTTCCTTCGCAGTTAAATCTAGAGATGATGACAAACTTGCACATCTATACTTGGAAAAAGATAATAATATACCTATATGTCGGGGAAATATTACTTTTGTAAGTTTCTCACCGACATCAGGAAGGCATTATCATGACATATAGGATTCTTATTGTGGGCGTTAATGGTCAGTGGTAGCATAAATGAAAATCATTAAAGTCTTCACAATGTTCTATTGTTACAGTTCAATATTATGGTAAGTAGTATGTAATAGTTATTGAAGGAGCGAGCAGCGTGTTCGTAGCTAAAGATTGTATCCACTCTTGTCTACACAATTCTCCTAAGCATCGATATTACTCCAATGATGCTGCTCTGTCCACAATACGAACCAATAATATTGTCACCACGACTACGCTCAGACATTGACAATGTCCTGCTCGATGTTTAAATATTTTGATTTGAATGAAAGCTTAATGCTAAAGGAGGATTATATGCGCGTAACATGAAGGTGCGTTATGCGTAGATTTCCCTCGTAGACTCTCTCATATATATCCACCACACACTAGATGGACAGATAACCTCACAAAGGTCCCTGGAAACCGCTGGTTGCAGGTTGCGCAGTATCGTTTGTTGTGGAAATCTAGGGGGAGGCCTATGTTCAGCAGGCGACGTCTTGCGGCTGATGATGATGATGAATACACAGCGGATTTTATTTTACAAAACGCAGGTAATTAGTAGAAAGATTTATTAAAAAACAATGCACGGTAGACTAATATTAGGTAAGTTGCACGCGTTGATAAGCCACCTGTCGGACAAAGAGTCACTCGCGCAAATTATTCAGTTTAGAAAAAACATATGTTAGAAACCTCAATATCATTTTTGAAGACCTATCCATAGATACCCACACGTATGGTTTTGATGATAATTTTTTTTTAGTAAGTATGGGACACTCACAAAATTTATTGTTTTTTTCTATTTTTTGTATGAAAATCTTAATGCGGTTTGCATTAAGATTTTCATACAAAAAATAGACTTATTTACCAAAACAGAATACACCTAATTACCAAGTTTCAATAGTGTAGTTCTTATAGTTTCGGAGAAAAGGGGCTGTGACATACGGTCGGACAGACAGACAGTCATTCGTGACGAATCTATAAGAGACCCGTATTTTACTATTTGGCTACGGAACCCTAAAAATAGTCACATGTTTTTTATTTTCGGTTTTTAGGTTTCAATTAAATGGCACCCTTGTAACAAATCATTACTACTTAAGTCTAAAACAATTCATTTCTCGATTTGAGGGCCGTGAGATATACCATACTATTTTCTAGCATCTTAAAAGTCAGGATAGCTCATTACAATATTGCATCCTCCTAATTGCTAGAATATGTGATAGATAACAAAGAGTTGTCGACGCACCCATCACATGATCGAATACATGGTATACTATGCTATAAAGGAGATACAAACAAACATAATTCTTAATAGATAAACTGGAGATGTACTCGTAATCATTACAACATGAGTCGATAATATATGGGCCAATTTTTATATTTCAAAATAACCTACGACATTTCGATTGTGTACATTCTAACTACTACTAGGGGAGACCTAAGATTTACTTGGCTATAAAGTTTCGAACGTATATCTATCAAGACTGTAGGTCTATCGTCTTCAGTTTCTTAGAACAAATTTCGTCTGGCCAAATACGGCGCCATGAGTGTTGCGAATTGAATTCCACAGATGTGGTAAATATGAGCAATGAGTATCTAGAGAGTAGTAGGTATAGTAACTAGTATTTTCCCTCGATTTTGTGCTCAGTATTAGATTGACTAATACAGTAATTCTATTAAAAAACGAGACCCGACTTAAATTAAAATTAAATTCAGACACTGGACTCAATTTCATAATCAGCTATCACTAAGTCGACTACCGAGATTTGTTATGAAATATATACTTTTTTTGACATATTTTAAAAAAATACTACACCAATTTCAATAAAAATTACGCGTAAAGAGACCTTTGAAAAATGATCTGTAAATCACAAAAATAATCAACAAAAGCGTTTCGCAATTAGCGGAGCTATCGCGTAATATACAAAATATATTTCTATAAAAATAAAAATGTATTACTAAATAATGCTATGCTATGCTCGTCCGTAGTGACGGCATCTTGGGGGATTGATGTGGGGTACCTATATTTAATATTTATAAATTTATTTCCACATTATACTCGTAAGTTTTTATTCATTTGTTTCTATTTTACTTTTTATTTGTTGAAGTTTAACATTATTCCATTATTTAAGTCATATCTACGAGTATGGTATTCGTTATTAGTTATTAATTTTGTACTTCGTGAAATACATATATTAAATATAATACTGAACAACGCAAGTTTACACTAATATTATAAAGCTTATTATATTATTATAGAGTTTGTTTGTTTGAACGATGGGATCTCGGGAAGTACTGATCTGAATTGATTTTTTTTCTGGATATTCTTTGTTGGATATTCCATTTATTGAGGAAGGCTATAGGCTATAGAACATAAAACTACTATCAATAGAAACGGAGCATGAATCAAGAATGTAACAAAAAAATATCTCTTTTTGCGAGTTTACGTACTGTGCTGTCATGTCATGCTGTCATGTCAAAGGACATATTCTCAGGAATGACTGAACCGATTTCAGTCATTCTTTCACGTTGGATATGTACGGGATCCCGCTGAGTGCTGTATATGTACCACGGGCGAAGCCGGGGCGGGCATCTAGTTATATATAAATTGGACCATCAACGCATACTGTCACCTCTCATCCCCATAACTACAAAGTACATACGAAAAAAAGCAGTACCGAGATAGGAAACACTAGGAACGTAGCGTCTGTTGCGTTTCGTGACTAATTCTTTACATTTCGTAATACGATTTATGCACTTCGAATTCGTTGCTTAAAATGTTCTGTTCAATTTCTGTTTGCATTTGTTTTGATCTATTTTCACCCTAATGTTTACAATCGCAACACTTCGCCTCTCGCCCTGGTTACAGTTGAGAGGGATAGCAAAGATCTACCGATCGCCAGTTTCCGACTTCCACCGGTCATTATCCGGATGTTTACAGCGTGCTACAGAAATAAGCATGCGCCCGCGCATCGGGACACACGTGTTCGTTACTACGAGATTTGTCTTGCGATACTTTTGTATGGTTTGGAGTGAATGGACGAGCGAGATATGTTCCTAATGGTAAGCCACATAGCCTATAATAGTACAGTGTCATAAAGCTATTTGAACATGAAAATTCTAAATCATTGCCTTGAACTGAATCATTGGCGTTTGTCACCCTGAGATATAATATAAGATGATTTGTCTCTACGCCTTGTAATTTTTCTAGAAATATTGTTAGGTTATTAAGGGACAAGCATCACATTCGGCCATGCTATGTATTGCTTACCATCAGGAGAGTTGGTAGTCAATCAGGTGCAAAAATTATAGCCACGTAAACTAGTCAATCATTTGTAAAAATTATAGCCACGTAATTTTTGGGAGCGCACTTATGATTTACTTACCTACTAGATTTATAATCCGAAGTTGCATTGGCTCTTAAAAATACTTTAAAAGCTTTATCATTAAATTTGGTCAATTACGGTAATATAATATTTATTATTATTTGTTCGAAGATAGCCCATATTATTATCTAAGGTTACTTGTAAAGGTTACTTAAAATCTCTTGTAAAGTTCAACATTTTTCTACAAAATAAAAGTTCGTAACAAAAAGTTAGTAAACATACCAAAGGACATAAAATGGGATCTAGAAAGTTCTAGAATTCATTTCTAGATTCTTCTTAACTGAAATTCCCTAACAAAATTTCTAAGTATTTCTAACTGGTACAAAAGAAAGTCCGACCGCGTATGATATAGCTCGCAACTATCCCAAGAATCCTCTCCCCTCTGCCTCGCATGCCGTAGTATTTCGGTATTAGTCCGCTGCGACAACTTTGGACTCCATCCAGTAGCACGCACGCGGCTATCGAGCCAACACGCTATCGATCGCTATAACTTATCTCTATATCGATAACTACTATTTTTAACAGCTGCTATTTACAAAATCCAACGAACGCTTAAAACTATTCATAGCTTATTTGTGATGAGTGATGATAATGAGATAGATGATGAAGAACGCTCTAACAGTGTTGATAAATGTGGTAATAAAAGTGTTGATAATACAGCTGATGTAAAATTAATTGAAGTGAAAGTGATAAACAACAGAGTAAATGAAATTGTTAACAGTGATTCAGAGGAAAGAACTCGAGTGAAGAATTCAACAAAACGAAACTATAAACAGAAAACAGCGACCTGACTCACTAAGTATACGGTGTCTAATAAAACCAAAGTGCAAACAAACAATAAAACACAAACTATTTCGAGATCGGCGAACATAAACCAGCACATAAACAAAATGGCTCCGGACCGGCACGCGACTCCTTTTATAAATCACAATCTGTTTATTTGTGTTGTCGTCTCGCTTGCTCTGCCGATGGTTGGCGAAGGAGCGACGCGGGTTTACGAAGATGTTCGGAGTTATTCTAATGACGATGGGGGAAGAAGGTTAACAAGAGAGTACCATCTGAGGCAAGGGGCTTTGCGAGGTCTCATCGTGAAGCCAAGTCGACAGTACGACTTGCAGCTTGTGGAAATGTTCCTGGGCATTCCCTATGCTGCTCCTCCAACTGGGAATTTCAGGTTTATGCCTCCAGGTTAGTTAATTTTATTAAGCTACTATCGTAGCGACACCTTGTGATTTTACCCACGTAATATATGATAAGAAAACTCTTCATGAAAAACCACAACAAATGGGAAAAAATAAACTTAAAAACTATTATAAGCCTGATATTATATTAGGTGGCCTTATTGCTTAGAGCGGCGCTCCCGTATGTCTTATTTTCTCGTGACAAAAAGTAACCTATGTGCTATATATTCTAAGACTAAAGTCTAATTTATTACGCTCTACGTTTCAACCCAGTGCTGTTTTGTTGTGATTGAGAAACAAATATTCAAAATTTGACATGTATTATTTTTAACACGCTTTTATGAGGTCAAGCTGTATGTAACTATGTAATGAAATCTAACCCATTTAACAATCTTCGAAGGATCGTAGCGTCATGAAAATTGGCAGCTGTTTGCAGTTCTGACAATAATATGGTACTGTCGAACTGATCTGATGATGGAGTCGGAAGAAATTATTTGGATGTTCATGATGGAACATCGTATCATAGCTGTTTTTGGATTTGTTATAATGAAATTTGACCACGATTAGGTTTCAAGGTCTGATGATGAAGGAGTGCGTTTTCCTAGTGTTTTAAAACTATTAATAATTAAATATTGTATATTTGCTACACTAAACTTGACCGCTATCTCGCCTGATGTTAAGCAAAGATGAGATGTACAATGGAGCGTGGTTATCTAGAAGAAGCCGATTTGTAAAATTAGTGGGATTGGAAGAAATTACCTTTTTCTCTTATTAATATTACAGTTAGTTAGTTTATTTGGACTCATAATTAACTAATTCTTTAGATTACATACATAATTTTTTTTGACAAATTCTGGTTCACTCACGATATTTTATTTTACTGTAGCACGAGTAAGTGTGAAAATTTATATTCAATGTAAATAGTTAACACAACATGAGTTTCAATCAAAGGCCCATCATAAAATCCAAAAAAGTTGTTGTTATATATTTTGCCTCATTCCGCCATTATGTGGTAGATTTTTCGCGACATTTTAAGCGAGCTTTGAAAGTTCTTACTTACTTAACACTCAGCATTCTCGAAACTTTCAAACCAAAAAAAAAAACGCTTATCATAAGCAGCCCACTAAATTTCCTCACTGCCTGGACCAGGTTCTTCTCTTGTAAAAGAGAGTCAAGGCCATAATAATAATTAACCATGCAGCCCATGCAGACTGACGAATGACTCCTCATCGAAAAAATAGTGTTTCACACTTTGATTTCCTCACGATGTTTTCTTTCGCCATTTAAATCAAGCGGTAACATGCACTTGCGCCTGGAATGAAGTGTAAATAGTTATTGGCAAACATTGGTAACCTTTTAGACCTTGCGAAAACCCTGAGTTACTTGATTAGACGAAGGACTTGGAGAAAATCCCATTGAGTGAAAATATAAATAAATAAATATTGATGGTGGACAATTCGCACACAACACGATCTGACCCCAAACTAAGTAAAGCTTGTAATATGGCGGCCAGATAGCTGATATAATACTTATATAATTGTAAATACATACTTGTCATACATAGAAACACCCAGACACAGTACAAACATATGAATTCATCACACAAACATTTGTACTGGGTGGGGATCGAACCCACGACCCTCGGCTTCGCAGGCAGAGTTACTACCCACTAAGCCACAAGGTCAGTCAAAGAAAAGTCGAGTAAAAAATTTGTTTTGGTTGGGGCTAATTGTTATTTTTATTTTATCGTGAATCTGGTGTGACACCGTGTAAGAACTGAAAGGACCTGTCTGTTCAGAACTAAGATTTATAGTCTACTAGCTCATAGGCCACTTGACTGAACTGGATCCTTTTAATCCCGAACAAATGGAGATTTCCAGAAGAAATAAATAATAATAAATATTAGTGGACAATTCACACACAACACCATCTGACCCCAAACTAAGCAAAGCTTGTACTATGGCGGTTAGATAGCTGATATAATACTTATATAGTTTTAAATACATACTTATTATACATAGAAACACCCAGACACAGTGCAAACATTTGAATTCATCACACAAATATTTGCACTGGGTGGGAATCGAACCCACGACGCTTTGCTTCGCTGACAGAGTTACTACCCACTAAGCCACGAGGCCAGTCAAATAGTCTTTTTCTACGTTGTATGCGGACAAAATCGTAAGTAAATATTGGTACTTCAATGGGCAAAAACGGTAGCTAAAACATTTGTTACCGATAATTAGTCGAAATTATCTAGGATTTGGAATACCAGGAAATTCTCAACCTCGGTTGTTAATCACTAAAACGACGTTCCCATTGAGATGTTTGACCATAAAACCGAATTTATGCGATCGTTTTCGTTTTAATTACGATCAATGTTTGTTTACAAATACGCGAGATTGTAAACAAAATGATTTATAACTTGATTATATGTAAGTGTATGTGTAAAATTTTAAAAACCGCCGGATTATTATCTCACGACGTGTGATCAAAAACTAACCTTACCTATCGTAAGATTATAGTTTCACGCGTTAGATTAAATAATAATTAAATAAAAAAAACTGACATCTGTAGAGATTTACTACGATAAAATGATCCGCCTCTCCAGAATTCAAAACGTTTGAAAGTATTTGTGAAAGAATATACAACCATACAACGCAGCACCACGCATGTGTGCGTACTGCTACTGCAGACAAATAATTACAACTACATACAAACTCTTTCGTAAGGATATGACTACACACATTAAAACAGTAATTTGGAGGGGCGGGCCATGTTATCGTAGGAAATCTCTACGGTGGTATGTAGGATGATATAGGTTATATTTTGGAAAGAAAGCCTGTGATTCTCATGAACTAAAACAACCATACTCTTTTTTTAACCGACTTCCAAAAAGGAGGAGGTTATCAATTCGACCCCAATTTTTTTTTTAAATGTATATTACCTGATTTCTCGAAAACCCCCGTACCGATTATAAAATTTTTTTTAGTGTTCGGATGGTCCCATATAAATCTTTTTGAAATCGGTCGGGTGGTTTTTGAAATATGATATAATAACAGTTGGGTACTTCTATTTTATGCAAAAGCAGTTTTTTTACCAACTTCAAAAAATGAGAATGTTATCAATTCCAATGCATGTCGTTTCATTGTATGTATAATTTAAACAATTAGTAGACATTTCACATACAACACCATCTGACCCCAAACTAAGCAAAGCTTATACTATGAAAGCCAGATAGCTGATATATTACTTGTATAATTTTAAATACTACTTATTATACATATAAAACACCCAGGCACGATACAAATATTTGAATTCATCACACAAATATTTTCACTGGATGGGGATTGAACCCACCTTGACCTACGGCTTCCCAGGCAGACTTGTTACCAATTAAGCCACCAGGCCAGCTGTGTGTGTTTTGCAATAACTCCGCCAATTGTGAACATATTTTGATGGCTAGTTTATTATTTAGTAGATCATTTTTTAGAGAAACTACCACATACATTTTATGTAAATTAGCGTAGCGGCATAGAATAGATAATATAGAAAGAACGGACACTCGCCAACCCCCACCAATTTCAAGCTTCCTCACCCTTCAGACCGTTTCGAGTACGCTAGGAGCACTCAACGAAGGGCCGGTATCGAACATCTAATTCCTAACGAAATATCATCATGGTGGGTTGTTGTGCTGTTTACGGCTGTCCGTCAACTAAACGGCCAAATTAAAAGCTTTATTTAATTTCCTAAGGATAAAATAACGTAAGATTAGAAACTGTTACATACCGTTGCTGTATAAAATATCATAGTAATTTTTAACTCAAAGTTCGTAACTTACACAGCCAGTTTTGGGCACGAATTGATAATTCCTGGAGGAATAACTATAGTGACAGAATAAAGTTTCATTCTTGGGTAAGTGTAAAAAAATATGATAATGTGTACCTAATAATAGAAATATATATCTAGGTACCTATCTATCATCGGTTTCGTTTGATTTTACACCCTTTTAATTAGAATAGTATAATTTGGCTCCATTCTATTTATGTAACTCAACATTATAGCTAGTGTAAAGACTACTTTACGTCACCAGGTGAACTCAAGGGGCACAACTATTCAATAAAACAATTCAGTAGCCCTAGCTCTAACGCACACATTCACGCGTGTGTACGAACGACATCTGCGTAGTTGTGCAAAGAGTAGTTAACTCTACAGCAGCGTTTGTATGGAATTTTAGTGGAGTGTCCGGGGTGTGGCAGTGGTTTTGAAATATCAACAAAAGTCTAAATATACCTTGATGAGATATTTGTTTATTTTCCAAACTTCGCTTTCTCATTAGAACGATGTGTTTAGTTGATTTCACAAAAACTGTGAAATTTAATCGAACGTGTAAGTTTAATTTAAATTTGAAAACTATTTTTCTGTTTTCGGAGAAAAATTATCAATGTACTAGCTGTATCCTGCCACGCTTCGCTGTGGCACATTTTGATGCAAAAATTAGACAAAAACAATCCTTGATGCGGATTACATATCATTGTAAAATTTCAGCTCGATCGATGCAGAACTTTGAGTTTTTGAAGCATACACAAACCAACATAATGTTTTATATAAAGAAATTAATTTAGAAATGACTACAGGTAAAAAATTACATCATATACCTAATCTGGTTAATCAAAACATATTTTGCAACTTAATGATCAATATGAGCCACACTCTATTTAAGTCGAAGATTTTGGTGTGATGCAAGTGATATGCACAATGTATGTATTTTTGCTAAATATTTAGTCAACCACATCTAAAAAAATTAAAAGTAATTAAATTATTTATTAATTTATTTTTACTGCTTACGAAACATATACGAAAAGTAAAATTTAAAAAAATGTTGCCGAATAAAATTTTTTGCTATATTTTACTTGGCAACATTTTTTTAAATTTTAGATCCCATAACTTGCATCTTCTATTTCTGATTAGTGAGCAAAATGGCCGTCTTATCAATTCGCCGGAGCAAATGGCTCGTAAAAAGCTGCAGCATCGGATATTTTAATAGATGCCAACCAGTTTACGAGCTTTTCAAGAGCTTCTGTATCCTTATAATATTTTATCAGTCTTGTTTTATGAATGGAACACACGAGCTGATTGCTTAACTTTATTAAGGCCTATAAAACAATGTGTTTTGAATGACTGACTGACTGATTTGATTGACAGACAAAAATCTCGTTCAGTGTTGCGTTTTCAGAACACAAATATTTAAATCTCACATTTTGTTTTAGAAATTTGTGTTAAATCTGTTAAAAAGTTAGCTGTGTGTAAGAAATTAGATCTCAATTTTTCGCAATTTCATTACCGAAATGAAACATTGGCAAGAATGATTCGACTCGATTTCATGAGCACAAAATTTTATATTTTAACATTGTTGCTTTTAACTTTATAAAAATTAACTGGACTCGGCGTATGTATTTACGTTGAAAATAAATATATTTTTATTGCTGCAGTGAGCGCGCCCCCGTGGCCCGGCGTGCGGATGGCGACGCACTTCGCCCCCGTGTGTCCGCAAGCCGTGCCCCCCATCAAGAAGGGCAACCCTCCCTCCATGGGCCGCCAGCACTACCTCAACAGCATCAGGCCCTTCCTCGCCAACGAGTCCGAGGACTGCTTGTATTTGAACATCTACGTTCCTTACAGAGGTGAGTTTTATAATCATTGTTTATCGTAACACACCGGGGCGTATAAAGGATGCAGCATCATACGATATGTTTAAAACTAAATTAAAGCTACTTCTAAAAGAAAAAGCTTACTATACAGTTAATGAATTGTTGAATGAAAAATGTTTAAACAATACATAATATATGAACTTGCAATGTACCAATTTTAATATTTTTATTTGACGTGTAATTAATGTGAATTTAAAAATTTTGTGAATTTATTAATAAAAATCTGCATCTGTATCGGACACATTTTGGAAAGTGTTCGATTGATCTGCGTAGTCAACATATTACCCTTTTTTATTGGCCTGCTCGTAGCTTGAAAAAGAGGCGTCGTTTCATGGTTAAAGTCCCAAAGACAGGAACGAAGAGAACTCTATTTCTACGAAAAGAACATCTAGGATGTGAAATGCGTTATCATAGCGGATTTTTCTCGTTAAGAACAATATTGGTGTCTGCAAATTGATAGTGAATTGGTTTCTTCTAAGTAAGCACAGTCACTCGTCGCTTAATACCAAGCGAGATGGCGGTCAAATGTAAAAATATTAAAGTTAGAAAAAAAGAGTCCCTTAAAAACGGGTACTTGTTCTCTGTGGAACTCTGGATATTCATAATTACGAGTATCATAATAAATTGTTGAAATAAAACACCAAAGTCCCTTTTGCTCTGAAAATGGATACTTTTTCTATCTTTGGATATTCCATTCCTATCATAATAAATTGTTAAAATATATTGGTGGTGGACAACTCACACACAACACTACCTGACCCCAAACTAAGCATAGCTTGTACTATGGAAGCCAGATAGCTGATATAAATATATAGTTTTAAATACATACTAATTATACATAGAAACACCCAGACACAGTACAAATATTCGAATTCATCACACATCATCGAACCCTCGGCTTCGCAGGCAGAAAGTCCGTTTTGCTCACGTAATTCAATCTGCACTTAAAAATGCTACAGTTAATCAAGTATTTTATCACAGAAAGATCAGACCAAAGTAAGTATATGCTTCTGCTTATTGTGTTCTTACTACAAAGGTAGATCCAAACCTCTTCGTTCAAGTCTTTGGAGCATTAAACATAAAGTCGCTTTTTTCAGCAACGAGCATTATGACTTATGATTGTAGTTATATTTATTATTTATTTTCTCCAATTAAGAAAAGGGTCCAACAATCTCAACAGAAAATGGGGTGCTTATCCTAAAGGTTGATGATCACAGCACGTGGCACACCGACCTGGATCGCTACACCCTCTCTGGCGCCTCTCACTTGGCACGGCACTCCCCGTTGGCACTCGCGAGAAAATTGTTTCGTTACTATCAAATAAATTGGCACTAATCTGTAGATTTTTCGGATTCCCACATAAATTTCCAACGGCCTTGCTTGCGTGGCAACAGTTATTAATGAGATTTAAATTACTGTTCTAATTTTAAACCAGTTGTTCCGCGAACAAAAACATAATATTTTTAGATGGTCTCCGCAACTCCTTGTAAGGGAAAATGTCTAATACCTATAAATTGAACCATCAAAATGCAAAAAAGTTTTCTAAAAGTGGCTCAGCTTAGGCTGGTAGTTTGGGTAGCTGACATGGTACGACGTATATTTTAAACCTTATTCTAACATGATTTTCAATCTTAATACAATTTTGAAAGTACATTTCGTAAAATTCGTCACAAAAAAGGCATGTTTAAAAATTAACTGCTTAGTATATCACCCGACGTAACGCAAAGATGCAGTCTAAGATAAATCATGCAGACCTATAAAACACCAATTCACTAATTCAGGTTACACTCCCGTATACACCGGCCGACAGTACGACGTGGTACCAAGTTCACGTAAAATGGGTTGGCACCATCTAACAGCCACCGCGCGCTCTCATTCGCCATACCAAGTTGCGCGCGCTTTTCCAATTTCCTGAAACCCACTTCCGTTCGTTTTCACTTTACTCACTCATAAAAATTGGCTAACATAGGAACTGCTGTTAAAACTGAAAACTTATATCCTTTAATTTTAATATTAAATATCATTAATGTAGCTCAACATGTCACCTACACAGCTACATAAATATGTATATACCGCTATTAGTCATGTCGTCGACTCGAACTCATAAGATTTCATCCATCTAAAAAACGTTTAACGACCCGCTTTGCCACTTTCTCCGTTGCTACGCCGCTGTTTTGGCATGTCGATGATGGAAACTCACAAGATTTTCCTTTACCAAAAATGCTCAACGAGGTCAAAGTAATTTTAACTCCAAAAATATCCAGCACCCGAGAGAAAAGATGTTCCATATCAAAGAAACAGCACATTAGCATCGATATAAATCAATGGAAGTGCCCTCTCAAACTTCAGGCGCACGGAATTAAGTCATCGTTGGGAAGAGTGAGCTCACTCTTTCCGTTCTAGTCCGTTGCAAGAAACGGTAAGGGCTGGATGTTTTTACCTAGCACTATTTATTGTCAACAACCAAAATAAGTAGAACCACAGCATATCTCGCCGCTAGCGATTCTAGGGCTAAGTAGATTGGTTGAATAAAATCCACTTACGATCCTCCCAGAGACGCAGTATATTTCAAGGTCCTCAGGGCACATCCATATCTTTGCACATTAGGATATGAAATAAGTAGTTCTAAACACACGTAAAACCTGTTAATATGGACGAACTGGCATCAACAAGTATTAGTACCCGGCAAATGCCTTTTAACGTTCCACTAATCCACTTCAGTGATGAATAATCGCCTGAAACAAAATGGGTTTTCGTTTTAAAACTTACTAACTTACTAAAACTTACTAGTGCAAGTTTAATTACGTTCCATGCTTTGATTTAATTGTTAAATCCTGAGGTATAGGTATATGAGGTATATATATTAGGTATTTATTATCCCTATTAAATATTATAGAATTGAAAAAAATTATTCTTCTGTCTGCTATTCTCTTTTACGCATAAAATATTTGAGCAATTTTAATTAAATTTGGCACAGATATATTTTATAGCTTGACTTGAAAAAGACATACACTACGTTTTAGTGTGATAAAAAGATTAGGGGGGTTGAAAAAGGAAAAGTTTGTATGTATGGATGTTTCGACATTTTTCAAGCTAGAAACTTGAAATTTACATTAAAGGCTTTTAATTGGGTATTAATAAATATGATATTCATAGTTTGTATTAATTATATCCTTGAGAAGATAACATTCCTACGTGTTAGTAGATATGGATGTAATGAAAAATAGGGAAGAATAAGAAGAAGAAGGAAGAATATACCTTCAACGTGGGAACGCGGCAAGCATCATGGACACTTTTGCGCCCGCAGCAGTTAGAGGTGGGTTATTCGGAGATTAGGTTTTTTTCATATAAAAAAATTGTGGGTTATTTCTTCTCCTATCTCTCAAGTCGGTAACACGTTATCCTTATATTGGCAACCTTTTCAATGCAACCGCAGGGTGGAAGAGAAGAAATGTACCATTAGTACGATACTCAACCTGTATCTCAAATTTTGGCCCGTTCGCCACCAACCAAGCTAACCCCACAGTTACAATGCGGTTCCACTGAAACGGAGCAGAGCTGCGCGGAGAAGAGCTGTGCCCTGATTCACCAATCACATGGCATGAAATCCAAGTATATAATATATATAAATATGTGAATTTCAAGCCATGTGATTGGTGAATTGAGGCACAGCTCGTCTCCGCTCTGCTCGGATCCGCCTTAGTGGACCCTAATGATTGCATATTTAAAAGCTTTTAAATCAAGACGCGCACGCCGGTTTAATCTATATATGAAGCCATGGATATATAAAAAACTGGACAAATTGTGTGGTATTCACGGTCTCACGTATTATGAGCTGAAATCAAAAGTTACAAAGCAACTTCTCCAATGGTCTTTTGCGTATACGAAAAGCTGCTTGAAGGGAATTCAGTGAGCAACGGAATTAGACACCACTCACATCCACACATACACACCCTCATACACCCTTACACACACACACACAGTCTTATACACTCACATATTCACTCATACCCCATTCTCATATCGTTTTATGATTTTAATATATGTTGGTCCCTATGTATTTTTATGATTATAATTTTTTTTTTAAATAAAGAGTGACGAGACGATCAGGACATGTGCCTGATGGTAAGCAACATGCCTGACACATAACAGCACAGTGACACGCAGCTATTGGAACATGAAGAGTCCAAATCATTACCTAGCACTGCACTGCGCTCGTCACCCAGAGATCTAAGATCTTATATCTCTAAGCCCTGTATTTTCTCTGGAAACATTGCCCTTCAAATTATATCTCGATTGTAATTTAAATCACTCGTGTGCCGTCAGTGACGAATCTCATGTGAAACCTAAAATTAAAACTACCCACAGGACAAGCCTAGCTTAGTGTGGGAGTTTTTGAAATTTAAAAAAAATGTACTCAAAAATCCTATTAATGTTGTAAACGCGAAATTTTGTAAGTATGGATGAATTACTATTTCACATAAAAACTACAAAAAGGTTTTTTATGAAATTCGGTCCATAGATAGATAATGATCTGGTATAACCAAAGAGTTTACATATACTACGTATGTTATAGAGTTAGATTTTCCGCACGGTTCCTTTGTGTCAATCGTAAGCAGACGACGTGTAAGTATACTTTCTATGGAAACAGAGTGATGTGCCGCGACAAAAGTATGACACTTCCACAAGAGCGACAAGCAGCGAGCAACACGGAAGGGAGTAGGCATACACATCGTTTCCCCTCTATCAAAGTACAAGTCCGCGTGGATCATGGAGTTTGATAATATACTGTGGCTGAAGGCGGGGCTAGATTTGTGAATGGTGCTTTATTTTTTATGTGTTAGTGATTTGTTTGTGTGAGTATGATCAGCAATGGGTCGGTACAGGTATGTTATGTATGTAATAGTGCGGCTTTGCGCTAGTGTGCAACTTTTCCCTCCCGCAACAAATGACAAAAAGATTTGAACAACATTTTTAGCTAAGGCTACTTACTCCCTTCCGTGCTTGCACGGAAGATCGAGTTGCTCGATGGCGACAAGGCAAGAAATATGCTATCCGTGCTTTTGAGTGTAAAGCGTTTGTGCCGACTCTATACGTGGTATATGTAAACAATTTGGGTATAACGCATTGGCTGCTTTTTATCTCGGGAAAATTACGGGATCGGAAACGCGGGCAAAACCGCGGAGCGATGATAGTTGAATATAAATGATAATAGCAATAGCGTAGCTAAGACGTGGCATCTTCCCAGGCGAACTGCAAAGAGTCCTACCACTATTTAAACCACCACAATAAAGCCAAAGTACGATTTGACACGAGTAAAATCTCTTTCTTTTCAACACAATGTAGATTATAATAGCTTGTCTACGTGATTGTATGCTGCTGTGGGAGATTTAATGAAGGAAGCTGTTAATCTCGCCTCGCTTCACAAGCGCACCTACGCGACATATCTTTTGGCCACAGAGCTGCCACCAAAATACTGAGAATCGTAAGTATAATTACGAACTCTTAGTATTTTTAACCCCTGACCAAAAACAGGGGTGTTATAAGTTTGACGTCGATGTCTGTCTGTCTGTGTGTCTGTCTGTGGCACCGTAGAGCTCAAACGGATGGGCCGATTTCGATGCGGTTTTTTTATTTGAAAGTTCATATTCGTGCGGATGTTCTTAGCTAAGTTTGGTTTTTATAGATTCAAGATGGCCGCCGCCACAAAATGGCGGACAAAATATTTCTTCACAATCTACCTCAATATGGGTATCAAATTAAAGGGCTTGACTAGTAGAATACTATACACTGTAAAAAAATTAAATCCAAGATGGGCGCCACCAAAAAATGGCGAATTTTTTTTTTACTACGACCTCAATATGGGTATCAAACGAAAGAGCTTGACTAGTAGAATGTTGTACGGATAACAAATCTGAGGTAGTCGGGGGTTAGTCAACATTTTTAATTTTGTTCTATGTATAATAAGCAAGTATCTACAAGTCTCTTATAAGTATTCACAGAGGTCGGAAGTAGGAAGTAGGTCAGATAACTGGTATAGTTGTCTGACCGCCATAGTACAAGCTTTGCTTAGTTTGAGGTCAGATGGTGTTGTGTGTGAATTGTTATTACCAACCAATATTTATTATTTACTAGCTGTACCCGCTTCGCTGTGGCACATTGTGGTGCTAAATTTAGATAAAAACATTCATCATTCTTAAATTTTAGCTCGATCGGTGCAGAACTTTTAGAGTTTTTGAAGCGTACACAAACGTTGGTTTGTGACGTGACGTGACGTGTAACATTTTATATATATATAGATTTATTTTGTAGTGTTGTTAGACAAATGATCGAATACTAGCAGTGTCCTACGGTTTCACTCGCGTAGCTCTCGTTCTTGTAATTGTTTCAAGATAAAAAGTAGCCTATGTTATTTCGAACTTTAATGTGTTCTGAATTTCAATCCGATCCGTTCAAAAGTTTCGACATATTTGAGCAACAAGCATCCAAACATGTAAAGTTTCGGATTTTGTAATAGTCGGTTTTGGTGGCACTCTTTACAGTGCCTGCCTGGGGAAGTACCACACCTTTATCAGTTATTCTACATGTGCATGTGCCTGATGGTAATCAGCATACCTCCCACATAATAGAACAGTGATACGCAGCTATTGAACATGAAGAGTTCAAATCATTACCTAGCACTGCACTGCACTCGTCACCCAAAGATCTAAGATGTAATATCTCTAACCCCTGTAATTTCACTGAAAACATTGCTATACGCACCGGAACACAGTCATCTTTGCACATTACTGGCGATAGAATAACTGGAAAAGGTGAGCTACTCCCTCAGGCGGACTCTGCCAAGAGTCCTACCACTGCAAATACAACTCTCCTAAATATAGATACTAATTATTATCGCTTTATAATGATGGAATCGGAGGCTGTGTGGGAAATACAAATTCATTTTAACGCCTAACCTGATCGCACACCGCAAGAAAAAGCAAGAGAGAAAAAGTAGGATTTGTCGCTGTTTTACGCTCAAAATTTAGAATAAACTCTTTATAAAACCAGTTCGGTCTTTAAAAAAAAGTTTCTACCAAAGTGTTTGTAATGGAATTGCCTATTTGTTGGAGTAACTACAAAATCGAAATAATGGCAGTGTTTCGAGTAGATGCATGATAATTACAATTATTTATATTTTTAACCCCCGACCAAAAAAAGGGGTGTTATAAGTTTGACGTCGATGTCTGTCTGTCTGTCTGTCTATCTGTCTATCTGTCTGTGTGTGTGTCTGTCTGTGGCACCGTAGAGCTCAAACGGATGGGCGGATTTCAATGCGGTTTTTTTATTTGAAAGTTAATATCCGTGCGGATGTTTTAGCTATGTTTGGTTAATATCGATTCAAGATGGCCGCCGCCACAAAATGGCGGACAAAATATTTCTTCACAACCTACCTCAATATGGGTATCAAATGAAAGGGCTTGACTAGTAAAATACTATACACAATAAAAAAAATCAAATCCAAGATGGCCGCCACCACAAAATGGCGAATTATAATCTTTTTTTCCCTACTACCTCAATATGGGTATCAAACGAAAGAAAGGACTTGATTAGTAGAATACATTGCACTATGACACATTTCAAATCCAAGATGGCCGCTTCCACAAAACGGCGAAATACATGTATTTTTTCACAACTCCCTTAATATGGGTATCAAATGAAAGGGCTTGACTAGTAGAATGTTGTACAGATAAAAAATCTGAGGTAGTCGGGGGTTAATCAACATTTTTAATTTTGTTCTTGTTATGGTTTCGTTGTTAAGAGTTTATTAAAACAATAAATGCAGTAACAAAACTAAAAGTGGCCAAGTGCGTGTCGAACTCGCCCGTGAAGGCTTCCGTAGCAGCAAGTAACATAATATAAAAGTTCTTGTAGTTCGTTGTTACTTTAATCAGTGTTTTAACAATAGTCAATTTATGACGTATTTAAATAAAACTACTCACTAAATCTCATTCAAACAACCAATTTTCGTTGATAGTTTTCATCATACACTTTTTTTTATTTTTGTCATACTCTTATTTTAGAAGTTACACACACTTTTTACCACTTTGGAAGAGTCCTTCGCGCCATACTTAGTCTGTGCCTCGCGCAAACTATTCAGTTTAGAAAAAAATATGTTAGAAACCTCAGTATCAATTTTAATGAACTATCCATACCTAGATAACCCACACGTATAGTATTGATCAAAAAAAATTTTTGAGTTTCAGTTCTAAGTATGAGACACCATTAAAAATTATGTTTTTTAAATTTTTTGTATCAAAACCTTAATGCGGTTCACAGATTACAACTACTTAACAGGATTCAATAGTATAGCTCGTATGGTTTCGGAGAAAAGTGGCTGTGACATACGGACGGACCACTATCTTGGACGGACAGACAGACAGACAGACAGACAGACAGACAGACAAACAGACATGACGAATCTATAAGGGTCCCGTATTTTGCCATTTGGCCACGGAACCCTAAAAGGAAACTACCATTTTGAAAATGAACTTCTTAAACAGTGAACAAAAAAATAAAATTTAATTTTATTTATCTCGACGATTTAGTGCTTGATAGCTTCTTGTGAAATTTCGTCAATTGTATGAATTATGTAAATAAACCTTTTTTAACCGACTTCCAAAAAAAGGATGAGGTTATCAATTCGACCCCTATGTTACGACCGACTTCAAATAGATGAGTGAGTAGCGCTTATAATAATGATTTTAGTTTATTTTTCGCTTTTGAGTGCCTATGTGTGGTTTTGAAGTCGGTTTAATTTTTTGTACGACAAGAACAAAACTAAAAATTTTGACTAACCCCCGACTACCTATGATTTGTTATCTGTACAACATTCTACTAGTCAAGCCCTTTCATTTGATACCCATACTAGTCAAGCCCTTTCATTTGATACCCATATTAAGAAATGTAATTCGCGATATCGGCCATCTTGGATTTGTAATTTGTCATAGTGAAAAGTATTCTACTAATCAAGCCCTTTCGTTTGATACCCATATTGAGGTAGTAGTGAAAAAATATATATAATTCGCCATTTTGTGGTGGCGGCCATCTTGGATTTGAAATTTGTTATAGTGTATAGTACTCTACTAGTTAAGCCCTTTCATTTGATACCCATATTGAGGTAGGTTGTGAAGAAATATTTTATCCGCCATTTTGTGGAGGCGGCCATTTTGAATCGATATTAACTAAACATAGCTAAAAACACCTGCACGGTAATTAACTTTCAAATAAAAAAAACGCATCGAAATCGGCCCATCCGTTTGAGCTCTACAGTGCCACAGACACACACACAGACAGACAGACAGACATCGACGTCAAACTTATAACACCCCTTTTTTTGGTCGGGGGTTAAAAATAGTTTATTTTAGATAAATTATTCACAAAAACATAATTTTTAATTTGCGAATAAATACATTCGTTAAGTCACGTTAGTTAATAAAATTAGCAAACTGTTCAAAACGGAATACTCAGAAAACGGCGACGAGCGTGGCGACGACTGATTGACGTATATTTACTCTTCACGATGTAGGTTACTGGCGCCAGTTTTTCAGTTTGCGCCAATTAATGAAAGACTGAAATAGTCGCTAATTGAGAACTGATATCGGCGAGACTGTATTTGCTTTTTTAAAATGTTCCTATTATTGGAACGTGAGCTAAAGGAATCACATTTTTTTAAAGTAAATTTTTTTGGCGCGTTTCATACAGATCTTTTGTAGGCTGGCAATACTCGTCTAGTCAACAAAAAATAAATGGTTGTCTGTTAAGTCTGTTGGTTTATGGACGAAAGTTTCACGTGACGACGTACGTACAATGAGCGTAACGGGACATAACAGGACACTTTTTCGTGCATGCGGCCGGGGTTCATCGATTTATAAGACGTTGTCACGTCAAAAACAATGTTTCGATTTCAAAGCTGAAAAAAAATGTTGATATGAATTGTCAGTGTTAGTGTAAGGCGTGGTTTAACGTAAGCTTATTTTAGAAAAGTTAAGTTAAGTTATTTGTTTGGATGTTGATTTAAATGTGTTGCAACGTTTAAATTATTATATACTCTGAAATAAGACATAAGCTACTTTTTACTACGGGAAAGTTATGTTAACAAAAACAATGTGAGTAGTAGTAGTAGTAAGTGAGTATTTTCATGTAACGTTTCTTGTATAAAAATGCGATAATCTGTTTGTTTGTTGATCAAATACATATACAAACATCTTTATTGCCATTTGGTCCGATTTGTTTGTTCCGTTTTCCCGCCATATCAGCTCAAAGTGTTCTATGTTCAGAATTAAAAAAACAGGTAATCAGATATCGGAAGTAACGAGTATTAATACTAGTGTATGGGCGCCAGTTCGCGCCGAGACCGCGACAGGAGACCGAGACACGTGTCGCGAGACATGTGTCGCGGTCTCGGCGCGAACTGACGCCCATACAATTCTATAGAGTCAAGTGCCTGTCGCGGTCTCCGGTCGCGGTCTCCGGTCGCGGTCTCCTGTCGCGGTCTCAGCGCGAACTTGTACCTTAAGGATGTAAGGAAGGGTATTAATAAAGTGTGTGTATAATATTTCACCACCAATATTTCCACCAATATTCCATCAATATTGGTTTTCTATTTTATTAATAACCCGGTTTAAAAAACAGTCTACTTTACTTGCCCCTAGAGTCAGTGATAATTAAGCCGCAAGTGACACAGCATGACGCAGCTAGTACAAAAATAAATCTCAGTAAAGTCCCCGTTTCAGAAATTCTGTTCGTTTAAAAATATCTCGAAACTAACACAACTAATAATAGCGAGCGACATTCCTAAACCGAAATAAATTCGGTTCACAGTTCTACACAACGTTCAATGGAGCAGTAATTATATTGCACTCGTTGTTTTTTGTGATTTCACTCCAAATTATTAAAAAATATTCAGCCTTCAATTAAACGCTGAATCACTGTTTCAGACCTGAATACAGTCAAGATAGTAAAAACACTAGCATTGATGACAATCCAGGCAGATTTTGCAAATATAATATTCCTTTCAATTCAAAAAAAAGTCGTACACTGCGCGAGGTATAAGCTGAGCTTTGCATTAGTGTGAGTGATCACCAATCAGGCAGGAGCTTGAAATTTTGTCCGCGAGGTATAGGCTGAGCTTTGCATTAGTGTGAGTGATCACCAATCAGGCAGGAGCGCGGCGAGATAGAATGGCGCCGCGCCTAAGGCCGGTTGTCACACCTACACTATCCATGTACACTCACACAAATGCAAAGCTCAGCTTATGCCTCACGGAGTGTACCAATACTATAGATGTGAGTTTGGATGTTTGTTGCTAAAACACGTCGGAACGGATGAAGTTGAAAATTTGAACACAGTTAGATTGTAGTATAGGTTATAGGCTACTTTATATCACGAAAAAATAACAGGTACTGGAACTGCGAGTAAAACTATAGTACTCGTAGTTGGACATTGCTGGTGAATGCTAAATGGTATTATATTATGGGAGAACATTCAACCATTCAAACATTCAACCTGGAGGATGGTTTTCGGTTATCGGCGTCGTGGAATCCAGTCATAAATAAATGTACGCATCGCGGAGTGAGTTCGGAGAAGCCTGGTGATACGGTTAGTGTTGTGTGTCGTGGTGGTAACCCTGCAATTTTCGAAGACCAAATGAGGGTAGATCTAGATCCCCTCATTTCGCAATGAGACGACCCGCAATTTCTCCAGTCTTCTCGTGACCACGGCGGTTGTAACGCTGCCGAAACGTCGAGGTATTTAAACAATGAATTAAATCATAATTAAGTCCTGTACATTATAAACATTATGTGTTCAAATCGCGTAAGCTTAAAAACAATATATGGGGGGAACATTATACACTTTTAAATTACTCTATATTTTTGAAGTAAATATTCCTCTAGGCATGTTGAGCTCTTTTCAGTAGGGTATTATCTTATCGGTTTGCATCACTAACATGCTAATTTGGAGCAGAGCGGGACTAAAAGCGTTAGATGTCGATCGGAATCGATAGAGAGACGTGCCAAAAGCCTCATAGGCAACGACACTCTAGTGCGAAAAAGACTACAAAGTCTTGATCATCGCCGAAAAATTGCCAGCCTATCGGTTTTTTATCGGATACACTTTGGAGAGTGTGCGACTGATTTGCATGATCTGATACAACCTTGCCCTTTTTTCTATCGGAATGCTCGTAGCTCGAAAAAGCAACATCGTTTCATGGTTGATGTTCCAAAGACACGAACGAAGAGATTTGACTCTTACATTTGCGATAAGAACGTCTAGGCTGTAGAATACGTTGCCTGAGTGGGTTTTCCCCGATGGTTACAATCTTTGTGTCTTCAAATTGCGAGGGAATCGGTTTTTTCTAGGTAAACACGCTCCATCGTAGACCGAATCGTCGTTTAACATCAGGTAAGATGGCGGTCAAGTGTAAACAAACCTATAAAAGTAAAATAAAATTATTTTTTTGGATGGGTGAAATCTTGTGAGTTCGTAGAGCCGCGTAACTCCAGTATATATGTAGCCATACATACGTATTGTGCAACTTTAGTGCTGTTTTACATAAGTTTGCAGATCTATCGACAGACCCTACAACTGCATTTTTTTGGAACAAATTGTCCTTATGGCATGTTTTGAATACGTTGGAATTTTGCTGCGCGACATATTATTTATTATCTATTCTATGGCGCGACCGAACTGAAAACAATGTGGGGCTAAAACCGTAAGAAAAATAAATAACGGAAGCGACGCGTAAAAACTTCCCGCGACCAGAGTTGCCAATTTTATTTTTCACATGATCTTACCATAACTAATTAAATCAAGCATTTTTTTTTTGCTAATTGACAAATTGTGTTGCTTCCCTAAAAATAAAAAAATATCCGAAGAACTTCGTTCCTACCTGGTGTCTCTTGTTACCATATTTATCCTTTTTAATTTATACTTTTGGAAAAATAATGCGCGTACACTTTAACGGCGCGCGCGCAGCATCGCGATAAACCGGCAACATGAAGTTACGAGTAGCTAGTAAACATTGTAACCAATGAATTTACATATACAACGTATAGAGTTAGATTTTCCGCACGGTTCCTTTGTGTCAATCGTAAGCAGATGACGTGCATACTTTCTATGGCAACAGAGTGATCTGCTGCGACAAAAGTATGACACTTCCACAAGAGCGACAAGGCAAGAAAGATGCTACCCGTGCTTTCAGTGTAAAGCGTTTGTGCCAACTCTATACGTAGTATTTGTAAACTTTTTGATTGTAACTAATTTCAGGTGACTTATCGCGTTGCATATATTTATTATCTATGTTATGATTGAAGACTAAGTACAAACTTTTTAAATATGCGTAAATTGGTGAACACGCTTTTTATTTTTAAAGGCTCGACGGTTCATCTAAAAGCGTAAGATGTGTGACAAACAAAATAACTGCGCTTTCATATAGAGACAAGAGAATCTGAGCCGGCGGTCGGAAGTGGCCCGAAATATATCGCTTTCGTGTTTCGAGGGTGCTGAAATGTTTTATTAGTTCTAAGACTCATTGATAAAAAAACTCAAACTCCACCGTTTAGAGTTAATGAATTGTCTCAAATTTTGAATATTTAAATACTTCTCGTACTTGAATTTTGAGTCTAAATTCTTGAGTCTAAGTTCATATTATAAAGGCATTCATTAAAACTTTGGAATGCGAAAAAGAACCAAAATCGATCCATTCAAAATAAAATTTATTTTCAAATTATTAAAAAGTTTTTTGTAGTGGTAGGACTCTTGGCAGAGTCCGCCTGGGGAAGTACCACACTTTTGCCAGTTACTCTACCGCCAAGCAGTAATGTGCAAACATTACTGTGTTCCGATTTGAAGAGCAATGTTTCCAGAGAAATTACAGCGCTTAGAGATATAAGATCTTAGATCTCTGGGTGACGAGCGCAATGCAGTGCTAGGTAATGATGGATTCTTCATGTTCCAATAGCTGCGTGTCACTGTGCTGTAATGTGTCAGGCATGTTGCTTACCGCTTACAATCAGCACACAACAGCACATGTCCTGATCGTCTCGTCACTTTTTATTAAAAAAAAATTAGACAGGCCCCAGTAGGTACAACGATAAAAATTTGATTGACAGCTATAAATGTGTAACATTGTGGGTGTCATCTTTGCGGCGAATCCGACAAACTTTCTAATGCGAAAACTTTCGGCACCGCTGCGTTTTCGAATGACGTCATATCGAAATTACCGGAGTAGTGGACATATCCATACGCAGCATGATTGTTGTCGGACTTCACCATCGATCTTTAACACAATAACCTTCTTTATTTTACCCCCGACCAAAAAAGGGGTGTTATAAGTTTCTGTGTGTCTGTATGTCTGTGTGTGTGTCTGTCTGTGGCACTGTAGAGCTCAAACGGATAGACCGAGTTCAATGCGGTTTTATTTATTTGAAGGTTAATTTCCGTGCGGATCTTCTTAGCTTTATTTGGTTAATATCGATTCAAGATGGCCGCCCCCATAAAATGGCGGAGTAAATATTTTTCCACAACCTACCTCAACATGGGTATAAAATGAAAGGGCTTGGCTAGTAAAATACTATACACTTTAAGAAATTTGAAATCTAAGATGGCCGCCACCACAAAATGGCGAATTACATAATTTTTTTCACAGCTTCCACAATATGGGTATCAAATGAAAGGCCATGGCTAGTAAAATGTACAGATTACAAATCTAAGGTAGTTAGGGGTAAATCAAAATTTTCAATTTAGTTCCTGTTATAACATAGACTAATGTGACGTAAGAAACATGCTTGATGGTAAGTTCCAAGCTGACCATAACAGCATGGTGCTATGCTGCCATTTGTGCACGAGTAACTAGTCTAGTAGTAATCTAGCATTTCATTGCAGTTGTCAGGTCGTCACCCAGTTAGATACAAGATGTTGCATCATTTTGCACAGAAACTTTTCAAGAAACTTTGCCCTTAATACAACAAATTGAAAAACAGACCCATTTCCTATCTCCCTTACGTTGAAAATCTCAAAATGGCGGAAGAAAATACTACGAAAACAAACAGAAGATTATTTAAAGGAAAAGATTAAGATCCCAATCGGATAAAGAAACCCACTTGTGAGCTCGACTGCACTTTTGTACTATCAAAACAAAATGTCGGCTTTATTTCCTTCTGTATAGAGTTCGTATTTGATTGATAGTTTCTTACAGTAAGAACGCTAAAGTACAGTCGAAGCGAAAATTTCACGTAATTTTCGAACAAACAAAGCGTAGGAACAAAGAGGATATAAACAATGGGCCAGACGGCAGTGCAAGGCCGTATACCATTGTAGGAGTCCGGCTTTTTATTGTGGGAAAACAATCTTTAATTACCCCACTCTAGGGAGTTTTTAGTGGACAAGTTCGGGAATGGGTGGCTTTTGGTGCGAGATAAATTAATTTGAGAGGGTATAAAAGGTAAAGGGGCTTGGTTTTCGGTTGATAAAATATTAGAAATATAATAAAAATAAATTAAAGGCAAATTTAAAACAAAAACAATTTTCAACTATCTCAAATACTAAGTAGTTCGTCTACGGATATACTGCTATTAATTGAGCAAGTTACGCGCCGCTCCAATGCTACGCTGCTAAGCCGCAACCACCTCTGACACTTAACATCAGCATGTAACCCTTTTTGTCGAGAGAGAATCGGTTTTATAGGCAAGCACGCTCCATGATGGACCGCATGGCGAGAATGGCGCCATTTTGAGGTCAAGCGTAAGCCTACAAAAGTAAAAAAAACTGGTCGACATTGTAACTTGCTGCAGATTAGCTTCTTGCTTTAAAGAAATTATATATTCTACGGTTGCAGTTAATCTTCTTAACACAAAGAATAAAGAAGAGTAGGCAGTATTATTAACTTCTTGTGTGAATAGGGTAATATAAATGTTAACACTAATCACAAATTAATGTTTAGTGTAAATTTTATGACAGTTTGTGTCAGTAATATATCGAAAATCACATTTTTATAATTTAATATTACGTACATGGACCTATCAAAAAAGTCGGACGTAGTCTCGCTAAAACAATAACTGTGTCCATCGAGTTGGCCACATAATATGCATGTGTGCGCTCTCACATACAAGTTGACACGCACACATCAGTGGGTCATTACACGCGCTACTTGTATATATGTGTGCGTGTCAGCCCATCAGTGACAACCTGACAACGTACACGTGCAAATGAGGCCGACTCCAGAGATACGGTTTTTATTTTAGCGAGACGAATTTCTTATAAGTTTATGATTACGTTGTAAATGTATTATAAATTACTCTAAATGCTGTTTTGTTATAAATATTTTTTATCTCTAGTCACGTGACTGGAAACACCAAAATGACTTACTACGTTACTAACCGCAAAACAAGCTGTCGAACATTGATTATGCTGTTTATTTCTCTGCATTTTTATCATGGTTTGTGATCTTAGTGACAACAATTTTGATTATTTGTTTTCAAGTAATAATACATAAACTGGACATAAGTACATGTCATGAATCGCGACCAATGTTTTGCGGCTAGTGACGTCTTATCAGTCGTTAGTGTTTCAGCGGGATTTCTTTGGAATACTGAATAACAGAACACAGTAAGACCTGCCCCTGAAAGTAAGCTATAAACCTGGCCTAAATAGTATAATAGTGCCATGTTTGAACATGAACGGAGTGGGAATATTTACTGGACTGCTTGTGTAGTTATACAGACAGACCCAACCGCATGTCCATCTTAATATACTTAATTGGTTTGTTTGTTCTTGAATAAAAATAGACAATTTGGAGCTCGGCGATGTAAACAAACAAGTTACAAATAAAGGTTAATTTCAATACAGAATACATCCACTTTATGGGAAGAGCTGGATAGGTACTATTGTTATGCGAAATCCGTGAAACATGAGATTGAAGAAAATTCTGACAATTTTGATAAATATATAATCAGATATATTATCAACTAGCTGTACCCTGCCACGCTTCGCTGTAGCACATTGTGATGCAAAAATTAGATAAAAACAATCCTTGATGCGGATTATATTTCATTGTAAAATTTCAGCTCGCTCGGTGCAGAACTTTTTGAGTTTTTGAAGCGTACACAAACCAACATAACATTTTTATAAATATTATCAATTGATAATATTTTTTCTGGTATTTTCATACATTCCAAGTAAATATTAGAAAGTACCTAATCATTAATTGTTGTCACTTAAGCTTAGTGAAGAATTTAAATCTTTAGTATTAACTTCTTTTTATGTAAATTGCGCTCACGGAGAAGTATGAAATTACGGACTTGTACTTTTTATAGAGAAGTGCGGAATGCTGTTTTTAAACTTTCGTGATTTGAACACATTATGCTTATAATTATATAATATTAGAGGTAGGACTCTTAGCAGAGTTCGCCTGGGGAAGTACCACACCCTTGTCAGTTATTCTACCGCCAAGCAGTAATGTGCAAACATTACTGTGTTCCGGTTTGAAGGGCAATGTTTCTAGAGAAATTACAGGGCTTAGAGATATAAGATCTTAGATATCTGGGTGACGAGCGCAATGCAGTGCTAGGTAATGATTTGGACTCTTCATGTTCCAATAGCTGCGTGTCACTGTTATGTGGTGGGCATGTTGCTTACCATCAGGCACATGACCTGCTTGTCTCGTCACTTTTCATTAAAAAATCTATGTTTAGAGTTGGAACACACACTTTACACCGAAAGCACGGGTCTGATCGCTCTTGCCTTGTCGCTCTTGTAGAAGGGTCATCTTTTTGTCGCAGCACATCACTCTATTGCCACAGCAAATGGACGTCATCTGCTTAAAAGTGTTATAAAGGAAACGTACGGAACACCCTGATTTATTTACTTGTTCTCTATCTAAGCTGTGAAATCTATGGTCAATTTTAAATTAGGTTAATGTTGCTTCACGGTTGAATTTCAACCACTTGGCAACTACTATGCCCTATTAAAATAATAATAGTATCACCGATAGGGCTATAGACTTAGTTACCTTTAATGACTCTACTATAATATTAGTAGTTATAGGTAGATACATCGCTCAGATTGTATCAAATCCTACTAACATTATAAATGCAGTGCAGTGCTAGGTAATGCGTTTGACTCTTCATGTTCCAATAGCTGCATGTCACTGTGCTATTATGTAGCAGACATGTTGCTTAAACTTTTGGATGTTTATTGCTCAATCACGTCGCAACGTCTGAACGGATCCAGTTGAAATTTAGTACACAGTTAGGTTATACCCTAGAAGAACAGATAGGCTACTTTTTATCCCGGGAAAAATAACGGGAACGTGAACTACGCGGGTAAAACCACGGGGCACTGCTAATCACCAAGTACATAGTATAAAACAAACTCGCTTTATCTGTCCGTATATCCCTATGTATGCTTAGATCTTTAAAACTACCAAACAGATTTTGATGCGCGTTTTTTTTAAATAGATAGCGTGATTCAAGAGGAAGCTTTATATGTATAATATGTGCATACAACAATAGAAAAACACTAATAATTTTAAAGGTTTCTAATGTCATGTCACAGATTACTTTTGTTTCAGTAATCTGTGTCATGTCATAAATAAACACATTTTTTGCGCTTACTTTGCAAACGCTGCCTGGATCCTACGAGATGGATTAAAATAATGTACTTCAGTATTGTATCCCTTAAAAAGGTCTAGAAAAATGTCAACAATGGTATAATAGGTCTCTCTTAGGGATAACCCCACAAATAAACATTTTTACTCTTACTTATTCGTATTTTTAACCCCCGACCAAAAAAAAGGGGTGTTATAAGTTTGACGTCGATGTCTGTCTGTGGCACCGTAGAGCTCAAACGGATGGGCCGATTTCGATGCGTTTTTTTTTTATTTGAAGGTTATCCGTGCGGATGTTCTTAGTTATGTTTGGTTAATATCATTTCAAGATGGCCGCCTCCACGAAATGGCAGATAAAATATTTCTTCACAACCTCAATATGGGTATCAAATGAAAGGGCTTGACTAGTAGAATACTATACATTTTAAAATTTCAAATCCTAGATGGCCGCCACCACAAAATGGCGTATCATATATATTGTTTCATTACTACCTCAATATGGGTATCAAAACGAAAGGGCTTGACTAGTAAAATACTTTGCACTATGACAAATTTCAAATCCAAGATGGCCGCTACCACAAAATGGCGAAATACATTTCTTTTTTCACAACTCCCTTAATATGGGTATCAAATGAAACGGATTGACTAGTAGAATGTTGTACAGGTAACAAATCCGATGTAGTCGGGGGTTAATCAAAATTTATAATTTTGTTTTTTTAGTAACAGCATTGCACCCATGCGAAGCCAGGGCGGGTCGCTAGAATTTAACATTTTACATGTTTGTATCGAATAAAATCAAAAAACTATCGAACAAATTCCAAAAATACTGCACCATTCATGGTCACCCATCCGAAAACTGACCGGACGATCCATCACCCGATCCTGTTTACTCTCTGCACGGATTCCGAACGCACACTCCAACATCATTTATTTTCTCAAAGCAGTTGTTTCCGCCCTTACATCAAAGGGCTACTCGCAGTGCGACCTACATCGATGCGAATTTTGGATTGTCTCCAATAACACGGTTAACTATTATAATTATATTATGTTTAGACTACGTTGATTGACGCTGATTTTAATTACATATTTTAGTAAAGGAGCTGGACTCAAATAATAATATATAAATATTAAAATAATAATAAAAAATTTATTTATTATTTCAGTAATTAGGTTTTTTTTGGGTGTACCTAGTGGGACTCTTGCCCGAGTCCGCCTGGGGAAGAACCACACCTTTTGCCAGTTATTCTACTTAGTCTTAGTAGTTATTCTAGTTAGTTACTTACAATCATGCACATGTTATGCTCGTCTTGTCACTTTTTATTTAAAAAAAAATAGTACATTATACATGTGTATCCCTAATTTCCCAAACTAGGTGTGAATCGCACCTGTATTTGGATAATAGGTCTATTCCTTTTAAAATAGCATCATAGCTTATAATAATACCTGTATTATAGGTACCTACCTAGGCCATTGTCTATGGGACTTTGCTTCCTTAAACTTAACCTGCTTACATAATGCACACCTACAACTGATACCTGAAATAAAATTTGATCACACTCTATATACTTTGGTACTTATATACTATTGCGAGTTGTGCTATGTTCTTTGTGTTTAATTTTGTTAATTATTTTTTTTCTAGCTGAAGTGTAGGTTTGTTTTTAGGTGTATATGTATGTATGTCTGTTTGTGTTTTTAATGCCAAAGTTTGGCGTCAAACACACACATCGTAAAATTGGAACGCTCTCTACACAGCGAGAATGTTTTATTTTAACCTAAAAACTAAAAACCTAGTTGTTAGAATAATAATGTATGTTTGATTTGAGGTCTAATAGTTGCGACCATTAGACTAAAAAAAATATGAACTTACAAAATGTACCTAAGTCAGTTTTGACCTTTAGGTAGATACAACTTTTAATAAAAATGAATTCAGGGACAAAAAATTTTAAACTTACTGGCAGGTAACGATATTTTCTAAAAAATAAAACATGAGACACTTGTATCTTCAATGATTATGCAAACAATTTCTATCAAACAATAATTATGGAAACAATTATTAAAACTTCTAAATAAAAACCGCGAACCCATTAGATAGATAGATACAGTTTATTGAACACAACAAAATTACAATAACTCACAAATTGATACAAGTTAAACATATTTAAAGTAAGTGCGACAGATGGCGGCCTTATAGCTAATTAATAGCGATCGCTTCTAGGCAACCTTAGGGTGGAAAAAGAATAGTGGGATCTTAAAATTTGGGGTGTGCAGATGACATGAATAAATAAAATGTACATTTATGTATATACCTACAATGTAATGCAGTCAACACAATAGTAAAAATAATCAAATTGAAACAATTACAATAATAGAAACAATAATAATTAATGAACACGCCATCTATGTAAAATAACTCGAACTAAAAGAAACGAATTGTCCGGGTTCTGAACGTACGTTCTAAACGTTCGTAGAAATAAAAGACACATAAATGGATATTTTCACGGACATTTTTAAAATGTCCGTGACTTACTTACTTTTTTGTTATTCAAAATTAATTTTAAAATCTTTTTCGGTGTGATCATTTTTAACTAGACTATCTGATTATTAAAACACTTAAAGCGTCATCTGTGACAAAATTTACGAAGTTTTACACAATCAGAAGTTTGTTTGCGAAAAGTTACGTATCCTTCAGTGTACTTAGTTACAACGTTTCCTCATAGATGTCACTACCAGTATTAAAACAAACGACATTTCCAGAGTCGCTAGTACCAATAGTCAATGTTTATCTTTATCATTTTCAGAACAGAAATCAAAGAAGTTTCCGGTGCTGGTGTTTATCCACGGAGACTCCTTTGAATGGAGTTCGGGGAACCCGTACGACGGCCGGATATTGGCGTCGTATGGAAATATCATGGTTATTACAATCAACTTCAGATTGGGAATACTTGGTGAGTTGCACATTGTTTCAAATACGGCCTAAGTACGAATGTAAAGCAAGAAAATGGGAGTTTGTACACGAATCACGCTTATTTAAAACAAGAGTAGCAACACGGAATATGAACACGAAGAGATAAGATCACAACGTAAACATATTAGGTACCTACCTACTTACCTACTACATTTCGATTACTTACTTGTTAATTTATTTCCCTGTAATTTACCTAAAAATATTTCTCTTCAGACCAGAACGTCTTTGTATACTTTTTATTTAACATTACACGCGACATAACCACGTGCTAAATTATTATAACATAATAATAGTCAGTTATCATATTCCTACATTTCGGGCGTGTTACAATTACAACGGTCGTGGTCGTGGATTTAGAAACTGTGGATCGTCTGATCAGAAGGTCACGAGATGATCTCTATCTCTAGGTACACTAATTATTTTTCTGGTCTATTTTTCTTCACGGGTTAAAAACAGCATCGGATAGTGGAGCTCAATCAATGACGTTTTATTAAAAAAAAACATATTTCTATTATTTACCTAATACTCAGGTAGGTACTTGGCCATAGAAAGCCTCAATTTTCACTGTCAAGAGGGCTATATCAATACGGTTATAGCAAAAAATAGACCTTTGTCATACTTAGTCATTGTCACAAAGGAGGGACCTTTGTCATAACGATTAAAAATAATATTTCTCTATAATTCGTTGCGGTCACTGCAAGTTCAAGTTACACACATAAGTAAGTGTTTCGTGGCGAATATTTTCTGCTTCGCAGTAGAATAACTGCCGAAAAATTGTTTACTTTGCCAAGCGGACTCTGTAAGGAGTCCTACTGACTACTATTAAAATAATTTAATGACATATATATTGTAACACTAGCTTTTACCCGCGACTTCGTCCGCGCCACATATTTATTAAAGTAATTGAGGCAGTACCTACTCGTATGTCTACTACCATACAAATTCACGTTTCCTAATCAAAATCGGTCTAAGTCAAAGTTTTATATTTATTAATAAATGTACAATTTACACGACAAATTACAAAGAAACTATGTTCTCAAAAAATTAATCAAAAACAGACTTTAATTTAAAATCATATTGGGACGTTCCACCAAATTTTATTAGAGTCTATTAGTAGATATTAGTAGATATATCGACTGATTACATGAACGCAAATTTTAGTTTGTTGTTCATATTTCAAAAACCGCCCCACTGATTTCGATAAAATTTATATGACCACCTCTGAACTATAATCTAGCAACCAAAAAAATAACCATCTAAATTGATTCACAATTGGAAATACAACTGGATTGATAACCTCCTCCTTTTTTGAATTCGGTTAAAAATAGCATACAAAGAGTGCCAAGATCCTTCCATGCACACTTTTACTTCTCATTTCCACTCTTTTCAACTCTTTTTAACCCCCGACAAAAAAAAGGGGTGTTATAAGTTTGACGTCGATGTCTGTCTGTCTGTCGGTCTGTCTGTCTGTCTGTCTGTCTGTCTGTCTGTCTGTGTGTGTGTCTGTCTGTGGCACCGTAGAGCTCAAACGGATGGGCCGATTTCGATGCGGTTTTTTTTATTTGAAAGTTAATATCCGTGCGGGTGTTCTTAGCTATGTTTGGTTAATATCGATTCAAAATGGCCGCCTCCACAAAATGGCGGACAAAATATTTCTTCACAACCTACCTCAATATGGGTATCAAATGAAAGGGCTTGACTAGTAGAGTACTAAACTCTGTAACAAATTTCAAATTCAAGATGGCCGCCACCACAAAATGGCGAATTATATAATATTTTTCACTACTACCTCAATATGGGTATCAAATGAAAGGGCTTGATTAGTAGAATACTTTGCACTCTGACAAATTTGAAATCCAAGATGGCCGCTACCACAAAATGGCGAATTACATTTCCTTTTTCACAATTCCCTTAATATGGGTATCAAATGAAAGGGCTTGACTAGTAGAATGTTGTACAGATAACAAATCTAAGGTAGTCGGGGGTTAATCAAAATTTTTAATTTTGTTCTTGTTCTGTGATAAAAAGTCGCCGTTGTCCTTTCCAAGTCTAGGTAGTCTATCTGTGCACCAAATTGTAACAAACTCTTTAAGTGGCTTAGGCGTTAGACGGTAACGAACAGAGAGAGTTACTTTCATATATATAATTTCATTTTAGAATTGAAAACAGGTGTTCCTGATCATTATTTTATAGGAGGCAGTTGTAAAAGATTACCGAAAAGTAATACGTTTACTCCTTCAAAAAACTCATTTTCACAGTTCTTAATTTGCATAACATTTGATAAGACACCATGGAAATCTCGTCGACTATCAAAAATTCTGTCTGAGAGTCTGATACGCCATTTAGTGGCTGCGACCATCTTAAGTATTGAGGTTGTATAGTGCACTGTATTCTTCTTGTCAAGCCTTTTTATTTGATACCCATGTTGATGGGGTTCATAAAACCTAAGTTATCCGCCATTGTGTAGAGGCCGCCATCTTGGATTTTAATTTTATATAATACATTGTATTCTACTGGTTGAGCACTTTCATTTGATACCCATATTGATGGGATTGATAAAACCGACGTTATCCGCCATTGTGTAGCGGCCGCCATCTTGGATTTCAATTTTTTATAGTATATTGTATTCTGCTTGTTGAGCCCTTTCATTTGATACCCATGTTGATGGGATTAATAAAACATAAATTATCCGCCATTTTGTTGCGGCGGCCATCTTGAATTTATAATGATAATGAATAAACATAATTGTATTGTCATCAAAATCCAAAGTGTATACAACATTTCAGATTAATCGGTTGACAGAAAGAGGGTGAAATTTTAATTACTAAATTTGACCCAAGAATAAATAATAATAAATAATAAAAAAAAACCCCAATTCCACTCGAAACTACAAAAACATACATTTTATGGTTTCGTATTAAATATCTAGACGTAAAGTTTCATAGTTCTTCAACAATGACGAAGTTTTCCATATAATCTTTCATCCCTTATTTTAACCCTTTCAACCCTTTTTTCGGAACAAAAAGTAGCCTATGTCCTTTCTCGGGATCTATTTTATCTATGTATCAAATTTCATCAAAATCTGTTGGTTGGTTTAGGCGGTAAAGACGGACAGACAGACAGACAGACAGACAGACAGACAGACAGACAGACAGACAGACAGACAGACAGACAGACAGACAGACAGACAGACAGACAGACAGACAGACAGAGTTACTTTCGCATTTATAATATTTATAATGTTATTAGTATATTAGTATGGATTTAAAAAATGACAACAAGTGTATAAGGTCTGCCAGAAAACATAACCTTTGCTTATAATTAACTGCAACATCACAGAGTTGTTGATCACTTTTTGCCAGCCTGGTGAGGCGTAGTATGGAGCTTAGTGGTATCGTAAATTATTAAAATTTGGTGGCCGACCCAATAGTATCATTAGAATCTTTTTCAAACATACAGGGTTCTTGAAACCGAGCATAACAGACCACGACTACGGGAACAACGGTTTGTTGGATCAGCTCGCGGCGTTGCAGTGGATCAAAGACAACATCGAAGACCTGAGCGGGGACCCTGGCTCCGTCACGCTCATGGGCCATGGCTGCGGCGCCGCGGCACTCAACTACCTGATGCTGTCACCCATCTCTAACGGTACGAGACTATATCAGCAAGTGGGATGTTATGGATTTGATATTTCGGATCTGGATAAAACACTAAATCTTGAACATCGCCGAAAAATTGCTGGCCTATCGGTTTTTTATCGGGTACACTTCGGAGAGTGTGCGACTGATTTACATGATCTAATACCACCTTGCCCTTTTTTTTATCGGAATGCTCGTAGCTCGAAAAAGCGATATTGTTTCATGGTTGATGTTCCAAAGACACAGTCGAAGAGATTTGACTCTACTTTTGTGATTATAACGTCTAGGTAGGATGTGGAATACGTTGCCTGAGTGGGTTTTCCCTGTTGGTTACAGTCTTTGTGTCTTCAAATCGAGAGTGAATCGGTTTCTTCTAGGTGAACACGCTCCATCGTAGACCGCATCGTCGCTTAACATCAGGTGAGATGGCGGTCAAGTGCAAACCTGTATAAGTTAAAAATAAATAAAAAAACACTAAAATTATACCGGTCCCGAATACAGTTACGGTTTTTTTATAGCTTAGAGTGACGAGACAAGCAGGACATATGCCTGATGGTAAGCATACCTGCCACATAACAGCACAGTGACACGCAGCTATTGGAGCGTGAAAATCCAAATCATTACCTAGCACTGCACTACGCTCGTCACCCAGAGATCTAAGATGTTATATCTCTAAGCCCAGTAATTTCTCTGGAAACATTGCCCTTCAAACCGGAACACAGTATTTTTTTAAATAAAGAGTGATGACACGAGCAGGACATATGCCTGATGGTAAGCTACATACCTGCCACATAACAGCACAGTGACACGTAGCTGTTGGAACATGAAAAGTCTAAATCATTACCTAGCGCTGCACTGCGCTCGTCACCCAGAGATCTAAGATGTTATATTATATCTAAGCCCTGTAATTTCTCTGGAAACATAGCCCTTGAAACCGGAACCCAGTCATGTTTGCAAATCGCTGCTTGGCGGTAGAATAACTGGCAAAGGTGTGGTACTTCCCCAGTCGGACTCTGCCAAGAGTCCTACTACTACGATATGTTATTATTCCAAATTATTTTGGTATCTAAACTATTATTTCACTACCAGTGCTCGGCACCCATACCCGCGTGGTTTCCTTTACCGTTTCATTACCGCAGTGAAAATAGCCAATGTGTTGTTTACCATTTACCATCAGGTACATGTTCTGCTCGTCTAGTCACACTTTATTAAAAAAAAAATGGGAAATCCATTTTTTTTATATTCCGATGTGTATGAGTAAGAAAAATCCCAACTTTCGCATAGTACTGTTTTTTAACGTTTACAGGTTTATACTTGACCGCCCGTTCCCTGATGCTATGGAACGATGCGGTCTTCGATAGAGCGTGCATATCTAGAAGAAATCGATTAACTCTCCATTCGAAGACACACTACAAGGAAGTCAAAGTCAAAGTCAAAGTACTTTATTCATAAATGTACAATTTACACGTCAATTAATAAAAAACAAAAACAAAAGAAAGAGCATACAAATTGTATGCATTTTCAATGTTTGAAATTACTACTTTGCTGTATTATAATTAATATTGTACAGAAAACTGTCAAGCATTATACGAGTATAATATGGTTTTAATACAAGTGTACTGACCCATGTCAAATTTATTTCTTTACATTTTTATGGGAACTTTGCCATCACTCTCTAAAAATTCGCTGTAACTATAAAAAGCTTGATCGATAAGCCAGCACTTTAATTTGTTTTTGAAGCTGCTAAAACTAGGGGCCGATATAACTATTTTGGGAAGAGTGTTATAAACTTCCGGTCCCATGATGGGAGTCAACTTCTGTGACCTCGTGAGAGAGTGTGGTATAACATCCAACTTGTCGGCGTTGCGTATGTTACGGGAACAAAAGTCTTTCACTGAGCATGAATGCTCAATTACTTACTTATACGCAACTCCTACATATTACATTTAACGGAATGTACATTCAAATCTCTCCAATCTCGGCAGTGTTGCCATCGATTCGTTCCTGTCTTTAATTGCCATTTGCGAGTTATAAGCTTTAATTGTATTCAGTGACGCGGCCACCATACGTCCCGTGGACCGACTAATGGCGTCTACCACGCTATCAGCGAAGTAAGTGAAAGACATAGTGACGACACTGCTACAAAGCTACAACCGTATTTAAGGCTCTTTCAATGTTTCTGGCAATGATTACTGGTGGTTATTTTCTTAAATAGATGCGAGCACATAGCCTTTATTTATAAACGGATACACAAAAGAAACCCACTACTTTTATCTTCAACTCTTGGTTAATATCTATTATTGTGCCGTAACTCCGACTCCCTTAAAACTCTACTTAAGTCACATCGTACTAATTTTATAAATGTTAAAGTTTGAGTATTTGTGTGTTTGTTCCTCAATCACATAAGAATGCTTGAATATGATTCAGGTCACTAGTTCTACGGCACTGTTTCGTAAAGAGGCTAGGCTGTTGATTGAAAGGCTGACCCGTCAAACGGCATGGAACCCATAATGGATTCAGCGCAGGAAATAGCTGGTGATCCACAAAAAAATAAAAATATATTGCATCTGCCCTCAAAAAGTTTGAGGTTTGTTTGCGACAAAACAAATCAAAAGTGAAGGTTCAAGAATCAAGAAAAATATTGCAGAAGCAGTAAAAAGAACTATAAACTAGTGAAATAAATGAATAGAATTTGTCGTAAAATGAGTCACGAGTTAATCTAGTTTTAGCTGCATACAATACAGACATATCTAACAAATCATTTCATTTCGTTTATTCTGTTGGTTTTTCTATCGCAGGGTTGTTCCACCGCGCGATCCTGATGTCAGGGTCGGCGCTGTCGGACTGGGCGCTGACGCGGGAGCCGGCGCAGTACACGCTGCAGGTGGCCCAGAGCCTCGGCTGCAACCCCAGCTCCCGCGACATGATGTCCTGTCTGCAGAGGAAGCCGTAAGTTGTTGATGTGAAAACTTACGAGTATAATGGCGTGCCACTGGCAGATTTTTCGTGGGCTGTGAATTAAATTCTAACGTCATGCTCGGGAGTGTTCAGAAATCTGCGGGTAAACTCGGTACCATGGCCACACCCTCCGGTTTCACCCGCGTAGTTTCCATAGTAAACTATCGAATTCTAAGTTTTCACTTCTATCTTATTCTATTCTTATTAAAAAATGATAAAATATAGTTTGGCCCCGTAGCTGTTGTCATTTCATGGACTATGTTTAATATTTTGTTGTTTAATTGGACGGCCTCGTAGTCTGAGTATGGCTTTTTAGGATATTTCGTTTAGGTTCAGTATTTATAATATGATTATTACTCCGTGTAAACAGGGTGAGCGTGAGATGTAGTGAAACTGTAGTAGGTCCCATCTCAGATTTTTCTGCGATAAAAACTACCTATGCACATTTAACCGCTTGACATACTTTGGGAACTATTCCACCGAATGACGAAGATTTACAAAATTAACTTTGTGGTCGGGCTTTTGACGGGAAAAAAAATCTGTTTGGTATTTTTATTTGAGAACTTATACCCATACATTTGGGTTTAATGGCGTCTGCTTCAATTTATGCTATTGAGTCCAGTTTTTCTATTTTGCCGTGTTTTTTTTTTATATCGTATACAATTAATTTAAAACATAAAATATCTATGTCTTCCTTATTATTCAAGATATTTATAGCTCTAGAACACTTTAAAATTAAAACAAACCAACACAAGTATCATAATTGTTAGTTAAAATTTTAAACACATTAATTTAAACAAACGATACCGCCAGAAGCGTCTTGAAACGCTCTTGAGAATAATGGGCTTAAACAGGTACAAGTAACGCGCCACTTCATATGCCGAAACTTAAACAAACGCACTTAGGTAATATGACACCCGTTTTCCTGCCAAAATTGTAAATGTGAGTCGCCGAAACTGACGCAAGCGGTTTTGAACTATATGTGTTCCAAATTTCAACTCGATTTGTTCAGCCGTTACGACGCCATTAAGCTAACCAAAGATCCAAACTTGTGCATGTATAACATTAATTGGATGCTGAATAAAAAATGTGATATAGGTAGCACTAATTTACCCTTAGAGAACACTAACTAGGTACACTCCGCGAGGTATAAGCTGAGCTTTGCATTAGTGTGAGTGATCACCAATCAGGCAGGAGCTTGAAATTTTGTCCGCGAGGTATAGGCTGAGCTTTGCATTAGTGTGAGTGATCACCAATCAGGCAGGAGCTTGAAATTTTGTCCGCGAGGTATAGGCTGAGCTTTGCATTAGTGTGAGTGATCACCAATCAGGCAGGAGCGCGGCGAGATAGAATGGCGCCGCGCCTAAGGCCGATTGTCACACCTACACTATCCATGTACACTCACACAAATGCAAAGCTCAGCTTATGCCTCGCGGAGTGTACCTACATCATTTCGATCAATCCACCTCTCTGTGCTTCAACACAATTTCCTCTAATCAATCGAATTTAATCCAAAATTAATCAAACAGAGTATCTTCGATTCGTAAGCCGTATTATCAAACCATCACAATAATATTATGACATAATTACCACAATAGCAATTATTGAAATTGAATATGGCGGAGGACTAAAGATATATTTAATTTACTGCAAAGTTTTCAATTGGTGTCACTTTTTATCCTTTTCATTTAACAATATGAAAAAAGGATTTATTCGAGTACATAAATATAAGTCCATACTAAAGTCCATTCTACAAAAAGTAGCTCTTATCCCTTTTTGGATATTAGCCATCGATATGTATCAAAAGTGAAATTAAAATAAGTGTCAAACATCACAAGTATAAACGTATCACAAGATAATGTTTTCACAACTCATAATTGGCTAATATTAGGTACCAATAAACGTCAAACAATCTTATCTCTAATATTTACGTTGTACTTAAAACAAAAGATCCCAATGTTGGTCCTTCGTAACGTGGCCTTTCGAGTTTGACCAACTAACGTAAATTTTGTACAACCTTATCCCAATCCAAAATATACAGAATGCCCACCATTCCTTTTAGTTGTTTCTGAACGTTTGCTGCGACAGAGTTGCTAGAGATCTGTTTATGGAGTCGGGTGTAGTCGTTCTGAAGTTGGAAGGTTTATCACTTGATAATTGCTGAAATTTGGTCAAAGTTGTAGCTTTGACGATGTTGGATCAAGGGTGACAGTTCGCAGGCCAATTTAAGGTATTGTGGTATAAACAAGACTCTAAACTTCTCCAGGCTCTAAGTTATTTTCATACATACTAACATAACACCATGGACGTATAAAAAAGTCGGACGTATTCTCGCTAAAAAAAACTGTGTCCATCGAGTCGGCCGAATAATATGCACACGTGCGCTGTCATATACAGGCTGACACGCACACATCAGTGGGTCATTACACACCCTACTTGTGTAAATGTGTGCGTGTCAGCCTATCAGTGAACCTGATAACGCACACGTACAAATGTGGCCGACTCTGGTGACAACCGATGTGTAAGAAATCGGCTTTTTGATTAAAATAGTAAATTTGAGAGATAGGATAGTTAATAGCTCAATTTATGGCCGCACTTTTTTCATTGCAAATGATTATTTTTTTATGATATTGTCCAACCGAAGCTGGATCGGATCACTAGTTTATTAATAATAAAAATATCTGAGCAAAAAGAGCAGAAAAAAAAAGTTTAATTGTCATTATGCAACATATTATCTTTGTTGTGTTTACCTGCACTTGCATTTAAGGCTTCAATCAATGTCTGTAGATGATTGTATTCCTACCATACCTAGATATTATTATCGGGAATAAATTAAAGGTGGTATATACTTCACTGGTATTTATTTTCAGCGTGCGTCCGCGATCCGAGTGTAACAATGACTGTTTATAAAAAAACATCGCAAAGTTTTGGTCAAGCGCCAAAAGTTCTTCTCATAACCATGCAAATAAGCCCTGTTCAATGATATCAATACAATTATTAGCCAATATGTAGGGTTGTGGCTTTAAATCTCAAAGTAATTCTCTATTTACTGCAGTAATGTATCTATAACTATGTGTCTGTTATATTTCAGGCTATCAGAAATCAAGAAAGTGCAGATCTTGGCACGCCAGTTCGAGACCCCCTTGGGACCCATCGTCGCTGGGTCCTTCATACCCAGCGAGCCTGCCAGTACCATGGAGGCATTTCCTAACCTGCTCAGCAAGTAAGCTTACTTATTTTACGGAAGGTTCTAGCTTAGCAGTATTGATCAGAAATAAAATTAGTATATTCTAATATATGAATTGAAATATACTAAACTAGATGTCCGCCCCGGCTTCGCCCGTGGATCATATATAGCACTCATTCAGATCCCGCACATATCCAACGGTGAAAAAAATTTAGAAATCGGTTCAGTCATTCCTGAGAATTTCGCTTTCAAACAAAACACCTCTTCAGCTACCTGCTACACCACCTGATGGAAATTGATCGCACCAACTCAGAGATTAGCAAAAAGGTTTTATGTTTAAGAGGTATGTAATCTGTGATATTCAATGGTGCAGTCTTAGACACATGCTGTCATGTGTCATATCAAAGCACGAAACGTACGAAAACTCTTAAAAAGGAATATTTTTTCCCGATTTTGTTACATTCTTGATTCATGCTCCGCTTCTGTTAATAGTAGCGTTATTTTCTATAGCCTATAGCCTTCCTCGATAAATGGACTATCCAATAGAAAAAAAAATCTTTCAATTCGGACCAACACTTCCCGAGATCCTAGCGTTCAAACAAACAATCAAACTCTTCAGATTTATAATATTAGTATAGAAGTATAGATTTCAATTAATATATTATTTTTACCTAATATAGAAACTTGAGTCGGACTGGACTGACTATATCAAACGTGAGTTACCCGTGTATTTATGTAAAATGTGTAATAACCACGTTAGTTTTCAAACTAAAATTAATATATTTTTAAACTGGCTGGACCGCATGATGGACCACGTATGTCGCATGTCAGATCATCTGTAGGTCAAAGTCACCACATAATGATCTCACTATTAGTTCACAACTACTGCTTTTGAGTCCTACGTAAAGTTTTGAATATAAATTCTATGGTTTTATTAGAAACGCTTCGTGGAGCTACTGGCGTAGTTTCCATTCCCGTCATTTACGTTATTTTTCCAAGTTATTTTGTCTATGTGTGCTTCCAGATTATAATCTATCTATGTTCCAAATTTCATCCCAATCAGTTAAGACATTACGACGTAATATAACAACAAATATATACATACAAACACCCAAACATTGGCATTTATAGTATTATAGTTATTTATAGTTGTATATAGTCATAAGTAGTAAACACGTATCACTTTTCGATACTTCGCTCTTGAAACCTAAATCAGCAGAATTTCATTTTTCGGTTACGATCGGTTGCAACAAGTCTTCTATTGATGGATGTAAGTAACTGTTTGATTCCCACGAGAAAGTGTCATTTTCACAAATCTTTTTACAAAGTAGCAGTATTAATGAAATCAGTTTGAAAAGACTTCGAATACCGAAAGAGTGGAATCATAATCAGGAATCAGCGATTGGTGTGATTAGGGACATTCAGTGGAGCGTGTAAAGTCGAACGATTTCCACCCTTTCACTCTGCTCTGGGGATTGAATATTAAAAGCCTTCGATGCGATTTTGATTTACGATTTCGAGATTATTTAGATCGATTAGTGGTGGTATGTAAAAAGAGTGATTCTACTGTATTCTAAAAGCAACCAATAGAGTCACTTCAATGTGCAAACATTACTGTATTCCGGTTTGAAGGGCAATGTTTCCAGAGAAATTACAGGGACATCAGGGAATCTACAGGGAATCTTAGATCTCTGGATGACGAGCGCAGTGCAGTGCTAGGTAATGATTTGGACTTTTCATGTTCCAATAGTTTCGTCTCACTGTGCTGTTATGTGGCAGGCATGTTGCTTACCATCAGGCACATGTCCTGCTCGTCTCGTCACTCTTTATTTAAAAAAAAATGTTTAACTCTACGCAAATACATAAAAACACTTTTTTGCCTGTATTAGGAGTGCAGTGAATCGCCACAGACTACCTTGATAAAAGTATTGTAGTACATGCTTAGGTAACATGCTATGTAATTTTTATAATTTAATTTCATTTAAATACGTTCCGTCGTTGTAGAAGTACATGAGATTATATAAACACACTTCCAAACTATGGCTAACATGATTTAGTTCTTAAACTCGCAACTACCTTTAATTTTTTCAGTTACCTGGAAAATTGAACGTAAATGTTCTTTCGAGCGTTTTGGAAATACACCCATGATTTTAATCGGTTCGGCATTTTCTTGACGATTACGTTCGAACAACTTCACGTTCAAATTAAAAGTTTGATACAAATCCATTGAAATTCTTTGTTGTATAGAAGAAAGTTGCTATTTTGAGGTATTTGGGACAGTAATGCATTCTTTATTTCACATCATTATCTAATAGCGTTTACTGTTAGACGTAGGCTGCTCCCATGCTTCGCCAAATGATCATTATTATCATCTACACAAGTGTGCTCTATCCCAATCTGTGACAGCCTTGTCTAGTTTAGATGTGGCATCCCAAAATATAAAAGCCTTTACAGGTTTAGATGCTCAACATAATATTATATATATGCCTGTATTTCTTAATTGTAGGTACCAACTATTGAGTGGGGTGACGGAACTAGAAAGCTACCATGATTTCGGCGTGATAGCGTTGGATCACGGCATTTTGGAGAACCAGCGCGATGAGTTTATCACCAAATACGCCAAAATCGTCTTCGAAGGCGCCGAGAAAGAAGCCTTGGCTGCTTTGTTGAAAGAGTGAGTATCTCATTTAAAGCTGCGGCCATTTAGCTTAATTTTACTAAGCTTTGCACCTAAATGTGTGATAACAAAATAATAAAAAAAAATTATATCGTGACGTGAAGTAACACCAAACACGGAGTGTAAAGTTCAATATTATTTAATAACGAATAAATCCAGCAGAGTAACGATACGTACATTCACTATGGAACGAATTAAATGCGAAAATGCCTCGCAAGTGCTTAAGTAGGTACTAACGCCCCTCCTTGCTTGTGTTGTACGTACGATACTTCCAACATGGTGGGTAGGTTTGAAACTGGGCGGAACAGCGGTGACGATGGTGACGATCCTGTAGGGTAGATGCTGAATAGGGAATATGCATGTAGTTTAAATTGGCTTGATTTTTTTTTCGTAGAATCCTTAATGTCCCGCCATTATGCCAAAACAATTATTTTATTATTTAGTTAGTTATTAATTATAAAAAATATTATTTAAAAAGTGCAAAATAGGCGCGGGAAATTCAAGTTTGCGAAACGCATCATTATCTGTGGAAACCAAATGTGACGTCACATGGCATGTTTTCTGCTTTAACGGTGTCGATATTCGTACTGAGCTAGTAGTGTTAGAGAGAAAAGTCGTGTTCTCCATCGTTTGATTAGCTAGCACAACTCAAAAATCGGTACAAAGTAACTGCAACACTTGTAGTTAACAAACACAGGTCGTGGCCTGTGACGTCATGCAGGCGCGGGAAAGATGGCGGCGTTTAAACTGGACAAATTATATCGATATTTTAAATATTATTTTAAAAATCAATTTGTGCATTTACAAGAGTATTTATATTTTTTATTGTGTTATAATAATGTAAAAAGTGAATTAAAAATATAAAAAAATGCATGCATATTCCCTATTACTTTCACTCATTGTTTACCGTTTAGGGCACGGCGGGTATGTCGGATTCTATACCACAAAGAGTGGTACGTCCCGATTAAAAAGTTCAAAGATTTTGCAGCATGGCTCAGGGCCAGTCGCGGGATGACTCGATCACACCAGAAGGTCTACTGCCTAAATAAAACTGTCTTAGTTTTGATATTGCTCTCTCTTTCCTTTTCGCTTGAAATGATAAAGACAGCTATACCAAAGCCACAACCGGTTTAGTTAGGCGGTAGAAGTAGTTTCAGATGACGATGATGGACGGAAGACGATGCTTTCGCTACAATGTTTAGTTTAATGTAGTAAAACCATTTTCCAATATTTCAGATACGCTCCCACCAAGCTCCATCCCCAGCGCTGGACCGTGGAAACCAACCGTGACGTCATCCTGAACCTGTTCAGCGACGGCCGCACCCTGGCTCCCGCCATCCGGCTCGCCAACTACCACTCCCACGCCAACAGGCAGTCTTACTTCTACGTCTTCTCCCACAACTCTGTTAGCAGCGATTTTGCTGCGGTAAGTACATAAGTAGCCCACTGAATGTTTGTACCCTTGAGAATATGGGCATTCTTTACATGGAGAGAGCCAAGATCAAAACTTAGTCTTGTTCAGCTATAAGTGTGTTCTGGCTCTGACTGCCATCCAGACCACCAACTACCACTTCCACGACAACAAACTTACAGTCTTACTTCTAAGTTCTCACCCACAATTCCGTAAGCAGTGACTTTGCTGCTGTAAGCCCATAAGCACCCCACTAAAACGCTAGAGGAGTTTTTTTTATATAAGAAACGACAAGACAAGCAGAACATGTGTCTGGTGGTAAGCAATATACTTGCCACATAACAACACAGTGACACGCAGCTATTGGAACATGAAGAGTCCAAATCATTACCTAGCACTGCACTGCGCTCATCACCCAGAGATCTAAGATGTTATATCTCTAAGCCCTGTAATTTCTCTGGAAACATTGCCCTTCAAACCGGAACACAGTAATGTTTGCTCATTACTGTTTGGCGGTAGAATAACTGGTGTGGTGTGCCTGGGGAAGTACCACACAAAGGTTCTATCACTACAAAATAACTTTTTTGCAAGAAGAAAGTCAAATTCAAACCTGAGTCTGCTCATTGATAGCCGCAATAATTGTAGTATTAAAAGTGGTCAAGTGTGAGTCGGGCTCGCCCATGAAGGCTTCCGTAGCAGCAAGTAACGTAATACAAAAATTCTTGTACTTCGTTGTTACTCTAATCAGTGTTTTAACAATAGTAAATTTATGATGTATTTAGAAAAAAAATGTTTGAAACCTTAATATCATTTTATATGACCTATCCATAGATAACCCACACGTATGGTATTGTTCAAAATAATAATGTGAGTTTCAGTTCTAGACTAAAAATAATGGGACACCCTAAAAATTTTGATTTTTTCTATTTTTATTGTTACAAAATCTTAATGCGGTTCACAAATTACATCTACTTACCAAGTTTCAATAGTATACCTTTTATAGTTTTGGAGAAAAGTGGCTGTGACATACGAATGGACAGACAGACAGACAGACATGACGAATCTATAAGGGTCCCGTATTTTCTGTGGTATTGTTATTTTTCTTTATAATTTAAGTGCAATAAAGAGTTTATCTATCTATCTATTTTGCCATTTGGCCATGGAACTCTAAAACGACACTTTTATGGTAACCGTTTATTATTTGGAGTGATTTGAAGTTCTCGTAGTGAAATAAATGCACTGCACTCCACTGTTTATAGCAAGCGTGTTGCTTACCGTCAGGTGTATGTCTTGCTCATCACTTAATGTTTAATTTACAAACAGACAAACAAACAACGACAGTTAGGGTTGTATGGCTACAGCATTTTGCTCAACTTTTATTTAAGTAACTAGATGTCCGCCCCGACGTTGCCCGTGGTACATTATATAGTACTCATCAGGATCCCGTACATATACAGCGGTGAAAGAATGACTGAAATCGGTTCAGTCATTCCTGAGAATATCGCTTTCAAACAAAACACCTCTTCAGCTACCTGCTACGCAACCTGTCGGAAATTTGTTGTACCAACATAGATTAAGAAAAAAAAAATTGATTAGCAAAGGTTTTATATTCAAGAGGTATGTAACCTGTGATTCAATTCAAAATTCAATGACGCAATCTTAGACACATGCTTCGTGAAACGTTCGAAAACTCTCAAAATGGAATATTTTTTCCCGATTTTGTTACATTCTTGATTCATGCTCCGCTTCTATTAATAGTAGCGTTATTTTTTATAGCCATCCTCGATAAATGGACTATCCAATAGAAAAATAATCTTTCAATCCGGACCAGTACTTCCCGAGATCCTAGCGTTCAAACAAACAAACAAACTCTTCAGCTTTATAATATTAGTATAGATTAGTTATATTTACATACAGGTCGAAGCCGTGACCCTTCTTTTTGTTCGTTCCCATATTCCTTCAGACATATCGAAAAAGTATAAAATCCAAACCACAATCTTGGATCTTTCCAGAAAAGAGCCACTATCTTATTTACAGATATTAATAAATATATATTATGGAACATTCGTTACGTAACACTAACAATCCCAATCTAAGCTAAGCTTGTGCTATGGTAACCAGATAATGACTATATTTAACCGACTACCAAAAAAAGAAATGTTTTTTCAAAATATCAACAAAAACTAAAACTTACGTACTTTTGTATGGATGATGGTATTACAGAAATTACGACATTTAGATTAAATTAATGTAGCAATACTTATTAATATACTTAGTTGGAAAAACATACTTATTATACATGGACACGTCCATACACAGAACGAAAGATTTAAAGTTAGCAATAACTTTAAATAAAAATTTAAGATAAATATTTATTAGAATAAAAATAAAAGTGGTCAAGTGCGAGTCGGACTCACCCATGATTGCTTCCGTAGCATCAAGTTACATAATATAAAAGTTCTTGTAGTTCGTTGTTACTTTAATCAGTGTTCTAACAATAGTAAATTTATGATGTATTAAAATAAAACTACTTACTAGATATCATTAAAACCAATTTTCGTTAGTAGTTTACATGGTAACGTACATCATACACTTTTTTTTATTTTTGTCGTTCTCTTATTTTAGAAGTTAGAGGGGGCGGGGGCGGGGACACACTTTTACCACTTTGGAAGAGTTCCTCGCGCAAACTATTCAGTTTAGAAAAAAAAAAAAATGTTTGAAACCTCCATTTTTTTTGAGTTTCAGTTCTAAGTTTGGGACACCCCTAAAATGTTTGTTTTTTTCTATTTTTTTGGATCAAAATCTTAATGCGGTTTACAGATTACATCTACTTACCAAGTTTCGTTACAATAGTATAGCTCTTACAGTTTCGGAGAAAAGTGGCTGTGACATACAGACGGACAGACAGACAGACAGACAGACAGACAGACATGACGAAACTATAACGATATATAAACAAATATAAGGGTCCCTTAATTTTTGCTACGGAACCCTAAAAATGGCGTAGTTCCAGTTTTCTATCAACGGTCTTGACTTGTTGGCGCGGAATATCGATTCATAACCTTGTCTAGCCCTTTGACCAAAAGTGAAACTAACAATGCTGGTATACAAAAGTAACGTTGATGTCTAGGAATACCATAGTAACGCCACTCCTCCCTTTATCAATAACTTTGTTTTAACTTAAGGTACGTTACCATCGGGCGTCGAAAGTAGCAAGTTTCTGTAGTTTCTCAACAGGTGTCGTGGTCAACGAACCGTGCAGACACTTACTTGGTGACGTGCTGTGAGTTTAAAGTTTAACTTTTTAAGAATTTTTTAAACACAAGTGAAATTTTGAAGTTTCAAGCGTAATTAAAAAAATCTCAAGTTCAATATTTCAATCAATTTATTTGTAAGCTTATTGTAAGCTTGCTTTTTTTACTTTTAGTTTAGCTTATTTCTCCACTTTGAATAGGATTATAATGTCATAATCAGCCTATACTCACCAACTACTGGATTTGACTCTCTTATGACATTCCAGTCGGCTCTTTATTCCGCGTTTTTTCTCCAGCCACTGCCTGTAGTTTCACATACCTGTATCGTCAGTTCAATGAGTTTTAAAGAGCACTCTAGGGAACACATTCTACACATTGCTCTTCAAACCAAGACACTGTCCTGTTTTCACAGTAGAGTAATGCTTAGAATTTTTAAATAAATAAAAAGATGGTACTTCCCCAGATGGATCCTGAAAAGCGTTCTAACACTAGTAGTAGGATCCCGCTATGCAACGACCTTCACCGAGCTGTTTATTGGATGAAAAGTGTTTAATATGTAATTTAATATGTCAACAAATATATTGCAAATGGGTTGCCTAAAAAATTTCAGTCCAGAATATGATTAACTAACATCATCATCATCAGCCGCAAGACGTCCACTGCTGAACATAGGCCTCCCCCCTAGATTTCCACAACGAACGGTCCTGCGCAACCTGCAACCAGCGGTTTTCAGCGACCTTTGTGAGGTCATCTGTCCATCTAGTGGGAGGCCGTCCAACACGGCGATTAACTAACAATTAAAAAATATTTTTTTGAATATTTCACATAAATTGATTGAATTTTAGAAAAAAACTATATAACGTAACTTATTATTTTGCCTTTACTCAGTGCTTACAAAATCTCATGCAAATATTATCAAATAATAAAAAGTTTCAAACAAACTTTCACCCCTTATTTCACCCCTTTGGAGGTTGAGTTTTGAAAAATACTGTAATACATAATTATTGATCATGCTCAATTCGTGAGAAATTTTATGCGAATACGTTTAAGGAATAAAATGTTTCATACAAACTTCCATCCCGTATTTTACACCCTTAGGGGTTGAATTTCGTAATGATATTTCGTAAGCATTGAGTAATAAAGCCAAAATAATAAGTTATGTAATAAAGTTTTTTCTAAAGTTTAATCAATTCTACTGAAATATTTAAAAAAGTATTTTTTAAATATTAATCAATCATATTCTGGACTGAATTTTTTTAGCGACCCATTTGCTATGTATTTGTTGACATATTAAATTACATATAAAACACTTTTCATCCAACAAGCAGCTCGGTGAAGGTCGTAGTATAGCGGGATCTCCTACTATAGGTACTGCTACAGCAGTATCACTGCCTACTGAATAAGATGGTGATGATAACTCTTTTTACTAAAACTTCCAGCTAAACAAAAGCGTGCACGGTTCCGAGCTGCCGTATGTGCTGGGAGTGCCACTAGGGGCGCCACTACACATTTTCCTCAAGAATATACTCCACAAGAGAAACTGCTCAGTGAGGCTATTATGAGGCTGTGGACCAACTTCGTTAAGATCGGGTGAGTATTTATTTGTTACCTGTGTCTGTGGCGTATACCGGTTTTTCATGAAAATTTATTTTCGCCAAATTTATTTTTTATTTATTTAAAAAAGTACAATAATTTATTATTACAGATATTAGCGATTTAAACCTCAACAAGGCTTGTCTAGGACAAATAGTTCTCGACATATTACTGAAAAAGTGAAAATTTTATCAACAAAAGGCCCAAAAATTGCTACAATAAATATAAAAGATATCTGCGCGCGCGCACCATAATCATATAGTTCATGCGATATAAACAGTACGCGTATAATTCAATAGTCAAACTTTAAGTTCCATGTTTTGCCCTGATTTACCTGTATTTAATACAAATTAATGACGAAATAAAAAAACTATTTTTTTGTCAGTTCCCCGAACACCCAGAGCGTGAATAAGTACCACACGTTGGATCAGAAGCAGTGGAACCAGTACAACGTGGAGTGGCCGGAGTACGATGTGGATCACCAGCCATATTTGAGACTTGGTAACTTATTTCAATTATTAGATACCAGACTAACTGTACGGCTTACCCGCGTTACTAGTACGTTCCCGCTGTTTTTTTTCGGGATAAAACATAACTTAGGTACACTCTGCGAGGTATAAGCTGAGCTTTGCATTAGTGTGAGTGATCACCAATCAGGCAGGAGCTTGAAATTTTGTCCGCGAGGTATAGGCTGAGCTTTGCATTAGTGTGAGTGATCACCAATCAGGCAGGAGCTTGAAATTTTGTCCGCGTGGTATAGGCTGAGCTTTGCATTAGTGTGAGTGATCACCAATCAGGCAGGAGCTTGAAATTTTGTCCGCGAGGTATAGGCTGCGCTTTGCATTAGTGTGAGTGATCACCAATCAGGCAGGAGCTTGAAATTTTGTCCGCGAGGTATAGGCTGAGCTTTGCATTAGTGTGAGTGATCACCAATCAGGCAGGAGCGCGGCGAGACAGAATGGCGCCGCGCCTAAGGCCGGTTGTCACACCTACACTATCCATGTACACTCACACAAATGCAAATCTCAGCTTATGCCTCGCGGAGTGTATTCTTCCAGACTATGATTATTCAGATCTATGTTCAAAATTTCAGCCCGATCCGTTGAGACGTTACGCCGTAATTGAGCAACAAACATTGTTTGTTTTTTAACTATAATAGGTTCGCACTTGGCCACCATCTCACCTGATGTTAAACGACGACGTGGTCTACGATGGAGCGTGTTTACCTAGAAGAAACCGATTCACTCTCGATTTCAAGACACCAAGATTGTAACTATCGGGGAAAACACACTCAGGCAACGCATTCCACCACATAAACGTTCTTAACACAAACGTGGAGTCAAATCTTTTTGTTTGTGTTTTTAGAACATCAACCATGAAACGATGTCGCTTTTTTTAAATTCGAAAAGCAGATATAAGAAAGGGCAAGGTGGTATTAGATCATGCAGATCAGTTGCACATTTTCCGTATCCGATAAAAAACCGATAAGCTAGCAATTTTGCGGCAATATTCAAGACTTTGAAGTTTTTTACGCACAAGAGCGTCATTGCCTATGAGTCTTAATAATTATGTAATGTGACCCAACTCTGAGGCCGGCGTTCGGGATTGAGACTGGCAGTCATATTTATTACTTATCTGTTAATCAGTAGTCAGACGAGGCAGCAACTGCATAGGTCTTAGTTTTGGACTGTGTCTTCAGAGTGGGGTCCAACAATCATTTTAATACCTACTAGATTAAGTTTTTGTCGCAATGCAAAGTTTGTTTGTTTGTTTAATATGAATAGGATAAACCTGGCGTGAGTGAGGTTGGGTATCTCATACCCGTAGATTTGTAAAGCATTTGATGTTTATTAGCTTTATTTATAAAGAGTGACGAGATAATCAGAATGTGTGCTTGATGGTACACAACATGCCTGCTGATGACACAGTAACACGCAGTTATTTGAACATGAAGAGTCCAAATCATTGCCTAGCAGTGCACTGCGCTTGCTATCCTGAGATTTAAGGTTAAGGTTTTATCTCTATTGTAATTAATATTCACCAATATTTTCCAACTAAAGACGATAAACTGTCGTAGTTTACCACTATTATAGCCAAAGATCTCAATACACAGATGTGCCCTCCCAAACTTCAGGGCGCACGGAATCATGTCATAATTGGGAAGAGTGAGCTCACTCATTCTGTTCCAGTCAGTTGCAGGAAGCGGTGAACGCCGGACGTTTTTACTTATCACTATTCGTTGTCAACAACCAAAATAAGTAGAACACAGCATATCGCGCCGCTAGCGATTCTAGGGGTCAAGTAGATTGGTTATGTGTAAACTGCTTTCGACACACATAGAGACGCAGTTTATTACCAATTTCAAGGTACTCAGGGCACATCCATTGGTTTATATCGATGATTATAGCTATATTTTTAGCTACAACTTTTATAGCTATAAAAAAAAAAAATTTGAATTTTGACGATGATTCTGTCAAGAGTCCTCATTATCATCATGATCAGCCTGTATTTGGTAACTGTTTTATCGTCAGATAATATTCGCGTACTGCTAGACATAGGCTTCTCCAATAATATTCCACTCAGATCGATCCTTGGTCTTAAATTCGTTTCCAACCACCATCAGCCGTCTTTCGCATATCATCACTCCATCAGCAGGTCTACTACGAAGTCCGATAAACGATATATCGGCCGAAGTTATGGACGTTTTATACCACGAAACACAATCGGTCGGTTGATGACACAAAAACTGTCAAATTAGCGTCGGTCGGGATGAACAAAACGCCCGATCAGAGCAACCGACCGATTGTGTTTCGTGGTATAAAACGTCCATAACTTCGGCCGATATATCGTTTATCGAACTTCGTAGTAGACCTACTGTACTCAGGGCAAAGCTTCGGCCAAATTTACCTTCTATTTACTTGTAAAATTTCAGATATCCCGCCATCAATAAGCAGCCTGTATCGCGCGAACTACACTAGTTTCTGGAACCAGGAATTACCTCATAAAGTCAGTCGGTTCTTGATCGACCCCCTGATCGACTACACGCCATCTACCACGCAGCGAATTAGAACCACTCACAGGAGCAGCCTTGGTAATAACAAAACGTAATTTTAAGTGTAATTTTAACCGACTTCCAAAAAGAAGGAGGTTATCAATTCGACCCCTATGTTTTTTTTATGTATGTTACCTGATTTCTCGAGAACCTCCGTACCGATTTTAAAATTTATTTTTATGCTCGAATGGATATGCTTTTCGAATGGTCCCATATAAATCTTAAACATGAATAATAATGAACCAAAAACTAAAATTTGCATACAATTTCCTGGATGACGTAATTGTAGATTTCACAAAAGTTATGAAACTCGAACCTGTAACTACTAAATTGGGCAAATGGTTTAATAAAAACTGGGTTTGCACTAAAAAGTGCATAGTAGTTTCAGCCTGCCCGGCACCGACTTCAAATAGATAAGTGAGTAGCACTTGTAATAATGATATTAATATCTTTTTCGATTTTGAGTGCCTATTTTATGGGTTTATAGTCGGTTTTTGTTCGAAAATAGTTTATTTTAGTAGCGTTGCTTATTTTTTGGTAGTGAATATTCCATACCAGTTCGCTTCCCCAACATACTAATGTAGCGACATAGCGGCAAATATTTTTGTAATGCTAGGACTCTATGCAGTATGCCTGGAGAAAAACCACACCTTTACCAGTTATTTTACTGTCAAGCAGTATTACGCAAACATTACTATGTTCCAGTTTGATGGGCAATGTTTCTAGAAAAAATTACAGGGGGCATAGACATAAAACATCGTATACGGGTGACGAGCGTAGTGGAGACACGGTAATGGTTTGGACTCTTCATGTTCCGATAGATGGGTATCACTGTGCTGTTATGTGGCAGGCATGTTGCTTGCAATCAAAGACATGTCCTGTTCGCCTCATCACTATATGCTAACTATTAAAAAAAGATTAATAGAGTAATTGCAGGTCATAGATATATATTTTTATCCATGGGTCGCAGTGCAGTGGTTTAGGTAATGACTTGGACTCTTCATGTTCAATTTGCTGTGTGACACTGTTTTGTTATCAGACGTTTTGCTTACCATCAGACACATGTCCTGCTCGACCAGTCACTCTAAACTATAAAACACACTAATAAAGATACCCCGTTAGCTGACTCAAAAACTTTTGCGCAAAATTTTCCGAACAAGTCCTAAGATTTTTATCTAGCCAAAATAACAGGTTTCTTTAGGGTTATAAAGGGCTGGGAAAGTTAGATTTCGTTTGCGATGTCTCGGTCGGAAAGTTTCGCTGTTTGGCACACATCGGCGAATTGGAGTTTTGGAAAGATTGTTACTACGAGACTGAAACTTTAGTTTTATTTGACAAAGCTTTTGAGCTAAATTTATTTATTTTAATAGCTCTGGGCCCCGCGTTGTTCTATAGATTATTTAGTACCTGGTTGACCAAGCTTTACTCGATTTTTTTAAATGATATTTAGGCAGGTACGAATTACGTAGTGATGACTTACTTAGACCTACTTAGTGATGACTTACTTAGACCTATTTAGATACGAATTAAATGCTTTTATAAAAGGCTCTAAGTATAAGATTTTCTCAGAAAAAAAAACACAAAGAAAAAACCCGAGTGTAACCATCAGGATTCGAACCGGAGCCTGTGGAATCCGAGGGCGAGCATATTCCGTCTGAGCCATTTAGACTGAAAGAACAGTGGCGAAATAAGTTATCGTATTCTAATGACATTGTACGAGTTTTTCATTATCTAAAAACGCGCATAAAATGATGTTTTAAAAAATAAAACCTAGCTAGATCGATTTATCGTCTCCGAAACCCCCTGTTTACATAATTTCATGAAAATCGTTCGAGCCGTTTCCGAGATTCAGATTCTATGTATAAATACCTATATACCTACAAGAATTACTCGTTTAAAGGTATAAGATACGTCCCATATAAATCTTATCGAAATCGGTCAAATGGTTTTTGAAATATGAACCAAAACTAAAATTTGCATACAATTTTCTGGATGACGTAATTGTAGATTTCACTGTAACTACGAAATTGGGTAAATGCGTTAACAAAAACTTGTTTTGCACTAAAAAGGTAAAATAAACTATTTGCGTACAAACAATTAAACCGACTTCAAAACAGATGAGTGATTAGCACTTGTAATGATATTAATTTATTTTTCGCTTATGAGTGCCTATTCGGAGTTTTGAAGTCGGTTTAATTTTTTGTAGGTACGAAAATAGTTTTTTTGACAAAAATAAGACAATGACGTGATGTGGACGTGACTAAACTAATCTAATGATTATTACAAATAATTAAATCTTTAACACTGGTAGTATTGCTAAAATAGGTCATATCTGTTCTGTTTTCAATCTGTTATTTTATTTTTCAGATACAGTACGAAAAATCTGGCAGCCGCAGGCCGTTTCCCCGCCCCATTACAATCCGTCCAGTTTCGGTAAATTACGACCGTACTCTCAGCCAGCGCGGTCCGACACCGACACCGTATACCGGCAGATACAGTCAATAAAAACGCCATCACGGCCCGTGCCATCCGGCTTATTGGAAAAAACCACAACAACCGCAAAACCGAAGCCGAACATACCCGTTAAAACCTCCAGCGCGACCATTACTCTGATTATATCGCTGGGTGTATTATTCCTCGTGGTCGATGTCGCTATTTGCTCCGTATTATACTTCAAAAAGAGGAAACTGAGACTCAGAGAGCAGACCCTTGAGAGCTCTCGACAATCACGAGCCGAAATAGGTGAAGTGGATCTAATCGGACAGAAGAGCAAAGACGATAAAGGCGCGTTACAAACACTCAAAAACGGATGTAGTGTCATCAAATCAATGAGTATCAAGAAGAAAAGCGTAAAAAAATTAAAGAAAAAATCTGAAGGGTGCAAAACGCCGAAATCCGATGACTCAGGCGGTTTTCGTGAAAGATTTCAGCTGCGGAGGCATTTGTCTACGAGCACGCTAGACGCGCATACCAAGGTACGAGATTGGATCGCGAACGAAGTTATGCATAGATGCTCCCCGGCAATATTGCGGAAATCAAATTCTGATCTGAACAACGATAAGCATATGACTGTTGTAAAACCGTTTACTAGATCGGAAGAACTACTTTCAGATACTAAAAAGGTGAAAAATGACGTGCTGATAATTGACAACGTAAGTCCAAAGACAATGGCGTCCAAAAGTTTTAGTGGTAAAGCAAAAACATCAGAAAAAACAACTTCTACATCTGCTCTTGGCTCACATTCATCAATCGGAAGTCAAAAACAGTCAATTAATAATATTAAAAATATTAAACAAGAAAGCAAATCGACCGATTCGCTTAAAAGCAAGGCTACAGACAGTTTAAAATCAAAAAAAGTATCCGTAGCTATAGACGCGACACCAGCCGCTCGCACCAGTGCAGTATTGAGACAAGAGCCAATTGAACTTTCCAAATCATTTGACTCTGGTGATCAAAAACATTCCATTAAAAATCAATTGATTAAATCAAAAACGGAGGAAGAGATCAAACCAATCGAACAAAAGGACAGTGAAAACAAAACATACACAAACATGGTAACCTTATCTGTCAGTCAAGAAAAACCATTGGTTATTTCCCACAAGCATTCCACCTCGGATCCTGTTAGTGACGTCAATTATGATAAACTATTTAGAGAAAAATTGGAATCAGGTATACCTGTTATTGATATTTTACCCCCAGTTACATTTAGAAACGATATAAATGTAACTTCACGGGACGATGGCTCGTCGCAAAAACCACTTAGCTCAGAAGAAGCTTTGGTTACTATCAAGCGAAGAAACTTTCCAAAAGTTCTTCCAGACTTGCCAAATTCTCAAAAGCGGTTGTCTCTGCAACCGAATACTTTACAAACTTTTCGAAGCTTCTCAACTAGCACAGAATCTCAGTCAGATCGGTCAAAATTTCCTCCGCAACCGCCACCTCGTACAACTACTTTAGAACGCAGACTTGCTTACAAAAATACAAAACCCATGTCGTCTTTTGATATAAATAAATCAAGGAAAATTCCTGAAGTAGATGTTAAAAATTATGAAAACATAAATACACTTTCACCAGATACCCACATTTGGAATAGATCATTTGAGTCATCAAGAAGCTCTGATCGATCTGACCCATCAGCAGGTTCTGTCTCAAAAGATCGAGAAATTCCAAAAGTTATTATCGCTTCTAGTTCTCCATCTTCAAATCCGACTATTGTAATAAAACCTACTACAAATCAAATTGAAATGCCCTCAAATGTTCCAAGAGTTAGACTGCCAGATGATTTCCATTCGCAAATAACCAGCTCAGTGACGTCTTTTTCATCATTTTGTTCAGAAGATGACGACGATGATGACTTAGATGAAGCCTTTTTAGATGAATTAGCGGAGGATAAATTAATAAAAGAGCTAGTGGGAGGTGTTGAATCACCAACTAACATGATTGACGTTTTAGATTCTAAAGGACCAGACGATTCTTTTGAAAAGAAACTAGAAATAATTCCTTTCAAAATTAACCCTGGAAGTATTATACCCAAAAATGTTGAAGATTACGTATGTGTTACCGATTTGCATTTACCAGACGTAAGTGCTTTAGAACCAACTGCCAAAATAAAATCTAACTTTAGTTTGAATAAGTTACAAAATAGAACTGAAAGCATAAACAGACCTCCTGAGAAGACAGTTAAAGTTAAGCCAAAGAAAAGTATGAAACCTTCAATTCTTAGTTCTTACAGCTTGAAATCTAAAAATGATAAAAACAAAGGTGATTCAAGTAAATTAGAACATTCAACTTCTGGCTCTTCAAATGATACTGAAACCAGCACGGGAACAGTGAAAAAAGTTGAAATAAAAAAGGACCATTAAAGGTAATGATGATAGCACTAAATTAGACCAATGATACTATAAGTTTATTATAAAAATAGGTAGATAATATTATTTTTGGGTATTATTACATTATGAACTTATAAATAAACTAAGAAAATTTCGAGCAAGTTTTCCTAGAAGAGAAAAATATAACTCTGTGAGACGTATTATTTAAAAAACTGTGCTTGTCTGTACTTATCTCATTTTGTAAAAAAAAGTTTGTATAGTAATAGGAATTAAGTAAGCATGGTATTCTATACGACAACATGTAAACCAAAGCATTTAAGAAATATAAAACTTTTTAAAACAATTTTTGTACTCTCATTAAAAACAGACAATCCTTATTTATAATCCTTCTTTTTCTTTCTCGTTTGTCTTTATGAAAGACAGAGAGAGACGTAAGAGAAGTTTTCATTAAAAATTCTTCGAAGCTATCAACAGTAAATTTGTCCAATTTACTTGTATGATAAAATTAATTACGGATTACATTAATTAATTTAAAATAATTAATTGATTAAGCAATTTTTAACGAAGTATTTAAAAAGTACATTGAATCTCGAACTGTACTCAATCCTACAAAAAACTCCACCAAAATAGATTGTATAGTTTACACATCGCCTAATTTTTGTCGTTATCGTATTCATAACTTTTATTTATTAATAAACAATATAAGTTACAAAGAGTAAAGTTGAGGTACCTACAAGATATTTGGAGTAAAATCCTCGGGCCGCCAGACGTCACGTATTTTCTGATTTACGAAATGTGGCCGATTGAGTAGAGTTAGTACGTACTAAGAACACATACTTAACCGTTAACTTTCTTAGACGGCCAATTTTGGGATATGGGGTCCAGAAGATACATAAAAACATTACTTACGCCTCGTATTTCCTAATAACTGATTTTCACTTATATTAAGGGTAATATCTTTAATAACATCTAAGATCCCAATACTCTCACATACCTTCCGCCGGCCTTTTTGCTTAACAGATGTTTTAAAGCTCCCAAAATAATAAATAATAAATAAAAAAATAAAATATGTTTATTTCAGGTAAAGTAAAATAACATTACAACCCATAGATCAAGACACTAAATTAAAATAAAAATACTTTTAAAAACATACTAAGTATTTTAATTTAATTTAATTATAAAAATAATGACTTCACTTCACTTAAATTCTCATACTTCATTTATGTTGTTTATCATACAACTATTTTAAAGCCTTTTCCAAAAAGACAAACCGATCTATTATCCCCTAAACTCAATTTTAATGCCTCAATGGCAAAGCGCGAGGCTGAGTGAGACATGTATTAGGAAATAATGACTTCAATTTGAGTTTAGGGGATAATAGGGCACTTAAATCGGTTTGTCTTTTTGGAAAAGGCTTTAAAATAGTTCTATGATAAACATATATACAAATAACATACGTGAAAATCGGTTATTAGAAAATACGAGAAGTAAGTAATGTTTTCATATATCTCCTGGACCCCATATCTCAAAATTGTCCGTCTAAGCAAGTTAGCGAGTAAGCATGTGTTTCTAATACGTACTAACTCTACTCAATCGGTCACATTTCATTATTTTGCTGTGACAATTACGCTGAAATTTAGAATATAACAAGAAACAATAATTTGTATTTTTAACACGCTTTTATTAGCTTTACTTGTATGTATGTATGTATGTATGTAACCGACCCCTTTGAGCTCAATTTTCTCCTACTTTTTTATTAACCTTAGTTGCCTCACTGCTGGGTCTGCCCAAGTCTTTTAATTAAGGTATTCATTAAAATAAAATAGAAAAATAATAATCAAGAAATTGCTTCACATTAAAGGTTATTCGTAAGTTTGCAAGTAAAAGAAATAGGTACCTAATTCATCATCATCAGCCTGTACTTGTCCACTGTACCCAATTATCCGCCTAAAACTCTTACCGCAGCTAAAAAAGGTGATAACAAGGCGAAATAAGGCTGAAACAATTTTGATACAACATCGTTTTGAAAAACCTGACTAACTCACTTTTCAATAAAAAAATAAAATCAAAATTGGTTGTTTGGTGGATTGGCTTTACAATGCCAGACAAACAGGCAGATACTTCATACATAAAGAACAATGGCAGACTTTCATACTTTAAAATAGTTGAGACGAAATGATAGCGTCTATACATCAAAAATATCTTAAAATGTTGAGCGTCAGCCCCTGAGTAATATATGGAAAGATTTTTGTCTTAAGAAGGCCGTGAAAAAAAGATATTTAGGTTTAAACTTTTTTTAGGTTATGTAGGTTTGACATTGGTTTGACACTTGTACGTCGAGACGTCATGTTCTCACAACAAGAAAACTACTTTTTCTTGCCAGGGCAGGATAACGGCGCAATGTGTTAACGCAAGTGCTGCAATTGACACATAGCACTCTGTTTGATTTGTTACGATCTCCCATCTTCAAATTCAAATATCCATTCAATGAAACATAATCGAACTCCTGAGGGAGAAGCACAGGTAACGTAGGGCAAGTTCAGAATCCTTTAGGCGCGCACAAGTCACATAAAACGGGAATATCAGTGCGGTAAACAATCCAAGTCAAATAATTATAATGAGATATTCAAATACGAAAACAACCGACAGAAACGAACTTAACACTTGACAGCCTCAAAGGTATTTCCGATGTTGCCATAACATAAAATAAAATTAATACCAATAGTTATTAGGGTAGGTATTAAAATTGTAATCGTAATACAGCGGGAAGAAGTTTAAGTGAAACTTATTTCCATTTTGTATCGTTTATGTTTTATAACTACTGATATTTTATCTACTAATAGTACCTAACCAACTCTAAATAAAAGTGTTTTGGCGTCATTATTGTTTTAAAATTACTTCCAAAATAGTATGATTATAGTTAGTGGTCTCACTTGAACTGAGTAGGAAGTTATTTAAGTCATTTAAACCCCAATAAATTGTAATATTTTTTGTGGCTTTTATTACCATTTGTATTTATGTGAAAAATCTTAGCAAAAACAACAAATTACTTTTGTATAGATGTTATTTCTAGACGCTATCAACGATGTCAACTATTATTTTGCCATTGTTCTTTGACTGCCCTAGTGGCTTAGTTGGTAGTAGCTCTGCCTGCGAAGCCGAGGGTCGTGGGTTCGATCCCCACCCAGTGCAAATATTTGTGTGATGAATTCAAATGTTTGCACTGTGTCTGGGTGTTTCTATGTATAATAAGTATGTATTTAAAAAACTATGTAAGTATTATATATCAGCTATCTGGCTGCCATCACACAAGCTTTGCTTAGTTTAGGGGTCAGATGGTGTTGTGTGTGAATTGTCCAACAACCTATTATTTTTGAATAATCGTTAAATCACTTTAACAATGAGACGAACCTTGAAACAACTCTAAGGAAAAAACCAACTCTGTACAAAACTACTTTGGACATGTCGAAATAAATTTTCATCCATCCACCTCGGAAAAGTTGATTATTCACTAAGGGAGTAAAGCACTGTCTTGTGTCATGAGCGTCATATTGGATCCTGAGCGCAGCGAGGGTCTCGAGTCAACTCCCGAGCGAAGTGAGGGAGTTGTAGAGTCCTGAGTGAAGCGAAGGATCTTACAATTGTACGACAACAAACACATAGGTTCCTTTGATAAAAAATAAAATTTAAGAGGTGCTCAGTCTTACATCACATCTTTACGAGTGGCAGTGAAGCTAAATTTCAACTTCTCTATATTAAAAAGAGCAATCGAAACTTACTGAAACTGAGATTAAGGATCCTGTAATAAACTGGGGCGGGATTAAGCGATCTTTCTTAGCATCGCGAAATCTCTTATTGTCTTTTGAAACATTACTTCCAAAGTGTCTTGCGCGACTCCTTCTTTGAGAGCGATGTGCGGTCCAAGTAACGAGAGTTACAGAAAATAAAGAAAGAGATTCGTTGACTGATCATTTTTTGATTTTGACTGGATATGAATTGGATTTTGGTTTTATTTTCACTAACATATAATGTAAACAAATATCAATAAACAAACACGAATTGAATAAAAACAAACCATGTAATTTTGCTAGGTAAGTGTTTGATTGATCTAAGATATTTAGTTTTAAATAGAATTGGTATGTCTTAAACATGGCAAGGTAACTTTAACTTTAGCAGTGTAGCCATGAAGGTATTTGCGCTAACGCGTAACCAAATTTGAGGGTGTCAAATTCCATTGTCGGTTTACGCTGCTGTCGAAAAAATCACTAAATATTTTTTTCCGTACGCTCGAAAAAAAGTATCCAATTAATTATATTATAAACATCAATGTTTTGTTAGGATATTCGGATATAATTGCTCATTCACGTCATAACGTAAGAACGGATCAGGCTGAAATTTGAAACATAGATTATATTCTGGAAGAACACAGGCTACTTCTTTACCGGGAAATAATGAAAACGGGAACTATACAGGTAAAACCACGGCGTGCTGCTAGTAACTAACAAATATACGCTTCGCTTATTTTCTACACTTACGCCATTGTCGTCCTAAATTCAGTATCAAACTCGGTTATCACAGCCAGGAGTTTGTAACTGTTATTCCTAGTCATCATTTCCATTTGAAAGGCTTCCATCATGATCCTCATGCCCTGATCCTCACTTTACTCGGCCAAAAACTTGGACAATTAATGTCTGAGAAAGGCTTGAGAACTGGAATTATGATCACAATTAGAGCGCTTAGCGCGTTTATTTATTAGTTGTAAAGCAACGCTAAGAAGGAGATTATATTTAATTGTTCGACTGTGAGGAGCAACGGGTTTGGCAACGGGCTTATAGCAATGGGCTTAGCAACGGATTTAGCGACGGCTTTATTTTTATTATCAACTGAGACGTACTCTTGATTTTTTTGATGTTTTTTTGGGTATCTATGGGAGTAGTTTCAGGAGACCTCTTTTGACAACCGAATTTCGGAGCTAGCGCAGGAGACGCAGGGACGTACTCTTCTACTAAGCTGAACTAGATGTACTCGTTGAATACGGCGCAAAATATTTGAAAAAATTTAACAAACGCTATTAAATATGTATGTCAAAGTTTGGGTGTAGGGATGTTAGTTGTTTTTTTTTTTACTTTTATAGTTTTACACTTGACCGCCATCTCGCCTGTAGTTAAGCAACGATACGGTCTACGATGGAGCGTGTTTACCTAGAAGAAACCAATTCACTCTCGATTTGAAGACACAAAGATTGTAACCATAGGGGAAAACCCACTCCGGCAACGTATTTCACAGCCTAGACGTTCTTATCACACAAGTAGTCAAATCTCTTTGTTCGTATCTTTGGAACATACACTAAGAAACGATGTCGTTTTTTCGAGCTGCGAGCATTCCAACAGACAAACGGGCAAGGTGGTATTAGATCACGCAAATCAGTTGCACACTTTCTAAAGTGTATCCGATAAAAACTGACAGGATACCAATTTTTTGGCGATGTTCAAGACTTTGAAGTTTTTTTCGCATAACAGTGTCGGGTTACGTCAGAATAGCATGGATTGGGTTGAAATTTGGAACGCAGTTAGATCAAAGTCTGGATTTGGATTAATACGTAGGAAGGCTAATTAATACTTTTTATTCCGGAAACATAACTGAAACCTGAAAACGGTGCTGCTACATATATAGCTCATTCTACAAAATATAAATATAAAAAAGTGTGTTACATTGATATTAAAAGTTATTAAAAGTCACTGTGAAACAACAGCTTTAAAAGTAGAACTTGATCCATTGTTGGTATTTCGCCTATCTATACTAGTATTGACCCAATTAAAGTACGTTGGCGAAACAAAAAAACAACACAGTAATTTATTATTGAACAAAAGTATTCAAGAAATGCGACAATAATGAACAGAAAAAAATGTACAAGCTCCAAGTTTGAGAGCAAATGAAACAATACTCCCAAACTTGGAGCTGATGAATCTTCTACCGTAAACTACGTTGACTCAACGGTTCCATCCGAATATTTTTAGACAGTGCCAAAACAAAAGTTCGGATGCGAGCGTCGCTCGCGATATTCAACGCTTTCGGTTCAACAACTCGCACACTGTCCGGCTGATAACGAAGCGTTGCAGTGAACAAGCTTCCATTATTCTTAATTCAATTAATTAATAATAATAATAAATAAATAAATATTGGTGGACAATTCACACACAACACCATCTGACCCCAAACTAAGCAAAGCTTGTGCTATGGCGGCCAGATAGCTGATATAATACATATATAGTTTTTTTATATATATGTATATGTATAATATATATATTTTTATAGTAATTCATTCCAAGCATTGGATGTTCAAACCGCTTGCATGGCAAAAACAGCTCACTTATCGGCATTAGAGTTCACACACTCCACCACGTTGAGCCAGTGCGGGCTGGTGGATGACGCATAACTTCGAAAGGTTTTTAGAATATGCCGGTTTATTCCTGTCGTTTTCTATCACCGTGCTTAAGTTAGCGGTATTACGCTACTCCCGCCGCTTTTCGCGTTTATAATTTTGGCTGGAAAACGGGTGTCAGGTTACCTAAGTGCATTGTTTACGTTTCGGCATAATTATATGAAGTGCTGCTTTATGTTGTTTGAGCCCATTATTCTCAAGAACATTTCAAGACGCTTCTAGCGGTATCTTTTGTTTATAATGAATGTACTTGAAATGTAAGATAACATTTTTGACATTGGAGTCGAATTTTTTTCGAGTTCTCAAGTAGTCTGAAGCTTTAAGATTATAAATTATAATGAAGACGTAGTGATTTTATGTTTTAAATGTGTTAATAACAACACAGTTAAATCTTCAAACCGGAACATAGTAATGTTTGCACGCTACTGCTTGGGGCAGAATAACTGGCAAAGGTGTGGTACATCCCCAGCGGCGGCTTATATTTGATTAATCAAAATTATTTCTTACACAAATTTAGTTTTAAAACCTTTCCAAATAGTTGGTTCTATTATCGTTGAACCGAAAACTTCTTTAGATAAGTTGGGTATTTTTATGACGGGTAAAAGAATGATTAAACTCGCTACACTGAAACTGTTAAGGTAGCGGTTCGCCTGGAGACCGCGACACGAGACCGCGACACATGTCTCGCGACACGTGTCTCGGTCTCCTGTCGCGGTCTCGGCGCGAACTTGCGCCCATACAATTCTATAGAGCCAAGTGCCTGTCGCGGTCTCCGGTCGCGGTCTCGCGTCTCGGTCTCGTGTCGCGATCTCCGGGCGAACTTGTACCTTTACCTATACCGCTTTATTTAAGTAAGAACAAAATAACTGTTCAAGTTTTGCATTTCTGTTTAATCCTTTTTTTAACTTCTGGAGTTTAACTTCTTTAAATATGCTAATAATAATGATAACCATTTATTTCAAGAACTTAAGTTTCATACTTAGCCGCATAATGTGCGTATGTATCATTCGTGACTTTTAACCGTAGTAGTAGTTAACATAGTATTTTGGGTAAAATATCTACACAATGGGGTGTTTTCAAGAGGCAAAAATACCTGTCAAAAACAGTTCTCATTTTCGCCGTAGGTAGCGCCACTGTTGTATTTTGTTACAGAAATTTCACAAAAAGCAACAGTGGTGCCATACTTAGAGCAATATTTAGAACTATCTTTGACAAGCATTTTTGCGTCTGAAAACGCCTCATTGTGAATCTGTCAGTAGCATTATATTTTTGTCTGTAGCCGTCATTCGATTCAATTCGATTCGATTCAATATTAACACTTCGAACGCGTTCATTGATTTCATCAAAATCTTAAATTCTGACTCAACCAATACTGTTGTAACCTGGAAATGAATCCGTTTTGTTTACCGTATCGCACCCGAGGCGGCTCTTCCCACTTTTTCTGCTTTAATTGTCCCTCGAATAAATACTGAGCGAGATTTGCGCGCCAATGATGAAGCTACATGCATTTTATAGCTGCCACGGGCACGGTATGTCGATGTAGCGTTTATTTATTAAAGAGGTCTTTCAGAACCAACGAACCGTTTATGTGTTGCCAGCGACAACGCTAATGAGAGGAGGAAGGAGAACATAATAGTTGCAGTCAAAGGTACAAAAGCATTTCTAGGAAGCTAAACACTCACAATAAATTTTCAGTAAATTTCCACAGTTTTTTAACTATCTAAATTTAGTGACATGATTAGCGATATTATTATTCGAGTAAATGTAGTTTTTTAAATGAAACGAGTATAATGATGGAACGAGCAAAATGTAATACTTCGTTTATGTTGTGCTTTATGTACAATGTGAAAATGATAAACAGGTATTCTGATATATCAGATTAAAATTAATCAGCATACCTTATATGATGTTATTTAAAATTCCAGTGTTTTGTTCCCCTATTTCGGCCAGTGATGACAAAATTATACGCGCTTTAAATACCTACTCAGAGGTGCTGGCGGCCTATGAGCCAAAGACCTCCCGACTCTAAATTACATGTTTTAGCTAAGCCTAGATTCAAAAAGCTAATTGAAAAAAGTCTATGTATTTATTCTAATACAATAACAAAATTAAAAAAAATTACTAACCTCCGACTATCTCAGATTTGTTTTCTGTACAACATTCTACTAGTCAATTTTACCCTTTCATTTTTACCCATATTAAGGGAGTTGTGAAAAAAGAAATGTATTACGCCATTTTGTGGAAGCGGCCATCTTGGATTTGTAATTTGTCATAGTGCAATGTATTTTACTAGTCAAGTCCTTTCGTTTGATACCCATATTGAGGTAGTAGTGAAAAAACTAATATATTTCGCCATTTTGCGTTTGTTTTTTAGTGTACAGTATTTTACTAGTCAAGCCCTTTCATTTGATACCCATCTTGAGGAAGGTTGTGAAGAAATATTTTGTCCGCCAGTTTGTGGCGGCGGCCATCTTGACTCGTAATTAACCAAGTATAGCTAAGAACATGCGCACAGATATTAACTTTCAAATAAAAAAAACCGCATCGAAATCGGCCCATCCCTTTGAGCTCTACGGTACCACAGACAGACAGACATCGACGTCAAACTTATAACACCCCTTTTTTTGGTCGAGGGTTAAAAATATACACCACGAAAATACAAGATAAGAATATTCTCAATACAGTTGCAGTGTAACTACTTCGCAGTTGAGAGCAAAGTTCGCAAGTAGCTCGATCGGGCCAACAGAGTTTCTGTTTACACAGAAACTCTTATCCTTGATTGGACGCGGGAACAAATATATAGCGGATAAGTTTCCGGGAGTCTGAAGGCGAAACATTTTTACATGATTTTAGGTTACTTAACACCGCTATTTTTGCTTACTTCGAATCTTTGTTGTCTTATTGGAGCAATGCACTAAGTTGGCTTAGAATATTTAATTATTACAGAAAAAAGTTGGTATAAATATGAATTTGGTTCATGAAACTGGATTGAAATATTGTAGATTCGCTCCGTCATTTAACAGGGATAAGTATTAGCAGGTCATTTTATCATTTCCACTGCTGGGGCTTGGGACCATTTCAAGCAAGGAGATAGGCCAGACCATAATTCACCACGCTGCTGACCCAGTGTCAGTTCACGCAAGCTAAACTCCGAAAGATTTTTGAAGCACTCCGTTTTTATTTTGATGAGTTCCGTAATCGTTAACGCTAGCAATGATGACTTACTAGCTCTTAAAAGTACATTTGGAACAGAGCACAGGCGAGATTCAAACCCACAACCTCAGCCTTAAGAAACAGACATGCTAGCTACAAACTAGCCTGTCATAGCTTACGACGATGTAAACACAGCCACGCCAAAACTAATGTACGCTGAAATACGCTATATTAAAATTTAAAAACATGTCATAACGGTCGCTCTAAAACACTGCAGCAAGCGTTTTATAAGCGAAATACCAGCAGACTCTAAAACTTAAGTTTCCTGAGGCGAGCGTATTAAAATTTAAAATAGCTCCATAATAATGTCGGCTGAATTATGGAGAACTGGGAACCGGAATACATGTCGAAATTTTGTTAGATGTTTGATATTTCCAGTTTTCTGATGTCCACTCACTTTGTATTGACCAAAATCTGATTTTATAAAGAGTTTATTCTAAAATTTGAGCGTAAAACAGCGACAAATCCTACTGTTTCTCTCTTGGTCTATCTTGCGGTGTGCGATGAGGTAAGAAATGCTCAAGGTAATTTGCTCTTGGTAGAGGCTTAATTGCCGGCATCATCGCCTCATTTTTGTCTTATCTATATTTGTATTAAGATACTAACTGACAAATTGAGTCAAGTTTTTAGGTGCATGCTATAAGTCCATGAAACTGCAAAGCATCCCGAACACAATTAAACGTCCAGACGTCCACATGGAAATAAGCAATTTGCCAGCGCAGAGCGCTCTGCAGTTTTACAGTGCACTTTCACTGAATGTTGCCAGCTCCCATTCAAAGCAAATGGCTAACTTTTATAATTGGAGAGGAAAAATATTAACACGAAAATTAGCTATTTACTAAAGCAAAGTAATAATAGGAACGATGGGATTTTCTTGATGGACAAGGAAAAATGTAAAAAGGGAGTCATCAAACGCATCTCCAGATTGACAAATCGTCATCAGCATCTCTGATGTTGCAGTTGCAAATAAATTTAAGCTTCTTTGCTCAAAAATTTGGATCAACCATGAAACGATGTCGATCGCAGTTACTAAAGTTCTAGTTTTAATTATTTCCGGGCTCTATTTGAAAAAAAATCTAATTCAAATTTGACGTCCAATAACAAAAAAGCTACATGTGGATGAAAACGCGCTACACTGGCAACATTTCACAGCTACGAACTCTATTCTGATGTTTTCAATTATCTTTGCAAATGAGACAGTTTTCCGCGTCCGCTTTGATGTTAACATGATGTACAGACAGACGAACTGAATGCACCGCTTGGAAATTAAGATATTAAAATATTTATCAGTTGCTTATGTAAATGTCTCCGATATTTAGTTTAGCATAAATAATAAGCATAACCAGCCCACTGAATGTTCCCACAGCTGGGACTCGAAGCCTTCTCTAGCAAGGAGATAGTTAAGGCCTCTAATACTATATACGAGATACTTAAGTACGCTATTTTTAGCCATCGACCAAAGGAGAGGTGTTATAAGTACCAAAGGAGAGGTGTTATAAGTTTGACGTGTGTCTGTTTGTCTGTCTCTGTGTGTGTCTGTCTGTGGCACCGTAGAGCTCAAACGGATGGGTCGATTTCGATACGGTTTTTTAAATTAGATTATGTTAGATTTATTTGTATGCTGTGAAATGACGAGACGAGCAGTTCGTGTGTGTGATAGTCAGCATCATGCTTGCTCAATGCTGCACAGTGACGTAGTTATTGGAACATTAACAGTCCAATCATTACCTAGCACTGCACGACGCACGTAAACCAGAGATATAAGATTCTTTATCTCTATGCCCTAGCAACTTGCTCTTCAAACCGGATCACAGTGATGTAAAACATTTCTGCTTGGCAGTAGGATATCTGACAAAGGTATGATAATTCCCCCAGGCGGAATCTACAAAAAGTCCTACCCTTAGATAAAGAATAAGTAAATAGATTCCGAAGTAAATTATTCCGCACGGTTCCTTTGTACCAATCGTAAGCAGATGAGGTGTATGTTTGCTATGGCGACATAGCGATGTGCCGCGACAAAAGTTTGACACCACAAGAGCGACAAGACAAGTATTAGACTGCAGACAAACACAATTGAACACACGTGAACAAAACGTATGGGTCAAATGAACCACCAGGAGACCTACGTAGGATGATAGAAGAGTATGAAGTTATAAGATTCAGCACTATGCCGTCACTTGTAAGCTGTCCAACTGAGTGCAGTTAAAGATATAAGGGGGTATTGCAACCCTCTGTCATTTTTCCTTGTCGCATGATTTTTGTACGGCATTGCGAAATAATAGATTAGAAGAGGTATTGTAGCTGTATGGAACCAATGCCGTACATAATCAAATGACCAAATTTACTCTGTAAATCGTCGGAAAACCATGAATTTTTCTGACAAACTCATAATCAAAATTTGTATTTTTATAGTTTCAATACCTCTTCTAATCCATTATTCCGCAACGCCGTACAAAAATCTAGCTACAAGGGGGAAATTACCGACTGTTAGAACCCCATCTTCAATTGTACTCAGTTGGCCAGTTTACAAGTGACGGCATAGTGCTGAATATTATAACTTTAAACCCTTCTATCATCTTACATAGGTCTCCTGGTGGTTCATTTGACTCATAAATTTTGTTCACGAGCCTTGTAGTCTATATATGTAAACTCATTGGTCCTACCACCAAAAAGTTATTTGTCCGCTGATTGAGTAGATTAAGGATCATACCAACTTTTCTTCAGGAATAGACTCAAGGTAGTAAGTAACTCGTAACTTGAATAAAAAAAATAACAACTCACCTCTATGTCTCCAACCCCCTAATACAGCCACATCAAGTACAACTGTACCCGATAAGGGTACGTAACCAAGGATAGCACACCATAAATCTGGCCAATAAAATATTTAGTGCACATAAAAGGCTCTGATGCAAGTATAAATAACTAGAAGCTTCCTATGGCTATAAATGTGGGAACCTCTGATTTAGATAGTCATCGCAATGTTTGAGATCTATGATGAAATACTTATGACGTCAAGTTACAAGTTGTGTATTTTTTTGGAGTGACCACTTTATTCACCGTATTGAACGCTATGAGAAAAAAACTTGATTTGCGTCACCGACACGCTAATAAGAGAAGCGCAGCGCAGTGCCAGGTGATGATTTGAGACTCTTTGTGTTCCAATAGTTCCGTGTTTCGTACTCTGTGCTGTCATTGCTTATCATCAAGCGCATGTCTTATTCGTCCTGTTACCAACATAAAATGAAACAAATTTAAATAAAAAATGACATAAATGTGTGAACTAATGAAACTTAGATCAAGACCTAACACATAATGATTATTTTGAATAAAATATACATTTACTGTCACTTAATTTTGTAACTTCACTTTTCCATAATTTGCTGACCAGTAATTGTTCTTTAATACATTTCTTCTTTATAGTTATTTCATAATTTTGCGTATACTCTTCAAAATTCGTTACCAAAATGAAACAAGAAGCATCAGTTTTGTACCAAATAAGAATTATTTTAACAGGTTCATTGCGTTTTTCAGAACTTTCACTGTTTCCACATAGTTTATTTGAACTAGTTAAGTAAGTTTAAAATATAAATCCACGTAAATTATTTAATTTTTTAGCTAATGTGGTTTACACGAATTTAAGTACGTGGTCTATTTTCTATGTCTGCGGTTGGAACATTGTATGAGAAATGCCCTAGGATTTCGCTTACAGTTTCATATTTCAGTGGGCATACGTCACGTTTTATGGGCGGAGGTGACTCAGGTTCCTGCGATAGTAGGGTTTAGTGTTTTTATTACGGAATCTGAGATACCTTTGAGTCGTAATAATTATTGATATTCTTCCGATAAAGTTTGCTTCGTGCCTGTTATTTTTATTTATGATGTAAGTGTGGTTTTATGGTAGCCAGTCAAAGATTGACACTTTTACAAATATCACTACTTGATTCAACGGTTAGGGAAAACTTCGTAGGGAAATCGGGGTATCCCAAAAAATAGATTTTGAATGACATGTGTAATTTGCCCTTAATAGTGGATTTCGGCTTAGGCCTTCTCTTAGTGAGAGAAACCCACCGGAAAGGCCGATTATGTCTTAGCCTGATTATTGCAAAGCGCAGTTTAGCTAAACGAAAAAAAATGTTTGCTTTCAAGACGCGGAAAAATAGATTTGATTCCTTGTAGACAAAGTACCTATGTAAAGAATTTGTGAATAGAAAAATTTATGAAACTTCGATTTATTATAATAGCAAAGCGTTTTAGCAAAGTTTGCTACGTAAATTTATTATGTTTATTAAGTTGTAAAAATCTTTTATAAAATGCAAAAAAATAATTAAGTGGGCTTACATCTATACAACAGATGTGATATTTTTGTCGTTTTTGCAAGGAAACTTTAGTGCACGAATTCTACTTATTAGCCGGTATTTATTAAACTTGTTCAATTTTTCATCAATGAAATTCTTTTATAGAAGACGCTTTGCAGTGATTGATTTAAAGCTTCAAGCAAAAACAAACTCTCAACGCCAAGGTTTAAAGTGACTTATGTTTCACAGGAGCGTCTTGTTTTGTCAAATAAATCTATGTAAGTCTTCCCTGCAGTCCCAGGTGTGTGAACTTAGGAATGTCTCTAAAGACATTGGCCAGAGAAGTTTCCAGACTAAGTCGTTACGGGCAGGTGAGGACTCTGTGTATACGCTATGTATTTCTGGATGTTATGTACTTGCCGTTAGGTACTCATGGTAAGTATTAGCCCTCAGGCTGAGAAATACAACTTCCTAAAACGACAACTTCCTAAAACGGCTATTCCAAAAAAGACAAATTCCGAAAAGGACAAATTCCTAAAACGACAACTTCCGAAAATGGCAAATTCCGATAAGGACAATTTTAGGTAAATGACGACTTACAAAAATGTGTTAATTTCAGCCGTCATGTGAAATGACATTAAAAGCGGCCTTTAAACATTAAAAACGCTTCATTGAAACCTCAACATCATTTTTGAAGACCTACACCACATGTATAGGTTAGATAAAAAAAATGTTTGAGTTTCAGTTCTAAGTATGGGGCACCCCTAATATGTATTGTTTTTCTTATCTTAACAGAAACTTTTACACAATACATCTATTTACCAAGTTTCAACAGTGTAGTTCTCATAGTTTCGGCAAAAAGTGTCTGTGACATTCGGACGGACGGACAGATAGACATAACGAATCTATAAGACTATGACATAGAAATAATAAACTAGACATAGAATCTATGGTAGGTAAGTATTTTATTCATGTATAATTTACACTCAAAAATTGGTGACAAACAAAAATTGTACGTCGGTTACATTATAAAAAAATATTGCACACGTATTTTTAATTTTGTTTCACAAACAAAATATGACTGAGATGAGTGTTTGAAAGTTTCGCGTTATGTCACGTCTATACACAATTTTTACGTCGACGTGACGTCACAACACCCCAAAACACATACTTCTAAAGTTCGATGATCTACGAGTATATCTTTGTCGATTTAAATAATTCGATAAAACAAAAATACGTATCCCATAATTTACCAGACGGAATTATTGGAATGGTGTATTTTTGAACCAGTTAACATATCAATTTTAGTGAAAAATTACATTTCAATGATATATTATCAAGTGGTCTATACCCACTGCTTAAAACCCATAATTTCCAGAGCTTTAAGTGCACAATTTTCACAGGTTTATATGCTCTATGCTTTTTAAATACCTAGTTAGTTTAAGCTGCACTATACCTATAACTTAAGGTGATTATATATATGGCTCAAAACGCACAATACTCACAGGTGAATGTATAATATGTAGGTATATTATGCATTAAACTGTTTACTGCTTACACCACACCATCCTGACAATTTAAAGTGCAGTGTACCTACTCACAAACATACTACACCCACAGGTAACAAGAACAAAATTAAAAATTTTGATTAACCCCCGACAACCTCAGATTTGTTATTTTTCATTACAACATTCTACTAGTCAAGCCCTTTCATTTGATCCCCATATTAAGGAAGTTGTGAAAAAAGAAATGTATTTTGCCATTTTGTTGAAGCGGCCATCTTGAATTTGGAATTTGCTATAGTGCAATGCATCCTACTAGTCAAGTCTTTTCGTTTGTTATCCATATTGAGGTAGGTTGTGAAGAAATATTTTGTCCGCCATTTTGTGGCGGCGGCCATCTTGTATCGATATTAACCAAACATAGCTAAGAACATCCGCACGGATATTAACTTTGAAATAAAAAAAAACCGCATCGAAATCGGCCCATCCGTTTGAGCTCTACGGTGCCACAGACAGACACACATACACGCTGACAGACAGACAGACAGCCATCGACGTCAAACTTATAACACCCTTTTTTTTGGTCGGGGGTTAAAAACGCTTTGTACCTACAGTTTAGGGCGCACTATACCCATAACTTTAGGCTCACTATATCTTAATTATTAATGGTTTGCTTTCCACCATTATTAGATAACAAATAATTTACTTTTAACTATGAAAATGGAAAAAATATGGAAACGGAAACTGCACGGGTAAAACCGCGGGCCCTGTTAGTTTGGTTCATAATTTTGAAAATTATGAACGAACACACATTTGCACGATTCTTTTTTATTTATATTATAGCGTTAAAGTATGATTTTTAACCAAGTAATTAAACATCCTTCAAAATTCAAATGTGAAAGTTTTACCACACGCCGCCTACGCTAGGCGCGTGACTTGCTAGAACTTGCTCGAACTTTGGCTATTATAAGTTCAATGAAAAGACAATACAGGTGGTTCTTCCCAGAGCGAGGTCATCTACAGGTTAAATAATAACTTTGGTTGGTGACGGTTCTCTTGTAGATTCTGGGAAGCGTAGGAGAATATTTAAAATTTGAAGATTTAGATTTCCTTTTTACGCGATTTAAAATAATGTGTTTTTGGGGTTTCCATTCGGTTGTGTGTCATTTACGTGTTTGTAACACGATAGCTCCGTCAACTGTAAATACATTTTAATAAATAGTTATATTATCTCTGAATCGAAATTTAAATTGAAAAATCTGAAAATGGTTTTTGTTTTTCAATGAAAATTAAATTGCATATATTTTAAACTATGTGTTAAATGTATAATGCGTCTGCGTTCATTGCATTTGTGCGTGCGTATGTGTGTCTATGCATTTGTACACCCAAAATACAAGATAAAGTATAAATTATGTAAGTAATATTCGGGCATAATGAATTGATTTTTAATTATATTTCTGAATTGCAACTGATTCTATTCCAATTTGATCCAATTTAATCTAGAAAATACATGCAACCTGTATGTGGAATTCAAATTTTCCGTCCCTTAGTATCAGGGATGTTTCTCGCTTGGTGGCGTTTTGTTCGTTCCTCACCCGGTCTTTAATAGAATAAGTGAGCATAAAAAAGAAATTGTAAGCAAAAATGAAGATTGATAAAATAGAACTACTGTGATGATGGGAATTTCTTCTGAAATATTCAACGTCTTAATCACCAACAGCCTATCTCAGCCCACATCATGTGTAACATTGGTTATAAATAAAATGATCATAATCATTTTATTTATAACCAATGCTACACGTCATACATCATACAATTTACAAAAAAATCATGTAAAAAAAAAAAAAAGTTCTAGTAAAATAAAATTTTAACTTAGCGTAGCGTAAAATACCCATCACATCAATTAAAAATGATAAATGTAATATAAATCAATTAATATAAATTTCACAATAATTTATGAATATAGGTACATAATTGTAATATAAATGCTTCATCTGTGGACGTAGACGACACTCAGCCTAATACTCGCCCTTTCTGATTCACTCATTCTCCCATCGCTTTACGTATGCGTATTTGTGGTCCCGGTAGTGTAAGCGGTTTTTTAACAATTCAAAAGATTTTACTCATTCAAAAACTTTATACTTAACCCGTATGCCCCGCTCCACTACCGCACCGACGCTACACCGAGTCATTGGCACGACGGTTACGCGACCCCACAACTGTTTTCTTAGCAAAAAACAAATCAACGTGAATAAAGATGTTTTCTCTTCTAAATATCAATGCCAATAAATCTCCTCATTTAAACAAAAATCCGATAAAACATAGATTTGGTCGCAAAAAAAAACACAAACCAAACAATAACGAAAAATTAAGTACTGTTACACAAAACACTTAAAAACACAATACCGCTTTTAAAAGTTTCCGTGTAAGTCGACTTATTGGACAGGCCGACGTAAACTGAAGCAAAAATGTCGCGTTCGCCAAAAATTACGAAGTCTTCAAGCCATTAAAAGTTTTGGCGAAATTTATTAACCGACCTAGAAAATTTTAAGTGAAAATTACAATGAAAATTCTGAATAGGTCTTAAGTGCCAGACGTTAAGGATGAGTTTTGCTGTTCCAGATTAATGTTTTCATCTAATAGACTGGGAAATATCTAGAAGTACCTAAATTTGTTATTCGATTCAAATTTGCTACAAAGCGAGTTCACTTAAGCAGCTAAGTAAGAACTAATATTGTATTTAAAGTAATGATACAATTTTTGGTAGAAGTAGGACTTTTTGCAGAGTCCGCTTGGGGTATTCAATTTTTGCCAGTTATTCTACAAATATGCGGTAATGTGCAAAAATTACTGTATTCCGATAGGAAGGGCAATGTTACCAGTGTAATGAGTTAAATCATCACATATATCAGGGTGATGAGCGAAGAACATTGTTAGGTACTGTTGTGGATGCTACATTTTCAAATAGCTTAGTGTAATTATGCTGTTAAGACCAGACGTGTTGCGCATACGATTAAATGCTTGTCTTGCTCGTTAAGTAACTCTATAGTCTCAATGTTTCCAGAGAAATTACAGGGCTTAGAGATATAACATCTTAGATCTCTGGGTGACGAGCGCAGCGCATTGCTAGGTAAAGATTTGGACTCATCATGTTCCAATAGCTGCGTGTCACTGTGCTGTTATGTGGCAGGCATGTTGGTTTCCATCAGGCAGATGTATTTCTGGTCTCATCACTATTTATTAAAAAAAAATAGTTTTTTTAGCTTATTCAAATAGTTCCCGGTCCCAAAGTTTCCCCATTATAGAAAGAAACATGGTAATCCATACTATGTCTTAACTTTACCCCAAATTTCAACCCAATTAACAACAAACATCCAAACATTCAAATTTCACAAATTTGTAATGTACGTAGATCCTTTTATGATTTAAAAGTGTCGATGTCAAAGGGGTTTTCGTTCACTATAAACCTCAATTATTAGGAAACCGTATAATTATATAAACTGGAGGCCCTGGAATCGATAGAGACGTGCCAAAAGGCTCATAGGCAACGACACTCTTGTGCGATAAAGACTACAAAGTCTTGATCACCGCCGAAAAATTGCCAGCCTATCGGTTTTTTATCGGATACACATTGGAGAGTCTGCGACTGATTTGCATGATCTGATACCACCTTGCCCTTTTTTCTATCGGAATGCTCGTAGCTCGAAAAAGCGATATCGTTTCATGGTTGATGTTCCAAAGACACGAACGAAGAGATTTGACTCTACTTTTATGATAAGAACGTCTAGGCTGTGGAATACGTTGCCTGAGTGAGTTTTCCCCGATGGTTACAATCTTTGTGTATTCAAATCGAGAGTGAATCGGTTTCTTCTAGGTAAACACGCTCCATCGTAGACCGCATCGTCGCTTAACATCAGGTGAGATGGCGGTCAAGTGTAAAACTATAAAAGTTAAAAAAAATACCTTCAAAATATAATCTAACGACATCAGATTACACTCGTTAAATTATATTCTGATGGTGTTGACAATTTTACGGAGATATATACTTATGGAGTGGGCGGGGTCCGAACCTTCCACCCTACGACTAAGAATTGGACAGTGTATCCACTAAAACACTACATCACGTCGCCCCTAATTCCTAAGAATTAATCTAAAACGAAGACTAACACCTTTCTTCATCACCTTCCGATTAATCCGAGGAATTATTTCCCCCGCGTGGCGATAAAGCACCATTAAGCGGGTAACACTGCATGCCGCTTTGCCACAAAGAACTTTAAAATAAACTGGAATGTGCACTGTTTAATGAAATTTCAGCACGCTAAGTGTCCGCGCTGCTGGGACTCGGGGCTTTCTCTCGCAAGGAGATTGTTAATCCACCACGCTGGGTCAGTGCGGATTGGTGGATGACGCATGACCTTGGAAGATTCTTAGAATATACCGGTTTCCTCGTGATGTCTACCTTTACCGTTTCTAAGCGTTTGATTAGTTAGGTAGAACGATCGAACAGGCGCAATGCTTACAATGAAACAACTAGTTCGAATAAACAGACAAAATTTTCTTTTAATCTTTTTGAAAATTTATAATTTCTCACTGAATCGCTGTTTGCTGTCTAACTATATTTCTGTATACAAATTACATGTATTTAAAATCAAACAAGTGTCACATAAGTTCAGATCAGGCCTCGCGGTTTGGTTGTGGTCTGCGGACAGACAGGTGGAGGTCGAAGTCGAATTCCATCCAAGACTAATGTTTGTTTAATGAATTCAATTATTTGTTCTGTGTCTATGAGCATCTATGTATGTATCTGTAGTTATTTTTTTTTTTTTTTTTTAATTTATTTAATACGTACAACAGAATACAGCCGATACAGTGTATAGTTAGATTAGAACTTAAGTTTAGATCTAGACAGTATTCCTAATGGATACGTATACAGCATGATTATATGTACTAGTATTTATTACGAGTTTAACAATTAAAAAAAAAAGGGTTGATTAAAAAGGAAAAGATAGATAATTAGAAACAAGGAAATTATAAGAATAATAACAAGTTATAACCAAAGAGATTTTCGTTTATACTTAATAGGTGGATGAGATGTGAATACAATTTTTCTGATATCTGCCTTAAATTTAGATAGTTTGCGATCAAAAATATCAATGGAATCTGAATTCCTATTAGCAATTTCATTGTAGTGGCGACACATTCTAACAATGGGATTGTAGTATGAAGTGTTGTTCTTATGAACCTGCAACATAAAGGTCTTAGCGTAAGGATCACGACTTCTGTATTTAATGTTTAAGTTAATACTTGAGAGAAGCGACTGAGAGTCAATATATGAATGCACAATTTTAAAAGGTGAACTTGGTCTATGTATGTGCGACGGGATTCAAGCGATTGAGTTTTAAATTTTTCTAATCTTTTAGTATATGATTGCAGTTGTCGTTTTAATCCCAGTCTATAACTGAGTATACTTAGGCATTTACTCTGGACTCGTTCAATGCGCTTTGTATGTACTTTGTAATAAGGTGACCATATGACAGAGTTGTATTCAAGGATGCTACGTATCATTGAGTAATACAAATTTAAAAAACTGAAAGGACTTTTAAAGTCTTTGGTGATACGAGCAATAAAGCCTAAGAGTTTATTGCATCTAGTAATAATATAATCATAGTGATCTCTAAAGTAAATTTCTCATCAAGTATGATTCCGAGGTCCTTTATCACCACCTTTCTCTCAAACAATGATCTTTAAGTACGTAATTATAATTGATTTTATTCGTTTTAGCGGTGAAGGATATAACAAAGCATTTTTTGACGTTTAGGAACATACCATTATCTTCACACCATCTGTATAGGTTATCAATATCAGATTGTAGCATTTCACAGTCACTAACACTGCGAACAGTTGAATATAGTTTAAGATCATCGGCGTATAAGAGACAAGGACTTTTAAATTTGTCAACAAGATCATTGATGAAGGCAATGAAAAGTAGCGGGCCAAGATGCGAGCCTTGAGGGACGCCCGAGGTGATAGCTGCAGGTGAAGATAAGAATCCCTTTATTGCAACCAACTGACTTCGCTTGCTTAAATAAGATTCGAGCCATCTTAGTAAATTGCCATGTACCCCAAAATATGTAGCTAACTTCCAAGTTAAGCGCTTATGGTCAACCTTGTCAAAGGCTTTTGCAAAGTCGGTGTATATACTGTCGACTTGAACTCTTTTAGCAAAAGCACCGCATATATAATTCTTATATTCTAGTAAATTAGAGGTCGTAGATCGATTGCGGACAAACCCATGTTGAGATGGAGTTATGTGTTGAGAAAAGTGACGATAAAGGACATCGACCACTATTGATTCAAATACTTTACCTAAACAGGACAAGATGCTAATTGGACGATAATTATTGCAACAAGATTTCTCGCCGGATTTAAAATGGGTACTATATGAGCAGTTTTCCAAACGGATGGAAATACACCAGATTGTAAAGATATATTAAAAATAATAACAAGCGGTTCAATTAACTCTTTCGAACAGTTTTAATAACCAGAGGAGGGATACCATCCGGGCCAGATCCCTTATTGAGGTCCAGCTGGACAATCTTCCGAAGAATTTCATCTGTCGTGATCGTGAAGGTACTTAGTGTGTTAGCTGTACTTACAATATTGGATATACTAATGGGTCGTGAAGAGGGGTTCAAAAACAGAGCAGAAATATTCAGAAAAAGTTCGCATATTTCTTGCTGATCTGATGAGACTTGATCACCATATTTCATTGTAAGTGGTATAGAAGGAGAGCCTTTTTGCTTTTAACGTAATTCCAAAATGTTTTAAATTATGTTTTTTAATGAGGTTTCAACAGAGTTAGTATACTTATCATAATCGCGTTCAATTAGTTTTTGCATCTACATCGTAACATGGAGAAAGTGTCGTAGTCACGAGGATTTTGTACTCTCGGTATCGTCGGTGATATTTAAGTTTTTCTTTAAGAGCGCTAATTAAAGAAGGTGAAAACCATGAGGGTAATTTTAGAATATGTTTTTAACAATGGGGTATATTTAGATATAATATCAATAAATTCTTTGTAAAATTGCTAACTAATATGTCTATGTCCTTAGAATTTAAAATTTCCTTCCATTTTACTAGTTTCAGTTCTCTTTTAATGCTTGTAAAGTCACTTTTCTAAAATTTAAACGTTTTACACGGTTGGGTTTAAAGGATTTTGTTGTGTCACTACAAAGATTAGAAAAATCTATGTTGATTTCTAAGGACGGTGGTATCTGTCAACCTTGCTAACAGGGTGCGTTTCACAGACTTCCACTGTCAACAAAGTAGAAAATACGAGATCTAAGAATTTTCCGAATTTGTTGGGAATACTGTTATGTTGGTTAAACTTGCATAATATACTGTTTTCTAAAAGAAAGTCTGCTCTAAAACCTTTAGGCTCACTAGGGGTAACAATATGGGGACTATCAACAGATTTTGTCCATTTTAAATGTGTGTTGAAGTCGCCAATACAAAGAAAATGATCATTTTCTTGGGAACGTACAATGTTTTGACAATTTGTATAAAATTCATCTAAGTTATTTTTCGATAGGTATGAAGGAAGGTAACAAAGGCAAATATTTAGAACCTTACGAGACACATCTTTAGGAGTAATACTAATCCATACATCTTCAAAATCGGATTCCCATGATGTTTGACGAACAAAACCTATACTTTTCTTTACGGCCAACAAAACACCACCACCACCGTGCTTAGGCACCTTGGTCGAATGTCTGTCGCGTCTGATGACTATGTAACGTTCGTCAAACACCTCGGCATCACAAATACCATCGTCAAAATTAGTCTCGGTTAAGCAGATCACATCATAGTTACAGTTCAGAACACTAAGAAATACATCTTTGATTTTCGTTTTTATACGGTTTACATTTTGATAGAAAAACAGCATGTTAATTAAACTAATAACTTAATATTAAATTTATTTTCAAAAGAAAAGTGAATAAAATACTTTGTTACTGTTACGGGTAAATAAAAAAGTATCTACTTAAAAACAAAGCAGATAATAAAATTGAAATTTAAGCTTAAATACGAATTAATTAAGTTAATTTGTCTAGTTCTCTTGTGTTATTTATAGGGATGCAACTAGCGCCATCGTGTTTACGTACGTAAATTCGTCCATATTTAACCCAGACGTACTTATATCCCTTTTCTTTAGCAGTCTTCCGTGCAGCAGCGTAAAGTGCCTTGCACTCGGGCGTTAGGTGCTCCGACACGTAAATCCTCTGCTTTTTACAAGTGAGGCCAAGATGTGAAGTATTTAATTGATCATCTTTTGAGCTTTGTTAAAGCGATGGCAAGCGGACAGTACACAATCTCTGAGACGTGGGTTGACAAGCGTGACGAGCAAGTTGCGTGGCCTGTCTGACGTAGTGTTTAGCTTGGCTACACGGCGACATGAGTGTATTTGGTCTTGTTTGATATCTAGTTTGATAGTCTTGCATAGATTGGTGAAAACGCTCAGAGGATTTTCAATTTTACTTTCGGGCACTGCTTGTATTTCTATATTTTGGCATCGAGTCATCCTGTCTAAAGCAGATAATCGCACATTGCAGCTTGCTTGTAAGCTTCGGAGATGTGATACTTCAATTTCAAGACTTTTTAAAGCGCGTCTTCTCCTCAACCTCTTGCTTTAAAGCTACCTGCTCGGCGCATATGAGGTCAGTCGTGAAGTAAATTCCTCTTTAGCTGCTGAGACGAAGAGGAAACCTCCCTGCACACCAGGGCTTTCACATCTCTTACTATTCTCTCTTGAAAATCAGATAAGAATGCTGACAGAGTGCTGTTTAGTTTTTGATCCAAAAGAGAGCTAATTTTGTCCATAGTAACGACATTATTGTCCATACTAGCGCCGGCGCACGGGGCTACGCTGGAGATTAAGTCAGCAGCTTGCCTTACGGACACGTTATTAATACAAGAGTGTGGTATTGAAGCATTATCAGAGCTGCCGCAAGGAGCGGGGTCGCAGGAAACAATTGAAGACTGCAAAAGCGATTGGTCGGTTATATCATACGACATATTATACATCGAGTCATCGGCTGTTGGTACTTGGTTGCTGCGGACTGGTGTGTTATCATTACGTTTATTTGCCCGTTTAGTTATGTTGATACATAGCGGACAAGTCCAATTATCTCGATATTCTGGGGTAAGTACGAGAAACTGGTAGCTTTTTATATTCAGGCACTCGGTGTGGTATTGAGATTTGCAGTTACAACATTGTAATATGTGTTTGTTGTTTATTATTTTGTTACAACCGAAGCAATTCATTTTGAAAGGTAATACGTCTGGATCAATGAAAAATTTTAATATGCAAAACGACGATCACGGCGCTAGTCTCGAACCCAGCTACTCATATCGGGAGTCGGGACCGGTAACCATTGCACCACGGAGACTTAGTAGCAAGCGTCGAAAATAAGAATCAGTTTGTAGTCTATTGAAAAGTAGGTGCTCGTACTAGAAGGTAGCAAGTTATTTGTTCAATCGTTCACTGTCAAAGCACCCACTATTCACTCGCCGGAAAAAATACAATAAACAAAAGTTTTTAATCAGTGAATTAGACACTAAATCAATATTATATCACTGTAATTTTTAGCACAAACGAAAAAACGAGTATTGTTTTCACTGAATATGTACAGTTATCTTTGTTTCTTCAAGAAAAAATACGACTTTCCGAATAAAAACTGCGTTGTTTTCGTAACACGACTAGTTGAATGTAAGTTGAATGAATGAATGATAGAATGATGATAGAATGATAGTTATCATCAAAATATACGCCAATCAGCCCAAATACATAACAGCCAAGATTTGAACGAAATAATTTCAAACGACGCGACGTAAGATGACAAATAAGAATAAGCGTTAAATATCATTACTTTTTGAATACATTTTTCTGAAACCCAGTTTCAAAAGTCCAGGTATTGTTTAGTTTAAGTGAAAATTTAAAATTCATTTATAGTGCTATGTAATTCAATTTTATTCTACTAATAGGTAATATAAATGCAAATGTATGTTTATATGGCTGTTAGTTACTCTTTCAAGGAAAACGTCTGAAGTTATTACAATGAAATTTGAAATATAAGTAGATGATAGTATGGAATAACACATTGGTCACTTTTTATCCCAGATAAACAACAGAATCGGAAATTACGAGAATAAATACGTAAGTTACTACTTTATAAGGTTAGTTGTATTAAATAGTATAAATACAAGTTCCAGCTCGTTCAAAGTCTCTTTGCTCTATCCCCGCATAAATACGGAGATAAACACAAACTAAGAGAAATAACTTGCCAGATTAACGAGTAAAAAATGACGCGACGAGACGAGAGATGTGTCAGGATTAGTCGCGGGTATACGGGCGGCCATGATGACGTATTTGTTGGAAGAATTTGTAGGGAGACTTGTTTTGATGGCGTATTTATTTAATTTAGTATAATACTTGTGTTTATTTGTATGTACCTTCGCACATACAAATAATAGAAGTGGTTGTTTCTGTAATTATGCTTATTTTACTAATACTATGAATGTCAAAGGTTGGTTTTGTTGCTTAACCTGTCTAAACTTCTGATCGGACGGGTTGAAATTTTAAACAGGTACTTTTAGAGTATATACTGCTTATATATATAGGAAAGTACTTTTATTTATAAGCAAAAATGATGGAAGTTTTTTTACCATAAAATAAAGTCAATTTAAGTGCAATTTTTGTGATAAAACGATTTTCTTGGACTTTATTTTCAAGTAGCGATATGTTGAGTAAAATGAACTCCAACATTATGATTACACGTCGTATAGACCACGCATCCGGGAAGATTTTTGAAAATGAGGTCTTCGCTAAGGCCCCACGGGCATAATGTCTCAAAACTAAACAGTCGAAAATGTTATAATTTCTAGGTCTTACGTGTCTCTATAAATTAGCTGATACACCAGCCCTTTCACAATACATTTTTTCATATAGGTATATACTTTCGCTCTCTAGAAAATGTTTGTAATTTGTTTGTTGTTAAATTATTATCTATACTGATAATATAAAGAGGTTTTGTGTTTTAATGCGCTAATTTTAGGAACTACTGGACCAATTTAAAAATATCTTTCACCGTTGGACATGTATGTGATCCCTAAATGCTTTACGCTATATATTATTAAGTACCACGGGCGAAGTCGGCACGGACCACTAGTTTTATACAGTCATATTGCTTGTGTCAATTTCTTCTCATGGGTTTTTGTTACAGTGTCTAAGTCGAAATTTTTCCACGAAAATAAAAGGTTCGTTCGTTCCAGAGATTAAATTTAACACAATATTTTATCAACTTAAAAAACCATTACTCACGGGCTCTAATTTAATTGTACACCTCTAGGCTTAAACTAAAAAGTTTCCCAAGTTTATTTCACCTCCAGCGTTCTAATGTAAAAGAACACGACAAAGCTCTTTCGAATATAACTTGCGTTCACTAACACTGCTTTTTATAGCTTTTATACAACTTTATACAATGGGTACATTCAAGCAATTTGATTCAAAAGCTTTCATAGCTGGAATAGCTGTACGCTAAGATTAGACTGCGAATTCTAGGACGGATATGAGAACTTTTATGTTGCTATTGCAAGTAGCTATGCTTAGCGGCGTTACTCGCGGCTAGCAATAACTACAAAAAATATTTTCACCAAATACCATTTAATGTTTTTTAATTATGTCGAAAAAGCGACATCGTTTCTTGATTGATGTTTCAAAGATTTCAACAAAGATGTTTGATATTCCTTTTGTGATAAGAACGTCTAGGCTGTGGAATGGGTTGCCTGAGAGTTTTTTCCGATGGTTAGTTATAATCGTGGTGTCATTAAATCGAGAGTGAATTTATTTCTGCTCGGTAAGCACACTCCATCGAAGACCGCATCGTTGCTTAACATAACTAGATGGCGGTCAAGTGTAAACTTATAAATATATCCCTTTAGTTGATCATTGCTTGTCTATCTATTGTTCACATAATATAGATTACAGCCAAACCGAAGCCATAATTCTAAAAGTGACCCACCAATTTTGACACCTGACAATTTTGACGGCCAACTAAATTTTTTCAGCAGTTTTTTCGTGCCTTAATAGTTTGGTAAAGATAACTTATTGTTGTTAGCCAAGGGGCAATATCTATTAACGTAGTGATATGTTTCCTGCATCGTCTTGCCACGCCCGTCCGGCCGCTCGGCAGACATCCGGCGTGCGTTCGACAAACTAATTGAGCGAACTTTTCTGCTTGAACAGAGACTATTGTGCTGTAATGGTTATTGATGAGAATCCGGAGAGGATCTATAACGCTGTGAATATCTAAAGAAACATAACATACATGAAAAAGTTGAGAATAATAGTTAGTTCATCTAATTCTAGTAATATCGTGTACTTATTTATTTATGGGACAGTTTGGAAACTAACTGGGTTTCAGTTGTTGTGAACGTTGGGCGTTTAGACATTTGGACATCTCGATGTCTTGACGTCTGCACCTCTAGATGTCCAGACGTATGGACGTATGGAAGTCTGGACGTTTGGACGTCTGGATATTTGGACCAAGAAGAAATGAATTCACTATCAATTTGAAGCCATCAAGATTGTAACCATCGCGAAAAACCCACTCAGGCAACTCATTCCACAGCATAGACGTTCTTATCACAAAAATAGATTTACGTAGTCAAACATCTTCGTTCAAGTTTTTGGAATGTCAAACATGAAACGATGTCACTTTTTCGAGGTACGAGTAATGAGTCCAATAGAAAAAGGGTAAAGTGGAATGTGGAGAAGCAATTTTTCGGCGATATTTGCACGATCTAATACCACCTTGCCCTTTTTTCTATCGGAATGCTCGCAATTCGAAAAAGCGACATCGTTTCATGGTTGATGTTCCAAAGATACGAACGAAGAGATTTGATTCTACTTTTGTGATAAGAACGTCAAGGTTGTGGAATACGTTGCCTGAGTGAGTTTTTCCCGATAGTTACAATCTTTGTGTTTTCAAATCGAGAGTGAATCGGTTTCTTCTAGGTAGATCGCTCCATCGTAGACCGCATCATCGTAAAAAGTAAAAAAAAATACTGACTGAAATCTTTTTCACTCAAGGGTGTCGGTACCTATGAAATGAAATAAAAATAACAGTATAATTTACAACTTTACAGCAACATATATATGGTCATCTAAGCTTCATAACACAGGCTACAGCGTCCCAAAGTTCAGTCGACTAGTTAGCCGAACGCACGTCCCTTGTCTACTGAGAATTGCCGGCCGAGCAAGCAGGAATATTAATTGTTAGTTCAACCACAGTAAAATCAATAGACTTGGCAAAAATAAAGTTACGACTGGTCTAGTCGGGAGAAAGGTGACTCGGGATCAGGAGCCCCAGGTCCAAACCCCACGCACACCGATATGCTTGGGAAGCCATGTTCGTAATGCCGCTAACTTAAAAAGGGTGAAAGAAAGCATCGTGAGGAATCCGACATGTGCCTAGAATCTTTCGAGGACATGTGCAACGTGCCCCGGACCAGCGTGGTGGATTATGACCTTGCAAGAGAAGGTCTTGAGTCCCAGCAGTGGAGACATTTAGTAGTCTGCTTATGCTGCCAAAAATACGTAAATATACTTGTGTTTCTAAACATTCTACAACAGCTAAAACATTCTATATCTCTGTGTGATGACCGCAGTGCAGTCATAGCCTCTTCAAGTCTTTATGTTGCAATAGCTGAGTGTTACTGTGCTGTTATGGGCGATATATGTACTGCTTACCATCGGTTCTAAACATGTCGTGCTTGTCTCTGCACTATCCTCACTCTGCACTTAAATAAATCTCAAAAAATAGGTATCTTTCAATATTGTTAAGTTGTTGCACACTTTCCAAAATTAATCCAATACAAAATTTGCGACAATGCATTTTTTTTATTAAATATGAGACTAGCATGATATGTGCCTGATGGTAAGCAAAATGCCTGCCACATAACAGCACAGTGACACCCAGCTATTGGAACATGAAGAGTCCAAATCATTACCTAGCACTGCACTGCGCTCGTCACCCAGATATCTAAGATGTTATATTCTAATCCATGTAATTTCTCTGGAAACATTGCCCTTCAAACCGGAACACAGTATTGTTTTCACATTACTGTTTGGCGGTAGAATAACTGGCAGAGGTGTGGTATTTCCCCAGGTGGACTCTGCTTTCTTTATGATTATTGAACTCAAAGAGACAAAACTGAGCAACATCAGATTTTCTGTTACGGTAAATTACCATGACAGCTGCAACAGTCGCCGTGTGTGCTCCACGCAGCCTCTAGTTCCCATGTTAGCTGTGGCTAATTGAACGTTCCGAGTGACTGCATTAGACGCCCGTGTAACAAGGGACGCGACGCGCCGCGTTTGAGCGTGATTCGGAACGGCACGAGCTTAATTTTAATGCTTTTTGGTGCATTTTTTTGAACACCATTTTGATAATTTTAAAGAGTGTGGAGCAAACATAACTTGTTTATACCTCTAAGAACGTTTTGAGAACTTTTTAATTTATTTAGTTCATTTTTTAATACAAAAAAGCAATGTGGTTGTTGCGATGCAGTATCACAAAAATACTGCCGTCGTGTCGTCTGGTGATTTGAATCTACTGCTTTGTTTTTTTTGAGGTCCACGCTGTACCATAATAAAAAATGAGTAAGTACTTTATTAGTAGAATCTCATTCCACCAATGCATCTTCTCAATGAAAAATGAAACGTTGGTGCCACCTTTGGCAAATTGAAAACTATCTTTGACTAGTGTAGTTATATTCCAATAACAGCTATATCTTGATAAGGATATTTTAATACAATAATAAATAATTTGCTCGTACAATGTCCAGTCATCTATACTACCCAAAAAGTAAGTTTTGATGATGATATATTTTTTTAATAAAGATGAGAAAATACTATGTATTTTATTTTCCTCTTAGCCTAACAAAATTTTTAATTTGTCCCAATCTTAACTTTAATTATTTTTACGTTCCGAGTGAGTGCATAAGACGAGTGCGTAACACGGAACGCACGGCGCGGCGGCGGCGTTCCGATGTGTAACGGAACGAGCCTAATTTATCACTGCGACGCGCTTTTGGTGCATGCTATAACATTTTGGCGGGTTTTTGAACATAAAACATTATTTATTTTTATGTTTAAATCTAAGAGCCCGTCCTGGCTTTGCCCGTGTTACATATGTGTATAACCTGTAGCACTCAAAGATCACGAACATTTCCAACGGAGAAAGAGTGTTTGAAATCGGTCCGGTAGTTCCTGAGATTAGCACATTTAAAAAAAAACTCTTCAGCTTTAGGTTGCTTCCATAGAAGCGAGTCAGAAAACGAACGATGATAACAAAATCGGAAGATATGTTAGAAAAAACTGCAATTAGGACCAACAGTAACTGTTCATACCAATCTTTTATAACACCCAAAGAGTTTACATATACTACGTATAGAGTTAGATTAGAACCATGAAGTAGACCCTTCATGGTTCCCGTTTCCGGTTTTTTACCCGGATAAAATGCCTCTTCGCTTTGTCAGTTTATGTTGTAACTGTAATCTCCATTTCAACCCCAATACGTTCAGACGCTATGACGTGATTGACCAAAAACATCTGAACATCTAATTATTCAAATTATCGCATGTATAGTAGGTAAGTATTAGTTTGATAGTACCACAAACATGAGGAGTTGAGTCTCGTGACCACATTGCTGTTGCAACGCTGCTGAAACATCAAGGTAACTAAATAATAATTTAGATATCGCTCATTAAATTCAAAAGGGCCACATTCCAAAATCTTCATTTTTACATTATGGGGATCGGCCGCGGATAGAAATTCCATTTTTATATTGCAAAAGAGAGCAATCCGTGCTCTGTACAATCTGTCTGCCAGAAATTCATTACGGGAGATGTTTAAAAGTATAAATATACTAACAGTCCCATCGTTATACATTTATGAAAGTATAATAATATAAAATATAAGTATAAGTATCAGTATCAGCTTGAGGCTCTGGAATCGATTGAGAGGCGTGCCAAAAGGCTCATAGGCAAAGACACTCTAGCGCGAAAAAGACTTCATAGTCTTGAACATCGCCGCAAGATAGCTAGCTTATCGGTTTTTTATCGGATACACTTCGGAGAGTGTGCAACTGATCTGCATGATCTAATACCTCCTTGCCCTTTTTTCTATCGTACTTCTCGTAACTCAAAGAAGCGGCACCGTTTCATGGTGGATATTCCAAAGACACGGACGAAGAGGTTTGACTCTACGTTTGTGATAAGAACATCTAGGCTGTGGAATGAGTTGCCTGAGTGGGTTTTTCCCGATAGTTATAATCTTGGTGTCTTCAAATCGAGAGTGAATCGGTTTTTTCTAGGTAAACACGCTCCATCGTAGACCGCATCGTCGTTTAACATCAGGCGAGATGGCGGTCAAGTGTAAACCTATAAAAGTTAAAAAAAAAAAAAAAATTATGTGAGAAAAAACCGTACTCGACTGAAGAAAATGTCTGATTTGAATCCAAAAGCACATCATAAACATAAAATTGTGTTTCCTAAATGCAGACTACAGAAAACCTTTCAAATGTAATGTTATTCGTTTCTATAATTTAATACCTGCACAAGTGGAAGGTCTCAATGAAACTAGGTTTAAAACCGTAATAAAAAAACTACCTAATGAGCAAAGCATATTACACTGTAGATGATTTTGTAAAGGACAGCAATGTTTGGAAAAGGAATATGTCAAAATTAGAACTATCGAGTAAGGTAGAATAATACATTAATGTAAATTTGTTTAAGTACTGTATGTATTCATTATTTGGATAATTTGATTTGACGTGACAACGTCTTATAAATTGGTTTGCCGGGTGACACTTCAAGAAACTGCGTTACGCTCCGCTCACGTTATGCGCTCACAACGAGAGCGAGTGAGAGGCACGCGTCCCTTCCACTCGGGCATGGTTAGCCCGCCTAAGAGCGAGAGAGACAGACATAAAAAGTGAAAGGCACGCGTCCCTTCCGTAAAATTATTTTACCACTCAAAGTCGTTGTCACGTAAAACTTTCGCCCGTATACCGACTTTACAGGCAACCAATTTTTTTTTCACCATGACGAAGCCTTTTTACAGCTGCACCTAAATGACAAGGCCTCTTTACAGCTGATTATTTTTTAATTGACATTATTCTTTAGTATTATTTTATTCAGATTATTTATGTACTATATAATTTTATTGTAAGTGACGTTACCAAGTGTTCTTTTGAAATAATGGTTCGAATAAATAAATTGAATTGAATTGAATTACAGGAGAGCGTTGTGAAGTTTTGGTCGTCGTTTTTTCGTATTATTTTTTAAATCATATTTCTTATACATTTGTGAGATAAACCATTCGACGCGTATTTTAAACTGTTATTAACCTGTAGTATAATTTTTACTGTAACTATCACCCAGAAACGTACAAAGTCAAATAAATCCCTTTTGTATATAAAAATGGTAAAATGTCATTTGAATTTATTAAATTAAGGGCCACAAATCATACAAAAAAATAGTTTAATTACAACTTTTACGTCGCAGTTTTGTGAAATATTTTCTAAAACAAGAAGTAAAGAATCACACACTTGTATTATAACAAAAGAAAGAAGAAGAAAAAAGAAGAAAAAAAAAACATGTAAGAATAAAAAAAAATTTAATGTAAGTCCTGTACTTATTATATTTATGTCACCGTAAATTTAGAATCACCGTCAGCTTTAGAAAGCAGGAAGAAAGGTTCTCGAGTGGCGGCCACGTACCGAAAGACGCAGTGTTGGTCGGCCTCCCACTAGATGGACAGATGACCTCACAAAGGTCGCTGGAAACCGCTGGTAGCAGATTGCGCAGGACCGTTCGTTGTGGAAATCTAAGGAGGCCTATGTTCAGCAGTGGACGTCTTGCGACTGGTGATGATGATGACGAGATAAGATTAGCTTATAAAATAACTAAGATTATAGGTAATATGACGGTTAAATTGCAAGAATTTTACGGTGAAATTTACAACATGAGTACTAATGGCGACAGTTTAAATACTAAATTTATTCAAGTTAAAACTTATTTTGGCGTAACACACAAAGATTTTTGTAAGGTGAGATTTTCAACCGTAAATGAAAGAATTTTTCGGGTAAACTCGGGACCATGGCCGTGATATAGACATGAGTCATTATTTCCTTGGCGTGTTACCATTGTTATCATTACACATTAACACATCTAACCATGGGCACCTTTTTAGTCTAGATGGACATGCTTAAAAGACGTATTTAGACGAAAATGCCTTGAAAATTTATTCCAGGTTTGCAGGTTCCTCCGGTTCCGCCCGCGTTGTTTCCATAGTGTGCTTTCAAATTCTGAGTTTTATGTTTTCACTTCTATCGGCAGTCCCTATGTTTTCTATTCCTAAGCGCTTTTCATTTCGACCACGCCCATGGTCGTAACTCTACTCTTGTCCGTTATCAGATTGTATCTCCGCCAGTTTTCCATTACTAACATGTGGTAGGTTCCACAAAATCACGGAAATGTTTCACTCTAGCTAAATACTAGTATTTTTTATCGAGAATGGATTTATGCTTCACCACCATCTCGCTTATTATGAAATAGTTACCGCGGTTATCTATAAGAAACCAATTAATTTGTGATTTTTTTTGTCACCAGGCAACATCAGTCAGTCTACGCATTTAACAATTTATGTGATTACCAGCTGTACCCTGCCACGCTCCGCTGTGGCACATTGTGATGCAAAAATTAGATGAAAACAATCATTGATGCGCAATATATATCATCTAAAATTTCAGCTCGATCGGTGCAGAACTTTTTGAGTTTTTGAAGCGTACACAAACCAACATAACATTTTTATATATAGAGATTATCATATCTTTTTTTAGAGCAGTTGGATAGAAAAAAAGACAAGACAAATAAAAGCATGGTGTTAGATAATGTATTTCGGCTGCACAGACCATTATAATAGTTTCGCCAGCATTTTAGTGCCCTTTTTATCACCATATGTACTAAAATGCGTTTTTCGTGAGGATCAGTTGAGTTTTTCCAATGGTATTTTTAACCCCCGACCAAAAAAAGAGGTGTTGTAAGTTTGACGTCGATGTCTGTCTGTCTGTCGTCTGTTTCTGTGGCACCGTAGATCTCAAACGGATGGACCGATTTCGATGCGGTTTTTTCCGTAAAGGTGTTTCCGTGTATTCATGTATCCATGCCGATGTTCTTAGCTATGTTTGGTTAATATCGATTCAAGATGGCCGCCTTCACGAAATGGCGGACAAAATATTTCTTCACAACCTACCTCAATATGGGTATCAAATGAAAGGGCTTGACTAGTAGAATACTTTACACTATGACAAATTTCAAATCCAAGATAACCGCTACCACAAATAGCGAAATAAATTTCTTTTTTCACAACTCCCTTAATATGGGTATCAAATGAAAGGGCTTGACTAGTAAAATGTTGTACAGATAACAAATCCGAGGTAGTTTAGTATATTTTTTTAGTAGTGGTAGGACTCCTAGCAGAGTCCGTCTGGGGAAGTATCACACCTTTGCCAGTTATTCTACCGTCAAGCAGTAATGCACAAATATTACTGTGTTCTGGTTGGAAGGGAAATGTTTCCAGAGAAATTACAGGGCTTAGCGATATAATATCTAAGATCTCTGGGTGACGAGCGCAGTGCAATGCTAGGTAATGATTGGGAGTCTTCATGTTCCAATAGCTGCGTGTCACTGTGCTGTTATGTAGTAGGTATGTTGCTTACCATCAGGCACATGTCCTGCTCGTCTCGTTACTTTTTATTAAAAAAAAACATTTATTTGTAAATGTACAAATAGGAAGATTTAAATATAAATACTACGTGCAGTTATAATTGTATAAATTAACAATAGAGATTGTTTTTTGTCATAAAATTATAATCCTATTTTATTTTAAGCTTTTAAAAAAAGAATTTACTAACTGTAGTACTTCAATTTGACAGTTTTATTTCCGGCATACTAGAATAAGTACATTTCAAAAATCAGTCATTATGGGAAAAGGTCATTTTAAGATTTGTTCATTACGGTTTTAGTACAATGTAACATTCAGTCCAAATAGACCGCAACCTTTTATACTACCAATTTCGGGGCAAAGACACTCAACAAAAGAGACACTAAAATATCAATGATGACATTGACACAAACATTGTGACGTAAAGCATGTGACGTCACATTGCGGCCGTCTAGTTCAGACGAATAGTTCCGATTGACAGCGCGATATGGGATGAAATGACGTGAAAGAGCAGAGGTCGTGCCTAAAACCATCACCATCACTATTATTCGTTTCTACGTAGCGGTACTGTCGTATTCCTATCTAATACTGGATTGCTGTTGTTGATGAATGTGTAGTTCAACATTTGGGCCAGATGAGTAGAGTGGTGGTACTGCGTCTATTGAAAGCTCGATGCGTAGGTGTTTCCGAGATAACAGTTGTCGTACAGAAATTGAGCTTGGATCGATCATTGCAGGTATGTGTAGAAAATATTATTTAGTTTGTTCATACGAAAGGAAAACATATTTTGAGTTGGAAAAAATAAAACTTAAATTTTTAACTAAATTTGTTTTTAACCGACTTCAAAAAAGGAGGTTTCTCAATTCGACGGTACGTATATTTGTTATTTTTTATGTGTTTTCGCGGATAACTTCGTCGTTTATGAACCGATATTGATGATTATTTTTTTGTTGTAAAGAAGATATTCCAAGGGTAGTACCATCATAAGGAAACCAGGATCTGATGATGACATCCTAGAGAAATCGAGGAAAACTTTTTTACTTTATAAGTTTTCCGTTGAAAGTCGGTTCTTTTTTGTTAAAATTATACTTGATTCAAAATTTCTGCGTTTTAACTATTTTAGCGGAGGTGTGCCTTAGACGAAGACTCTGTGACGGTCAAGCCGTACGAGTATGCGGAAAAATGCGAGCGTCCCTGCTCCCGCCATCAGTGGCAAAGGTTAAGGTGCGTCCCCCAGCAAAACGAGTTTTTTGTCAAGATTTCAGAGCTATCTACTCATTAGCCAAATCAAATATAAACTGGTAAAAAATAAATTAAATTCCTACAATTTTTTGGCTTCAAAATGGTAGTTTATTTTTGTTGTTCATAACTTTATTGTTTAAATAATATACAACGAAACCATAAAAATATAAATAATTGTAATTATCATGCATCTACTTGCAACTCCACTATTATTTGGATTTTGTACTTACACCAACGGATAGGTAATTCCATTACAAAAATTTTGGTAGATATATTTTTTAAAAAGGCCGACATTTTATTTTATAAAGAGTTTATTCTAAAATTTGAGTGTAAAACAGCGACAAATTCAACTGTTGTACTGTATATCTCTTACTCTTTTATGCGGTGTGCGATGAGGTAAGAAATACTCAAGGTTATTTGCTCGGGGTACGTCCTTAAGTGGTAAGGGTCTCGAGGTATCGAGTCCGACAAAACCCGGCTGTCCTTTCTAGACAGAAAAGTATGCATAAATTAATATCTTATTTATTAGAAATTCTGAATCAGATAGTTTTTTTTAATTTTTTTTTTTTAAATATAGAGTCACGAGACGATCAGGTCATGTGCCTGATGGTAAGCAACATGCCTGACACATAACAGCACAGTGACAAGCAGCTATTGGAACATGAAGAGTCCAAATCATTACCTAGCACTGCACTGCGCTCGTCACCCAGAGATCTAAGATCTTATATCTCTAAGCCCTGTAATTTCTCTGGAAACATTGCCCTTCAAACCGGAACACAGTTGATATTATCCTACTATCCTACTAATATTATAAAGAATATAGATTTTAATATATTCATAAAAAGTTACAATTTACAAGTCAATTAAAACAAATGTCAAAAACCTAAATACTACAAACACAAGTTTGGAGTCATCAATTTAGTTTCCGCGCTCGTCAAATCGCCGACCAAAAATGCCCATCAGACTGGCGGCATATATTATAAATGTCAATGTTTGTATGTTTGGATTACTACGCGGGTAAAACCACGGGATACTGCTGGTTATATATAACTAGCAGTACCCCGTGGTTTTACGCGCGTCGTTTCTGTTTCCGTTGTTTTGTCGGGATAAGAAGTAGACTTTCTTGTGTTTTGTATTCAGAGGGTCTACCGCCTGACTAAAACTGTCTTAGCTTTGATATTTAAATGAATAAATAAATGAAATTGGCTCTCTCTTCTTCTTTTTCTTTTCGCTTGAAGTGATAGAGACAGCAATAGCAATGCCATAGACGATTTAGCTACGCGGTAAGCTTCCAGGGCTATCCAAGAGTAAAGGCCCGCAGGCAGCATTCGGCTCGCGTCTTGTTTTTATGTGGCCCGCAACGCATGAGAAAATAATGTCCAAGAAATCACTTCTACAAGCAATGTGTCTGGCAACAACAAATTTAGTGGAACTTGATATATTGATATAATTGTTCGAGACAAATTAACGAAGAATTTATAGACGTGTAGACATGGACGTATAAAAAAGTCGGACGTAGTCTCGCTTTAGCGAGAAACAGTCCATGGAGTCGGCCTCATAATATGCACCTGTGCGTTGTCACATACAGGCTGACACGCATGCATCAGTGGGTCACACGCGCTACTTGTGTATATGTGTGCGTATCAGCCTATCAGTGACAACCTGACAACGTACACGTGCAAATGTGGCCGACTCTAGTGACACAGTTTTTTTTATCGGTACCACATCCGACTTTTTATACGCCCATGCGTGTAAAGAAATGATTTTATTTTGATTCCGAATTTCAAACAGATCCGTGCAATTCTTACAACTTGATTGAGCACCAAATACGCATACTTTCCCATTTATATCATTAGTAGGGCTGTAAATCCAAACTTACGATACATAGACATAAAGGTTACTATCGAAAAAATCATTCTCGCAGCGTCGATCAGCAAAAGCAAGCAACAAACTGATAAGTTGAAAGTTGCTAACTACCAAACTCCGCGATAGAGTTTTGCTGCACTCCACAACTTTCGACTCGACGAGTATCGGCGAATTTACTTTTAGAACTAACTACCTACTTCCAAAGTAATTTGAATATTTTGAAAAGTGGCTTATACATGTGGGATTAATAAATAATTCTATGACATAATCAGCCCACTCAAGTTTCTCACTTACTGGGACGTTGTTCGCTGAGACGTATCTCATCATCATCAATAGCCCACTAAATGTTCCCACTCACGGATATCCGTGTTCTCACTGCTGGGACTCGGGGTCTTCTATCGCAAGGAGAGAGTTAAGGCCATAATGCACCACACTGGCCCAGTGTAAGTTGATGGATGACACATGACTTCGGAAGACTCTAGGTACATGTCGGTTTCCTCACTATGTTTTCCATCACCATTTTAAGTTACCGGCATTACGCACACGACTTCGAAAAGACAGTGGTGCGTGTGGGGTATGAACCCGGGGTCTCCGGATCGGCAGGCGCCGTTCCCTCGACTAGACCAGCCGTCACCTGGGACGTATCTCATTTTTTGCCAATAACTAGAATAACTGTATACCATAAAATATAATATTCTAATCCCAAACAGTACTGTGGAAACATCACGGTATTCCGATGTGAAGAGAAATGTTTCCAGTGAAATTACAGAGGTTAGAGATGAAACATCTTATCCTTAGTTCTGGGTGACAACGCAGTGCAGCGATAGGTAATAACTTCAGTGCCGGTTTTAGCAGTACCAGCGCCCTGGGCCAGATTTGTGTTTTTTCTTTCACTTGATCTACGAGCACAAACGGGCTTCTGAGCTTGCACATCCGGCGCCCTGGGCGGTCGCCCTACCGCGCCCTAACGCCGGTACTAAATAACTTTGACTCTTCATAATCTAATAACGACGTGTCGTTGTACTGTTATGGTCAGGCATGTCGCTTACCGTCTGGCTCGTCTCATCACTCTATCAAAAACAAACTTGGGACTTAAACAAATACGGCTCTAACAGTTTTCTAAAGTGATAATAATAGGTCTGTTTTTAACTGTCACCGGTCACTCCGCTGATGTAAAACGACGATGCGGTCTATGGTAGAGTGCGCTTACCCAAATAAAACCGATTATTACGAGATTTGAACACGCTTAGATTATATCAATCAAGAAATAACACAGTCAGGCATCGTATACCACTGTTATCATGAAATGGGTTTGCAAAGCACTACTTTTAGCTTGAAAAAGCAACATCGTTTCATGGTTGACATTACAAAGATTCACAGTTAAAATGTCTCATCATCATCATCATCATAAGCCCCAAGACGTCCACTGCTGAACATAGCCCGAAGCACTCGGAAAGGCAGAAATGCAAACCTATTTGCAATGAGAAGAATATATTTGTAATCATAAAATTGTCGACGCCGTCAGATTATTATTTAACGCGTGAGATTATATTCACATGATAGATTAAGTTAGTTTGTAATCTGACGTCGTTAAATTATAAATTTATTAATAATTATAATGTACTAGCTGTACCATGCCACGCTTCGTTGTGGCACATTGTGATACAAAAATTAGATATGACTGCCCTAGTGGCTTAGTTGGTAGTAGCTCTGCCTGCGAAGCCGAGGGTCGTGGGTTCGATCCCCACCCAGTGCAAATATTTGTGTGATGAATTCAAATGTTTGCACTGTGTCTGGGTGTTTCTATGTATAATAAGTATGTATTTAAAACTATATAAGTATTATATCAGCTATCTGGCTGCCATCACACAAGCTTTGCTTAGTTTGGGGTCAGATGGTGTTGTGTGTGAATTGTCCACCAATATTTATTTATTTGTTATTATTTATTTATAAAAACAACACGTGCAGAACTTTTTGAGTTTTCAAAGCGTACACAAACCAACATAACATTATTATATATAGAGATAAAAAAATATTGGTGGACAATTCACACACAACACCATCTGACCCCAAACTAAGTAATTAGTTAGGTAGGTTTGTAGTGTAGTGTAGTTCTCATTGTATTTTGGTTTTGTTATAAAGGCTCTGCCCACTCAAAAAAAAAGTAAAGCTTGTACTATGGCGGCCAGATAGCTGATACAATACTTATATAATTTTAAATACATACTTATTATACATTATAATCTGACTGTTTTCACAATTTGACGGCAATACATTCTAGCTCAGTTTCGAAAGTGAAAACTTCTTTTGGCGCACCACAGACAGACTTTTGACGTGGGCTGTGAATTGTTTTCAAGCGTCGCGCTCGGGAATCTTCGAATAAACTCGGGACTCTGGCCATGGGCCATCTAGAAATGCTGACGCCTGCCCATGGCTACGACCTCCGGTTTCACCCGCGTAGTTTCCAAAGTAAGCTGTCAAATTCTGAATTATTAGTTTTCACTTCTATCGGCCGTTTTTATGACTGCCAATTTTTTTTCATATTTATCATAACAAGGCAAACAACACATGACCCTGATAGCACCGATGTCGACACATCCTTATCAGCCTACTACGCGTACGCTTACTCCAGGCTGACCTACGGGATCCTACTTTGGGGTGGAAGTGTTGATGGCGCCGACCTCTTCATCCTACAAAAGAAATGCATGCGTATCCTCGCCAACGTCAAATTCCCCGATATAAGTAAACCACATTTTTATAAACCCTATTTCATTGACTACAAAATTTTAACTGTGACATCACTTTATATATTGGAAAACTGCAAATTTGTTAAAAAAATATCCAAATTTATTTAGTTAAGTATCAGACAACTGGCGCTACCCGATTAGGACATTATACAAATACAACTTAAACATACCAACATCAAAACTAACTTTACATAGTACCGGTCCGCATGCGATGGCTTCAAAAATGTATAATAAACTTCCCATTAAACTTAAGGAAACTGAAGACGAGCGTAGGTTTGTCAGGACCTTGAGAGATCTGTTATTGTCAAAAGCCTATTATAGCCTATCCGAGTTTTTAACCGATGACATAAGAACCTTCGAGGAAGAAAACCAAGTACCTATTTGACTGTGAAATGAAACGCTTTGCTCCAAAATGACACTTAAATTGCAATGCCCGGTTGGGGTACGTTGTGTTACGACTAATTTTGTACTAATTTTGTTTTAAATGTACTTATTTATTACTGTAACATAATGAAGCAATAAATGATTGAGCATTGAGTATTGAGCTACCGTCATACAGCTATTAGAAATTTAACACTCCAAATCCTTAGTTTATTAACTAAAAATTACACAATCTTGATACTAGAGTACTAGACCCTTCGATACCTGATTTGAATTAGCCCCCGGGACTGTTTATGTTACTTCGGTCAAATTAATCAGCTTTGGTCCAACTATTCGTTGTTTACTCATCTTGATCCTCTCAGTTACAATAACAAACATTACTGAGAATTTAAAACCCTTTCAAGACTCCGTTGAAACCTTGGTGGTAACTAGTGTATCCATAGTATAATTGATGTTTCATCGAAATGCACACTCTCAGAAATATATTCGTTAAAAACCCGTAATGCCCGAGCGACACGAGGCTAGTTTTTCAAACTAGGATAGCAAACTAGCAAGCTAATACTTTTAGCTTCGTGTAGTCAACGCCACGCAACGTTACTTTTGTCTACACGAAGCTAGAGCTTGATATCCTAGCTTGAAAAACTAGCTTCGTATAGCTGGGGCATAAGTTTTATTTAGGTACGATTTGGCCTAAATTAAATTATATTTAGTTCACCACAAGTAATCTTGAGAGGAGGACATCGGGCTCCGAAATATAGTTAGTAACTACTGCGGGAGCGGTGGGTCCACATTATGTTGTAGCACTGAAGTTATAAAACATCCTATTAAATTACTGGGCCTACAGATGAATCATGTTGCTTATCTGGGGGATGAACGAAGTGCAGTGATAGGTAATGATTTGGACTCATCATGTTCCTAGTTACGTGCCACAATGCTGTTTTGAGCAGGCGTGTTGCTTGCCTTTAGACACACGTCCTGCTCGGCTTGCCATTCTACACTATAATTAAAAAAAAACAATTTTCTTATTTTTCTACATCATCATCATCTGCAGTCTGCAGACGTCCACTCCTGGACATAGGCCTCCCCCAATGATTTCCACAATGACCGATCTTGTGCCGCCTCCATCCACCGACTTCCCGCGACCGAGACAATATCATCGGTCCATCGAATGGGGGGCCGTCCTACACTGCGTCTGCCGGTTCGTAGTCGCCACTCGAGAACCTTTACTCCCCAGCGGTTATCGGTTCTGCGAGCTATATGGCCTGCCCATTGCCACTTCAACTTGCTAAATTTAAGAGCTATGTCGGTGACCTTCGTTCTTCTGCGGATTTCCTCGTTTCGGATTTTCTCACGCAGTGAAATTCCGAGCATAGCTCTCCATTGCCCGTTGCGCAACTTTGAGCTTGCATATCATGCCAACAGTTAGCGACCACGTCTCAGTACCAATAATTGTACACTTTGGCCCAAATGAAATTAAACTAATTCACCATAAGTAATCTTGGAAGGAGGCCGCCGGACTCCAAATTACAGTTTATAACTAGTCCGGGAGTGGTGGGTCTAAATTATGTTGTATCACTTAAGTTCTAATAGAGTAAGATCCCAGGGCCGCCAGACCTCACGTATTTTCTGATGGATGAAATGTAGACGATTGAGTAGAGCTAGTACGTACTAAGAACTCTTGCTTACCCGTTAACTTACTTAGACGGCCCATTTTGAGATATGGGCTCCAGAAGGTATATAAAAACATTTATGTACGAGATTATGAGTTTAGGAGATGACTGGCTCCTTAGATCGGTCTGTCTTTTCGGAAAAAGCTTTAAAATAGTTGTCTGATAAATATACATAAATATGTACAAATGGAGTATGAGAATTTATGTGAAGATAAGTCATTATTTTGTGAGTTTTAAAGCGTCTGTTAAGAAAAACGGCCAACGAAAAGTGTCTGGGAGTATTGGGGCCTTATTTTTAAAGATGTTGCCTATGACATACGTGAAAATCAATTATCAGAAAATACGTAACGTAAGTAATGTATCTTCTGGACCCCATATCTCAAAATTGGCCGTCTAAGTAAGTTTACGGGAGCTCTTAGTACGTACTAGCTCTACTCAATCGTCCACATTTCATCCATCAGAAAATACGTGACGTCTGGCGGCCCTGGGATCTTGGACTATAATACACTGGCAGTCCGCCCCGGCTTCGTCCGTGGTACATGACATGTAGCCTTATAGCAACTCTATAGCAATAAGAAATCACAGACATAAATTTCTATCAGTGAATTTTTTTTTGAGATTAGCGGAATAAAAATAACCTATTCAGCTTATTTTATTAGTAAAGATAGTCGTATCTATATTAAGAATTGTGTCACTCACAATAAAATTGTGAGGTCCATGCACAGATTGCAGTTCTGTAATCTGTGGGTCCAAGATTCGAATTCCATAGTCTACACTTTTGAATATTTTTCCAAATAATATTTCGAGTTAATCAAAGATATCAAAGTGCAGGTATATGCTCGTAGTACCTGCCAAGTTTGTCATTACCACTGGCTTAAATGGTGGTCATCTAACCTCTAAGCTAGCTTGGTGGATTATGGTCTTGACTCTGTCATTGTGTGGGAAGACTTCGAATCCCAGCAAAAGGAACGCAGAGTGGGCTGCTTACACTTTATGTAGGTAACTATGACTAGCAGCGCCTTGCGGTGTCACTCTCGTAGCGCCCGTACTTGTATTTTTACCGCGATGACAAACCTAAGTATTTTTCCAGACAATCATCTATCTGTCTTCCAAATTACAACACGATCCGATTAAACGTTACGATGCTATTGAGTAACAAACATCCAAAACTTTCGTATATTAAATAAGAAGGATTAAATAAAATATTCTGTTTTAAAAACTGTTCTTTTCTACGTAAAAAATGTCTTCAAATCTTTGAAAAATATCTGGTAAATTTTACATAAGCCCGACGTAACAACATCTGATTAGTCAAGATATACCCAAAAACTGAGATTTGACCACTGGTGCAGTACTGTTTAGTGTGTCCTGCTTCTGTAACTAAGGCTGGATACAGTGATGCGTATAAATGAAACTAGTAGCACCCCGCAGTTTCCACCGCGCAGTACTCATTCCCTAACTTTACAGTAATAAAAAATAACATAGACAATAGAAAAGCGTTAATGCAAGGTGTATAAAAAAAACCAGATATTTTTACTAAAGTGTACGTAAGTGTACATTTTGCCGCGTAGTAGGCTGTTATAGCAATTTTTCCGCAAAACAACTTATGTGCTTAAATAGACTATAATCTGTGTTTCAAATCAATCTATTAAGCCGTTCCGACGTAATTGAGCAAAAAACAGCTTAACCCACATTGAAGTTGGATGTTTGTTGCTCAATTACGTCGCAAGAACACAATGGATCGGGTTGAAATTTGGAACGCAGATTAGCCTGGAAGAACACAATGGCTACGTTTTATCCAGGGACGATAACGGAAACGGAACTACGTGGATAAAGCCGCGAGGCACAACTAGTACTACTAATTTTATTATTGTGAGAGTTTAGATGTGTGGATATTATTGCTCAATCACGTAATGACGTCTGAATGTATCAGATAAATTACAACCTGGAAGAAATTATTTATTATACATTATTTTTTATCTTAAAAAAAAAAGAACAGGAATGAAAGCCACGCCGGCGAAATTGCGAGACGTAGCTAGTTTTTATGAACTAGCAACATAAAATATTACCTAGTATATACTAGCACTACAAAATCCCAGAGGATGTGGGTGTTTCGTCATCCAGACCGGACATTTTCCTTTTTTCTAGAGCTACAAAACGCATAGTCCTTGTAGAACTTACCGTACCGTGGGAAACTAATATACCTAAAGACCACGCAATGAAACAAAATAAGTATTACGACCTCCTAAACGAATTAACAAAAAACGGCTATGTAGTTAGTTTATACGCTGTAGAAGTGGGAGCGAGAGGTATACCAGCAAAATCTCTCTATAACCTGCTGAAAGACCTTGGCTTATCCAGAAGTGCAGTAAGTTCTATACTAGAACGAGTATCTAAAGCGGCACTAGTAGGCTCATATCAGATTTGGCTGGGCAGGGAGAGAAAGACGAGTAGTGAAGGTGAGTGTTGATGTACGTCAAAAAGGGGCCCCTTAAACCTACGCCCGAGTCACAAGTCTCGGGAACTACTCGGGTTTTCTCTCTCTGCCACACGATGGACCCGGCACCCTCTCGGTGAATCCATGGAATGCTAAGAAAACCGTCTCATTACATAACATGTAAATAACATAATAGCTATTAAGGATTATCAGTAGGAGTAAATGCCCTCATGAAAGTAGTCGCAGCGTTGTTTCGAGCCTAATTCCATCGGATCTCAGCTCGACGCGGCGTGAGGCCGGAGCTAGCTGCCAGATTTATGGTCACTATAACTTAATCTCGTTGCTTCCACTCACTGGATCCTAGTGAGCTTGCTTGCTAAATTGAAATGGCTGTCGCTGTGTTACAAGCAAAGCTAAACATTACTTCGATACTACCCTACACTGTTATATTATAAAGAGGATAGATTTACATTTATTTAGTATTCTTTTTCGTATTTGTGGGACTTTTTGCAGATAGCAACATCATTATCAGCCGCAAGACGTCCACTGCTGAACATAGGTCTCCCCCTAGATTTCCACAGCGAACGGTCCTGCGCAACCTGCATCCAGCGGTTTCCAGGGACCTTTGTGAGGTCATCTGCCCATCTAGTGGGAGGCCATAACAGCGCCGTTACACACAGCTATTAGAACAGGAAGAGTCCAATTCATTACCTAGAATTGTACTGCGTTCGTCACCTAAAGTCTTTTTTTGTAATTCACTGTAAACATTGACTATCAGGAAAACAGTACCTAATGTTGTCACATTACTTGTATGGCGGTCGAATAACTGGCAAAAGTGTGGCACTTCCCCAGATGGACTCTGCAAAGAGCCCTACCATATTTACAGTATACAAGCGGTCTGCTCCGACTTTGCCTGTTGTACGTAATAAATAACCTATAGCACTTAGGGATCCAACGGTGAAAGAATTTTTTGCAATCGTTCCAGTAGTTACTGAGAGTAGCGCGATTAAACAAATAACCATTTCAGCTTAACAATATTAGTACAGATGATTGCGAACTTGTCCTAAACATTCTGTTTTAGTTTAACTCCGATTTACATTCCCCTAAAGAGCATAACACAATCCAGTAAATTATTTTCAAGAACATATCGCACCTTCGGTGAAACAAGTGCATAATTCACAAATACATTCTTGAAGCGTATCTTAAATAATAAAAGTGTCAGGCGTATTTCACATAACCAAAAAGATATATACATAAGATTTATGGCTAAGTTGGTAGTAGTATTTTAATCTGCCCGCAGTAAGGTCATTGGTTCGATTAACACAAAGGACAAAAACTGGTGTGATTAATGCAGATATTTACTCTGCGTCTGGGCGTTTCTTTGTATTATATTATGTATATTTTTAAAATTGTTTGAGTAATATTTATGTCAGTATAATACTCTAATAATTCACACAAGTTTTGCTGAGTATGGGTATAGTTGGTGTGTGTAGAGTGGCCAGCCAGCCAGCGTTTACATAATCATTGGTAAATTACAGTAAAAGTTTAATAAATACAAAAGTATTAATTCGTTTGTTAGTATACAGAAGCTTAAATATCTATACATCCTAATAGCACTTTCCATTTTGCTACTCTTTTCATAGTATAACGAAACAAGGCGAGCAGAATATATCTGGTGTATAGCATGGTGTATAGGTTACGGGTAGATTCTTCTTGTTCTAGTAGTGTACTTGTTGTGAAAATGCAACTATTTCATGCAATCTAAATTCATTACCAAGTACCGGTATATACCGTGTTTCTGTATTTATTTTCTATAAGTTTTTCTGTTTATAACTATAAAATATACCTATTTTAATACAAAAATATATTACATCAAATTGTGCTTTTGTCTCACAAGAGTACGATATTTATTATTGATGTACAATATACATGTTCTAAACTAATAAAGTAAGTCCCGGAACAGCTTGACGTGGATTATGAGGCTGGGAGCCGTAGCTTGTAGTTCCTCAGGATTTACGATCTCCGCGGGCGCTGTGGGGGCTCCACCATCGGATTAATTCTGTTTATTTCCGCACTGGCTGTACTAGTTGGACTGACATATGAGCCCAGAGAAGGGAACACACATAACATGTACAAAGGAAGTTGCCCCCAGAATGTTATGTAAACACACGGCAGTATGTCCAGCCAAGTTCATTCCAAATCTATAGACTACATGAAGCAAAAATTTTGTACCTCTATAAAGGAAAATTTCGCAGACGGATGAGTATATTTTTTTTACGTTTATAGTTTACTAGCTGTACCCTGCCACGCTTCGCTGTGGCACATTGTGATGCAAAAATTAAATAAAAACAATCCTTGATGCAGATTGTACAACGTGTGGTGGAAAGGTCCAACAATATTTATTGTAGTTCATCTATACTAGGTATCGAATCATATATGTGAATATTAGACACGAAAGCACAACATTTTTTTTCCATACAAAGTTAAAAATTCGTTGTTTATTATTTTATTTGACAACCCTAATCACCGACGACGCGGCGCGGTCACTGACCGCCGGTCGTCGCGCGCTGCTCCGTCGTCGCATGCCGCGCCGTCGCGTCGCGCATTAGCGTTGAAGCTGGTCCATTTTACATCAAACTTTGACTCGTATTATCTCGCGATCTAAAGTGCTGAGGGGAAAGAGACCTTCGGAGATGAAGTCCACAACAGTGTTAGAATGACCTATTCAAATATTGTTGGACCTTTCCGCCACACGTTGTATATCATTCTAAAATTTCAGCTCGATCGTACTAGAACTTTTTGAGTTTTTGAAGCGTACACAAACCAACATACCATTTATATATACAGAAGATAACAATTATAAAGAAAGAGCGCAGACAGCTAATTTTTCTTTCATCATCATCATCCGCCTATTTTAGTCCGCTGCTGGACAATCGGCCTCTCCCATGGCTCGCCACTCAGCCCATTCCTCAGCTACTTATTTTAAATAATGCATTAAATCAATAAAAACATTACACGTACTACCTACTATGTGTTTGAAGCACCCGAGCGCATTTGTATTCTTTTTTTTTTAAATTAGGGCGACCACTAGGTATATTTGTACATTTATTGTACCTATATGTAGATAGATATACATTTATTGAATTTAAGTAGAACAAAAACATTTCAAGAAAAAAAAACACATAATATAAATATAGTTCAATGAGGCCCATATTTTAATTTTTAGAGTTAGCTCTAACTTTTAGCTACAGTTAGTGATCTCTGTGTTTACAAGAATACATACAAATATTTACTTACTAGTGTACAAGAAAATTAAATTAAAAATTTTGATTAACCCCCGACTACCTTAGATTTGTTATCTGTACAACATTCTACTAGTCAAGCCCTTTCATTTGATACCCATATTAAGGAAGTTGTGAAAAAAGAAATGTAATTCACCATTTTGTGGTAGCGGCCATCTTGGATTTGAAATTTGTCATAGTGCAAAGTATTCTACTAGTCAAGCCCTTTCGTTTGATACCCATATTGCGGTAGTCGTGAAAAAATTATATAATTCGCCATTTTGTGGTAGCGGCCATCTTGGATTTGAAATTTGTTATAATAATAATATAACACTTTATTACAACTACAAATCTTAAAAATAGGTCTTGACAATAGTAGCATTACAGGACAAATGAATAAATTTGCAGAGTAATTGGCGGCCTTATCGCTTAAAGCGATTTCTTCCAGGCAACCCATGAAAGGAGAAACGTCTATAAATATTTTGTAGCGTAGGTGGTGTAACTTATTATTAGTTGGTGGTGTAACTTGTTATTAGTTATAGCGTATAGTACTCTGCTAGTCAAGCCCTTTCATTTGATACCCATATTGAGGTAGGTTGTGAAGAAATATTTTGTCCTCCATTTTGTGGAGGCGGCCATTTTGAATCGATATTAACCAAACATAGCTAAGAACACCCGCACGGATATTAACCTTCAAATAAAAAAAACCGCATCGAAATCGGACCAACCGTTTGAGCTCTACGGTGCCACAGACAGACACACACACAGACAGACAGACAGACAGACAGACAGACAGACAGACAGACAGACAGACAGACATACAGACAGACAGACAGATAGACAGACAGACAGACATCGACGTCAAACTTATAACACCCCTTTTTTTGGTCGGGGGTTAAAAATAAATAGGTATCCCGTAACAAGACTTTCTATCATTCTGTCATTCATGAAAATACATAATTATAATTGGCGTTTACAAAGATAACAAACCCAAGTTTACTTCTGAAATTTAAATATTTTAGAAAAAAAAACATTTACGCCAATGCCAATGAATGACAATGCTGTCATTCATTTTGGTAAAATCGCCAACATTCGCTCGCTTCCAACTCTTAGTGGACTTGATCATCTTTATTATCTTTAAACCTCCATTGGCCTATGGATACTTCAGATTTGCTTAGTGTAAGTAATTAGGTTTTTATTGTATACAATTTTAGTTATGTGCATAAAGACTCCACGTTTTAAAATAATACTAGCATTTTTAGTAAAAAAGAAGTTAAAATGATCCCTAGACCTTGAAGTGCTTTAGTAATAAAATTGTATTGAAGTTCATCGAATCCACATTACTGTTCACACCGTTGAGATATATTTAAATAGAAGTGACAATTTGGCTCAGTAAGAGTACTGAGCCAATATTCTTTATAAGCAACCCATTTAACCTGTCCAGTGCTGGGACTCGGGGCCTGCTCTGACAAGGAGTCAGTCAAGGCCTTAATCCACCATGTCATTGAAAAATAACTTTAACGTACCATTTTCTTTACGATGTTTTCCTTTGTCGTTAAAACAAGTGGTGATGACAGCTTTGTACATCTGTACTTGGGCAGTATTTTTCTGACAGTATTTTTAACCCCCGACCAAAAAAAGGGGTGTTATAAGTTTGACGTCGATGTCTGTCTGTCTGTCTTTCTGTCTGTCTGTCTGTCTGTCTGTGTGTGTGTCTGTCTGTGGCACCGTAGAGCTCAAACGGATGGGCCGATTTCGATGCGGTTTTTTTTATTTGAAAGTTAATATCCGTGCGGATGTTTTTAGTTATATTTGGTTAATATCGATTCAAGATGGCCACCTCCACAAAATGGCGGACAAAATATTTCTTCACAACCTACCTCAATATGGGTATCAAATGAAAGGACTTGATTAGTAGATTACATTACATTAAAAAAAATCTAATCCAAGATGGCCGCCACCACAAAATGATAAAATAAATAAAAAAATCTACTACTACCTCAATATGGGTATCAAACGAAAGGGCTTGGACTAGTAGAATACATTGCACTATGACAAATTTCAAATTCAAGATGGCCGCTGCCACAAAATGGCGTAATACATTTCTTTTTTCACAACTCCCTTAATATGGGTATCAAATGAAAGGACTTGACTAGTAGAATGTTGTACAGATAACAAATCTGAGGTAGTCGGGGGTTAATCAAAATTTTTAATTTTGTTCTTGTTACGAGGTTAAGATGGCAGATAAGATTCGAACCGAACATCTAACGATTGTGAAATTTAGTCACTACTGAGCTACTATGGAATAATCAAAAATATATTTTACATGATTAAAAGTTTATTAAAATAAAATTTACGGCTGGTCTAATCGAGAGAAAGGCGCCTGCCGATCCGGAGACCCCGGGTTCAAACCCCACACGCACCACTGTCTTTTCGAAATCATGTGCGTAATGCCGCTAACTTAAAACGGTGGAGGAAAACATCGTGAGGAAACCGACATGTACCTAGAACCTTTCGAAGTCATGTGTCATCGACCAATCCGAACTGGGCCAGCGTGGTGGATAAGGGCCTTAACTCTCTGCTTGCGAAAGAAGGGCCGAGTCCCAGCAGTGAGAACCTTTAGTGGGCTGTTGATGTTGATGATGAAAAGTTTATTGTGTTGTCTATATTTTGGATATGATACATTTTTCGTGTAGAAAGTGTTCAATGAAACAAATTTTAGCGGCGATATTTTTATTCTGTAATTGTCTTGGCATATAAATAATAAAATTAGCTGTTATCAGATGTAACAGCAAATTTTTAGCAGCTATGCGACCTACGGTGCCGATGATGGAGCGTTTACATAGAAGAAACCGATTCACTCTTAACTAGAAGGACAGACAGAAATACAGTGGAAAAATACAGAAAATGACGTATTACAACTTGGAGGGTTAATCAAGTAGAGAGTGAACCGGCTTACGAGTATTTCATGTAAATGTGTTCCACTGTAGACTAATATATTTAATTGGATAACGGGACACTTGTGTTTCGTCCGCTCAGACAGCTAAGGCAAATGGTACGCTCTCCAAAAGACAAAGACCCTTTGGGTGTTCCGTCATAAGTTACGTAGGGGAAACACGGAGCAATATGTCCACAAGACTCGCGGAGCACATACGCGTCATGAAAAATGCAGATGTTAACGGCTCTGCGGTGGCGGAGCATGCTCTTAGGTCGGACGCCCAACATTTTATTCGTTTCAATAAGGCGGAGGTCCTGGCACGGGAGAAGTTCTTTGTACCCCGTAAGGTCAGGGAGGCCATCGAAATCGGTAAGCGTCCGACCTTTAATAGAGGTGGACGATGGCATGTACCGCCCGATTGGAAGCCGTGCCTCCATAGTACTCGGCATGGTGTTCGCGATATGAGTGAAGACACAGTGAGCTCAGTGTGATGCAATGTTCCCGACTCGCAGCTCACCAGTGATGAAGAGTTCGTTTGTATAGCTGCGCAACCCTCTCGCACCCCCCTTCGCCTCATCATCATCATCATAATCAGCCCACGTTCGCCCACTGCTGGACATAGGCCTCTCCAATAATACGCCACTCAGCCCGATCCTCGGCTTTACGTTTCCAACCGCTACCAGCTGCCTTACGTATATCGTCACTCCACCTGCACACCCTCAACAGCCGTTGAGCTTACGTGCGCGCCGTGCGGCAGCCCGCAGTGCCAAACGGGCAGCCGTCGCGCGCGTGCACTCTCCTTGAAAAAGGCCGCCGGACGCGGCCGAAACTCGAGTCGGATTGACCGACCGTATATACGTGAGTGTCCCGTTATCCAATTAAATATGTGTAACAACCACGTTAATTTTAATACTAGAACTGTAGACTAAGTTTATAGGTACTCTGTAGAGTCAGAACGTGCGTCATGCGAAGAAAACGGACTTTACCAGCGTAGTGAGTTTAGGTCGTGACTCTCTTATTGTGAGAGAAGGCTCTCAGTCCTAGCAGAAGAAACAATGAATGGGCTGCTTATATTTATGCTGCACTAGCAGTGCACCGTGGTTCTACCCGTATTCCCGGTGTTCTCTTTATTTTTCCGAGATAAGACGTACCCTACGTGTTCTTCCTAGACTGCAAAATGGTTGCGGTCTGTTTCATAATTATACTTTTTCATATACTGTTCGAAGACATTGAAAAGCTGAAAGTTTCTTAAATAAACTAGCTGATTGTTATTACTTAAGTAGTGAAATTATATCATGTATTTTAATGTTTAATTATGATGTGATTTGATTGACATTCTTTATTTAAATTTACTTAATTCTTTGAATGCTTGCTGTCCTCGTGGCTTAGTGGGTAGTCCCACCCAGTGCAAATATTTGTGTGATGAATTCAAATGTTTGTACCGTGTCTGGGTATTTCTATGTATAATAAGTATGTATTTACAACTATATAAGTATTATATCAGCTATCTGGCCACCATCTTACAAGCTATGCTTAGTTTGGGGTCAGAAGGCGATGTGTATGAATTGTCCACCAATATTCATTTATTTCTTAAAAAAAAAAAAATGTACCTATAATTGATGTATTATTTGTAAAAATTTACATGTAACTTATATTGTTATCAATGAAACACAATGACTATATGTATGTCTTCCAAATCTCAGCCTAATCCTTTCATAAGTTACAACGTGATTAAGCAAACAACATCAAACATTCATACATTGACATAATATAATACATGAGTATAACATTAGCAGGATTAAGATAATTTTTGTATTGGTGCTTCTATAGATTCTATTTCATTGCTGCTCACTCAAGTACTTACTTGAAAAACGAAATTTCGGGTAAGCTTCTTATACATCTAAATATGGACGATAAAAAGTAAATAAACTGTATTTAAAGCTTTCAGACGAAGTAATGTGGCAGTGAAGTAGCTTATTTTGCAAGCTCACTGAGAGGACTTTAATGATAGACATTCAGATGTAATGATATTATAAATCGTATTGAAGAATTTTATATTTGTAACTTGCACTAGATGCCCGCCCCGGCTTCGCCCGTAGTTATTATATAGCACTCATCGGGATCCCGTACAAATCCAACGGTGAAAGAATGACTGAAATCGGTTCACTCATTCCTGAGAATATCGATATCAAACAAAAAACCTCTTCAGCTACCTGCTACACCACCTGTCGGAAATTGGTCGTACCAACTCAGATTTAGAAAAAAAAATTAGCAAAGGTTTATATTCAATGCACAGATTACTAAAATTCAATGACGCAATCTTTGACACAGTGATGTGTCATGTCAAAGCACGAAACGTACGAAAACTCTAAAAAGGGGAATATTTTTTCCCGATTTTGTTACATTCTTGTTTCATGCTCCGCTTCAATTAATAGTAGAGTTATTTTCTATAGCCTAAAGCCTTCCTCGATAAATGGACTATCCAATAGAAAAATAATCTTTCAATTCGGACCAGTACTTCCCGAGATCCTAGCGTTCAAACAAACTCTTCAGCTTTATAATATTAGTATAGATATAACTGCGCCGTGTACTAGGCGTGTACCTGGTTCCCGTTATTTTATCGTGTTAAAAATACTAAGTGTTAGTGCACTTAGTAGCCTATGTGTTATATCAGACAATAATCTAATAGTACAGTTATATGTATTAGGACGAGAGTTCAACCTACAGATGGCCATAAAAGACAGAAACGCGGCAATAGTGGAGGCTCTGCGCCGGGAGGAGGCGGCTTAAGCAAAAGACGATGTCGAGTCGATTACTGTCGGAATCCCAACCGGTAGTGATCGGCTCAACAGACGAAATCGGACTAGTACTAGAATTAAATGTTCACAACACCCCCCTATTTTCCTTTTCTTCTCCTAATCCAAGAAATTTGTAAAAAAAAAAGATAATTGTAATGACAAAGGTCACGGACCCCAGAGTCTGTGGAGTGGCTAATTTAAATAAAAAAATTAAAAAAAAAAATATTAGGATCCCACCGTCATGAAAGATAGTTGGCTATATACTTGTACATATAAACTATTATTTTGGTACCCTAAAGCTTGTCTCAAAACCTACGTACCCATGTTCACGTTTTCAGATAGCCCAAGACCAATTTTCATCGAAATCTCTTCAAATCCATTATTTCGCAATGTCGTACAAAAACATTTTTAAAGTAAAGAGTGACGAGACGATCAGGACATGTGCTTGATGGTAAGCAACATGCCTGACACATAACAGCACAGTGACACGCAGCTATTGGATCACGAAGAGTCCAAATCATTACCTAGCACTGCACTGCGCTCGTCACCCAGATCTTATATCTCTAAGCCTACCTTTCTACCTCCTTGGTGCCGAATGCATCATACATTTTTTTTAATACGTTTAAAACTCAGACTCGGAACCTCCTTGGTGTACTTCCTTTTTTTTAATTTGCTTAGCGCGAAAACATTAAAAAATTTGCATTTAGTCATTTCCTCGCTGAGGTGGAATGAAAAGTTACGTGTTGCACTCGAGTGCAAAGATTTTTAGCCTTGTGCTCTTTTGATTCCCTTGCTGCGCTCAGGATCATAATTTTTAAATTAAATTAGATTTTAGAATTTTTAGAAATTTTAGCATCCTTCGTTTGCTCAGTCATCAAAATTGAGCACGCGGTTAAAAATCGACTTTGCACTCTTGTATAACAAAAAACTATTGTTCACTGGCCTGTAGTCTATTATATTACTAGTTGCACTAAAGGCACGTTTCAAGTTTTACCACAAACTACAAATACCTAGTAATACCTAAAATTAAGCTATTGACTCAAAGTACTTTGTGCTACATATCTCGTGTCTGTTTGAATTACATCCAGGTAATCCGTTACACGAGACAAGTGACATGTTTACACGAAGCCACTCCTCGCTCGGTGTGTGCACAGCTTTATTTATAACAAGGGGTTGACAATACGTAGAGTCGTATTTATGTATTATATTTTATTTGCGTTGGAGGAGTAATCGTTATCGCATTATTGGTATAAATAAAATGATTTTAAAGTTTACACTATTTATTGGTTCTTATGAATGCTGAGACGGATGTGTGGTGTTACGCGGATAGATAGAATTAAGAATGAGTATATTAGGGGAAGTATGAAAGTGGTACCCGTGACAGAAAGGTTGAAAAGCTCCAGGTTATCATGGTTTGGCCATGTTAAGACCACATAGCCCAAAGAGTTTTAAATATGAATGTTGAAGGATGTTGTGGTAGAGGGCGACCAAAAAAAGTGTGGCTGGATTGTGTGAAAGAAGACATGGATAGGAAAGGAATACACTCAGATTTCACACATGATAGAGACAAATGGAGGAAACGTACATGTTGTACCGACCCCACATAAAGTGGGATAAGGGTAGGCAAATGATGACTATTTATTGGTTCTTATAGTGAAACATTACTCTATACGGGCTCCTGTATACAGATACAGATTTTTATTAATAAATTCACAAAATTTACACGTCAAATAAAAATATTAAAATTGGTACATTCCAAGTACATATGTTATGTATTGTTTAAACATTTGTCATTCAAGAATTATTAACTGTGTAGTAAGCTTTTTCTTCTAGAAGAAGCTTTAATTTAGTTTTAAATATATCGTATGATGCTGCATCCTTTATACGCTCTGGAAGGTGATTGTATAAGGTTACACCGCGTACGTAAATTGATTTCGCAAATTTCGCGAGCGCGTGACCAGGTGCTTTCAGTCTGCCCCTGTATCTCAATGTGCTCTGATCACGTGATGCACCAACTTTCTCATAAAGATCCGTGTTACACGGCGTAAATATACAAACTTGATACATGAGGATGGAAGGTACCGTCAATATTTTGAGTTTTGTGAAATATGGTTTTGCAGACACATCCCACTTTATTATCCAACGATAGCCCGAATTGCCCTCTTTTGGAGGATTAAGACTCGGTCCGACTCGGCCGCCTCACCCCACAGTTCAGTTCCATACGTAAGCAGGGAGTGAACTATATATAGAATCCTAGTCTCATCACGATGTAATCCTTCAAGGTTAAACCTGTAATGATGACAGCCTTTTACATCGTGCAGTGTACGTAAATGAAACAAACGTGCAGGTGGGTTTTGACTTCGATTCTGCATGGTTAGCGTAGTCGATTACGGTTTGACTCTCTTCTTGTGAGATAAGAAAAGAAGGAAAAGAAGGAATATTCAGTGATCTGCTTTAGAAATAATTTTGTTTATACTTCTCATTATTTAAATATAATATTCTAAAAAATTTAAAAATAATTGCAATAAAAAACTAAATAGACCCTATATTTTTACCTTTTATAACTTTCTGATAGCTTTTAACAAAGAAAGAAAATTGCTTAAGTAAAAACTCTTTACTCATTTTACTCAATCCCGGGGCGTTTAAGTTTTAATCAGCGGTTTATTAACCTCTCATCAAGCTGCAAACGTTGGTTAAAGCCTCTTTTTTTACGGCTTGGGTTGTAAAGATTTTTAAATAAGAGCAAATTTTGTATTCCGTAAATTAAGAAAACAAGACTAAACCCTGAGAACGGTACTGGTAAATGTTTATTAAAACTTGAATGCTTATTCTCATTTTGAGTAGCTTTAGATGGTAATAAGATTCTTTGCTAAACCCACCTGGGGAAGTATCTCACCCTGGCCAGTTAGTAATGTATTGTAGATGATATAACTGTGTTCCCGTTTAAAGGACAATGATTCCTGAGAAATCACAGGGTTGAATTGGACTCTTCATATTCCAATAGCTGCGTGACACTGTGCTGCTATGGGTATTGCTAAACGTTTGATACACCGGTGTCTAATATAGTACCCAAAAACTTGGTTGATGACGACAATAAGACGGATTTATGGCGGTAAAAATATTTTTCGTGTTTTTATTTGGGAAAGTATACCGATAAATTTGTGTTTAATGGCGGCTACTTGAACCGGTCTTTATTTTGCAATAACCCACATTAAAATTAGAGTTCATTTACACATCACATAGAAGAATCGTAAAATTAAAAAAAAAAAAAAAAAAAAGTTTTGGGGGGAAAATGGTCGCGAAGTTTTAAAAAAAAAATTGTGATGCAGTTTTTTTTGTGTTTCAAGTTTGTTATTTTGTATACAACACATTTAACTCATAAACCACTGTCTCCCTTATAAATTATTAATGTAATAGTTGTTAGACTACTTGAGAAATCGCGAAACTTGTAACTCGAGCGTCAAAAAATGTTAGTTTACATTTTAAGTACATTAATTATAAATATACGATACCGCTAGAAGCGTCTTGAAACGCTCTTGAGAGTAAATGGGCTCAAAATGGTACAAGTAAGGCGGCACTTCATATGCCGTACATATGCCACTTATATGCCGAAGCATAAACACCGCTCTTATGTAACCTGACACCCGTTTTCCTGCCAAATTTGTAAATGCGAAGAGCGGGCGGTGTATCACCAAATGCATACCTTTGTTTTCTCATTACTATAGATTATAAAAAAAAGTTACAATATTATTAATGAACTGCGCATCAGATTACAAAAGCTAGATTTTTTTTTCAAAATACAAATCATCACGAATTATTTAAGTTGGTGTTCCGTCTCAACCTAAGTCCCCACAACTGTGCAAGTCTCTCCCTACAAGGATGTCGTTCAACACATTGGACAAGTTGGCGTTTGGCTGATTTTAATTGTTTTTGAAGACAACGAAGAACTTTACTCTTGTACAACAATCTTACGATGTATTTCTTTAACAGTTTTTGTAAGCGGCATTGATATTATGACTTCAAAATACAGAGATTCAAACCATGGTCTCCAGATAAACAGTTATGTCGCCATTCTCCCAACTAGACAAGGCGTTACTTACAAAAAACAGTATAACACATTATCCCCAAAATTAGATTCGACAAAATACCCACAAAAGTGATTTCCACGTAAGCAATAAAAGCGGTAACATGAAGCAAACTTCTAATTCCTAACTTCCAAGTTTCGAGTTTGCTGCGTTCCGGAACAAACGGCGGGGCAACAGCTTCCGATGTGATTAACTTACCGAACTCACGCGGATTCAAACTTTATCCCTATTGACTTTGAATTTAATACTTTTATCATACCGAGAACACACGGAATATTTAGAATATTAGCAATGCCCCACGTTATTATGCACGTATTTATCATTCTTGTAATTTTGCCGAGATCAAAAAGTAATCCAAATTTCAGCCCGATCCTTTTCTAATGTTACGACGTGATTGAGCAGCAAACATCTAAATATTCATAAATTTACAGTTATAGTATTAGTAGGATTGTACAATGTCATCCACTTTTATCACACAAAGAAAGAAAAGATAGAATAATGTAGCTCAAAGTCGCTATCATTTTAATATTGGTAGTTATTTGTGCTCTTCATAATATTTAGAGAAGTAACAGCCTTTTTTTTTACGCCGCTAAGCAATGAGGCCAAACTTGCCTCAAAAAAGGCAAAAAAAAATGTAGTGCAGCCGAGATTCAAACTTATGATTTCACGATGGTAAATTGCATCATCTAGCCACTAGGACATTTTAGAGTTTTGAAAACTAGTGGCGCCTCGCACTGTAGCTTGCGGGTTTCCTAATTATTTAAAGTAATATTTAGAAAAAGAGAAACCATAGCTTAATAGAAAAGCTAACTTAAATAAATAAAAAAATAAACTTAGCAAAAAAGTTGCTTTGTATTGCAGGAAAAATCCGGGAACGATAAAAATAATACGTGGTCAAAACTGAGCAGCATTGGAAGTTTTATTTACCTCTACATCCATGAATAGATTTCTTTAGACTCTTTAATTACTACTTAAAGTCTTGAACATCGCCGCAAAATTATTAGCTTATCGGATACACTTCGGAGAGTATGCAACTGATACCACCATGCTATTTTTTCTATGGGACTTCATATCTCGAAAAAGTGACATCGTTTCGTTGATGTTGCAAAGACACGAACTAAGAGGTTTGACTTCACGTTTGTGTTAGGTCCGTCTTGGTTGTGGAATGCGTTGTCTGAGTGGGTATACCCAGATGGTTACAATCTTGGTGTCTTCAAATCTAGAGTGAGTCAGTTTCTTCTAGGTAAGCACGCTCCATCGTAGATGGCATCGTCGCTTAACATCAGGCGAGATTGACGTTTAGTGTGAACCTATTGTATCTAACAAAATTCTCTATCTGTCTCTTAGCCTACAATAGCAAATTTATGCGAGACATCGAGTTATCGACGAAAGTTGTTCACAAGATGTTTACCGAGATAAGTTATTAATAAACATACGTGTGTTAAGATGTTTATGAGACGCGACAAGCTCTATTTATGGTAATAGAGTCCGTACCCCCATTTATGTCATGTGGCTAAAAAGCAGAACTATATTACCTCTAAACAAGAAGTCTGCAGTAATTATAAGTTTGCGATAGAAGCGTCACACGTCAAGTGTATTTAATAATGGCGCATCTCATAACAGTTTTATGTAAATACATTGTTGTTATACAAGTTGTTCTAGTATAAAACGAAAATCTAAATTGGGCTAGCGGTTCTGCCTAAATATTGAGGTATCGTTCTGAATACTTGGGACTGAAAAGGTCATGACCAGGAGAATAAAAATAAAATAACAGGAATAAGGGTTACGAATAAACTAAGGACACGTTCCAAAATGCTTATGGACAACGTCTATTTATAAACCGTAGACGAAATTGGACGTAGAGATACATATATCTCATTTTAAGTCTCTGCTTGACGAACGAAGTACAGTGTAAAGTCTTCTGCTGCATTAATTGTGTGACACTATGTTAATATGGGCTGGCGAGTTACTTACCATCGGGTCATCATCATCAACAGCCCACTAAATGTTCCCACTGCTGGGACTCGAGCCTTCTCTCGCAAGGAGAGAGTTAAGGCCATAATCCACCACGCTGGCCCAGAGCGGGGTGGTGGATGTGACACATGACTTCGAAAGTTTCTAGGTACATGTCGGTTTCCTCACGATGTTTTCCTTCACCGTTTTAAGTTAGCGGCATTACACACATGACTTCGAAAAGACAGTGGTGCGTGTGGGGTTTGAACCCGGGGTCTCCGGATCGGCAGGCACCGTTCTCCCGACTAGACCAGCCGTAACTTACCATCGGGTACAAATTACAAAGTAAAGTCTAAAAGCGTTAGCGGGACAACCTAGACCAATATCAGCAACTGGAATGACATAGTACTGGATAAGACAAATGGAAAGAGGGTAGGGAGGTCTTTTCCCAACATTAATGTATAGTAATAATAATATGTGTTGTTCTTAAAATTTCGCGATTTGAACACATAGATAATATTTAGGTAGGTATCCGCTTGATACACTGGCCGCTTTTCGTGTTTTACAAATTTGGCGGGAAAACCGGTGTCAGGTTACATAAGTGCGGTGTTTATGTTGCGGCATATGAAGTGGCGCCTTACTTTTACCCGTTTGAGCCATTTACTCTCAGGAACGTTTCAAGACGCTTCTAGCGGTATCATTTATTTTTAATTAATGTACTTAAAATGTAAACTAACATTTTTTACACTTGAGTAAAAAAAATTGCGATTTCTCATGTAGTCTAACAACTATAACTTTAATAATTTATAAGGGAGACAGTGGTTTTATGGGTTAAATGTGTTGTATATGAAATAACAAACTCGAAACACCAAAAAAAACTGTATTCGATTGCACAAATTATAATTTTTTTTTTTTTCAATACTTCGGGACCATTTTCCCGCCAAAAATTTTAATTTTGTTTTTTTTTTATTTTTACATTTTTTCTATGTAAATGAACTTTAATTTTAGGTAAAGGTACAAGTTCGTCCGGAGACCGCGACACGAGACCGAGACACGAGACCGCGACCGGAGACCGCGACAGGCACTTGACTCTATAGAATTGTATGGGCGCCAGTTCGCGCCGAGACCGAGACACGTGTCGCGAGACATGTGTCGCAGTCTCGTGTCGCGGTAGCGAGTTTAATCATTGTTTTACCCGTCATAAAAATACCCAACGTATCTAAAGAAGTTTTCGGTTCAACGATAATATAACCAACTAAATTTGGAAAGGTTTTAAACTAAATTTGTGTACTAAATCATTTTGGTTAATCATCATCGTGGGTTGTATCAAAATAAAGACCGGTTCAAGTAGACGCCATTAAACACAAATTTATCGGTATACCTACCCAAATAAAAACACAAAAAAAATTTATCCCGCCAAAAACCCAAAACGCAACTATAAGTTTGTTTGTTGTCGTCATCAACCAAGTTTTTGGGTACTATATTACACGCCGGTGTATCAAGCGGGTATATTGTACGGGACTAATCACGATGTAATTCATTGTTTAATTACCCTGACGTTTCAGCAGCATTAAAACTGTCGTGGTCACGAGAAGATTCAGCTATGTGGTTTATTTGTATTGTTATTAACATATAACAACTTTATTTTTAGTAGCAACGTCTATCAAATATATAATCTTACAGTTCCCGTTTTTCTGTAAAAAAAATTGTGCTCCAGATCATAATTTAACAGTATTCTAAACTTCAACCCGTTCCGTTCAAACATTCTAAGTTTCTAACGTGATTGCACAACAAAGATTCAAACATATTTAATTGGATAATGGGACACTCACGTCTATATGGTCGGTCAATCCGACTCGAGTTTCGGCCGCGTCCGGCGGCCTTTTTCAAGGAGAGTGCACGCGCGCGATGGCTGCCCGTTTGGCACTGACTGTAATGTTAATACTAAAGATTCAAACATCTGAAAATCCAATCTGTCTCATTTACTGTAGTAGTATGATTTATATTCTATTGAGCATATTATCTGTGACAATATTCTGTATCAAAGTTACAGCTGGTCTAGGAAGAACTGGCTAGTCTGATCTAGGAGAATGGCAACTGCCGATCCGGAGATCCCGGGTATAAATCTCACGCGCTCCATTGTCTTTTGGAAGTCATACGCGTAATGCCGCTAAGTTAAAACGGTAAAGAAAAACATCGTGAGGAAAGCGACATGTACCTAGAATCTTTCGTGGTCATCCACCAATGCGCACTGGGCCAGCTTGGGCTCAAATCTCAGCAGTGGGAAAATTTAGTGGGTTGGTTAATGCATAAGCATGAAGCTGTGATAATATTCTGTAAATGTAAGTATACCTTTTTCATTTCAAGTATGTAACTAAAGTCTTTTGTTTCTTTGTTAGCGCGTTGTTCCAAGTGAGTTGTGATACGAAATCGATGTTGATGTACAAACCGTAATCAGGGAGATAAAACATTCTTTATTCACGTTTCGGTCTAATTGAATTGTCGACTTGCTGAACATCAGCATTATGACATCAGCCGACATTAACTTCCTTGTTTCGGATGCTGATACAAGTAACAAGATTTGCGGCCTCGGTTATAACAAAAACAAATATGTTTGTGATGTCTGTATAAAAATATGTTTAAAACGCTCAACCACATTAAACCTATCCTGCCCATGTGCCCATACCAGAGTTGCAATGCCGTCTTGAGTTTAAAACTTTAAATTTTGAGTAACGCTTCACTGTTTAGTAAATGCCTAATAATGCCACCGGCATCTGAATATACGCAGTAGCGTTTATGCGACAGTCACAAAGGCTGCCACAAGATTAGAAGCTAAAAGCACCGACAAAAGTAGCTGATGCGCGCGACAGCCACTTGTGGCCGGTGGTTGACACTTGTTGTCGGTTCATGCTATTTTCGTTACTCATGTAGTGTCATAATGAACTCTGACAAAGCATTTTAGGTTTGATTGCAGTGCTTCTGATAATACAAACGACATCGTGGAAGATGAAACCGTAGTACTAACTAAAGCCAAGAAAGAGAAGGGTGGAATAGCGAGAGGCGCGTGTCAAACGTCGACCGAGCAAACAAAGGGTTTCTTAGTAAAAGCTCATACATTGAAACTACTAAGCCAAACTGTACAAAATTTATATGGACCAAATTACAGCTATTCTGAATTAAACTAAAAAAGCATCGCACAAGAGCCCTAAAATCAAAAGAAATTACGTAAAAGTAGTGGGGCGCTATATCGCACCATATGATTGGTAATTTATGGTACCTACGATGTAGGGTCCTCGTCCCCACTACTTTTGCGGTTACAGGCAACTTGCGGTTGCCTGGAAGAGATCGCTTTTAGCGATAAGGTCGCCAATTGCTACTTGGTTTTTTTTTAAGTTTTTATATTTTTGTTTATTTGTGTTGTAATTAAGTGCAATAAAGAGTTTATCTATCTATCTATCTACGTAATTTACTGATTTAAGGGCTCGTATGTAGAGGGTTTAACTGATGTATACAGCGTGGCGCTTTGGTGTCGACATTAAATGAACACACAGGTAGGGTTACTGACCAGTAATCATACAAACGATGTGAGAAAAATAAATTCGCTTATTTAAAAAAAATATATTTTCTAACAAACTAAATCATTGTATCAAGCACTCGAATCAAAATCACCCTTTGCACTAGATTCATTCAACGACGTCAGTTGTGTGCGTGATTTACTTTCGTACACATCGTTACGCAAACGTAAATCTGGCAACGTCGCAAAACCCCCGCGCTGCGCGCCGCTTGCAGATAGGTAGGTATCTCCAAGCGGCGCGCGCGGCGTTGCAGCGTACCTACCTCAGTAGGTGCCGCCGCCGCGCCGGCCGAGAGGGGTAGGTACAGGGCGGGGGGTTGATCAACCAAACACTAGTTTGGTTGATGAACCCCCTATTCTCAGCATCTGTCCGATGCTGAGTTTGGCAAACGGTTTAGGGAGTAGCGCAGGTCGCACAGATCCCCTAAACAAGGCCAGTGGACTATCCTTCACGAGGTTGCCGCCTGTTACTAGACCAATTACCCTCTGTAATTGGTATAACTGAAACCTCTGGCCGTACCAAAACTTCCCTATCCTATCCCAACTCCCATACCCTACCCCAACTCCCACACCCTATACCAACTCCCATACCCTATCCCAAACTCCATCCATCCCTTTCCCGCAGTGCCGAACCGTGGCGGCCAAAACCACAACCCGAGCCCACAAGGCTCTGGGGGCCCCTAAATACCCCCTTAAAAGATCGTACCACACCTACCAAGGGCGGGTAGTGTGTGAGTATTACCACCAGCCCAACACATCCAACATGTCGGCACAGTTAAACAGAGAACTACCCCAGGAGGGTACCACTAGTCACACTAGTGGAGAATCCCTCACCGAGCCTAGCTCGGTCTGCCCCTCGTATTCTGGGGGGGGCAAATTGTGCGCCACACCGGGCCTCCTAAAGGCCAACACACAACACGAAACACACACACACCCTCAAACCATCACACAACCTCAAACCATCACACACCCTCACACACACACACACCCTCACACACACACACACCTCACAAACACACACACAAAAAATCGAAGGCTGTCGCCCCAAAAGGTGACGCCCGACGTCCGGCTGTCGCCCCCAAAGGTGACGCCCATCGCTCGGCTGTTGCCTGGAAGGGCAACGCCAGACATCTGGCTGGTGCCCCTAAAGGTGACGCTGAGCGACAGGCTGTCGCCCTCAAGGGTGACGCTGGAAAATCATCACCTGCGGTTAAGGGGAAACCTGAAACCGCAGTGACCACAACACCACAGGGTAGTGGAGGCCCGTCCAAAGGGAAACCGGAGGACGGGAACTCCAACGAACCCTGCCCATCAAGCCAGCCGTCTGGATCTCAGCACCTAGGTGTTGATGAATCCTGGACGCTGGTTAAGCACAACAAGAGCAGGAAAAAGAAGAAGTCGTCACAAAAACAAGCTAGTGACGACAGAACCAGCTCTACTTCGGGACGTAAGGCGAAGCCTAGCTCCAAACGTCGGAGGAAAGGACGAGCCAAACGCGCCATTCAAAACGCTTCCTGGGCCACACCGATGTCGCTGGCCCGTCTGACCGGCCTCAACGGGAGGGGGCGGAGAAATCTGCCCAACCACCCCAGCAGGGCGTCAGGGCGGACGGGACCGGAGACGACGAGCGGAACCCTAAAGGGAAGGGACCAGCGCCTAGGGCGTCTAAAAGGCCGAGGCCGGAGGAGACCCCTCCTCAGTCCACGTCCAAAAAGACGAAGTCTGGGCCCACACCAACGAGGCAGAAGCCTGGTTACGTTGACGTGGCAAAGGAGATCTCGTAGTAGCCGTCACGACGGCAGTGACGAGACGCCTTAGCCACGCAGACGCCAACTCGGTACTGGCAGGCCTTCAGGACCAGATTGTAAAACTATCGCTCTCTGTGTCCGAAGCAACGCCGTTTGGACCGGTTTTCCGAGGCAAACCCATCGTAGCCGATGGGGTTGTCAAGCTATGGTGCGAAAACCTCCAAACGCTGAGTTGGCTAAAGTCAGCCATTGAATGTGTGCCTGCCATCAGGTGAGAAGCTCACCGTGATAAGGCAGGTGGACATACCCAGAGAATCATCTGCGGACTGGTCGTACCGGGGTCGTGGCCGAAGCCAAGCGTAATAGCTTGCCTGCTAAAGCTACAGAACCCCTGGGCCCAAGTAGACCAGTGGACTCTGCTGAGGGTTGACGCAACCGAAAAGACACTTTTGTGTCCTCAGCATACCAGAGGGTGTCGCCAAGGACATAGTGTCCAGAGACCGGAGACTGGGCTTTAGCCTAGGCTCCGCGTACGTCAAGTTTCGGGGCCCTAGGGGGAAGTTCATCACTGAACTACCCAACCTAGTGGCTGAGTCTGTGACCGCTCCCGGCCCCCGCAAGGGGACTGGAGAGGACATGGACACTACTCCGGCGCCACCAGCCTCCTCTGATATCGCTCTCAGGAGTGACGACGAGTTGGTAGTGGTGCCTCCTCTGTCAGTGCCTGTGCCCACTGAGACCGATTCGAAGGAGAAATCCGACGAAGAGGACGATGAGGGCTGGGCCAAGAGGATGAGTAGGCTGGAGCTTGAGGTGGAGGGCACTCTGTCCGATGGCGACGGGACCCCTTCAGCCAGGACCCTTAAAGTCCTGCAAGTCAACCTCCAACACAGTCGCACAGCAACGGCTCAATTGCGCAAATGGTTGGAGGTGAACACCAGGCCATCGCCCTGATCCAGGAGCCGTGGATCAGGGGAAGATATGCGGCCTCAACAACACCGGAGGTAAGATACTCGCTTATAGTGGACCACAAGCACCAAGAGCCTGTATCTTAATTCCAAATAACATTTCTGTGTATACGCTAACTGAGTTCTGTTCCAGGGATCTGGTAACCGTCAGTATCCTGCAGGCTCAGGGCTCGAGCCTCCCGAACCTGGTGATGGCCTCTGCCTACATGGCAGATGACGAGACGGCGCCACCACCAGAGGTATCAAGACTGGTCGAGCACTGCGAGCGCCAAGCCCAGGAGCTGATCATCGCAGCAGACTCCAACGCACACCATCCAGCGTGGGGTATGAAGGCAAGCAACAAGAGAGGTGATGATCTGATTACCTATCTCTTCTCTACCAAGCTAGCTATTATTAATAGAGGCTCTAAACCAACATTCGTCACTAGACGTAGTAGAACGATCATCGACGTGACACTTGCAACGGAGGGAGCGGCGGAACTTATCCAGGACTGGCACGTGTCGGACGAGGCATCTTGTTCCGACCACAGATGGATCCGCTTCGACCTACAGGCATGTACGATGATTCCTGAGCCAACCAGGAACCCGAGGAAGACTAACAGGGCCACTTTTGCCAAAACAGTGCAAGGTAAGCTAAGTGGCACCCAGTTGTCGGCTCGGCTCCAGACTAGGCCAGGCAACCAACAAGACATCGAAACACAGGTAAACCTATTCACTGACATAGTTATAGGAAGTTACCACACATCGTGTCCTCTAACCTCAACCGCCAGGAACAGTAACAGAGACAGTTCATGGTGGGGTCCCGAGCTCGAAAGAATCAGGAAAAGGTTAGGCGACTCTAAACAGGGCCATGAACACCAGTGAGGACCAGGACTGGGACAACTACAAAGAGGCCAAAGCACAATACAAGAAACGACTACGCTACAGAAGTTCGTCATCCTGGCGCGGATTCTGTAGCAACATCAAATCCTGCAATGAGGCAGCACGGGTAAGGAGGATCCTATCCGCAGGGCACAACAAAACATTGGGTCCCTATGCAGGAACGACGGCACATATACTGTCTCTCTAGATGAGACGTATGAGGTACTACTCCAAACACACTTCCCAGGTTGTCAGCTCACCCAGAGCATAAACTGGGAGGCGGACAGCTATTCGCCCTCAGAAAATGACTGGCAGACCGCCCAGAAAGTAGTAACGTATGAAAAACTCTCTGGGCCATCAACAGCTTCCAACCATTTAAGGCGGCCGGACCGGACGGCATTTTCCCCTATGCTGCAGTGGGGGTGCTGAGCTCGCGGAATCTGTAACAACAATCCTACGAGCGTGTCTGGCCTTCCAATACATCCCCTTAAGTGGCGGGAAGCTAATGTCATCTTCATCCCCAAACCAGGTAAGAGTGACTACACAAACGCTAGGTCCTATAGGCCTATCAGCCTCACCTCCTTCATGCTGAAGACGCTGGAAAGGCTATGCGATAGGCATATTAGAGACACAACGCTCTTATTGACTCCACTGCACAGGAATCAACATGCCTACAGTGCGGGTAAATCAACTGAATCAGCACTTCATGCTATCGTAAGTGAAATTGAGGCAGCCATCCAATCCAAATCTGTATGTCTGGGCGCCTTCATAGACATTGAGGGAGCCTTCGACAAGACAAAGTTCTCTAGCATTAAATCAGCTCTGAACAAACATGGAGTGGACGCCTTACTATCAGGTTGGATAGTAAAAATGTTGAGTCATCGCATCGTACGACCACCAGGTAATGCAACCAAAATAGCATTAGTTGCGAAGGGATGCCCCAAAGGGGAGTCCTCTCGCCCTTGCTATGGAATATGGTGGTTAACTGTTTAATCGAGGTATTGAACGCGCAGCGCTTCTACACGATAGGCTACGCCGACGATATAGCAATACTTATAACTAGTATCCACGCCAGCACCGCTTGTGACCTGATGCACGCGGCTCTAAGACTAGTAGAGATGGTGTACGGACTACGATTTAACAGTGAACCCGTCAAAGACGGAACTGGTCATGTTCACACTCAAACGCTCTCTGGGCTTGTACACACTACCAGGTCTGTATGGCGTGACGCTACAGCTGTCTGACGAGGTAAAGTATCTAGGGATGATCCTCGACAGCAAACTGAACTGGAACAAGCACTTAGAGAACAAGATCAACAAGGCCTGTATCACCTTCTATCAATGTCGTAGAATGATAGGTAAGACATGGGGACTTAACCCAAAGGTCACCCTATGGCTTTATACCACAGTGATCAGGCCAATAATCACCTACGGGGCTCTGGTCTGGTGGACCAGGACGACACTGGCTACAACCATCGCGAAGCTGCAACAATTCCAGAGGTTGGCATGTCTGGCGACTACCAGCGGTATGTGCACTACACCAACGGCAGCCCTGGAGATAATGCTGGATCTGCCTCCTCTCCATTCACACGTGCAGCAGGAGGCGGCGATGTCTGCAATAAGACTACGGACTCTCGGTCTCTGGCATGACACAGGTATTCCTCACACGCGGGTCCTTCAAGACAATCTGAAGCATCAACCCATGCTGCTGGCGATAAGTGATAGAATACCCAAACAGTATGTATTTGATAAGAATACAAAATTCAACTCGAGGAGCCTCCTCCGGGGATCATAGCTCCACCGAGTTGATGGTCTTCACCGATGGTTCGAGAACCAACGAGGGCGTTGGATCCGGCACCTTCTCGGAAGACTTGAATATCAGGTACCACACATCTCTCGGGGCCCACAACTCCGTCTTTCAGGCAGAATGCGTGGGCATCACGAGGGCTGCTACCATAATCACCGACAGGAGGGTGCAGGGTTATAACATCCGCATACTCTCTGACAGCGCGGCGGTCCCACATGCCCTAAAGAGCAACACCATCGCTTCGGGACTAGTCCTTGAATGCCACAAGTCTCTGACGGAGGTTTGTGAACACAATCAAATCGTTCTCCAATGGATTAAAGGCCATAGCGGATCGAGAGGTAACGACGCGGCGGACGAACTGGCGAGGAGGGCATCAGCGGAACAGGTTCAGGGCCCTGAACCGATTGTCCCGCTCCCACTGTCGCAGGTACGGAAATGGCTGCGAGAGAGGTCACTGAAAGAGCATAACGACAACTGGACCAAGAGGTCGGACTGTAGTCAGTCCAGAGCGGCACTGGGGGGCCGTAACTCACGGTACACCCGGCAGCTGCTAAGCCTGAATCGTCAACAGTTGCGACTGGTCACGGGCGCACTGACAGGTCACGGTTTGTACAATAAACACCTATTCAGACTAGGTATTACCGACAGTCCTCTTTGCAGAGCTTGCCTTGAGGCTGAAGAAACGGCCGCTCATGTGCTCATGGAGTGCACAGGAGTGGCGGCGCATCGAGCGAAGTTCCTGGGCACACCGGGGACGCTCCGTGAAGCATGCGGCAACGTTAAGAAGCTGCTGGGCTTTCTGTTGGAGTTGGGTTGGCGGGAGTGAAGCCCACTTCCCCACACGCAAAACAGGCGCACCAAGACGTCGAGTTGCGGAAACAGCCCGCCCACAAAGCCTGAGCGGAGCGCTACTATGACTATGACTATGAGGGGTAGGTACAAAGGCGCGATAATTCTGAACGGTCAAGTAGGTACGTCACGACAAAAGCTTCAATACCTGTTCATCACTAATAAATCGAATACCTACCATATGATAAAGATAAGAGATAAACAAAAAATATTGGCAGTCATAGGAACTGCCGATAGAAGTGAAAACTTATAACTCAGTATTTGATAGCTAACTTTGGAAACTGCGCGGGTGAAACCGGAGGGCCTGGCCATTACCATCTAGAAAATACATCAGCCAGTGGAAATGCTAACGCATTTCTAGATAGCCAATGGCCATGGTCCCGAGTTTACCTGAAGAATTCTTATCATTTCCGAACGTGACGCTAGAATTCAATTCACAGCCCATGAAAAATCTGTGTATGACACGCCGCGATTTCACTTCTAAAAGTAAATAGGTAAATGGATAGGTACCTAGGTGTCTATTGTAAATTTGGTGAAACATTACAAAATGATTGCTTTGTAGTAGGTAATACGAGTAAGATAGGTACGTGTTGTCAGAATCAAGGATAATTCGCATAAACAGCCCATCAAATGTTCCCACAGCTGGGACTCGGGGCCTTCTCTCGCAAGAAGAGAGTTAAAGCCATAATCCACCACCCTGGCAAAGTGCCAGTTGGTAGATGGCACTTTCCATTATTGGCACGTGACCTCGAAAGATTCTAGGTAGGTACATGTCGGTTTTCTCACGATGTTTTCCTTCATCGTTTTTAAGCTACTAGCATTACGCACATGACTTCGAAAAGACTGGTGCGCGTGGGATTTGAACGCAGCGCGCCGGATCGGCGATCACCGTCCTCCCGGCTAGACCAGCCGTTACTTCAAGGCCACTTAGTATGTACTCGTACCAACAAAAAATATTACCTAGCGTGAAAGCTGCTGAACTAGTAGAGGTACCTACAATATTCTTTAAAAGTAAAACTAAAACATCTTCCCACGAATCGATTTTAATTTCGTAGAAAATTTAACCAGTAAACCCTTGATCAATGAACTCTTTCAGATAAATTCATCATTGTCAAAATCAAAATCAGATATTGTTTTAAGTTAAATTATCTATCGCATAATAGCTAAATCACCTAAGTACTTATGGCGTAATGCGCAATAAACATTAGTACGTAGGTACTTACAGCTTTTCGACTCGAAGCCGTAGTAACTATTTCTCGGCTGTGTCGCAGCGCAGCGTTGTGGAGCGGCAACGCTTCGTTTCCATAGTTACGCGCGCGCTCGCTCGCTTGACGAGCGGCGCGGCGCGGCGGCTTCTTTGAAATCGTAGGCGCATAACTAACAGAGCCACACTGTTTTGGTCTAAATTTTTAAATGCTCAACGTGACCACCTTCGCGAACACAAACTCTTAAACGGCGTTCAATGTTTGAACGGACGCTTGCCGTGGGATTTGTAGGGCATCGCCTAGTATTCCCATATCTTTCGCGATACCTACATTCTTATCGCAAGTGCGGCATTTTGATGGGCTTCTCCGTAAAGTAAAATCATGTCAGCATACTCAGCAGCAGTGTAATACTGTGTGTTCGACATCTTTACTTAAATAAACACTCACAACACAAAAAGTAAGTAACAACAAGTCGTCGTTATCGCTTTGACACTGAATCAAAATAACTTACACTAAATAAACAACAAAAAAATAACACGTAGGACACGTACTTAAGCGTCTTTTTCGCGAATAATTAAATTACCTAGTTAAGGGATTTACAGTAAAGTTATAGCGCGCGAGAAATGTGTCAAGGACTTGACAACTTCGCAGCCCGGCTAGCACTAGCACAAAACTAGTGGAGTTTAAAAGAAAAAGACAAAAGACTAACATTAGAGGAGTACCTACAGTCATTTTTTCGTTTCCGGCTCCATTTCATTCGCACACAAACGCGTGTTTTGCATGTTGTATGACTACTTGTCTCATTTTATTGTATTTACCTTTCGCCTGATTTTCATTCATGAAACGCGTGGATATGTGGCCTGCGACCTAATTACCTCTGACTCAAATTTTTAGATACAGGTTGCTCTGATTTGGTGTTTTGAAAAATTGCGAATAACTCAGTAAATAAAAACGATACATGAAATTTAATTTTACAGAATGTCTGAAAATATGATATGTGATATGTGGTTTCATTTAATGTCGGCACCAAAGCGCCACGCTGTATATGTATATAAAACAAATAACAGCCGAATTGACAACCTCGTCATGTTCGAACTCGGTTAAAACCCGCAAGTTCTTGTAAATGTCGCCATACAACAACTCACCCACTTCTTTTTATTGGCAATTTTTACTTTTATGTGTTTTCTTTCAGTTAAATTAAATTACCTTCGGTGACGTTCTTTACTTTTAGCGGGAAACGTTACACTGGATTTTAAATAAATTATTGGAAGCAGAGTTTACAGCTACTTTTCTTACTGTGCTCAAAAAACATTGTGTTTCTTTAGATGAAAAACAACGTAGCTAATAGAATTTTCGTTAAAACTAGGTCAAATAGTTATTTTTAAATACATAAATATCTTCTGTGCATTTCTGTTTGTAGTGAAATCGTCAGAGGATGTATATTTTTTTTGCAGTGATAGGACTCTTTGCATTGTCCGTCTGGGGAAGTATCTACTAGGCTTTTCTTAATCTACCACGAAGCAATAATATGAAAACATTACTTTGTTCCTAATGTGAAAACATACTTGTTGTATGGTTGGAAGGACAATGTTTCCAGTAAATTTATAGCGCGTAGAGATAAAACTATTAAATATATAGGTAATAATTTTGACTCTTCATGTTCCCATAGCTGCATGTCATTGTGCTGTTATGTAGGCAGGCATGTAGCTTACCATCAGGCACATATCCTGCTCGTCTCGTCACTTTATATTGTAGAAAAAAATATGCTTGCAATACATGATGGTTTGGGTGCTTTTGTAAGGTCTAGTGGCGTAATTTTTTTAGGAGTCAATTTTTTTTCACTTTTTTGTTACCTTACTTAAGGGTTTTTATACAATCAAATTTGTTGTAAGTGATATCGGAGCTGACTTATGACCTTTCAAAGTTTTATTTTAAAAATATTTAAGTTTCATTACTGGCCGTGCAAACTCAAAACGACTGTTGTTGATCACTAGATATTCTTGCTATTTTATGCCAGCGGTGGAAAAAAGAGACCGATAAAGACGAAAATGATTTATTAAACGAAATATCGATTGCTCAAGAAGCAGGTAAAAGCAATTCCGCATAATGAATATCGTGATCGCGGCCAACAGCTAATTAACAATACATTTTAACCAAAAATCGGCGCAGTGCTGCAATATCAAGTTATCGAGTTAAGCCGGAACAATAGCCTCGCTGGTCGGTGGGTACCCTCATTATCACGCAAATTGTATATACTCGTCAAATTATTCAATTTTGATTACATTTTAGAGGAATATTATACAGGCCTAAATGCTTGCTTATGCGAGCAAGCGTTTTATATTTATTTTTAAAGCAACGTCAGGAAAATCAGAATTCAAATAAGAAATTCTACAGTCAAAATATACATAAAGTGACATTATTTTTTGGTACATGGTGTTAGCAACCCCGATTAAAAGCAAGAAAAAGGTGCATGGCGTGGCAACATCGTGCGACGAAAACTGGCTTTAAGTAGTGGGTCGAGAGAGAAGGGAGGCACTTTTGCTCCTGACGCCGGCCACGCCGGACATACTGTGTTTACCTTCGTGTCTTTGTTTGACTAATTGATGATTGTTGTCGTTAAGGTTATATAAAATGTTTTAACGTTCATTTAAATATTGTTTGCTTCACTCTCCCAATCTTCTGATGTAGATTGTTGACATCAGAAGTGGGATACCACGAGGCCTAGCTCGCCATCTAATCTTGAGTTTTATTGTCATTAGCGTTATTTGAAGTTAAAACCTGTCTATCATTTGGATTGTAATGGGTTCAAAACGAAGACGCAATGGTAAACGCAAGCATGTAAAAAAAGCGTGGTCGTTTATCATCAAGTAGCAGCTCAAAGGCAGTGACAGTAGCTGGTCTGGGATTTCACCATAAGCGCGCTACCCAGAAACTGACGAAGGTATCTTTAACAAACGATGCCACAACTGTGAGTACAAGTGCCAATAGTCCTACCCTCTATAAAAATTGATACCTAATTTTGATCCATTAGGTACATAATAATTTTGTTTCGTGGGTGAAACAGGCTTCGATACTCTCGTGGTAGTATTTCGTCATCAGGTTTTGAATAAACTCAAAGGTTTTGCAAAGATTTGATACAACTCGTTATTGCGTAATGATCGCTCGCGAACCCCGGAGTATGGAGAAATAGAATTTGTAATGCGTTTAAAGTCTAAAGAAATATATTCAAAGTATCGAAAAAAATCGTGGACCAAAAAACCCGTCGAAAACTAATCGCTACACAATATATTCTTTGAGCAGATTGCAGAAATTTACAGTTTGTACTTGAATTTCATGTAAACCGTAATATAATACCATCAATGCGTCTGTCGAGGCTAGTAATTTCAAGTCAAGCGATAGTTTGGTATGTTTTATACACAGCAGGGTACATGTAAAATAAAACTGGGAAAACATACTGCAGGTAACACTACTCCTAGAGAGGGTAACGATACTAAAATTGCCCTACAAGTATTCACCCGAACGCCAAATTTTGTAGGTAGTTCTGAAACAGCTAGTCTTTCGATGATTATGACTCTAACGAATTCGAGAGCCTTTGTTATAATTGTGGCGGAAACCACAAAAGTGTTCAGTTTACGGTAAAGTGCGAGTTTTGTATGAGTTATAAATTAAAAAAAAAACTGAATAAATCGGTAAAACAAGAAATAAAGTACGTGCAGACGACTAAAACAAGATACATTTTGTAATAACATACAATGTAAATGGTGCAGTTACAGACGAGCTCATTTGTACAATACGATATTCATTGATACGAGGAGTGGTTGTCAGTAAAATCGTCAAAAGTAGCCAAAGCAATGACCCTTCAAGAGTGACGAATATTGTAAGTGACTAATTAAATTAGATTCTGTTCCTGTAAATGAAGTCGAGATATATGTTATCGTCGTGATAATCGGATAAGACTTAATATGAAAGAGTTTTGATGACATACCCTACACTTTTTGATGACATACCCTAACATTTCATAATTACATCGAAGAATTAGCTGAGGTTTGCAATGTAGCAGTTAATTCAAATATACTTAAACTTTTGGTAAATATGAGGGGTACAAATGTATAGCTTTGAACATGAAGCAACTGGAAGTGGAAAGGTTAGCAGTCACGAAGTGACGATTAACCTACAGAGCGACAAATCGGTGCAATTTAAGCCGTAAACAGTATACAAGTGCTTAAAAAAAATGACTGAGTAAAGATAGGTACAATAATTATATGTCTGTACAGTATATGAGAGTCAGTGAGAGATATAGTAAAGGCCTACAATGGTGTATAATAAAGTTTGCTAATATTGATCTGTGGATTGAATACAATTAATAAATAATATGACGTGTTGGCAAGGTAATTAATGAATTCCCAATGTTGTGATACAAACATATAATTCCTATAAAGAGAGAGAAGTCGAACAATTCGAGAAGATTAAATTGATACATTGGTAGAATCCAACAGTGAGCTGACACAGAAATTTCCTAAGCCTAAAGGAAAAGGGAGCTGTATTAGGCACTGGTTGGGTGTGGTAATGACTGAGTAATCGAAGGGGTTGTTTAAGTATAAAGGCAACAGCCCTCGCTCTGATTGTTCAACTTAACTTTCTTTTCTTTCAAGAGTGCCAAGAATTGGTACCTTGGTAGAATCCAACAGTGAGCTAACACAGAAATTTCCTAAGCCTAAAGGAAAAATGAGCTGTACTAGGCACTGGTTGGTTGGTAATGACTGAGTAATCGTAGGGGTTGTCTAAGTATAAAGGCAACAGCCCTCGCTCTGATTGTTCAACTTAAATACGATAGAAGTTTCAAGAATGCCTAAGAATAAGGGTATTCTTGAATTTACTTCATGTTATCATTCTCGTATGAACTGAATATGTCATGATAGGCCGAGCTTTGTTATTATTTTAATAGACTGTAATGCTAAGTGTTTGTGCATTACAGCTTTATCGTGCCTGGGGTGCAGGCACGGTGCAGGAGGGCCGTGTTAGCAACCCCGATTAAAAGCAAGAAAAAGGTGCATGGCGTGGCAACATCGTGCGACGAAAACTGGCTTTAAGTAGTGGGTCGAGAGAGAAGGGAGGCACTTTTGCTCCTGACGCCGGCCACGCCGGACATACTGTGTTTACCTTCGTGTCTTTGTTTGACTAATTGATGATTGTTGTCGTTAAGGTTATATAAAATGTTTTAACGTTCATTTAAATATTGTTTGCTTCACTCTCCCAATCTTCTGATGTAGATTGTTGACAATGGTACAATGTACCCAACATTTAGTACCTATACCAAAAATTACTTGTTCGATGGATACAATCTTAGAGCCTTCATCAGGCCGAAAGTGAATCGTTTTTGGACACACCCCGTCAATGCTCCTTCGGACATAATCAACATTAACATGTTGTGTGGTATGTATGTATTAACATGTGGTAGCATAACCACCACTCACTTTATCGAAACAAAAAGTAGCACATGTTTTAATCCAGGCAATTCAGTTCCTACAAAGTTCATTTCATTAAAATAATAATAATAATAAATAAATATTGGTGGACAATTCACACACAACACCATCTGACCCCAAACTAAGCAAAGCTTGTGTGATGGCAGCCAGATAGCTGATATAATACTTATATAGTTTTAAATACATACTTATTATACATAGAAACACCCAGACACAGTGCAAACATTTGTATTCATCACACAAATATTTGCACTGGGTGGGGATCGAACCCACGACCCTCGGCTTCGCAGGCAGAGCTACTACCAACTAAACGACTAGGCCAGTCATTCAAGTATATTGAAACAGAAGGTGGTAGATGGAAACAGCGTGTTCGATAATTAGTTCTTTTATTTATCTGTCTATATGTGGACAGAGTTCCGTCTTAAGCTACGGTACGTTACAGAATAATCCCCTCCCAAACTGCCCTGTCCGCACTATAATCACTCCGTTCGCCCCACCGCGATTGGGGCGGTAACAAAATGGCGACGCTCGCCTACATGCATCATAACCGTCGGACGTGACGTCACAATCAACTGAATTTAATAATTAACTCGCTCGTTTGCCGGGCTCGGCTAGGCTTTGGCATGGCAGGGCTTGGCTTGGCTTGACATGGCTGGCTTGGCTTGACATGGCTGGCTTGGCTTGGCTTGGCTTGGCTTGGCTGGCTCGGCATACAGCTTGGCAGACGGCAGACCGTTACAATCGGCCATCCTGCAACAATTGCCCCGCAATGGGAACAGATAGAGGACATTAACTTTCCAACAAATCAATTAGGTGTTCAGTTTCTAACTGCTCGTCAGAGCTGCTGGCACTGTCAGACACCGGAGCTATACTTCTGTAAGGACGCAAGGAGTCTGCGGACACTAATCCGGTGAAGTTCTTGTAACCTCTTAACCCTTTGATACTCCTGATCCGGTATCTGTCATTGCCCACAACTTTTATCACAAGGTAGGGTCCTGAATAAAGATCATCCAATTTCGTGTTTACTTTCGCAGCGCTACTAGTAGGGGCCTGTCTCCAAAGGACCAAGTCGCCTTTTTGTATACGTGACCGTTTTTGCGACGCTTGTCAAAATTACGTTTCATTTTCCTACTAGCCTGTTCGATACGCTGCCTAGCCTTTGTGCGTTTTGCCTGGGTGGATTCGACAACGCGCCCTGGAATCGAGACGTCGCATAGTGACCTACTACTCCGAGAGAATATCAGATCGTACGGTTTAAAACCAGTCGTATCGTTTAGAGTGTTATTTATCCCCCAGACTACGTCAGGCAAACTATTGGACCAGTTATTGGCGGCTTCACTGGGGTCGGTTGCACGCAACGCGCTAAGGATGGTTCGATTTGTGCGTTCAACCTGGCCGTTAGCGCGCGGACATGCAATAGCGGTTAATGTGTGCTTGAACTGTTTTCGGTAGCAAACTTCTTAAAGTACCTACTCGTGTACGCCTTTCCGTGATCTGACACCACCCTATCTGGATACCCGAATAAGCTGAAGATTCGTTTTAGGAGTCTGACTGTTTCTACCGAATTCACTGTGCGGGTAGGCTCCACAATAACAAACTTCGAGAATGCGTCCGTTAAAACTAGCATGTACTCATGACCTTTCTTTGTCTTACAGAAGGGGCCTAAATGATCGACATGAACCGTCCTAAAGGGTTCTGTAGGTTTGGGAATAGGATGCAGCATGCCTTCCTTTCTCCCATATTCACCTTTGCCGTAAGCGCAATGTAAACAAGCTGTGACATACTTTCGAATAAACCGCGTCATTTTAGGAAACCAGTAATCATTTTTTATCAAATCTAAACAACGTTTTAGCCCCACGTGACCTATTTCATCGTGATGCATTTGGACAATTTTCCACCTTGCTGGCCCGGGCACTACAAGACGGTTTCCCGCAAGCGTTTTACGATACAACCTATCATCTATCACTATGAAATCTTTTGTTAAGTCACGGTCCGCTGAGCTAGTTTTTAATTGGTCGATGATGGTTTTAACTTTATCATCCTGACACTGAACGGTATAAAACCAATCCATAACTTCTAGGCGATTCACATTTAGCGCGTCGATGGGATTCCTACTAAGGGCATCGACGTGCCTCATGCGTTCACCTGGCCTATATTCGACAGTCATATCGTAATCCTGTATCAATAACCACCATCTCGCAATTCGCGGAATTATGTCACGTTTAGTCAAGGTCGAACGCACAGCTGTACAATCTGTAACAACTTTTATTGGTTTACCCACAACATAAACACGAAATTTACGCAAAGATTCTACTACGGCCAGCGTTTCGAGTTCATAGCTGTGATAAATGCTTTCATGTTTCGATGTTACTCGACTAAAGTACATCACCGGTCTTAAAGTTCCATCATGTTGTTTTTGTAATAATATACCCGCTATACCTACTTTGCAAGCATCTGTATGTATCTATGTCTGCAACGTGGGATCGTATATTGCCAGCACGGGTTTTGAACAAAGACATTTCTTTAATTCCTCAAAACTTTCGGTTTGTTTACTACCCCAGTTCCATTGTATATCTTTCTTTGTTAATTCCGTTAATGGTCGAGCTATTTGTGCAAATTTGTAAATAAATTTTCGGAAATAACTACATAACCCGATAAACTGTCGAACTTCATGTACATTTTGGGCACAGGAAACTGAGACACCGCGCTCAATTTTGACTCTGCCGGTTGTACACCATTTTCAGATATTTCGTGTCCTAAGTACGTCACTTGAGCTTCCAAAAATGTACACTTTTTCATATTTAGTTTAAGGTTTTCGTTTTCGAACTTATTAAGGACGGTTTCTAGAATTTCAAGCCCAGATTTAATATCTACGGAGGGTAGCAAAAGATCATCTAAGAAAGCCAGAATTTCGCCCGAACTGTCATTTCTACAAGTACCCTCACTAGTAGAATTTTGGATTGAATTCACTATTTTGTTGATTAATCTCATGAAAACCGATGGAGAATTGGCTAAACCAAAAGGGACACGGAGATATTCATACTGACCAGCTTGACATATGAAAGCTGTTTTATGTGTGTCTTCCGGTTTTACCCTAGTTGATGGTACCCTTGAGCCATATCTAAGCATGTGAAATATTTTTGCCGGCTAATTTGGATATATGATCCTCGATGTTAGGCAAAGGATATCGATCCTTAACTGTTATTGCGTTAAGTGCACGATAGTCAACGCACAACCGGCTGTCGCCGTTTTTTTTCTTAACTAATATTACTGGCGATCCATAGTTAGATTCGGATTCTTTAAAAATACCTGCGTCTAATAACTCCGAGACTTTAGATTTAACTATATTCTGTTCCGAGTGAGATAACCTATAAGGTTGTCGATGAATAGGCTGATCCGTAGTGAGATTAATTGGCATTTGAACTAAACTCGTACAACCGAGATCTTTTGTGCTACTAGCAAAACTATTTTTATATTTAAGCAGCAAACTAATTAAATTATTGTGCTCATCTTTATTTAAATTCCCCATTTTAATATCAGCTAGTAAAACGCCGCCTATGTTAAGAGTTGCCGCATGGTTTAAGGCCAAGACGGTAGGCGCATTAGGTAGTTCACGCAAGTTGGCTAAGTAATTGGCAAGTTGGCAAGTTGGCTTATTAGGTACAAATGGCATGGCTTGGCTAACCTGGCTTATTGCTCCTGACTCTTCACAGCTCTCGGCTCGCGTGAGGACCTGGCCGACCTCCCACACGACGTCCTGGTCACCGGTGTTGACGACTTTGATGTGTCCGGTGCTGCCTCGAAGTAAGGTGGCGGGCAAGGAGTAAGAAACCCTTTGAGCTCGAAGTGGCGTACTGTGGTGCAGACGTTGTTGTCCTTGCGGTTTCCCAGGACATGGACCTTAATAATGGATGCTCCAGGCGGTAAAACTTCTCGGTGTGCTGTGACCACCTTAAACTTTTGAGTTTCTTCAGCTGCGTCTATTCCTGGCATTACATCAGGTTCTTGTATCAGTATGGCTGTACCATTCTTCACAATAAGTGACATATTATTGGCATTTATTACGGGCTGTCCAATTAATAAATGGATGTCTCCATCTCCGCATCTGTTAGGAATGCTTCACATTGAACTAGAATGTTATCTATCCGCAAGTCAAATTTTACCTCTCCGCGGGTTGTGATTAATCCACCAGAAAATCCTTTCAAAATTGTGCTTGCAGGTGTGTTTACAAGGACAATAGTTTTGAAATTTGACTGCTCATGACATTCACCTGACTTCCGGTGTCAATGTAGGCCTTCACGTAAACTCCGTTAATCTCAGCTGTCTTCTTATATATATCATTATAGTTTTGAATTAACTTGATGTCCTTGACGCTGTTGTTTGTGGCGTTGTTGTTTGCTTCGACCGCAGACCGTTGAAATGTGGTAGATGATGAGTTGTTGCAGCGGGTAGCAATATGGCCTTGCTTGCCACATTTAAAACACACCCGTTGATCAGGGAGTGTACAATTTCGCAACATATGACCCGTTTTCTTACAGCGAGGGCACGGGTCATTTTCCGAGAAAATCTCCTTTTCTGAAGGTACTAGTCGCACATCCTTGTTCTGTACCCGAATTTCTGGTGCTGGACCTCGATAGTCGTCAAGGGCACAGAGGAAAGATTCGTACAGTTCGTCAGGTCGCTCACATTGGAAGGCACGTGCGTTTGCTTGTAAAGAAGCGGGTAGGCCTCTTATAATACACGAAACACTGGCGCCATCCGATAATTTGCAGCGGAAGCACATGGCGACCTTGTCTTGGTAATATTTCGTCATAGTTTCGTTGGGTACCTTTCGTCTTTGCATCATCTCGTCCAGCAATGCACTGTAGTCACGGTGTTTGGGAAAAGCACGTAGTAGCATTTGCCTCCACTCGTCCCAGGAATAATTGTACTCGTCCAATCTGTTGTACCATTTGCGAGCTTGGCCGCGTAGTTTATCTTGGAGATGAAATGCCTTGACCTTGTCGCTCCAATTATGTATGTCTCCGAGTTGGTCGATTTTCTTTAGCCACGCCGCTACTGTACAATCTTCGCCATCTGGATCGAACTCCGGGATGAGTGACGCAGCACGATGATTCTTGTTTCGCCCCATATACAGAGTGTCGTCTCGATCAAGGTCGTGAATCGCTCTGGTGACCTCATTCTCTAATAAGTTTTTTAGTAATTTTCTGGCAGGCTGTGGTGTAGAATCACTGTCTTCATCTTGTTCTCGGTAGCGACGTGAAGGATCCCATCCGGGTGGACGTACACCTTGACCATTTGAGTCCTGGTGATTTCGCTTCATTATCCCACTTCTGAGTGAAACAGAAGGTGGTAGATGGAAACAGCGTGTTCGATAATTAGTTCTTTTATTTATCTGTCTATATGTGGACAGAGTTCCGTCTTAAGCTACGGTACGTTACAGAATAATCCCCTCCCAAACTGCCCTGTCCGCACTATAATCACTCCGTTCGCCCCACCGCGATTGGGGCGGTAACAAAATGGCGACGCTCGCCTACATGCATCATAACCGTCGGACGTGACGTCACAATCAACTGAATTTAATAATTAACTCGCTCGTTTGCCGGGCTCGGCTAGGCTTTGGCATGGCAGGGCTTGGCTTGGCTTGACATGGCTGGCTTGGCTTGACATGGCTGGCTTGGCTTGGCTTGGCTTGGCTTGGCTGGCTCGGCATACAGCTTGGCAGACGGCAGACCGTTACAATATACAGCCGATACAGTAGTACGTGGGACCAAACATGCACTGTTACAAACACACAAACTTTCGGTTTTATAATATTAGTATGTTTAGCTTATAGACTATTTCGGAACATGCAACAATCTCTAGAGAATATTGGTTAAAGTGCCTATCGAACTATTTCGTAGTACATTCATATAAAAAATCACGCAGCGCTGCAATATCGAGTTAACGCGACACAATAGCCTCGCCGGGTAACCTGGCTGCGTTGCGTGGAATGAGGGTTCATTATCACGCAAATTGTATGTGATCGTGGAATTATCCAATGAATGAAATTTATTGTGATTTGGATATTCGTGATTAGATTAATTTTAATTCAAAATGTGTGTTTACAGCTAAATATGGAGTTATTCTTAACCCTCTACCACCTACCACCCAGTCTTATAACACAACCACCAGCCATACGTCTCCTAGACGGACGTGTGAAAAGTGCGTTGTATGTAAAATCCAAAGATGTAAGTCGGGTGGTTAGGGTTAACGCTTTCTTCCAAGTGTTTTATGTTAAGGTCTAGTAATATCTGAATTATGATAAAATAAGACATTATCACACTTATGGTATATATATTCTTTTAACTTTTATAGGTTTACACTTCACCGCCATCTTGCCTGATGTTAAACGATGATGCGGTCTACGATGGAGCGTGTTTACCTAGAAGAAACCGATTCACTCTCAATTTGAAGATACAAAGATTGTAACTTTCGGAAAAACCATCTCAAAAAAAAAAAAGATTTAAATTTCATTTGATTAATCCCATTCTTAAAAGTTTCAATTGTTCTCGGGACTTGCCATCAAGGACAACCTATGATTAGTTAACGCTTCAGTGGGTTATATATACATAATATGTACACGTTATTTAAATGTGTCAGAAATATATCAGACAACTACTAGTGTTCATATTTTTTACTATTTTTAATACCTATTGAGACTTAGACTTTTTAATTATTTATTTGAGCTTTGATTTTACTTTTAATAGTTATTATACCTGAAATAAATCAATTTTATTTAATTTAATTCATATGAAAAAGTAAATCTAATATAATTAATAGTGTTTGGTAATTCATCATCATCATAATCAGCCTGTTTTCGTCCACTGCTGGACATAAGCCTCTCCAATAATACGCCACTCAGCCCGATCCTCGGCTTTACGTTTCCAACCGCCACCAGCTGCTTTAATAATTGTCTTGTTTGGTTATTGCTCACATTTTATTTTTGCTTAAAATGAAGAGAGAGAGCAAGTAAGAGCCAAAATCGTCTTTGTTCGCATAAGTCATTCTCGTGTTCTATACTGATACAGCGTCATCAATAAACGCGTGAGTAAACTAAAAAATGCCTTTAAAAAAATTAAGTGTCAATGAACACCAGTTACACAAAGTATCTTCGGATAAAATAAAAGTAACACAAAAACAAAGAAAATCTCTAAGGTACAATGATCTAAGAAATTAAGATAGCAACACTGGCACAGTAAAACATCTTCATACAAACGTGCCGCTCTCGGTTTGAATGTGTGCGTGCGCGCCGCGTTCAATCGCAATTTCACTCACATGCTAGCGTAATATATGGGGGATAAGATGGCGGCAGTACGGGCTGTGCAGCGCGACTGTGAGCACGTGCGTACGTTACACGACCGCTCGCGTTCTCAACTCTCGCCAACCTCGCAAACGTGACAACCCTGAGGATCAACGCAAGAGTAGGTTAATAACTCGGCGGGCGGCCTTAAATAACCTACTGTTTTGTAATTACTGTGACACTGGTCACTGGCAGTTTTTTGCGTCGCTGCCGTTATTTAATTTTCATACAGTTTTAGCTCCACATTTTTTTCAGTTCGGTCACGCAATAAAATCCTCTAACTTTCCGTAAGGGCTTTCGTTCATATGTATCTAAAAACATACCTACTACTTTTTAGGTTAGATCATTCTGATACGGAGCGATTCTAACACACCTAAAAACGCATTCCAATCGTACTTAATCCTTCCGTACTCACATAATTGTCACGCGATTCGTCAGAAGCGTGACAAATGTGGCCTCAACCGTGTTGGAGGAAGGGAGGGTCCGCCGGTCCATCAATCAAGCTCGGGTCGGCCCTCGATCCGATCCGGTGCCCTCTCGTCCATCATTCCGACTCAGTTTTTCTACACTGTCGTAATGTAATGATTATTTTGAGGGCCGATGAGCATTGGAATTCCACATTTGAGTAGCAGTAGTCCACACCCTATTAGTGTCGTACATGAGTTCGAAATCTCGTATGGATATTTGTAATGCTTCCAAAGTTTTGGTACACAGATGGAATAAAAGTCTCAAATAACATATTATAGACTATTACCCTTTCAAGCAAAAACTGTTAAAGTGATCTCGATGAAATTTGGCACATATGTACATAAATATGATCTTCTGGAAAAATATTATGTATGCTACTTTTATCCTAAGGCATAGAATAGATAATATTATAGATAGAACGGACACTCCCCACCCCCCGCCAATTTCAAGATTCCTCACCCCTCAGGCCGTTTCGAGTACGCTAGGAGCACTCAACGAAGGACTGGTACCGAACATCTAATTTCTAACGAAATATCATCATGGTGGGGTGTTGTGCTGTTTACGGCTGTCCGTCAACTAAACTGGACAAGATTAAAAGCATCATTTAAATTCCTAAGGATAAAATAACGTTGCTTTATAATAACGTAGTAATTTTTAACTCAAAGTTCGTAACTTACATAGCCAGTTTTAGGCACAGATTGATAATGTCTGGAGGAATAATTATAGTGACAGAATAAAGTTTCCTTCTTGGGTAAGTGTAAAATAATATGCGAATGTGTACCTACTAACAAAAATAGATATCTAGTGTAAGGTTCAAATAGGCTTGTACAAAACTCTTTGCTAAAATATGATAACTGGCTGAAAATTTAAAATAAAATATATGGAATTCGTTTGGAAGACAGATCGGTGATGGCAGAAAAAAACAGATAGCTGAAAAAGATGGTTGGATATCGAAATGAATTATAGATAGATATAAGTTTAAAATACCGATGTTAAACAGAATGGCTAATTAGTTGAAATACTGATGTAATACAGAATGATTTAAACTATCTTTGTTTCACTTTCTGAGTTGTTAGCACAGATTTCTAAAACAAAAGCAGATGGAACGTGCAGAACACAGATCCTTAGGTCCGGGAAAGCAAATATTAAACGCCAAAGCAAATACAAACTCCAGTCAGTACGAAACTGACTTCCGTCTCGTATGGGAGTCCCGTGTGATTTTATGTTTTGTTTAAGATTATGCCGTCTTGTGTCATCAAACATTGCAAACATTGTTCCCAAAAATAAAAAAGGAAATTTCATAGGAAAGTTTGAATATTTTACTGGTATTTATTAAATTTAGACGATTTTATTTCGATTGATGAATAGAAACACAACACCTCAACGAAAATAGGTCAGTGTTGCTATACTAAATTGAAATTATTTTCCCTGAAGTTAAGGTAAAATATAGATTCTAATTTTGTTTTGAAGATACTCGTAGACCAAATTATTAATGAACATTGTATAATTCAATTTTAAGCCCTATTTTTATAATCGTTATTTTTTTTATTTAATGTGAATCGATGCCAAGAACAAATCCTCGCCGTTACTAGGGTTAATAAAAATACTAATAGTGTTGATGGAAACTATAGTTATGAAACGAATAGATAAGAACAAATCCTCGCCGTTATGAAACGTCTCGTCTATGACCTGTGGATTCTAACTTGATCTGTGCAGTGCTGTTAGCATATATATTTTTAATAATACGAACATATTTCTTTCTTACTCCTTGTTGAATTAGAGCCTCCCAGAGCAGATTGTGTTTGATTGAGTCGAAAGCTATATTGTAGTCGAGAAATGCAATGTATAGGTCTTTCCCATACACTTGAGATTTTTCTATTAACTGTTTTGATACATGCATATGATCAATAGTTGAAAACCCTGCTCTAAAACCAGCTTGTTCAATAGGCTGTTCTTAATCTATAGTCCTTGATATTCTATTTACGAGTAGGATCAGCTTTGAAAAAACTTTGTAAATGTTTGACATGAGGCTAATAGGTCTATAATTTTCAATTACGTTTCTGTCTCTTTTTTGTGGAGCAAGTTATTAACAAGAAATCCTTGCATTATATTATCGGTGTAATAATAAATTATTTAAAAATAATGTTTTATGCGTTTATTATACGTGAAAATTTCCAAAGCTTAACAACACATATTAAGGCGCATATTGGTGGGATTCAAGGTGCTCCTTAATGGGGGTCATTACTCACGGCGCCATGACAGAGTACTTGAAATCATACGTGAAGCCATGAGCCTTTCAGTAGCTAGAGCCCAAAAGGGATTGACGACAAACAAAAGACAAATTAACTTTGTAAAAGAAGGCTCAACATCAAACTCCAGGAACAAGCCTTACTCAATCCTGGGTACAGCACCTGATTGGACTATTTTAATGGACACGTATGAAAAGCACTACAAAATCCCAGAGGATGTGAGTGTTTCGTCATCCAGACCGGAAATTTTCCTTTTTTCTAGAGCTACAAAACGCATAGTCCTTGTAGAACTTACCGTACCGTGGGAAACTAAAATACCTAAAGACCACGCGATGAAACAAAATAAGTATTACGACCTCCTAAACGAATTAACAAAAACGGCTATGTAGTTAGTTTATACGCTGTAGAAGTGGGAGCGAGAGGTATACCAGCAAAATCTCTCTATAACCTGCTGAAAGACCTTGGCTTATCCAGAAGTGCAGTAAGTTCTATACTAGAACGAATATCTAAAGCTGCACTAGTAGGCTCATATCAGATTTGGCTGGGCAGGGAGAGAAAAACGAGTAGTGAAGGTGAGTGTTGATGTACGTCAGAAAGGGGCCCCTTAAACCTACGCCCGAGTCACAAGTCTCGGGGTCTACTCGGGTTTTCTCTCTCTGCCACACGATGGACCCGGCACCCGCACGGTGAATCTATGGAATACTAAGAAAATCGTCTCAACAATAGTGGGACTTTTTTCTTAAGACTGGGAACATTACACGCACACCAACGTGAGTAATTTGACAACGTCTGTGAGAGCTGTCACGCATACATAACTAATGACTGGCCTCACAGTGTTGTTCACGAAGGTTTCATCTGTTTAGAAATCTGTGGTTGTTAGCTAACAACTCAGAAGTGGGATGACAACGATGAAATATCGTAAGTACACGTCCACATGTTTTTTTTTTGTGTTTTTATTAACTGTTTATTGTTGTGGCTATCTATCGGTTTTAGTATTCACTTGAGTTTTAGTTTTGAGTATCTAGTTCATTTACCATAAGCATCCTATTAAATGTACCCACTCAGGGGTTTTCTCTCACAAGGAGAGACTCAAGGCTATAATCAACCACGCTGGCCTAGTGCAATTTGGTAGGTTGGCGGCGGGTTGATTTGGTTCAATTACATAAAACTTATTAATTACCACCCATGTTCTGAAAATGCCGATATTAAAATGTTACTTTAACGACCTCTACCTTTTTATGTCTATATGGAATACTTAGCGTGATTAGACAGAGTCACGGCATTAACACTTGGTTGAGTGAGTTTCAGACAATGAACGATGGACACCGCCCTGGTGTCCATCCGTGGAGATCGAATGATTGAAAGGAAAGGTCCAGTATCTGGAACCGCAACCGAGATTGCGATGGTGAGGTGCGACGGAGCCGCAATAGAGTACGTGTTGTCGCTGAGGGTCATCGCGGATGTTGGAGTTATCAGTTGGAGCTGCGCTACCGGGCACAAGAGCCTGGTCACGCCGCGAGTTGCGCTACTGGGCGTGACAGCCTGGTCGCGCCGGGAGTTGTGCTGCTAGGCGTGACAGCCTGGTCGCGCCGGGAGTTGCGCTGCTAGGCGTGACAGCCTGGTCGCGCCGGGAGTTGCGCTGCTAGGCGTGACAGCCTGGTCGCGCCGGGAGTTGCGCTGCTAGGCGTAACAGCCTGGTCGCGCCGGGAGTTGCGCTGCTAGGCGTGACAGCCTGGTCGCGCCGGGAGTTGCGCAGCTGGTCGTGACAGCCTGGTCGCGCCGGGCGTCACGTAGTCGCAGCCGGGCGCGAGACAAAGGTCGCGCCGGGAGCATTAAAGCCATATTCACAGCCAGGGGTTGGTTGTCCGAATAGAAGAGATACTACAAGTTCGAATTCAGGTCATGTGCCATTATATTTAAATCTACCTCTTAAGACATACAATAAATTAGGTTCATGAAAAACATCCTCCCGTCACAGCCAAAATCAGAATGTAACACAAATTATTAGAAGTCTCTTAGTTTCTGAATTAATTAAGATAAGTAATATTTCTGAATTCAATACTTAAAAAAAAAACAGTACAAATAGATTGAGGATGATCGTTTCATATCATAAAGATACGGTATGTAAGAATATTATAATTATCTATATTTCAAGTATCGTTATGCACTTTTAAAAATAGATAATTTTGAAATCGTCTGTTTGAGTATGAGTAACGTTCTAACGTTTACGTTCCGTTATCTGAAAAATCCGTAATGACAGACTCATAATCTGTGTCGTAGTGTTTACGGTTTTTAGTAGCGGTGGTTTGAGTAATATATTCATAATAGGTACACGGGTGGAATTTCAGATTAGTTATTATCATATTATGTTGTTCAGTAATAGTAAAAAAATAGGATAAATAAGCGATTTCGTTTACAGTCCTAAGCCTGTCACAGTATTAATGAAAATTGTATCGCTACATGTTGTCTTAAATTTAATAATATTTTAATCGTAAGATATTATTCAAACAAGCACCATATGTTATTCTATTAACAGATATTATTTCAGTAAAGGCTGAATATTGTGTATCCATGAATATAAACGGTGACTACTATTGGCCAGTATTACCCAGTGATAGGTCCAACAGCCTATTATTTTCAAAGCGACATATTTGATAATAGGAATATGAATATATCAATCTAATATAACACCGCTAGTTAACGGTTGTGATTGTGACGACGGAGATATTGTACATTGTACCAACTTCGTAGAGCTGGATTGGACTGGATAAATAATACAACGCCTCAAGTTACTGACCAAATCTAAACAAAGTCTGGTCACTGCTTTTACGATTCAAGTAACCCAAGCGATGGCGCGTTTTAATAACAATCAGCGCCATCTGAATATAATCCGGGTGAACTAAAGCTTATGCAAGCAAAATATAATATATTTAATTGTAGGAAGGGTTGCAAACAGGTGCGTTTCATAACACGAAAACTGACATGCAAAGACGGGTTGTGGAAGAATTAATAGCTTACTAACCTCAAGTGGCAAGTAAATCCATTAAATGTTATTCAGCTACGAAACTAAATCCAACTTTTAAAGGACTGGCTCCTTCAGTTGATCGTCAATAAATGCTGACACTGTCAAAGACCATGCGTTTTACTAGCTCAGATTTCGTCTGGCCTGGTGGTTTAGTTGTTAGTGAGTCTGCCCTGCGAAGCTGTGTGATTTATGCAACCATTTTTACTGTGCATGGGTATTATTTATGGATAATAAGTATGTGTCTGGAAATATTCAATTTTTGGATTGGCTCTCTGTAGTACAAGTTTTGTCTGTAGTACAAGTGCATAGTGCAAGTTTTATTTAGTTTGGGAATAGTTGGTGTTGTGGGTGTGACTTAGTGTCTACCACTACCACCATTTGAACAACAGATGAATAAAAGCATACAGAAACATTCGTAGAAGGAGGTGTGAAATAACGCTGGTAAAATAGTCGATACTTAGGTGCGTTCTTTGATCACGATGCCGCCAACAACGATGAAGGGTTCAACCAACGATAATCAACGGGGTTGTACTCGTATATTGGTTCACTCAATCGGATGGTGAAAGTTGCTGAGTGGTACAACCGGATTCTTGTTAAATTGACTGGGCATTATCTAAGAGATAATTAAATGAACTAGTGAGATGATAAATTTGGGAAAGTCGTAGTCTGAGAGTAAACTTTACGGATAGGACTTTGTTTAATGTCAAGGGACGGCACGCTAGTCTCTTTACTGTCGTCGCTGGTCGGTTGGATTCGGAACGGAGAAATCCAGAGAGACAAAAAAAAAGCATATTATGATAAGAGGCGATAATCTGCTACAATATGGCTCCAATTATGGTAACGGCAATCTTGTGAACACCATTAAAGTTGTCTTGAAACAATAATGAAAGGGCTAAGGTAGCATATTTGTATCTTCATTTGAGGAGAGTTCATAATGGTATTGTGATTTTTGGTCCAAAGTAGTTAAAACTAGCAACTGCGGCCTCAGATGAGATGTGACTGTAGTGGGTTCATGTTTTCTTCCCTTAGGATATATTTATGGGGAGGTCCAGCAATACCTGATAATGATGAATAATAATGCCTGGGATATAGTTTTGAAATAAAAATACTGTGTATTGTTTCTGTAGTTGTGCTCATCAGATCAATAAAATTATATAGTGGCTAAAGTATTTTAGTAATACTTTCTACAATTACATGCCGTTGTTTAACTTGATAAATTAGCGTGCGTTTTAGCGAATTAATGTTTGGTTGTCTTATGTTGTTTCAGGTCAAGTGCAAGATCAGACCTGAGACAAATTGGATATAATGATATGATAAAGTTGGTTGGATTGTTAATGCATTGGATTTTAAATGCATTGGATAACTTGTTAATGCATTGGATTTTAAATGCGTTGGATAACTGGTTAATTCATTGGATGTGAAATGCATTGGTAAAATAATGTTATTTTTCTTATTTTGTGGTTGACAGATTTAATTGTTAATACGGATTTAACACTTTAATAGCGTTGGTTAATCGATGGATTATTGATAATTGATACGAGCCCTGGTATTCCCTATCTTCCTGCATGGCGTAGAAGCGTGGACGATTCGGGCCCGGAAAGACAAAATTGCCGTACTCAAGATTTGTGGTATTGGAGACGAATGTTACGAATACTTTGAATTGCAAAATTCCCAAAGCATCGATCCTGACCCAGCTCGAAGAACGTCTAGATAATAAATGTCAACCACACATCTTTCATATTTTGATCATACAATGCGAAGAGGCGACGGGAATCTGGAAAAACTCATCATAGTTGGCAACACCGAGGGCAAACGATGGCGTGGTCACTCACCAACCAGTTGGACCGATAAAGTGAAAGATCCGTTTTCCTCAAATTTTACTCGGTCGTAAGAGACGTGCGGGACAGAAACCGGTGGAAGAAGATCATCCGCTCTAGATGCAGCCCTGATGCTGACCACGATCCTTGGACATGAGGGACAGACCGAACTGATACAATTTTTTTCATTATTTTTTTTTACAATTTAAATTATTGGTTGACTGCATAAATGTTTAGTGTAGAATATTTTATAATTGTATAGTTAAAATTATGAAGGATGAAGGATTTAATTCAAGATATTGGGCGTCGTGTACGTAACCAAAGTGATGAATTCCGCTCTGGTTCGTCCCTGAGGCACAGGATAGCTATCGCTGTTCAGCGAGACAGTGTTTTGGGCACATTTGCACCAGGAACGATTCAGGGTGGGTTATTGAATTGTACTTTGATAATATTTTTATTTTTGATAGTTATAATGATACTATTAGTGGTTAATTGAGTTAGTGATTATTGTTGTGAATTAGATAAACTTAATTGGTTTTTAATATTAGACAGATTGCTTCTTAACTGGATAAGTTGGCCAGATTGCGAATTTTATATTTATAGATATCCAACGTGGTGGATTTACCCCAACAATATTTACTTCATCACCACTTATTTTCTATTTATGGTCTATTTTCACTCAGCACTCTACCGAGATAATACGAATCAAAGTTTGACGTAAAATTAACCAGCTTTAACCCTAACGCATGTACAGCTGACAGTCGATCAGGCCGTTACGGGCATATTAAATAAAATAACAAACAATCAATTTTGTATTAGAAAAAATATGAGCTTTCATGTCTATGAAAAATATGTTTATGATTCGAATCATACATTTATGATTCGAAACCTAGTAGGTATAGAATAGATGAACTACCATAAACATTGTTGCACCTTTCTGCATATATATATTTTTTTTTTGTAACAGAATATGTCACTTTCCGTAGGTAATCATATTTGTGTCTGGTAAAACAAGCTTAGTCATGTTTGTAATATATTATGATGAAATTAATTTTGTTAATATACCTTTTGCCAAGTGTAAGGTTGGTTCCACCTGGTGCGTACATGAGGGCATGCACGTTATCAGGATGGACGAGTGTAAGGTTCAAATAGGCTTGTACAAAACTCTTTGCTAAAATATGATAACTGGCTGAAAATTTAAAATAAAATATATGGAATTCGTTTGGAAGACAGATCGGTGATGGCAGAAAAAAACAGATAGCTGAAAAAGATGGTTGGATATCGAAATGAATTATAGATAGATATAAGTTTAAAATACCGATGTTAAACAGAATGGCTAATTAGTTGAAATACTGATGTAATACAGAATGATTTAAACTATCTTTGTTTCACTTTCTGAGTTGTTAGCTAACACTAGGTACGTATCGATCATTGGTTTCGCTTGATTTTACGCGGCAATACATACACCCTTTTAATTAGGAAAGTATAATTTGGCACCATTATATTTTATATAACTCAACATTATAGCCAGTTTATAAATTACTTTCCGTCACCAGGTGAACTCAAGGGGCACAACTATTCAATAAAATAATTCAGTAGCCCTAGCGCTAACGCACACATTCACGCGTGTGTACGAATGATATCTGCGTAGTTGTGTGAAGAGTAGGTAACTCCACAACGGCACTTGTATGGAGTTTTAGTGGAGTGTCCGGGGTGTGCCCAAGGGAATAAAGAAATCGCTAACTACGAGAGTTCAACCGCGAAATGCTGCCAATCATATTATAACTTTGCATCTATATAAACCAATTTATGTGCCCTGATCACCTTGAAATTGGTTATGAACTGCATTTCTGTGTGTATCGTAAGTGGTTTACACACAACCAATCTACTTGACCCCTACAATCGCTAGCGACAAGACATGCTGTGATTCTACCTATTTTGGTTGTTGACTGTTGTCAATAACTACAACAACTAGTTGTTACTAGTGATAGGTAAAAAACGTCTGGCATTCACCGCTTCCAGAAACCGACTAGAACGGAATGAGTGAGCTCACTCTTCCCAACGATGACAAAATTCCGTGCGCTTAAAGTTTGGGAGGGCACATCTTATGGTTTATATCTATGATATTTTGTTTAATGTTTGTTGTCAAGTTTGTTCCGCATGATGTTTTTCTCCACCGTTGAAACCAGTGCGCGTGACAAACTCCTACACCAGTATTTTGAATATTACTCAGACAGGTGCAAGCGGGTTTGACACCTACGTCCCTACGATTATGAATCGCAGTTTCTAACCAATAGGCCACCACGGATTTATTAAATTTAAAATATTAATAATAGCTTATAATTTTGTTTCTATTTTATACCCACAAATTCATGTAAGCTGTGCCTACGACAAGAAAATAACGAAAAGATGGAAAGTCCCTCGAGGGATGAAAAACCCACGCTTGTCAATTTTAATTAAGCCGGTCAATCGAACGGTTATAAAAGTAACATTCTTTTTCTTATTTTTAGTCTCGCTCATATTATTTTCTACACCAGTTTTTTTCTTGACCTTGTCTCTATTTCCTATATTTAATTTTTACCGACTTCAAAAAAGGAAAAAAAATAAGTTTTATCTTTGTTTTTTGTTTTGTTGTAATTAAGTGCAATAAAGAGTTTATCTGTCTATCTAATTCGGCTGCTTAATTTTATTAGATGTACCTACCTCTATGTTATGTAATTAGCTCCGCTAATAATTATTAATCGATTTTAATCTCACCTTTTGGAAGATTTGGTCCATGCAAAGAGTTAACATATACTACGTATATAGTTGGCACAAACGCCTTACACCGCACGGGTAGCATCTTTCTTGCCTTGTCGCTTTTGTGGAAGTGACATACTTTTGTAGCGGCACAACACTCTGTTGCCATAGAAAGTATGTACGTCAACTGCTTACGATTGACACAAAGGAACCGAGCGGAAAATCTAACTCTATACGTAGTATATGTAAACTCTTTAGTAGTAAGCAACTGAGATAGGTTGTTTAGTACATCCTAAGTAGGTACTTTTGTTTTTTTTTTATTTCGAGGTTTGCCGATTCTTAAGCTATTGTCTATTTAAAAATAAAAACCTACAATATATATGTATACGTTTTCACAAAACAGTTTTCCCATGACCAGAATTTGCCACATTTCATTTGATTCATATGATTAAAAAACATATCAGGCTAGATTTATTTTTACAAAAAGGTTTGGGAACTGTAGTTGTTTGATTTAATAGTAGCGGTAACCAACTACTAGTACATGGATACTAGTATTTGGTTATTACTTCACAAGCGTTTCCTAGTTCTGGAATTTTGGCTCGGGATATTTATTGCTCACCTCGTTTACATTTTTTTTGGATTATTTTCTTCTAATACACATTATCTGCCAATTGCTACTTGTTTTTTTTTAAGTTTTTATATTTTTGTTTATTTGTGTTGTAATTAAGTGCATTAAAGAGTTTATCTATCTATCTATCTGAAAGAAGCCGCTCGCCGCAATAAGAGAAGTGTTTCCACTAGTCTCACTATTTAATTAATCTTGAATATGATATTTCATGGTATAAATAATATATAGAATATAATTATATAGCATAAGCCCATTACATGTTCCCTCTGTTGGGACTCGGAGCTTTCTCTCGCGAGAGAGCGAGTCCAGGACATAGCCCTTCACGATGGCCTAGTGCGGGTTAATAGAACCTCGAAAGATTGTACGTACCTGACGGGTTCCTCACGATGTTTTCCTTTACACTATTTAATTTAGCAGCATTACGCACATGACTTCAAAAATATTGTGAGCATGGGCTTACTTACGCTAATGCGATAATATCGGTTGTCATTTTTACACAACACCATCTCACCCCAAACTAAACAAAGCTTCTACTATGGGTACCAGATAGCTGATATAATACTTATGGTATTGAAAATACATACTTATTAAACAAATAAACATCCAGACACAGAGCGAATATTTCTATTCCACACATAAATATTTCCACTGGGTGGGTGGGAATCGAACCCCCAGCTCTTGGCTCCGTAAGTAGACTTACTACGAATTAAACCATGAAGCTGTTATGGAATGGAGATTGACTTTGGACGTTAGGGAAGGAGACCGAAGACAAAAATTAGAAGGGGAAAATGCTTCGGAAATTCTTTACAAGTTACGAGGTTTACAATCTACGAGTTTAATACTTGAAATTATAGTGAGTAAATTTAGCGAACTAATCCATAATTTGAAACTCCAATTTGCCGAATAACTGAGTTGAAAATCAAATCAGCGCGGATGAGATGGGAAGCTTAGGCTGATGTCGATCGGTATAATCGAGTCGGGAACCGCGGTCATTGATATTACCTGTCCGTTTCACTACATGGTGTGTTCTACTACTTAGATGGCAGTCTACTACCTACTGCCTTAATCTACTCGAGGAAGATGTTGGTGTAAATGTGTTGAGCAAATTATAATCGACTGTTTTACGGCTGGTCTAGTCGGCAGAACGGCAACTGCAGAGCCTCCGATTGGACTTCCATGCACACACTTGTCTTTTTGAAGACTTGTGCGTAATGCCCGCTAACTTAAAAACGGTGAAGAAAAATATTGTGAACTGGCATGTTCTTTGGAGGTCATGCGTAATCCATCAACCTGTACTGAGCCAGGTCAGTGGATTAATGCCTTGACTCTCTCCTAGTGAGAATCCGAACAGACCGAAATATTCGACGCCCCAGGTCTTCCAGTGGAGATGGGATGTGAGCCAGAGTGTCCCTCCATGTTCTTTTCAGTGGATGAGAGAAAGGATAAGGCCTCTTCCGGCTCACCTCTCATTGCCGAATATCTTGGTTAAGACGGACAGCAGTGGAAGTTCAAGCTCAGAACCACGGCTAAAGACAACCACGGTTCCGTTCCGATAGACAGCAGTGAGAGATTCGAGCTTAAAACGTTTAAAGATAACCACGGTTCCGTTCCCGTGGTCGCGGTGCCCACAAAATAATACTGCAGTCCGTCTCAGCCGCGCCCTGGCGCTTTGAGCCCTTCCATTGAGCACTATGGTAATCACAGTGCTCGCGAAAGACCATAAAGCAAGTTTCAGAAGAGTTTGAAAGACTTAAGAACTTTACTCGTCTAATAAGAAGATATGCCGAGTAATCTTCCAAAATCACTCTCACACTCTGCCGTAAGGTTGCCTGTGACCACTGTTAAATAGGCTTGCCTGTTTCATTTGATGAATTCAAAAGTGTGTCTATTAATCTACCACTGTTATAAGCAATAGGCTGCCAATCGTGGCACTAGTTTTAAGTGTATAAACTGTTTCAACTTGTACATTACTTTCATTTGATGAATTCAAAAAAGTGTGTCTATTAATCTATTACTCTCGATTCGAAGATACTATTTATAAGATTGTAAAAATTTAAAAAACTCACTCAGCCAATGTATTTCACAGCCTAGATTTTCTTGTCAATAAATGAAATCAAACTCATCAAACTTTAGCTTTTAGTTGACACGAAATCATGCCTGAACGTATGAATTTAGATCAAGTTCGAACACCTCGTAATTTCATTAAATTTCGAATAAATCTTCCGACACCGGTTCGGTTGCCTCAGCCTTTAGAATTATCACAATGGCACTCGAAGGAAATTGAAAATAGTGAGGGTTGATTAACAACCCAACACCACCCCCTTCTGTGATATTGCAGACATTCTCACTAGAGATGTTGGATGTTTTATTTTATTTCATGTAAGAACATTTATTCGAATAAGTAATTAATTAATTGTAGTCACTTGAATTATGATAAAAGCGGATAGGAAAAATGATTCTATCAAAACTATAGAGGTATATAAAAGTATTTTATTTTTTAAACCCCTACGCAAAAGCAACGGAATTTTAAAAGTTTGACATATTAGGGTGCATATATGTGGGAGTATATGTGTGAATGTGGATGACATCGTAGTTCTCAAACCAGTGAACCGACTTAGATATTCATGAAACCACACACTTGTCAAAGTCCATAACATTATCCTGCTGAAGCACAAGACGTTGGCGTAATTGTACTCATCAAACATATCACACTAACATAACACAACGGGATAGAAGCCAGAAATTAATAGACGATGAATCAGATGACATATATGATACAACCGATTAAAAGTTAAAAATGAAAAAAGAAGAAGACTTTATCAGCTGACTATTATTATCATTGTATAAATTCAGACCAATGGAAACTGCGTTGCCAGACATATTGCATGCCTCTAGAAGAAGAGGCCAGTTTGTATGGGTCAACTATTTAAATGTTTTGTATCATCTTATCTTACCTGCAAACAGCAATAAAGATTTTTGTATTTGTATCTGTATTTGTTTTTTTAATTAAGTACGTTTAAACGAGCAGTTCCTTTATAAACAAAATTGAAATTCAACGACAACAACAGTTCGCTATAGGTATACCTAGCTACTTACATTAAGCACATCCAAATTATCCATAGACCTATGCAGTTCTAAAGATAATTTAGATGTTCTAGCCCACTTTCAGGCGGAACCGTGTCCAGCATGCTGGAGGTATTACTACGCTGAATGCCACTGCTTATTATACGTTGGGCCAAATAAATTACCAATGCTCCAAGCACTCGGAGAGGTTCTTGAAAAAGAGCTGAGCCCACGTCACGTCTCGTTGTACCACGCCACGTCATGGTCGCCACGGGCCCAATGTCTTAACACCTAATCATCAAATAAGTAACCACTTCCCAGGTTTGCATATTTTCGCCGTTTACGACCTCAGCTGAATTAGTCACTGCACTGGCTCTACTACCGCTTGATACACCGGCGTGTAATATAGTACCCAAAAACTTGGTTGATGACGACAACAAACAAACTTATATTTGCGTTTTGGATTTTGGCGGGAAAAAATTTTTTTCATGTTTTTATTTGGGAAGGTATACCGATAAATTTGTGTTTAATGGCGTCTACTTGAACCGGTCTTTATTTTGATATAACCCACATTAAAATTAGAGTTCATTTACATAGAAAAATCGTAAAATTAAAAAAAAAAAAAATCAAAATTTTTGGCGGGAAAATGGTCCCGACGTATGGAAAAAAAAAAAATAATAATTTGAGGTAATCGAATACAGTTTTTTTGGTGTTCCGAGTTTGTTATTTCGTATACAACACATTTAACCCATAAAACCACTGTCTCCCTTATAAATTATTAAAGTAATAGTTGTTAGACTACTTGAGAAATCGCGAAAATTTTTACTCAAGTGTCAAAAATGTTAGTTTACAATTTAAGTACATTAATTATAAATAAATGATACCACTAGAAGCGTCTTGAAACGCTCTTGAGAGTAAATGGCTCAAACGGGTAAAAGTCAGGCGCCACTTCATATGCCGAAGCATAAACACCGCACTTATGTAACCTGACACCCGTTTTCCCGCCAAATTTGTAAACGCGAAAAACGGCCAGTGTATCAAGCGGTTAAGATTCTCTATATTATTTGAAATGTGATTTAGTTGGGAGTCTTGTTTCATCAAAATCGGTTCAACTGTTTCAAACTTATCAGCTCTTTTGTTAGCTGTTGTATATATCTTAGCTCACACCACATGTGATTCGGTAATTCATTAAAAATTATTCCTATGAGGATGGAAGTGGGCAATTGTGATTTTCGTCATGCCATTCGAATATTTAATGTATAATATTCAGAACCTCATCTCTAACAGAGTAGAGATTCCGAAGCCTTTGTATGGGGTATGAATTATTTCAGTTGACAGGGGTATGATGAGGGGCAAGTGACGAATATGCACTTTGTGGGGTTATAAATAAAATTAACTTTCGTTGTCTGCCACTCGGTTTTGTCCTCAGAGGTGACAAATTAGTGTGGAAATTTTTCATACTATTACTTCGTAAGGCGGGAAAATTTGTTGTAACATTTACGTTTTTTTTAAATAAAGCCCTGATATCCCACACACTTTCCGTTGGTCGTTTTGCTTAACAGACGTTTTAAAACTCCCAAAATAATAAAGTCTGTTAAGCAAAACGGCCGACTGAAAGCGCCTAGGAGTATCGGGGCCTTATTTTTAAAGATACTGCCTATAACATACGTGAAAATCAGTTATCAGAAAATACGTGAAGTGAGTAATGTATCTACTGGATCCCATATCTCAAAATTGGCAAGTTAGCGGGTAAGCATGTGTTCTTAGTACGTACTAACTCTAATCAATGGTACACATTTCATCCATCAGAAAATACGTGACGTCTGGCGGCCCTGGGATCTTACTCTAATATGCATATCGTCAAAATTTCTTCCAACATTTTTTTATGTATTTATTGACTAATAATTATACAATTAACATGGGTAAAGGTAAGCCAATTTTGAGTTTTTCGTTTACATTTCAAAAATCAACGAAATGATTTTGATAAAATTTACATGGGACTACTTCTGAAGTATTATCTTTAAAAAAAAAATTTGATGCCTGTAAAGTCGGTATACGGGCGAAAGTTTTACGTGACAACGACAACGTGGTAAAATAATTTTAATGTGAATATTCATTCGTATAGTAGGAAGAAGGATGAAATAATAGTAACAATTTAAAACATTTATTTATACAAAGAATTATATTTAAAACATTAATTTATACAAAGAATCTCGCACTGAATTGAGAGAGACAGACATAAAAAGTGAAAGGCACGCGTCCCTCTCACTCGCTCTCATTGTGAGCGCATAACGTGAGCGGAGCGTAACGCAGTTTCTTGAAGTGTCACCCGGCAAACCAATTTATAAGACGTTGTCACGTCAAAAGAATCATCAAAATCGATTCCCATTTGACGGCGCTGTCGCGTAACATCAATGTCTCCATCCACATCCTTCTGTTATCCTCCTTTTATCCCGCTGTTGGATATAGGCATCGTTTTTTGTCATGCCATCTTCCTTGGTCCTGTGCTATAAGCATACATAGCATAAGCATACAAGCATAAACAACCCACTAATATTCCCACCGCTGGGACCCGGGCCTTTCTCTGGGAAGGTGAGAGTCAAGGCCATAATTTTCCACGGCCCAGTGCGGGTTGGTGGAAGATACATGACCTTGAAAGATTCTAGGTTTATGTTGGTTTCTTGACGATGTTTTCTTTCATCGTTTCAAATTAGCGGCTTTACGCACATGAGATTTGAACCCGGGGCTCCAGATCAGCAGTCGCCGTTCACGCGACTAAACCGGCCGTAACTACTAGGCTAGCCGTATCTCTGTATTTCCTGTGCCAATTTAGTCCAAATTGTTCTGCGATATATTACGATATCTTCGACCCATCATGCAGTGTAAAGTCTCACACGCCGCTTACCTTGCCTCGGTTACAACTCTACTCCATCCTACGCTGACGACACCGACGACGCCATCGGTCGGTTTGTACGGCGAGCGTTGGATGCATCACCGAAGACCATCATAGAATTCAGCCTACAAATGATCATCAAGAACAGAAATGCAACCGTAGTGGAGGCCCTGGGCCGAGTAGAGGCGGCTTAGGCAAAAGACTAGAATTGGGTTTAAAATGTTCACAACATCCCCCTATTTTCTTCTTCTTCTAATTCAAGAAATATGTAAATAAAAAAATGTTATTGTAATGACAAAGGTCACGGACCCCGGAGTCTGTGGAGTGATTAATTAAATAAAAAAATAAAAAACTCTACTCCACCTGTTATCACGGCGTCTAGTAACGTGTCCAGCCCAACTGAACCTTAGCTGCATTATTATAGTACCGACGTCCCGACCTTTCGGTCTTTATCGTGTAACATAAAATAAAACATACAACTGAATTGAGAACCTCCTTTTTCGAAATCGGTTAACATGTATGGACATGGGAGCCGTTAAGATAAATTAAGTAAATTATAAACAACAATATTAAAAACTACAAATTTGTTCTTTGACTACCTTGGATTTGAAATTTGCATGGTATTCAGTAGAATACCGTGCAATATGGCCAAAATGGGCTGCACTAGTAAGTGCAGCCCATTTGAAACCCATCTTGAGGGAGAGTGAACAAATATTTTACTCGCCATTTTGAGGAGGCCGCCATCTTGAATCAATATTACCCAAACATAACCACCGCACGGAAATTAGTTTTTAAATAAGAAAAAACTGCGTTGAAATTGGTCAATCCGATTGAGCTCCCACAGACAGGCATACACATGGACAGACAGACACTGACGTTCAACTTATAACACCCCTTTTTTGGTCGGGGTTAAAATAAAAACAATAGCCCGTTCTCGCCTCTAGGCCACAACGGCTTACATCGGCAATTTTCGTAGAAACAGGTAAAATATAAACCGAAACAGACAATGCTGGAATTAATTAAAGTGGCGCCAAATTGAGAATTGTCATTCGCAATCGCTTCGAATGTTTGAAATTAAATTAAGTTAATTAAAATTTTATGTGAGTTCGCGCTTTGATGAGGAATAAAAGTACCAATTTGGGGTATGAAATTTTTATAGTCGTTAATTAAATTAAGAGTGAAATGTTAAATCGTCAACTTGTCGTCAAACCCAGTTTGGTGGTGGATAGTTACTGTTATATTCTGACTATTTTATGTATCCTGAATATTTTTGTATTAAGGCTCTTTGGAACGTCATCCTGGGGAAGTATCACACCGTTGCCAGTTATTCTTCCACCAAGCAGTAATGTGTTCTGGTTTATAGGTCAAAATTTTAAGAGAAATTACTGGATGAGAGGTAGGTAGGTAATCTTATATATCCCGGTTGGCGATCCCACTACCTACATTGTTATGCATTGATTTGGACTCTTCTTACTCAAATAGTTGTTTGGCACTTAGCTGCTATAGTCAGGTTTGTTGCTTACCACCAGAAGCATGTCTGTTTGTCTCGTCACTCTATATTTTATTACAAAATAGTGAAATAATTTTGAGTTCCATCATCAAATCAAATAACCCCCAGTTTTTTGTAATACGTTTCCGTATCATACACAAAGATACTCTCACAAAAGGCAACAAAAGCAAAACAATCAAAAGGAAAACTGTAAGACGTCAATCAAACAATCAAAGAACATTCACATCAACTCGGGCTAAAATCTAATGAACAGCAACAAATATAACGACAATTATGCAAAGTGTTTATAGTAAACACGAAATTCCGAGAGGAATTCCGATAATAACGTTTTAACGTTCACAAGAGTATCTGCTTAATAATTTCCTTTACGTTCTCTGGCATAAATTTGTAATGCTCTCGTAAATTTAGTATAACGCCGTATAACGTATAACATCAAGCAGTTATCACACCACACGATGAGCAGTTATTTAGCTCGTTAATTTCGACTTGAGGGCTAAATCAGCCTCAGAATACTAGGCATCGTTAACTAATACTGATATATTGATAATACTGATAGAGATCATAGTGACGATACTTTTATAGAGTAGCAAAACGAGCGGGACATGTTTGTGCCTAATGGTAAAACACCATTATCATCAGCCCGTGTTCGCTCATTGCTTGACATAGGCCCCTCTTATATTACGCCACACAGCACGATCCTCGGTCTTACGTTGTCAACATTTACGGTAAGATTCGCCAACCCATAACAGCACAGTGACACGCAGCTATTGAAACATGATGAGTCCAATTCATTATCAAACCAAACACAGTTAAAACGGTATACAGTGATATTTGAACATAACTGCTTGGCGGTAGCACAGCTGGTAAAGGTGTGGTACTTCCCCAGGACTGTGTAAAGAGTCATACCTATCGCTACCAAAACTAGTTAGAGGTTAGTATGATGGACCTGTTGACAAGTCAAATCGGTTTAGTAATTTTCAATAAAAATCCAAACATTGATATTTATAAATACCAATGTTTGGGTCTTTGTGGCAAAATCACATCGGAACTTTTCAACAGATAGGGTTGAAATATGTAACACAGTTAGATTATGTTTTCGAATAACACATTAGTTACTTGTTATTGAATTAAAATAACGATACCGGAACTACGCGGGTAAACCGACGGACACTGCTAGTAAGAATATACACAAAATGTTTTTGTTTCTGAATTAAAATCAATTTTGTAGATCGAATCAATTAATTCGTCATGACACCACTAAAAAAAACCTCATCGGGGCCCGCAACAGCAGGCGCATAGTCCGCCCTGCCAGCCTCCAACGCAACCGTCACCGCAGCTGAAATACGAGGATGCTAGGCCTTCTCGTACTCCATGTAGACATCCAATCCTGCCTCTGCAAGGTGAGGAACATGCTCCATAGGAATGGACGCAACAGGACCCCACAGAGCCGCAGCAATCATGGTTGCGGCTAAATAAAAAAATATTGGTGGACAATTTACACACAACACCATCTGACCCCAAACTAAGCAAAGCTTGTGTGATGGCAGCCAGATAGCTGATATAATACTTATATAGTTTTAAATACATACTTATTATGCATAGAAACACCCAGACACAGTGCAAACATTTGAATTCATCACACAAATATTTGCACTGTCAAATGTCCCAACATATTAATTTTGTCGTGGACCTATGACAGTATACGCCACGTCAGTTAATAATGATGGTATAGATTGATGGCCTCATTTGCCTAAAACTCCCAAAACATTCGAAGTAACATCGCTGTTAAGTATCAGTTGGAAGTATCAAATATCATTACCGTTAAAACGAAACCGCATCCCTAAAATTAACAAATTTAACCCATAACACTAAGTCTTCTCCACCAATATATCTCGCAAAATAAGATGGCGACACATTTTAATAATTGGCCGTGAAAGTTTAGAACAAAAGCCATTAAGGGAAGGATTGGGCTGTTAATATTACCTTGTGAATATAAATTTTATATAAGTGTTGAGATTTTAACTGTTTGAACCGGTTTCGGAGTGTTATATCGTAAATTTATCGCAGTTAAAGTTAGATCAGCAATTTTCTGTCTAATTGAATACGTTTTATTGTTAAGTTCAATTGGTATAACAATGAGAATTGAATAAATAAGTTACTAATACCATGTAGTATATACTATGCTGTCTTCTGTCTTTTTCCGACTTTAAAAAAGAAGGAGGTTCTCAATCCGGTTGTATGTTTTTTTGTATCTTACGCGATAGGTCAGCTAATTATGAAACGCATTTGATGATTATTTTCTTGTTTGGTAAAAAATATTATAAAAGTGGTCGCAAATCAATTTTATTGACATCAATTTGGTTTTTTTATATTTATTCACTATATTTTTTATTTATGTCATAGCTACTAACATACTCTTAGTCAAGCCAATACGTATGTAAAACTATTAATAAAAATAAAAATAAATATCAACAAAAAATCGAAATATTATTTAAATTTAAATGGACGACTCAACCGTAGCTTCTTATCAAATTTAATCGAGTGTCTAAATTTAATTTAAAAAATTGAAAACGGTGTTTATTGTGACGGAAACAATATATTATTAACTTTGTAAGTTTGAAAACCGTATTTTTGACGTTGAGTTTTGACGGTCTATGATAGAGCACGCTATAGTAACTGTTACATCATCATCAGCATGTTATCGTAAAGTTACGGCTGGTCTAGTCGAGAGAACGGCAACTGCCGATCCGGAGCCCCCGGGTTTGAATCCCACCACGCGCACCACTGTATTTTCGAAGGCATGTGCGTAATGCCCCTAACATTAAAACGGTGATGAAAAACATCGTGAGGAAACCGACATGTACCTAGAATCTTTCGAAGTCATGTGTCATCCACCAACCCACACTTGGCCAGCGTGGTGGATTTTGGCCTTAACTCTCTCCTTGCGAGAGAAAGCCCCGAGTCCCAGCAGTGGGAACATTTAGTGGGCTGCTGATGCTTATGCTATCGTAACTAATTTAGAGTAACTAATTCACTCTGTACTTGAAGACACCAAGATTGTATTTATTTGTATATTTATTTTTGTGAAACCACTCATTCAACAGTCGAAAAGAAAAGAAAATGAAAACGCGGCAAACCTCTTTGTTCTAGTCTTGAGTAGGTCAGAGTTCACAGATAAAGTAAAAAGTTAAGTGCTAATATATCATATATACTTGCCTCTACATCAGGAGCAAACGTACTGAAATGTATCCGATAAAAACGATAAATCAGCAATTTTACGACGATGCTCCAGACATTTTTTAGTTTTTCTCGAACTAGCGTTGTTTATGAGCTTCTTGGAACGTAACCGGTTGAGTCCAAAAGTTGCAGCTCATTTATGGCTGATTCGTTTAAAGAAGCAAATATCATGAAAACTCACGTGGTTATTACACATTTTAAATAAATACACGGGTAGCTCACGTTTGCTATAGTCTGTCCTGTGCGACTCAAGTTTCGATCGCGTCCGGCGATCTTTTCCAAGCTTAACGAGCTGCGAACACGCGCGCGCACTCTGCTTGAAACAGATCGCCGGACGCGATCGTAACTTCAGTCAAACTGGACTGACTATATCAAACGTGAGTTACTATGCGTGTATTTATTTAAAAAGCGAACAGAATTCCATAAAAAGACGCAACTGTGGTTGGTACAAGTCAACTTTAGTTCAGACGTTGAAATACTATACCATTTTCAAGTGTACCAAGTATTTTGGTAGCTATTATAGCCCTGACAGCCTCGATGAATAAGCAGAAGCATAAACAGTGCATTAAATATTCCCCCTACTGGGACTCGGAGTTGGGGTTGTGGTGGATTATAGCCTTGACTCTCTCCTTGCGAGAATCAAGACTATAAGCCCAGTACTAGTTGGCGGATGACGCACGACCTTAAAAGGTCTAAGATTATGCCAGTTTCCTAATGATGTTGTCTTTGGACTTAAAGTCAGTAGCATAACGCACATGATATAGGAAAGACAGCGGTGGGTATGGAATATAAGCCAGATTCTTCGGATCGGCAGTAGCCGTTCTCCTGACTAGACCAGCTTAAACTTACTAACTACGAGTAACTCGATGATTTTTTAGTATGAAAACTAACGTGGTTACTAAACATTTTAAATAAATACACGTGTTACTCACGTTTGATATAGTAAGTCCAGTCCGACTCAAGTTTCGATCGCGTCCAGCGATCTTTCTCAAGGAGAGTGCGCGCGTGTGCTTGCATCGTGTTTCGTTGAATTGCATTTATCAATGCTTCTGTTTAGAATTTAAATCACATCTTCAGTATTGGCAACATTGTGTACCTTTGGATGATAAATTAGTCAATAGGTAGTAAGTCCACTGGCACCCTTATAAGTACACGTGAGGGTAATTATGTTTACATCCCAAAAGGTTGCATCCTGTGCAAACCCTAGTGAAAAGGACTGACGGAGACTGCCCAATGTAGTTCATGCCAAATTTTTTGAAGTCACCAGATATCGATCTGTTTTGTGTAAATTTAAACCAAATTAAAGTCGAATTTTGACAATGTGTCGTAAGTTTTACTTAAATATAAAATGGGAGGATTCGTTGTGTTTATGTATAAGGTACTAGTCACTCCCCGCGGTGTCTCTCGCGTCTTTGCCGATTTTGTTATATGAAAACTGTACAATGAAAAATGTAGCCTATATTGCATTCGAGATCGTAATCTATCTGTATAATAAACCTAAACTTCAGTCCGATCCAAACGATTTTCGTAAACATTTTTTACATGGTATGGAATGACCGAACGAACAGGACATGTGCCTGATGGTAAGCAACATGCCTGCTCATAACAACACAGTGACACGCAGCGATTGGAACATCTAGAGTCTAAATTATTGCTTGGCACCGTACTGCGCTCGTCACGCAGAGATATGGTGGGCTATCTCTTGGGCCATTAATTTATCTGGAAACATTTATAATACTCGTATTAGTAAGATTTCGAGTCGGTCAAATCGTTTAGTGTGATTTGTACTAAGGGCAGCTTGGACAAACTGGTTAATTTATGCATGGTGTCATTAACTTGGTCATTATGCGGACCCCGGGGGGTCCCAAGAGGAGTTTGGTTTTGAGGAAAATATTCGCTTGTAATTTATAAACAATAATGTGTATTGTTTACTTATTTGCAATATTCTGATTCTTTCGAGCTCTTGTTGATTACATATGTTTACCTTGAAGTAGTATTCTTGGCTAATATTTATTTGTAGCACTAGTTATGTTCTCTTACCAAAAGTAACTATTTTAGTTTCTCTGGTGTGCTAAATAAAGGTTTAATTGTGCTTAATAAATGTTTTTATTTATCTTCCTGTCTCTCTGCTTAATAATCCAGAATAGGTATTCTAATGTTATGATGGGAATCTTGAAATGTAGTAATTTTGTTGGCCTTTACGAAGATTCCGGTTAGGTAAGTGCCATATTTTTGCTAGTTACTGTACCGCTAAGCAGTAGTGTACCGGTTTGAAGCGCAATGCTTTCACAGAAATTATATAGCTATACGTAGATACATAATTCCATAATACCGTCGGATGACAGACGCTTTCATTTTAACTCTGCGGGGCAATATGTTGTTATGGGCAGACGTTCCTAACCATCAGGTATGTACTTACATATTTTGTTCACGAACATTTTGAAAAGAGGTTTGTACTGTTGTTTTTTTTATTTTTGTAAGAATAGACTCAAAATTTTTATTTAAAAAAATACTAACAAATTGCAACTTTATTAACAAACACCCATGCATGTATATAAATCTATACATTTATAATAATCAGCAGGATTGTTAATTTATTATGTGACTCATTAATGGTAAACAGGATATATATGAGATAAAGATAGGTATAGCTAAATCAGTTGAATTATATAATTGTTGTATATATATATATACTATATATATATATATATATACTAGTATATATATATATATATATAACTTATTATATATATACTAGTTTTCATCACAATTTATTGAAGTGAAAACTTTTGGCGCGCAACAAACAGGTTTATCGGAGGTTGTGAATTAAATTCTAGCGTCACGCTCGGGAATGATAAGAAATTTTCAGAGAAACTCGGGACCATGGCCCTTAGCATAAGCAGCCCACTAAATGTTCCCACTGCTGGGACTCGGGGCCTTCTCTCGTAAGGAGAGATCTTATGGCCATAATCCACCACACTTGCCAAGTGCGGGTTGGCGGATGATACATGACCTCGAAAGATTCGAGGTACATGTCGGTTTCCTCACGATGTTTTCCTTCACCGTTTGAAAGTTAGCGGCATTACGCACATGACTTCGAAAAGACAGTGGTGGGATTCGAACCCGGAGGCTCCGGATCGGCAGTCACCGTTCTCCCGACTAGACCAGTCGTAACTTCATAACCATTGCCCCTGGCCATCTAGAAATGCGCCAGCGTTTCTAGATGGCCACGCTCTACGGTTTTACCCGCGTAATTTCCAAAGTACACTTCTATCGGCAGTTCCTATGACTACCATTTTTATTTATTTATTTAAATTGCTGAGATGCTTACAGCGTAGCCAACACGTACATACATATAGCCAAAACACAACAATCTAGTACATAACTTGACAGACTTGAACTATTTTTTTTTTTTAATTTAGAGTGACAAGTCGAGCTGAACATGTGCCTGATGGCAAGCAAAATGCCAGCCATATAACAGCACAGTGACACGCAGCTATTGGAACATGAAGATTCCAAATAATTACCTAGCACTGCACTGCGCTCGTCACCCAGAGATCTGTAATTTCTCTGGTAACATTGCCCTTCAAATCGGAACACAGTAATGTTTGCACATTACTGCTTGGCGGTAGAATAACTGGCAAAGGTGTGGTACTTCCCCCAGGCGGACTCTGCTAAGAGTCCTACCACTACTAGACTAACAATATAAAACATTACAAAAAATTATGTTATTAAATAATTAACACCACTACAAATAATTACCTACTTACAATACACAAACTAACTTTACACAAACATTGTAACTTGTAAATTGTGTTTTACTCATAATACTAATTTTATAATTTAACACTGAAGTAATTAATACAAATGCGTAATGACTAGAGTAGTGGATTATGGCCCAAACTTATTGAGAAAAAAAAAGCCCAGATTCTCAGCCCTGGGAACATTAGGCTATTGTTACTAAGGTTTTTGCCTAAACAGTTGCTCTCAAGTGGCGTCTACTGCCTATAAATTAACTTCAATACACCTTCTTATATATTTGCAATCGAAATAATATGTTGAATAATCATACACATGTATATACCAACTTTTAATCGTATCACCTTTGCTTACGTAGCGTTTTGTGTGAAACCGACTTAGTGGAATACTTTTTTGTCTGAATCAGAAATAGCCAAGATTGTAGACAAGAAAAATTGACGCAAATACGTTACCTAACGTATGAACGTTATCTAACCACATACGAGAACGAAAGTCATTTTTACGGCCCAACTTCTACCAATAATAAACCCAACATTTTATCCCCGAACTCGAATGGGGAAGCTCTCCGCGATATCATATATCTCGTATTTTAATTACAGGCTCGACAATGATATGACATAAATTTCCCGCGCCAATGGCGGGTCGCAAGAACTGTTCTATTCGTTCCACGCTACTTGAGCGTAGTTCCATTCTGATAGCAGGTGAAGACATTTATAATGTTCGACTAGTTTTTAAAAGCGAGAGCTTCTTAAGTCTCGTTGAACAGTTTTTTGTATAATACAATTTAAAGGTGCAAGTTGTCGCTGCGACCGCGACCGGAAACCGCGACAGGCATTTGCTATGCGACACGTGTCGCGGTCTCGGCGCGAACTGACCCCTATACAATTCGATAATGTCAAGTGTTTTACCTTGCACCTTAAAGAACAAGTTCATGCCGAGACCGCGACAGGAGACCACGACCGGTGACCGCGACAGGAGACCGAGACACGTGCCGCGAGACACGTATCGCGGTCGCGGCACGAACTGGCGCCCATACAATTGTCAGGTTTATTACACAGGTTTCCTATCGCGGTCGTAGCGCGATCCGCCATGGGTTCTCGTAGATTACATGTAGCAGTGTAGCGTCGGGGCGGAGGCGGAGTTGAGGAGTGGGGGCGTGTATGTTCGACGTTTGGGTAAAATCTTGTGAGTCAACGGCGCCGACATGCGTAATTGTAGTGTATTTGTAGCTGTAAAGGTGATCTATTGTCTAACAATAGTGCTGTTTTAATACAATTCTAAGTTTTATATTTTCTGTTCTAGGCAGTCTATGTGATTTTCAAATTGTATTTTGATCGTAAATGAACGTCATATAAGTTTTACAATGTAAGTTTGTTTCGGTAAACATTGTGGCTTTTTAACTGAGGGTCTCGACCGCCATCTCACCTGATATTAAGCGACAATTCCGTTAATGATGGATCGTCATTGAGAAGCGACATTGTTTCATGGTTGACATTAATAAAACTGGAAAGAGAAGGTTTGAGTTCACTTTTGGGGTAAGAATGTCTTAGTCGTGGAATGCGTCGTTTGAATGGCTTTTTACGTTTTTTTTTTAACCCCCGACCAAAAAAAGGGGTGTTATAAGTTTGACGTCGATGTCTGTCTGTCTGTCTGTCTGTCTGTGTGTGTCTGTCTGTGGCACCGTAAAGGTCAAACGGATGGGCCGATTTCGATGGGGTTTGTTTTATTTGAAGGTTAATATCCGTGCGGGTGTTCTTAGCTACGTTTGGTTAATATCGATTCAAAATGGCCGCCACCACAAAATGGCGGACAAAATATTTCTTCACAACCTACCTTAATATGGGTATCAAATGAAAGGGCTTATCTTGACTTAATAGGGTATCTTGACTAGTATAATACTATACACTATAACAAATTTCAAATCCAAGATGGCCGGCACCACAAAATGCCAAATTGTATTTTTTTTCACTACTACTTCAATATGGGTATCTAATGAAAGGGCTTGACTAGTAGACCACTTTGCACTATGACAAATTTAAATCCAAGATGGCCGCTACCACAAAATGGCGAAATACATTTCTTTTTTCACAACTTCCTTAATATGGGTATCAAATGAAAGGGTTTGACTAGTTGAACGTTATACAGATGATGCGAGATCCGAGGTAGTCGGGGGTTAGTCAAAATTTTAATTTTGTTCTTGTTAATAAAGATAGACGAGACGAACCATCAGGCATATGTTTATATGCCTGATGGTAAGCAACATGTCTGCCACATAACAGCACAGTGACGCGCAGCTATTGGAACATGAAGAGCCCAAATCATTACCTAGTACTGCACTGCGTTCGTCACCCAAAGATCTAATATAGAGATAACATTATATCTCTCAGCCCTGTTATTTATCTGGAAACACAAATGATAGATACCGTCTTGTTTTTTTTCAAATAGTCAGTGCATCAGTTTCTTCTAGATGAAAACGATCCATCGTAAAGATCATCATCGTTTACTATCAGGCTTGATAACGGTCATGAGCTAAGCTACGAGTATTGTTTGCCTAATAGACCTAAAAAACAATATATATTTGACCAGGAGTACATATTGAAAATTTTTGCATTACGCGAATAAATAGGATATTAAGAAATTCACACAAAATTATTAAGTTAAAAAAAAATTTAGTTTTTTTTTTATTTGTAACATAAAATATTTTTACAATTACGAATTTACTATAAACTGGGTTTAAATACAAGAAAATAATCTCATGGTATCTCATGGCTTTTACAATGGACCCCAAACTAGGCATAGCCTGTATTTTTGGGCACCCTACATCCAGTTAATAAAAAGTTTGAGCTCAACTTATATTCGGGTAAGGTAAGGCACAACAGTAAATTTAAAATAAATAATTAATAAATCAATTAATTAAATTCAAATCTATGATTACAGCATTCTTAATGTATTTGAATAAATAATAAGATCTCATAATATTTTGCATTAGTAGCGAGTGTGCACGTGTTTGTATCTATTTGGACGTAAGTTACACCAAAAACTTTTTAAATACAGATTATTTTAGTTTATTATTTAAGTAATATAATACAAATAATATTATTAATAGAATAACGTACAAAACTAAACAGGAAAAGAAACGGAAATTCCCACGCAATCGGGTCGCCACATCTGAAACAGTCCAAAGAGTGAATTTTCCGGAGACATTAGGCGGAATCGCACATCTCGGGCTACGGAGATAAAGAAGCATAAAATATAATGTCACCAGACTTTCCTTTCTGATAAAATTTCCCGTTTAATTCGAAGCCGACTCAAGGGTTAGCTTATTTAGTGACATTATCCTGTAGGCGCAAATAATGAAGGGGTTAAATTTATTCCTTATCTATGTTCATCAGATGCTATCTCAGTGCTTTTTTATTGTTTTGACAATAAAGAAGATATAAAATAAATATATTATGAACATTTTAAAGTCAACGTCAAAAGTCAAAGCTTTTATTGATAAATAATTAAATATACATTTACAAGTCAGGCATAATAAATTGTACAACAATAATTATACGGAATGTATATGTTATTGTAAAAATGGTAAATAATAATAGTTAGATGATGTTATAATAAATTCACTATTATTACTCAATACTCAATCGCTTATTGCTTCATTATGTTACAGATATAATTAATTAGGTATACAGATAGAATTTAGTACAAAACTAAGTCGCAACACAATGTACCCAATCGGGCATTGCAATGTAATTATCGTTTTTGGAGCGAAGTGTTATGTTTCACAATCAATTACCAAGTTTTCATCCTCGAAGGTTCTCAGGTCGTCAGTTAAAAACTCGGATATACTATAATAGGCTTTGGACAGCAACAGACTCCTCAAAGTCCTAATAAATCTACGCTCATCTTCAATTTCCTTTAATTTGATGGGAAGCTTATTATATATATATTTATACATATTATATTTTTTATAGCCATCGCATGCGGCCCGGTACTATGTAACGTAAGTTTTGATGTCGGTATGTTCAAATTATATTTATAGAATGTCCTAATAGGATAGCGCCGGTTGTCTGCTACTTTGTCAAACAAAAGTGGATATTTCTTAACAAATTTGCAATTTTCCAATATATAAAGTGATGTCAGGGTTAAAATTTTGTAGTCAATAAAATAAGGTCTGTGAAATATTGTTAAAATAAAGATAATAAAAACGTTTCAATTCGTCAATAGTGATTAAAAAACTAATAAGTATGTCAGTAAGATTATTAAAAAAAATATAATGTTCGTTTGTTTCACAAACAAAAAGTTACGAAGATACAATACTTATGTCTAGTATTTAGAAATTTCGAGTGACGTCTAGCCTATACAACACAATTTTTATGTAGACGTGACGATACAACCACTCTGGCAATTTGACGATCTATATTATAGTATCTTTATCAGTTTGAAATTATTTGATTAAATAAAAAGTACCTGGTTGACCGAGCTTTGCTCGGTTTTTTTAAATGATATTTGGGCAGGAACGAGTTACGTAGTGATGACTTACTTAGACCTACTTAGATACGAATTAAATGCGTTTATAAAACTAAATACATTACTGTGTTCCGGTTTGAAGGGCAATGTTTCCAGTGAAATTACAGAGCTTAGAGATATAAGATCTTAGATCTCTGGGTGACGAACGCAGTGCAGTGCTAGGTAATGATTTGGACTCTTCATGTTCCAATAACTGCGTGTCACTGTGCTGTTATGTGTCAGGCATGTTGCTTACCATCAGGTACATGTCCCGATCGTCTCGTCACTTTTTATAAAAAAAAAAAAGTATCTAAGTATAAGATTTTCTCTGAAAAAAAGAAAAGTTCCGTGTGTAACCATCAGGATTCGAACCGGGGCCTGTTGACTCCGAGGGCGAGCATATTTCGACTGAGCCATTTAGAATTAAAGAACAGTGGCGAAATAAGTTATCGTATTCTAATGACATTGTAGGAGTTTTTCATTGTCTAAAAGCGAGTAAAAAATGATATTTAAAAAAAATAACACCGAGATAGATCGATTTATCGTCCCCGAAACCCCCTGTATACATAATTTCATGAAAATCGTTCGAGCCGTTTCCGAGATTCAGATTCTATATATACCTACAAGAATTGCTCGTTTAAAGGTATAAGATAAGACAAGATTAACTCCCATATTTTCTACGTACAATATACCTGACGGACTAATAAGCATGATTTTTTTGAGTACATACTAGTCATCATTAGAATTCAATTGGATGAAAAAACTGGGTCCAACAAACAAATAACGAATCCACAACAGTGATTTAAATTGATCTGAACTCTTCAAGTTCAATTAACTGTTTGTACTGCCTTGTTATGGACTGGCATATTGCTTGCCATTAAAGTAATGTTTTGTTACACATTTCGTTTTTACATTTATGGCACATGTTTTACTGTTGGGCAAAGGTATCTTCTTATTCTATTAACTTTATTCAGACCGGCACTTTCACCACCGAATCTTTCAAAACAAGGTTCCGAGCTCGTCTTTATATCGCGTTGGACTACGATCTTAGGACCGACTAACGGATGGTGTCCACTCTGTAGAAACTCCGGCTTACCGACCAGGGTAAAAAATATAAAAAAAAATCTTAAATGTCTGCACATTATATTGACATTAATGCTGGTGGCAAGATCTATGGGAATTGTGCCCAAAACTCTGGCTCCATTGCTACGTTGAATGACAGTTCTAAAAAGCTGACAGAAAAAAGCCATGGAGTTACAGAAATCTCTAAATTAACTTAAAACATAAACAAATAAACCAAAAAACTCAATCGCAAAACAAAGCGACGTTAAAATCAGGATACTTCGGAATGAATAATAATTGTATTCGAACCGTTTGTGAGTCCGATCACGGCTGTACAGCGTGTTAATCTTTTTTAAGGGAAATGAGAAAAGTTCGCGTACTTCCCTTCTGCTAAATGTTGCGAACGTTTTTCTTAATTTTCCTTTTTATTGTATGAATTTTATTTAGACCTTTTTAGATTTTGAGGGCTTCTCATCGTTATCGCACTTGAACATAGACAACAGCGTCGCTTAACATCAGTCGAGTTTAGATAGATATAAGGTTCGAGTGACGTCACGTCATTGTACGATTTTTACGAAGACGTGACGTCACAACACCCCACTCCGAAAGTTTGATTTTCTATATCTTTTTTGTTTGGTATACATAAAAGAAATAAAGCGTAGTGGCAGTAGACTCGTCTGAAAGTCATAATTGTTTATTACATATTAACAATCTATACTTCTATACTAATATTATAAAGCTGAAGAGTTTGTTTGTTTGTTTGAACGCTAGGATCTCGGGAAGTACTGGCCCGGATTGAAAGATTCTTTTTCTATTGGATAGTCCATTTATTGAGGAAGGCTATAGACTATAGAAAATAACTCTACTATTAATTGAAGCGGAGCATGAAACAAGAATGTAACAAAATCGGGAAAAAATATTCCCCTTTTGAGAGTTTTCGTACGTTTCGTGCTTTGACATGACACATGACAGCATGTGTCAAAGATTGCGTCATTGAATTTCAGTAATCTGTGCATTGAATAGAATTTTTTTTTTCTAAATCTGAGTTGGTACGACCAATTTCCGACAGGTGGCGTACCAGGTAGCTGAAGTGGTTTTTTGTTTGAAATCGATATTCTCAGGAATGAGTGAACCGATTTCAGTCATTCTTTCACCGTTGGATATGTACGGGATCCCGATGAGTGCTATATATGTACCACGGGCGAAGCCGGGGCGGGCATATAGTAATATATAAAATTCAAGGGTCTTGATTTTTGTTCCCAGCGAACTCTTCACCAAGTTAACCTACATTCACGACAGTTAGCATTCATGTGTAATTTGGTCCAACTTGAAATCCAACTTTTTTTTTTATTTATATGCTTGGTCTTTACATACTCGTAGCAAAATACGAGCGAAACCTGAACAGACCGTTAGTAACTTATATTTTCTATTATCTTTTATACAGGCAACGTTTTCCCTAGCTTAGACACTCTTATTACGCAAGTGGAGTCAAAACTCCACGTTCGCGTGTTTGGAACATCATCCACAAAACGATGTCGCTTTTTCGTGCTAGTTACAGTCCGCTAACTAACTTGAAGTAACCTGAGGTATAGCCAGTCTGAATGAAAAAAAAAAACGCTCATATAGGTATAATAATTTTCGACGGCCATACATAAAAAGTATAATACGAGTAGGTATTATATCGACTTAGGATTATCTAAAAATACCTCTTCAAATATTTCACTAGGCGTTTTGTTGCCAGTAATGAACAGAAGGTCCCGATCTCCGATTACAAAACAATAGAATTCCCCGGTATTCGGGAGCAGGTGGCATAATTAATTACAGGTATTCCGACAAGGTCACATTCCGATCAACTATAGTTCAAGAGTTCATTTGGGTATTATGGAAGCACTAGTCTTGTTTACTGAATTCATCTGCATTTAAGGAAACAAATCATTTTAAGTAAAAAAATATGATTGTAAGTCATAAAGACTGCTGATAGTAGTGAAAACATCGATATAAACCAATGGATGTGCTCTGAGTAACTTGAAATTGGTAATAAACTGCGTCTCGTGTGTAAGTAAGTAAAGTCCGCGAGGTATAAGCTGAGCTTTGCATTAGTGTGAGTGATCACCAAAAGTACAGTCAGAGTCAGATATTAAAATAAAATAAAACTAAATTGATAAAATAAAGTCCAGCTGTGTATTTGACTGATGAGTACATATTATTGTGTGATTATTACTAAAAATTCAATTTGAAAGACAAAATAACTACACATCTTCTACACCAGACATTGCACCATAGTCACTTTCTTTATCACTCTCGTTATCATTTTCACTCTCGTCTGATGTGTCGTTTGTTTTAATAATGAGTCTTTCCGTTATATTGTCAATAACGGCGTCGTATCCATGAAACTTTTTTTCTTCTTTTGACGTGACAACGTCTTATAAATTGGTTTGCCGGGTGACACTTCAAGAAACTGCGTTACGCTCCGCTCACGTTATGCGCTCACAACGAGAGCGAGTGAGAGGCACGCGTCCCTTCCACTCGGGCATGGTTAGCCCGCCTAAGAGCGAGAGAGACAGACATAAAAAGTGAAAGGCACGCGTCCCTTCCGTAAAATTATTTTACCACTCAAAGTCGTTGTCACGTAAAACTTTCGCCCGTATACCGACTTTACAGGCAACCAATTTTTATTGCATGGTTACAAACATTTTTCCATTCCTGTACAGTGATACTTTCAATTTTTTCATTTGCTAACCTCATTATTGTATCCATATTCATTGACACGTTTTTTTTCGCGACGTATCCTTTTATCATTGCCCATATATTTTCAATCGGATTGAAATCTGGGTGATAGGGTGGTAGACGAAGGACGCTGTGACCATGTTCTCTTAATAAGGTGTCAATTTTATATTCAATAAATCGTTGTTTATTATGCAGTATCAATTGATAAAGTTGTGGTTTAAGCATGGATATTGAGTGATCGATATTGCGTAACTTGAGCCAGTCAATCATATCTTGTTTGCGACTATTTGAGTTGGGAGCGGAATTTTTTAACGAATTGTGGTAAGATGCGTTGTCAACTACAATAACGCTATTGGGCTTAAAATTGGGAATTAATTGCGTTTGTAACCATTTTGTATAGTTTTCTGTATTCATATTGTTATGATAATCACCACTTTTTGATTAGCTTTAAACATCAGCAGCGCATTTGGTATGAAACCGTCCTCGCCGCCGGCATGAACGATTATCAATCGATTTCCTTTAGAAATAGGTTTCTTCAAACCAGAAGTGCTGCCATCTGAATATGATTTTGATGAAGTGTGAGTGGTGTCAATATATGTTTCATCGGTATAAATGATAGGCCTGCCCTGAATACGGTATTCGGAAATTTAAGTAAATAAGTTATACGTAGGTGACGGATCTCATGCTTTTCCATTAAATTTTTTCTGTTATTCTCTGTCCTTGACCATTTGAATCCTAAAAGAGATACTTCTTTTCGCAATGACCATATTGATCCTGGATAGTTAATGTCAGCCTTTAATTTTTCATGAATTCTTTTCATTGTTGGCACCTCTTTGTCAGTAATGTGAAAATAATGAATTGTTCTACGGATTACTGCTTTATCAAAATCATCAATGATTATGATATTTTTCCTGCATCTGGTCTTTTTCGGAGATTTGAATTTGGTTCTATCTTTCAAAACACGTTTACCTTCCAATAAGACTCTTTTAACAGTTGACAGTGGAATTCCTGTCGATGTCGATACCAATTGGGCTGATGTAGTCACACTTGACATGTCTTTATCGTTCATGTCTTTAAAATAGCTATTTAAATTACAAAAAAAATCTTTTACTTGGCTATTTAATGGTTTCCGTATTTTGCGCTTATTTGTGTTGGCATCCATTTTACTAACACTTATATCAAACAAAAACAAAATAATATTAAACACGTCACGCTGCAGTCTGTACAAGAGGTGAAGTGCGGCAGGAGCGCGGCGAGACAGAATGGCGCCGCGCCTCAGGCCGGTTACCCAAAATCAGTTTAAACCGGTTTTTACCGGGCGAAAATGGCGCTGCGCCTAAGGCCGGTTGTCACACCTACACTATCCATGTACACTCACACAAATGCAAAGCTCAGCTTATACCTCGCGGAGTGTACTACGTGCCGTAAGTAGTTTACACATAACCAATCTGCTTGATCCCTAGAATTCCTAGCGGCGCGATATGCTGTGGTTCTACTTATTTTGGTTGTTGACAACGAATAGTGATAAGTAAAAACGTCCGGCGTTCACCGCTTCCTGCAACCGACTGGAACGGAATGAGTGAGCTCACTCTTCCCCACAATGACATGATTCCGTGCGCCCTGAAGTTTGGGAGGGCACATCTGTGTATTGAGATCTTTGAGTAAAAAGTTGTTAGTATTAAAGACTCCTAATGTTTCACAAGTTCCACAAAACACCACGTATATATACCACAGATATACTACGGATAACTGATGTCGGTGATGCGAACCCTTTAGACTGTTTTTAGTCTCCAAAAGTACATAGTACCCCCTAAACGCGGCTACAGAATTTTTCACTTCAGTATTGCAGTACCTACGTTATTTCTGTTATAGATGTGACACGCTTGCAAATGTACGGTTTTTCTTTCTTTTAATCGTTGGTAAGCGTACTAAACAAAGAACAGACAAATTGTACACATTTTCAAAGTTTGAAATAAACCCAGGTATTCATGCAAAAAACTGCCAAGCTTTATACGAGTATAATATTAATTTATTTTTATTACAATTGTACTGACCCATGTCAATTTTCTACTGTCAATGGTCTACGGTAGAGGGCAACACAAAACACAAGTAGGTACTCTAAAACAAATGTATTTATGACTCGAATGCGTTGATATTGTATGCCCGGGAAAACCCACTTAGGCAGTGCATTTTACAAGATTTCAAATAACAAAACCACAAAATGTGAACTTTTCTAAAGTATTGTGAACCTTTTGTAGTCTTCTTTTTGAGCACCAATCAGTCCGATAAAAAGCCGTGGAATGAGATCATATATCTATGTAGATAAGAAGCACACTCGCGGAAATTAATATTTTTACCAAATGTGAACTGCGTTAGTTACATTTATACTTTCACATTTATAATACTAGTTAAAATTTGTACGGCTTAGTAACAATCAGACAGTCAGTGATAATGTTAAATGTGTAAATGTAATTTGAAACAATGAATATAGATGTATACGTCACTATATTAATTAATAGTAATTGCGTCTTGAAATACGAACAAGTACCAGAGAAATTTCCTACACGGCAGCTTAATACATCAAAGGCAATAACTCTGTTGGAAATGTCAAAGGATATCCGGACAAATTGTGGTGAAATTTATTGAAATGCCGGATAGTTGTAAATTTATACGATATTTCGAATTGATATAGATCTGTTCGCTGTCGGACTCGCTTATCTGTAAATGATTTTCATTAGATTAAAGGAGTGATTTACACTACGTATAAAACAGTCAAAGCCAAAGTTTTTTTTTGATATGTAAATTTTTAGAAGTCAGCCATGATAAATTGTGTAACAATAATTAAACGGAATAAAATAAATATAGCAAAACGGAATAATAAAAAATGAAGTAAACAAAGTCATAGTAAATAAGCATAATGTGAAACGGAATAAAGTCGTAAAATAGTAACGATATATTTAAATTCAATTACTATTTTACCGTTGGTCTAAACCAAAACTTAATAACTGTGAAATATTTCCTCGATACCTATATTATATTTTAAGGCATTTTTTTTTCTAATTATTATTAAATTTTTTCTCGATTATCTCATAATATCCTTTTAAAATAAAAATCTGTGACAGGACGAGCAATATAATTGTCTGATAACACGTCTTATCATAACTGGACATGCACTGCACTCACTGTACTATGCTTGTCACCCGATATTAGAGCTGTTTGCCTTATAATTTCTATAATAACATTGTTTTTCAAACTGGAACATTATCGCCATATTTGCTAATTTCCGTCAAGTAATGTGCAAATACTACTACTAAGTTAAATACCGAATAACTAGAGTGCAGATTAATTAGCAAAGGAGTGAAACTTCTGCAGGTGGACTCTGCAAATAGTCCTATCACTACGGAACCGTGAAATGATACGAGTATAATTTTTTCTCGTGTTAATCGTAAAATGATACGAGTATCATCATTTCTCCTTTCGAGCTACAAACAATCCGATAGAAATAAGCTCAATGTGGAAGGTATTAACTAAGCAAATTGATTGGTAGGTACCTCTTGATAAAGTAGAACAACTCACACTGTTCGAAATGTATCCAATAAACTTGAAACCTTGCAACGAGGTTTTAAAGTCAAGACTTTGAAATCTCTGTATTTATCATCCGCAAACGTCTGATTCGCCAGAACGTTAAAAACCTGAAAGAAACACCATAAATAAGTACATAGACAAAGTTGTTCCCCACACACAAACTTTGGCTTTTCAACAATAGATTAATTATAAATTTTGCCGGATACATTATCCGACTGAAACTGTTTCGCTCCGGTTCTTATGTAACAATTTAATTGGCGCATATAACAGCGTAATGCTTCCTCCAGGTACACATTATCAAGGTTATAATTAATCCTGGTATTTAAGCGATTTTGGGCACGTGTTGCATTATGCTATCAACATATCGACGAACCGTGTGATTTTATACGTTTAATTGAAGTCAATTTAAGTAATGATAACATTATGCATGACTTATTTGCTGTTGTTTACATTATTGTTCAAATATCTCGACGTTTTGCCTATTATAAGAAGACTGAAGAAATTGCGGGTCATCTCATTGGACAATAAGCGAGACGAAAAAAAAACTGGCCTCGTCGCTTAGTAGGCAGTAACTCTGATTACGAAGCCGTAGTTCGTGGGTTTGATACCCACCCAGTGTAAATATTTATGTGATGAATTCAAATATTTATACTGTGTCTGGGTTTTTCTTTGTATAATAAGTAAGTATTTATAACTATGTAAGTATTATATCAGCTACCTGGCCCCATATTACAAGCTTTGCTTAGTTTGGGGTCAGATGGTGGTGTATGCGGATTATATTCAGCAGTGGACGTCTTGCGGTTGATGATGATGAGGATGATTATAAGATTTTATTTTTAATTTAGATTTTTGATTATTTTTGCCATGTAATTTCTCCGTAGACATCGCCGTTCATTCGGATAGAACCTAATTTATCTAATCTTATCTTGCCTTCTCTTTTCCATCACCGGATAAATCGTATGTCAACGCACTTTCGACGCAGTTTGGTTCTATTTTCCTCATGCGTGGAATTAATAGTCTATTTCTTTTGTAATTAATAAAGAGTGACGAGGCGAGCAGGATGAGTGCCTGATGTTCAGCAACATGTCTCCTACATAACAGCACAGTGACATGCAGCTATTGGAACACGAAGAGTCTAAATCATTGCCTAGCACTGCGCTGCGCTCGTCACCCTGAGATCTAAGATGTTATGTTATATCTAAGCCCTTACATTAAACCCTGTAATTTCTCTGGAAACATTTCCCTTCAAACTGGACCAGTGTTACGTTTGCACATTACTGCTTGCCGGTAGAATAACTGGCAAAGGAGTGCTAGTAGGAGAGTACTTCCTCAGGCGGACTCTGCCAAGAGTCTTACCACTACGAAAATCCTTATATATCCTTAAAACATCTTTAAAATATAATTATTAAATTTATAATTTTAATTAAAACTTAATTATTCCTTGATACAATATAAAACTTTTTCATGTTTGCAATCGACATCTTCAACCATCCCGTCTCTTATCGAGTTGGTGGTCAATATAATGCGATAAAAAAAGTTTATCCTCTGTTGCCCAGCAAGAAACACTATTGTGCAATGCAGAATTCTAACAATTAATTTCTTTTATCATGCCAAATAAAAATGATTCGAAGTCATACGAACTATCGATAGAATTACAACTTATAAGTTTCGGAATTAAGTAGCACTATTGACACACAATACTTCATTTATATAGCTATAGATATACTGATATTGCGAACTGACACACTTCACCCATTCAAAAAAAATTATAATTCGCTCGACCCGCTACGCCACTATCGTTATGCTGTCTCGCTATCGCCATCCGACTAGCATGTCAATAACGCGAACCCATATAATTTACCAAAAATTGCTAAACAATAGCTCTTGGAACATGGAATCGGACAGGACTCCGATTCCAGAATCTGGTTGGTCTCCCAATCACTAAGTGTAAGATTTACGACATGAGGTCGCATGTAACATACTCCTCGCTAAGAGCATCCTACATAATTGTGCCGGCGTTAGACAATGATATATCCGTCCTTTATAACTGCTTTCACGCGCCAGTTTGTTACCAACCGCCGTCCCTATGTGTGACAAGTTGTTCACAGTAGAAATACACCAGTAGGCTTCATTGTTTTAATAATATATTGCATAGCTTAAATCGCAAGCCTTAAGCGCGGCGACCGAATCAAAATTTTGATCTCGATCGTCCGACGCCATTTTGCGCCACGACGAAAATAGTTTTTTTTATAACCAGATACTTAATGTGAAAACGGTTTGTATTATATTGTAATCTACTAAGACAACTATGGTGAATGTGCTACAGTTAAAATTATTTATGTATTGTGTTCTTTTATTCTTGAAAAAGCGTAATAACATTGAAGTGCTGTGAAATCCAATACTTTTCATAATGGGCGTGAAATGTAAACTTTGCATTTTATTACAGGATTAGGTATATAATAATTATGGTAAGTACCTAGAAGTTAATGCAATAGTAAACAAAATTTCTAGGGCTTTCTTTTGATATTTAAATGTAGGTAAGTAAATTATTGTGAATCTATAATATAAAAGATAATGATCTAGCTAGCACATATGCATCTTTCCGCGAGTTTGCGTAAAACGCGTGAGGGGTAAATCTTATTGTTATTGCGACTTTCATACTATATTTGTATAGCAAGCTGTGTTACATTCGTTATAGATATAATGTTACAATAGCTTTACCGCGGCAGTCCCCAAGCGTCACACATCTTTTTTTTATGACAATCTAGAAGCATCCCGCGGTTACTCTCACGTAGTACTCGTTCCCGTTATTTTTCCAGGACAAATAATATATGTGTTATTCCAGACTATATCTACCTGTATTTCAAATTTCAACCCTATCTTTTCAGGCGTACCGACGTAATTGAGTAACAAGCATGTTAACATCCTTGAAACATTTAATTATGTATTAGTATGAAAACTAACGTGGTTATTACACATTTTTACATAAATACACGGGTAACTCACGTTTAATATAGTCAGTCCAGTCCGACTCAAGTTTCGATCGCGTCCGGCGATCTTTTTCAAGGAGAGTGCGCGCGGGTTCGCAGCTCGTTTAGCACTCAAAGATCGCCGGACGCGATCGAAACTTGAGTCGGACTGGACTGACTATATTAAACGTGAGTTACCCGTGTATTTTTGTGAATAATTATGTATGTTACATACTTTTATGTTTCAAGGGTACTACAACATCATTTCCTCTCATAGGATGACCAACGTTTCATCTGGAAGAGATTGCTATTAGCTATAAAATTGAAATTTGTGCTGAAAATTAGTTTTAATTTTTAATAACTATTTATTTATTTATTCTTGTAATGTATTGTTGTCTCTTTTGTTCGTTTTATCTCCCGCTACTCGCACCTTTACACTCGTACCCTTCTATTACGTAGTATATCAATATTTTCAAAATGTTTCAAGAACTATTATTTTTAAGCCCCGACCAAAAAAAGGGGTGTTATAAGTTTGACGTCGATGTCTGTCTGTCTGTGTGTGTGTGTCTGTCTGTGGCACCGTAAAACTCAAACGGATGGGCCGATTTCGATGCGGTTTTTTATTTGAAGGTTACTATCCGTAAGGATGTTCTTAGCTATGCACAAAATGACGGACAAAATATTTCTTCACAACTTACTTACCTCAATATGGGTGTCAAATGAAAGGACTTGATTAGTAAAATACTATAGACTGTAACAAATATCAAATCGAAGATGGCCGCCACCAAAAAATGGCGAATTCCATATCTTTTTCACTACTACTTCAATATGGGTATCAAACGAAAGGGCTTAACTAGGAATCCTCCTACTTTGCACTATGACAAATTTCAACTCCAAGATAGCCGCTACCACAAAATGGCGAAATACATTTCATTTTTCACAACTCCATTAATATGGGTATTAAATAAAAGGGATTGACTAGTAGTAGAATGTTGTACAGATAACAAATCTGAGGTAGTAGGGGATTAATCTTTTTTTTTTTGTTCTTGTTTCTATTCAACGTGGTCTTCATAAGCGTGTCTTAATACGCGTGTTACAAAATCAAATTGTTAATTAACAATTATTTATAAATCTTATATTAAAACAAATTGTCAATTTTGTCCAGTCTTTAAATTTTATAACGACTAAAACAGTACATAATTAATGTCATTAGTCACAGGCTATACTATTAAAATTATTCTGTGTCACCATTTGTTTACATGCGGGGTTGAATGATACAGTATAATTTGAAGCTATAACTTAGAAAATGGAAAGTTATGTTAGGAATCCTACTAATAATATAAATGTGAAAATGTGTATGTCTATGGATGTTTGTAACTCTTTTTAAGCAAAAACTACTGAAGGGAAAATAGCAAAAGGTAACATAATGCCCGGTTTACATTTTTCCACTCCAGCGATCAAATTCAGCGCTGGATTGGTTACTGGAAAAATGTAAACTGGCACTGGAAAGTAATGTAATCCAGTCAGCATTCTAGTCTGTCGGTTTACATTTTTCCAGAAAGTCATTCAGCGCAGGATTCGATGGCTGGACTGAACTAATGTAAACCGGGCATAATGTTGCCTTTGTTATTTTCCCTTCAGTAGTTTAACCTTTTTTATGTGGGGAAAATACTTTTAGGTATGCCCACCATGCAGGGTCATGGTGGGGTATGTCGGGCTCGGCACTATGGGAGTCAACATGGTGCCCCCCTACCGACTAAAACCCCCACAGTTTTCTCCAGCATGGCCCGGGTCAGGGTCGCGGGGTCACTTTTCGCACTCCCATCAACGATCCTGACCCACCTGCCATCACCTTTGCGGGCCCACCTCGCAGAGGGTAGGTATCCACACCCCCGCATTTGGATCCAGCGACGCGCCGGAAACCACCAGCGCGTCACTTCCTCGGGAAGGCCTATCCCTAGGTAGGGCGTCAGACGGCCCTTGACGTCCGACGCCCCAGGCCTTCCAGTGGAGACGGAGTGCGAGCCTGAGTGTGCCTTCAGGCTCGCCTCCGTGTCCGCTTCCGCCTCAGTGAAGGAGCGACTAAGGAAGTTTAATCTAACCCAACAAAATTTTCCATTTTTTAAGTTATAAGTAGCTTCAAATTATGGTGTATCATTCAACCCGCATGTAAACAAATGGTGACACAGAATAATTTTAATAGTATGTCCTGTGACTAATGACAATAATTAACTACTGTTTTCGTCGTACATACAACAAGTAGATTATCTGTAATAGCACAGAAGCTACTTCTTATCTGAAGAAAATAATGCACTAGGTGTGTAAAATAATAGACACTAGCTGTGTAAGATAATGGGCACTAGCTGTGTAAAATAATGAGCACTAGTTGTGTAAAACCGCGCGATGCTTCTAGTGCTTAAAATTTTAGAACAGAAATGACTTACTTTTGTATGCCAAAAACCTATGTCTTTATTTATTTTTGTCTGGTGGGCTATAGTCTTGGCGTACTCTTTGCAAGCGAAGATCCTTGCTTAAACAAGACAGAGAGAAGTTGCTTGCTTATACAGCTGCAGAGTTTTTCGACTAAAGCAACGTACAAAATTTATTTACCGAATTTGATTTCTGCTTTTTCGACATTTAATAGAAAATTAAACTATATAATATATATTGAGGTAAAACTCTCCTGGCAAAGCTAGATGCCAATGTCATAAAGATATTGAAGTCATGGTTCGGATTACACATCCGGCTGATCCTCTACTCTTTTTAGGGATCACAATAGTTTTGGGCTGAAACTAAAGAAACCGTCTGAACTTTACAAACACCTAAGAGTTACAAAAACGCATGTTTTGGGAAAGTCGCAAGACGACTTAATTACATCTCTCCCAAAAGACAAAACTGCTTCAGACCTGGAATCTAGACTTCAATTCCATAAACAATTTATGGCAGGTGCACAAGTAAATACTGCTGGGTTGGGTGCGAGAAAAAAAAGGAAGACCGAGACATGGTAAAAACCTTTCTACAACAAGACGAAAATGACGGTTACAAAGTGCACGCTATGAATTTAGAAATGCAAAGTGAGTGGTTAACCATAGGTGAGTTCTGTATCCCATTAGCTCTAAAATGGCGCACCTTGATCTATGACTGGTCCCCTGCCTTATTCAAATTTTATCTAAATGCATTCCAAATGACCCTCCCTGACCAAAGTAACTTGGTAAGGTGGGGAAAAGCCTCTGAAAAATGTTGCTATACTTGTGGAGAGGCGATATGTACAGCAAGGCACATATTGGTGGGATGCAAGGTGCTCCTTAATGGGGTCATTACTCACGGCGTCATGACAGAGTACTTGAAATCATACGTGAAGCCATGAGCCTTTCAGTAGCTAGAGCCCAAAAGGGATTGACAACAAACAACAGACAAATTACCTTTGTAAAAGAAGGCTCAACTTCAAACTCCAGGAACAAGCCTTACTCAATCCTGGGTACAGCACCTGATTGGACTATTTTAATGGATACGTATGAAAAGCACTACAAAATCCCAGAGGATGTGGGTGTTTCGTCATCCAGACCGGACATTTTCCTTTTTTCTAGAGCTGCGAAACGCATAGTCCTTGTAGAACTTACCGTACCGTGGGAAACTAATATACCTAAAGACCACGCGATGAAACAAAATAAGTATTACGACCTCCTAAACGAATTAACAAAAACGGCTATGTAGTTAGTTTATACGCTGTAGAAGTGGGAGCGAGAGGTATACCAGCAAAATCTCTCTATAACCTACTGAAAGACCTTGGCTTATCCAGAAGTGCAGTAAGTTCTATACTAGAACGTGTATCTAAAGCTGCACTAGTAGGCTCATATCAGATTTGGCTGGGCAGGGAGAGAAAAACGAGTGGTGAAGGTGAGTGTTGATGTACGTCAGAAAGGGGCCCCTTAAACCTACGCCCGAGTCACAAGTCTCGGGAACTACTCGAGTTTTTCTCTCTCTGCCACACGATGGACCCGGCACCCGCACGGTGAATCCATGGAATGCTAAGAAAATCGTCTCTCGTTTGGGAAATTAATTAGAAAGTTATGGAGACATTTAAGAAAATCTCCTAATTTTTATATTTTTAATAGTGTTTAGTTTGTATTAGTAACTTAGTTATAGCCTAGAATAGCAACCAGGCTAGCTCTCCAGATTATTAGCTGTGTTCTGAATTTCAACCCAAGCCATTCTGGCGTGATTGAGCAATAAAAATAAAAACTTTGAAGTTTTTATTTTTGTTTATTGTTGAATAGGACTAGGACTAGGATTTTTACACTGTCAAAATTATTCATAACTACAATTTCAGTAAATAATTTAAAACAAAGCTTTTAAGCTTTGCAAAAATTTCAAAGTACAGCGAAACGAAAGCCGTTAGATTTAACCCCATAAACTGTCGTTCCCTCTCCCCTCCCCCGCCATGTTACTCCACGTTCCGAAGCATTAATCTGAGTTAAGTGTCAATTAAGTGCGAACGAGATGCTGTGCCACTAAATCCCGCGTTGACCTTACAAAATTGCTGTTTACTTCAGCTTTCAGAGCGAATCGTCTGAATCAGCACTTAGTTTCAGATTGCGCAACAAAACACATTTTACTTTGTGATATTACTTTATGGTTTGTTCTCTTGTTGTTCTAATGGCTGCGTGATACTATGCTGTTATGGGCAGGCGCGTCGTTTACCACCAGAAACATGTCCCGCTCGTCCCGTCTCTTTAAACTATAAAAACGTTGTAAGGTAATCCACTAGTCTTATCCACCGGTTCATTCGCATGATCCAAAACACTTTGCAATGGCTTCAAAAGAATAATATGTGCAGAATAAATGACTTACCTATTCATTGTTGGACGTATTTTTAACTATAGTTGCAAATTTACTACTTATCTAAGATAACCCACCCCAAAATCACAACAACATAGACCGCTCCTCCCGAAAAAAAGTGGCAATATAAATGAAACTATTGTACATTAATAACTTTTCATTTAACATAGACCTTTGTTATTATATTCATAAAACAATACATTCATAGTTACGGGATGATGAGCGCGGTGCGCCTCTGGGTGGTCACGCTTCATGCTCGCAATAGGTGTTGTAAATAAATTCCCTCTCATGACCAATTTATCAATTTACTAATTTATTTGTTCACTTCTAAATTACTAACTATATAATATTTAAATTATACATATAAATAAACTTGTTTTTATCAGCAAAATTTAAAAACAACAAATTAAAACAAAAATTAAAAGACCCTCAACAGTTACTGGCGGCATCCATCTTGCATTTGAAATTCGTCACTTGTGTTTGAATAGTATTTTATTAGTCAAGGCCTTTCATTCGGTACCTACATAATATATGTATATTGAGAGAGTTATGGAAAAGAATTGTGCTCCGCCATTTTGTGGTGACGCCATTTTTGATTTGCAATTTATTTTACCTGGTACTAAACTAATCAATTGAAATACAAATAGAGGAAGCCCTGGAAAATACATTAAAAAAAAAAATTGTTCCGCCATTTTGTGGTGACACCCATCTATCCAATCAATCAATCCAATATATCCATATAATAGTCGTATCTTCATCAGGTGACTAAGAGAACTAATCCACTAATTACACAAAATAAAAATAAAAATCTTCTACATTTATTATACATTACAATCATATAAATTTATAAATATACATACATATTTAACATGTATACATACAATAGATAGTATAACAAAATGAAATAATAGTACCTAATATACTTATACACACACACAATTACATAAATTTCTAAATACACAAGTAAATTTATGTAATAAAATTGTTATTAACTTTTATTACAATATGTACATTTATAAATATTATTTATGCATACGAATATACAATATATTAAAAAAAAGTAGTGAGCAAATAACACAAAACTAACTGATCGCTATTGCTATGCCGCACGATACGTAATAGACGCCAAGAATGCAAAATTGTGTGATGCTTTGAGTCGGGTGCGGTCGCTACCCGCTATTAAGAAAATCAGAGAACATAATGTGAAACTACCTGATTGTACATTTCTAAACTTTATCACTTTTGATTTGTATATTTTTGCTTCGTTTAGAAATTATCCTTGTTTACGAATGTTGTGTTTGTAACAATAGCATTCCGACGCCTGCGAATTAATTAATTTATGTTTGTACACGTATTTTCTCGTAAGTGAATATGTATTTTTTAGAGAAAATAAATATCTTAAACCATCAATCACGGACTTCTCTTCGTATAAATCGTATCCCTTAGACCAGTGACCTACTAATGGACAGTAGAAGCTACCCCATACTTTCCACTATGGACCACCTAGGCCAAACCAGTAACTTTTGAGACCGCTAATCCTGAAAAGTACAGTGACAGAGCGGGTCAGAAGTTAGTTTTTAACAACAAAATTTAAAACGCTAAATGATTTATGTGATAAAAAGACATTTACACTTTCTGGACGTCTAAACCGTTCTGCATATACGCTTGAGAAATGAAATAACAACAGTATCGGTTTCCTATTGTATTGATGTTAATGCAATGCGAAATTCATTGGTTTTTATTTGTATGTTAAGCTACGCTTTTCTCGATATAACAGTACCTATACTACCCGGCCCACCTAAGTTAGGTACTGTTCAACAGTACTGACTTCCCTGGTCTCTCTACTGACCATTCAGCACATCCAAATTCCATAGCATGTGATCAAACTGGTCAAACAAAAAAAGTCTGGGTGTTTCTATGTATAATATGTATGTATTTAAAACTATATAAGTATTATATCAGCTATCTGGCTGCCATCACACAAGCTTTGCTTAGTTTGGGGTCAGATAGTGTTGAGTGTGAATTGTCCACCAATATAAAAAAAAAAAAACTGTGTTACTATTCTACTTCGACGTCCTAAAATACTCCAAATTATCGAAGTTGGAGTAAAAATACTCAAAATTATCGATCGCATATAAACCAAATTGTATACCTAATAATGTCGCCAAAACATGTTGTCTGAACTCTACGACGCTTGTCGTCAACATGTTTACGGCGCGACGTTGGCGCGAGCGTTAATTATTTTTTAAGATCTGCTTTTGTGAAGAATAAATCGGCAAATTGGAATGGTGCTCGTTTATCGAGAGATTCGAATAGCAAATAATATAATTACAGCAAAATGTTCACGCCCGAAATAATTCATGAATTGTTATTTTTAACCCCCGACCAAAAAAAGGGGTGTTATAAGTTTGACGTCGATGTCTGATGTCTGTCTGTCCGTCTGTTCGTCTGTCCGTCTGTCCGTCTGTCCGTCTGCCCGTCTGTCTGTCTGTCCGTCTGTCCATCTGTCTGTCTGTCTGTCTGTCTGTCTGTCTGTCTGTCTGTCTGTCTGTGTGTGTGTGTCTGTCTGTGGCCCCGTAGAGCTCAAACGGATGGGCCGATTTCAATGCGGTTTTTTTTATTAACCCCCGACAAAAAAAAGGGTTTTATAAGTTTGACGTCGATGTCTGTCTGTCTGTCTGTCTGTCTGTCTGTCTGTCTGTCTGTCTGTCTCTGTCTGTCTGTCTGTCTGTCTGTCTGTGTGTGTGTCTGTCTGTGGCACCGTAGAGCTCAAACGGATGGGCCGATTTCGATGCGGTTTTTTTTATTTGAAAGTTAATATCCGTGCGGGTGTTCTTAGCTATGTTTGGTTAATATCGATTCAAAATGGTCGCCTCCACAAAATGGCGGACAAAATATTTCTTTACAACCTACCTCAATATGGGTATCAAATGAAAGGGCTTGACTAGTAGAGTACTAAACGCTATAACAAATTTCAAATCCAAGATGGCCGCCACCACAAAATGGCGAATTATATAATATTTTTCACTACTACCTCAATATGGGTATCAAATGAAAGGGCTTGATTAGTAGAATACTTTGCACTATGACAAATTTCAAATCCAAGATGGCCGCTATCACAAAATGGCGAATTACGTTTCCTTTTTCCCAATTCCCTTAATATGGGTATCAAATGAAAGGGCTTGACTAGTAGAATGTTCTACAGATAACAAATCTAAGGTAGTCGGGAGTTAATCAAAATTTTTAATTTTGTTCTTGTTCGAAGATTGATATCCGTGCGGGTGTTCTTAGCTATGTTTGGTTAATATCGATTTAAGATGGCTGCCTCCACAAAATGACGGACAAAATATTTCCTCACAACCTACTTTAATGTGGAAATCAAATGAAAGTGCTTGACCAGTAGAATACAATACATAATAACAAATTTCAAATCCAAGATGGCTGCCACCACAAAATGGCGAATTATATTATTTTTTTCACTACTACCACAATATGGGTATCAAATGAATGGGCTTGACTAGTAAAATACTTTGCAGTATGACAAATTTCAAATCCAAGATGGCCGCTACCACAAAATGGCGAAATACATTTATTTTTTTCACAACTCCCTTAATATGGGTATCAAAGGACAGGGCTTGACTAGTAGAATGTTGTACAGATAACAAATCCGAGGTAGTCGGGGGTTAATCAAAATTTTTAATTTTGTTCTTATATATAAAGGCATCAGCTAATTCCATCTCGCTGCAGAGGATAGGAAGTGTGGCCCCAACTTTTCTTACCTCCAGCTTCATTGCATTCGCAAACTCCATAAGTTATCTGGGAATTAATTTTCAAAAAACTATGAATTTCCCACACTGAAAATATAATTCGTATTTTAAACAGTTGTTAGATATTTACAGTAGAATTGAGGTATAGGTACTTGTTACGTGAATAAACTTAAAATGAATATCTTTATAACCGTTACGTATTTTGTTAGCTTTTTGTAGTATAGAGCAGTGGATGTGCCTTGAGCAGCTTAAAATTGGCAATAATTGCATTTGTTGTGTATCATTACTTGTTTGCACACCACAAATCTACTGGACCCCAAGAATCGTTAGCGGCAAGATATGCTGTAGTTCTACTTATTTTGGTTGTTAACAACATATAGTGATAGGTAAAAACGTCCGGCATTCGCCGCTTCCTGCAACCGACTAGAACGAAAAGAGTGAGCTCACTCTTCCCAACGATGAGAAAATTCTGTGCGCCTGAAGTTTGGGAGGGCACATATCGATGGTATAGAGTATAGAGCAGGACATGCACCTAAAAGTAAGAAACAACACGTCTTTCCATAACGACACAGTGTTACGGAACTATTTATTTATTTATTTTGGAACATGAAGAGCCCGAATCATTACCTGGTATTGCACTGCGCTAGTCACTCAGAGATATAATTTGAATTATCTGCTCTGATTTTTTTGGAAACATTGTCCTTCAAACCAAAACATAGTGCTGTTTGCACATTAATGCTTAGCGGTTGAATAACTGGCAAAGCTATGGTACTTCCCCAGGTGGACACCGCAAAGAGTCTTACGACTAGAATAAGGAGTTCTTATTGTATGACACCAGTAGTTCTGTATTGCCCTGTCGAACCCCAAAAAAAATGTATTTTCTCTTCAGTCTACGTCGCAGGGTATTGTCGACCGACCCGCACTGGAGCGTACTTCGTCCGATTGGAAGTGATTCACGAATATTCAGATATTCACTTTTGCACGAGAAACGCGTGAATTGAATCGGTTATTGGGAGCTGGGAATCGGATGTAGGATTCGATTCTATTTACGAAGTCCAAATCCGAATTTTGAATGGTGTTCGATATTATATGGTTTCCGATATGCAATATTCTCCGTCTTATATTGGCAAGGTGCTAAAAAACCTAAGTAACTTTCACATTGATGTTTTGTTAAGTTTCTTACAGATACCATCGGAATTGAGGTTTCATAATCCGTAGGAAACTAAGCGTTACAAGAAATAATTCGTCTGCATTAAGATTTTTTCGATAATTTTGAAACTGATTGGCCTTTCCAGGAAAATTCAACAAGCAGATATTCTTAAAGAAACTTTTAAAAAACCAACGTAATTACTCTTATACAATGGAAGTTGGGCTGCCCAAGTACATAATAATATGTACTACGGGGAAAGCCTGGGCGGATCGCTAGTATAGCTTAAAGAAGCGGGCCACAGATTTATTTTTAAATATCACAACTATGTGAATCATGAATGCAAGAATCTGTATCCTTAATTAATTATGTTGTTTACCTTTTATCAACAAGATACAGAAGAGCGTTTTTGGCGTGGCAGTGAAAAGGTTAATAAGTTACTTGTTCCCGAGAAATATTCCCAAAAGCATTAGCACTTATTGGCCCAAACAATAGCCTGAAGTCGCAGGAAATTAGGGACCTTTTCCTGTATTCCAGACCATTTAACGAAAAAAAAAAACGGAATAAAGCGTCATTGTCGTTATAACTTTGCAACGGGAAATATTATACTTTAGAAACTGTGGGTTATTTAAAAGAGAGATGTAGTGGGTAAGTTTATGCCGTTAGGCGGATGAGGTAATCTAACTTGGATTTTTAAGTGCCGTAACTGATGACATATACTTCATGATGAAAAGTTTCATTAGTATCAACCAAAAAGTTTACATATACTACGTATAGAGTTGGCACAAACGATTTACACCGAAAGCTAGGGTAGCATCTTTCTTGCCTTGTCGCTCTTGTAGAGGTGTCATACTTTTGTCGCGGCACATCACTCTGTTGCCATAGAAAGTATGCACGTCATCTGCTTACGATTGTCACAAGGGAACCGTGCAGAAAACCTAACTCTAATACGTAGTATATGTTTGTAAACTCTTTGGTATTTAGCATAGTACTCGTATACCCTTGTTCCTGCTTCTGGAAGTTGAGGCCTTCACAAACAAGGATACAATCAAAGACCACACGAGCCATGTACGAGTTGGCGGATGACGTATAACAATAAAGATTGGATTAAACTACCCGCTTGATACACCGGCGTGTAATATAGTACCCAAAAACTTGGTTGATGACGACAACAAACAAACTTATAGATGCGTTTTGGGTTTTTGGCGGGAAACATTTTTTTTCTTGTTTTTATTTGGGTAGGCATACCGATAAATTTGTGTTTAATGGCGTCTACTTGAACCGGTCTTTATTTTGATATAACCCACATTAAAATTAAGTTCATTTACATAGAAAAAACGTAAAATTAAAAAAAAAAAAAAAATTTTGGCGGGAAAATGGTCCCGAAGTATTGAAAAAATTAAAAAAATATATAATTTGTGCAATCGAATACAGTTTTTTTGGTGTTTCGAGTTTGTTATTTTGTATACAACACATTTAACCCATAAAACCACTGTCTCCTTTATAAATTATTAAAGTTATAGTTGTTAGACTACTTGAGAAATCGCAATTTTTTTTACTCAAGTGTCAAAAATGTTAGTTTACATTTTAAGTACATTAATTATAAATAAATGATACCGCTAGAAGCGTCTTGAAACGCTCTTGAGAGTAAATGGCTCAAACGGGTAAAAGTAAGGTGGCACTTCATATGCCGAAACATAAACACCGCACGTATGTAACCTGACACCCGTTTTCCCGCCAAATTTGTAAAACGCGAAAAGTGGCCAGTGTATCAAGTGGCTACGGAATATTTGCTGAGAGATATAATACAAAACTTTTTCAAGGTCAGAGAGAACATGTAGGTCGAAATGCGTAAATTTATATCATGTTGAGCTAAATGACCAGTAAATGATCGTAATGCCAGCATTACGGTCAATCGTTGCATCGACCCAACTCTCGGTTTTTTTGCAAAAAAGTCGCTATGTCAACTCTTTTGCAATGCCACACATGGGGCCACTCGGTTTAAGTATGGCTAGAACATTGGCAAAGGTCAATCAATGTCTAGCTATACTTGATATCATAAAAAAAATATTTTTCAGAAAAACTGGACGGATTGCGCCGGCAAGACTTGATCGTTTTAACTGCATCCCTAATTTCAATTTTTCAAAGCAGAATGTTTTTCACCTCCTGGGAAATTAGGTATAACTCGAGGTCTCTGCTGTCCCAGCTAATACTGCTTCTTCATTAAAACCGCCGACGAAACTGAGAAAAATATACCTTTTTCATTCGTCTCCATAATACGTGATTACTTTTTAGATGAGCATTCTTTGACTTATTTCGCTGTACGCAGAGGGATTTGTGCTAAGACCTTTTTTATTGGAAAGTTGAAGTTGAGTGGAATAATAGTAGGCAAGTTTTATTTAACACCCCCACTCCTACCTACCCGGGGGGAAGTACGTGACGCTTAAGAAGCTAAGGAATAGATGAAGTGTAGCTTCGAAGCCAGTCAGAAAAATACACAACTGATACAAGCTTAGCGATGATAGCTCAATCGGAAGTTGGTACAACGTGATTGTAACGTACGTACGTGAACATAAGCTATAGTAAATGCAAGATGTTCTACTTTGACAATAAAAAATAATGCGAATCGAAAAGTTGTTGTTTTAAATTGGAATTTATCTTCAAATTTTTATTAAATTTTTTAAAATTTTGTATATAAATTTGTATTCGAATTTTTATAGAATTTATGCTTCATTTTTAATCCAAACTTATATTAAAATTGAATGTGTATTAAAACGTAAATACATTTTCATTAACATTCAAATTTGAATTTATATCCAAAATATATTTGGAGTTGTAGACAATATATTATATTTTTTAATTTGTATTCGAGTTTATATTCTTTGATAGTCGAATGAACAATTTACAACATCAGATTTCTTGACCAAATCTCATTGGATATTGGATAAGATGCTTTTACTACACAATATTTCTATTTATAACAAGTATGTGTGATATACTTCAGATGGTGTTGCGTGTGAATTGTCCACCAATATTTATTTATTTAATATGCTTAGCGTTTACTGTAGTAGGTATACTTCTGCTGTTGCATAAGCTGTAAGCTATTTGATTACTTATCAATTTGTATTCGATCAAGGAATAACCTTGTTCCTCAATAAGGTGATAAAACCCAATCCTCGTCTCCTGCGGTCGCGGTGTGTACGCCTCAATATGCGGCTAGCCGCGACGTTCCGATCTGACTGATTACCCATAGGGATAATTGGCATGTCCGCCGCAGCTGTTGCTGTCTATTGGAGATTTGAGGTTATTTATCGGGGTTAATAGTGCGAATAGTGATGACCAAGCGCTGGTACAATATACTCGAAATAATGGGGAATGAGTGAGAGAACGTCTATGCGTGTTTGTGTTGAGTGGTCTGTTATTATTTGCTAACATATCCTTTATGTTAGCGAACTGATGATATGATAGGATTTTACTGACATGGTTTCTGTCGCCTTTATTTTGCTGTGATAAAAAGAACGTTTAACGCTTATTTACGTATCCATCTACATTTATGTTCTGTGTTCAAATTCGGGCGTTTTGTCGTGAATGAGCAACGAACATCCAAACTTTCGCATTTATAATATTAATAGAAAGTAGGACGTGGTGTTCTGACGCAATCGATGTGACATGCGATTGTGGCTCCACTCAGATCACGTAATATTTGCAGTGGACCGAGGTTGCCAGCCATCTGCATCGCTTTCTATAGTTGCAGTCACGGAATACAGGGAAGTACAAATGTCGCATAGAAACTATAGATACACAATAAAAATCAAATAATACAAATCTTAAAAAAACTGCAAAATAAAAAAAAACAGATAAAGTAGGTATAGTTTAAGACAGCATCATGAGCACAAATAAGAAGAAGAATGAAGTGAAGTTGTAAGAAAGAAGTGAAAATTTGATTTTCGGGAACATTGCGAACACAACACTATCTGACTCGAAACTAAGCAAACCTTGTACTATGAGAGCTAGATAGCATAGCTGATTTAATACTTAGATAATTGTAAATTTAAACATACATGTTTTGATGTTTGAGTGTTTGTTGCTCGATGTCGTCATTAGAATTTAACAGATCAGGTAGATTTTTAGGATTCAATTAGATTGTAATAGTTGTACTAGTCAGTTGTACTCACTGATATTCGGGGGATATGCCTTGATTGCGAATTTAGTTCGAAACCTAGTGTCTCCAGTCTCCTCCCACCTAAATAATTACTACATAAACAACAGTAATAAGTACGACACACAACCGCATATTTTAGCACGCACACTAAGAATTATGATTGCGCTCTTTATGACAACATAGGTACATAAAATGGACGGAACATTTCCGTATAAACAAATAATTTTGTCTATGTAGAAGGAGTCACTCAACGCTCACTCACACACGTAACTAGGGATTGAAATGAATGATTGCAAAATTTATTCGACATTTTATTTTGGGCTGTATTATTATATTTACATTTATTAAGTTTTACTTACATACAAATACGTAAATATATTTATATATAAAAATTTATACCCTGTACGACATGTATTATACTATAAAGAAATGTATAAATAATAAATGAATCAGTTTGTATTTTTCAAATTAACAGTTTTACGTCAAATGTATACGAAAGTACTAGCAATGCCCCGCGGGTTCCCGTTCTTTTAGCGAGATAAAAGTAGCCTAAGCCTATGTGTTCTTCCAAAATATAATTTTACTGTATTTCAAATTACAACTCGATCCGCTCATACGTTTAAACGGGATTGAGCAACAAACATCCAAATACCCAAACGTCCAAACATTGGCATTTGGAATATTAGGTAGTAGGATTTACGATACCAATGACAAAAACATTTTTTTGTTTGCTTTCCTACTTGTACTGGGTAACCTCTGAAACGGCTGGACTAATTTTAAGGGACTTTTAATGAAAGATAGCTGATGGGTTAGCTATAGGCTTAAATAAACATCACTTTATTCCGGTTTGAAGGACTATATTTCTAGAGAAATTTCAGAGCATTAAGGTAAAACATTATATCTCAGACTGTCGAACGCCTTAAATCCTAATGCCGTGAATTGGACTATCTGCAAGGAAGGAAGAGAGGCCTTTGCCCAGCAGTGGGACAATCTAGACTAGTAATAATATTAACATATTATTTTCATCAAGTAAGAGAAAAGTACACGTTAAAAAAACCTAAAAATTAAGTTATGCCTTAGATGATCAGCTGTCTGGTAGTTTCATTTTTTTTTTTTTTTTTTTTTATTTAAATTAGCCACTCCACAGACTCCGGGGTCCGTGATCTTTGTCATTACAATTATCGTTTTTTACACATATCTTGGATAAGGAGAAGAAGAGGAAAATAGGCCCAGTTGGGTACATTTAAAATCTAATTCTAGTGCTCGTCTGTAGAGCCGATCACTACCGGTTGGGATTCCGCTAGTAATCGACTCGACATCGAGTGTTTGCCTTGTCATTTGCCTAAGCTGCCTCCTCCCGGCCCAGAGCCTCCACAACGGCCGCATTTCTGTCCCTGATGGCCATCTGTAGGTTAAAATCGCGGATGGTCTTCGGTGATGCAGCCCACGCTCGCCGCACGAACCGACCGATGGCGTCGTCGGTGTCGTCAGCGTAATATGTGAAGGTCCCCGTGTGCCGTGAGATTGCCACTACCGCATGGGGCACGCTCTCGTGCAGCTTCATGTTTGCCTTGGTTTTGATTACGATTACCGACTCGTATGTTAGTCCTTGAGCTTCATGGATAGTAAGGATGCGTGACCCGGTGCCTGATCCATAACCCTGGTTTGTCAGGGTCTCCTTCTCCTCTTGAGTGTGAACTAAGAAGAGGTATTTGGTAGGGTGTTGGGTATTTGCGCTCCCTTATATCTTCTCTGTTCTAGGAACTTTATACGGGACGCTGAAGAGTACATACCGGAGTATATTTCCCTCAGTGCATATGCGACGTCCATTGGGTTTCGATGTGTGCAGAGCAACTCCTGGCTGATCTTTGTTACCAGGTTCGGGCGATGATACCTCATTTCGAAGAGATTTTCCCTGTCGATATAAGGCAACTGATTGACGTCTCCAATGAGGACAATTTCACCAGCACCAGACAGCCTTGAAGCCATCACAATGGCTCCAAAATGGTTCATGAGAGCTTCGTCCAGCATGAGGCGACTGAAACTTTCTCTACCGAAACCATTTACCAGAGCAGAAGCCATGGTTTGCACTCTGGTTTTGACCAGGTTTCCGATTCGGTGCGATAGCTTTTCTCTTAGATCTTTGCTGCCTCAGTTGTTGTAGTGATGATGGCGTCCTTGTCCACGTCGAAGTGTCTAATCACCCATGTTGTTTTCCACATCCTGAACTCCGTTGACCCACTGTATTCTCGGTACCTCCCAATTTTCCCAATCTGCTTTGACGTTTCCGTTCCCTTCGATGGTCTTGGCCATCTCTAGGATCTTATCGTCCAGCATAATCTTGGTGCATCGGGCAGTAACTACAATTGGGTCATTTGGTGGTGTCGCATAAACAGGCACTCCCGCGCGCTCTGTCTCTCTCTCGTTCAGTGTCACGAAGCCATTTTCTGCACTGTAAGCTGCCATAAACTGTCCTGTCATGGTTCCCTTGATGACCTGGGAAGTGACATTATTGTAAATGGCTGCTTCGGCCTCCTCGAGTTTCGCCTTTAAAAGGCTTTCACTTCCTAGCCTATAGGACTGCATGATGTTTTCGCAGGTCTTGAGGTTGACTTGTCGTGTCGCGCTCAGTGTGGCTATGAATTCGATGAAGGCGTTGCGTGCATGGCTCCGCGGCTCCGAAGCCGTGACATAGCGGGGCGGTTCAACCTGTCCCATGTCGGCTCTCGTTCGGGCTGGTTGTTGCTGTGAAGCTGCTTTGGGGTCTTTGACGTCGAGGGGGCGATGAATGGGATGTGATTCGGAGTACGCTCCTTGCTGCTGCGTTGAAAGCAGTCACGAACGCCGTGTTGGTGCCTCGGCTGCTAGTTAGATTGGCTGAGGCTTTTTCCGCGGGTGCCCTCTGCTGTACTCTTTCGGAGCCGGTTTGGATGGTCGAACTAGGAACAGGATGTCCCCAGCTGTCAGTTGCATTTGTTTGGTCGTGCGAAGGGGCTCTGAGGAAGCTCAGATTTTCTCCCTGTCTTCGTATACGACAACCTCATGATGTTTAGAGGCCTCAATGCAACCCAGCCGGTCTGCGACTCTCGCTCTTGAATATTCGATTGCCATCGCATCCACGCTTATCACCCGGGTGTTTCACCTGCATTTCTGCTCAGATGTGCGAGCAGCGCACTTGCCTGTGTGAAAGGCGTCCGACCTTCCGAGTACTCTATTAGTGCAATCGTTTTGTTTTTCGATCGCACCAACCGAAATCGGTGGCCGTCTACCTCGCACACCAGCATGGCGTCGTAGGTTTTCCGCTTCATCGTGACTTTTGCGGTACTCCCATTGAGCAGGCAAGACAATCCAGGCGACAAACGGGCTCGTTTCGCTCCCAAGCGAAGCAAAAGCTTATTCCGAATCTTTCTTTGTTGCTGTCCATGAAGAGAGCCACCCGCGGATACGGATCCCTGCTTCTCCTCGGTCTGCGTTCTCCAGTAGTTGTTTGACGGAGATGCTCTTCGAGGAGTTATGTTGGGCGGGAACCGCATGCCGCGCGGCGTCCACAGACAGCGGGGCAGGTGTGGTGGTGATGGGGGCGCGTATTTGAATTAGTGGAGTTTCTCATGGCCGCTATGCGGAATGAGCTCTCCATGAAGGACAGGAGCCGTGTTCTGTTATCTGGATCTACTAAGATGTTGTGGAGATCCGAGACAACCAGTCTTCTGTCGATCATAGATTCGAGCTCATGTCTTGCGACCATGAATCGGGGACAATCGACTAGCACATGCCAGACTGTTTCGGGTTGGTTGGGGTCTCACTCGCATGCCGGACTGCTCTTGAGCTTAAATCTGTACAGGTAATCTGCTATTCCTCCGTGTCCCGTCAACGCTTGTACCTGGAAGGGAGTCAGTTTCGTGGTTCTCATCACCCGATATGCGTTTGCTATATCGGGGAGGAACGTCTGGGTGACTTTTCCGGTGTCCCAGGTCTCATATCGATCCTGCCATTTCTTGACCGATTCTTCGCGGATTTTCCTTTTGACGTAGGACAAGGGGATCCCCTCGTAGTCCCTGGGTGACTCCGTGAGTGCCGCCGATTTGGCCAGTTCGTCGGCTCTTTCGTTGCCGACGGTGACAACATGTCTGGTAGTGAAAGTCCCGTCATAATTTGTCCATCTGTTTGGTAGATTAGCGGAACAAACAAGATCGACAAAAAGTTTTAAAATAGTTTTTCGGTATAGGTACCGGGCACCGTACATACTTCTATTTGTCACAACTTAGTAAACAGTTGCTAATTTGATATTACATACAAACGCTCCAATTTTATTTCTTTGTATATATTATTAATAATAATCATAAAACAAGTAAAAAAACATGGAAAAATAGGTAGTTCATTGAAAATGAAAAAAAAAACGAACTTTGCCCATGTAAATTACCGAATAAATTTTCGAAGAAATTTCACATCGGTAAACTCCATTAACCCATCACTAACGCGCCAATGTTCTTTCTAGGCGCTTCAGAGCGACTGAACGAATGTCAAAGTTATGCGGTCATGTTAACCGTATCGAGAAGACACTGCCACGCCCTCAAGGCATATCCCCCGATATACGTGGTATCTCAGTAGTACAAGTACTACTGAGACAGAGCGTCTGGAACAGTCCAAAGGTAAATACATGTTAGTCCGGTAAATAATAATATTCTGTTAAATTGTAATTTTTAGTTTTTAGATAGTAGAATTTATATACATATTTTGGGGCGGTCTTAAAATTGTATCTAATTATATAAATTTGCATGTCTCTCTTTTCCAAAGGATTTAATGACATTCTCTTATCTAATTATAGCCAAATCCACATCGCGGTAACTTCTTGTTATTTCCTACGGACCACAAGAAAACAAAGGATTATGTAGCGTCTATAAATCCCTAAAACCAAAATGCTGTTTCCCCGGGGCGAGATGCAAAATCATGTTTCTCTACTCTGTCTTCATCAAAATGAGGCATCGTTAAAGATTCCTTGTAAGTAACTCTATCCTGGGAACTCCGTTTTATTATGCTTATGTGTCAAAATGTAAGCAGAAGCGGGAACACCTTTACGATGCGGCGACTGCTTTCTCGCCATTAGAAATGATACGGTGTACGTTGGAGCGCGTTTACCCAGAAAGGAGCAATTAAACATCGATTTGAAGATACTCGGTTTAATATTCACATCTAGAACATTTTATGCTGTAAAGACGTATTGATTTCAGGCTGTCTCCATATAAGAATTTACGGCTCGAAATAACGGCAACTATTGATCTGGATGCCCTGGTTTGTATCTCGATATCCGTGTTAAAATCCCACACTCATTACTGTCTTTTCAAAGTCATATGCGAAATGGTTAACACTTACTTAAAAATGGTGAAGAAAATATACCTAATTTATGTTATCTGCATAGTATATTACCTAATTGATTTTTATATCGGAGTGCCCGTAGTCCGTAGCTCCAATTCATGACATCTATCATTGCTGACGTTCCACGTTGCTCGGCCGAAGAGTTCTGAGTTCATTTTCGTTATAAGAATGGCTGGGTTATGGAATGCGCTCCTTAAGTGGCTATTTTGAGATTGATATAATCATACTGTTATAGAATTTATGACATACCATGTCGTCGTTAAAAACCAGGGGAGATGGTGATCAATCTCATATCTGTCTTCGATTTGTCTTTTATAATGGTAGGACTCTTTGCAGTCTCCCAGGGGAAGTGGCGCTCCCTAGCCAGTTATACCGCCCAGCAGTAATGTGAAAACATCTGTGTGTTTCGATTTGTATTTTGTCTGGTCCGGTCTTTCTTCGGTCTCCGATTTGGTAATTTGTGTGTAACAAAAGTACAAGCTTGGCAGACGTTTTGCTTACCCTCAGGCATAATTATGTCCAGTTTGTTTTGTCACTTTACTGGTACATATTTTTTTTGTAAAATATGGATAGATGGTAAAGCTTATGATTTGTACCATCCTTGATACAACATCTTATGAACTAACCCGGAGTCCAGAATAAACAGAATGCATATTCATGCGATGCGGCTGCAAATATTTGTTGTTTGAGTTCAGCCAGCTCGATGCATGGTCTGTGGCTGTGGTACTATAGCCTGGCATCTGGCTGGCTGTGAGAAGGGCTGACTTGAATGATGGAACTAGGAACAAATACAAAACTTGAATTATTTTCAAGACGCTCTTTATATAAGAATAAAAGCCCACTTTTTGTTCCCACTAGACCTTCTTTTCACCTTTTAAGCAAGTCGTGATAACAAACTCGTAGACCTGCACTTAAAAACAATCTCCCATATCAAATTCAAACTTACTACTATGGGCTAGAAGCTTCCACGATTTATTTGACGTCAATCTCAATGCTCGTTTTGCTTTACGAAAAAATATAACAGCTTTTTGTTTGTAATGATTTGGACTCATATTCCAATAGTTTCGCGTTAATGTGGGGTTACTGACAGGAATGTTGATTATGACCCGGTACATGACCTGCTCGTCTCGTCACTTTATATTACGTTAAAAAGTAAAATAATACTTTGATTTTGATTTTACCAACGGTAAATCAAAGGCAAATAAAATCTCATCACGCGCAAGCAATTAACTGGCCCTCAATCACGGCACCTGTCCCTATGGCCATCGCTGCATTCAAAGCAGACAAGAGGTTCATAATTACTTAACCGAGGCCACCCGGGACTGCCCCTAGTTAACTTCGGACAGCTCAAGTTGCTTGCTAAGTAATGAACATTGTACGGAATCCGCTTTGGTTAGCTTGGGAACTAGATGAAACGATCAATTTTGTTTTTTTTTCGAGTGAATTTTAACGATGCGCGCTCAAACTGGTATCTTATCTGTTTGCCTAATTTTGCTTTAACTTGCGTTTTTGAAGTTGCAAGAAAAAGTCATGAAAGCAAACTCGTAGGAAATTCTATTTGCTACAAATAATTTATTTTAATAAAGCTTTAGTAGGATTGGTAGTTTGAAAGATATTTCAAAAAAAGGATTTTCCAAGATGGCAAGCGTAGCAAACCCACTTGGGGTTAAGCTTGTATTGTGCCACAACCCCCACACATGTCCCAAAGCTAAATTATATTCTAAACAAGGTAATTTTAGGTCCTTAAATTTTAACATTTCAATTGACTAATAGCCAAGTACTCGTAACTCAAGTGTGTTGGAAATTAAATAATATTGTACGGAATTTTCTTTAGTTGACTTGGGAATGAGATGAAAAAACTCTGACCTATCCTAAATTATGACCTAATTATTTGTAATTTCTTGAACATACATTTGAAGCCGTGTTAGCCTAGTGGCTAGAAAATTCAATTTAATCGTAGGTTTTAATCTCCCCTGCACTTCTTTAATACATTTTAATTACAGGCGTACGTGTTTATTATCACTTCTAGTTCTAACAATGAAAGAAAACATGGCGAGGAAAATGGTATGCCGCAAGAAAGACATCTTCCGAGGACATGTGTGTCGTTCGCCAACCCGCACTGGTACGGCGTTCTGTACCTCCTTTCGGCTTGTATAGATGTTTGGGTAACCCTGAATAACGCCTACATATTTATATTTACACGCGAGTCCATAAATAAGCTTAAAACAACATCACAATGGTGCTGTTACCAACACTCTATCCCTTTTAAATACAAGACGGGTGGATGTGATGTACGAAACCCTGAAATTTGCTGAAAATATAAATGGCATTTTTTTGATAAAATGTTATGTTATTAGCATGGTTACTTAGCAAGAAATTTTAAACAGTTTTTTTAGGTACAGGTAACATTTCTGCTCCTTTTGTCTACCCATAATCGGCATTCTACTTCCCTCTCAAGTAAAACATCAATTACTTGTAGTGTGGGCATACCACGGATGCTTTACCTTGTGATTTGACTACTGTGCTGTAAGACACGTTTTTTAAAAACTAGGTTAACACTTGACCGCCGTCTCGCCTAATGTTAAATAAAGATACGGCCTACGATGGATCGTGTTTATTTGAGGGATGGATTGTGTGTTGTTTTAGAAGGAACCAATTTTTCTCGATTTGAAAATTACAAAATATCGAACATTTGGAACTTTAATAGAGATTTACTCTGTTTATGTCAGGGAAAATTAGTTACTGTTTTTTAAATTCTACGCAGAAAAAGTCGCAAGCTTATACTAGTCTCATATACCGTATCTCTAAAATTGTACATCGACGAAATCTGTCCAACAATGCCCTTTAGAACCTCAGCGGTGATACAATAGCGAACAAAAGAGTTGAGCGCGGGCGTGACGAGAGCCCAAAGTGATTTACTGCGTTCGCGTGACACGATTATGTACGCACTTGTGCGGTTCGCTGTACGCTGGGCTTATCTAGACAGCCCTGTTTATTTATAGTCCTTGGCGGTCTCAGATTGTGGAAAGGACAAAAGTAAGAAATAATGGATTGTAGATGATTTTCGGACCATTTTACGGTAGAAATTACCAAAGGCTGAAATATTTTGTACAGAAAATAGCTGACCTGTTCGAGATTTTAACCTACGCACATTTTTGAAGTGAAAACTTCTTTTGGCGTACCACAGATAGATTTTTCGTGGACTGTGAATAGAATTCTAGCGTCACGATCGGAAATAATAAGAAATTTTCGAGTGAACTTTAGACCATGGCCATTGGCCATCTAAAAATGCGTCAGAATTCCCTGCGTCTGTTTTACTGCTATATATTATATGACTGAGTTTTTTTTTAAAATAAGTGACATAAGTGACACCTTATCTTAGTGTAGTCAGGAACGAGACGGACGCGAGATAGAACGGCGCCCATCCGGAGCCACTAACTTAAAAACTATGAAAGAAAACATCGTGAGAAAACCGAGATTTATCCAGATCATGCGTCATCCACCAATCAGCTTTCAGAAGTCCCGAGTCTCAGCAGTGGTTATTTAGAGGGCTGCTTCTGCTAATAACATAAATACAAAAATTCATATTCATGTATAATTTAAAAAAAAATATGTATGTGTGTGTATTACATACTCTTTCAAACAACCCCTACTTAAGGCCAGGTAATTCTGTCAAAGTAGGCATTTAACGCTGTCTTGTTCTCGCGACCGTCACCGACCGCGGCATCGGTGCCACAGTGCAGAAATAACATTAAAATATTGGACTATGTAATTTAAACTCATTTTTTGTTCAAGATTTGTTTATGTTTGTTTGTTTATGATTAGAGTTTTGTTGCTATATAAACGAAGAAATATTAAATTTATCTATACTATTACTATACGGTAGGTATACAAAACTCAACCTTTTCTTTTTTGGTCACACTATAAGTTGAGAACGGCTTTTCCAATTTCATGCATCTTTTTAAAATGTTTCCTAATAATTCACAAGTTCCTAACAATTTTTTTCTATGAGGTAAAGATCACTTACTGAGCATAAAATTACAAAATGCTCACAGATCTAGAGCTTCAAACGCTAATTGAAAAAAAAACTGTTTTAGCCGATATTTTGGAAACTACATATTTTGACAATAATTGTAGAAAATAAAATTTTGCATCTTTGTTGCTAGTAAACTTTTTTGTAAAACTTACCGTTTACGATTTATAACCCATTTAATGATACGGTTGCGATGATGCCGATAATAGTGGATGAAAATGATGTGGTCTACGATGGAACTTGCTTCTCTAATAGAAACAAACACAGTGTACCTCGTAACCCCAAGGTTCGAACCTTCGACAAAACCCACTCTGGCAATGCGTTTCACAGCTTAGTTGTTCTTATTACAAAAGTGGAGACCAAACTCTTCGTTCAACTCTTCAATCATGATGATGAACGGTGCTGTTTATTCGAGCAACGAGCAATATGATAGAATAACTTTAATTTAAAAACCCCGACTACAAAAAAAAACTACACGTAAAAAAATATTACCTACTATCTAAGGACACTTTGGCAAATGAGACTAGTCTTAGAATATCTTAGTTACCAAAATCCATCCAGCCGTTTGGAAGATATGTGGAAATAAAAGTTTAACAAACATAAAGATACGCGCGAAACGCGAAACTCTTCTTCCATTCCGGTAAAAAGAGACATGTTTATGCTACTGGGAACAGAATTCACATTATCATTGAATTGGACATAACAAATCGTAATCGGTAAGTTCGAAAAAAAGTTTACTGGCAACAAAAGCGGGAAATTTTATTTTCTACAATAATAATAGGCTTTATAACTTTTCGGAATATCGGCCAAAAACGTTTTTTCGAGCTGGCGCTTGAAGCTCCACCTGGATTTGTTATTATTTTGTAATTTTATGCTCAGGAAATGATTCTAAACCTTATATAAAAATACGAATCGGAAATTTAGTACAGAGTTCAATTCTACGAGTAATTTTACTGCCTAAAAGGCTTCTTATCAAATTTGGTCGAGTGTCTAAATTTCCATTTAAATGAGTTTTAAATGAACGAAGTTGGGTTTTAGGGATTCGTAGACGAATTTTAAAATATACGTTATGTCTGTCCATCCGTATGTGACAGCCATTTTCTCTCGAAACTATAAGAAGTATACTATGAAAACTTGTTAAGTACATGTATTCTATGAACAATATTAACATTTTCATACAAAAGAAAAAACAACAAATTTTGGTGGTGTCACAAACTTGGAAAAGAAATAAAAAAACTATCAAAATCATACGTGTATCTATGGATAGATGTTCAAAATTGTATTGAAGTTCCTAACATTTTTTATAACTGAATAGTTTGCGCAAGAGTCTCTTTTAAAGTGGTAAAATCTGTATACGAGGACTTTTCTTCCAAGTACTAAGTACCTTACTACCAAAGAATTTACCTAAATGGCATATAAATGCAAGTTAGGTATCATTTATGATACTTAACTTGCATTTATATAGTAATACCTACTGATATTGTTATACTGTGGCACTATGATCGTAATATTTAAAATTTATTGGTTGTCAAAATTGCAAAATTAAGCACAGGCCCGTCGTCCGTGAGCGCCGAAACGCGACTGATCAGGCCTGCCGAACGGCGCGCTATATATATGGTAGATAGTAAAACATAGTGAATAACTGATACTTTTTATCAAGTCAAACTCTGCAAATGCATCTATAACTTTTTAGTGGCTTTCGTTGAGTACAAAAATTTAGTAAAAAAATTCATTAGTTTAGTCATAAACTTGAAATAACTTTTTGAAAAGGGGTAACTTTGGGATTTTTTTCTATGTAGTAAAATTCATTAAATCGTGTTATTGACTGCACGAATTGCACTAGAAAAGATCCTTAACTAATACATATATTTTTTTCAGAGTTTAATACACTATTTTAAATGTCTTAAAGTTGTTTTAAAAATTCAAAATTACGGCCCACACGCCCTTAAGTACTATGGACGGAATATGGCACATAAATAGACAATAGTTTAGAAAAGCACATGAGCTAATTTTTGTCACGGTCAAATAACGGGATTAAAATTAGCCTGTATCTTATCTTATACCTTTAAACGACCAATTCTTGTAGGTATATAAGTATATATATATATATAGAATCTGAATCTCGGAAACGGCTCGAACGATTTTCATGAATTTATGTATACAAGGGGTTTCGGGGACGATAAATCGATCTAGCTAGGTTTTATTTTCTAAAAACATCATTTTATGCGCGTTTTTAGGCAATGAAAAACTCCTACAATGTCATTAGAAAACGATAACTTATTTCGCCACTGTTCTTTAAGTCTTAATGGCTCAGACGGAATATGCTCGCCCTCGGAGTCAACAGGCCCCGGTTCGAATCTAGATGAAGACACTCGGGTTTTTTCTTTTTGTTCTTTTTTTTTCTGAGAAAATCTTGTACTTAAAACATAAATGCATTTAAACCGAGCAAAGCTCGGTCAACGAGGTACTGCCTATTTATGTTTAATATTTTATTAATAGGGAATTACGCGGCCGAAACCGCAGGATGTAGTTAGTAACACAAAAAGCTGATGAAGCTGTGAGTGGTGGTATAGCGGCGACGTTTATCCTTAAGTCTTGATTTGTAATATCGTTATCATCAGCCTGTGTTTGTTCACTGCTGGACATAGGCTTCTGCCATAATACGCCACGCAGATCAGTAATATGACAGTTAGTTTTTATGACAAAACATAAGCTGGCCACTTTACGCTCCCACAGTTGGGATTTGGAGCCGTCTATCACGTAAAAAGAGCTATGGTAATAATCAACCATGCTGACGAAGTGCACTTTGGTAAATGATGCACGTTCTTAAATACGATTCTTAATCACGATGGTTTTCCTCGCCGTTTATGTAAACAGTTATGACAAAATTTAATTTAATTTAAATTTAAAACAGCTATGGCATAATATGCCTTAAACCACACACGAGCCTTAAAATAAGAGGAAATTACGTAAAAGTAGCTGGGAGGAGCCTAAATCGCACCATAAATCACCAATCATATGGTGCGATGTAGGGTCCTTCCCACTACTTTTACGTAATTTCCTCTGATTTTAGGGCTGGTTTTTAAGGGGTTTAAGAAAAAAGACTTAACGTAAAGGCGGGATTTGAACCCACGATATGATTGTGAAATCTAATATTCTTACCATTAACGCAATATTGTGATGACCTTTTCTTTTTGAAGTCGGTTGATTACGTCTTTACGAGTTTAGAACATGGAGTTAATTCCGTAAGACCATAAAAACTACATCGCCTAGAATTCCAAAATAAGCACTTAACTTGTTCTAACTAGACTCCAGCCAACGACCACGGTTCTTAATTACACCAAGTCTAAACTCCATCAGAGTAACCGCGTTCCAGTCCCTTTGGCGTTTAAACTTTCTCCTTTTCAAAATTTCATATTAATGAGGGTCCGAGCCACTTGTAGTTGGACGGACAGTAATTCCAACTGTTTAGATATATTTAGCAAAAAGTTAAATTACAATTTTGAACACCAAGCTAATAAGCAACCCACTAAATTCTCCCGCCGCTCAGACTTGGGGCCTTCTCTCAGAAGGAGAAGGAGCATAGGTTTCTTGAATTGAACCTAAAAACAAATTGAAGCTATTAATTAGCGTTTAAACATTAAAATTACGTTACGGCTTTTACGGTAATTACGTTACGGCTGGTGTAGTCGGGAGAACGGTGACTGCCGATCCGGAATCACCGGGTTCAAAACCACGCGCACCACTTTCTTTTCGAAGTCATGTGCATAATGACGCTAACTTAATAACATTAAACATTACAACATTATAGGAAACCGACATGTACCTAGAGTCTTTCGAAGTCATGTGTCATCCACCAATTCGCACTGGGCCAGCGTGGTGGACTATGGCCTTGACTTTCTCCTTGCGAGAGAAGGCCGAGTTCCGACAGTGGGAACATTAAGTGGTCTGCTTATTCTAAAAACTTCACAAGCTTATAAATGAGTCGAGGTTAAAGACACTTTCTGTAGATGTGATATCTAGTTTCCTACGTTTTCGCTGTACCAGTACCTACGTAGCCGCAGTATTTTTAGATGCAAAATGTCAACGTTGAAAAATTTTGAACGTCCCGGGGTACGTTTATTGTATTTGTATAAAAAAGGCGGCAAAAGTAAATGTGCGGAGTCAGTTATGGCGGAAACGTGGTCGGGATATTGCGATAGGACGATTCTGTAAAAGTATAATGAACAAAGATTTCGATTAAAAACTCATTTTTGTTGTTTTTGGCGCCAAGACTGTTTATAAATGTATTATGACCTCTGAAATTTTTTCCGAACGCTTCATAAGAAAGACATGCTTGCTGTGCTTTGTCTCAACGATAAATACTTTTAGCAATAACAGATTAAGAACAATTAGTTTAATAAGCAATGTAATATTGTAATTTATCAACACAAAGCCTAATTAAATAAATAAACAAAAAAGACCCGTTCTTAGCCTTCCTACTAACAAATACAAACTAAGAGTCAATTGCACGGTGCGCCATGGACAGGGATTGGCGGGTAACACATGGCCTTGAAAGATTCTTGGAACAAAAGGGTTTCCTTGCGATGTTTTCTATCACCGTTAACTCCAGTAGCAATGACAAATTTGTACTTGCACTTGAATAACTCGGACTCTGCTTGTTCCAGATAATATCTGAAAAACCTGTACCAATTTTAACGGGATTTTCAGCAATAGATAGCTGAAATCTTAGTTATTCCTTCTAACATTAGAAGAAGTACCTAACTAAGATAGGTTGGTATATTTGGAAAAAAAACACGTGAAAACTATATAAATAAAATAGCAATTACTAGTTTAGGTAAGCTGCAGGTTATACCGAGCGCAGAAATTACGTAGAGTAATGAAACAAAACAAGTGACACACAAAGGGCTCTTATCGGAGGACATAAAAGTTCATGCAGGTGTTCGTCAGGGCTGTCTTCTATCGCCACTCCTCTTTCTTGTCGTCTTGGATGGTGTTCTGCATAAGACAACAGAAAACAAGCGTCGCGGCATAGAGTGGGGTTTAACCAACGTCCTAGAAGACTTGGATTATGCAGACGACATATGCCTCTTAAGCCACACTCGCGCAGACATGCAGGCCAAACTGGACGACCTCCGGAGAGAAGCCGAAAAGACAGGGCTTAAAATCAACACCGGGAAGACCAAGGAAATGAGGTGCGGGGCAACGAGTTCATTCCCGTTGGTTATCGGCACAGAGGGAGTGGAACGGGTCCACAAATTCACCTACCTCGGAAGTTGCGTGTCGGAGACTGGTGGAACTGAAGAGGACATCACTTCTAGGATAGCCAAGGCAAGAGCAACTTTCGCGCAACTTAGACCCGTTTGGCAGTCGCGGAAACTGACCCGGAGAGTTAAACTCAAAATATTCCGGTCGAACGTAAAATCTGTATTGCTGTACGGGTGTGAGACGTGGAAGGTCACCAGGGACATCTCGCACAAGCTCCAGGTCTTTGTCAACCGATGTCTTCGCAGAATCCTGGGTATTTACTGGCCAGAAAAAATTTCCAACGAACAGCTTTGGGAACGCTGCGATGAAGTCCGGATCGACCAGCAGATCAAACGCCGTAAATGGAGCTGGATAGGTCACACTCTCCGAAGGGATCCAAACCACATACCGAGGCAAGCCCTAGACTGGAACCCCCAAGGAAAGCGCAAACGTGGTCGTCCAAAACATACCTGGCGGCGGACTATCATTGGCGAGGCGAAAGCCATTGGAAAACCTGAGCGAAGTCAAACGCGAAGCTCTAGACCGAACGGGATGGAAACTCACTGTGGACGCCCTCTGCCCCAGCTAGGGGACATAGGACCTTAAATGAATGAATGAAACAAAAACATCACACGTAGTCCAACATACTTAGAGCTCCTACCAGACAGAAATCCTAAATCAAATGATAACAGAGACGAGGTTGGGTGTTTTCACGTTGGACGATAACGATACCTGGTTTTGGTAGTGACAGGGCTATTTGCAGAGTCCACCTGGGGAAGTACTACACCTTTGCCAGTTATTCTGCTGCCAAGCAGTACCTAGTGTGTAAACATTACTGTCTTCCGGTTCGAAAGGCAATGCTTTCAGAGAAATTACTGGGCTAAGAGATAAAACTCCTTATATCTACGAGCGACGAGCGCAGTGTGGTGCTAGGTAATAATTTGGACTCTGCATTTTCTAATAGCTGCGTGTCACTGTGCTCTTATGGGCAGACGTCTTGCTATAAAAAAAACTCCACGAAATCGTCGAACTGGTAGTTTGATATATTCCAGAGCCGAGCTAAAATTGGAAATCTATGATATTTTCACTACTAAATTCTTTCACACTACGTCATTGTAGTCAACGTTATCGTTGCCGATAGATTGTCGTGCCGATATCCGGTGACGATACAGTGCTTGATAAAACAGAGCCGATGGGGGAGTGATGTGGGCAAACAACGCTGGACATAGGTAAATAGAATACAACTAGCGGTCTGCCCCGCCTTCGCTCACGATAGGTACATAATGTTTCATTGCACTCACATACCCAATGGTGAAATAATTTTTGAAGTCGGTCCAAAAGTTCCTGAAATTATCGCGTTCAAACAAATAAACTATTAAAGCCGGGTCACACAGGGGCGGGAGCCGCGAGAAAGCGATCGCGATCCGGGACGGGAATTTTTGTAATATTCGAATTTGTATGCAACCTGACACATAGCAAGCGGGAGCGATCCGGCGCGATGCGATTTCCCGCGCGACAAGATCGTGACGACAAACAAGAGATCGCTTCGCCATGCTTCGTGGGAAATACGCGCGACGGACGGCCGGTACGGGCGCTGTATTCTACGGTAGTCAGTACAAGCTGTCACACAGGACAGAGCGTTCGCGTAGCGATCGCGATCCGATCTCACGAGTTGTATTTTTTTACAACGTAAGGTCGTGAGCAATTTGATCGCTTTTGGTGTCACACCGGCTGTGTTCTCGCCATCTGCCCGCCGCGGGCTGTGTCAGTAGCTCTGTGTGACATGATACGGACCGCTATCGCTTTGCACTCGATCGCTATCGGATCGCTTTCTCGCGGCTCCCGCCTCTGTGTGGCCCGGCTTTAAGCGTAATAATACGTTATTAGTATGGATTTTACCTCGGTGTGAATTTTTAAAACGCGCAGTTCCACAATACGGCTAACTGCTTACAAGCTGTTGGTTGTTTTATATTACATGCTGATATTGTCCCGACACCATCGGTACGATATCGTTGTTGTCCGGCTGACGAGTGTCGGTGTCGTAATCGTCGCAGTGTGAAAACGCCTGTTGTCGTGGTGTAAAGTTGAGTTTGCTGTTATAGAATATGCAACCAGGCGCTAGTAACCTGTACAGCGTAAAACGTGTATTTCAGAATGGAATTCAAGCGTGAAATTCACACTTCATAATATTTTACAGAGCAACGCTGATGGCTGGTACCACAACAAACAGTACATGTATTTTGACATTATAATGTGCATACATTTTTCCAGGTTGGAAAAATGTGAGACAAGAACAACAGTATAAAGATGAGTTGAGAGACTGTGCTAAAACCATAATGTTTATGATGTATAGGACTTTTAATCACGATTTAATTCATTGTTTAAATGACTTGACGTTTCGGCAGCGCCATAAACATTGTGTTCAAATCGCGAAAGTTTACAAACAATATGTGCTAAAACCATTAGAAAAATTGAAATGGTAGTGAAAAAAAACTGCCAGTGACCAGTGTTGACAACTTTATTTTTCAGATGATCATACCATAAATAATAAAATTAAGTAACATAATTTTTGGTAATTGTGTTTCTTATGTATTATTATCTAAAGGAACTTGGTTCTTTCTTGGTACCCCATGACACCACATCTTTTTAGGGTGCCGTAGCCTAATGGCAAAATATGGGACCCTTATAGATTCGTTATGTCTCTGTCTGTCTGTCCGTCCGTATGTCACAGCAACTTTTCTCCGAAACTATAAAACCTATACTATAGAAACTTGGTAAGTAGATGTAATCTCTAAGCTGCATTAAGATTTTGATACAAAAAATAGAAAGAAACATAAATTTTTAGGGTTGTTCCACACGAAAACTGAATAGTTTGCGCGAGGGACTCATCCAAAGTGGTAAAAAGTGTGCCCCCCCCCCTTGTAACTTATAAAGTAAGAGAATGACAAAAATTTAAAAAAGTGTATAATGTACGTTACCATGTAAGCTGCCAACGAAAATTGGTTTGAGTGATATCTAGTAAGTAGTTTTATTTTTATACGTTATAAATTGACTATTGTTAAAACACTGATTATAGTAACAATGAAGTATAAGAACTTTTGTATTTTGTTACTTGCTGCTACGGAAACCTTCATGGGCGAACCCGACTCGCACTTTACCACTTTTATTTAATAGTTAGAGTAGAGTGCCCTGCCGTGAAACCCTGAATAATACAATTGTTTTTGTTCTCTGAAATGACACTGTCAAGATATTTCTTCAAACTGTTTGGCGAGATGAGCAAAACAGGCGTGCTTGGGCACGCATGCAAAATAACACGCTTGCAAGCACTACACAGTGCTCATCATCTAAAAATTAATCTCTTTACCTTTTAATTTATCTCAAAACATTGCCCTTCAAAATACACAGTTATGTTTGTGTGCTTGTTATTCCTTGGTGGTAGAATATTTGGCAAAGGTATGGCACTTCCTAAAGGGGACTCTGTAATTAGTCTCGCCTCTACAAATGTCGGTGCCACTACTTGGATGCAAAATCAAACCAACATTGGGCGCCATAGTACAAGCTTTGCTTAGTTTGGAGTTAGATGGTTTTGTGTGTGAATTTTCCACTAATATTTATTTCTTACCTTATTAGACTAAACAGATGAAAAGCAATCTCTCCAAAAAGCTTTATACTTTTCAGCATTGCTGGTATGTATATTTTTTCTGTCATACATACATGTATAAAAAATAAGTACCTATCTACTTTTGTTGTACTTCCTCCTTATCCTCAAATCTCTCATTTCATCTAATGATTGCTTCTAAGACACCGCTTTAAGTGATAAGTCCGCTCACTGCCACTTTATTTAATTTTATGTATTTTTTTGAAAATCTAAGATTTCAGAACATCAATTTAGGCTTAATCTATCTTTTCGTATCTATCTAGAGTCGCTACAATAGACCTACAAAATTAACCCCTCAAAAAATAACAAAAAAGTGCTCACAGCTGTAAACTACTATATCAATTTCAATAAAAACTTCTCAGTTCACACTCGTACCTCACAAGAGTGACAAAAAACTAAGTTTACTTTACACGGAACATTTTCACCAAAAACACCACAAAGTTTTTTTTCGCCATCTTTCCCTATAAACATCAGTCCTGAGAGCTTCGAATACTTTTAAGGAGAAAGGGAAAAGTTAGGGAAACAAATAACTTACACTATTTTCAATAACTTGTCTTAAATTGAACCTTACCGTTTTGGGATAAGATTGAAAGTGGGGGTGTTGGTGTAAGTGTCAAGATCGATGCTAACGGTATATTCATTTTGTGAGTAAGTTTTAAAGAACATTTCGCTTACTTGATAGTTTTATGTAAGTGAGTGGTGAAACGGCGGCGGCGCGTGGTACTAGACTTCCTTTTAATGTATATTCTTTTAGTATTTTTAGTACGTAAACGAGTGTTATACAAGAAAATGGGTTTGGGTACTTTTGTATGGACTAGAGGCGTATTTTAGCATTACCTTAAACTTAAATATTGCCTATTTATACAATCAGATTTGCTATGAGTTATATCGGAGCTGAGTTATGGCCTTTCAATGTTTTTTTACTATTAGAAATACGCAGCAAAGCAACGAAATAGATAGATAAACTCTTTATTGCACTTAACAAAACAAACAACGTAAAAAAACAATCTTAAAATATAGTAGCAAATGGCGACCTTATCGCTAAAAGCCATCTCTTCCAGGCAACCAAGGGATGGAAAAGAAGTTAAAGTATAGAAATACGAGTATCTTCGTTTCGATATAATTTAGAGAAGGGTGTCCATAATAAGTTTTGCTGACCTTATGTTGTTCTTTCGATATATCCAAGTTTCATTACTGAAAGAAATTAAAGAACGGATCCAACTTCACCCAAATACTTTTACTTCCACTTTCTTAATAAGAATGTCTCGGCTGTGGAATGCGTTTTGTTCCAGATTTCAGTTTCCAGGCTTATATATATATAGGCCTATAGGCGTATATAGGCTTAATGTCTTTAAGTTGAGCGTAAATTTGTTTCTACTAGGTAAGCACGCGACACTATGGGTCATATCGACTCTGAGGATCACACGGTAGGCCGTCAAATTACCAGGTTGTCGTCTACTCTCTTTCTATGAAAAACGTAGAAGTATGCTTAGAACATTTAAACGGGCGAAACGACGGCTCGAAGTAGAACCTGTGTAGGAAATTCGCGAGTTTATTTCTAAATTACGTTTTTCGTAGAAAGAGAGTAGATGTCCGGTTTTTTTTTAATATTTAAGTTTGACACGCTTTCAATCTGTGTATACCTTTTATGAAGTGTTTTTGGAACGAAGTTCCTTATCGCGCGTTGTGAAAGGAGGCTAGACGGAAAAAATTCTTACGAAAAGTTGTCACGACACTTTTTGCTATTGTAAGCTGTGCGGCGTCGCATGTTTCTCTGTCTGTCTCTATCTCTTATAGAAAGCAAGCCAGATATTTTCATTTCTATTTCGCATTGAACAGTGTGGTGTCGCGACGATTATTGAAGTGAAACTTCTTTATCGGCGTTGGAAAAAAATTTACCGTCACATTTTTCGGTTACGCGTCACATTTTTCCGTTACGCGCCATCTTTTTCTTGCCCCTACCACGGTTGGTTCAGACGAAGAGTACTTTCACTTTCTCCAACGGAGTAGGGATAGCATGTCGCTTAAGCGAAATAACAAAAATGAAAAAATGTAGTTTAAATGTAATTTATTGTAGAAATGCTGTATGTAATAATCTTAGTAGCAAAAAGGTAAAGTGAAATAATTGTTTTATTTGTATTCATGTCTATGATAATAAAATCCTTTTGTTTAAACTTTATCTAATTTAACTTTATTTAACCAATTTCTAGAAAGTTGCATGTAGATCATTTTTCGAAAAATAAGGCCATAAAGAAGTTTCACTTCTTACGTGTGTACACTAGTACACGCACACATTTTTTTTTTTTGTTGAGTGTATACAGGTTTTTTGTAAATAATAAAAAAAAAAAAATTTCTTCACTAATTAATCGAAAGGAACTTCGTTCCATCCGGGTGTCCCTTGACACCTCTCAAGTTTTTTTTATGATAGCTGTTGTTGCATAGCCTTCATTGTGGAAGCCGCAGAGTCTTGCAAACCTAAATTAACTGACTATTCTGGTTTGAGGTATGCTCTACGTAATCATTCCCATGAGTTGGTAGACAGCTAGTTAGTAAAAGTGAGTTAGTAGGATCAGTAGGATCCTGCAGATTTTGCGCTAGCCCGTAGTTCTGTCTGCAGTATACATACGAGTAGAAGACATCTGCCATATGTCTGAGTAAAATTTAAATCGATTTCTATTTTTCATTACAAATTTCGGATTTCAGAACTTTATTGGCCAAATAACATGTTGGTTATACAAAGCAATTCATTTTACAGTGGGTACATATTTTCAAATAATTATAAGTAATCATAAATAAACGGCACATTGAATTAAATTAGTTAAGATTTTGATTACGAATTACATGTTAGTAATTATAAATGGGAGTATGAAAACATACATTTTAATACACATATTGTAAGAATTGTACCTCGGAATTGTATATAGCAAAAATGTCGGAAAAAAACTGGAAACCCGCGCGGCGCAGTTTGTTGTAAATAAAATTGATCGCAGAAATCCTTCCAATCACAAGTGTCAACACGAGAACATTCGTTTGTAGATCTCACTGCGGCCACAAAAGCCCGCCTCTCCCGCAAATAGGGGGTTATAGGGGTTCAAAATGTAATATGGCGCGTGACTTGCATCTCGCCAACTGAACTATTGTGGGACTAATTGCAGGTACTGTGCTGCGCTTTGCAAACTTATATAATATTTTGACGATTTGTAATTTCTAAATTTTTCGAGCCTTTATAGTTTTAGGATACATGATATAGGATTTTTTTTTAATTTTACTTCTTTTGATCCTTTATGTGAATGACGTTAATTTAAGTGTTCATATGAATTTATGGTTCGAAACAATGAATTGAATTGAATTTGGGTCAAATGAAGAGCGAACATTTTTATGATTCGCGTCCGAGTAACAAAAACCCTCTGAAGTTACCTAGTTTTTTTAGTAATTATTGTAACTTACTTCAGATAATACTTTTTTATAGGATAGAGCTGAGCAGGACTTGTGTTTGATGGTAACCGATGTGCCTGCCACATAACAGCACAGTGACACGCAGCTATTGGAACATTAAGAGCCCAAATCATTACCTAGCACTGCACTGCGCTCATCACCTAGAGATATGAGATGGTTTATCTGTAAGCCCTGTCATTTTACTAACATTGCCCTTCAAACTGGAATACAGTAATGTGTGCACATTACTGATTGGCGGTAGAATAACCTGACAAGTGTACTTAATTGTGTAGGTGCTTCTTGTGTTGAAGTATTACTGAGTTTAATTATCCTGGACCCGACGTTATGTTGATCGCACCGTATTCTCGTCTCTATTCTCTTTTTATCGTAGTTCTATTCTTCCGAGTGTAGTTATTTCACACGCTCATACATTGGGTTAGAATGTGCCACTCGCGATGTGATAAGTGCCCTTGGGACGCGCCAGTTATACCGCTCGTATGACCACAGCAAAATTATTGAAGTAGGACAGTGATCCTATTTTGATATTTATTCCCATTATTATATTTAATCTATAAGACTGCCTAATTGGATAGGTACTTATTTTTTGTTGTCTTTATTGTCACGAAAAGGTTTGTTTAAAAAAAAAGCAAAAACCGAAATAAATTTCTGGAACAAAGTTCTAAACGGCAGGCGTGGAGAAGACACGAATTTTGATGTGCGAATGAACTGAAAAAAATATGAGACTAAAACCGTAAGGAGAATATATAATGGAAGGACGCGTACAAACTGCACGTGATCAGTGTTATCAACCTTATTTTTCAGATGATCGTACCATAAATAACAAAATTAAGATCTAATTTTTTTGCGAGTTGCGTTTTCTAAATTATTTGAAGGAATTTTAGTATTAAAATTAACGTGATTATTACACATGTTTAATTGGATAACGGGACACTCACGTATATACGGTCAGTCAATCCGACTCGAGTTTCCCGTTATTTGAAGGAACTTTTTTCTCAACTTACGGACACCACATCTTTCTTTTTAAATTAAATTATACGAAAAGTGACTGCGTCCGTTCACTTACTCATACAAGACTGAGAGATCTTCAAAATAATAATGACAAAATACTGTCCAAAAAAATTCAGTAGTAAAACGAGTTTAGGAATTAAATATAACGGGATGAAGTTCGCTAGGTCGTATATAGTCGGGGCATTTTAATAGGTAACATTTGACAATTCATCAAAATTCAACAACGTAACCTTGTAACGGCGGGCATAAAATAATATATTTTTTCGTTTTGTTAGAACTGCATATTGTATTTTTTTTTTCTATTACGACTACATATTTGTTACATTAATGACTGATACTAGCAATTTTACGATTTGTTTTCAGTTATAAACCATTCTAAACATAATAAACAATTTCTGATCTAAAGAACTGCACGTCGCTACAATGTTGCGTCAGTTAACCTTTTTTGTTTTTAACCACTAAGGATGTTACTGTAAAATCGAAACCTGATAAGTTGAATCGAATGCAAGGATTACTTGTGAAAAAATATCACCATGAATTAATGACCACGTTGTGACTATAATAAAACATACTTAAATATATTTATTATTATTTTATTAACTACTAGCTTTTACCCGCGACTTCTTCCGCGTAAAATAAGTAAGTATTAAGGTAACTGAGGGAGTACATATTTACTTGAACAGTAGTACACCCATGCAAATTTACTTTTACTAATATTAAAACATTTTTGTACCTACAATTTCATAAAAATCAGTTCAGTGGTTTAGGCATCAAAACTTAATAGACAGGTAGTTACTTTCACATGTATGCTATAAAATAGTGTGCATTTTAAGTGTCTAGCTTAAAATTTTTACGGTTTTCAACATTGACGAACTTCCATATAAATTTCATCCCCCATTTCAACTTCTATTTCATCCTCGTACGGTTTGAAATTACATAATTGCTAGAAAAACCCTTTATTTTCTCCACTTCAAGTGCTAGAGATAAAGTTCCATGGTTTTATCTTCAACAACGACAAATTTCCACGCAAAACTTTCATCTCCGTTCAGTTAATGAATAATTAAGAAATCGAAATTACAAAATTGCTACGCGAAGCTTATTATTTAGCGAAGCGATTGCTTTGCGTCAAGCGTTTAGATACAAAGTCATGGTTTTATCTTCAACAGTAACGAACTTTCATATAAACCTTCCATCCCCCATTTCAACCCCGTATAATTCTAAATTACGAAATTGCTACAACTAACACATATTTGCTTTGCGTTAAATGTCTAGATATTAAGTTTCATGGTTTTGTGTTAAAAAATTACGAATTTCCATATACTTTTATCCCTTATTTGAACCCTTTTCTGTAATAATTAGTAACCTATGTGCTTTTTTGAAATTAAGCCTATCTGTGTACCAACTTTCATTAAAATCGGTTATGTGTGGATCTCATGCTTATAACTTTGAAAATTACGATTCATACAACCGTCCATCCCTTGTTTCACCTTCTTAGGGGTTTAATTTCACAAAATCCCGTCTTAACGAGCGCCTGCGTGCTAAAAGACACCTCCATGCAAAATTTCTGAGTTTTCATAAAGAGGGACCTATCGCTTTTATATACCTATATAGATAAAAATGCTAAAAATAACTGTGAGAATAGACAATATTATTGAACATAATTAATAACTTCTTTGAGTGCTCACACCAATGATGAATATGACAATACTAACTGTTGTTCAGATAATGCTTAATAAATAAATCCATTTATTTTTGTAAAATTATGGACTTGTAATATATTGTTCCTTAAAAAAACAAATTATTATAGGGCAAGAATTTGCCTGATGATTTTTAAAATTCACATATTGTTGCTTCAAGTCCGTATCGATTCATTCACTTTGATCAAGGTTTTAACCAGGTCACCTCACTATGACGACATAACTGACAAACGTCAAATGTTACCCATTAAAATGACCCGACTATAGTTGTTTAAATTGTTCACTGATCACATCTTTGGAATGAGTCGGGTAGACACTAGTTGGAGGGTAGTTCAATCAAGAAACAGGTACTCGTAAAAAAGCTCATCGGCAACGAGTCTAAGTCCATACAAATTAATACAATTGGCGGATCTGTATGTGGTATTAGAATCTTTTTCTTTTTTAACAAGAACAAAATTAAAAATTTTAATTAACCCCCAACTACTTCGGATTTGTTATGTGTACTAGTCAAGCCCTTTCATTTGATACCCATATAAAAAGAGATGTGAAAAAAAATAATTTAATAAGTCCCAAAAGCAAAGTGTATACGTTTCCTATACCTATTTAACAACATGTTTGTGTGTTTGTTCCGGATAATCTCCGAAACAGATCGACCGATTACACGGGACTTTTACTAACAGATAACTTATCTTTGAAGGCATAACACAGACTACTCTTATTTGGGAAAATTAATGAGGTAACCGTGAAAAAATAACTAAACTTCTAAACGCGGGTGAAACCATGAGCACAGCTAATTGGTACTTAAAGCGTTTAACTTCGCCGCATATTTACATGATTATGGATTTTATATCGGATACATTTCGGAGAGTGAGAACTTGATTTGAATGATCTAATAACAGATCAGACCTTAATTTCTATATGGCTCCTCGTAGCTGTTGAAAGCGATATGGTTTCATGATTGATGAGGATTTGAAATATTTTATTCCACATACATTATATTTTTTACTTCTACAGTCGAATATCATACCTAGCCTACTGTAATGATATATACACTGTGTTCAACCAAGAACGAAGCGAAGTTCGAACACGGGAACGATTTCAGTGCGACTCTGAATAAGACTCGCAGGGACACCCTCATTGTCGGTTTTCCACTCTCCAGTGCTCATAGAGCGGGGGAATGATTTGGAAATTATTTTAACACCGTTTTACTAAAATAGGTTGAACTAGTCCAGTTCAAATTGATTCTTATGTCTATTAATGTCACAATATAGAAAAATCTGATTTTTAAGACTGTGATATCATGGCCTTAAAATCAGAAACGCCTAGTATTTGACAAAAAAAAAAACTATAACTGTTCAATTAAAATAACTGTTTAATTAAAATAACAGAACAACGCAGACTACTGATTCTTTAATTGCGCAATTTCGTAGGGCAATACATATCGAATACTTATATATAAAAAATAACAAAACTATTAGCATACCCGAAAAGGCCTTGTGAATATGGTTTTGGATATACTTTGAAGTCCAATCCGAAAATAATTTGAAATTTTGTCGTTCTTTCGATTGAAATTTTGTATGTTTGTCTCTCTTTCCATTCGTTTCCTTTCATATTTCACCCCTATCCCTTGTCATATTGGTGAACTTACCCATTGCGTATGTTTTTGTATGTTTCTAAAGTCCTACCAGCTCCTGTTAGTCACTAAAGTGTCTCATCTAATCTAAAATTCCTACCAGCGCCTGTTGTAAGTTACTCACGTTTCTCGTCTGATCATAAAAGTCCTACCAGCCCATATTCATCTCTCAAAACTATCTCACTAATCCTACTTGGATATTTATATATCTGGATGTTTGCATGTTTGTTGCGCAATCACGTTGTAACATATGAACGGATCGGGCTGAAATTTTGTATGCATTTAGACTGTAGACTGGAAGAACACATAGTCTAATTTTCATCAAGGAAAAATAGCGGGAACGGAAGTACAGTGCCCTGCTGGTAAAGCCACGGGACACTACTAGTCTTATCTAGAAAGTCCCACCAGCGCCTGTTAGCCACTCACAATCCTACCAGATCCTGTTAGCAATTCAAGTTCATTTTAAATACATTTAATGTAATGAGTCCCACCAATACCTGCAAGTCATTCAAATGTCTCGTCTGATCCAAAAAAGTCCTACTACTTACTCAAGTTTCTCAGATAGTCTAACAAGTCCTATCAGTGCCTGTTAGTCACCCAAGTTAACTCAGACATACGTCACGTTCCCGAGTTCTGTTAACTGGTGCGTTAATATGGTTCAGTTAAAATATCGCTTGTTCAGTGCGGTTGAACCGCGACAGACGGCTGCCGTTATTTACGCGAGTTCCAACCTTCATTATTAACGGAACGTATTTAATTGTACATCAAAATGTGTTGCTTAAAGAAATCTCACTATTTTGGTTGCGTTACAAAAATACTGTGTTCACAAGAAGATTACTTTTTTAGAAGATTAGTTGATAGACACTATCATCTTATACCTTTAAACGACCAATTCTTGTAGGTATACATTTATATAGAATCTGAATCTCGGAAACGGCTCGAACGATTTTCATGATATTCTGTGTACAGGGGCTTTCGGGGACGATAAATCTAGGTAGATTTTATTTTTTAAAAACGTAATTTTATGCGCATTTTTAGACAATGCAAAACTACAATGTCATTAGAATACGATAACTTATTTCGCCACTGTTCTATAAGTCTAAATGAATCAGTCGGAATATGCTCGCCGTCGGAGTCAACAGGCCCCGGTTCGAATCCTGATGGTTACACTCTGGTCTTTTCTTTTTTTTTCTGAGAAAATCTTTTACTTAGAGCCCTTTATAAACGCATTTAAACCGAGCAAAGCTCGGTCAACCAGGTACTAGTCATGTATGTAAATGTCAAAATTTTGTTGTTTTTGCTTAAGACAGTACTTTAGTTACTTTTTAAATTTCAAGCCAAGACGCGGGCCTGATAACGTTACGACTGATCTAGTCGGGACAACAGAAACTTCCAATTCAGATGCCCTGATCCAAAACTCACGCAAACAACTGTCTTTTCGAAACCGGAACCGACATGTTTTGAGAATTTTACGAGGTCGTTCGTCATCCATCAATCCTATTTGAGGCAGCGTGGTGGATAATGGCCTCGACTATCTCCTTGCGAGAAAGACCCGGAGTCTCAGCAGTGGAAACAATTAGTGAGCTACGTATGCTAAGACGCTCGTCTGATGGTAAAAAACACGCCTACTCAGAATAGATAATGTTTATAATGGACAGGACTAAATCACGATTTAATTCATTGTTTAAATCATCATCATCAATCATTCAATACCTCGACGTTTCGGCAGCGTTACAACCGCCGTGGTCACGAGAAGACTGAAGAAATTGCGGGTCGTCTCATTGCGAAATGAGGGGATCTAGACCTACCCTCATTTGGTCTTCAAAAATCGCAGGGTTACCACCACGACACACAACACTAACCGTATCACCAGGCTTCTCCGAATTCACTCCGCGATGCGTACATTTATTTATGACTGGATTCCACGACGCCGATAATTGAAAACCATCATGTGTTCAAATCGAAAGTTTAAAAACAATAATTACTCAGAATAGGTTAGATATATTGTCAGCTTAAAACATGATGATTTAAAACTGGAATACTGTAAAATTTGCACAGTATTGTTAAACGGTATAATAACTGGTAATGGTTCATCATCATTATCAGCCTGTCCATTGCTGGACATATGCCTCTCCCATACATAACATGCCACATAATATGCCACTCATTTCGATTGGATTGGCAGTTAAAAGCATACGCTTTCCCAAAGTTTTGTAGTGATTTTTAGTACACTACAAAGATCAGATTAGACCCTACTTTTAGAAAAGATTTCAGGTTTTCTCTCACTTTGTGTTATACATTATAAAAGTATTGTTTCACAATAATGTATTTGGTAAGTGTTTAATTACTGCTTGTTACATTGTTTACAGCGATACAAAACACAGGAATACACGGAATACCTATTACGAGGCAGAGTAAGGTATGACGTTGTACTGGAATGTCTTTGATAATATCCGGTTTCAGAACTGCCATCAAAGTAATAGAAAATTTGAGAATATATGTGCTTCCATGAGTCACAGAGATATACAGACATAATTTAAGTCAATAGGGCTACCTAGTTATTTATTTCGAACAACCATTGCTACAGAACTAAGTTCATTGCATTTGTATAATTAATTCCAAGTTAACTTTACGTTTTGAACAAATATATTACTTTCAAACCTTTGATTTAAGAGATGTCACCTATGACACAGGACTGATCTGGTGTAGGCTATAGACATAGAGTTTACATTACTTCAATAATCTTGTAAACTTTGTATTCCGTAATAATTGTTTTTTTCTAATAACTATCACAGGTTAGCACTTGACCACCATCTCGCTGGATGGTGTAGCTTACCACGATGTCGTCTACAATGGAGCGTGCGAGAAAAACACAATTTACTCTCGACATGAATACAGCAAATTAGTTTGGGCAACACGTTTCAAACCAAGTCGTTCTTATCAGAAAAGTACAGTTAAACTTCCTAGTTTAAAAAACATCATCCATGAAATCTCACTTTTACGAGGTTGCTTGTGTCTCGATAGATAAAACAATATATATTTTTTAATAAAGAGTGACGAGACGATCAGGACATGTGCCTGATAGTAAGCAACATGCCTGACACATAACAGCACAGTGACATGCAGCTATTGGAACATGAAGAGCCCAAATCATTACCTAGCACTGCACTGCGCTCGTCAGTTTTCAGTTTTAACTTGATTTTCCTCACTCAATTATAGTTACATGCCGGCCTCGAGGAAAACCTCTCCACTGGGATAGGGCTCTAGGAGATACTACTCCAGGGAGATTTGGGGACAGGTTGACAGCTCTTCTAGTCTGCATTTTGATGCGCACTGTGGCTAGATCTTGCATTTTCAAGTTCTTAGACGTCATAAAGGACAATGCCCACGTCAATTTTTTTTTGATACTGAAAGTATCTAAACATTAATAGTGTCTAATTAGAATTGTAAATGCTTCTAAAAACGTCTGCTGTCGGTGTTTTTCATTTCCCAAATACCAAAAATGAGCTACCAAATACCAAAAGTAAGGTTATGTTTACTGTCAAAGTACATTCGAACTATGTTTTCTTTCGGATTAGAACAGAAAAGAAAAGAAATAACTGTGGTTTTATTACTGAAAACGTTTTTCATAACAGAATAAATAGGAATAATAGTAGTTCTCACTACCAACTGATTACCATGAAGTAGTTCTCGGATGGAATTTTCATAGTTTCACAAGGCTTAAAGTAACAAGCTCAGTGCAGGGCTAGGTCTGATGATTTGGACTCATGTCATCATGTTCCAATAATTTGTGAAACTGTGTTGTTATAGGCAAGCATATTATGTTTGCTTACCTTCAAGCACATTATTTCTTGCTCATCCTGTCATTTTATACAAAACAAAACTTAAATCAGTGTAGATAATTCTATTCACCGATATCTTTCCACTGAATCTATATTCAAACCAATGCAAGAGAGGATAAATAAAAGACATAGTTTGCGATAATATATATTTACATTTAATAATAATGTTATATATTTAATAGTCCAAAACTGCTCCATAGCCCAAGAACCCTGCTGGTGGATTTATGTGGTGGTCCTCAACGATCTCAATACAGGTTTACATCGATGGTGGTCCTGGTATCTGGCCCATCCTAGGTATCTCACTTTAAGACTCTCCGCAATGCAAGTACAGCAGTACTGAGGGAAGGCCTCTGCTGTTCATATCATTTTCAATTCAATATACATAAACTAGTGGTAGGTAATCAAAGAATAAAGAAAACTTAGAAAACAATTCAATTATGTAATTAATTCATTTTGATTATTTTTTTACTTTTTTTATTTGACATCACAGACTAAGCAGATGTTTGACATTGACCAATTTGAGATAACCGTTGCGTTTTACGATTGCGAGCCAACTTCTTCCTCATTTACATTTCTATAAAAAGCTTTGATAGTTTTCTTGTCATCATGTTTAATTATATACGTTATTAAACTGTGTAGTAAGTAGTAATTGAACGACATTGTGAAAGAAATTGGTAAACATAACATCCATATTTAATTTCAATTTATCGCGGATCACTAAAACGAAACGTAAGTACCGATTCGTATTGCAATATTTTCCAATTTCAGCTTTGTTGGTAAATGATAAGTTTAATTTATACAAATACAAATTATTATTTTTTGCAATGTCAGAAAGTTATATAAATTCTCAATTGAGTACAACAAAAATCACCGATTTTTTAGTATATAACTCATATGTATCTACGACAACTGCTTAGACGGGGTAAAAATGGACATTGTCCTTTAGCAACTTGCTTTCACGGTATAACAAATGAAACAGCTTTTTAAAATTACCCATCTACTCGGGTGCTTATACTCGTAGATAGACAAAACTAAATAAATCTTATTTTGTAAATCGTTGATTGACTTACCCATACTAGAACGTCTTCTAGCCTCATGACGCTACGGTATACAGTGAAGCACGTCTAACCTACACGAAACCTACGGGCTCTCAAATCGAACACACCGAAATTGAAAAATCCACTCAATAAACACTCAAATCAAATTTACAAAATCCTTTTTTTACGTCAGGGAGGTTAAAAACACCCTGTAGTATAGGGTAACCATGAGTAATACCTCCCAAGGAACCCGCTCAATTGTGAGGCACACTTTTTCCTCATAACAAGAAATGAGGCCCATTTATTCGGAAAACGTATCGAGGACTGATACAATAGATATACAATATTTGTCGGTTGTAATACGAGTAGTATTTCTATTTTAAATTGTTTTTTATTTGAAATAAATAAAAGTATAAAACATTTTGAATAACGAACATCACTTTGTACAAAGCGTAGTGTGACGTTTCTATTTATGTAGAATTTTCTGTCATATAAATCTTGTATGCTCTAGCATACCCGTAAAATAGCAATATTTTTTTTTTATTCAAACACGTTTCATACTCGTATTATAAATTAAGAAATAAAATATGTAGAAAAAAATCTTTGCAAATTTTAAAATATGCTCATTATGTCACGTCTCTTCAAACAGTAGTCCATGGTTTTGTATAGCAACGAAATATCCGTAACTTTTGTCTGGTACATTTTTTGTGAGTTTAACCTCGCGTTATAAACGATGGTTTAAGGACATGAATAAATTAGAACCTGCATTTAACTGCGAGGGGCGTGAGATTGTCAACGTTTCTGGGAGTTTATACTGGTAATGAAACTGTAAGGAATTGAGACGGGACAAGGAATGGACACGGAAAATGAGAAGAGCGAAATGGTGAAACGCATATTGTGTTATTGCGACTTAGTATGCTTTGAATTCAATTATTATTTTGTTTGGCTATAAAACCGATATGCACAATAATAAATAAGGTAAAGATGCTGAATAATATTCATTAAATTGATTTGTAAATGATGAAGTAACACTAATTAAATGGTAACATTAATAATTATTCATCAAATTTTGTGAATGCGGTGCCTTACTGAGTTTTAAGCGATGGCTTTAAGCTTGGCGCCTTCAAGTCAAGCGTAAATCAGTTTATTCTAGGTACGCGTGCTCCAGCGTAAGCCACATTGTCGCTTAACATCAATCAATATGGGGGTTAAGTGGGAACCTACCTAGCCTAAGGTCTAGTCCGACTTTACTTTCAAAGTGTTGTCACTGCCACAGAAAGAGCGACGACACGTTACTCTTTAAAATAAACCGCCAAGTGCGGCTGAAACTTAGGTAAGACCAAGAGAACTTAGATTTTGTATAGTTTTCAGAGATATGTACTCTATATACAAAACAAATGTCAACTGGTAAAAACTAAATTTCGTTACTCCAAAACTCATTCAAAATTTAGCGTGTCTTCAAAATGGTAGTTTCAATTTTTTTTTTGTGATTACTGAATATATTACGAGTATATCTAATTAATATAATTAACTAGCGGCCAGTTCCGGCTTCGCTCGGATATCGTCATATCAAGACTTTTAATAAAAATAAAAACTATCCTATCTTTCAAGTTGGTTCAAACTGCATACGGTGTGCAAATTTGATTAAAATCGGTTTAGTAGTTTAGGAGTCCATCGCGGACAAACATCGTGACAGGAGATTTATATATATTAAGATATCCTTACAACGAAACTACAAAAATGTTAAATGAATAATGAAGATATTATTGAGCATGTTTTTTATCTTTTATAGGTTTACATTTGACCACCATCTCGCCTGATGTTATGGTGAACAATCACGTTAGTCCTCACACTATTTGTTTAGTTTGAAACCTTCTCATTACAGTTTCAGACTACAAACTTGTTTCTAACTAGCCAGCTGACATCCATTCTATCTGCCGGAGGGCGTTTGACACTTCCATTTGCAACTCGCCACAAAGGAAGATCCAGAAACTTCTACACGCCTCTTTAGGAGTTTGGCTTAAAAGAAAAACTTGAGAAAAGTTTTTATTGTATTTGAATTGTAAAACGTTGGCGAGTCGGAAAATTATCAATCGAGTTTAGGATTCGGTGTTTAAAGGTTCTGTTTAGCGATAAAAGTATGGTATGCTGAAACTTTTGAAAGAAATTAAATTTAAATACATTAGAATATTAATTAGTTCATTATTTTAGATACTGTATGTTCAACTTTAATTTATTATATTTTTGGTTGCATTTTGTTGAGGTTTTTTAACGGCTTACAGATTTGAATTAACTGTATATAACAAATATAATTGTGAATTGATGTTAAAGAATTAAATTGAATAGGTAAATGTTGCCTTACTACTAATTTAGGTACAGTTTAGTACGATATTTTTTAGTAATCACTGCAGTTTCACTAGTTGGCCCGGCAATGGTTGTTTTGCAATATAAATTATTATGAGCATAACGGTAAGACTCAACCATAATCAAAAATGAAGGTTGAAACAGAGATAAAAACAAGGTTTAAAAATAGAAAGTAAACAAAGAAAAACATGTTTGAGATCGGCTTCCAATTTTTATTTTAAAAGGAGATAATTAAATAATACTTTAAATTGTGACTAGGTCTCTAATATTTACAATAATAAATAACACTAAAATACAATGAGAACACTACATACGTACCTAACTAACTACTTACACTAAGCACAATTGAATTATCCATAGACCACTGTTGGTCTACAGATAATCAAGATGGTCAAGCCCACTACCAATCGGAAGCGAATAATAAATAGATTTTTATTATATAAAAAAAAATGATCACCAAGTTTTACGAGGTGCGGTTAGAAGTGTTTAATACGAGTACTAATAAAACATAATGTTAAATTATCTAATTATTAATATCAGAATAACAACTGTCGAAGCGGTTGGTTCTCGCCTCAGGGGATCCCAGAGCTGGCACTTACTTCGCCCAAAAACTACAACCGCTTGATACACCGGTGTGTAATATAGTACCCAAAAACTTGGTTGATGACGACAACAAACAAAGTTACAGTTGAGTTTTTTGAAAATTTCGTGTTTTTATTTGGAAAGGTATACCGATAAATTTGTGTTTAATGGCGTCTACTTGAACCGGTCTCTATTTTGATATAACCCACATTAAAATTTGAGTTCATTTATATAGAAAAATCGTAAAATTGAAAAAAAAAACAACAAAAATCAACATTTTTGGCGAAAAAATGATCCCAAAGTATTGAAAAAACTCAAAAAAATATAATTGGTGCAAAATTGAATGCAGTTTTTTTTTGTGTTTCGAGTTTGTTATTTTCTATACAATACATTTAACCCATAAAACCGCTGTCTTCCTCATAAATTATTAATGTAATAGTCGTTAGACTACTACTACTACTTAAGAAATCGCGAAAATTTTTACTCAAGTGTCAAAAATGTTACTTTACATTTTAAGTACATTAATTATAAATAAACGATACCGCTAGAAGCGTCTTGAAACGCTCTTGAGAATGGGCTCAAACGGGTACAAGTAAGGCGGCACTTCATATGCCGAAGCATAAACACCGCACTTATATAACCTGACACCCATTTACCCCCCAATTTTGTAAACGCGAAGAGCGGGCGGTGTATCAAGCGGGTATCGCCATCCAACGGGGTAACGCTGCCAGCGTTCTGGGAACCTGCCGCGCGGCAGCGACCTCGACGCCGTGTTTGATTTATAGAGAATGTTTGTTTTATTTTATTATTTGTTAATATTTTCCATTGCAGTATTATTATATCCTAAAAGTAAATAAGTTTGTAATAATAAATATATCAGAATAAGACGATATAATAATATTATCACAGTGTAATAATGGTCCTACTAATTCCGACCTAGTTTTAATCTACGAGTGAATCTACACTAATACTCTGAAGAAAAAAAATTGCCTTCAGCAAAAAAAAACGAATTAAGGCTCAATAAATTCAACATTATATTCATAGATGTTCAATCCAATATCTTGTTAAAGTTGCGTTTTCATTGGAAATTTGACTTTTTGTGTGTTTCTGGCACTGACCGTAACAATTGTAACCAACATTAAGAGTGAACTGATACACTTCATACTAACAGTCGTTTATCGCTGAAAACAACGCCTATCGGAGCACTAATGTGTATCAGAAAACCATAACAAAACCATTTATGAGCATTCTGGCGCTAACCGTTCCGCCTACCGTGGATTTGATGTACAAATAACATGGATATGATAGCAATGTTTGAAGTATTTTGTTGTTGCTTTTTAACCCCCGACCCAAACCCGAGAGGGTGTTAGTACTTTGTCGTGTCTCTCTCTCACTGCGCGTGTGTGTGAGACGACGCGTGCATGAGTGCGTGCGAGAGTGCATGTGCGTGTGTATGTGTAAGAGTGTGTGAGATGGTGTGTGTGAGTATGTCTGTACCGACGGATGTACCGATTGTGATTATGTTTTATTTTATTGGAAAGCTAGATTCAATAGCTGCGTATCAATGTGCTGTTATGTGGCAGGTATATTGCCTACCATCAGGCACATGTCCTGCTCGTGTCGTCAGTTCATATTAAAAAAATATATGTATATCTGTTCTAAGCTTGCTCGTTATTACAGTAGGAATCTCAGGCGCTTACGAGTATGTACTTCTTTTGCATGCAAACAAACGTTTGATCCAAAATTTTAAACAGTTACGTTAGAGGTTTTTGTAATTTAATGTACCTCTAGATATAGATACTGGCCATACCGACTTCACACTGGCCATACCGACTTCTTTGATACAATAGGATCGTCTCAATTTTGTAAAGATCGGGAATTGTTATAACGTTGTTCGTTTCTAGGGTTCCGTAGTCAAATGGCAAAATAAGGGGCCCTTATAGATTCGTCATGTCTGTCTGTCTGTCCGTCCGTATGTCACAGCCACTTTTCTCCGAAATTATAAAAGCTATAGTATTGAAACTTGTTAAGTAGATGTAATCTGGAAACTGCATTAAGATTTTGATACAAAAAATAGAAACAAACAAAAATTTTTAGGGGTGTCCCATACATAGAACTGCAACTCAAAAATACATTTTTGATCTATACCATACGTGTGGTGTATCTATGGATAGGCCATAGGCCATTAAAATTATATTGAGGTTTTAACATATTTTTTTTCTAAACTGAATAGTTTGCGCGAGGGACTCTTCCAAAGTGATAAAAAGTGTGTTTCTCCCCCCTGTAACTTCTAAAATAAGATAATGACAAAAATAGGCGAGTTTACTTTAAATGTATGGAGTATACAAATTGTGACGAATTTACTTTGTAGCGAATCGGAAATAGCATAATCTAGCAGCGCCTTGCAGATTTACCTGCGTAGGTCTTGATCCTGTATTTTTAACCCCCGACCAAAAAAAGGGGTGTTATAAGTTTGACGTCGATGTCTGTCTGTCTGTCTGTCTATCTGTGTGTGTGTGTCTGTCTGTGGCACCGTAGAGCTCAAACGGATTAGCCGATTTCGATGCAGTTTATTTTATTTGAAGGTTAATATCTGTTTGGATGTTCTTAGCAAAATATTTCTTCGAGGTAAGTTCTACCTCTATATGGGTATCAAATAAAAAGACTTGACTAGTAAAATACTATACACTATGACAAATTTCAAATCCAAAATGGCCGCTACCACAAAATGGCGAAATCCATTTCTTTTTTCACAATTCCCTTAATATGACTGAGGTTATCGGTTTTTCCGGTAACAGTGTTTGTAATGGAGATAAATTCCGAATAACCAGTGTTAAATCCTGTGAAATAAAGATGGTATTATCGTAAAAGTGAAAACTGAAACATATTAACTAAAATTATGATTCATCAGGTACGAAACTATTCGTAGCGCCATCAGTCAAAATCGTTAGACACTACGTCTTACATAAGTTATACCATCAAAACCAGGATCAATGCCAATAAAATTGTCACTATTGTAGCGACATCTATTGGAGCAGTTTGACACTATTTTATGCATATCATTCACTTATAATAGAACCATTGAAGCGACATCTATTTGACCGGCTGGACACTACATTGTACTGCGTTGAGACTGGTCATCTACCATAATTAGAGTTGAGACGTTTCGAAAAAATACAACATTATAATAATAGACAAAACAGTTCTATAGCAAACGTTAGAGCTGAGAGGGCGCCAGGTGTCGGTATTAAAAATATTACGACCTTATTGAAGTATTATATTAATAAATGTCACAGAGACTGGTATTAAGATGCAGATATTAAAAACCATATGAAAATCAAAACAAGCCATATAAAATTAAAAAGAACTGACTTTTATCTTGTTTTTTTATCTCAAACCGCCTATATACAGCCATTAATTGATCTGAAATGGCACAGACCAGAAGTCAGACATTAGCTGAAGCACAGCGCCGCATAAAAATTTGACATTGGATCTCGAGAAGACACAACAGTTAAATATTAAGTTATTATCTGAACAAGACGAATTTGCAGAAGAGTACAAAATGCTTAGTACCCAAATAGGTCAATTGAAAACAAAACTTGCTGAAAAGGACACTGAAATAATTGATATGACATTGGAAAATAAACACCTAAAGGACCTTACTGAGAGCAAAATTAATGATCTGAATGAATATGAAAATGCCCTAAAAGTAATTCAGATGCACGAGAGAAATGCTGCACTCTTTGAAAAGCTCCAAAAAACTACAGAAATCGAGAATAGTGATAAAATTGACTCTCTTAATGACCAAATACAGACATTAAAAAATGAAATTTTGAACCTACGAGATGAAAACATACAATTGAAAAGTAGAAACTTCGACAAAAAGACCTCCGAGATAAGCGGAACTTTATCATCAAACCAAAAAATTAGTGTATCTAGTAATTATGAACATTGTAATACATATATACCCCCGACAGTACTGCATGAAGATATGACAAAAAAAAAATGTCAAAATTCCTGGGTACTAAACGATAATAATGCGAACAAGAAAACTAAAGAAAGTCCAACTTCGATGAATCAGCCATGTCAAGATACATCCATCAATGTCACACCACAAAACAAAACGAGTAATACTACAGTGGACAAAAAGCAAATTCTAATTTTATGTGACAATTTAGGAAAATCTCTAGCTGAAAATCTTTTATATCGCAATTTTCACTGTGACGTCACATCTATTTGCAAACCTAATGCCACAATAGAAGAGTTAACAAAAAATGTTCAACAAATGACAAAAAATATGAGAGAGAATGATGAAATAATCGTTATTTGCTCTAATCTCTCTCATTATAAATTGAATAATATTACAAATCTGGTTAATTTATGTAAAAGTAGAAACTTCAGACTGCAAATCTCAACTTTGCCGTGTAGATATACGAATGTGAACGATAACGTAAAAATGTAAAGAAATTCCACATTAACAAATATTTGTACAAACTATCGCATTACTCTACAGATATATCAGTAATTGACTTAAATTTATTTGAAAAGTCGATTGTTACATTAAAAAATGTGCTTTCTAAAAGTTTTATTAGATTTGTTTGTGATGTTATTACTAAAAATGTAAATTCCCAAAATTCTTGCAATAACAATTTAATTTACTTAACCGAAAAATGTACTCTTGATAATGAACATCAGTTGACATGCCAAACTACCAATAATAATTCGAAAGACAAAATTTTTTAGACAAAACAAATAGACAATCTTTGTCATTTGATAAGTGATAATGTTAAGATATTTCATCAAAACACCAGATCATTAAATATTAGAAAGGCTCTGATTTTACAAGGTGTTATGGAAACTTACAGACCGCATGTTTTAGTATTGTCTGAGACATGGCTCAATGAAAGTAATGCTGACAATGTAGTGATTCATGGCTACAACCATGCTAACTTGTTTATTAGAAAAAAACGTCTCCACGGAGGCGTTTCAATATTCGTGAGTGACACATTGACTTACACACGAAATCGTGAAGTTGATGACTTATCAGTTGAATTTCACTGCGAATTCACATCTGTCGAAATTAATATTCGTGCTCATAAAATTTTGATAATAGGTATGTACCGGACAGGTAATGGTAATTTTAAAAAGTTTGTTAATGTTATTAAGAAATTATTTGACTTGCTGGGCAGTCTCTCTGATAGAAGTGTAATTTTGGTCGGCGACTGGAACATAAATTTTTTGGTTAACTCATCTGAAAAAGCGAAGCTGAACGATATTATGCAACCGTACGGCTATCGAAATGCAGTTGAGTTCCCCACAAGATTTCAAGAAAATTGTGAAACATCAATAGACTGTGTGGTCACAAACCTACCAGGAACAGAGTTAGACGTCGTCCCTTTGGCTACAGGTGTATCAGATCACGATGCACAACTTGTCAACATAAAGTCGCAAAATCACACAACGAAAAAGTATAGTTACGTGGAGAAGCGCGTGTTTAGTGATACTAAATTAATGGAATTTGGTAATGCAATGTTATGTTATGACTGGGATGAGATATTTAGATTTTATAATTTGGAAACTTTTGACATTTTATTAGGAAATTTCTTTGGAACTTTGATGTGTTCTTTCCTTTAGTAAAACTAGAATTAAAGCTCGAAACCGATGTCCGTGGGTATGTAGAGAAATAACTAATTTGCAGCAGGAGATTCATGATTTGTATCATATACAACGTCAATTTCCACAATTGTCTGACTCACTTATAACAAAAAAGAAAAATATTAGAGATGATAAAACCAAAAAGAAAAAAGAGGCTTACATTCAAAATAGAATAATTAACTCCAAAACCCTAAAAAAGAAGCGTGGAGTGTTATTAAAGAAGAAACTAACAAGAACATAAAAAATGGAATTGGTACCTCACAGACAGCCAAAATAATGCAATCATACCTAAAGAAAAAATTGCAGACTATATAAACAATCATTTTGGGTTAACATCTAATGAAATAAGTTTAAACTCGTTGCCCAATAATTTAGAAGCCTTACAATACTTAGAGGAAAAAGTACATAACAAAATATTACATACCTTTCAATTGGAAACTATTTCTCCCACACAAGTCATAAAATTATCTAAACAAAAATTAAAAATTCTGACACAAAAGATTTATATGATATATCAGGAAACTTTTGTTTCGTTTATTGGACTATTTCTGTGATCATTTTACTTATTTGATTAATAATATTCTCCAATCTGAATGCTATCCCGATAGTTTAAAGAAATCGAGACTCACTCCACTTTACAAGGGTAAAGGAGAAACCTCTTGTATTAAAAGCTATAGGCCTATAACGATTGTGCCTACTTTCTCAAAGCTTATAGAATCAGCGATGTCAGAAGCCCTCATAGCGCACTTAGCTCGTAATAAAATTTTCTCAAACGCCCAGCACGCTTACAGGAGCGGTCGGTCTACGATATCAGCAACCAACGATTTCTTGGAAAATGTCATTAATGGCTTAGATGGTAAGAAAAAGGTAGCTGCTATATTCCTGGATTTATCCAAAGCTTTTGATTCCGTTGATCATGAGCTTTTAATTAAAAAGCTCATGATCTACGGAATCCAAAATAAGAGTTTACAGCTCATAAAATCTTTCTTGACTAATAGAGAACAAACAGTGGAAGTCAAAATTGATGATAAACGACAGCGATCTAGCTCTACATGCATCAAGACAGGAGTTCCTCAAGGATCCTCTTTGGGAAATACACTCTTTATTTATTTTATAAATGATCTACCAATGCTAGAAATAGACGGTAAGGTTGTCCAATATGCGGATGACACGTCTATAATATTATCGGCCACAACTCAAGCAGAGCTAGAAGATAAAATAAAATAGCTATATATAGATTTAATGTATGGTTTAGTAACAATGGACTCAAATTAAACACTGACAAAACAAACATAATGTTCTTTAACACAAAATCGCATAATCAACCAGAAATTTCTGTCAGCCTAGAAGATGGAACGGATATCTTGAGTACGAATAGAGTTAAGTTACTAGGTTTCGAACTCGATGTTACTCTATCATGGAAAAATCACATAGATGCAACTTCGCGAAAAATGGCAAAGGCGTGTATGCTCTCAAGCAACTGAAGCATGTTACGTCTCCAGAACATTTGAGGATATTTACTATTCTTATGTCCACTGATAATGACATATGGTATCATTTTTGGGGTTGCTCTACAGACTATCAGAGAATATTGAAAATGCAGAAGAGAGCTATAAGGGTATTGGCCAATGCCAGTTTTCGGAAACTTGTAGAGAACACTTTAAAAATTGAATATTCTGACATCAGTCGCATGTTACATATTGGAAGTCATTAAGCATACCAGACATAACATAGAAAAATTTGATAGAGGTGTGACACAAGATAGAAGATCAGGCCTGAAGAAGACTGTCTTGTTACCAACACCATGCAGACTAGCCATGGCCAGAAAATCACCATTACAGATGGGACGTGTTTTGTATAATAAACTGCCGAGAGTTTTAAAGCTGTCGCCAATGACACAGCTTTTTCAATAAAGTCAAGACTCTTCTATTAGAGAACACTGTACAGCATAAAAGAATTTGTGAGTCTTAATTTCGACGAATGTGACATCCAAACTTAATATGTTTTTAGTGACTATGCCTGTAATATTTTGTTTATGTTAATGTATACATTGTTTTTCATTTAATTTTTTCTTATGTTCAGATGCAAATTATGATCATGATGATAATAGGATATGATGATAGATGATAATGATGCCCCTATACAGCAAACTAATAATATTGATTTATATTAAATTAATTGTTTTGTGACGAGACATATTTTAAGCCCTATTAAACATTGTTTAACAATATTTCGAGTTAAAAATGTTAATAGAATGTTTTAATATGTTAATAAAAGTATTCTATTCTATTCTATTCTATGGGTATGGCTTGACGAGTAGAATGTTGTACAGATAACAAATCCGAGGTAGTCGGGGGTAATTCAAAATGTTTAAGTTTGTTCTTGTTTTACGTTGAAACATAGCATATCTGTGCAATTGCAATCTTAGTTTTATAATCTACCTGTACTCTAAATTTTCAACCCGCACCTCTAAAACTCCGATTTAAGGGCGTGTGGGCCGTAATTTTGAATTTTTAAAACAACTTTAAGACCTTTAAAATAGTGTTTTAAACTCTGAAAAAAATATATGTATTAGTTAAGGATCTAATCTAGTGCAATTCGCAGTCAGTAACACGATTTAATGAATTTTACTTGATAAAAAAAAAATCCCAAAGTTACCCCTTTTCAAAAAGTTGTTTCAAGTTTATGACTAAACTAATGAATTTTTTTACTAAATTTTTGTACTCAACGAAAGCCACTAAAAAGTTATAGATGCATTCGCAGAGTTTGACTTGATAAAAGTATCAGTTATTCACTATGTTTAAATATCTACCATATATATAGCGCGCCGTTCGGCCAGCCTGATCAGTCGCGTTTCGGCGCTCACGGACGACGGGCCTGTGCTTGATTTTGCAATTTTGACAACCGATAAATTTTAAATATTACGATCATAGTGCCACAGTATAACAATATCAGTAGGTATTACTAGTGAAGCACGCTATGATCTTGATTTTTGATACCGTTTTCATTGCAATTGCAAATAGACGCTGATACTAATTAGTACGCTGTTTACTTTATGTTGTAGACCAATAAGGAGTCTCAAAAAACTGACGTCGATACCACATCAGTAAAAAATTCAATGCGGATGCAATGGAAAATAGATAAGCATCGGTAAAATATTCGTCCGTTAAATCAGAGATCGGGATAAGGAAATAATGAGAGGGGAGAAATCCCCTGCGTAAATCCTAATATAAATGCAAGTAAGGTATCATAAATGATACCTAACTTGCATTATCTCTACCATTTAGGTAAATTCTTTGATAGTAAGGTACTTAGTACGTGGAAGAAAAGTCCTCACATACAGATTTTACCACTTTGGAAGAGACTTTCGCGCAAACTATTCAGTTTAGAATAAAAATGTTAGGAACTTCAATACAATTTTGAACACCTTTCCATAGATACACGTATTGTTTTGTTAGAATTTTAATTTTTTTATTTCTTTTCCAAGTTTGTGACACCACCAAAATTTTTTGTTTTTTCTTCGTTGTTCATAGAAATTTAGACACTCGACCAAATTTGATAAGAAGCCTTTTTAGGCAGTAAAATTACTCGTAGAATTTAACTCTGCACTAAATTTCCGATTCGTATTTTTTATATAAGGTTTAGAATCATTTCCTGAGCATAAAATCACAAAATAATAACAAATCCAGGTGGAGCTTCAAGCGCCAGCTCGAAAAAACGTTTTGGCTGATATTCTGAAAAGTTATAAAGCCTATTATTATTGTAGAAAATAAAATTTCCCATCTTTTGTTGCCAGTAAACTTTTTTTTCGAACTTACCGATTACGATTTATTATGTCAAATTTGATGATAACAATGTAAAAATAATAAGATGTGAATTCTGTTCCCAGTAGCATAAACATTCTTTTGTAGTCGGGGTTTTTATATTAAAGTTATTCTATCATATTGCTCGTTGCTCGAATAAACAGCACCGTTCATCATCATGATTGAAGAGTTGAACGAGGAGTTTGGTCTCCACTTTTGTAATAAGAACAACTAAGCTGTGAAACGCATTGCCAGAGTGGGTTTTGTCGAAGGTTCGAACCTTGGGGTTACGAGGTACACTGTGCTTGTTTCTATTAGAGAAACAAGTTCCATCGTAGACAACATCATTTTCATCCACTATTATCGGCATCATAGCAATCGTATCATTGAATGGGTTATAAATCGTAAACGGTAAGTTTAACAAAAAGTTTACTAGCAACAAAAGATGCAAAATTTTATTTTCTACAACAATTGTCAAAATATATAGTTTCCAAAATATCGGTTAAAACAGTTTTTTTTCAATTGGCGTTTGAAGATCTACCTGGATCTGTGAGAATTTTGTAATTTTATGCTCAGTAAGTGATCTTTACCTCATAGAAAAAATTGGATTAGAAATTTAGTGCAAAGTTGAACAAAAATCCTTCTATTTTTACTGGCCTTTCATTACGTTTCAGCACATTTTTTTCAATGTTTGACGAACTTGTGAATTATTAGGAAACATTTTAAAAATATGCATGAAATTGGAAAAGCCGTTCTCAACTTATAGTGTGACCAAAAAGAAAAGGTTGAATTTTGTATATCTACGAGTATAGATAAATTTAATATTTCTTGTTGTATTTCTAAATTGTTATCACTAGTATAAACAAATCTTGAACAAAAAATGAGTTTAAATTACATAGTCAAATATTGTAATGTTATTTCTGCACTGTGGCACTGATTCGGTGACGGTCGCGAGAACAAGACAGCGTTAAATGCCTAATTTGACAGAACTACCTGGCCTTAATTGAGCAACAAATTTTAACATTAAAAATGTGACATTCATAAAATAGATATAAGTAGATTGGCAAAATATTAGCATTATAATAGGATTTTCCGTGGTGTTTTATTTTTCATTCGCATGAAAATAATTGATTGATGGTCGTAGAAATAATCTGTATTTCATTTGTGTTTAGTTTCTGAGTACTCCCTACGTGTGTCACCAACGCCCGCAGTTATTGGCACCGCCGCACATTGCGACCGATAATGATAGGCAATTTGTATAATCACTTCAGTTCTACCAACTGACGTTACTGATTGTGTGAATTGCGGTAATAATACGAATAGGCGCTTTGTGGTGCGCTAGAATCAAACTGTATTTATTTTTAACAGTTATATCATCGCAAATAATTTCAAGCAACGATGCAATTAACAATAGAGCGTGCTTACTTAGAATAAAATAGTTTACTAACAGCAAGAACAAAATTTAAAAAAAAATATAACCTAATAGTTAAGCCCTTTCATTTGATACCCCGTTTGAGGGAGTTGGGAAAAAGAAATGTATTTCGCCATTTTGTGGTAGCGGCCATCTTGGATTTGACATTTGCCATAGTGGATAGTATTCTACTTGTCAAGCCCTATCATTTGATACCCATATTAAGAATAGTAGTGAAAAACTGAATGTAATTCACCATTTTGTGGTGGAGGCCATCTTGGATTTGAAGTTTGTTATAATATAATTATAGTGTTCTACTAGTCAAGCTCTTTTATTTGATACGTATATTGAGGTAGGTTGTGCAGAAATATTTTGTCCGCTATTTTGTGGATGCGGACATTTTGAATCGATATTAGGTAACCAAACATAGTTAAAAACGTCCGCAGAAAATTAACCTTCAAATAAAAAAACGGCATTTAAACCAGTTCATCCGTTTGAGCTCTACGGTGCCACAGACAGACAGACACACACGGCAGACAGACATCGACGTCAAACTTATAACACCCCTTTTTTGGTCGGGGGTTACAAAACACTAAGATTGTAACCATCGCCAAAAACCTACAACGCGGCAAGCAACGCATTCCAGAACCCTCTGGAACGCTCTGGAATTTATTTTTGTGATCATTTTTCTATATACCAAACATATTAACAGTTACAATTTATAAATGCATAAATTGACAGATGACCTCACAATGGTCGCTGGAAACCGCTCGCGCTGGTTGCAGGTTGTCCAGGACCGTTCGTTGTGGAAATCTATGGGGGGAGGCCTATCTATGTTCAGCAGTGGACGTCTTGCGGCTGGCGATGATGATGATGAAATATATTTAGTAGAACGACTATAAGAATAATGCGTTGTGCCGCTACGCAGTACAAATATCTGAACTCGATAAAGTTTTCGCTACAAATTAACAAAACACAGCCTTCCAAACAAAATAAACTGGAGATGAAATCGTAGCAAACAAAACATTTTAACAATTTCCCTGTACGCGACAGCCGAAATCATAACTGGAAGCTACAAAAATGCTGAAGAAAATAATAAAATTGTAATTTAAAATCACTTCCGACAAACAAACGGGATGAAAAGGCAAATCCATCTCTCGACTGGGGTTCAGGTTGATTCGGAACCCCGGGGATGACAGAGGCAGGGATGGGGCGGAGATATTTTTTGCTATTTTAAAGATATTGGGAGATGTGTCCCGATATTGTATTGATAAATTGTCGTCTCTTAAACATTGGCGAGATGGCGGTCAAGCTATTGTACTTTATAAAAGTGAAATGATGGGACGACTGGGTGCTTCATATTTGCATGTTGAGACATTGGAAGTTTGGATATTTGTTACTCATTTACGTCGGAATATTTGAACCTAGAACATCGTCGAAAAGTGGCTAGTCTGTCAGTGTTTTACAGGATACATTTTGGGAGAGTGTGCAGCGGAGTTGCACGACCTGATATTGCCTTCCCCTTTCCACTACAGGACAAGTCGTAAGTCGGCTCACTACCACCCATACACTATGGTTATTTTCAAAATCCGTACTAAAAGGTTTGAATCCATCTTTTCTCGTACGTACAGCTTTGGAGTGGAATAAGTTGCCGGCCTCCTTGTTCCCTGAGAGATACAATCTAGAACTTTTCAAGGTCAGAGTGAATAGGTACCTTCTAGGTCAACGTGCGTCATCTTCGACCACACCGTCGCTTACCATCAGGCGAGTTGGTGGTCAAACGCGGACCTATACGCGATAAAAAAAAACCGATCGGTTTGATATTTGGAAGATAGATTGACTTACGCAATATAACATAGACTATATTTATCGCAGATACAATTTGCGAACGGGAATATATATACGGGAATAGAGATACTCATTTTATATTTCTGGGTGACCAGTGCAGTGCATTGCTAGATAGTGATTTGGACTCTTCATGTTCCAATAGCTGCGCGACACTGTGATGTATTAACATTAGGCCGTTTTTAGGCAGACGTTTTGCTTACCATCATGCATATGTCATGCTAGTCCCATCACTCTATATAATATTTTTAAAAATACCTTATGTCCTACGTGGGTAAAGTCACGAGGATGTAGATACTAAATGAGAATGATGATAATAATATTACTACTACTACTACTAGCAACTACTAGTACCCCGCGGTTTCACCCCCTTTACCTCCGATCCTGTAAATTTTCCGGGAAAAAAGTAGTCTCTGTGTTATTCCAGACCACCATTACATTATCTATCTATGTACAAAATTTCATTCAAATACCATCAGTAGTTTTTGCGTGCAAGAGTAGCAAACATACTTCCGTACATTCTTACAAACTCTTGAGTAATGCCCGAGCTACACGAGGCTAGTTTTTCAAGCTAGGATATCAAGCTAGTGTTAGTAAGCTAGCAAGATAGTAATACTAGCTTCGTGTAGACAAAACTGGCGTTGCGTAGCGTTGTCTGCACGAAGCTAGAAGTACTTGCCTAGCTTGCTAACACTAGCTTGCTATCTTGAAAAACTAGACACGTGTCGCCCGGGCATTATAATATTAGTTGCATGTTTAATTTTGTTCCATCAAGTAGCCTCTAATGTTACCTAAGTTACCTGCCTCATATTTATTGCTTTTTTCTATTTATACCTCTAGGCTAACAAATTCAGAACGAAAGAAAAAATGTGATTTCCTTTTACTGATTCAAATTGTCCGAAACCGGTTCAATACAGAATTTACGCTTAGGGCTCAGTACGTGAGAGGAATCCAACCTTAGACGGTAATAGATGAGACACTGATGCTTTGGCTTATTAAAACTGGTGACAAAAATGGCCGCAGCATGGTTTCAATTCCTTTCCTTTTTTCGTCGAAATTGTAATATCCACTGGAAAATAATGGGGATGGAAACTGCGCGGGTTATACCGCAGGGCGATGCTAGTGTTAAATGTAAACTTTACTAAAAGCAATTGAAAACTTTTTTTATATTATTTAGGAATATGAAAAGTCTTAATGATTACCCAACACTGTACTGCACTCGTCACCAGGTTGTGTCTTGAAATTTCTCTGGAACCATTATTATTATTTTTGGTGCTATAAGCCACACGTGTATCACGGGCAAATCCAGGTGGACCGCTAGTCTCACAAGTTAGATGTTATCAGATTCTTCTCAAAATTTGTGAAAACCGATCAAAAATGACAAAGATAATTAAGATTTGCTTAGAAGTTACGAGTGATGTCACTTGATGGTACGATTTTTAACAACAAGAGACGGCAAAACCCCCTGGATATTTGATGATCTTTGTGGATTTTTTATAATTTGATGAAACAAAAAAACTTATCCCATATATTTTCATGATATAGCTGGCAGACTAATTAGAATGATTAATTTTAAACCAGTCTTCATTCTTATTGTAGAAACGTGACAGAGACATTTGATACTTCCACGTGTAACGAGCGACCACAACCAATAGGGCGAGTAAAGTAAGACGAGCTAATAGTATATAAACTTAGCGAAGTATTACCTAACTTATTTAATAACTATCGATAGTAAACCGTACCCAGATCAAAACTAATAACCGAACTTTCAACCAATATTGTGTTTGAAGGGGTTATTACAAAATTGAAAATTTACCTTCCCTTGACTGTTAGCGAAAATTTTCCGAAATGTTCCCAAAACATGTTATTAATAACGGAAACTAATTTGTAGTTTTAATTAAAGTTTGAGAGTCACTGGGGTATGTTGAAATATGCACCTTATTATTTTTGATAGTTTTCTTTAGTTTGGGGCTTGGTAGAAAATGTCGGTCAACATAATAATTATATTGCACTGATGAATAAAAATTAACGTTCTTTGATAAAGACGTAAATTTAATTTTTACCTCTAGCTAAAAGATAAACGTGGAATATCGTATGATTGGCACATGTCATCGATTTTTACTAAAAGCTTGTTCCACCCAAGCTCTGGCGTCACGTTTGCGGTGAGTTCGTTTGATAAAATGTATTAAAACTGCACGAAATAGGTCGATAGTATTGTTTTGTGGTTGTGGTCGGTGCGTTGGTAGCTCGTGTGCGGCCACGCTAAGAAAACCAAGGCTACATACCTAGTTCAACGCATCAGTAATACGATGGTCAATTTTTTTTTTTAACTTTTATAGGTTTACACTTGGCCGCCATCTCGGCGACAATGCGGTCTACGATGGAGCGTGTTTACCTAGAAAAAACCGATTCACTCTCGATTTGAAGACACAAAGATTGTAACCAATAGGGAAAACCCACCCAGGCAACGTATTCCACAGCCTAGACGTTCTTGTCGCAGAACTAATAAACTTTGGGATTGACGTGTTCTTGAGAGTTGATACTACAAGGCAGCAAGCGTGAGAATAAATAGATTGCGTAAAACACACAACTAACAAAAATCATGTTAGATGCTTATGTCTAGCAGCGGAATAGATTAGGCTAATAATAATGATGAATATCATCACTATAATCGGCCATATTATAACTCTTCTCTTCTTCTCAGTCGGGCACTCTTGGCAGAGTGGTCGTGGTTATGGGTCCTGTTGAATGACGGCTCTTGCTATGCGTCTTCATTCGGCTTTACTGGAGGCATTGTGGGAGCAGTCGGTCATGGTTGATTGAGTGAGGGATTTGATGAGGTCTGTCCACCTGGTTGGAGAGCGACCGCGGGGTCTCTTTCCCTCCATTCTGCCTTGCACCACGAGACGCTCCATTGAGGCTTCAATTACATATATAATATAATCTATATTATCTATACTAATCTATACTAATATTATAAAGCTGAAGAGTTTGTTTGTTTGTTTGTTTGAACGCTAGGATCTCGGGAAGTACTGGTCCGAATCGAAAGATTCTTTTTCTATTGGATAGTCCATTTATCGAGGAAGGCTTTAGGCTATAGAAAATAACTCTACTATTAATTGAAGCGGAGCATGAAACAAGAATGTAACAAAATCGGGAAAAAATATTCCCGTTTTGAGAGTTTTCGTACGTTTCGTGCTTTGACATGACACATGACAGCATGTGTCAAAGATTGCGTCATTGAATTTCAGTAATCTGTGCATTGAATATAAACCTTTGCTATTTTTTTTTCTAAATCTGTGTTGGTACGACCAATTTCCGACAGGTGGCGTAGCAGGTAGCTGAAGAGGTTTTTTGTTTGAAATCGATATTCTCAGGAATGAGTGAACCGATTTCAGTCATTCTTTCACCGTTGGAAATGTACGGGATCCCGATGAGTGCTATATATTATACCACGGGCGAAGCCGGGGCGGGCATCTAGTAGTATATACATGTAGCTCTTTGAAAACGAATTGAAAATTGAACTATTTTGATACGCTTTTTGACTTAGCACGGTTGAGTACTGAAAAATCTTATGGGTGTGCACCACTTACACGCTTATGACAGGCGGCAGCGTTGACCAAACAGCGTAGCTACGTAGCGTTGGAGCGACGGCGGAGCATCAGAACAGCACGTGCGCTTTGGATAACTTTTGGATGGGAAGCTGAGGGTCGTGGGTTCGATTCCTACCCAGTGCAAATATTTGTGTGATGAATTCAAATATTTGTACTGTGCGAGCGTGTTTTCTATGTATACTATGTATTCGTTTGTATTTAAAAATATATCAGCTATCTGGCTTCTATAGTACCTAGGTACAAGCTTTTTAGTTTGGGCACAGAATAGATATGGTTTGGGGTCAGACGATGTTGTGTGTGAAATGTGTACCAATTATTTAAAAAAAACTTTTATTCCATTTTTTAGATGACAAAATCAAGTAAGTTCTTATCTCATTTATATAATGGTTTAAAAACTTCAGCAGATGACGGTATGTAAAATATCCATCTTTCATATATAATTGTATTACATTCCTACGAAATAGCTTCAATAAGTTCAGTTAATAAGCTATTTGTCGTAAACATAACCGAATTACCTCCTTATCTCATTTGTTTTGCAGATTCACAGAAATTATATCATTCACCTTATTCGTAGCTTTCAGAGCCCAAATGTATTGGAGTACTCAGAAAGGATATAAAAACTAATATTGTTAGACATTTCTCACATAACACGAAGCGTCGAAATAAGCAAAATTAAATAAGAATAACAGTAACTAAAGATTATACCACCTGTACCTATAGCTCGTATAATACTAATTACTAAGTCTTATAGTCTTAGTCAGGCAATCAGCTCGCAATGTCGGAGTTACAACCGAATAGGCACAAATAAATAAATTTAATAAGTACTCCCAGCTCAGCCCACATTATATTATGTATATTCTTTGCGCTGGTAGTGGAGACTATGGGCCCGTGGTCGTCTGATACCAAACATTTTGTAAAAGAGTTTTGGAAACGTTTGATCCTCGCTTCAGGGGATCCCAACGCTGGCGCCTACTTTGCCCAAAAGCTGAGTTTAGCTATTCAAAGAGGCAACGCAGTAGTGATCTCGACGGCGCGTTTAATTTGTAAATTTGTTTATTTTTATGGTATGGTATATTAGTATTATTTTTCTTTAGATATATACATATATGTAAATACTATTATTAATAAAAATAGGAGCAATATACAGCTAATATTATCCAACCACATTTTATAGATTAGTAGTATTCAGCGGTTTTAATCGTGTAATTCCCGTTTAGTTATTTTCCGATTACATAACCTATGTTATTCCAGACTATTCTCTCTCTGTATCAAATTTTATCCGGATCCCTTGAGCAGTTTTTGCATGAAAGAATGACAACATGCAATACAAACTATCACATATACAATGTGTTTGTCTTCCCGTGTCGGAGCCTGAAATGGTAAAATACATGATTAATTTTATGGACAAATCAGGCTTTAATAAAAAAATCCTCCTTGTTTTTTTTGGTACCAACCCTTGGGCGCTTGTCATTACTTATCATGTAAGGGGTTATTGATAAAAAAAAGATATTATTTGATAGCTGAATGTATAGGAAATAAAACGTGGTCAAATATTTGCAAATGTTTTTTCGATTATAGGATAATCGAAAATAATTCGAAATAAAAATACAATATTTTTCAAATAAAAAAATAAATATGTCGATAAAATTAATAATATATTTTACCATTTCAGACTTCGACACAGATAAACAAACACATTGTATTAATATTAGCAGGATGAAGCATTTTACCGAGAACTAAGCAGCGGCGTCCCGCGTTTTGCAGACTATTTTATGTTCCTAGTTCTAACTTAATCGGTTCAGCCTTTCTGATATCATTCAGAAATAAATGCCTAAACATTAATTTTGCATTCACAATATTAGTAGGATGATGTCTTGTGCATTTTGTCTGATACAGATAGCTCTTAGCGATAAGGTCACCGAATAAATTGTTATATAACAATATTTATTCTTGTACAATTTACATTCGTAATGAGGATATTCGCAAAAGAACGAAAGTGGCCGACATAGCTCAAAAAGTAAGCAAGCTGAAGTGGCAATGGGCAGGCCGCTGGGGAAGAAAGGTTCTCGAGTGGCGACCACGAACCGGAAGACGCAGTGTTGGACGGCCTCCCACTAGATGGACAGATGACCTCACAAAGGTTGCTGGAAACCACTGGTTACAGGTTGCGCAGGACCGTTTGTTGTGGAAATCTAGGGGGGAGGCCTATGTTCAGCAGTGGACGTCTTGCGGCTGATGATGATGATGATGAATTTACATTCTGTGATTTGTGGCTTCTAAATAAAAAGTTGTTGTAGGTATACTGTACGCTTTCTTAGATTAGGTATAACCTTTCTGCATGGCCCGTAATTTCTAATTATCTGAAGCGCGCTGAAGGTGGCGGCGGCAGCGAAGACGCGGCGTTAGATGTTGCACTTGACTGCGATTAATTGGATTACCAGACCCTTACTATGGAGGGTTAAAACTCTCAATTACTCTTGTATTATTTTTGTTATAAGCAATATATTTTGCATTATAAGCAATGGAGCCTAGTGCGAGAACGATTCATCGATTCATTATCATCCCAAGCGGAATTGAAATTACGCCTTCATTATTGTATTTTTCCAAGCACAATGGTAAATCACATGACGGAAGATGAAAACCTCATTTCACAATGTTACGGAAGCTTTAATATTGTAACGATGCCAAAATATTAGGTAGTATTTCATTTTTTTTTTATGAAATTGAGTGACGAAAAAAGCCTGTGCCTGATGGTAAGCAACATGCCTGCCAATCTGCCCATAACGGTACAGTGCCACGCACCTATTGGAACATGAAGAGTCTAAAACGTAACCTGGGATTGCACTGCGTTTTTCACCCTGAAATATAAGATGTTTCATTTCTACGCCCTGTATTTTCACAGGAAACATTACCCTTCAAACCAGTAATGTTTGCACATTACTGCTTGGAGGAAGAATAACTGGTGGATTTTCCCAGGCGGACTCTGCAAAGGGTTTGATCACTAGTAAAATAATGATTTCGCCCTAGATGACTAAAGATCCTTGGTAGGGTGTAGGTAACTGCATTACAAGCGCTCTCCCGCGGCGCCGCTCGGATTATCCAGCTCATTTGATTAGATCCAGAGGTCAAATGCAGTAACTTCTCTGACACAAGTACTTTGCTCTAACCTAGCTTATTGGATTAGCTATTTGATTTAATTATTATGAATGTATAAAAGGTACAATGGAATAGTTTTTTATTTTGAAGTGAGGATTTTTTCAACGCGTCTGGCATGTTTTGAGGAGGGAAAAAGATTTGGTTACCGACATCTCCGTACATAAATTTGAAACTGGCGACATTACTGACGCCAACCTGTTCCAAGGTCGTAACGTGGCAGTGATGGGAGCTCTGACCCGGGAGAGATTTGCTAAAGAAGGAAATGATGTAACAAACCTGATATCGTAATTATTCTTGCCTGACAACATTGTAAAAGCACTGTAATAAGATAATATTATATAAGTTAACATATTAAGACAATACATGTAAAAGTGGTCAAGTGCGAGTCGGATTCACTCATGAAGGCTTCCGAACAAGCAAGTAACATAATATAAAAGTTCTTCTAGTTCGTTTTTACTTTAATCAGTGTTTTAACAATAGTCAATTTATGAATTATTAAAAAAACGACTTACTAGATCTAATTCAAACCAATTTTCGTTGATAGTTTACATGGTAATGTGATGTACATTACATCATACACTTTTTTTATTTTTGTCATTCTCTTATTTTAGAAATCCACTTTGGAAGATTCCCTCGCGCAAACTATTCAGTTTAAAAAAAACATGTTTTTAACCTCAATATCATTTTTGATGACCTATCCATTTATATCACACATGTACGGTTTTGATCAAACACAAAAAAAACATTTGTTTTAGTTCTAAGTATGGGTCGGGACACCCCTAATTTTTTTTGTTTTTTAACCCCCGACCAAAAAAAGGGGTGTTATAAGTTTGACGTCGATGTCTGTCTGTCTGTGTGTCTGTCTGTGGCACCGTAAAGCTCAAACAGATGGGCCGATTTCGATGCGTTTTTTTTTATTCAAAGGCTAATTAATATCCGTGCGGATGTTTTTAGCTACTTAGCTATGTTTGGTTAATATCGATTCAAGATGGCCGCCTCCACAAAATGGCGGATAAAATATTTCTTCACAGCCTACCTTAATATGGGTATCAAATGAAAGGGCTTGACTAGTAGAATACTATAATACACTACAACAAATTTCAAATCCAAGATGGCCGCTACTACAAAATGGCGAAACACATTTCTTTTTTCACAAGTACCTCAATATGGGCATCAAATAAAAGAGCTGGACTAGTAGAATGTTGTAAAGATAACAAATCTGAGGTAGTCGGGGGTTAGTCAACATTTTTAATTCTTTGTTCTTGTTCTATTCTTTGTATCAAAATCTTAATGCAGTTCACAGATTACATCTACTTACCAAGTTCCAATAGTATAATAGCTCTAATAGTTTCGAAGAAAAGTGGCTGTGATATACGGACAGACAGACAGACATGACGAATCTATAAGGGTCCCATATTTTGCCATTTGGCCACGGAACCCTAAAAAGGCATGGACCTTGGAGTCCGTGGAGGCTGTTTATATAAATGAAAAAACCTGTTCCAAGGATGTGTGTTTATATTCCGAGAGCTGGTAGGTAAAATTGGGTAGTTTTTTGAAGCACACTAAAAACTTGTCAGATATCTCTCCTATCATTATACCCCAACACAGAAGTGGTAATCTAAATAGCAAGTAGCGGGACAAAACATGTTTACATTTAGTACGTACATATTTTTTTACATTTAAATGTTTTTTATATAATAAATGTAAAAAAAATGTGTTTGAAATTTTGAGTACTTATTATTTATTACTAAAAATAGGAATTCTCAAAAGAACATATCATTTTAGTGGCACTTTCGACCTGCCAGGTGATCTTAATTAATTTTGCCCCACTACTCTCAAATCAAATCTCTCTTTCCATCCTATGATTGCCTAGAAGTGATCGCTTTTAGTGATAAGGTCGCCAATAGCTTCTTTATTTTGTTTTGTTATAAGTTACTTTTGTTTCTTTTTTACATTAAGTGCAATAAAGAGTTATCTATCTATCTACTCACCAGCCAGGTCTTGCATCTCCATGTTGTAGTATAATAGAAGAACTATGGACTAATTAACTAATTTTCAGCTTGCCTCAAATTTGCTACCAGCTCTCGAAGTTGTACGTTAAAAACTTAGACGATTTTGATAAACATTCTGTCGGCCGCCATGCCAATATCGTGGTTATACATGGACTATCAAAGTCTTATTTCTAAGCTAGCAAAGCCACCGTTATTGTGTTTGCCATACGGATTATTCTCGAAGGTTATGTTTCGTTGTGTTTCCGGGGTGAGTGTTGTTGGTGTTAAGATATTAATGTTATTTCAAGCTCGTTCTATAAATATCAGTATTTTTGCGGTTACGGATAAGTTATAAGGCTGTTTTCGTTAACCTTAGTTTTATTATTGTAATAAATGAAATAAAAGTGGTGAAGTGCGAGTCGGATTCGCCCATGAAGGCTTCCGTAGCATAAACGTTCTTTTAGTTCGTTATTACTTTAATCAGGGTTATTTATGACGTATTAAAACAAAACTACTTACTAGATCTCATTCAAACCAATTTCCGTTCAAAGTTTAGGTGCATAGTAAACATCATGCATTTTTTGGTTTTCTCATTCTCTTATTTTAGAAATTACAGGTGGGCATTTATTTTACCACTTTGTAAGAGTCTCTCGCCCAAACTATTCAGTTATGAAAAAAAATGTTGAATACTTTAATGGCATTTTGAAGACCTATCCATAGATAACCTACAAGTATGGGTTTGATGGAAAAAATTAGTTTCAGTTCTAAGTATGGGACATCCCCAAAATTTTTGTAATTTTTTTATAACTTTTTTTGTATTTTTTGTATAAAAATCTTAATGCGGTTCACAGAATACATCTACTTACCAAGTTACAATAATATATAGTTTTTTTAGTTTCGGAGAAAAGTGGCTGTGACATACGGACGGACAGACAGACACACAGACTTTGACAGCTTACTTTCGAAACCAAAGGACGTGACCATATTACAATTACATATTTAATGGTAAGCCACAATGTAAAAACTATTCTTATCGGTATTTTATCGGATACACTTCGGAGAGTGTGCAACTGATCTGCATGATCTAATTCCACCTTGCCCTTTCTTCTATCGGACTTCTCGTTCCACAAAAAGGCGACATCGTTTCATGGTTGATGTTCCAAAAACACGAACGAAGCGATTTGACTCCACGTTTGTGATAAGAACGTCTAGGTTGTGGAATGCGTTGCCTGAGTGGGTTTTCCCGATGGTTACAATCTTGGTGTCTTCAAATCGAGTGAAATCGGTTTCTTCTAGGTAAGCACGCTCTATCGTAGATCGCATCATCGCTTAACATCAGGCGAGATGGTGGTCAAGTGCGAACCTATTCTAGTAAAAAAAAAAATTGAACTTGTTGTGGTAAACAAATAAAGTTCAATGATAATTTATAACTAAAAACATAAATAATAATCAATAAATATTGGACAATTCACACAGAATACCATCTGACCCCAAACTAAGCAAAGCTTGTAATACGGCCAGATAGCTGATATAATACTTATATAGTTGTAGATAAATACTTATTATACATAGAAACTCACAGACACAGTGCAAATATTTGAATTCATCACACAAATATTTGTACTGGGTGAGAATCGAACCCACGACCTTCGGCTTCGCAGGCAGAGTTACTACTCATTAATATATACAAGGCCAGGAAATAACAATATCAATTTATAACTTAGAGTATTAGTATTAACTTTAGAATTAGCTTTTACCGCCTAACTACTGGCTTTGACTACGCTATTATTGCTGTCTCTATAATACAGTACTTGACAATGTTGAAAATATAGCATAAATTATGATAATCTTGTTAGATAACACATTAAATAAACATATTTCACTCTATTTTCGAATATAGTTATTGTGTATTTTATGTGTAATACGCAAATTAAAATTAAAAAAAAAACTGAAAATTTATCTTTGACGTAAACGCACTATTAAGCATTGCAACACTGGTGACGTCACACGCCAGTAGATATACTATATATAGTAGATTTCTATAAGAACAGTGATTTATTACTGGCGTGTGACGTCACGAGCGTCACATGACCAGACACAGCGTTTTGGGGGGCTTTTCGAACTTTATACTTTAAACATTTATTTTTAATGTAAAAACAGTGGATCTTAGGGAAATAATCTTTTTTAATTAATCTTGTGGTATGTGTTTAAATGATTTTTGATTTGTTTTTGATGTTTGCTGCACGCGCCCACAACCCGGGCACTTAATTTGCTCAACGCTCTGCTCGCTCATAGCCCGAAACTAGACTTATTTTCAGATAAATTTAAGTATGTATTAGATATATGTATCATTTTTTTACTTATATAAATGAATGTAATTAATGTATTTAATGTATCTCTGTTATCTGTTTTTAATTTTTTGTTTATCTTATTTCGTGTTTCATTTTTTGTAATTAATGTGTTATGGCCGTTTGTGCGTATTGGCTACGCTGTTAGCACATGTCGGCAATTCTTTAGAAATAAATAAATAAATTACATATATTATGTAATCAAAAATTTAAACGGTTTTAAAAATTTAGTCAAATACCGTATTGCAAGCAAAATGAAAAAGTCAAAAGTGATCAATATCAAAGCTAAGCCAGTTTTAGTTAAACTGTTAACCCCTCTTTGTTGCTCCACCACCTCTTCAACGCTACGCCTAAACGCCAGCCGCATCAAGATAAAGCGAACCTAAGATATTTTCCCAGCAAAAGTGCTCAACGCAGAGTTTTCGCTTAAAAATACCTCCCAAAATGAATACATAATTAAGCTTGTAACATTGAACTTAATTACAGCAAATTTACAGTAGATCTTTCGATAGATATTAATATCTTGCTAGACGCGTGAAAGATTAATGGCTTCTACGATGATAACACAACAATTACCCCACGGGATAGATAAAGCTAGTGTTATAGTGAAAGCAAAGATTTTAGATTACGAGTAAATTAGGCATCTTAAGGTGAACAAGGTGAAAAGAAAGGATAAGGTACGTTACAGGCAGTCTAGTCGGAAGAACGGTGACAGCTGATCCGAAGCCCCTGGGTTCAAATGTTCAATCCCTATGCGCACCACCGTCTTTTCAAAGTCATGTGCATTACGCACATGAGTTTGAAAATACAAAACAACAATTGATATTGTTACATCAGTTCGGGCATTCTCGAGAAATCAGGAAACATACCTTCTTAAAAAATATAAAATAACAGCGCCTACGCGTGTTACTTCGCCAGCTATCGAAAATTATTGGTATTACTATGTAACTTCAAAACCTGCTTTGGCTCATTTACAATAACTTTTCCACATATCATCACATGATCAAATGCATAGTTTACGACTATATAAAGGACATACAGGCAAACATTAATTTATAAGAATGTGGTTGTGGAATTGATACCCCTCTTCTTTTTTATAGCCAGTGAATGGTCGTGATGTCATGGTCGCCTAAAAATTGAATCAAAGCGTAAGATATTGTTTATTAAACTAGAAGTGGAACAACACCACACACCAGGGTAATTAGACGACAATTCGTGAAGGGAATTTTTAATCTATCGCGGGCAAATTCATAATGAAATAATTAATTACAAAGAGGTGACGTCACGTTTTCGAGAGCCCCGGTGCTGGGTAATTATGTTTTGTTGTTAAATATTCTGATTCTGACAAAGGTGGAGTGCGTAGAGAGAAACTCATACAGCCGTGTTAGCTGTGATTAGAGGAGCTACGGTGAGATATAATTAAATACTAGATGTCCGCCCCGGCTTCGCCCGTGGTACATTATATAGCACTCATCGGGATCCCGTACATATCCGACGGTGAAAGTATGGCTGAAATCAGTTCAGACATTCCTGAGAATATCGCTTTCAAACAAAAAAACCTCTTCAGCTACCTGATACGCCACCTGTCGGAAATTGGTCGTACCGTTTCAGATTTAGAAACAAAGATTAGCAAAGGTTCTTCAACTTTTTCTTTTGGCTTCCATTCGGTGATGTCACCGTTGACATGACGACGATGAAATGACGTTTACATTTTAAGTCACGTGACACGGGAACTCAGTCGAACGCGATATTCGTCGTTTGTCGTTTTTTGACGTCCCACGGGAACGTGATAAAAATTATCCTATGTCCTTTTCCCGGTCCTGAGCTATCATCTCCTCACAAATCGGTCGTCCTCCTTTTCAGCCAAATCGGTTCAGCCGTTTTTGAGTTATAAATGGTGTAACTAACACGACTTTATTTTACATATATACACAATACACTAATAATTTACTGTAAACATCAAAAAACATTACACAGGACGACGATGTAAATTATTATGATAATGAACACATCATCAGACTTCAAACCTAGCTAGGATACAAGAGCCAGATAGCTGATACAATATTGAATGTAGTTGTATACACTTACTATACGTACTCCCAGACACAGAACAAATATTTGTATTCATCATACGAATATTTGCACTGGATGGAAGTCGACCTCACGACCCACGGCTTCGTAGGCAGACTTACTACCAAGTAAGCCACGAGGCCAGTCAATAATAATTATTACTATTAGTCATTGGATACCTGTTCAATATTGGCCAGTTCTGAATCCAATGATTCAGTGACAAAGCCAATTAATTTATACCTATATGTTAATCTTAATTGATTAAAATATAAAGAGGTACATCTATATTTATAAAAATCAATGCCACTTTTCGTTGTAAGTAAACTCCTCCTAAACGGCTCGACTGATTTGAATGTTTTTTTTGTATACGTTTGGGTAGGGCCCTGGATGGTTTAGATTTACAAATCACCCCGGCAGATGGCGCTGCAGTTGCTATCTAGGTTATTATCGAAGCCGGAATGGGCCGCTAGAAATTATATATTTTATGTGTGTGTTAATCTTTGGAACCTATGACATCCCAATGTTCAGCCAATCGCATCCTAAAATCCCAATGAGAGCATCCCACAAATAAGCAGTCATGGCTTTTCTTTTTTTTGTCTCGGCATATTGGAACCTTCATCTATTACACCGACGACATGGAGCACGATGCGATGAGTCGTTATGTGTTGCATGCAGCGAGCAACATGGAAGGGAGTAGGCATACACAGCGTTTCCCCTCTGTCAAACTACAAGTCCGCGTGGACCATGGAGTTTGATAATATACTGTGGCTGAGGGTGGGGCTAGATTTGTGAATGGTGTGTTAGTGAGTTGGCTGTGTGAGTACGATCGGCAATGGATCGGTACAGGTATTTTTTGTATATAATAGTGCAGCTTTGCGCTAGTGTGGAACTTTCCCTTCCCGCAAGAAATGACAGAAATATTTGAACAATATTTTTAGCTAAGGCTTCTGTTGCACCGCATAGTGCCACCAGGGACTATAACTACCAGCTTCCGTCGCAAACAGCGCTCGGCTGAACGGATCAAGACCGACTGAGCGAATTGGGTTAAATTTTAACCACAGTTTTAGATCATATTAGACACATAATAGACTACAGGCCCGTGAACAAAATGTATGGGTAATATGATACACTAGGACACCTGTGTAGGATGATAGAAGGGTATAAAATAATAAGATTCAGCTCTATGCCGGCATTTGTAAGCTATTCAACTGAGTGGAAGTTGAAAAGGGGGGGTTCCAACCCTCGATAATTTCTCCTTGCCGCATGGGTTTTTTTCCGGCGTTGCGGAATAATGGATTAGAAGAGGTATCGAGCAGATGCTTAGAGATATAACATCTTAGATCTCTGGGTGACGAGCGCAGTGTAGTGCTAGGTAATGATTTGGGATCTTCATGTTTCAATAGCTGCGAGTCACTGTGCTGTTATGTGGCAGGCATTTTGCTTACCATCAGGCACATGCTCTGCTAGTCTCGTCACCCTTAGTTAAAAAAACCGTGCCTAACTTTGTCGCCAAATTACTGATGGAGAAACCCATGACGTAGTCGGTATGTAGGAATACCATTCTAAGTGGTGTCGAACTTGACACACCTCCCACGATAACCAAATGAGCATATCTACATAATTATGTCTCCGAAGATTTTTAGTTCCATCTGTTGGTCAACTTCAGACGTTAATTTGGTATTTGTGTAATTATGAGTAGGTATCGTTGTTGCCTTACGAAACTCGGATTTAGACTGTTGTCATTTATATTTCATTATGTTTACTGAGGTTTAATATTAATAACGATATGGACTAGATTATTATGTTTGGAGATTAAAATCGTAAAACTAGATGATCAATAATACTACAGTTCTACTTTTACTTACTCTCAAATTTGGCTCTGTCGGTGGTATTGACTAAATAAAGTCTTAGAAAAATAATTTGTGTGAGGATAAAGTAGACTCGGCTTATTATTAATATTAACCGATATCAAAAAAGGAGATCCTAATTCGGTTATGTTTTTTTAGCTAAAAACTTTTTCACACAGATTTTTGTGGTCTATGAATTGAGGTCAAGCGTCACGCTCGTAAATGAAAGAAATCTTCAGATAAATTCGGGATAATGCCCGTCTAGATGGTTGTGTCATCTAGACGGCTTAGAACATATATTTAGGCGGCAATGTATGTATTTGAAAATTTATTCCAGACTAGCACCGCCCTCCGGTTTCGCCCGCGTAGTTTCCAAAGTGAGCTACCAAATTCTGAGTTATATAGATACTAGCCGTACCCTGCCATGCTTCATTGTGATGCAAAAATTAGATAAAAATAAAAATAGTTGATGTCACATCAAGTGTGTGATGTGGATTATATATCATTGTAAAATTTTAGCTCGATTGGCGCAGAACTTTTTGAGCTTTTGAAGCGTACGCAAACCAACATAACATTTTTATATATAGAGATAGAGGTATAATTTTCTATCGGCAGTCCTTAAGAATCTTAATTCTTTTGTATGTATGTTACGCGTTAGTGCCGCCAATTTTGAATCGATTTTGAGGTGGGCCCATACTACAGGGGTATTTTTTTTATGAAATATGAACACATAGCTAAAATTTACATTTATTGTGATGGTTTGTTAAGAACTTTGGTATATAGTGTCTGAATTACATTTTAAACTGAAGTCGGTTTTGTTTTTCCGGAGACAACAAATTATTGCTAAATTAAACGATGTTGTCACAAAATACTTAGTTAAATTAGGTCACAGTAAGAATGTTCGATTGTGTTCAACTTGCTCCCCTGTCTATTGTTGGCTACAGACTCGTAAGTTTCTGTCTTTTGTTCGGAGAGAGCCGGATGCTCAAACTTTTTGTGCTCCTTTGGAACTTCTTCTATAGGATCCGGGTTTATGTTCTGGCTTGGTGCCTCACTTGCTTTAGAAGTCAAATAAAAAATGGGTTTTGATTTTTAATTCGTCGTACACAGTTAATATACTAATATTTTTTTTTGTTACAAATTTCCGCTCTATTTTGTATAAAATAAGGAATGACAGGACAATCAAGTCATGGTAAGCTTGATAATACAACGCTATGAGTACTCGGAGTATTCCTACACGCAAATTTGTTTGATGTTAACATACAAGGCTTTTCAGGTGATTTTCGGTAGTATATGTATGATTACAGTATAAAAACATGTTGGAACTGTGCTATTCAAGTTACTAATTAAAAACTATACTACACCACATTTCTGTTTAAAAAAACCCTGTGGCCGTTGGTTTTGATGGTCCTAACTAATTACTGCCTACTCTAATACCTAACTAACAGCCTACACTACGCATATTCATAACTTCCAGAGAACTAATAAGAATTAGAAATAATCCAGATGTTTTAGCCCATTGCCATTCACAAGCATACCAAACATACTTGTGGTAAAACAATGTAACAAGACACAATGTGATAACAAGTGTACACCTACAGAAGTTAAAAAAAAAATAACAACGCCAATACATTAATACAAATACGAGTATGTGAGCATTTGTACCGCAACACACAAAAATAAAAAAATAAAAAATTCTCTTGTTTTGGTTTGATACAAAGTGGTTGTAGAAAAGTAGGTACCATTGCAAGGAGATAGACCATCTTAAATCTCTAAGTGGACGAGCGCAGCACATACAGTGTTTTGAACTGTTAACTTTCAAAAACCGCAATGTCAATGTGCTGTTTTGAAAAGGTATTCCATGACACATACAAGTAAATGTCTTGTCCGTCCAATCACTCCAAAATACATAGAAAAACACCACTTGAGAACCACTGCTCCGAAGCGTAAGAGGCTTTCATTATAAAGTTTCCCGGCTACGTTCTTGTAAACTCGAGAGCTTAAGTAAGTTTTTTATGAAGACCATTCAGCCAGAGATCAGGCCCAGGGGAAACTAAGCGCTGATCATTATTGGTGTTTGCATTAATAGTTTAAGGTTTTAATGCTTTTTAAAAAGTTTCCAGCCATTCTTAATTTATAAAAGCCGGTGAATCGTTAAAGTTAATGAGGTCTTTTCATAAATGAAGGAATTAAGGTTTGAGCCTTAATTGGCGTTTCTTGGTTTATTTTCTAACTAGATGCCCGCCCCGGCTTCGCCCGTGTTATATTATATAGCACTCATCGGGATCCCGTACATATCCAACGGTGAAAGAATGACTGAAATCGGTTCACTCATTCCAGAGAATATCGATTTCAAACAAAAAACCTCTTCAGCAACCTGCTACGCCACCTGTCGGAAATTGGTCGTACCAACTCAGATTTAGAAAAAAGATTTAGCAAAGGTTTATATTCGACGCACAGATTACTGAAATTCAATGACGCAATCTTTGACACATGCTGTCATGTGTCATGTCAAAGCACGAAACGTACGAAAATTCTCAAAAGGGGAATATTTTTCCCGATTTTGTTACGTTCATGTTTCATGCTCCGCTTCAATTAATAGTAGAGTTATTTTCTATAGCCTAAAGCCTTCCTCGATAAATGGACTATCCAATAGAAAAAGAATCTTTCAATTCGGACCAGTACTTCCCGAGATCCTAGCGTTCAAACAAACAAACAAACTCTTCAGCTTTATAATATTAGTATAGATTATTTTGCGTTGAAGTCTAACCTAGTTAGACTATAAAGAGAATCTGAATTTATTATTAGAAATTTGGGAGGAAAATGAAGGCTTGGATTGTTTTATTAAATCATCGTTATTTTTATTTTATTTTTAGCCTTCGACTAGGCAATCAAGTATTTATAGCACTACCGGCTTGAACGTGTCTTGCCTCTACTGTGTGTCTTTATCATTAGCACAAAGAAGCTGTAGAATTCTCCACTTTAGTCTGTGTTTCCTATATATTAGTGATTCCTACGTAATAATGTCACCGTTAGCTCGAGAAGTTCTTGGAACTTGTCGGGGTATTCGCCATGTTTTTCTTTCCCCTCATACGTTCAAACTACTGACCCAGTACGGCTTTTTCAGATTTTTTTAAAGTATGAAGTGACGAAACGAAGAAGAAATATACCTGACTAGATGTCCGCCCCGGCGTTGCCCGTGGTACATTATATAGTACTCATCAGGATCCCGTACATATACAACGGTGAAAGAATGGCTGAAATCGGTTCAGCCATTCCTGAGAAAATTGTTTTCAAACAAAACACCTCTTCAGCTACCTGCTACGCCATCTGTCGGAAATTGGTTGTACCAACTGGATTTAGAAAAAAAATAATTGATAAGCAAAGGTTTTATACTCAAGAGGAATGTAATCTGTGATATTCAATGACGTAATCTTAGACACATGCTGTCATTTGTCATGTCAAAGCACGAAACGTACGGAGACTCTCAAAAAAGGAATATTTTTCCCGATTTTGTCACATTCTTGATTCATGCTCCGCTTCTATTAATAGTAGCGTTATTTTCTATAGCCTAAAGCCTTCCTCGATAAATGGACTATCCAATCGATAAATAATCTTTCAATCCGGGCCAGTACTTCCCGAGATCCTAGCGTTCAAACAAACAAACAAACTCTTCAGCTTTATAATATTAGTATAGATAGTAAAGATGATAAGCAACCCTGCCTGCAAATCCCTCCCTCCTATTTTCCTCTTCTCCTTATCCAAGAAATGTGTAAAAAAAAGATAATTGTGATGACAAAGAAATCACGGACCCAGGAGTCTGTGGAGTGGATCATTAAAAAAAACCCTGTCTGCCATGACAGCATAGTGACACGCAGCTATTAGAACATGAAGTGTCCAAATCATTACTTAGCACTGTACTGCGCTTGTTTTATCTTTGTGCTCTGTAATGTTACTGCTTAACGGTTGAATAAAAAGAATTGGTGGACAGTTAACACACAAAGCTAACTGAGTCCAACCAAAGAAAAGTTTGTATGTATAATAAAACCACATAACTGATATAATACTGATATAGTTGTTAATACATACTTATCATATGTACATAGAAACACCCAGTACAAATATAGATATTTACTCTTTATTGTTCACACCAAAAGAAAAACAGATTTACAGACAAAGAAAAACAAAAGCAGTGCTACAACAGGCGGCCTTATCGCTAAAAGCGATTTCTTCCAGGCAACCTTTGGGTGGAAATGGTGAAACATATAGTCATCACACTAATATTTGCACTGCCAAAGAAAGGCGTAGTACTTTCCCAGGCGGAAAAGAGTCTTACCTTCTTCATCCTGCAAAGAGTCTTACCACTACAGAATAAAGTAATTATTTAAATATATAAATAAATATAAATTTAAATATTGGTGGACAATTCACACACAACAACACCTGACCCCAAACTAAGCAAAGCTTGTACTATGGCTACTATTTACTTGAATTATTATCATAGATAAGTTCAAAAACTCTTTAAAGTTTGAAATTAGTTCCCTACATTTAACGACATCGCCCGATAAAGTCGTCTAGAGATCGAAGGCATTCCGATCGGAACTTGAACTATGTTCTACTGGACTGTCAAACTTTAATCACTTTTTCACTGGATTTTCGACGATTCTTGAAATGTTGTTAATATAGAGATTTCCACTTAAAATTGTCCTTTACATCGCAAAGGAAGCTGAATGTTTAAATTTTTCTTTTAAGACATTATATTTTATGATCGATTGTACAAATTATATACTGTATGAATGGTACTACTGGCAACGGCCCGCGGTCCAAAATACATTCCAACTGTAAAATACATAAATCAATTAATCTACAGCCCAATAAATGTTCCCACTGCTGGGACTAGGGCCTTCTCTCACAAAGGAGATAGTTAAAGCCATAATCCACCATGCTAGCCCAGTGCGGGTTGGTTGACACATGACTTCGAAAGATTCTAGGTACATGTCGGTTTCCTCACGATGTTTTCCTTCACCGTTTTAAGTTAGCGGCATTTTTAACATTACACATTGACTCAAAATGAAGGTTTATATGTACAATACATGCATAGTAAAGAAATACTGATTATTTTAGAAGTTGAGAGGAGGGAATGTCGTAAATTTTTGGATGTTTGTTGCTCATCACGTCGTAACGTATGAACAGATTGGATTGAAATTTGAAACAGATTATAGAGGCTACTTTTTATTTTGAAAAATAACGGGTCCTGAACAACGGGGGTAGAACCCCATAACTGTTAATAATATCATGAAAAATTATTAGTATTTTCAGATGTCAAAACAAAGCTTTAATTTTTGAAGACTATAGCGACAGCACATAAATTTAGCTCAATCGAACCATCTACACCGATCGATCTACAAAGACCGATGCCCGATATCTAAGCTTGATAAATGTGCGTACCCCTAAACCTTGAGGCTAATAACTGTAATGGTCTTGATAATTTTTCATCTAGATCTCAATTTAGTTAGTACAAGAGAAATTATTTCCATTATACGTGGCTGGCTGAATTCAGTTGGTAGTAAGTCTGCTTGCAAAGACGAAGGTTTGATTCCCACCCAGCGCAAATGCTTACAATGTATACAAATATTTTTAATTTTGTATCTTTTTTTTTATTTGCCAGCATAATACCGGTCTCGTGGACTATCAGGATTGTCAGGGGTTTTTGAAAAGTGTAATAACAATCTATGCTGCTTATCATAAATGTGTACATATCTTAACCAATATCTATGTTATAACAATTTTTTTTTTAACTAAAGAGTCAGAAGACGAGCAGGACATGTGCCTGGTGGTAAGCAACATGCCTGCCACATAACAGCACAGTGACACGCAGCTATTGGAACATGAAAAGTCCAAATCATTACCTAGCACTGCACTGCGCTCATCACCCAGAGATCTAAGATGTTATATCTCTAAGTATCCTGTAATTTATCTGGAAACATTGCCCTTCAAACCGGAACACAGTACTGTTTTCACATTACTGCTTGGCGGTAGATTATTATATCTTATGTATATGGTGCTTGGTTTATAGGCACAGAGTTTTATTATTACATCTAGTTTACATACATTTAAGCTGACATATAATACATATTTCACAAAATATGTAGTCATCTTAGATTATCTTACTGTCTATTTATTTTCTGCTACTACATTTTTACATATGCTAACACTAAATTCCGCAAATTGGTCGTTAATTTTCCTAATTTTAATAACTTTACAGCTTGTATTTTTTCACCTATTTTTTGTTCTATTTCGTGACGCTCTCTCCCATAATTTTGTATGTAGGTATTTCTATGTAGAATATAACATATGTATTGATAGTTTTATGTCAACTATCAGGCCCCTACAGTAAAAACTGAGAATTTGGATCAAAATGGTGGTATGTAAGACCACCAGTATATTTTCTCTTTTAGTTAGCGGCATTATGCACATGACTTCGAAAAGACAGTGGTGCGTGTGGGGTTTGAACCCGGGGTCTCCGGATCGGCAGACGCCGTTCTCCCGACTAGACCAGCCGTAACTTTGTACCTATTTACGATTAAAATATTCCAAAATAGGAAACGTTCTCGGCTGTTTGAAGCTATGTTGTTTTCGGAGATACCACGGGTACAATACTAATCTTTTTCAACAATCTCCCTAATGATCATTGTTAAAATTTTCTTAACAAGATTAGAGTTTTTCAAGATCCGGGTCGGGCTCTGACTAAAAATTGTGTCGGTACAAAGTTTACGAAGACTGTTAGAGATTACGTTTAGGGATTTGTGAGATTATGTTTTGTAAATTAAGATAATGACATTAAACAATTATTCCTGTCTTTTTTAGGGTTCCGTAAAACATAAAAACGGAAACCTATCTACCTAGATTCGTCATGTCTGTCTGTCTGTCCGTCGGTATGTTACAGCCTTTTTTTTCGAAACTATACTGTTGAAACTTGGTAAGTAGATGTATTATTCTGTAAACCGCATTCAGACTTTTACACAAAAATATAAAAACATCAAAGAACTGAAACTCAAAAATATTTTTTTAAGAAAATTGTAAGAAAATGATAAATCTAAAAAAATATGTAATACATTAATAACCATGCAGACTTCCACCGAAAATTTGTTTGAACTCGATCTGGTAAGTAGTTTTTTTAATACGTCATAAATACACTATTGTTTTATTTATATAATCAGTCAGAACGGCACATCGCCAATTACACTTGTTAAAACTTCGATCAAAGTTACAACGAACTACATGAACTATGTATAATGATACTTTCTGCAACGGAACCCTTCATGGGGAGTCCAACTCGCACTTGGCTACTTATTTTTTTAAGATTGCCGTTCAATGATTGAAACGGTAAAGGAAATTATAAGAAAATCAGCATGTTCCAGAAAACTACATATTGCGAGGGCATTGTGTGGTACTAATCTGGACTTAGACAATATGATAGATTACATGATTATTGAGATTGGATTTCTTACAAAGAGTTTACATATTCAACGTATAGAGTTGGCACAAACGTTTTACATCGAAAGCACGGGTAGCATCTTTCTTACCTTGTCGCTCTTGTGGACGTGTCATACTTTTGTCGCGGGTCATCACTCTATTCTGGCCTCGTGGTTTAGTGGGTAGTAACTCTGCCTGCGAAGCCGAGAGTCGTGGGTTCGATTCCCACCCAGCGCAAATATTTGTGTGATGAATTCAAATATTTGCACTGTGTCTGGGTGTATTTATAATAAGTATGTATTTACAACTACAAAAGTATTATATCAGCTACCTGGCCGCCATATTACAAGCTTTGCTTAGTTTTGGGTCAGGTAGTTTTGTGTGTGAATTGTCCACCAATATTTATTTATTGCCACAAAGAAACCGTGCGCAAAATTTAGTACTATAATCTCTCTGGTTAGTCTGTAACTATAATCTAATACCAAACTGTATACGTAGTATATGGAAGCTCTTTGGTTTCTCCTGATTATTTTCTACTAGCAGACATGTTATTGAGGTTTATTTGACTGGCCTTGTGGCTTAGATGTACTCGTAAGTAAGATTGTCTGCGGAACCGGATTTCTGTAAGCCCAAAGTTTGATATGCAGTGGAGCTGCGTAACGAACTTTGGAATAACGCAAAAGGCACAAGGCCTAAGTAGCCTAGTAAGGTTGTAGCGGTAGAACTTTTGACAGATTCTGCCTGGGAAAGTACGTACCACAACTTTGCCTGCTATTCTACCGCCTAGCAGTAATGTGCAAACACTACTGTGTTCCGGTTTGAAAGTCAATGTTTCCAGAGAAATTACAGGGCTTACAGCTAAAACCTCTCAGATCTCTGGGTGACGAGAGCAGTGCAGTGCTAGGTAATGATTTTGACCCTTCATGCTCCAATAGCTGCGTGTCACTGTGCTGTTATGTGGCAGGCATGTTGCTTACCATCAGGCACGTGTCCTGCTTGTCTCGTCACTCTTTATTTAAAAAAACTGTTGTATACTCGTAGAAAATATCTATCATCATCAGATCTATCTATCATCAGATTTAAGGTCAACTAAGGTGTTTAAAACTAGTTGAATGATTCTTAGGTTATAGGTCCAAATCCCGCCAACATCCTACAAAAATAATTAACGGGAAAGTTTGTAAGCATGGACAGATGGATTACTCCTTCACGTAAAAACTACTGAAGAGACTTGGATTAAATTTAGTACATAGATAGATAATGATATGGAATAACACTTAAGCTACTTTTAATCCCGGGAAAATAACTGGCGCTGCTAGTCTTTGAATATTTTTCAGAGTAGATGCAAAATTTTGTCATCACTGCTGGCTTTACCGGTGATGACAAACTTTGTGAGGAAACCATTTCAAAAATCTTTTAAGATAATGCGTCATCTGCCAACCCGCACTGAATCAGAGTAGTGGATCTTGTTGATCTAGACTTTTTTTAATAGAGAAGACCGCAAAGAATACCCCTAAGTCCCAATTGTTGGAACATTTAGCGGGCTGCTTATTGGAAGTAGAATCTTAATAATGTTAAATGTCAATGTCAAAACTGACCGCCATCTCACCTGATGTTAAGCGACGATGCGGTCAACGATGGAGCGTGTTTACCTAGAAGAAACCAATTCACTCTCGATTTGAAGACACAAAGATTGTAACTATCGGGAAAACCCACTCAGGCATACGTTGCCTGAGTGGCCAGCCTTTACAGTAAAAAAAAAAAGTCAAATCTCTCCGTTCGTGTCTTTGGAACATCAACCATGAAACGATGTCGCTTTTTCAAGCTTCGATCTTACGAGCAATGTATGGATGTTTGGATGTTCGTTGCTCAATCACGTCGTAACTTACGAACGGATCGGGCTGAAATTTTGAACACACTTAGATTATAGTCTGGAAGCATACATAGGCTCTAGGCATTTTATTCCAGGGGAATCGACGGAAAAGGGAACTTCGTAGTTTCGCAAAAGAACGAAAGTGGGAAAGTGGCCGACATAGCTTAAAGAGTAAGCAAGCTGAAGTGGCAATGGGCAGGCCACATCGCTCGCAGAACCGACAACCGATGGGGAAGAAAAGTTCTCGAGTGGCGACCACGAACCGGAAGACGCAGTGTTGGACGGCCTCCCACTAGATGGACAGATGACCTCATAAAGGTCGCTGGAAACCACTGGTTGCAGGTTGCGCTGGACCATACGTTGTGGAAACCTAGGAAAGAGGCATGTGTTCAGCAGTGGACGTCTTGCGGCTGATGATGATAATGATGATATATTTGTTACTCAAATGTATTATTCTGAAAAGGAATTATTAATAAAAATACGTTAACTGAATACCTCAACCTAAATTCCACATTTCAGTCCAATAAACTATTTTCTCCCAATAGGTATATATATTTCAACGATAATCTATGGCCGTTCGATCTGCTCTGAAATTGATTTAAAGCATCCATTCGGAGAATTTATGTTAGGTTATCTAGACAATGAGGTATTTCTTGTAATGTCATTTGTCATTAACCATCACCAGTCTTTTCATCAATATTTTTTCTTTTTTATAAATAACGAGTGACGAGACAAGCAGGATATGTGCCTGATGGTAACCAAGATGCCTGCCACATAACAGCAAAGTGACACGCAGCTATTAGAACATGAAGAGTCCAAATCATTACCTAGCACTGCACTGCGCTCGTCACCCAGAGATCTAAGATGTTAGCTAAATCTCTAATCCTTGTAATTTCACTGGAAATATTGCTCTTCAAACCGGAACACAGTAATGTTTGCACATTACTGCTTGGTGGTAGAATAACTGGCAAAGGTGTGGTACTTCCCCAGGCGGACTCTGCTAAGAGTCCTTCTACTACAAAATACATATTAATACTAATTTTTCATAATAGTTATACAATGTTATATTGAAACTGAACTAACCGACTTCAAAAAAGAAGGATGTTCTATGTTCGACTGTATCTATAAATATACAGCGTGGCGCTTTGGTGCCGACATTAAATGAAACCACATATCACATATCATATTTTCAGACATTCTGTAAAATTAAATTTCATGTATCGTTTTTATTTACTGAGTTATTCGCAATTTTCAAAACACCAAATCAGAGCAACCTGTATCTAAAAATTTGAGTCAGAGGTAATTAGGTCGCAGGCCACATATCCACGCGTTTCATGAATGAAAATCAGGCGAAAGGTAAATACAATAAAATGAGACAGGTAGTCATACAACATGCAAAACACGCGTTTGTGTGCGAATGAAATGGAGCCGGAAACGAAAAAAATGACTGTAGGTACTCCTCTAATGTTAGTCTTTTGTCTTTTCTTTTAAACTCCACTAGTTTTGTGTTAGTGCTAGCCGGGCTGCGAAGTTGTCAAGTCCTTGACACATTTCTCGCGCGCTATAACTTTACTGTAAATCCCTTAACTTGGTAATTTAATTATTCGCGAAAAAAGACGCTTAAGTACGTGTCCTACGTGTTATTTTTTTTGTTGTTTATTTAGTGTAAGTTATTTTGATTCAGTGTCAAAGCGATAACGACGACTTGTTGTTACTTTTTGTGTTGTGAGTGTTTATTTAAGTAAAGATGTCGAACACACAGTATTACACTGCTGCTGAGTATGCTGACATGATTTTACTTTACGGAGAAGCCCATCAAAATGCCGCACTTGCGATAAGAATGTAGGTATCGCGAAAGATATGGGAATACTAGGCGATGCCCTACAAATCCCACGGCAAGCGTCCGTTCAAACATTGAACGCCGTTTAAGAGTTTGTGTTCGCGAAGGTGGTGGTCACGTTGAGCATTTAAAATTTAGACCAAAACAGTGTGGCTCTGTTAGTTATGCGCCTACGATTTCAAAGAAGCCGCCGCGCCGCGCCGCTCGTCAAGCGAGCGAGCGCGCGCGTAACTATGGAAACGAAGCGTTGCCGCTCCACAACGCTGCGCTGCGACACAGACGAGAAATAGTTACTACGGCTTCGAGTCGGAAAGCTGTAAAATACCTACGTACTAATGTTTATTGCGCATTACGCCATAAGTACTTAGGTGATTTAGCTATTATGCGATAGATAATTTAACTTAAAACAATAAGTATCTGATTTTGATTTTGACAATGATGAATTTATCTGAAAGAGAGTTCATTGATCAAGGGTTTACTGGTTAAATTTTCTACGAAATTAAAATCGATTCGTGGGAAGATGTTTTAGTTTTACTTTTAAAGAATATTGTAGGCACCTCTACTAGTTCAGCAGCTTTCACGCTAGGTAATATTTTTGTTGGTACGAGTACCTACTAAGTGGCCTTGAAGTAACGGCTGGTCTAGCCGGGAGGACGGTGATTGCCGATCCGGCGCGCCGCGTTCAAATCCCACGCGCACCAGTCTTTTCGAAGTCATGTGCGTAATGCTAGTAGCTTAAAAACAATGAAGGAAAACATCGTGAGAAAACCGACATGTACCTACCTAGAATCTTTCGAGGTCACGTGCCAATAATGGAAAGTGCCATCTACCAACTGGCACTTTGCCAGGGTGGTGGATTATGGCTTTAACTCTCTTCTTGCGAGAGAAGGCCCCGAGTCCCAGCAGTGGGAACATTTGATGGGCTGTTTATGCGAATTATCCTTGATTCTGACAACACGTACCTATCTTACTCGTATTACCTACTACAAAGCAATCATTTTGTAATGTTTCACCAAATTTACAATAGACACCTAGGTACCTATCCATTTACCTATTTACTTTTAGAAGTGAAATCGCGGCGTGTCATACACAGATTTTTCATGGGCTGTGTGTGAATTGAATTCTAGCGTCATGTTCGGAAATGATAAGAATTCTTCGGGTAAACTCGGGACCATGGCCATTGGCTATCTAGAAATGCGTTAGCATTTCCCACTGGCTGATGTATTTTCTAGATGGTAATGGCCAGGCCCTCCGGTTTCACCCGCGCAGTTTCCAAAGTTAGCTATCAAATACTGAGTTATAAGTTTTCACTTCTATCGGCAGTTCCTATGACTGCCAATATTTTTGTTTATCTCTTATCTTTATCATATGGTAGGTATTCGATTTATTAGTGATGAACAGGTATTGAAGCTTTTGTCGTGACGTACCTACTTGACCGTTCAGAATTATCGCGCCTTTGTACCTACCCCTCTCGACCGGCGCGGCGGCGGCACCTACTAAGGTAGGTACGCTGCAACGCCGCGCGCGCCGCTTGAGATACCTACCTATCTGCAAGCGGCGCGCAGCGCGGGGTTTTGCGACGTTGCCAGATTTACGTTTGCGTAACGATGTGTACGAGTAAATCACGCACACAACTGACGTCGTTGAATGAATCTAGTGCAAAGGGTGATTTTGATTCGAGTGCTTGATACAATGATTTAGTTTGTTAGAAAATTTTTTTTAAATAAGCGAATTTATTTTTCTCACATCGTTTGTATGATTACTGGTCAGTAACCCTACCTGTGTGTTCATTTAATGTCGACACCAAAGCGCCACGCTGTATATGTTCACTATTGTTACTTTAAATAGTTTTTTTTATAGAAAAGTGACATGTGTCTGATGGTAAGCAAAAGCCAGCATAGCATATAACTGCAGCGTCACACATCTATTCGAACATGAAGAGTATCATTACCTAGCACTCTGCACTGTGCACGTCACCCAGAGGTATAAGATGGTTTATCTCTATGCCATGTTATTTCTTTGGAAACATTACCTTCAAGCCGGAACACAGTGATACTTGCACATTACTACTTGGCGGTAGAATAACCGTCAAAAGTACTACCCCAGGCCGACTCTGCAAAGAGAAGTCTGAAGTGAAACCGTCATTTGTCGCGCAACAGACAGATTTTTCGTGGGTAATTGAATTCTATCGTCACGCTCGGGAATGATAAGAAATCTTCGGGTAAACTCGATAGATAATTATAATAATGATATTAATTTATTTTTCGCTTTTGAGTGCCTATTTGTGGTTTGAAGTCGGTTAATTTATTTACGAAAATGCTTTATTTTTATCATATTTTTTTTGCGTCATTACTTAAGATAGTTCCTAGAATCTAGGTAAGTATTAAATTATTATTACTAGGGTAATTAAATCTGTCTCTTGCAATTACGTACCGGATTCGAATAACTTAGGTATTGCTTCTTCTTGGTCTAATTTTTGGTTCTTGGTTATTTTTCCACTGTGTTCTTTGGAACATAAGTAGGTACCGAAATATCAAAAATTTGAAGCAGTTCATTTAAGAAGCTACGGCTGGTCTAGTCGAGAAAACGGAGCTTGCCGATCTGGAGCAACGGGTTCAAATCCCAAGCGCACCACTGTATTTTCAAAGTCATGTGCATAACGCCGCTAACTTAAAACGGTGAAAGAAAATATTGCGAGGAAACCAACATTATACCAGAAATCTTTTGATTAAGGAGGTGAAAGTGGATCATGCAAAGTAGTTGCACACTTTCCAAAATGTATCCGAGAAAAAACCGATAAGCCAGCAATTTTGCGGCGATGTTTAAGATTTTGATGTCTTTTGCACATAAGGGTGTCATTGCCTACGATCCAATTGCCACGTCTGTAGATCAATTCCAGATCCTCCAGCTAATACTTACCCGATCCATCCCAAACAGTTGCAAACAGTACCACACTTTACTTAAGGGTCCGTGACCTTTGTCATTTGGCTCCTAATTAGTAATGATGGCGTAATGAGCAACCGTAATAGCAAACGTACTAAACAAAGTAAGGTCTAGGGTATACGGAGGGTCCCTATTGGCCAAATACAGGCCCCTATTGTCACGTTCATCTTGAAAGTTGTAAGGCGTTGCAAATTAGTTGTCTACCCTCCTCAACCTCCTTTACCGAGATTCCTTGTCTCGCAATATGCATAGAAATTGGCTCGTCATTACAGAGAAACTCAGAAAAGATTCTTATGTATAAAGCTCCTAATAAAGTCAATTATAATTATTTAAACTCATATAAAAGGAGGTTCTCTATTCATGAGAATGTCGTTGTTATTTTTTTAGGGTAGTATGTTTGGAAGTCGGTTAATTCAGTGACGGGCGAAAGTAATTTGCTATTACCTATATGTAATAAATTATAAAATAAAGATGCTGAAACGGCAGTTATAATTTTGGGGATACTCTGTGTACGACTGTCTGTCTGTGGCATTTACTCGTAGATCCCATACAGATGGCAAATTGATTTTTTTAAATTCCTTCTAAATGGGGATGGACTAGTGAAATACTGTACACTAAGACAAATAACAAACCCCATATGTCAGCCAACGTAAAATGTCGAGGATAAAATTCTCGACAATAGTTTGTTTAATTAGCTTGTTTATCAAGTCGAACACCTTTAGGTAACTATTTTCTGATCTGTGCCTTTAGTACCACCACCACAGAATAAATACTAGGTATCTACTAGATTTGGGATCTACCAGCTAAGAAGTTAATTTGGTACCTAACGATTGCAAATGAAATAATTAATAAAAAAGTATTTACATATATAAAGATAACTTACAGTTTATCAATTAAGAACTCGTAAACGTATACTCGTAATAATATTACTACTATTTACTAGTAATAATGACTCGTAACGTATACGTATGTGTCCACCAAATGTGTCACGCCTTTATATTACGTCACCACTACACCGGTAGAAAATATTATTTATTCTGTGACCTCACGATGATGCAAACATACGAAATTAACTCGCTTCAAACAAAAACAGCGTAGTAAACAGTCGGTTATCGAAGCGAACAGACGTCAAGATCGCGTGCACAATTTCAACAAATTGATTAGAATTTTAAAATATTTAATTTTCGAATAGTGGTTGTGTTTTGTTTTCAAGATGGGCAGCTGGTTTTCAATGGAAGAAAAGATGAAGAAGAATCAGAAAAATATGGCGGAAATGCAGGCGAAGAATGTAATTGTTTTTTTTTTTTATAATCAACACGTTCTCACATAATTTGCGATGGGTATTATCGTTTGGAAAACATTATCTTGTCATGGTCATTACACTAGTTTCTGTAGCAAAAACTACAAAAGTAAGACTTTTAAAATAGAAGTTCTCAGTTCGGATGTTTGTTTTAGTTCTTTTGTGTAGGTAATAAGGTATGTTTTTCGATATTTTCGCCGGCCAGCCGGCCGTATACCGGTTTTAATATTATTTTGTTCCAATGATGCATTTTGCACAGATATTTTAGGAGAATTTTGAGGAATTGAAATTGACATCTTTTTGCCTCTAATTACATATTTGAAGTATGGGCCCCGGTTCGATAGTTGCCGTTCTCTCGGCTAGACTAGCCGTAACCATAGAATAGATCCGAAACTTCAAGTACGGCTTGATATGTATGTAACACGCCTGAGAAAATATCAAAGGCAGATATTGGCACATAAAGAATAAAAATAATTACCTACCTAATCACTGCACTGCGTTCATCATCCAGAGATATATTTTTGATGAAGTACCTCTCTGTCATGTAATTTATAAGGCCCTTTAAACAATGTATGTTTAATATCACTGTTTAGCTGTAGAGTAACTAATGGAACATCAAGTGGGGTGCTACTTACTACTAGGCATATGTATGTCTCGTCAGCCTATATTTATATAAAAAGCAGTGAACACTGAATACATACAACATAATACAAGTATGTATATCATTTCAGATGGAACGGCAACTGGAGGTTCAGAACCAGATGCTCCAGAAGCAGATGGCGCTACAGATAGCCGGGTCGCGGGAGACGTGTCACTGGATCACCACTTTCTATCTCACTGCCGCTACTGGACTCATTTCTGGGTACGACTATCTTACTAGAACCGCCAAAATAGTGTGCCCGTTAACAAACTATAACCAATCACCAAATATAGCTTATGGGATAGTTTTATGGGGTAATAGTTAAGGCTTTTTAAACCGAAAATATGAAACGTTTTAAAGGCTTCAATGAAATTTGCTGGAACAATCTATCCGTATCATGTTTCAATCCATAATATCCTCACTGCTGGGGCATGGGCGCTGGTCCACCACTCTTACTAAGTTCTGAGTTGGCAGACTTCACGTATCCTTAAAAAGTAAAACCTTCTCCGACCATCAAGTTTCTACAGGATGAAACGCATTCACCATTATAGGTTTGCGACATTACTCTCATCGCTTCAAAAAACTGTGGTGATCGTCAGGGATTGAACCTTCGGATTTCAACCAGAGGTGTGGATTAGCAGTTAATGTACAGCCGACTAAACTAGCAGGAAAGATTTACGAGTATGGAGGACGTAAGGCTATTATTGCAGAACCGCAACAGATTTTTTTATACTATTAAGTGATGACACGAGCAAGGCATGTGTCCGATGGCAAGCAAAATGCCTGCCTATAATAGCACAGTGAGGCGCAGCTATTGGGAAATGAACAGTCCAAATCATCGTCTAGAACTCCAATGCGCTCGTCACCCAGAGATATTCGATGTTTTATCTCTATGTACCATTTATTGTGATATGACCCAGGCATTTGACTATGTCAATCATGATATTCTTCTGAGTAAATTTGAAGCCTATGGGGTTAGAGGTAATGTGCTTGACTTAGTAAAATCTTACCTAACAGACAGAAGGCAAGTTACTAAAATTACGAAGATTAATACTAAAACTAAACAGGAGGAAATATTCACCTCTAAAGAAAGAACTGTCAAATTTGGTGTGCCGCAGGGAAGTGTGTGGGGACCGTTTCAATTTATTGTCTACATAAATGATTTTCCTAAAGTAATTGAGCATCCAATGTCACTATTTGCAGATGACAGCACAATAACAATAGCATGTCAAGATAAAGCTAATTATGAGGAAGATATCAATGCCGCACTAAATTCATCTATCCATTGGTTAAACATTAATAACTTAAAAATTAATTTAAACAAAACCAATTTCATGCAATTTACTCAAAGAAAAAATTACTTGAGTAACATAAACATAAATTATCAAAATAAAAAAATGCAGAAGTCACTACAACAAAATTTTGGGCCTAACAATAGACATGAAATTGAATTGGAAGGCACATGTTGAGATTCTCTGCAAGAAGCTGGTAGCTCGGCATATGCTCTGCATAGGCTTGCTCCAGTGGTAAAGAAAGAGGCTCTTCTTACATCTTACCATGGATTGGTGGCATCAGTCTTGAGATATGGGATCATTTTTTGGAAATTCAACTGATACAGCCTCAGTTTTCAAAGCAAAAACGATGCATCCGTGCTATGTTCGGGATGCAAGTTACAGATAGCTGCCGACAAGTATTCATAGACAACCAAATATTAACCCTGCCATGCCTGTACATATTTGAAGTTATGTGTTTTGTAAGGAATAACCTCATTATTTTCCTCTATTGAGTGACAAAGTAAAACGTAACCGGCGTGATAAGTGTAGACTGCTCATAGACAAACGCAAAAAAAGATTATGAGTGACAGCATTTTTGTATGGCTCCTCTTTTATATAATAAGCTGCCAAATGCCATAAAAGAACTTAACATAACAATGTTCAAAAGTAAACTAAAAAAGTGCTGATACACAAATGCTATTATACTGTAACTGAATTTTTAAATGATAAGGAAATTAATTGGAATACTAATATTTTAGACATTGTTTAACATGAAATTTTACAATCTTTAAACCTTATTCCATTAATATCTCAATAGATATTATTATTCCATGATGAAATTTGACAGTCAACTGACATAAGACCATATAATGATATATTGTATAATGATGAATTAGTTTGTACTGTATTACATTTTGATATTCTTTGAGTATTTACATGAATATTATAATTAACGACATTTTGATTATATACATTTATCACACTTTATACATTCTTTGACATTCCTCACATGGATGAACTGCAAGATCTACTAATGCAAGACCTTAGACCCTGGATGGATATATTGATCAAACTCAAAAACACAAGACAATATCCTGATGAAACACAAGATGTTGGCGAAATTGTGCTCACCAAACATTTATCTCACACAAATATATATCACAACCAAATAGAAGCCAGAAATTAATCTAAGATGAAGAATCAGATGACATAAATAAAAACCAGAAATTAATAGAAGATGAGGAAGAAGAAGACTTTAATCAGCTGACTATTATTTAATTATTTTTTTATTTATAATTTTTTTTTTTTTTTTTAAATTGGTACCTAGATATTTTATTTTATTTAAAAATTAGAATCACAATATAGGTATATTTATTTACATATTTATAAATTACTAACAAATTGTCTTGCCAGACATATTGCATGCCTCTCGCAGAGGCCAGTTTGTATGGGGCAACTTTTAAAATGTTTTGTATCATCTTATCTTACCTACAAACAGCAATAAAGATTTTTGTATTTGTATTTGTATTTGTATTTGCTTTTCTCTGGAAAACATTGCCCTTCAATCCAGAATATAATAATGTTTTTACATTACTGCTTGGCAGTAGAATAACTGACAAAGGTGTGTGGTACTTCCCTAGGCGGACTCTGCAATGAGTCCCACTACATAGGAGAGGTACAAAATGATCAGGACAACCGGTGTATTATTTCCCGTTAGTCCAAATCTGCGCATTATATACTTTTTTGCTGTATGTGGGCAGTGTGATGTTGAATTTTTTGATTATGGTATTGTATTTATATGTGTATCTTAATGTGTTACAGGTACAGAAAAACTAAGAACAAGGCTCTGATGGCTCCCCTGGTTCCTCTCACATTCGTCACAGCTTACTTCTTAGATCTTGGCTATGGAAACAAAATACAAAGAATAAAATGTAAGTTTAATTTATAGCATTTCATTTTTAATGTAAACTTTGGGTTGTGAGTTCCATTCCCACTGTGTACAAATATTTGTTCGGTTCGATAGTAAATCGGTTGGTTTCAGCTATCTGGCTTCTATGGTATAATTTTGATCAGTTTGGAACTAGATTGTGTTTTGTGTGAAATTTCGACGAATATTTATGTATTTTATGTTTATTTAGACCTTTTTATTAATATTTTTAACTAAGAATAAGACGTGATTAAGCACAAACGTCAAAAAATTTGCATTAATTGAGGCGATACTCAGTAGGATAGATTCTCATGATATATAGAATAAACATTTATTTCCATCTAGAAAAATATTTGTGGGATCATCATCATCCACAGCCTTCTCTATCCCGCTGCTGGGTATAGGCCTCTCTCTTACTTTGCCATCTGCCTCGATCCTGTGCCAATCGAGTCCAGCAGGTCTACTACGAAGTCACGATATTCGATATATCGGCCAAATATCAGTCGTTTCCAACTACGAAACCCAATCGGTCGGTTGATCGTATCGGGCTTATCGTTCATTCCGACCGACGTAGATTTGACAGTTTTACCTTACTCCGAAAGCATATAATTCGACCGATCATTTGAGTTTGACAAGTGTTTTATCATTGAAATTCACGACAGCAAATTACTCGTCGTGTAACTATCGTGTGAAGCTTGTATTTTTTTAAATTGACTAAAGATGAGTTTTGTTTGGGAAAGAAAAGGAAATCAAAGCTATAAAATTTCACTGGACATGTTTTGGGCAGAAGAGACTATTCCAAAAGAAAATTTAAAAGGAATTTTTAAGGGCTAGATGGAGATGTCTTTTGGCAGCAAGGGAGCTTCATTACCAGCCCAAAAAGCAGGAAAAATATTTTGCTTGTTGCGCCTTTACACAACATGTGCACAAGGGCTGGAGTAAGTGCACCTCAATTATCAGAAGATGACGTTCAAGCAGAGAATCCCCGGCAAGTTCATATCCATCACGACTCTACTTCATCCTCAGAAACATTAAGAAGAGGGTATAGAGAAAGGAACAGAGTGGTGCAAATATTAAATGGAGCCTAATATTTACTGTTTGTTTATTATGTAGTTTGATGATTTTAATGTATAAAAATAAATAAGTATTGGTGGACCTAAGAATAGGTACAACATGAGTCAGTTAGTATTGCATGTATTCACCGTGTAAATTTCTTATTCATTGTTCATAGAACGTTTGTGCATATTTCATAATAATAAGTATATAGATAAGATCATCCTATATACTTACTCTATTCAATTTGGATTGATTTTTAATATGTAATGTAATATATATCAAATGTTGATGACAAAAGTAATGTTATAACAAAGTAGCTTGACTCCAATATTATTATTGTAATTTAGCTCTCCAGAAGTTCTCAATTCCGCTGTATGTTTCTGTGTGTATGGTGCTCAATAACTCCACCATTAGTGAATCATATTTTTCATTGTTTTCATTACATTTATTATTTCTCTGATTATTCTCATTAAACTGGTACTGTAATCATAGGATTGAAAAAAAAAAAAATAAAACTTTTACCACTTTGAATTTGTTTTTTGTTTGGTATGCTAAGTATATAAAGAAAAGAAATATGTGTCTCCTGTGATAGGTGATAAGAGTCAAAATTAACAGAAAGACAAAAATAAGTTATAAAAATCTAGTTCATAAACTCAGTGGGCTAAGTTGATATGAGGATTTTTTAGATTTCAATAATAAAATTCAATTATGTGATTATTTTTTTATTGTTAAAGAGCAAATTACAAAGTCACAAAAATGCAATTTTTTCACAGATATAATATTTCTACATAATAACTTTCATTCAAAATAATAAAGTAAACAAGCTATGCCCAAACAAAAGAAATGAATTCATGTTAATACACGATTCTAAGCTAATTTTCATCAGAAAATTCACACAAATTAAACAAAAAATAGGCTCTTCTATAATAAATAATTAAACACTCAACAAAATATTCAATGAAAGGAACTGGAGCAGTACTTTTATAACACTTAAACTAATCTTAATTTTGTATCATTAAACCACTTTACAAAACTATGTAACAAATTGCTAACATTAACATAATTATAAAACCGACTATTTTTTATAAATTAGTAAGCTTATTATTTCAATAATATCACAAGTAATTATTTCAATGGCGCCATTTTAATAATAACTAAACAACGTTTCTTTAAAATACACCTAACAATCGTATTGAAAAATATAAAAAAACTGTAAAACAGTATTTTATTCAGTCTTCTTTAACAGTATCTATAGTTGTATGTATACATCCTGGAAACCTTAACCTAGTCTTAACCCAGAAAAAAAACGATTCACTTTGAGTCAGTAGAGACACCATGATTGTAATTATCTGAAGAAATTGAAATTATCTAATCATATTAACAAACGACGTTCTCTGAGCTGGTGTGTACCTGTAACAGGACAACAATAATTAAATTTGCAAGGAATATTTAAAGGGCAATCATTGTAATTAAATCAAATATTACTTTTAAATTTACACATTTTATTGTAGGTCAGTCTATGGTGTTTGGAATAAGCAGGGCAGCTTTTGTTCCTACTGCTGGACTTTTTTTTTTTAAAGAGCTACGATAGGATCAAGATATGTGCCTGATTGTAAGCAACATGCCTGCTACATAACAGCATAGTGGCACGTAGCTATTGGAACATGAAGAGTCCAAATCATTACCTAGCACTGCACTTGTCACCCATAAATCTAAGATGTTATATCTCTAAGCCCTGTAATTTCTCTGGAAACATTGCCCTTCAAGCCGGAAAACGGCAATGTTTACATTACTTCTTGGCGGCAGAATAACTGGCAAGTACTTTCCCAGGCGGACTCTGCTAGGTCCTACTACTATCTGTATCCACTAGTATCTTACTGGCCTAGTCTTACAAGGCCAGAGTCAAAACTGAAATGATGATGATGATGACTAATCCATTTTGGTTAAGCAAGTGTCGGCCTTGGACACATGGTATTGAGAGAAGCACTTCCTTTTACATTTCGGTTTCCTCGTGATATATTTCTTCACCATCAAAGCCTATGGATGTGAAAAGTATGTTCTGAAGAGTATCACCATGAAGAGCTGACACTCAGCTAGGCTGCCCAGCGTCTGTCGAAAAGACAAATGTTGGTCTGTTGGAAAAAGTACTGGAATTAATAAATTTTAAAGAGAATAATTCTTATTTTTCCTACATTTGAAATTTATACTACTATCATAGATTAAGCTTGTCATAGTTGTATGCTTAAAATTTTATGAAATAAAATCCATCAAAAATCACGATTCTCAATAAACCTTATGAAATTATGCTGAAATTCATAAAGAATTAAGATAGCCTACTTTATATTTCCACAGCAAACCTTGGGTTGCTGTATCACAAAGAGAGAGTTGAGTCTATAGTTCATGCCCTCTGAGAGATAACTATATCATTTATCTCTGAGAGATAACTATATCTGAGAGATATATACTGTCCTCTGACTTTTTGTAGACCTTTTCAAGGGTAGGTACGATACGGCAGTACATTACTATGATCTATCTTGTAGGTTTCGGCAAGCGTTTGCAATGTTAGCACTAAAATATTTATTTATGACATCACATTAGAAATCTTTAAAATCATCAGTGTTTCTCTAGTGTTTTATGCACAAATTGTACATATAAACCTTCTTGTATTACTCTATCTATTAACACCCACATTAAGATCTGTTTGGTAGATTTAAAGATTTTAGCATATAATCATATCGACAGAGAGGTAGTGGGAAGTGACTTTGTTTTATGCTATGTAGTGATTTTTGGAACAGATATTTTAAATCAACAGAAATGACTATTGGTTATTAGTACTAAAGTAACAAGTAAACACATATAGCCCCTAATGGATATTTCTCAACGTCTGGGCACATAGTGAGTTTAAATTATGTATTCATTATCTTATAATTACCTCTGGAAAGGCTGCCAACCATGCTGATGTTTGTGGTTCACCAAAACCATCTCCCTTTGTGGATATCACTTGTGATTCCCAATGGGAAAGTTGTCGAGCTGTAGAACGTCCTCCACCTGTAGCTGATGCAAAGCGCCGTGCAGCCACTGCTGTTTTTGACTATTTACTCTTTGTATGTCCAGACCTAAAATTAGATTAATCTTAAGTAGAGTACTTTTCTATTTCATGAACATTAACATTTAAAACAAAAGAGATTTATGTAAAATTAAGATAAATTCCATCAATATTTATTTTAAGTGAAATACTAAAGAAAACAAAGAAAATACAGCTAGTTAGATACTTAAGTAAAAATAATGATTAATAAAGATATAGTTTTTAAGCAAATAATTGTAATAGTTATGTATGGCTAACTTATAATATATTTTTACTCACTTCACACATAATGATTCAATATGTGTGAAGTGAGTAAAAATATATTATACAAATATTTAATACATACATGAGTTACTTACTTTTCCCCACTGTTTTGTGGTTTTCAATCATACACCCGCCCATGGAATTAAGCGTGGTGCATATGTTTTCCCATAACTGATGGGAATGCGCACGACCCTCTACATTTCTTAGCATTCGTCGAGCCAAGTTTCGGTGCTCCTCCAGGAAGTCCATGAGAACTTCAATTTGCGCGGTTGTCGGTGTAGACGTCATTCTTGAAGTCATATTTCGAAACTCCCAAAACTCCCAGGGTGCTCTCGTAAACCCAAAAAGCACTTAAGCACTATTATAATCGTAATATTGAATCCAACGTGCAATTTCTACTAAACATTTCACTTTTGTTGATCGCGTAGGTTATTTTAACAACAACTCGAAAATACACACTTGTATTACAGCATAAAGAAAAACTATTAAACTGTGCTTGTATAGTTCTAACACTTGAACAAATTTACGCAAAAAATGAGAATTACCGTTTTTGGACCTTGCTCTTGAGGTGAGAAAATAACAAAAACAAACCGATTCATTGTTTGTTTTGTTTGACCATAAGGTACATCTATTTGTTTTTTTTTGACGTAGTGGCACTTAGTCTTTTTTGTATTTGCCATGGTTCAGTTGAAATATTGAAATCATGCAAGTTAAGTGACTTTTAAGAAATAAAATACAAAAACTGAAGTAAATATACGGTTTCCTTTGTTTATATTGTCTTTATAATTGATAATTCGATAGATATATTACAATTAAAATAAAAAAATTAAAAACCGATAAATATTTTTGATAAGGACGTCACTAGTGCTTCAAATCATTTGATCCGATCCTCATCCGACCTATATCTATGACTTTCGATCGAGATGTATCGATTCGATTGTTTTTCGTGGTAAGCTACAAACCGATTATTCGAACATCTGTCGGTCGAGTTCGATTAATCGAAGGTTGTTTTCGTAGTAGACCTGCAGGTTCAACCCGCGATATTTATAATATCGTCGACCCATCTTGCAGGTGGACGTCCAACGCTCCGCATTCCCTGCCTCGGTCACCATTCTGTTACAATTTTGGTCCACCTGTCATCACACCGCCTAACAATATTATATGTCCTGCCCAACTCCATGTCAACTTTGTTACTGCTTTTCCGACGTCCTGAACTTTGTTTCTTCGTCGGATTTCAGTGTTGCGAACTCGATCTTTTTTGTTTGATGCGGAGCATGGCTTTCCTTTCCTTTCCTTGCCTTTCCATGGCTCTCTATGCTACCCTGATCTTATACATAGCCTCGTGTGTGAGCGTCCACGTCTAAAATATATTTGTGTGATAAATTCACATAAATATGTTTCTAGATGGAAATAAAACTCACATAAGTCACGAAGCCATCTAATCTTGGTTACCATATTGTTTCGTAATCTTTTTAATATTTGGCATGCAATATCTAATGATAGAACTGTTTGTAGAGTTCATTTGGGTAATGCCACACCTTCTTTAGTTATTCTACTGCCAACCAGTAATGTGCAAACATCACTGTGTGCCAGTTTGAAGAGCAATGTTTCCAGTACGGGGCATAGAAATAAATAATCTTATATCTCAGAGATAAAATAGTGGCTTGAACAGTTCTGTTGAATTAAAAATATAGCTTCTCTTAAGATTTAATCAAATGTAAATTAACGTGTTAAACATTTATTGTAATAAGTCTATTATGTCTACTGATTGTGTTACGTTACTTGTAACCGGTGTCTAATAATTTATAATTTAGTACGTAGCATATTTTATATGATCTGTTATCAAATGTATTAGTATCAGTATCTATGGTTGAAGAGAGCTAAAAGTGATTGGTAATAATAATTTGGGCTCCTTTTTTTATAACTGTAATAGGTTTGCACTTGACCGCCATCTCGCCTGATGTTAAGCGATGACGCGATCTACGATTGAGCGTGCTTACCTAGAACAAACCGATTCACTCTCGATTTGAAGACACCAAGATTGTAACTATCGGGGAAAACCCACTCAGGCAACGCATTCCACAACCTAGATGTTCTCATCACAAACGTCTTCATGTTCCATAGTTGTGTGCTATGGGCAGGTGTGTTGCTTACCATTAATTGTATGTATTGTTAGTACTCGACACTTTTCTAGTAAAAATTGGTTGTCTGTAAAGTCTCTTGGTTTACGGACGATAGTTTAACGTGAAAAACGTCATAACAAAACATTGATAGATGCGGCGCAAGCCTACAATTAGCGTAACGGGCCAAAAAGCATTACAGGACAAAATGGGACACTTTTTCGTGCATGCAGCCGGCGTGGCGTTCATCAGTTTATTAGACGTTCTCACTTAAAAAATATAAAAATGTAGAGCTATGAGCATGATGAAATACTCGAGTGTGGGTGTATCATCTTCATCAATACGGTATGAAATGATGCAATCCAGGATAGTAACGGAACATGATTGCTTAAGGCATTCATTTTACAAATAAAAAAATCATAATGTCAAGCAAATTTATGCAAAGGTTTTTTTTACCTCTGAACGGATTGTTCTTGACCGCAGTCTCGGCGACGATGGAGTCTATAAGATAGGGTTACAGGAGACTTTTAGCATACTTTTATAGGTGATCGGTGATTTTGAGACTCCATCAAAGCTGCATTACGATTTCGCGGCTCGCGAAATTGCGCTCGCGGCTTCAAGAAGTTACAAAACATTCAGAAAATACGAAAATCTTTTTAAATGTTTTTATGACCTTATGTAAACTGGTTTATTAATTGTATCACTACAATATTTTCTCATGTTTCTCAATGACACGAAATATTTCATTTAGTGCAGCATTTGCCGAATATTTTCAGTGCAAAAGTAAGCATGATGTTGAATATTTGACAGACCAGACTTCAGACAAAACATTGTAGTAGTTTTATCAGGATATTATCAATATCCTTGTTTACTGATCTGATAGCAGGTACAAGATAAAAATACCTAGAGCGGATATTATGCTAATATTTGGTGTTTAGGTACTTCAGTATATATTTTGTAGTATCTGCGCCTCACGGTTTTACCCGCGTAGTTCTCGTTCCATTCTTTTACCGGGATAAAAAGTAGCCAATATGCTATTCATGAACATTATCTATCTAGGTACCAAATTTCATCTAGACCTCTTCAGTAGCTTTTACTTGAAGTAGTAATAAACATACAAACAACATTTCGTTTTCATAATATAACGCATATTATAAATATGGAATAACACATGGTAACTTTTGATCACGAGTGAATAACGGGATAGTGAACTACACGCCTGAACCCGTAGAATGTTACTAGTATAAGATACTACTGTGTAATGTAAATTACAAACGTAATTACATTCTCACGTTTTTGTTATAAATATACAGAGATGTTAAATAAATTCAAGGCTTTCGTTGCCTTAATTACTGACAACCAATATCAGATTTTTGAAAAAGAAATACAAACAAATATGGACTTTGTATTCGTATGCAATAAAGTTTCTTTTCGTGGATGTTTTAAACTACAGGCAAGCAAAATCAGGTTTTTAGAAATAAAACCGGCCAAATGCAATGCGGAACTCGCACACTAAGGGATCCGTAGCATTAGCAAATTCAAATTCAAATTCCTTTATTGTTCAATCGGTGTAACATAATGTGGATCCACCGTCTCCGAGCTAGTTAAAAACTGTATTTCGGAGTCCGGTGGCAAAGTAACAGCAAACAAAAAAATAAACAGCAAAAACCTCTTTTAGTGTTTGGGAGCCTCCACAATGTTTAAATTTAATTAATTATATTTAAAGAGAACATAAAACTTAATATTCTGTGAATAGTTAAAGCGTCTACCTGTCACCGTTAATGGTATCAAGCAAGAAACGGTAAAAAATCAAGCTAGTTGTATGGGAGCCTCCTAAAATATTAATTGTATTTTATAATAATTATTTGTTGTTATAGCGGCAATAGTAATTCACCATCTGTGAAAATATAATTTGTCTAGCTATCACTGTTCTCGAGATAAAGCCTGGTGACAGACGGACGGAAGGACAGCCAAGTCTCGGTCATAGGGTCCGATTTTCACCTTTTGGGTACAGAACCCAAAAAGTGAACACAAACAAATACGGACTTTGTATTCATCGACTTTCCTGAAGTATAAAGTCCAAACAGTAAAATTAAGCCTAGTCACTCTGACTCAGGAAAACAAAAGTGACGTTGAGTACACGTTGCGTACACGATTATGTAGGTTGTCGCGCTACAAGATTAATCAGAAATGATAACATTCACATAATCATTTCTATTTAACCGACTTCCAAAAATGAGGTCATCAATTCGGGTGTATGTTTATTTTTATTTTGACGTGACAACGTCGAAAAAATCGATAAACGCCGGCTGCATCCACAAAAAAGTGTCCCGTTATGTCCCGTTACGCTCATTGTACGCTTGCGGAACATCTATCAATGTTTTGTTATTACATTGTCACTTTACTTACGTTACTCGATGGCGCCGCTAATTGTGAATCGATTTTGTTGTTTTTTTTTTTTTTTTTTAACTTTGATAGGTTTACACTTGACCGCCATCTCGCCTGATGTTAAACGACAATGCGGTCTACGATGGAGCGTGTTTACCTAGAAAAAACCGATTCACTCTCGATTTGAAGACACAAAGATTGTAATCATCGGGGAAAACCCACTCAGGCAACGTATTCCACAGCCTAGACGTTCTTATCACAAAATTAGAGTCAAATCTCTTCGTTCGTGTCTTTGGAACATCAACCATGAAACGATGTCGCTTTTTCGAGCTACGAGCATTCCGATAAAAAAAAGGGCAAGGTGGTATCAAATCATGCAAACCAGTCGCACACTCTCCGAAGTGTATCCGATAAAAAACCGATAGGCTAGCAATTTTTCGGCGATGTTCAAGACTTTGAAGTCTTTTTTGCACAAGAGTATCATTGCCTATGAGCCTTTTGGCACGTCTCTCGATCGATTCCAGTGCCTCCAGCTGATACTTAGCTGATCCATCATATCATCATATCATATCATCGTTTGTAGATCATACTCGTAGTTCAGGGTTGGTCCCGTATACATTTTATCAAAATTGGTGCAGTAGTTTTGGAAATATGAACAAAAACAACTAAAATTTACTTTCGTTACCTCGATGACTTTGTGATTGCTTCCTATTGAGTTTGGTGATGTGTCTGAATTTAATTTTAAATTGAAGTCTCTATTTGTTTTTTCGAAGAAAATTAATTATTCTACATACATACTAATATTATAAATCTGAAGGGTGCATTTGTTTAAACACGCTAATCTCAGGATATCCTGGACCGATGTCAAAAATTCTTTCACCTTTCGATAGTTATGTACGTGATGCCGGCGTGCTATATACTCGAAGTTTTATTATTTTATATGTACCACGAGCAATGCCATCGCTCATGTACATAAGCGATCCGCCTTACGCTACGCTGTACTTATTTTTTTGACGTCACAATGTCTAATAAATCGATGAACGCCGGCTGAATGCACGAAAAAGTGTCCCTTTGTGTCCCGTAACGCTTATTGTCCCGTTACGCTCATTGTACGCTTGCACCGTATCTACCAATGTATTATTATGACGTTGTCACGGACGATAGCTTAATCTTCCGTAAACCAACCGATTTTACAGACAACCAATTTTTTTCTAAGAAAGTAGTCTAGAAAAATAATAATACAAGTAAATGTATTTATGTGACTGCAAATTCTCGTTTGGAACAACACATATTTTTTTGAAAATAGTTTTTACTCCAACATAAAAAAAACCCTGCAATATCCAGTTCCATGTAACTATTTGACCATGAAGAATTCAGATAACTGTCTAGCACTGCACTACTCGATAGATTTATATTTATTGTATGATCCTAGTGCTCTGTAATTTACCTGGAGACGTTGCCTTTCAAACCGGAACACAGTAATGTTTGCACATTACTGCTTGGCGAAATTATAGCAAAGGTGTGGTACTACCCCAGGCAGACACTGCCAAGAGTCCTACCACTACGAAAACTACTTGTTACCCCGAGTCTCAGCAGTGATAGCCTTTAGGCGAGCTTTGAAAGAAACCGCATCGCTTTCAAATAATTTGACTGTTTCTGCAAAACCTATGATACCTAATCTATTCAATTGACAGAGTACTCGAACCAAAATACGTGTGATACGAGTAAGAGTGATAGCGGTTTGAATTCCATATTAAGTCGATTGAGTTTCTGTGACATTTATCTATTTTTAGATAAACATAGCTGCGTATAAATCTGATAAACACTACTTGTTGAAATTTGAATCAGTCATGCAAACTTTTTGAAATTATTCAGACTTGTAAATTACACTATTGTGATGTAGTAATTTGATATTGTATTGAACAATGTTATCAGCTCACTTTATGTACGCAATAAGTACTAAGACTGGAGGATTTCTCTAAACAGTTTTGTAGTGGTAGGACTCTTGGCAGAGTCTGCCTGGGGTAGTACCACACCTTTGCCAGTTATTCTACCGCCAAGCAGTAATGTACAAACATTACTGTGTTCCGGTTTGAAGGGCACTGTTTCCAGAGAAATTACAGGGCTTAGAGATATAAGATCTTAGATCTCTGGGTGACGAGCGCAGTGCAGTGCTAGGTAATGATTCAGACTCTTCATGTTCCAATAGCCACGTGTCACTGTGCTGTTATGTGTCAGGCATGTTGCTTACCATCAGGCACATGTCCTGATCGTCTTGTCACTCTTTATTTAAAAAAAAAAGAATAGAATAAATAATGCTTTGCTGGTTACACTTACAAATATGTATTTAAAACTTCACATGATGAGTATTTCTATGCTGATTTATCAAGTACAATTTTGCAGTAGGTTTTACATTGATCTTTAATCATTTAAATAACAACAATAACATAACTACATAATATTTTCAGCTGTAAGGAGAAATATTGAAATTTGTAAAACCAATAATAAAAAAAATGAAAAGAAATTTATAAAAAGAAAAACTCCATTTAGAAATGCTGACGCACTTCTAAATGGCCAATGCCCCGAGTTTGCCCGAAGATATTTTATCATTTCCGAGATAAATTAAATTAAACTCATAGCCCACGTGATGCTAGAATTAAATTCATAGCCCACGGAAAAATCTGTCTGTGGCGCGCCCAAAGAAGTTTTCACATCAAAGAGTGAAAAAAGAGAGCGAGACAGAGAGAGAGAGAGAGAGAGAGAGAGAGAGAAAGAGAGAGAGTCAATGCCTCGGATGGGTGTTGTAGAATTACAATAACTCCTTGGAGCATATATCAATGACTTGAATGCCATACAAACTCGCCGTACTCAACTACTCAACAACTATCAAACCAAGTTGTTGATCTAAATAAATTACTGTAAATAAACATTTTGTTTAATTTTTCAGTGGAAGCTGAGAATGTTCTGGCGAACGAATTGGACACCCTAAACCTGCCTGGTGGCAAGCCGAAGTTACCGCCTTTAGAAGACTAGACAGCAATTATAGTCAATTAGACAAATAACAGAGATATGAGAGAAGATAATTAAGAAACAATTAAGTATTACGGTACAATTTAGAATTAAATACTCCGATCAAAGAGGATACATATACCTATCTATATATTATATTATCTAAGACACTGATCCATTAGTATAACTTTACCAAAATCAATCAAACTAAAGTCAATTAATGAAGATATTATAGTTATTAATTGTTTTTATTTGAAAAAAAATATTACTCTAGCGATCTATTCCGACTTCGCCCGTGGAACATAGCACTCTCAGCCTACAGCACTCGGATCAGATACAAATCCAACGGTAAAATATTTTTTTAAATCGGTCCAGTATTTATATTATATTCTCTTAATTGAGTAAAAGTAAACTGAGATTAAACTACACGCCCACTAGGTACTGTCTTTTCGGAGTCAAGTGCGTAATGCAACTTAAAAAAGGTAAAAGAAAATATTTTGTTGGTTTCCTCACATGTATGGCATGTTCCAAGAATATTTTGACCATCTCATGTTTGACTCCACGTTTGTGAAAAGAACGTCTAGGTTGTGGAATGCGTTGCCTGAATGGGTTTTCCCTGATGGTTACAATCTTGGTGTCTTCAAATCGAGAGTGAATCGGTTTATTCTAGGTAAGCACGCTCCATCGTAGATCTCATCATCGCTTAACATCAGGCGAGATGGTGGTCAAGTGCGAACCTATTGTAGATAAAAAAAATATAATAATAAATCCATCAACCCTCTCTGGGTCAGCGTGGTGAATTATGACCATTACTCTTTCCTTGCGAGAGAAGATCCAGCAATGAGAACATTTAGTGTGTTGCTTATATGAATTCAGATTGACCGCGTTGCCGTATTCCAAGCATTTGCTCAAGACATATTTAAGTCAAAATCCTGTATTTTTTTTAAATAAAGTCAATTCCAGGTTTACTTTAAGAGAACGGAAAATACACAGATAATATTTTAGTACCTGGTTGACCGAGCTTTGCTCGGTTTAAATGCGTTTATAAAGGGCTCTAAGTAAAAGATTCTCTCAGAAAAAAAAGAACAAAAAGAAAAGACCTGAGTGTGACCATCAGGATTCGAACCGGGTCCTATTGACTCCGAGGGCGAGCTTATTCCGTCTGAGCCATTTAGACTATAAGAACAGTGGCGAAATAAGTTATCGTATTCTATTGACATTGAAGGAGTTTTTCATTGCCTAAAATGGCGCATAAAATGATGTTTTTAAAAAATAAAACCTAGCAAGATCGATTTATCGATCGATCGATCGATTTATAGCCCCCGAAACCCCCTACAGGGGGTTTCGGAGGCTATACATAATTTCGTGAAAATCGTTCGAGCCGTTTCCGAGATTTAGATTATATACCTACAAGAATTGCTCGTTTAAAGGTATAAGATTAGGTATAGTTTGATTTTGTACAACAGCAAAGAAGGTTATTATTTTGTGAAAATATTTTGGACTGTTGTTTATGAGTGATATGCATTAAGATAACAAATAATTTATTTTTTGTTTGTTTGACCTTGAGTACGTTAAAGATTATGTAAGAGTTGTAAATAGCGTTTACTTGATAAGATAATTTTAAGTGCAAATATAAATAAAATTCTGTGAAAAATTTTCTTTTCCTTGTTACCTAAACGTTGTTTTTTTTTAATCGAATCACAGCTGTTAACCAGTGCTATACAGAAATCAAGACAAGGCAAATATACTTCGGAGAGTGTTCAAATGATCTACCTAATTTTATATCGCATTGTTCTTTTTTAACCCCCGACCAAAAAAGGGGTGTTATAAGTTTGACGTCGATGTCTGTCTGTCTGTCCGTGTGTGTGTCTGTCTGTGGCACCGTAGAGCTCAAACGGATGGGCTGATTTCGATGCAGTTTTTTTATCTGTGCGGATGTTCTTAGCTATATTTGATTAATATCGATTCAAGATGGCCGCCTCCACAAAATGGCGGACAAAATATTTCTTCACAACTTACCTCAATATGGGTATTAAATGAAAGGGCTTGACTAGGAAAATACGATACTTTATGACAAATTTCAAATCCAAGATGGCCGCCACCACAAAAAGGCGAATTATATTATTTTTTTCACTACTACCTCAATATGGGTATCAAACGAAAGGGCTTGAGTAGTAGAATACTTTGCACTATGACAAATTTCAAATCCAAAATGGCCGCTACCACTAAATGGCGAAACTCATTTCTTTTTTCACAACTCCTTTAATATGGGTATCAAATGAAAGGGCTTGACTAGTAGAATGTTGAGGTATTCGGGGGTTAATCAAAATTTAATTTTGTTCTCGTTCTGTAGTAGGATCGCTCGCAGCTCGAAAATGCGACATCGCTTCATGATTGACGTCCCAAAGACTCGAACCTAAAGATCTGACTCTACCTTTGTGATAACAATGTCTTGGCTGTGAAACGCGTTGCCTGAGTGTGTTTTACCCGATGATTACAATCTTGGTGTCTTCAAATCGAGAGAAAATTGGATTCTTCTAGGTTTAACGCTCGACCATAGACCGCATCATCGCTTTGCATCAGGCAAGACGGCGGTCAAGTGTACACCTATAAAAGTTAAAAAAGATTATACAGCCTAAGCTGCATAAGTATAGCATTTTATTATTACAATCTTTATTTATGCGCTTTTTCGCGTTGCGAAAATGTCGCGCAGTATAGCATTAGCAGCTGGCTTTATGTTCGCACTGCTGGAATCACTAATTTTCTCAATATGAGAGAGTCAAGGTCACAATCCACCACGCTGACCAAATGTGTTAGCAGATAACACATGACCTCGAAATCCATCATCCTTGGAACACGTCAATTTCCTTGCGATGTTTTCCTTTGCCATTAAATCCAGCAGAGATGACAAATTTATACATCCGCTGTTGAAAACATACAACGAAGAGCAGACAAAATTTAAACCTTTGATCTCATAATTTTGAAATACATATAACGTTCTAGCCACTGGGTGACCAAGCAGACGCTGCAAAGAGTCTTATCGCTACAAAAAAATTACAGTCATAGTAATTGCTATCTATGTACATATGTGCATAAAGAGGCTAATGTTAATTTAATCCAAGTGTTTAACTCATTTCAAAATATTAAATTATATTTTTTTTACGATACAAGAATACATTTTACGTAATACAATTACTTAATTTGTATATAATACTAGCAGCCCGCCCCGGTTTCGCACGGGTATTGTGGAAAATATGTATAAAACAAAATTATTAGACTTATACATTTTAGCACACTCTTGGCAGACTTGCCATGCTTAGGACATACGACCAAAATAAAACAAACAATCCCAATCATCTGTTTATCATTTAAAACGCATATATTTTACCTACTTTACTTTATGAAAAAATGCGGGAGCCAGAATCTCAAGGGAGGTCCTGAGAGGAGCGAGCCAAGCGAGGCCACGCGTAGACGCCGGCGACCTCCGTAGCGGAGCGTATGTCGAGTATGGAGAAGTGACACGCAGGCACAGAATAGATATGACGCAGGGCCATAGAGCTACTGGCTCCGGGAGCCCACCCGGGGTCGAATCTCAGTGATAAGCCCTAATACTTCGATCAGGAATGTACGTTCGTGATCGAAGCCCTAATAGGACCAATTCTTCTTTGATCATTATGTTTTGGTATTGCTATGATTCTTTCAATGTGTGCCTTTAAACATTATGCTAAGTTATGTTTATGCTATACATGGTATGCTATGGTAGCAAAAATTATGCGAAAACAGTTATGCGTTAGTTGTTATGGTATATTATCATTAGCCCTAAAAACGTTATGCCTACATGCACACGTTTTAGTTTTAGGCGTGTGGTTGTAATTTAGTGTTAAAACTCCGCTAATGCCACCTACAACGTAGTTTAGGGTATCTTTTAATAAAAAATGGTGGTTTCTATTAGTTCTAAATACATGCTAAATAGTTACGGCTGATCTAGTCGGGAGAACGGCGGCAGCCGAACCGGAGCCCCGGTTTAAATCCCACGTGCACCACTGTCTTTTCGGAGTCATGTGAGTAGTGGTGCTACCTTAGGTGAAGGAAAACATCGTGAGGAAACCGCCATGTACTTTTGCCATCTTTTGAGGTCATGTGCCATCCACCAATCCGCACTGGGCCAGCGTGGTGGATTATGGACTTGACTCTCTCCTTGCGAGAGAGGGCCCCGAGTCCCAGTAGTGGGAATATTTAGTGGGCTGCTTATTGTATCTATTGACACAGCTAGATGTCTGATCGTCACATCAACGTAGTCCTTAATGATCCGTTTTATTCTACTTTAGTAGGTAGGGTAAAGGGGACCTTTGGGGATGAGCTATATCCCTCATAAGTCTCGGCTGGTCTAGTCGGCAGAACGGCGACTGCCGATCCAGAGCCCCTCAGCTCAAATTACACGCGCATCACTGTTTTTTCGAAGTCATGTGCGTAATGCCTCTCATTTAAAACGGTGAAAGAAAACATCGTGAATAAACAGAAATGGAATAAATTTAATGTACCTAATACTATTGTAGAAAGTGCGAGAAAACTTAAACAATAACAGTAAAGGTAGAATAAACTTATATAAAAGCAGTTCGGAAAAAACTTTTTGACTGGAACATAAAAAAGTGTTACGAAAAAATGTTTAATATTTGATATTATCATTTGCGTCCACTACATAGCGAGCCGACCGCGCGAAGTAGACGCGCGCCTTCCAGATTCATAGCTGCAAGCACTTCTCTCCCGTGCTTCGGTGTCCAACGCGCCGCGCCGCGCCGCGCGCCGTATTTTGATAGGATTGATATTTTTAACTTCGTAATACCTTTTGAATGGAATGTCCGACTTCAATAATTCAAAAAGTAATCAATAGATATTAAAAGAGTCTTAAATAAGAAATAATTTATTTGGATAAGAATTCATACAAATGTGTGGATAACATGGTTTGAATTTGATAGACATTTTTATCTACTTTTAAAATGTAAAAAAGTAGTTGTAGCGACGTAACTACTGTAGTTAAACATATAGTATCACGAGGTTTTTTGTAGATTTTAATACGCTCTATAATATTGTAGAACATTGTTTTGGTCTATCATTAGTACTTTCCGCAGCGTATGCGATGAAAGCCATTTTATGTCTGTTTTTATTCCACCTTGCGTAGGATTTAGTTAAATTTTCTTTTTTATTTTTTTTTCGTGATTAACATAGCCCATGTTACTCAGTGATAATGTAGCTTTCTATAAGCAAAAGAATTTTTGAAATCGGTCCAGTAGTTTTTGAGTTTATTCGTAGCATACAAAAATACAAATCTTTCCTCTTTGTAATAATAGTATAGATAAATAAATTACAGTATGAACGATTTAGTAGTAGCAGTTCAGAAATATTTATAATCTTTAATTTTACGCAATCCATTCTTCTTTTTGTGTTGAAGTTCTTCTACTCAAGCTTTTTTGTACAATAAAAGACGAAAGATAAACTCTTAAAACACTCTTAAACAAACGCAGCTTCGTAATATTTCTCTCATAAACCTTTTGTTTATTAAATTGGCCGACTCTTTTGAAAAAAATAAAGCTCTTTTATTCCCTAAATAAACACAATAGAGAACATTTCAAAGTATAACGCCGCATCTTCAATCTTTGTCGAAAATGACCTCTTTTTCATTTCCTTCTCTCGTGTGAAAAATTAACCCGGTTGGGAACTGAAGACTGGCCTATTTGTTGGCTGGAGTTATTTTGTAAGGAAATTGTATAAAAAAGCCATAACATATCTACATATTAAGTACCAACAGTGCCTAATCCGTTTTTGGAATCCCTTTTTAGACACCAAAGATTTTTTAGACCATCTGCTGTAATTAGGGGTACATAGGTACATAAAATATGGTGCGTGATATTATGTCATCGTAAAACTATAAAATCTGTCAGATTACATTATAACGCGTGCTATTATTATACTCTTACGGTAGGTTTGGTTAGTTTACAATCTGACGGATCTTACAAATTACGGTGACATTTTTAGAAGGTACTTGGTACTTTTTCGAGTTCGGTTATAAGATCGGATCGGTAAGTTCGGTTATCGATATAAACCACTAGATGTGCCCTGAGCACCTTTAAATTGGTAATAAGTTGCGTCTCTGTGTGTAGTGTAAGTGGTTTACACATCACCAATCTACTTGACCCGTAGAATTGCTAGAAGATGTGTGGTATGTCGTGGTTCTACTTATTTAGGTTGTTGACAATAAATTAATAGTGATAGGTAAAAACGTCTGTCGTACACCGCTTCCAACAACAGACTAGCACATCTTTGAACTGAGATCGTAGTAAGAATGTATTTAAATCTCCCAAATATTTTGCGCGAAAATTTGCATTTTTATAACTGTGCCTATATATTTGTTTCAAACTTTGTAACTGATTTGAATGATATTGGATAGATAGTAGTATACCGTGGTAGAATCAGAAGTCATCCTGCATCCAGTTGGAGGAGCGAAATGCGTAAGTACCGAGCAAGACTTAGACAACATTGCTTTTGAACTCACGATTTCAACACATAATGGAAGCACTTTAAATCCTGTCAAATGTCGAGGTAATTAAATTACACTTTTGATCGTGATGAAGTTTTGTAAAGTCCATTAAACCTAAAACAATGCAAGCGGGCGATCAAGCTCAGTGGCTTGGAGAAGCTTCCTTATGGCAGAGAACAACTTTACACCGATGATGGATGTGTAGTAAGTACCAACATTACCTTTTTGTGTGGGGAAATGCATTGATGCACCATCCATCATGTAGGGACACGGCAGATGTGGACGGCTCGACACCACTAAAACTGGTGAAAAAATTCTCCACAGGTTTCTCCGGCAATGCAGTGAGGGGGTCAGAGTCACGGAGTCACTCCTCGTACTCCCTCGGACGACTCTGGACAAGTACTTCCATTGCCTAGAATGTACAATATACTTTTTATCCCGTTTAACTAATGGTTACCGCGGAATAATCAAAAATTTGCGTAGTAATTTGTTCATATCTTCGAATTTTAATGAAAATAAATCCGTACGTACTAAATAAATTTCATTTCATATCTTGTTCCTGATTACTTATGTTATTTTTCTAATAGCATTTGAAATAAAAGCTGTATTTTCTCAAAAGCATGTGTAAAACATCACAAAACTAAAACTTTTGACAGATACAGAGCTCTTGTATCAAAACTTTAACGCTGCAATTTGTTTTCCCTCAGCACATGTTAAATTCAATCAGGTCTTGTATTCTGTAAAAGCAAACCTTAAACGCAAACACGTTCGCGGTAAACTCACCGAACCTAAACATCATTACGGTTCAATCTAGTTGCAGCTATCAATATTTTTCGAAATTCATTATTGTTGCCAAAATATATGAAACTCCGATTACCAAGACTTATTTTAATGTCAAGGGTCAAGTACGAGTAATTCTAGTTATTTTTACAGCATAGAGTGGATGTGATGAACAAGACATGATTTTGATGGCAAGCACGACTACTCCTAACAACAAAGGACCATGCAGCCATTTGAGCACGACTTGGACTCTTCATGTTCCAATAGTTGCGTGACAGTGTTTGTAATAAGCAGAGGGGCTGTTTACCATAAGCACTTGTCTTACTTGTTCCAAAATTCGACACTTTCCATATACTGGAATTACTGGAACATAGTAATGTTTGTACATTACCTTCCGCTTGGCGATATAACAATTAGAGATAGAGTGTGCTACCTCGGACTAACTCTGTAAAAGTTCTACCACGCGCCTTCCACTAACTACTATGTAGTTTTTAGTACGATTATTTACAGAATATAGGACCGTTTTCAATCCTAAAACTAACAATTGAAATATATTGAACAAATTTCGATAGCATCCGATTAAGTTTGAAGTTCTGATTTATGTGTGTTTCTCTTGTAATACCTACAAACTGAAGCACAAATAAAATATAAGTTAGCTTAGAATAAAACCGGATGGGTACTACGGATTACTTACATAGCGGTTCTAGTATCGATAAAATAAATAAATGTTATTGGACATTTTCCACACAACACCATCTAGTCCGAAACTAAGAATAGTTTATACTATTGCAACCCAATAGCTGATACAATTCTTACATTATAATTTTATTGTAAACACACACTTGTTATATAATCGTTGAACCGCCGCATTACAAAACGGCCCTGTTTTTCAAAACGGCTAGCCGTAATGTAATACAGCGGATTATACGATCCGGCTGCGACATATACATTGAAACACCCACACAGAACAAATATTTGTATTCGTCATACAAATATTTTTTATCGCCTTAAGAATAATCGAACCCACGATATACAGTTTGCTGGCTGACTTAGTTACTAAAAAGATGTAATAAATCAGTCAGAGATTTAATATTTAGGATTCAATATTTCTCAAATTAACTTTGACTAACAATATAAATCGTCCAACAAGAATAAAATTAAAAATTTGTTTAACCCTCGACTACCTCGGATTTGTTATCTGTACAACATTCTACTAGTCAAGCCCTTTCATTTGACACCCATATTAAGGGAGTTGTGAAAAAAGAAATGTATTTCGCCATTTTGTGTTAGCGGCCATCTTGGATTTGAAATTTGTCATAGTGCAAAGTATTCTACTAGTCAAGCCCTTTCGTTTGATACCCATATTGAGGTAGCAGTGAAAAAAATAATATAATTCGCCATTTTGTGGTGGCAGCCATCTTGGATTTTTTTTTTAGTGTATAGTATTTTACTAGTCAAGCTCTTTCATTTGATACCCATATTGAGGTAGGTTATGAAGAAATATTTTGTCCGCCATTTTGTGGAGGCGGCCATCTTGAATCGATATTAACCAACGCACGGATATTAACCTTCAAATAAAAAAACCGCATCGAAATCGGCCCATCCGTTTGAGCTCTACGGTGCCACAGACAGACAGACATCGACGTCAAACTTATAACACCCCTTTTTGTGGTCGGGGGCTAAAAAGACGAAAGAAGATTGATATGAAATCCCGTGATTACAAACTTTTAGGTCAACTCTTTGTCAAGGTAGATCAACTCTTTATTCGTGAACATGGTAAGTACATTAAAGTACATCAAAACATTTGGAATTTGCTCCATATTTATTGTTTGGCCTTTTGGGCAGTCAAAATATGTGCTAAAAACAGCTCACTAATTCATCCCACTGTTGAGACTTGGGGATTTCTCTCGCAAGGCAAAAGTGATGTTGGTGAATGACACATGACTTCGAAACATCCAAGAAACATGTGGGTTTCTTCACAATGTTTTTTTATCGTTCTAAGTTAGCGGTACTACGCACATGACTTCAAAAAGATAGTGCTGCGCGTGGTTTTCGAACCTAGGGCCTGGGGCACCGCCGTTCACCCGATTACTGCCGTAACTTATTCACTGCTACGTCGTCTTTTATTCTATTCGTTTGATATCTTCTAGAGTGTTGCCATTCCACCTTCAATAAAGTGAAGTAAGTGTTGACAAATTTCATTAAACATTTGCATGTATATTGCTTGGCGCGACTTCGCTGCTCCTTGTTGCATGAATAACTTTAAAAATTCAAACAGTCTTGTGCTATCCAATATTCAGCCACAGTTGCCACCTTCCATCTGCTTATTTGAAAAAAGTGTGACGTAAAATGAGTGTTGAGATATTCTTAGTTATCAAATCAGAATGTTCAAAACAAAGAAACTGTATTGAGCTAAAATAAGAAACTACAATTTAATAAATCACAAATTCATAAAAGAACAAATACCAATAATCGACAGAACAAAAATATAATACGAAAAGACAGCATATGAAGTTAGGCAGACAGCAAAAAACTTTCATCATCATCATCATCAGCCTATCTTAGTCCACTGCTGAACATAGGCCTCACCCATGGCTCGCCACTCAGCCCTATCCTCAGCTATACGTCTCCACCCACTGCCTGCTGTCTTCCGTATATCGTCACTCCATCTAGTCTCAGGGCATCCTACACTACGTTAGCCGATTCGTGGTCTCCACTCAAGAACACGTCTACTCCAACGGTTATCGGTTCTGCGACAGATATAACCGGCCCATAGCCACTTCAGTTTGCTAATGTGTTGAGCTATGTTAGTTACCTTGGTTTTCTGACGGATCCCCTTCGTTCCGAATACGATTCCTCAGAGAAATTCCAAGCATAGCTCTCTCCATAGCTCGCTGCCCGAATTTAAATTTGCTGACCGCTTTGACTGTCAGTGTCCAAGTTTCGCCACCGTAGGTCATGACAGTAAACTTTAGCTAACAAAAACAAAACGTAATAAAAACTTTTGCTTTAGTATGTCTAAATCTAAAAAGGTCTAAATCTTCTAGTATACTTGTCATTTTTACACATACTTAGTTAGATTCATGAAAAGGCTAATAAAGGAACCTATTACGCTCAGAGTAAGTATGTAGGGGAACCTGTTGTACCTAGGCCAGTTTTTTACATTTTCATTTTTTTAAATAAACGATGAGAATAAAATCTACCAATTATGGGAACAATGGAGAGATTAGTTATTCAGCTATTTAATTAGTGCATAAAATCTACGGATTTAATATGAAGCTAGAAACTAAAGCCGCTAGAAAAAAAAAGGGAAAACTGTCCAAGGTACAACAGACATGATGTACCTTGGACCGCACCAGTTGTACTTTGGACACATGAGGATTAAATGAAGACAAACACTAGCGGTTGCTGTAGGCGGTTTATTTTTTTAACGTCTACAATAATTGGGTGATCATACCAACACTTGCGATCAACAATAAACATGGCTATAGATAGCAATAATTACATAAACCATTAACCATCGTGATGGATTTGCAGCACCTAAAGAGCCTTCTGGTGCTCCGTGAATCATGAACTCCTTGAAATTAACTCTTGGAAATATGGGCATTGGAGGAATTAATCCTCCGCCAGTATTACAAGCAGCTATCGTACTCGTAGTAACAGTGGTTCCTCTTCAGGCACTAGTCACAGATCCAACTTGTTAACTCTAGTTGGTGCAAGAATTTAGTTTCTCGATAGCTTCACTCCAAATGTGGGTGACATACGCTAGAATATCCCCAATATTTAATAGTTCCATAGTCTTGCAGAGTATGGACGTGACTGAGATGGGCCTGTAGTTGACAGGGTAAGCACGACTACCTTTTTGGGCACTGGTTGCATGTTAGCAAGCTTCCACGACTTCGGCACTTGCCCAGTTTGGAGAAAAAGTCTAAACAGGCGCGTTAGTACTGGAGACAACTCGGGTACACAATCCCTCAGTACTATGGCAGGAATTCCGTCCGGGCCATTGGCTTTATTCAAATCCAGATTTCGTAGCACTTTGGTAACCTCCTTTTGGCGAATATGTATTTCAGACATTATAGTCGGACTGCCAGGTGGAGTAGGAGGTATCGCACTACCAGCATCTAGACACGAAGATTCCGCAAACTGAAATGCAAACAAGTTTGCCTTCTCTGTTGCGGTGTGAGCCAACGTCCCATCAGGTTTTAGCATTGGAGGTAGTGAGGGGCGACAGAAGTTCGATTCGACCGATTTAGCTAGGGACCAAAACGTTTTGCTACCCGCAGGGTATGAAGCTATTTTGTTCCCTATTCGACTAATATAGTCAAAACGAGCCCTCTGTAAAACCTTTTTGCATGCCTTAGTAGCCTTGTTAAACGCTTTCTTCTTCTGGTGTGTGTGAAGCTCCATGAAGAGTTAACTTTTTTTCTTTCATTAATCTGATGGGATTCACAATTTTATTGACATCGAAATGGGATCTTTTTATATTTATCATAGGTACTTAGCGGCATATTTTCTACAAAAAAAATAATTGGTAGGTTAGTGTCCATGGTCCAATCGATACGGTGTACCTAGGCCAGTGTCCAAGGTACATAGTCAGATGGGGGCCAACGTACAACATCTCAACAACTTAGTCCAACTACATTAATAAACCCACTTAAAATTGAGGTAAGCTTTAAACACCCATACTGTTTATTATCTACATATATGGAGATTAGGTTGGGAATAAAAGGTTTTTTATAAATAAATATTGTGAGAAATAAATAGGCAAGAAGTAAAGTGCAAAAAATGAACTTTTTGAGTAGTAAATAATAAAGTACCTTTTCTGTTTGCACTGACGCGGCGCCAGCGAATCACAACTAACTTCACGTTAGAGTTGTCAAAGGCTGTTTCGACTGCCATAGACGATAATATTTGAGAGCGCGGGAATTTTCGAAAAATTACGATTGTTCTAGGTACAACACTGTCCAACGTACAACAGGTTCCCTACTTACCACTAGGCACCGACACGTTTGTCTCGTTCCTAAGTTAGATAGAAGGTCTTACAATAACGTATGTCCCGTACATATCCCCTAAACTGTCTCTTGAAGAGGCAATCTACCGTCCACGTGTGATTAGCTTCCACTAGATAAAACACTCCGAATTAGGATGTTAGCTGCGCGATACTTTAGCTTCACGACTCGGTGGAGACGGGGTTTATGTGGCGCTACTCTTAAACGCGTGTTCATTTATTTGTAACGTATGTTAAAAATGGTCGAAAGAGAAAATAAGTCAACGCCAAAAATGATGAGTAAAAAAGTGAACATTTTGTACCTACCAAATGTATATTAAGATATCGGTTGGTAAATGATAATAATGAAAGCCTGTTGAAAATGCCTCACTGCCTAAAGTCCAAAGTATATAACCAGTGTCATCCTCCCGGTCCTAACCTATGGAGCGGAAACGTGGACACTGACAAAAGGGCTCGTCCACAAATTCCAAGTTGCACAGCGAGCTATGGAGAGAGCTATGCTCGGAGTCTCTCTGAAAGATAGAATCCGCAACGAGGATATCCGACGGAAAACTAAGGTAACCGACCTAGCCTTGAGAATAAGCAAGCTGAAGTGGCAGTAGGCGGGCCACATATGTCGCAGAGCCGTTGGACGCTGGAGAAGAAGGGTTCTGGGACCACGGTCGAAACGTCCCGTGGGACGGTCTCCCGCTCGGTGGACCGACGACCTGAAGAGAGTGGTGGGAAGCGGATGGATGCGGAGAGCCGAGGACCGGATTTGGTGGCACAATGTTGGAAAGGCTTATGTCCAGCAGTGGACGAACATGTGCTGACGATGATGATGATGATTGAAAATGAAGAATGTTAGAAAGCATAAACTGAATTTTTTTAGCATAGTTTTTGCTCTTCTGAATATTTTTAGGGATTTCTAAAAAAGGAAGCTAGATTCCGGATTAAGTAGTATAAAATATCTTGAAATATTTAGTGTTGCTCAAGTGACGATTTGTATTTTTAAGTATACCATATAACTAATTTAACTTTGCCAAGTGCGAGTCGGAATCACAATTCTGTACAAAAAACACGTTTATTCGAAACCCCTAAAATATTAATTTTTAGTCTGATCTTTAGCCCTTGTTGTTAAATTGGAATCATAGTTACATCATCTGTCTAACTTTTACAGTTCATGAGAAGGTGAGAGACGGATAAATAGGCAGATGTACGACAGTAGGGTCTTTGCAATAGGGCTCTATTTTATTATCAAAACCTTAAAAATCATTATCGGGCCGTTTCTTGCTAATGCACGTCTAACCAACTCATTTCGACACACAAATGCTAAATTCAAACTTTGTACTACAGCAGTACGCTCAAAATTAATGTCAACTCTAAGGCAATTTCAACTCTATAAATGTCATAAAATAAGTCGAAAACCGTTTAACAGTAAAACAGTGCCGGGTAACAGACACGCGAATCACGTGGACTGTCGTATCTCGACAATCACGGGAACTCTTAACTACTTCCCGATCCGAAATTCGTAGAACTAGTACCACCACTGAATTCGCATGGTAAATATCTTGAACTACAAAATTTTAAACAAAAACAGAATTTAACAGGTCAAGTATCATAGTGTAATGCGATTGTACCGCCACGTAAAGATGAATAAGAATAATGGCACGGACTTTTGTTCTCAGATTCGATGTTACGAAGAATCGTTATTGCAAGGTCATTGCCAAACTTATGTTTACATAAGTACGTTATTGCTTTGGCAAGATGTTTTTTTCTTACTTCACTTATATCCAAATAAATATATGCAGGAATGGTGTAGTACTTTCATAGTAGGTAAGCCCGAAAATAAAATCAGTGGCAAATATATTTATATATAAAATAACATATACATAAAAGTAAAAAAAAAAAACATGACATATAATGTAGTGGCAAAACTTTTTGTAGAGTCCGCCTGCAGACCTTTGCCATAAATTCTAACGCTAAACAGCAGGGTGAAAACAATATTGTGTCTCGGCTTAAAGGGCAATGCCTGCAGAGCAATTACAGGCACGGACACAAAACGTCTTAGATCGGGGTGACGAGCGAGGTGATTTGGAGTCTTCATGTGCCAATATGCGGGACATTGTGCCGATATTTATGGGCAGGAATTTTGCTTACCATCAGGCAAAATATCTTGCTCATCCCATTATTATATACAAACCAAACAAACCCCCTCCAAAAAACCTCTTCAGCTTTATAATATTAGTATACTCGTTGATGATACTCTGTTAAACTCATGATTACGATCCAGAGAAATTAAAGGATATAGAGATGAAATCTTATATCTCTAGATGACGAGCGCAGTGCAGTGCAAAGTAATAATTTAGACTCTTTTTGTTCCAACAGCTGCGTGTCACTGTGCTGCTATGTGGCAGACATGTTGCTTAACTTTTTTTTTTATAATTTAGAGTGACATGACGAGCTGGACATGTGCTTGATGGTAAGCAAAATGCCAGCTACATAACACGTGACACACAGCTATAGGAACATGAAGAGTCCAAATAATTACCTAGCACTGCACTGCGCTCGTCACCCAGAGATCTAAGACATTATATCTCTAAGCGCTGTAATTTCACTGGTAACATTGCCCTTCAAACCGGAGCACAGTAATGTTTGTACATTACTGCTTGGTGGTAGAATAACTGGCAAAGGTGTGGTACTTCCCCAGGCGGACTCTGCTAAGAGTCCTTCCACTACAACCACATCAGGCACATGTCCTATTCGTCTTGTCACTCTATAGTAAAGAGTTATATGTTTATATGTATTGAGTCTATACCATTAAAAAAAACGTACTCAGAATTTGATAGCTTACTTTCGAAACTACGCGGGTGAAACCGGAGGGCGTGGCCATGAACATGACCATCTATAAATGCGTTAGCATTTTTAGATGACCCATGCAAAATGCTGGCGTATTTCTAGATGGCCAATGGCCATGGCCACGAGTTCACTCAAGATTTTTGTCATTCCCGAGCGTGACGTTAGAATTCAATTCACAGTGCACGAAAAATTTGTCTATAGCGCCAAAAGATTTTTTTACTTTAAAAACTACATGTTGCACTTATTTTCACGTTGCATTTCAGCCTCGCACAGCTCTAGTGGACGCTCACCCTAATGAAATCACGGTGAAACGTTTACATTCAATATCCAAAACTCACATTTGAACAAGAAAAGCGAGCATCTGCCAAAACGTAGCGGGTAATTGAACAAGCTGTTGCGAACAATTCATGTATTCTGATGCTATTTACTTGCACGTCAAAATACTTATAAAGTGAAAATCTTTTATAGTCGCTTTCATAACTTTTTTTTTAATAATGAGTGACGAGACGAACAGGACATGTGCTTGACGGTAAGCAACATGCCTGCCACATAACAGCACCAGTGACACGCAGCTATTGGAACATGAAGAGTCCAAATCATTAGCTACGAGTAGCACTGCACCGCGCTCGTCACCCGCGTTTCGTCTAAGATGTTGTTTCTGTAAGCTCTGTAATTTCTCTGGAAACATTGCCCTTCAAACCGGAACACAGTAATGTTTGCGCATTTCAGCTTGGCGGCTTTTGTGGCAGGGAAAGTTTTTATGGCTTCATGTCCTTGACATGGTAATATGAACTGATATATGCGCAGCGTTGCGTTGGAGCGCCAGTGGAGCAAAACGTGCGCGTTAAACGCTTTTTGAATGTTTTTTCACTTTAATAGGTTTACGCTTAACCGCCATCTCGCCGTATATTAAGCGACGATGCAGTCTACGATGGAGCGTGCTTACCTAGAAGAAACCGATTCACTCTCGATTTGAAGACACCAAAATTATAACCATCAGGGAAAATCAACTCAGCCAGCCCATTCCACAACCTAGACGTTCATATCACAAAAGTAGAGTTAATCCTTTGTAGGGTGAAATTTTCTGAATACACGTCGCCGATATGCGATATGCGTAATTCATTAATAAATCCATGAAGTTATTTATACGTGTGTCATATTGTGTGGCTCAGATGTTCTAACTTTCAAACCGATACGCCGAGCCATTCCAACTTATTTGAGCAACAAACATCCAAAAGTATACATCCTAACAATTTTACGAAATTCGAAAATTTGAATGCTTATTGTAGAAAAATCATGTAGAAACGGCCAAACGGATAAATTTTCAATGGTACCTAGTTTTATAATTTGTATTTGAAATAGCATAAATGGAACATTTTTAGCTGAAAAATTCTGAAAACGAGAAGAACGCAGGTAAAACAGCCAGATGCTGCTAGTTCATGCTACAAGTTGGTTTAATAAATTTATTCGTTATCATTGATGTACGAGTCTTATATGTATAAAAAAAGATAGGTATAGAGAGTACATCTTATTATTATTATCTTATACCTTTAAACGACCACTTCTTGTAGGCATATATGTGTATATAGAATCTGAATCTCGGAAACGGCTCGAACGATTTTCATGAAATTATGTATACAGGGGGTTTCGGGGACGATAAGTCCATCTAGATAGGTTTTATTTAAAAAAACGCCGTTTTTATCGCATTTTTAGACAATAAAAAACATACACATAATGATTAGAATGCGACGGTAAATTACGCGACAGCGCGCGACAGTATATTAGCTCAGTTGGGAAGATGGGCGGTTATAATATGGTAGGTTCGGGTTCGAATCCAACCGTCCGCAGTTCTTTATTCAAGTTATTTTTTTTTAGAAAATCAGTATGTTTCTAAGTAACCGAGCAAAGCTCGGTCACCCAGGTACTAATATATTGTTCAATAATATAGAGGTATAATAGAGTGTATTATATTTTTATATAAGAGGGGTATGCTCTGATGTATCAGTTTTGATGTACAATATAACATTTGATGGTAAATTATGTATTTGAAGAAATTTATTTAAGCGGAGAAATCCCGTGGGAGAGGGGGATGAATTGCATGCGGAATGTGTTCCTTCACATTTTCTCTTAGAATTTGTCTGAGGATTATCTTTTTTACTATTCTGAAGTGTTAAGCTCTTTTGGCGCACCTCACACATATTTTACGTGGTCTGTGAATTGAACTTTCCATTGGCCATCTAGAGGTAAAAATGCTAACGTATTTTTAGATATAGCCATCTAAAAATGCGTCAGCATTTCTACCTGTTGACAGATCGACCAAACGTTGACATTTACAATATTAGTAGGTAGGATTTTATCTTAAATAACTGATCTCACCGTGGTGTATACCGTATAGCGAGTAAAATCACAGGACATAGCTAGCACGTCCTAATACACTCTTAATCTGAAATATTTATTATTACTGAACTGTAAGCCGCTTCTATTCTCAAAAGAGCCTAGTTTAGGCAGCCTCGCCGAGATTAGGTCTCTGGTTCATACATTATTAACGATGTACATTCTTAGAATCGACTCCAAAACGATGTACCTATATTCTTTGAATCGACTCCAAGTTGTTGGTTAACAAAAGATATGAGACTTCCAAGGCATGCTTCGAATTCAACGTTGAAATTAAAATCTGATGAACAAATAGAAACGTCTTTAACATAGTTAATATTATATACGTCGTCATCAACGCGGAACGCAAGCGCCATCTGTTGGCGTTCGATGGAGTCAACATTCCCCCGGCCGAGCGGAGCGCACGACACTTTTTGTGCGGCAGTCGGCCAGAGCGGTTAAGCTTGAACCACCGCGCGTTCTACAATACGTGCCTAACGATAAGACCAACTTTGTTACCTGTGCTTGAAAAATTTCATTGTGTTTGCGTATTTTCATCCAACACTACCCGCTGCTATGCCCACAGCAGAAGGATGCGATCAATAATGATGATGGCGAGACTCTGTCGCCGACATATATATAAAATAACTACATCAAATATAGTAATATGATAAATGAAGAGGTTTTTATTTGAACGCGCTAAACTCAGACACTACAAACTGATTCCAAAAATTCTTGAAGCGTTGGATATGTACTAGAAGATCCTTGAGTGCACATCATAGGTTCTATAATGTGTACAACAGGCGAAGCGAGGGTGAACCGCTAGTTTTAATATATACACCATCATTAAAAATAGCACAAAAATGTGGCTTAGTTGATAGTAAGCACTTAGTAAGATAGTAAGTCTACCCGTGGAGCCGGTCGGTGGTCGTAAGTTCAATTAACACCCATTGAATTATTTGTGTGATGAATACCAATAGTTTGTTTTGCGTCTGGTCGTTTCTATGTTTAATAAGTACCTGTTTTCACAATTATCATATTAAGTACTGTGAAAAAATATATATCGGTACGAAGTCCACCGGTTCAGCTAATAATAATTTAGATCGCAATTGTAGTGGTAGGGTCCCCCCCTACTTTTTGCAGAGTCCGCCTGGGGACAAGTATCTCACCTTTGTGAATTATTCTACTTCCAAACAGTAGTCCGCAACATTGTTCTGTGTACAGCTATGTTCAGTTTTGAAGGGCTATGTTGCCAGATAAATTACTGGAATAAGATAAAACACTTTATAAAAATACATATTACACCGGCAACTAATAAAATTCCGGTCTGGCGGCAAGACGTTTCGTTTTACGTAGTGACAAAAGTCACAGTTTTTTGTGATGAATACTTATTTGGCGCGACGGACGCACGCAATGTGTTGATTGATGGAACGAAACGTGCTTCACACCAAAGATGGCGACAGCGATTTGTTTGTCAGTGCCATCAGAATTTAACGAAATTCTCCATAATCCGAATTTTGTGGACATATGTTGTCGACTCAAAATCATTTTTTTTATGTTTTGTTATTTATATAGGGTTTCGATCAAGTCTACCGTACCCCTTGACGAAATTATTAATATAGGTAGATAGATATGAGTTCAAATCGCGAAAGTTTCAAAGCTAGATATAAAAACAGCTTATTATGAGCGAGAGAAACCGGAGAACAAGAGCTAGTTACGGCTACAAACTACAAATCCTCATTTAGTTGTATCACATAACAATCCTGTGGAAAGGTTTTTGCGAAGAAATCTTTTCCTTTTCATATTTACGAGTGGATTTTTACGACGAGACCTATTCTTTTCATTCTGGTAGTTTTGCGAGTGCTCTAAGCGACGAGATGAAGCGTGCAATCACTTTTTTAAAATAAAACAAAAACCGGCCAAGTGCGAGTGAGACTCGCGCATGGAGGGTTCCCTACCGTTAGCAAATAAGCGGCGAAAACCGCTTCTATTGTATGGGAGCCCCCTTTATTATTTATTTTATTTGTTATAAGTAACGTTTGTTTGTTTTAACATTAAGTGCAATGAAGAGTTAATCTATCTATCTATTTTTACTAACTATATTTAAAGATGACATAAAACTAAATTTTATGTGAATAGTTAAAGCGTCTATTTGTCACCGTTATTAGTATCGAGCAAGAATCAAAAATCAAGTTTGTTGTATGGAAGCCCTTAAATATTTAATTTTTGTATTTGTTGTTATAGCGGTAATATAAATACATCATCTGTGAAAACTTCAACTGTCTAGCTACCACCGTTCTTGAAATACAGCCTGGTGAGAGACGGAGGGACGGACAACGAAGTCGCAGTAATAGGGTTCCGTTTTTCCCTTTGGGTACGAAAACCTAAAAAGTGAATATGTACTAAAATTAATACTTCTCTTTATAATATTTCGTGCTAAAAAAACTTGAGCCATATCTTGAACGCAAAAAGTATTAATCTGTTATGTGGCAGGCATGTTGCTTACCAGAAGGCACATGCCCTGCTCGTCTTGTCACTTCTTATTTCAAAAAAAGTTACTGCTAGTGATCATACGTATATCGTTACACCATCAAGTTTTATGGCGTCTTACACTACGTTAGTTGAAACCTACAATCTCGAGTGGAGACTGAGATTAAGTTTGAAAATATAACTAAAGTAATTTATCTCACTAAAATTTCGTGGCGCTGTCCCATCCCATCATCTCTTGACCTAACCCCCCCGGTTGCGTCACGTAAGTCATAAGAACGGGGTCCCGCATAAAATGTGCATTAGTCTGAACAAATAAACGCTCTTATCCCCACATTCCGCGCGGATTTGCGGCACTCGGCTATAAAGCGACTGTCTGTATTGTTGACTATTTCAGGGATGTCAGCTTTATCGCCCATCGATCTGTGCTTAGCTCTGATAAGGATCGATGAGGATTGCGACACTGTGGGTCTGTGTAGTTTGATTAGCTGCTTGAAAGATTATCGAGTAAGGTCTGAACTTATGTCGAAAATTCAGGGTTATTGGTAATCAGCCTACCTACATCCTTTTAGGGGCATTTTCTTTATAAAATTTTACATAATGGTGCGTTTTCTAAATACAAAAAAACCTGTCGAAGATAGTTCCCAATTGCACCACAGGTGGCGCCAATGTTTTATTTTGTTAAAAAATTTCACAAAAAACACTTGGCAACATTTCGAATAATCTTTGACAAACCAATTTACATCTGGAAAACTCATTATTGCTGTAATAAATTCAGTATTTCTAATTTGACAATGACAATGACACATTATTTATTGTGACAAAAAATACACACATACAAATTTATACATACATACATCGTTATATAAAATCTGTAAAAAAAAATGGATCCAGCCGTCGCTGGTCTTCCGCTGGTGCCGGCGAATGACGACACACACCACATACACTTAATAATTTAATGCATACTTGTCGTAAAATAGAATGACAGGATAAACTAGACATTCGTACAATGATAATCAACAACATGCCTGTCTATATAAGCACTGTGTCACGCTATTTTTTTTAATTTGGAGAGGCCAAACTTATTAGGACATTAAGTGGCGAAAGAATAACTGCCAAAGGGATGGTACTTCTCCAGGAAGACTCTGCAAATAGTCCTACCACTACTTTTACTACTTTTGTAAGTGGCAATTTTCTTTACCTCTGGAAATAGGCACATGACTATAAATGTGGTAAGTAACTGTGATAAGTGGTTACTCAATTACTCCGCCAATCACTCTGCAAATTTATTCATTTGTCCTGTAATGCTATTATTGATAAGACCTATTTTTAAGATTTATAGTTGTAATAAAGTGTTATATTATTATTGTTATAAGTGGTTAGAATCTTTGTTCTACCACTACAAAAGATATTTACCCGACTTACCGAAAACTTTCAACAGCCCCAAGAAGTACGTACTACGTAGTACGTATGTCTCTTAAGCCGCGAATCCGTTCCCGAACTTCGAAACAGGCAATTCCTTAAAAGTTGGGGCGATCCGTGGCGATCCATCTCCCAACAAAAACAAATGTCGAGACGATAATCGACTGTTGTATCGACTCGATTGATCGAAGCATTATCCAAAGCCTGGCTAAGACTCAGCTCTTGGAAGCGTGGCCAGTATTGAGTAAAGGTAGAATGGCAATAAAGCTTGATGGTATAATGCCTTAGAAATTTCCAATGCCACAAACAATGCCTATCTTGAACTGATGATATGCATCAAAATCATTAAGATAATTAGCATCGTTAAGATATAATACTAAGTTGATATTTTAATAATAACATTATTTTTAAATAAATTTGGATAGCAGACTAAATTTACTTATTTAATTTCACAAAGGACTAGCGAGGAAGCTTTCGTAGTACGAAAATGCGTGGCAAATTTATGAAACACAAAGTGAATTGAAGTGAAAACTCTACTAGTCAATATTTCGAGTGACGGGACAAGCTGGTCGTGTGCCTGATAGTAAGCAACATGCCTGCCCATAACAGCACAGTAACATAAAGATTCCATATCATTAACTGACATTGGACTGTAGTCTGTAGTCGTCAACCATTTCAAACATCTCTATTACTTGTAATTTCTCTGGAAACATTGCCATTGAAATCGGAATACTGTAATGCTTGGACGTTTCTGCTTGGCGGTAGAATAACTAGCAAAGGCATGGTACTTCCCCAGGAGACCTATGCAAAGAGTCCTACCACTACACTACCGCTGTTACTCTTCTAAGTAGAGATTTACTACATAATATAACAAAATAACATGACCTGCCCCTCCAGAATTCAAAACGTTTGAAAGTATTTGTGAAAGAATGTACAACGCACCATCACGCATGTGTGCGTACTGATACTGAAGACGAATAATTACAACTACATACAAACTCTTTCGTAGGATGTGACTACACACATTAAAACAGTAATTTGGAGGGGCGGGCCATGTTATCGTAGGAAATCTCTACGTGGTTTTCCAAAAGCAGAATTCTATCTTCTCTTATTCTGTGGCTAGAATAAATGACTGCAACGGAGCATCATCCCTTCAGGATATTGGCCTGATATAAAATTACTTCAGCGCGCGTGCCTGGGATCTTAACTCGGAACTCCGCATTTTATAATCTGAGCAAAGAGCTCCTTAGACTATGCTGGTAGTTTTAATCGGAAAAGTGTTTCGGAACTAGTGAAAATTGGTTCATTTTGATACTGTAATATTTCAAACAGTTTGTGAGAAACACATTTTACCGACTTCCAGAAAGGAGGAGAGACCATGTTTGCATGTATGTATTTGTTTTTAACCCCCGACCAAAAAAAGGGTGTTATACGTTTGACGTCGATGTCTGTCTGTCTGTCTGTTTGTCTGTCTGTCTATCTGTCTGTCTGTCTGTCTGTCTGTGTGTGTGTGTGTCTGTCTGTGGCACCGTAGAGCTCAAACGGATGGGCCGATTTCGATGCGGTTTTTTTATTTGAAAGTTAATATCCATGCGGATGTTCTTAGCTATATTTGGTTAATATCGATCTAAGATAGCCGCCGCCACAAAATGGCGGACAAAATATATCTTCACAACCTACTTCAATATGGGTATCAAATGAAAGGGCTTGACTAGTAGAATGTTGTACAGATAACAAATCTGAGGTAGTCGGGGGTTAATCAAAATTTTTAATTTTGTTCTTGTTTTCGATGTTTTTGTCCACCATTCTAATTAGTACGTCAGCTAGGTTATGCAAAAATATAGAACACGTAGTTTTTAGTTTTATCAAATAATTAAAAACCGACAAAAATATAGAATATCAAATTTTCAGAGTGGGACGTGACGTCACTAAAAATCGTACCCACAAGTAGTGACGTCTTGTGAAAAGACTAAGCAGTCCAAGATCCTAGAACCACCAGACGTATTTTCTGATGGATGAAATGTGGATGATTGAGTAGAATTAATAGGTACTAAGAACACATGCTTACCTGCTAACTTGCTTAGATGGCCAATTTTGAGATTTGGGGTCCAGAAGATACATTACTTACCTACTTCACTTATTTTCTGATTACTGATTTTCACGTATGTTATAGGCAATATCTTGAAAAATAAGGCCCCAATACACGCACACACTTTTCGTCGGCCGTTTTGCTTAACAGACGCTTTAAAACTCTATTATTTTGGGAAAGTACCTTCAAATCATGAGTGAATTAGTACCTCCTAGGTGGTAGAGCTTCCAGTATCGGTAGCCCAATGTTGACTTATTTTAACATGGAGAATAAAATAAGGATAAGCAATTCCAGACGAAAAGCAGCATCCTTACTCATAACAGGCTGACGGATAACCCTGATAATTGAATTTGATGAATTTAATTGGCTGCCTGGGATTGCAGTTCACTCGTCATGCAGGGATGTAACATGATTAAACTACTTATCCAATAATTTGTAAAAAAAAATCTGGATCACAGATCACAGTATTGCTTCCACTTGCTTTATAGAAAAATAACTCACAACGGTGTAACACTCCTACTAGCAGACTCTGCAAAGAGTTTTACCACCATAAAACAATTCATCTTACTAGTATTATATGTAAATGTCAAAGTTTGCATGTTTGTTGCTCAATCACGTCGAAAACACTGAACGGAACAGGTTAACATTTGAAACGCATTTCTATAGTCTGGAATATCACATAGGCTACTTTTTGATGTGAGAAACTTTTCGGAATGGAAACGTGGGAAGCGCTGCTTGTTCTTTGTAATATCGAAAAACCTAAACTCAGACTATTGTCGACGGAACAATACGTAAAATTTATTTGTTGTCGTAAATCATACGAATAGCTAGTAGGTACCAGTTTCCAATCATGGCGTTTTATGAGTTTTGTCATAGATCATGTTTCACGCGGCAATCAGGCCGCAATACGATATAGGTCGATATATTTCAGATTTATCGAGTTTTTAACCCCCGACCAAAAAAAGGGGTGTTATAAGTTTGACGTCGATGTCTGTCTGTCTGTCTGTCTGTCTGTCTGTCTGTGTGTCTGTCTGTGGCACCGTAGAGCTTAAACGGATGGGCCGATTTCGATGCGGTTTTTTAATTTGAAGGTTAATATCCGTGCGTTGGTTAATATCGATTCAAGATGGCCGCCTCCACAAAATGGCGGACAAAATATTTCTTCATAACCTACCTCAATATGGGTATCAAATGAAAGAGCTTGACTAGTAAATACTATACACTATAAAAAAATTTAATCCAAGATGGCTGCCACCACAAGATGGCGAATTATATTATTTTTTTCATTACTACCACAATATGGATATCAAACGAAAGGGCTTGACTAGAAGAATACTTTGCACTATGACAAATTTCAAATCCAAGATGGCCGCTCCCACAAAATGGCGAAATACATTTTTTTTCTAAGCTTCCTTAATATGGGTATCAAATGAAAGGGCTTGACTAGTAGAATGCTGTACAGATATCAAATCCGAGGTAGTCGGGGGTTAGTCAAAATTTTTAATTTTGTTCTTGTTGTATATTTTAGTCTAGACTGTTGAATTACCACGTTTCATAAATTTTAAAGCTTGGAACTACGTCACGATTTTAACGTTAATATCGAGTATAGAACTACGGGAAGTAATTTTAATTTAATTCAACAATTTCAAGAATAACCCCAATTAGATACTTATCCCACAAGCATTGTAAATACGCAAGTTTAACTGCTTAGATGATTGTATATTTGGTGGTCAATCACGTTGTAAGAACTGTCATAATATAAACTGACTGCAATTTGAATTTTAGGGACCTAGATTGTATACTGGACTGGAACAGCACATTGCCTACTATGTTAACAATAACTTCTTCGAGAACAGCCTTTTTCTAGTTCTTATCGAACGAAGTAGCGGGAAATACTAGTGACAATGTAAACAAATATACATATAATTATAACATGTCATGCGGAGAGTATTGATTATTTATTTATGCTATAATTTTATCGATTTTTCGTCAAAGTAGGCTTAAATTTACTTTCCGTGGTTCTAAACTCGATATTTACGTTAAAATCGTGACCAAACTTTAAAATTTATGAAACATGGTAATTACTTAATAAGATCTAAGTGTAGATGAATATATTTAGTATTATTTAATGTTCTCCGAAAAAAAAACTCTACCTTGTAACTTTGTATGGTATTATAATTATATCATAGGCACCAAAATTAACTATCAAAATCTATGTTGACGGATATCTCGCGTAACATTCATATAAAGAAATAGAGTACCGAATTTAAAAGGTTCTTCTTTTTGAAGTCGATTAAAAATTATTTTATATCGAAAATTGCGTCTTGTGTACCACCAAGGAAAAGTCTTGCTGGATTTGCTTTTTCTTATAAAAAACTTTGTTTCGATCAAGTACTCAAGAGCCGACCCATGCAACAAAAACAGGCATCCCGATGGAAAGTCCCCGAGTACTCTCTACCCCAGAATCAAAATAAACTAACTGTTGCAATTAAACTTTACGAACCTCGGATCGACTGGAACTATTTGCTAGCCTTTTTAGGGGCCCGCTGAGGGATTAGAAAACGGAAACGTGATCGGGTTCCGAACTCCGTTTGATTTTAAATCCAATTTTAATCAGTTCTACATCCTGTCTTCAATTAATTTGAAATGAAAACCACTTTATTGGGCTTATTTGATGTTTTGGCTTAAAGAAGAGCTATTACCAAAAGGAATTAAACATTGAATTATAAAGATTAAAAAAAATAATTGTAAAGGTCCACTGTATATAATTGTATATTATACAGATAGATGAATTCTTATTGCACTTAACTAAAAACCAAAGTACAGAAAAACTCTATTATACCTCTATTTAATAAAACAATTAGGATACAAGAGAAAGGTGGTAGATGTTACGCACACAGTAAATCTATGTTTATACACAGTATTATATGTCATGAAACGTCAAAACAAAGCAAGTGATTATGACCTTTCAAAATGCAGAGGTAAGTAATATTGAGAAGATTCCCTAGGGATTAAAATTTAAAATTCGTATGAAAATTCATACCCATAGTACCATTGTAAAAAGACTTTTAAAAACTCGAACTTTTTTTTCCAAATATCGAACTGGCCACCCGCACGCACAGAAACAAAACACAAAAAAAGAAATTACATATAAAAAGGCGCCATTGAGTCGAATTTTGTTAGTTTTGAAGTGTAACATTTTAATTCTTAAAAAAACAGCAAAATGTCTTCAAGCGCAAAGATTTTGAACTCAAGATTGGCCCTGAACATCTTGACATCGGTAAGAAACTGCGTCTGTGGGTAGCGTGAGTGGTTTACACTAGGCATGAGACCAATATATCGAAACGAATGAAATCCTATTTCAGTCAAATCGTATCGATATTCCACATGTGCAAACTGATTTTAGAAAACGTAAAAACAATACCACTGTAATAAAGCAAATGACGTGGTTTCGGAACAATTCGGATTCGACAATCCGAATCAAATCGCGCAAGAGCCAAGCACTGTGATAGTTTTGCAAACTGAACTAAAACTGTGAACGCATAATATATTTTTGCCAGTTTTCAATTTTTATATTCGTTCGTTATCTTTACCACTCTGCCAAAAGACTACTTCATTAGAGTGAAAGAGATCGAATCACATTAAAATTTGCTTTCTTTCATTCCAATTCATCGATTATTCGACGGAGTCCAAAAGATAAAGCTAATTGACACGAAGCAGTTTGTTTTGTGAAATTTGGCGGTTCTTAAGAATGGCAGATGGAAACAAAATATAAAACTATAAATCGAGACAAAAAGTTCTAATTCACATTGCAGCTAACATGCACAGTAGTTAATAATAGTAAGTTACTTGTTTTCAGTTGTTTATTTTTGGAGGTATTAATTTACGAATTTTGAGATTGATGTTCAGTGTACACTTGACCCTGGAGATGGTGACAAGTACAGTGCGTGTTTCTTAATAATAATATTTTGTTTTCGTGTGCATAACGTTTTAATTTAATGACTTTACATTAAGGCCACGTGTGATTGTTTTTAATATGTTGATTATCATAGTTCCAAAACACCTTTTATGTATTTGCAAAAAGCAGCAATGTTGCAAAACCCTAATACATTGCGCCTCAAACCAGAACACCACTGTTTCCTGGGTTCGTATGGTTTTCAGAAAATTACAAGGCTTAGAAACGAAGCATCATGATCTCTGGGTGACGAGCAAATTGCAGGACTAGGTTATGGTTTGGACGATTTACACTTCAATAGCTACGTGATACTGCATGCTATTATGGGCAATGTACATTTTGCCAGAAAATCCTACGGAACCATTCCACGTAGCCAGTGACTCAGAGGTAGGTAGTTGCGCGCGGGTCCACTTGAGTTGGTGTTGACGGATCCCATTGCTGGAACTTGTTGTTTCGACGGCTCTCCGTTCTGTTTGTATATGCTCTACACTCTCTTTGAAATAGAAATGTCTATTTGTATCGTTGTTTGTTTGTCTTATATATATAGACTGGAAAATTTATTGAAGCAAAACACTACCAGCTGACTAATATCATAAATCTGATATTTTGAATTCTTGTTACTCAATCATGGCATGACTGAACAAATCGGGTTGAATTGTTATTTCTAGCTCATGTATTATATTTATAATGCTAAAGGTACAAGTTCGTGCTGAGACCGCGACACGAGACCGCGACAGGCACTTGACTCTATAGAATTGTATGGGCGCCAGTTCGCACCGAGACCGCAACACATGTCTCGCGACACGTGTCTCGGTCTCCTGTCGCGGTCTCGGCGCGAACTGGCGCCCATACAATTCCATAGTGTCAAGTTCCTGTCGCGGTCTCGCGTCGCGGTCTCGTGTCGCGGTCTCCGGGCAAACCGTTACCTTAACAGAGAATCGCAAAACTCACGTTGTAACAGTATCCATTATATTTTCGTGATAAAAAGTAGCCTATCTCCTATTTTGGAAAACAATCTATAGTTTCATTCCGATCCATTCAACCATTTGAACATGATTGAGTAACAAACATTCAAATTTTGGTTGTGGCTTAGCTTGACCATCGTGATTATCTCTTTGTTTTAATAGATCATTGGTTAATTATGGCCAAGTCTCTTTTGCCCATTTTTTTTAGGGCTTGCTTATACTTAAAAATTTTAAATCTATATTTTAACACGCTTTTATTAGCTTCACTTGTAACTATGTAAGATAATCTTTGAATCTTATTTTGACCCACGTCCCGGTCTCCGACTAGGATAAAATTTTGCACAAGCTCAGAGTTCTGGTGACAATACATGATTAGCTAAAAAAATTCATTACAAATCCAATATGGCGGCTACCCAAGATGACGGGCAGGCTGTTTGAAATCCACCCCCATGATAGGGGTATCAAATGAAAGGGTTTGCTGTCAGGAATACAAAAAAAAAAAAGTCACGTGAGTTAAATCCAACATGGCGGACATCCAAGATGGCGGATTGGACGCCGCCAATTTAAGTCACGTGACTATTTTTTTTGTTTTCTGACAGCAAGCTCTTTCATTTGATACCCATATCATGTCACCATATCATACGTTTTTTAGTTTTTAAACTATTATTAATTATTATTAGAGAACTCGGTGTGCTTCCGATGTGACTTTGAGGGCACTGCGTGCTCCCAGGTGAATCCACTGCTTCCGGTGCTTACCACAGAAAAGCCTTGATTATAAATAAATAAATATTGGTGGACAATTCACACACAACACCATCTGACCCCAAACTAAGCAAAGCTTGTGTGATGGCAGCCAGCTGATATAATACTTATATAGTTTTAAATACATACTTATTATAAATAGAAACACCCAGACACAGTGCAAACATTTGAATTCATCACACAAATATTTGCACTGGGTGGGGATCGAACCCACGACCCTCGGCTTCGCAGGCAGAGCTACTACCAACTAAGCCACTAGGGCAGTATAGCATCAACGACAGTGACCCACGGTTTTACCCGCGCAGTTCCCGACGCCAAAAGTAGCCTATGTCGCTAGGCTATATATACATAGAATCTTACAAACCAATGGGATATGAATGCAAAAGAGAATATATAGATTGACGACCATCATGATTAATTTGACAGATTTAAATTGCATATACTTGTTTAATTTAATCTGTACATATCGATTTAATAAAATAATTTAATTGTATTTCTAGTAAACATTCAGGATGTTACAAAAAATATTTCATTGTATTGTATCGTAATTTGAGTATTGTGTGAGAAATCCGTATTTATAGAAAATACCTGTCCTAACTTCAGATGTTAGAAAATAACTAGAATTATTCAAACGTGCTTAGTGTAAGCAGGTATGTATGCAATCTAGTCTAATTTTCATTGCAATTATCCATAGTCCAATTATAAGTAAAGTAAAGTAATTATTTATTTGCGTAGCATGGGTACATTTACAGATGGAATGGTTACAAGAAGCAGTTCGCCATACACTGCCTTTCGGCATGCAAAAACACAACAAATGGAAAAAAATAACTGAAACTACAACACTTCAACAAATCAATCAAATTACAATATAAAATACAAAAAATAGTCAAATAATATTAACAAAGAAATTGGAAAATTAAGATAATAACTTTTGGTTTATATTAATTAAGAATTTAAAATAAAATTTAACTAAATATTTCACAAATCACAATTATGTCAATGTCAAGGACTTTTTTGTTTTTGTTTAGCGGAAGCGGCATAAAACTAACCATACACAGTCAAACCCATCGTTAAAATGTTAGTCATACTATTATGATATTATCTTAGACACAACAAAATTACAAAATCGGTTCGTCACAAATTAAACAAATGAAATACAAAATAAATACATCAATGTCAATTTCAATATTTGATTAATTCGATACATAAAATGTAATAAACGTACCAATAGAAGAAAATAAAAAATGTCAATTAATTATTACAATAATATCTATACTTTGTCAATTTAGTTGAAAATAGTAAATGTTAAAATTTATCTGATAAATACTCACGAATTGAGTAGTATGATTTTTTCTAATAAAATACACTTCAAATTATACCTGAATTTATTATTTCCCTCTAGTGTAACCAACTCTTTTGGAAGGTGATTATAAATCATTGGCGCCATGCATAGTGCGCTATTAGCAAGTAAAGTGGTATTTCTTTTGGGTTCGTTGAGTTTATAATAATTTCGAGCACTTTTGAAACTTTCAAATAAGTCTAGGTTATTGCGTACAAACATAGCACACTCATATATAGAGACAAGGTACTGTTAAAATTTTCAGACTTTTAAAATAAGGTTTGCAACTTTCTCTTCGTTTTATTTTGCAGATGGCCCTTACACACTTTTTTTGAGCTCTAAATGTAGTTAATTTGTTTGGGCTATTGCCCCAAAACATAATTCCATACCTAAGTAGCGATGAGATATATCCATTATACGCTGTCAGCATAGTAGACTGGTTTACAGTTTTTGAAAGTAAATAGAGCCCGTATGAATATTTGCTTAATTTTGCCCTCACGTTTTCTACATGGTGCTTCCAATTTAAGCAGCAATCTACAGTCAAACCTAAAAACTTTGTGATATCCACAGTGTCAATTATATTTCCAGAATAACGAATGTCAAGATTACTCAATTTCTGAATTCTATTTCTGAATAACATTATTTTTGTTTTACATAGATTTAATTTCAGATTATTTAGAGTTAACCAATTTATAATGCTATTAAGGGTGTCGTTTATATTGTTTTGTATGCAATCACTATCCTTACCAGTGAATAATATAGTGCTGTCGTCTGCAAACAGAACCATAGAATTTTTTGTGGCCTTAGGAAGATCGTTGATATATATGATAAATAGTAGTGGCCCAAGAACACTGCCTTGTGGAACACCACACTTAGTAATTTCATATTTTGAGTTATGTTTAACTTCTTTCTTTAATTTTGGACAAATATAGCTTATTTGTGTAGATTGCTGTCGATTTGTCAAATAAGACTCAACAAGATTATTTATACTTCCTCTTACTCTTCAATTTGGTTAGTAACATTTCATGATCCACATTGTCGAAAGCCTTTGTTAGGTCCATGTATAAAGCACAAATAGGCACTTTTTTATCCAAACTTGTCATTACAGTAGTAAAAAAATTATATATTGCAAGGTTAATAGTTTTTTTCTTTCAAAAGCCAATTTGCTCTTTTGCGAATAGATTTTTTTGTTCAAAATAATCATAAATACTATTATAAATTACCCTTTCAAACACTTTAGACAAAACAGGGACTAACGCTATCGGTCTATAGCAATTTATGTCATCTTTGTCTTTACTTTTAAACAATGGTTTAATTATTGTCTTTTTTAACTTTTCAGGAAAGACACCATTTGTAATACACAAATTCGTAATGTAACTTAGCACCGGTGATATATTAACAGCTACACTTTTTAGGACCTGGGTACTTATGTCGTCATAGCCTATACTATTTGTACTATTTGTATTTTTTAACCCCATTATGATTTTATAAATGTCTTATAATTACAATACGATTGCACAGACCTTACATTTAGAAAATAAATATGTGACCTGCTTCTCTGGCGAAATAAAACACACAAATAAAGCTTTAATTACCTCATGTCAAAAAAATACCATCAAAAAGTTTACTGTGAGGCATAAACCGTTATAGTCACAGAAAATTGTGGAAAATGCTCATTTTAACGGCGTCACTCATAAAGCCAGCTATAAAATATTGTCATGAGCTGGTATCTCTCGTTCAAACGGTGGAATAATAGACCCTTGCCGTGTGAATGGTTACAAATGTCTAAGTTTTGGAATGAGTCCAGTCGTTGCCTGAGTCGAGCTTTCAATCAATATCAATCAGACCTATTCAGTTTTTCCGATGCAATCGAGCAACAAACATCCTAACTTTCATATTTACAATATTAGTAGAACTTTTTAAACTTACAAAAGTTGCACCTACCTTAAACCTTAATCGTACCATCTAGTCAACATTTCGTAAGATCCTGATCCAACTATTACGAATAACGAAAAAGACATGGACAAAACAACCTTGGATATAGCAAAAGCGCACCTTTGCTTGTGTTGTTATGTGCAGGTGTGTTTCCCAATGATTTATTTATTTATTTATTTCAATCAATTAGTACCGACTTATCGAATTACACTAATGAGAATAATAATTGAAATATATGAAAGTACAGTGGTTAAACTTTAAACAATGACTAAATTCAATACCAATTACAAAAAATAATAAAAATTAGAATAAATGTCAAAAATTATCTACTAAAGTCAAAAATAATAATAATATTAATATCAAAAACAAAATTCTGATGTCAAAAATAATAATGTTAAATTGTAATGATTAATACTAATTTCAAGTTATAACAATACTACCAATGTCAAATAATAATAATGTCTCTATAAAAAGAAATTAAAATTACCAAAACAATACAAATAATGTCGTTTAAGTACAAGAGTCAAGGCAAATAAAAAAATAATATGTGTATATGGATGTCAACTTAGATCATAACATATTATTACATTTTAAATTTCAGTGAAAATTACTCGTGCAAGTACTTGACTGTCTGTACAGTGATCTTTCACAAAATAACAGACAATCCTCATCACAATCCTCATCACATTCCTGTGCAGACCCGCAAACATGTCACAGTCCGGCGCTGCGTCGAGGAGGGTATTCATCGCTGATCGGGCATGATGAATAAAATACAGACCGTATTTTTTCCATAAAAACAATGTGTGACTTTTTTTATAGACTTACACTTCAACGCCATCTCACTTGCTGTTAAACGACGACGCAGTCTACGACGGAGCTTGGTTACCTAGAAAAATCCGACATATTTCAGAACTAGTTGTGTTACCTGCGCATTCGCTCTCGTAGAATTTTAGATGTGGGCTGTGTGAAATTGACTTCGTTATCAAAATTTGATCGATCTTCGTAGCTGATCGAAAGTTGGAAATTTCAACTTAATCCGTTGAGTCGTTCTGATATGATACATTATTAATTTTATGAGCTCTTTATGAAACCATGATTTTTTCCGGGATAATAAATAGTCTGTGATATTTGAGATTCGAAACCATCTGTGTTTCAAAGATCAAACAAATTTGTTGTATTATTTTAACGTGATAGTTAAAATTGTTTCATTAGTGCCCACGCATTTTATGGAATAATGAGTAGTCTATAGCACCAGAAATAGAGTGGTAAAATGTAAAGATCTCGAATACTTGCAGACTTAAAAACTAGAGTTTTGGCATCAGTATAGATAACGGAGTACCCCTTTTATCAAAAATCTCAATGTGTATAACAATTCGGTACGTTGCAATTCCATGTCCAGCCCGTTATTGTTCGCAGCGTAAACGTCTTGTCCCTTCGGGGTTCTTACCACAGTCCCCTTTTTATCAAAGGCGCTCCGATTGAGGTAAGGGCTGATAAGCTCAGGTAAAACCTGTCTGGTGAGACGATGGACCAACGACGTAATAGACAACACATACCTACTTAGAAGTCTTGAACATCATCGTACAATTCTTCGTAGCTGATCGATTTGTAATTCAAAACTGTGCAACTGATCTTTATGATCTAATACCACATTCCTGTTTTATCAGGCTTATCGTAGCTAGAAAACACGACATCGTTTCATGATTGCCGTTCCAAAGTGTCTAACGAAGAGGTTTGACTACTCATTTAGGATAAGAATGTCCAAGTTGTGGAATGTGTTGCACGATTTGGGTTTTCCCGATGGCTATTATAGTCACGGTGCCTTGAGATTGATAGTAAATCGATTTCTTTTGTGTAAGTCCGCTTTATCGCAAACGGTGCCATGGCTCAAAATCAGGCGAGATGGCGGTCTAACGTAAACCTATTTACTTAAAAAATATTTCCCACTAGGTTTATTAAATACTTTTCGCATACTTGTTCTTAACATAATCAGCTAACTAAATAGTCCCACTGCTGGGAGTCTGTACTTAAACTTACAAACTGAGATTTAACGATATTAGACACCGCACTGGCCTACAGATTCGAAGTTACAAACCTATTACAAGCTTTGCTTAGTTTGAGGTAAGATGTGTGTGAATTGTCCACCAATATATTTTTTTTATTATTAAGATATGTGGTTCAATCAATTATAAGTGTACAACAATGATATTAAAATATATGTATATCTTCAAGGAAAATGACAAAATATGTAAGTATGAATAATATACAACAGTCCTGTCTGTCCAACATTATCAAAAGCATCCTCCATTTGTTTTTAACCCCCGACAAAAAAAGGGGTGTTATAAGTTTGACGTCGATGTCTGTCTGTCTGTCTGTCTGTCGGTCTGTCTGTCTGTCTGTCTGTCTGTCTGTCTGTGTGTGTGTCTGTCTGTGGCACCGTAGAGCTCAAACGGATGGGCCGATTTCAATGCGGTTTTTTTTTATTTGAAAGTTAATATCCGTGCGGGTGTTCTTAGCTATGTTTGGTTAATATCGATTCAAAATGGCCGCCTCCACAAAATGGCGGACAAAATATTTCTTCACAACCTACCTCAATATGGGTATCAAATGAAAGGGCTTGACTAGCAGAGTACTAAACGCTATAACAAATTTCAAATTCAAGATGGCCGCCACCACAAAATGGCGAATTATATAATATTTTTCACTACTACCTCAATGAATGGGTATCAAATGAAAGGGCTTGATTAGTAGAATACTTTGCACTCTGACAAATTTGAAATCCAAGATGGCCGCTACCACAAAATGGCGAATTACATTTCCTTTTTCACAATTCCCTTAAGGCCAGGTAATTCTGTCAAAGTAGGCATTTAACGCTGTCTTGTTCTCGCGACCGTCACCGACCGCGGAATCGGTGCCACAGTGCAGAAATAACATTAAAATATTGGACTATGTAATTTAAACTCATTTTTTGTTCAAGATTTGTTTATGTTTGTTTGTTTATGATTAGAGTTTTGTTGCTATATAAACGAAGAAATATTAAATTTATCTATACTCGGTAGGTATACAAACCTCAACCTTTTCTTTTTTGGTCACACTATAAGTTGAGAACGGCTTTTCCAATTTCATGCATCTTTTTAAAATGTTTACTAATAATTCACAAGTTCCTAACATTTTTTTTTCTATGAGGTAAAGATCACTTACTGAGCATAAAATTACAAAATGCTCACAGATCCAGGTAGAGCTTCAAACGCTAATTGAAAAAAAAACTGTTTTAGCCGATATTTTGGAAACTATATATTTGGACAATAATTGTAGAAAATAAAATTTTGCATCTTTTGTTGCTAGTAAACTTTTTTTGTTGTAAAACTTACCGTTTACGTTGTTCTTATTACAAAACTGGAGACCAAACTCTTCGTTCAACTCTTCAATCATGATGATGAACGGTGCTGTTTATTCGAGCAACGAGCAATATGATAGAATAACTTTAATTTAAAAAACCCGACTATAAAAAAAAACTACATGAAAAAAAATATTACCTACTATCTAAGGACACTTTGGCGAATGAGACTAGTCTTAGAATATCTTAGTTACCAAAATCCATCCAGCCGTTTGGAAGATATGTGGAAATAAAAGTTTTACAAACATAAAGATACGCGCGAAAAACATAACCCTTCATCCATTCCGGTAAAAAAAGACATGTTTATGCTACTGGGAACAGAATTCACATTATCATTAAATTGGACATAATAAATCGTAATCGGTAAGTTCGAAAAAAAAGTTTACCGGCAACAAAAGATGGGAAATTTTATTTTCTACAATAATAATAGGCTTTATAACTTTTTCGGAATATCGGCCAAGGCCAAAAACGTTTTTTCGAGCTGGCGCTTAAAGCTCCACCTGGATTTGTTATTATTTTGTAATTTTATGCTCAGGAAATGATTCTAAACCTTAGTGCAGAGAAATTTAAATTTTTTATTATTATTATATATATTTTAAATTTAAATTTACCAGGAAATTTAGTGCAGAGTTAAATTCTACGAGTAATTTTACTGCCTAAAAGGCTTCTTATCAAATTTGGTCGAGTGTCTAAATTTCATTTTAAATAAGTTTTAAATGAACGAAGTTGGGTTTTTAGGGATTCGTAGACAAATTTTAAAATATACGTTATGTCTGTCCATCCGTATGTGACAGCCATTTTTCTCCGAAACTATAAGAAGTATACTATTAAAACTTGGTAAGTACATGTATTCTATGAACAATATTAACATTTTCATACAAAAAAAGAAAAAACAATAAATTTTGGTGGTGTCACAAACTTGGAAAAGAAATTTAAAAAAAATCTATCAAAATCATACGTGTATATCTATGGATAGATGTTCAAAAATTGTATTGAAGTTCCTACTTTTTTTTTTCTAAACTGAATAGTTTGCGCAAGAGTCTCTTCCAAAGTGGTAAAATCTGTATGTGAGGACTTTTCTTCCAAGTACTAAGTACCTTACTACCAAAGAATTTACCTAAATGGCATATAAATGCAAGTTAGGTATCATAAATGATACCTAACTAAATGATATTAGGATATTTACGCAGAAGATTTCTCCCCTCTCATTATTTCCTTATCCCGATCTCTGATTTGACGTACGAATATTTTACCGATACTTATCTATTTTCCATTGCATCCGCATTGAATTTTTTACTGATGTGTTATCGACGTCAGTTTTCTGAGACTCCCCTATGTGTCTACAACATAAAGTAAACAACGTACTAATTAGTATCAGCGTCTATTTGCAATTCCAATGAAAACGGTATCAAAAATCAAGATCATAGCGTGCTTCACTAGTAATACCTACTGATATTGTTATACTGTGGCACTATGATTGTAATATTTAAAATTTATTGGTTGTCAAAATTGCAAAATCAAGCACAGGCCCGTCGTCCGTGAGCGCCGAAACGCGACTGATCAGGCCTGCCGAACGGCGCGCTATATATATGGTGGATATTAAAACATAGTGAATAACTGATACTTTTATCAAGTCAAACTCTGCGAATGCATCTATAACTTTTAGTGGCTTTCGTTGAGTACAAAAATTTTGTAAAAAAAAAATCATTATTTTAGTCATAAACTTGAAATAACTTTTTGAAAAGGGGTAATTTTGGGATTTTTTTCTATCAAGTAAAATTGATTAAATCGTGTTATTGACTGCGAATTGCACTAGATTAGATCCTTAACTAATACATATATTTTTTTCAGAGTTTAATACACTATTTTAAAGGTCTTAAAGTTGTTTTAAAAATTCAAAATTACGGCCCACACGCCCTTAATATGGGTATCAAATGAAAGGGCTTGACTAGTAGAATGTTGTACAGATAACAAATCTAAGGTAGTCGGGGGTTAATCAAAATTTTTAATTTTGTTCTTGTTATCTAGCTAGTGCTGTACGTATTCACATCAGCATTTATTTTCGTTTTGTCATAGATTTTTTTAATGAAAACTAGCTGAACCCGCTACTTCGTTCGCGTAAGCAGATGTTACTAACTTATACTTACATTAATTGGAAGTATCGTACGTCAAATATTTGGATAAGTAGTCATTGAAAAACCTTTGAGTTTGAGTGAATTTGTTTTTCCACACAAAAAATTATTTAATTTTATCATCTTTATTTTTCTTTTTTTAAACAAAATCAAACATACTTAGTAAGGTTTCATAGTATCGAACATAGCCACAAGAGTTAAGTTTGTAGGATTTTTATAGGATACATTATGAAAACTCTGAAGCTAATGTGCATGATCTGATACCTACTTACCTATTTCTTTTTATCCGCAAGCTATTTTCTAGCTGTTACCCGCGACTTTGCCGGCGTAAAATTTTGAACGAAGCCTGTGTGGAATCAAAATAATCAAAATTTTGAGTTTTAATGATATTCAAGCAAGTTGAACCCGTAAATCTAAGCCAAGTCCTAGTGAAATGTTAATGTATGAATTTAATTGTAGGTAACACAGAAAAAAAATCAAGAACGAAAGAATCCAAATTTGGCATCATTATACTTTTAGCAGCAAAAACTTATTGGTACAATTAAGAATACCAGTAACGCCACCTAGTGATGAAAGAATTAATACATACCACAATAACAAAACATCGATTTAAATGGCCTTTAGTGTTTTTAGATTTAAACTGGCATTAGCGCCGTCTAATGAGAATATTATGTTGCTTGTTATTTTGATTGTGAACGCAAATCACCTATATTATCTACGCCAAAACGGGTGCATATATTTTACATTTTTTGGCTTTTACCTTACCATCACATCAAGTTCCTTACGAAAATATATGCTTATATTAATATGGAGTTAAATGAAAATGTATACTTATTAGCCCATGTGAAATTTTAGACTCTAAACTATATGTGTTTCGTATGTCAACCCATATCGTTGTGCCGTTTTGACGTGATAGTTAATATTTGTTTCCTTAGGGCCCATGCTTCTTTTCAGGTTGATAGGTAATAAATACATAAATGTGGTATTTCAGACTATGAGTTATTTCTGTTTCAATTTTCTACCAAATTTGCTTAGTCTTTCCTACGTCACAGTAACCTATAAGTAACCGATTTGCTATTTCTGAGTTCAAACTACGTGTGTTTCGAATTCCATCCAAATATGTTCAGCCGTTCCAACGTTGTCCTGTAAATATTATGAATGTCACTGTTTGGATGTTTGTTACGTAATACATAGAGTACTTATACATAGGCAATGTTTAGCCTATGTGTTCTTCCAGACTGTAATCTAATTCTATTTCAAATTTCAACCCGATCACTTGATACGTTCCGCCATGATTAAAGCGGCAATAGAAATACATCATCTGCGAAAATTTCAACTGTCTAGCTATCACCGTTCTTGAAATACAGCCTGGTGACAGACGGACGGACGGACGGATAGCGAAGTCTCAGTAATAGGGTCCCGTTTTTACCCTTTGTGTACGGAACCCTAACAACGGTCTGCTTCGGTCACCGAAGCTTGTTGAACATTACCTTTAAATTTAAAACAGTATTTGGATTGAAATAATACGTTTTCTAATAAGTTACGGCTGGTCTAGTAAGTTACAGCTGACCTAGTCGGGAGAACGGCGACTGTCGATCCGGAGACCCAGGGTTCAAAACCACGCGCACCACTATCTTTTCAGAGTCATGTTCGTAATGCCGGTAATTAAAACGGTGAAGGAAAACACCGTGAAGAAACCGAAATCTACCTATAATCTAAGTTCTAAGTCATATGTCATCCACCAACCGACACTGGGCCAGCGTGGTGGATTATAGCCTTGTTTCTCTCCTTGCGAGAGAAGGCCCCGACGCCCAGCAGTGGGAACATTTAATGGGTTGTTTATGCTGCTACTTATTATGCTGATATGTTTTCTCCAAAATACAAAAATCTACTTCAATGGCAGGTAATTTAATTCTGTCATTCGACTAAATTTTATATGAAGGTATAACTATGTCGTATAGATAAATCTAAGCTTATTTTAGCTTTTTGTTGATATTTGAAAAACTACCTCCCTGTTTTCGATATATGAGATCACCTCTGAAGTATTTTCTACCAAACAAAAAAGGAATTATCAAAATCAACTAACAATTAGCGGAGTTATCGCGTAAAATAAAACCAAATAAAAAAACATGCAACCCGATTGAGAACATCCTCCTTGTTTGAAGTCGATAATAACCGAATGATGTTTGTTTTTCCATACAAAAATATATTTTTGACAATTATTTTGTCATCCAAGACGACGCGACGCGATCACGTGGGCACTTTCTAGAATCTAGATATTCTGTGGATCGTCTGTGATACACAGAATACTTAGCAGTTAGTATGTATCGAACGCGCTGCGCGTGTCGTTATTATTTAATGCTTGTGTGATTTCCGAACCAACAGACCGATATTGTTCAAATTTTGACGGGACAATATAAAAAATGTGTTCTTTCTAACAAAAAAAGAATTAATGAAATTAAACAACGCAAACATAAGTTACAACCAAATACACATTCTGACTTTCACCCCCTCCCGCAAGAAAACCGATCAGAATTTGGGGATCAAAAGTAGCCTACAGCAATGTCCTTAGTATAAACTAAAATCATGCCAAGTTTCAGCTGAATTTAATCAGTAGTTGCGGCGTGATGCGTGATCCCTATACAGAAAGACAGACAGACAGACAGACAGACAGACAGACAGACAGACATGAAAGAAAAAAAATGCAGTTTCGCCATTAGTATCGACTATGGATTGCCCCAAAAAAAAAATTTTCGAAATATCTTCAATGTACAGAATTCGACCCGTTACAGTTTTATTATAAGTATAGATAAGGTAAGTAGTCTATTACTATTAGTGGTCTGTGACAAAAACCAATGCCGGTCTAATGCTCTTAGCAAAAACTTACATTGGTTTGCTAGTTTTAGCCGTATTATGTTGTAATACGAAATAGTTCTGTGTTTATAGATCAATCCCTCTTCGAAAAAATCGTGGCGACTCGGTAGAGAAAAGATTTCATGATTGTTCAAGTTACAGTTGGCCTTGTCTCCCGACTAGACCAGGCGGTGACTGCCAATCCGGAGGCCCGGTTCAAATCCCACGCAAAAAATTGCGCTAACTTAAAACGGTGAAGGAAAACATCGTGAAAACCGAAATGAACGCAAAATCTTTCGTGGTCATGTGTCCACCAACACGCACTGTTTGCACTGAATTATGGCCTTGAAATACGCTCTCTTTGCGAGAGAAGGCTCAGAGTCCCAGCAGTGAGAACATACAGTGGGCTGGTTAGGTATGTTTCTTAAGCGTGAGTTTCTGAGAGAAGCTTCAATTAAGAAAATATAAAGTGGGCTGATTTATCTACAGATTAAGGGCGTGTGGGCCGTAATTTTGAATTTTTAAAACCACTTTAAGACCTTTAAAATAGTGTATTAAACTCTAAAAAAAATATATGTATTAGTTAAGGATCTAATTTAGTGCAATTCTCAGTCAGTAACACGATTTAATGAATTTTACTTGATAGAAAAAAATCCCAAAGTTACCCCTTTTCAAAAGTTTTTCAAGTTTATGACTAACTAATGAATTTTTTACTAAATTTTGTACTCAACGAAAGCCACTAAAAGTTATAGATGCATTCGCAGAGTTTGACTTGATAAAAGTATCAGTTATTCACTATGTTTTAATATCTACCATATATATAGCGCGCCGTTCGGCAGGCCTGATCAGTCGCGTTTCGGCGCTCACGGACGACGAGCCTGTGCTTGATTTTGCAATTTTGACAACCAATAAATTTTAAATATTACGATCATAGCGCCACAGTATAACAATATCAGTAGGTATCACTAGTGAAGCACACTATGATTTTGATTTTTGATACCGTTTTCATTGGAATTGCAAATAGACGCTGATACTAATTTGTACGCTGTTTACTTTATGTTGTAGACCAATAGGGGAGTCTCCAAAAACTGACGTCGATAACACATCAGTAAAAAATTCAATGCGGATGCAATGGAAAATAGATAAGTATCGGTAAAATATTCGTCCGTCAAATCAGAGATCGGGATAAGGAAATATTGAGAGGGGAGAAATCCCCTTCGTAAATCCCCTAATATAAATGCATTTATATGCCATTTAGGTAAATTCTTTGGTAGTAAGGTACTTAATACTTGGAAGAAAAGTCCTCACATACAGATTTTACCACTTTGGAAGAGACTATTGCGCAAACTATCCAGTTTAGAAAAAAAATGTTAGGAACTTCGATACAATTTTTAAACACCTATCCAGTATAGATACACGTATGGTTTTGATAGAATTTTGATTTTATTTCTTTTCCAAGTTTGTGACACCACCAAAATTTATTGTTGTTTCTTTTTTTGTATGAAAATGTTAATATTGTTCATAGAATACATGTACTTACCAAGTTTTAATAGTATACTTCTTATAGTTTCGGAGAAAAATAGCTGTCACATAGGGATGGACAGACATAACGTATATTTTAAAATTTGTCTACAAATCCCTAAAAACCCAAGTTCGTTCATTTAAAACTTATTTAAAATGAAATTTAGACACTCGACCTAATTTGATAAGAAGCCTTTTAGGCAGTAAAATTACTCGTAGAATTTAACTCTGTGCTAAATTTCCGATTCGTATTTTTTATATATGGTTTAGAATCATTTCCTGAGCTTTTCATTGTAATTTTATTTACAAAATAATAACAAATCCAGGTGGAGCTTCAAGCGCCAGCTCGAAAAAACGTATTTGGCCGATATTCCGAAAAAGTTATAAAGCCTATTATTATTGTAGAAAATAAAATTTCCCAACTTTTGTTGCCAGTAAACTTTTTTTTCGAACTTACCGATTATGATTTATTATGTCCAATTTAATGATAACAATGTAAAAAAATAAGATGTGAATTCTGTTCCCAGTAGCATAAACATGTCTCTTTTTACCGGAATGGAAGAAGGGTAATGTTTTTCGCGCATATCTTTATGTTTGTAAAACTTTTATTTCCACATATCTTCCAAACGGCTGGATGGATTTTGGTAACTAAGATATTCTAAGACTAGCCTCATTCGCCAAAGTGTCCTTAGATAGTAGGTAATATTTTTTTTACGTGTGTTTTTTTTTTTTTTTTGTAGTCGGGGTTTTAAATTAAAGTTATTCTATCATATTGCTCGTTGCTCGAATAAACAGCACCGTTCAACATCATGATTGAAGAGTTGAACGAAGAGTTTGGTCTCCACTTCTGTAATAAGAACAACAACTAAGCTGTGAAACGCATAGCCAGTGTGGGTTTTCGTCGAAGGTTCGAACCTTGGGGTTACGAGGTACACTGTGTTTGTTTCTATTAGAGAAGCAAGTTCCATCGTAGACCACATCATTTTCATCCACTATTATCGGCATCATCGCAACCGTATCATTAAATGGGTTATAAATCGTAAACGGTAAGTTTTACAAAAAAAGTTTACTAGCAACAAAAGATGCAAAATTTTATTTTCTACAATTATTGTCAAAATATATAGTTTCCAAAATATCGGCTAAAACAGTTTGTTTTTTCAATTGGACTTTGAAGCTCTACTTGGATCTGTGAGCATTTTGTAATTTTATGCGCAGTAAGTGATCTTTACCTCATAGAAAAAAATGGGTTTAGAAATTTAGTGCAAAGTTGACCAAAAAACCTTCTATTTTTACTGGCGTTTCATTACGTTTCAGCATATTTTTTAAAATTTTTGACGAACTTGTGAAATATTAGGAAACATTTAAAAAGATGCATGAAATTGGAAAAGCCGTTCTCAACTTATAGTGTGACCAAAAAAGAAAAGGTTGAGTTTTGTATACCTACGTAGTATAGATAAATTTAATATTTCTTCGTTTATATAGCAACAAAACTCTTATCATAAACAAACAAACATAAACAAATCTTGAACAAAAAAAATTAGTTGCCTGTAAAGTCGGTATACGGGCGAAAGTTTTACGTGACAACGACTTTGAGTGGTAAAATAATTTTACGGAAGGGACGCGTGCCTTTCACTTTTTATGTCTGTCTCTCTCGCTCTTAGGCGGGCTAACCATGCCCGAGTGGAAGGGACGCGTGCCTCTCACTCGCTCTCGTTGTGAGCGCATAACGTGAGCGGAGCGTAACGCAGTTTCTTGAAGTGTCACCCGGCAAACCAATTTATAAGACGTTGTCAAAAGAGTTTAAATTACATAGTCCAATATTTTAATGTTATTTTTGCACTGTGGCACCGATTCCGCGGTCGGTGACGGTCGCGAGAACAAGACAGTGTTAAATGCATACTTTGACAGAAATACCTGGCCTTAACATTACAATCACTGCATTGTGATCTTTTTAATTTTATTTATTTATTCATTCAATGAACACTCAAAACGGAATGTAATAAACATCCTCTATTTGTTTTAAATAAACTTTTTTAATTATTTATTAACTAGATGTCCGCCCCGGCTTTGCCCGTGGTACATTATATAGCACTCATCAGGATCCTGTAAATATATAACGATGAAAGAATGGCTGAGATCGGTTCAGTAATTCCTGACCTCAGCTTCCCACCTTCCTCACCTTCAGCTACCTGCTACGCCATCTGTCGGAAATTGATTGTACTAACTCAGATTTAGAAAAAAAAATGATTAGCAAAGGTTTTATTTTCAAGAGGTATGTAATCTGTGATATTCAATGACGCAATCTTAGACACATGCTGTCATGTGTCATGTCAAAGCACGAAACGTACGAAAACTCTCAAAAAGGATTATCATTTCCCGATATTGTTACATTTTTTATTCATGCTCCGCTCCTATTAATAGAGGCGTTTTTTTCTATAGCCTATAGCCTTCCTCGATAACAATTCATTTATTCGAACCATTGGAAATTAACATCACTTGGTAACGTCACATTATACAATTTTAAAGAAATAAACAATTTAATATCTTAAGCGGCTGTAAAAAGCCTTGTCATAAAAAAATAATGCAGCTGTAAAGGGCATTGTCAAGAATATGTTTCAGATATAAAAATAAAATGTCAATAAAGAATATTATAAGTATTGTGATGTTATATAATACAAAATGTAATAAAATCTTAATGTTATGCCAATGTCGAATTAAAATCAGAAAGCAATACCTCCTTCGACCACTCTTTTCCGCCTTGAATAAATTCTTTGGTTGTGTAGAAGGCTTTTCTTATTAGATACTCCTTTATAGCAGTCTTAAACTTTTTTTCCCTGAGACCTACCAACTGATTCGGAATAATATTATAAAAACGCACACAATTGCCAACAAAGGAAGTATTTGTCTTCTGAAGTCTACACCTCGGAAAAGCAAATTTGTTGATATGCCGTGTTCTAGGGTTATCATCTGACATTTTCCTAAGAATGGATTGGTGTCTTCTCGCATACATAATGCATTCGTATATGTACAGTGACGGTAAGGTAATAATATTTATGGTTCTAAATATTTCCCTGAGTGAGCCTCTTGGAGGTATATTATATAAATTTCAATTGCTCTTTTTGCAATATGAAGACAGAACTTATATCAGCGGCTGAGCCCCATAGTAGCACACCATACGCCATCACACTATGAAAATATCCGAAATAAACCATTCTAGCTGTAGAGACATCAGCTATTTTTCTTATTTGTCGGACAGCATGTGCCGCCGAGCTCAGCCTGTCAGTTAGTGCATTAATATGGGTACCCCATTGTAACTTTGAGTCCACAGTGATGCCCAAAAGACTGTTGTGTCGGTTGGTTGTATAAGTTGATCTTTCAGTTCAATTCTGCATTCTACAGTTCGCATATTTGCAAGAGAAAACCTGACACATTTTGTTTTCACAGGGTTCAGAACTAAACTGTTTGCATCAAACCAGTCACATACTCTAGCCAGCATATCATTAACTGCTGACAAATCTGAGCCACCTCTTTTGATTTTAAATAATAGCGATGTATCGTCAGCAAACATAATAATTTCAGAATTAATAAATTTTTGGGTCATGAAGGAAGATCATTGATATAAACTAAGAACAGGAAGGGCCCTAGTATTGATCCCTGAGGAACTCCCATTATAAGAGACGATCCTTGTGATCTTACCCCATCTATATCAACAATTTGAATTCGATCTCTTAAGTAAGATGAAATGAGGGTTAAAGCAGTTTCCGAAATACCGTAGAAAGCCAACTTGTTAAGCAAAATCTTGTGATTGACACAGTCGAATGCTTTAGAAAGGTCACAAAAAGCTCCAACCACATCATGACAGTCTTCCCACGCACTCAGTATAAACTTCGTGAGACATATGCCTGCGTCAGTAGTTGATCTTCCCTTTGTAAAACCGAATTGCTGTTTATGTAGTAGGTTATTCGAATTAAAATAAGATAACAGCTGACCCAAAATCAGTTTTTCAAAAATCTTACTGATGGACGGCAGTATGGAAACTGGTCTGTAGTTACCAGCATCCTCTTTTGCACCTGATTTAAATAGTGGTATCACTTTACTATGCTTCATGAGATCCGGGAATGTCCCATTTTTTATGCATGAATTGAATAAGGCTGCTAGGTAAGGTGCGATGCTTTTTAATATGCCTTCCATAACTTTAACTGACATTCCCCATAAATCTTCAGTTGGCTTTACTTTAATCTCTTTAAACGTTTTAATAATTGATACAGCAGATACCTCACGAAATGTGAAAGAAGACAACGGTTTACTTACATTTTTACGCAGTAGTATTTCAGCCCGTGAATCCGCAGATGCCAAGTGTTTGGTTATTTCATTAGGTATGTTTTTAAAGTATTCTTCAAATGCATTGGCTATATCAGATCTGTTTGTAATTATTTTACTATTTATTGTCAATTTATTCAATTTTTCACGAATTTTAGATTTTCCCGTTTCTTTGTTTATTATATTCCAGGCCGTTTTTACCAAGTTATCAGACTGTTTAATTTGGTTACTTATAAAATTTGATTTTGCTCGTTGACATGCAGTTTTGAAAATTTTTGAATATGTTTTAACATAATTTTTTGTTGCGTCATCAGTACAATAAGTTTTAAGTTTATAAAGATTATATAAATTACTCCTACTTATGAATAATCCTGGTGTGGCCCATTCGGCAAATTTTGGTTTAGCATTGATATTTATTTCTTTTGTCTGGAAAATTTCATTAAATTGATTAATTAACATATCAAAAAATAAATTGTAACTGAGATCTGGATTAGAAATTAGTATGTCAGAGTTATTATAAATTGAGGTTTTAAATTGGTTTTTAATTTTAATGTCAGAATTATTTTTAATTATAATGTCAGATCTATTTTTAAACATAATGTCAAAATCTTTTTTTACTGTAATGTCACGAGAGTTTTCAATGTCAAAAGGAAATTTTATACTAAAAAAATTATTTATCACATTTTTCAATTGTTCTATGCGACCTTGTGTTATAGGCCTGACAATAACTTTTACTTCAGTTCGTTTCACCACGGCAGGAAGAGAGATGCATAGTCCTTTATGATCCGAACGTAGAAGGTTTAAGATTTCAGACTGTAGCCATTTACAATTTACAAACATATTGTCAATGCAAGTTGACGACATTCCTTTTTTAGAGATTGCTACTCTTGTTGGTTCCAGAAATACCTCTATAAGATTGAATGACTGGAACAATGCAAGTATTTTACTTTTGGTAGATGAATTTGTTAGTATGTCGGTGTTAAAATCACCACATACCACAATGTGCTTATTTTTGTCAGACATCTTACCCAGAGTTTCTTCCATCACTGTTAAGAAGGTCTCAAAGTTTGCTTTAGGAGGTTTGTAAACACATACTATAATATACAATTCTAATTCTACACATGCTAACTCGCAATGATGTTGTACATTAAATTTTTCAATGTCTTTCCGTGCTTTATATTTGAGGTCATTCCTAACAAAAATTATACATCCACCTCCCAACGAACTTTTCCTGCAGAAGATGCTACCAATTACATAATTATTTAGATAAAAGTTTTGCTGCGATTTCGATACCCATGTCTCTGTAAAGCAAATGACATCATGCTGTTGAGAACCTTCCAGATACATTTCGATCTCTCCTAATTTACCTATCAACCGATTAATATTTTGGTATAAAATGTTTATTGCGTTTTTGGTACATTTCTTATAACTAGAGTTAACATTGCCAGGGTGGTCTTGATTATTTTTACGCTTTATCGTAACATGGCAAGGCCTCCCTATTGTCAGATTATTTAGTTTAAATCGCTGTCGTTGTTAGTTTTTATTGATATGACTACATTCAGCGGTTGTTGTTTTTCCCTATTACGGTCATTTAGCAAAGAACAGAACATCAATTTGGCTAATTTAATTTTAATATGACGCGCAAGCAATTGTTTTTCGCCAACCAACTTAAAGTTTACTATAAAATTATTAATATCAAAATATAAAAATTCACTACTTTTATTTGAGATTAGATTGTATAAGGTCATATTAAGTAAATAAATTCTGTGATTTTGTCCTTCGCTCAACGATGATGAATAAGGAAAAGTACAAAATATTATTTTATTTATGTTACCAGTTTTGTGTAACTTTATCAAAGAATCAATACAGTTTACAAGAATACGTTTTGTTAAACCTTGGGTATCTCCCATCATTATTACAATATTGGTGTTTTTCCTAAACTTTCCAAGCATTGCTCTTTTAATTAGTTGTTCGAGCTTAATATTTGGGAGCGAAGTGTTCATTATACTTTGATTACCGTTTGCAAGTATGTTACTGAAAATTTCGCCGAAACCTATTCCTATACTATCGCTAAACAGTTCAATTTCACCGATATCTCCAGTTTCTTCATTATTGTGTGGGACTTGTTGTGCACTACATAACACCGTTTCTTCGGACTCTGTTATAAATGACTTGTTGCATGGAGAGATACAATTTATTTCAGACATAAAGCTTGTTTCCGAAAGTGACTCTTGCTGGTTTTGCTGTTTCGGAGGATTAGCTAAGCTTTTCAGTGCTATTACAAGATGCTCTATTTCTTTTTGAGCTAAGTCATATTTCATGTTCAAATCTTTAAGGCTATTTTCTAATCTATGTATTTTATGCAATTCTTCCTCATGTTCTTTTTTATAGTTGTTAATTCTTATTTTGTCTTCATATATTATATTTCTCAATGCCATTTTATCTTTTATTATTTCAATGTTTGTGCGATTATTATATTTTAAATTTTTCTTATGTTTCAGGATCAGTCTTGTTAGTTTTAAGTATTTTTTGAGAGTGTTTTTTCCTGTAATCCAAGTTTTGTTGGGTTTCAAATTCGGTTTATCATTTTCTTTAGTTAGATCTATGGTTTCAATAATTTTTTGGTCCTTTTTTTCTTTTATTAATTTATGGTATAGATTTAAAATATTATCAGATTCTTTTTCATTTTTATGTATGTTTAGGCTTTGTATTAATGTCTGCGTTTGATTTAACTCATGTCTAAGATTTTTAATGACTAGATGAGCTTCGTTTAGTTCTATCTTTAAATCTTCATTTGTTTTAGCTTTTTCTGTCAAATTATTTATTTCCAATAGTAGTTCCTCTATTTTTGTTTCAAAATTTCTCATTTCAATCTTCAAACGCGAATTTTTATCCAAAATATTTTGAATTTCTATTTCTCCATCATCCCTTTCTCGTAATAAAGTTTTATTCTCATTTTTAGTATTTTGTAAATCAAATAATGTTATTTTTAATTTTTGCTCTAATTCGCGAATACTGTTCTGTCTGGTTTTCATGATTTTTAAATTAATATCGAATGAAAGGATACACACAACTACTCATTAGTTTGGCTTCACCATATAGTCCATAAAATGTTAATTAGCTCTTGCGAAAATACAAGACAATAATTTCCAGATAATAATACATTTCCAGATAAATAAAATCGGAACACTAGTTGTGTGAGTTATTCACAAAATAATTCGGAACCTTGTCAAATGTAAAATTATTTAACTTTTAGTTATTAATTTCATAGCTCCAGTGTATTTCGGAACTCAATTCAATAGTTCAAAATCAAACGTCACATGTCATTCTCTCGTGTCGTTCCTATGACACCTTCAATGTCATCAGTTGAAAGTTGAAGTTAAAGAACAGTAATCACATTCTCTTTTGTCAAGGAAAAAAAATGTATACCCTCATATAGAGTAATTGAAGTGTTTTGTGAGGTACCGTGTCAACAGATTGAAATTCGTAACGAAATCCGAAAATGTTAAAAGTGATTTAAATACATTGATACATCTCACCACCGATGATTTGTTACGCCATTTGATTTGGAGGCAAAACTGCTTCCGTTCGATTCAGCTCGAGCGTTTAGGCGCAGAACGATCTCACTACTCCTCAATATGGGTATCAAATGAAAGGACTTGACGAGTAAAATACTATGCACAATGACAAATTTCAAATCCAAGATGGCCACCACCACAAAATGGCGAAATACATTTCTTTTTCCCTACTTCCTCAATATGGGTATCAAATAAAAGACTTGACGAGTAAAATGCTATGCACAATAACAAATTTCAAATCCAACATGGCCGCCACCACAAAATGGTGAGATACATTTCTTTTTTCACTACCTCCTCAATACGGGTATCAAATAAAAGGGCTTGACTAGTAGAACACTACGCACTATGACAAATGTCAAATCCAAGATGGCCGCCACCACAAAATGGCGATTGTCATTATTTTTACTACTACCTCAATATGGGTAACAAATGAAAGAGCTTAACTAATAAAATACTATGCACTATGACAAATTTCAAATCCAAGATGGCCGCCACCACAAAATTGCGAATGTCATTATTTTTTACTACTGCCTCAATATGGGTAACAAATGAAAGGACTTGACTAGTAGCATACTATGCACTATGACAAATTTTAAATCCAAGATAGTCGCCACCACAAAATGGCGACTGACATTATTTTTCACTACTTTTAATATGGATATCAAATGAACGGGCTTGACTAGTAAAAACTACGCACTATGACAAATTTCAAATCCAAGATGGCCGCCACCACAAAATGGCAAATGTCATTATTTTTACTACGACCTCAATATGGATAACAAATGAAAGGACTTGACTAGTAGCATACTATGCACTATGACAAATTTTAAATCCAAGATAGCCGCCACCACAAAATGGCGACTGACATTATTTTCACTACTTTTTATATGGATATCAAATGAAAGGACTTGACGAGTAAAATACTATGCACAATGACAAATTTCAAATCAAGATGGCCGCCACCACAAAATGGCGAATGTCATTATTTTTACTACGACCTCAATATGGATAACAAATGAAAGGACTTGACTAGTAGCATACTATGCACTATGACAAATTTAAATCCAAGATAGCCGCCACCACAAAATGGCGACTGACATTATTTTTCACTACTTTTTAATATGGATATCAAATGAAAGGACTTGACGAGTAAAATACTATGCACAATGACAAATTTCAAATCCAAGATGGCCGCCACCACAAAATGACGAATGTTATTATTTTTTATTTTCACTAGGTACTTTTCAACATAGGTATCAAATGCAAGAGCTTGACTAGTAAAATACTACGCACTATGACAAATTTCAAATCCAAGATGGCCGCCACCACAAAAAAAAAAAACTTAAACCTGCACGGGCACTAACTCTATAAAACTAAAATACCTAGGTACTTATATTTTAGATGTTATCGCACGAAATAATTATATTTACAGATGTTTGTACCGCGCTGAACCTGCATCAATCGCAAACAAAATGATTTTGCGTTTCACGCGTGCCCATCCCTAGTAATCCCCAACGTACATATCTATGTAGCTATACATCATCTGCCACACGACGCGCACTAGGCGTCTAGTGTGGTGTTAGCACTCTATACTTTAGTTATTTGTCATCTATGATTTTTAGCTAAGACAGCTCCCTTCCGTGCTTGCGCGGAAGATCGCGTTACTCGATGAGTCAAACCCTTCCAGTTGGATATGAAATTTGTCATAGTGCATATTATTCTACTAGTCAAGCCCTTTCATTTGTTACCCATACTGAGGTAGTAAGTAGTAAAAATAATGACATTCGCAATTTTGTGGTGGCGGCCATCTTGGATTCGAAATTTGTGGCAGTTCATAGTATTTTACTAGTCAAGCCCTTTCATTTGTTACCCATATTGAGTTGGTGGTAAAAAATAATGTCAGTAGCCATTTTGTGGTAGCGGCCATCTTGGATTTGAAATTTGTCATAGTGCGTAGTATTTTACTAGTCAAGCCTTTGCATTTGATACCTATATTGTGAAGTAGTGAAAATAATGACATTCGCTATTTTGTGGTGGTGGCCATCTTGATTTCAAATTTATCATAGTGCGTAGTATTCTACTAGTCAAGCCCTTTCATTTGTTACCCATATTGAGGAGGTAGTAAAAATAATGACAGTCGCCATTTTGTGGTGGCGGCCATCTTGGATTTGAAATTTGTCATTGTGCATGGTCAAGCCCTTTAAATTGATACCTTTATTGAGGTAGTAGTAAAATAATGATGATTAATATTGGAAGTTCGTTGCTCAAACACGTCGGAACAGTCATTGGTCATGGCCATTGGTCGTAGTCATTGGTCATATCCGTTCCTCATGGTCATTGTAATTGGTCATGGTCATGGTCATTGGTCATGGTATAGAGGTAGTAGTGAAAATAATGACATTCGCAATTTTGTGGTGGCGGCCATCTTGGATTTGAAATTTGTCAAAGTGCATAGTATTCTACTAGTCAAGCCCTTTCATTTGTTACCCATATTGAGGTGGTAGTAAAAATAATGACATTCGCGATTTTGTGGTGGCGGCCATCTTGGATTTGAAATTTGTCATAGTGCATAGTCAAGCCCTTTAAATTGATACCTATATTGAGGTAGTAGTAAAATTAATGATGATTAATTAATATTGGAAGTTCGTTGCTCAAACACGTCGGAACGGTCATTGGTCATGGCCATTGCTCATGGTCATTGGTCGTAGTCATTGGTTATATCCGTTCCTCATGGTCATTGTAATTGGTCATGGTCATGGTAATTGGTCATGGTATAGAGGTAGTAGTGAAAAATAATGACATTCGCAATTTTGTGGTGGCGGCCATCTTGGATTTGAAATTTATCATAGTGCATAGTCAAGCCCTTTAAATTTATACCTTCATTTAGGTAGTAGTAAACATTAATGATGATTAATTAATATTGGAAGTTCGTTGCTCAAACACGTCGGAACAGTCATTTGTCATGGCCATTGCTCATGGTCATTGGTCGTACTCATTGGTCATATCCGTTCCTCATGGTCATTGTAATTGGTCATGGTCATGGTCATTGGTCATGGTATAGAGGTAGTAGTGAAAATAATGACATTCGCTTTTTTGTGGTGGCGGACATCTTGGATTTGAAATTTGTGACAGTGCATAGTATTCTACTAGTCAAGCCCTTTCATTTGTTACCCATATTGAGGTAGTAGTAAAAATAATGACATTCGCCATTTTGTGGTGGCGGCCATCTTGGATTTGAAATTTGTCATAGTGCATAGTATTCTACTAGTCAAGCCCTTGCATTTGATACCTATGTTGAGAAGTAGTGAAAATCAATGACATTCGCTTTTTGTGATGACGGCCATCTTGGTTTCAAATTTATCATAGTGCGTAGTATTCTACTAGTCAAGCCCTTTAAATTGATACCTATATTGAGGTAGTAGTAAAATTAATGATGATTAATTAATATTGGAAGTTCGTTGCTCAAACACGTCGGAACGATCATTGGTCATGGCCATTGCTCATGGTCATTGGTCGTGGTCATTGGTCATGGCCGTTCCTCATGGTCATTGGGCATAGTCATGATCATGGTCATGTGCATGGTCATGGTCATGGTATTGAGGTAGTAGTAAACAATAATGACATTCGCCATTTTGTGGTGGCGGCCATCTTGGATTTGAAATTTGTCACAGTGCATAGTATTCTACTAGTCAAGCCCTTTCATTTGTTACCCATATAGTGGTAGTAGTAAAAAATAATGACATTCGCAATTTTGTGGTGGCGGCCATCTTGGATTTGAAATTTGTCATAGTGCGTAGTATTGTACTAGTCAAGCCCTTGCATTTGATACCTATGTTGAGAAGTAGTGAAAATCAATGACATTCGCTTTTTGTGGTGACGGCCATCTTGGATTTCAAATTTATCATAGTGCGTAGTATTCTACTAGTCAAGCCCTTTAAATTGATATATATATTGAGGTAGTAGTAAAATTAATGATGATTAATTAATATTGGAAGTTCGTTGCTCAAACACGTCGGAACGGTCATTGGTCATGGCCATTGCTCATGGTCATTGGTCGTGGTCATTGGTCATGGCCGTTCCTCATGGTCATTGGGCATGGTCATGGTCATGGTCATGGTCATGTGCATGGTCATGGTCATGGTATTGAGGTAGTAGTGAAAAATAATGACATTCGCAATTTTGTGGTGGCGGCCATCTTGGATTTGAAATTTGTGACAGTGCATAATATTCTACTAGTCAAGTCCTTTCATTTGTTACCCATACTATACATACTTAATTAATATTGGAAGTTCGTTGCTCAAACACGTCGGAACGGTCATTGGTCATGGCCATTGCTCATGGTCATTGGTCGTGGTCATTGGTCATGGCCGTTCCTCATGGTCATTGGGCATGGTCATGGTCATGGTCATGTGCATGGTCATGGTCATGGTATTGAGGTAGTAGTAAAAATAATGACATTCGGCATTTTGTGGTGGCGGCCATCGCGTTCATCGACTTATTAGACGTTGTCACGTCAAAAAAAAAATTGACAGATTCTGCTTCTTCATGAAGTAAATAAGATCAAATGTGATGGTCCGATCCGAAAAATCAGAATGAAACGTTATAAAACGCCAAACGAATTAAAATTTTGTGGTCGCACTATAATTATTCTAGTTTATGTCATAAACGCGCGAAATATTACGTAACCGACTCCCACGCTAACTGACGCAGGTCCTCCCCGACGGCCGCTCGCGGCATACTAAATTGCGCAGCGTAATTTATTGTAATTTCGACTGCTGGTAATTTATATTTTTGAAAAATTGACAACTATGATTTGAAAAGTAACTATAGAATTGGATTCTACAAAGAACAAAGTATTATCGTGTCTAATTTTTATTTTGGAATTATTGTGTATTTTACACAGAGACAACGCTAAAACTGCAATATAAAACTTAAAATTGGCTTATGATTTTGTTTTTTTACTAATAAATGGGACCAAAATTCAGATATATGTGACTTGAATGAATTAATAAAATATGTCTATGATGTTCCCCATATTTTTTTAAGTATAAATTTTGAGTATCACTTTTAGATTTAGAAGTCTGAAACTGACACGGCGGCGACTTTTCGGCGAAATGGTCATGGGAGATCGTTCCCTACGACTAAAGGCTTTATTATTAGTAAAAATTAAACAAGGAAACGTCAACAAGAAAGATCGGCCTATTTTTTGAACGTAATTATCTTTTTCTAGATAATACTAAAGATGGAAATATCGGAACACAAACTTTTTGAATTTCGTGCGACGACGTGAGCCGGCTCTTAACTTTTGATGCCTTTTTCCAATATTTTTTAATTATAATATTATGTGAATAGTGAAAGCGTCAACCTGTGACAGGTGAAATCCCACATTATTTATTTTCCCACATTAGTTATTCAGGATGATAGCTTGTGAGAATAGATAGTAAATGTTGCATTTTTGCACTTATAACAAAAATGTGGATTTTTGACAAACGAGTATCATAAGTGGCATCCTCATCACTAAAACCAAATGTTTATTATTAATAAATTATTTCACTTTTAGATTTAGTATTTTTTGTTGGCAAACCAACCAAACATGAGTTGTAAACTATATTATTGTTTAATGAAATTACAGCTGGTCTAGAGAAGTTAATAACTGTTTTGTAATAACATGAAAAAATGTTTTTCCACGAGCTACATTTCGGAATGCAGTAAATATGCAGAATGCAGCAGTTTCAATAATAAATTTGAAGAACTTCGAAGATCATTTCGTGCCTTCAGTTACTACGCATACTATTTAAATAACGTAATGAAATAATCTTTAAGACGTCTTTCTATTCTCCTTGAACTACAACTGAGACCTGCTAACCAAAATAAAGTGCCTCATTTACTTCCAAAACTAGCTGGTGGGTAGGTTGGAAACGCAGCGCCCTCTATGTGTACAAGATTTTAGCCCGACGCGCGCTGAGTTTAATTTATCCCATACCGCAGTCCCGCAACATTCACCTAAGGATTGAGGTTACCATGTGTTAGTTCTATTATAACGTTATAAATGTAAAAGTTTGATTGTTCTGATGTCGGTTTGTTGCGATGTCGAGATGTCGGGCATTTGTGATGATGGAATGTTGGGATGTCGGGCTGTCGTGTGAAATATCAAAAACTAAACTATCGTTATTCCAATATCGATATTTTGCCTACTAACTTCTTTTGATCGCAACAATGATGCATAGTGCATATCCTTACACTCTCTGACTGTGAGGGACACACTCTTACTCATACCCTCAATTCTCAGCTCTTGAAAAATAAATAATCTAGTGTTCAGTTTTTATTCATTGTGTCGTACGCCAATCACATCCAATGTAATCAATAGTTAGGTATATGTAGCGTTGTGTAGTTCTTCTCATTGTGTTTTAGTTTTGTTCAAAAAGGCTCTGCTCCTTTAAAAAATCATATTCTCATAGAACCACAGACAATAAATATCCTAGCTAATGCTTAACAGTCACCCAGTTCAATATATGCCTTCCAATTTCATCTCTTTTGTTGGCCAAGAAAGTTCTTAATATAGGCACGGATGGTAACCCTACGTTTACTCGTAAGTTAATTCGTTTTATTTTGCTAGTACAATAATGCAACTAGTAGTTTTTTTGCTCAATCCATAGGTGAGAAAAGATAACGTAAAAGGACTTCCATTATTGTATTAATCATAGAGTAATAATTATGAATTAGAACTTCTTAAGCAAGGATAAATATTCTACTAATACCTACATACAAATATGAATATGTTTAGTAGAACACATGTATTCTAGATGTATTTAGGTCTACGGTGGATTGTTTAATTCTGAAATTGCGCGTATGACAAAAGATCAAATGGCTAATATCGGGCAAAATAGCGGTCGAGTGAATGAATAAAAAAAATAGTTCTCTGTAAAATTGGTTGGTTTATGGACGATAGTTACATGTGATAATACCATAACAAATCATTGATAGATGCGGCGCAGGCGTACAATAAGCCTAACGGGACGACGAGCGTAACGGGACATAACGGACACTTTTTCGTGCATGCAGCCGGCGGTCGCATTCATCGATTTATTAGACGTTTTCACGTCAAAAAAATATTGTCTTGGGACACTGGATAGGAACGAAGTATTCCTTCGGATAATTTAGAAGGAACACAAATGGCAAAAAAATGCTTAGACTTATAGGTCATGTTACGATCATCTGAAAATAAAGCTGGCAACACACACAGTCATGGGCAGTTTTTACGCGTCACTTCCGTTAGTTTTAGTGTCACATTAGTTTCAGTTTTGTTGCGCAGCAAAATTCACATTTCCTGCAAGGATGCTGTAAGGAACTTTGTTCCGATATTTTTTTTTTACACCTGGAAACAATTTAAGGAAAGCTGTAATTTGGTGATTGGTATAACACAGATCTGAGAGAAAAACCATAATACAATGTATAATACATAGTAAGGTCACAAACAAGACATTAGGCTGATGATTAGTAATACACTTATAGCAAGCCCATAGCAAGTTCGTAGTATATTAGACCAGTCGGCGACTGCCGATCCAGAGGTTCAAATCCTACGCGCAATAATGTCTTTTCGAAGTCATATGCGTGATGCTGCTAATTTAAAATGGTGAAGGAAAACATCGTGAATAACGAAATGTACGTAGAATCTTTTGTGACGTGAGGAATCTAAATCACTGCCAAAAAACTGCACTGTTGGTAGTAGTCATCATTGCTTGACGGTAAAATAACTGGCAAAGGTCTTCTTCTGACATTTTGCTAAAAACATGTAATAAGGCAAGAAGGGTAATTTTAAGCTACATCTAGAACAATTTTACAACAAAACCTTCACGAAGGCAAAAATAAACTGCAAAGATTTTTTGTAGCATACAAAAATGGCCTTTGTGCTTGACTCAAATTATGAAGTAGCGGAGTTATCACAGCAATTTCAGGGTTGACCTCTTCTTAAAACTTGTTTTCTTTCTTTGTGGTATATACGTTGTGACCTTTTTAAGTTTGTGTTCTTTGTAATATCCATCATCTACTCAAAAATATTCTATTGCAATTTATGTTTTAAGCGCCAGTTTTAAAACCCCAAGTAAATCTTGGATCGGCCAACACTGCTTATTACTGGTATGCTGACTTTTGGCTAAATTATCGCATAATATGTTTTGTAGTGGTAGAACTCTTGAATATGTTTTGTAGTGGTAGAAACAGAGTCCACCTGGGGAAGCGCCACACCTTTGCTAGTTATTCTACCGCCAAGCCGTATTATGCATACATTACTTGCGTGTTCCGGTTTGAAGGCCAATGTTTCCAGAGAAATTACAGGGCTTAGAGATACAACATCTTAGATCTCTGGGTGACGAGCAGTGTTAGGTAATGATATGGACTCTTCATGTTCCAATAGCTGCGTGTCACTGTGCTGTTATGTGGCAGGCATGTTGCTTACTATCAGTCATGTGCCTGATGCTCGTCTCGTCACTTTTTTTTTTAAAGAAGAAAGGCGAGGCGAAAGCTGCAAAGTGCGAGTAACGAGAACTACGTGAGAAAAACCGCGGGGAGCGGCTAGCTTATAAAATAAATACATACACAACAAACAGGTCCTCGCAGTTTACTCGCGTCATTTCGATTCCCGCTATTTTCCCGGTATAAAAAATAGCCTATATTTTTTTCCAGACCATAATCTGTGTTCCGAATTTCAACCCGATCCGTTTATAAGTTCCGACGCGACAAACATTCGTATTTATGATATTAGTGGGAAGTATGACAATAGTTTCCCATTACAGACCATCACGGACATTGACCAACGAGGATACACTTATCTTCCAAGCAGTATCACGTAACGTCTTTGTAGATGTTATTATCCCCGTCATTTATCATGGCAATCTGGAGTCCTTATCGCATCTCCCCATTGTTAGTTCAGTTTATAATTATAACATCAATATGATCTACAATGCTAATACGAATAAGTCAAGAGCAGAAGCCCAACTGAAGATGAAATCAATTTATTCGAACGTGTAACACTCTTAGAGCACATAGAATAATTTGTCTGAGGTTACATTAACCCCACGTCCGCTCGAAGGGTTCCCTCATTGACGATGCGGGGGGGCTCAGTAGCCGTGGCCTGGTCAGTCACGGGAAGCTAAGAGGAAGCCCGTGGCTAGGCTTTGCCTCCAAGCCAATGACGATGCGGGCATGTAGGTTGCGCGGTGTTGTGACACTAGCGACACTGAGGTAAGCCATTGGGGGGTGGGCATCGTGGCTGTGGTGTACCACAATACCGGCAGTATTGTGGTGCGCTGCTCTCCCTATCCTCTGCAGCCGAAAAATGGTAGGCGGCGGGATCACAGACTTGACCCGCCGCGTGGGACCAGGAGTGTCTAGACGCGTCTGGTACCCACTTACTGGTTGGTCTCCGAGATGGTCACGGCGTTTTCTGCACCGGTGACGGGGTTATACCCGAGAGAAGGGCCCAGAGATGGGAAAGCCACGGCGGGTTCACGGAGTAATGCAACAGCTGTCCCTTGTTCCCACAGTCAGCGGTAGAGTTGGAAACCCGTGGAGGTTTTGGTCGGTAGGAGCACCAAGTGCATTCATGGTGTCGAGTCCGACGTAACCCGACCGTTCCCCTAGGTGGTAGGGTATGCGTAAAATGCATTCATTTCCTATACGACAAAAAAAGGTGTTGGCCAAGTGAATGTCAGATATTGAGATTGGATAACAGTACATTATGGTACAGGTGTGTGATACTTGTGATTACCGTTGAGGGACCATTGATATCCCAGCCCTTAAGTGAGGGTCTTAAGAGAGCCAAGGACGGTAATCATCAATTCACACGTGTATCATATACCAGTAAAATAACATAAAAACTCTATAATTCACTTTAAAATAATAATAACCATAAAAAGTTAAGGTTTGAATACAGGTGTCATAATTTGGCTAATTGCTGTAAAATTAAAGCCACTTTATGGGAAATTATTCTGTAAATAGAATTACTATGCTCTACCTTGAACAAGCTTACTCTATATTTGATTTCATCAAAATTAACGGACTAGTTTAGTAACTTCAATTATTGAGTTGTTGAATTATCGAGACCTTTATTATTGGGTATTCCTTCTCCCCATTCCGGATCTGCGGCGCATCCTACCATGTCCGACAGCAATTACACGATCACACAATTACGGTATATTATCGGAGGGGGACAAATAGGACCGAAATCAGATTACGCACAAAGCATATGGAATACGAAAAGAGAGATGTTCTTCTTAAGCCCTTAACTGTCTATGAGCAGCTTTCTTTATACTGTTGACTTGATCCAAGGTCAGGGAAAACTAATATTATTATAACCTATCATATTTGTAGCCTACACTCATTTTAATAATATTAATTACGTGGTTATTATCTATGGTGGAACAAGTACTCGATATTTCGGTGCAGTTTTGGGTGCACTATGATGATGTTTCGTTGTGTGATTTTTGTGTATATAATTACATCGATGCATCGTTCCACTATTTGACCATAGTTTATAAATATACCAGGATTAATAACATAAGTGAAACTACAATAATTAATGCCTATACCTGTTATTAATTAGCTGACCCGGCAAACATCGTTCTATCTATGAGACAATACTAGAGCAGATTTAATATTTTGATGGCTAAACTAATGGTTTGACTTATAATAATCGGTAATTCTATACAAAAGTATTGATGAATTTAAATATTTCATAGCTATTGATCCTATTCCGGACAAAACCAAGTTCTAAAACACAACAATCATTAAAATTGGTTTAGGCATTCGAGTTATAAATGGCTAAAACAATATTTTTTTTCTACACATTGATCACACAACTAAAAAAAATTGTCAGTTACTGTATTTAAAAAAAATAAGAAACCTGTTTTGATATTTATCATCCCGAAATAACATGAAATAGAACCTTAACTAAATGTAATTATGTAACCATAAAGTTACAGCTGGTCCACTCGAGAGATCGCAACTGCTAGAAACATAAATAGAAACTATCGCATGAGGTTCCTAATTAGCCTATAAATAAATAAATAAAATAGATATTGGTGGACAATTCACACACAACACTATCTGACCCTAAACTAAGCAAAGCTTGTGTGATGGCAGCCAGATAGCTGATATAATACTTATATAGTTTTAAATACATACTTATTATACATAGAAACACCCAGACACAGTGCAAACATTTGAATTCATCACACAAATATTTGCACTAGGTAGGGATCGAACCCACGACCCTCGGCTTCGCAGGCAGAGCTACTACCAACTAAGCCACTAGGGCAGTCAAATCTATGGCCATACACCTACCTATTTTCGATCAAGTCAAATCATAGTATATTTACACACACAAAGTTTAAACCAATATTCACAGTACAAATACCATTCTACATAAAAACAGGATTTATGTGACCTTCTGTAAACAAACCCCAAACTAGGCTAAGCTTGTATCTTGTGAATCTAGAGACCTGTTAAGGGTACATAAAACCATTTTGCGCTTCGTGTAAGAATTGCACCACAAAAACAAAAGCCAAACCACTATTTTAATACTACTTCAATATCTTAGTATGAAAACTAACGTAGTTATTACACATTTTAAATAAGTACACGGGTAACTCACGTTTGATGTAGTCAGTCAAACACACACACGCAGTCTAGCACGCTAAACGAGCTGCGAACACGTGCGCGCACTCTCCTTGAAATAGATCGCCGGACGCGATCGAAACTTGAGTCGGACTGGACTGACTATATCAAACGTGAGTTACTTATTTAATGTACTTTAATATCAATAAATAATCACTCTCTTTCCAGTTTAGAGCGTTTATGCTTAGCGCACTACAGTGATGTATTGTAATGGGACGAAAACGATACAATGACGTATATAATGTGTATGAATGTGGGAAATGTGTCTAGGGACTTGTGGAATTTAGGGTATTGTTGATTTTGGGTTGATTATGTGGCGCGCGGGTGGCAAGTGTTTGTTCGTTTCATGTTTGATATGTGACGGGGGAATTATAATTTTCAGTATTAGATTAATTAACCAGAACGTCGTAATTGAGACTGAATGCACAAGGAATTCACCTCCACATTCCGATACATAGGAATACGCCGTAGTTTCGAACTTCGCTTGCACATTTGAGTATTTTTTCGAGTGTGCGAGTGTGAGATACTTTAACATTTAACCACTATTCATAGAAAATACCTTAAGGACGCTAAAACGTTTAATTAAAACCTGACGTCCCAGTTTCCCCTTAGTATCAGTACTATATGCTATATATTACATACTCACGATGACGTACATATCCAACGGTGAAAAAAATTGGTAGTCATTTGAACTGCCGATTGGAGAGAAAACTTATAACACAGAATTTGATAGCTCACTTTGGAAACTACGCGGGTGAAACCGAAGGGCGTGGTCATGAGCATGGCCATTTATAAATGCTAATGTATTTCTAGATGGGCAACGGCCATGGTTCCGAGTTAACTCGAAGATTTCTTATCATTTCCGAGTGTGACGCCAGAATTCTATTCACAGCCCACAAAAATATTTGTCTGTGGCGCGTCAAAAGAAGTTTTTACTTCAAAAAATATTGTAATCCGTCCAGTAGTTTCTGAGATTAGCACGTTCAAACAAAAGACCTCTTCAGCTTTAAAATAAATAAATACATAATACATCATCAACAGCCGCAAGACGTCCACTGCTGAACATAGGCCTCCACCTTTAGATTTCCACAACGAACGGTCCTGCGCAACCTGCAACCAGCGGTTTCCAGCGGCCTTTGTGAGGTCATCTGTCCATCTAGTGGGAGGCCGTCCAACACTGCGTCTTCCGGTTCGTGGTCGCCACTCGAGAACCTTTCTTCCCCATCGGTTGTCAGTTCTGCGAGCGATGTGGCCTGCCCATTGCCACTTCAGCTTGTTTACTCTTTGAGCTATGGCGGTCACTTTCGTTCTTTAGCGTTAAATAAAGCGTTTAACGCGCACTTCTTAACCTAATGCTTCTCAGCCGCTCCAACGCTACGTCGCTATATTAGCATGTAAGAAACGCGAACCTATTAAAGACCCCTCTCTACGAAAAGTGTTCAACAAAGCCATGGACGTATAAAAAAAGTTTACGACGTCCAGAAACACAGCAAAATATTTTTTTCTTTAAAAAATTTGACTAATTCAATCATCCATCCCACACATTCCTTGTTCGAATTTTTTTCGTTTCCAAATTCGATTCCCGATCGATACATTGTAGCACATGTGTACATCTCGCTCGCTATTAGCGTCTCTGTAATCCCGCAAGATTACTGCTCAATAAAACGCGTGTCGCGAGATATACGCGGGCGTACATACGCGGAGCGGGGCGGGGCGGCTCAATCACACGCCAGAGGAGATTTACCAGTTGGTTATATCGATACAATACATTTCTCTGATAAAACTAAAACTTAGGAGAGTGTGCCACTGATCTGCGTGATCTTCTTTCTCATCAAGCATTTTGGTCCAGCAGTTTGGCACCAAATCAACCAAACGCTTGGAAAGGTTTTTAGGAAAGAGATGAGCTTCAATGATACTTCAATGATACTTTTATTCGTCTGTGAAACTAGGTTTTTACAAAATTGTGTTGTTGTGTCAGAGACCAGAGAAACGTTCGCTAGATTCCATCACAGTTTGGTATACAGACATTTCGTAATGTTTTGTGTTTTGATAAACATAATATGTGCACAATAAGTATTTAGTTAAGTGTTACCTTTTTACATTATCTCACAGCAAACTAGAAACATCAATCACATCACATACATAACAATATTGCATAGTCGATTTAAAAAACAATTGGTAATTAAACACAGAATTCAATTCACGATCACAAAATCGACGGGCCCTATGTCTCAACACTCGACGGTTCTGCTTCCGAGGTTTGCATATTTTCTCCATTTGGTATCCTCATCAAATTTAGAAACTACAACAGCCTTTTTTACCTTCAAATTACAGCCTTAAATAACATAGGTCACTTTTTATCATGATAGATTAAGAGTTTCTAACGGAAAACCCTTCGTTTAAATTTTAAACTACAATATGTCGGGTAGACTGATGTTTGGTTGTTGATAAATATCAATTTTCAGGGCTATACCCAGCGAAGTAATACAAATAGAATTGTTATAGTCTAACAATTATGCAATATATCACGTCGCAACCTGCACACATACACATATACACTTCCATAAATGTCTTATGAATTAATAAATTTAATATCACGCGGAAAAATGAGACAACATAACATACCATCTAGATTCTAGAATATCAGTTTTTGATAAACAAAGAAAATAAACGCTTAGTGTCTAATCGGATCTCTCTTACACTCCCGTTCTAATCTGGCTATATGCATTTCGCTCTATTAATTCGGAGGAATAAACAACCAAGCTAAATAACAAATCATTTAAAAAATAATTACAGTGTTACTTTCGCATGAAATATAAAAAAATCTCTTGGACAGTTACAGTATAATTTTTGCACTATCTAAAAGCACAGGATGCCATTATCCCTTCTGTTCACATAACAATCTTAACTAAAATACCTAGAAACGAAACGGACTGCCCTAGACACTGCAGAGTGCCTAACTGAGGGTACAGAGGGCAATTACCTAGTATTCGTGTTGCCAAAGTTTAGCTCGGGTAAATCGTCTTTTTATTTATAGGCCATTGGTTTTACCTATTATTCAGTAATGTGGGTCAAAAGTCTGTATGTTTTTCTACCTTTTGTTATTCTATCTAGGATTTCTATCTATATCGTCTACCAAGTTTGTTGAAAAGATAAATTAAAATAATACATTACATCGCTTATTTTAAATTTCTTTGGAAACTTGGAGTTTGTGGAAGAAAGTAACTAATACCTACTAAAGTTTCCAGGAAATGTTGAAAAAAATATTGCAGTATATTTTTCTTTACGATTCTGTGAACCATTAATGGTTTTTTATGTTCGTCGTTTTGCATAAAAACTTGTTGGATCTTTTTACAAAATGACATGAATTTATCAGATAAAATTTTATTATTCACTCATGTTATTATCTTCTTAATCTCTAAGTTTTTTACAACATAAACAAAAAATATCAACATTTTAAAAACTTAGACTAAGGTGCCGCCAGCAGCGAGCCAAGCTACCGGTGGTTAGGGCTGCAGACTGAGAAACCTCCTGACGATGTGCGCTGTCGCTGATGGCGCTGATGTCGAGGATGACCGCCTTCTACATCTGACCCTTAATCCAACCATCCAGCGAATGTCTCTTGAGATGTTGGTCGAGACTTTGCGCTACAAGGCCGTTTGCCGACACGACTATTGGCACTATAATCGTCGAATGGCGGTAACCTCCAAGCCAAGCGAAGTCAAGTGAGCTAAGTCAAGGTACTTGCTAAGCTTGTCCTTCTCGGCTTTCACGAGGTTCTCGTCATGTGGTACGGTGATATCGACGATCACAGCCCGGCGCTGAGACCGGTCTACCAGCACGATATCGTCGTTGAAGTTCTAACACCACGTATGTCAAAAATAGCACCTTTTCAGGAGAGAAAAAAAATAGGAATATCTAAAAAATCTAAAAATACAACCTTTTAATAATGTAATGAATTTTTTTTACCTTTTTCCATAAATTATTAGGAGCAACCGGGTAGTCTGTTTCTCAGTATGGAATTAAATGATTTACGTGCTGTTTCCAAATATAGCGCCGATTTGGTGGATCCCGTGTAGTTGCATTTTTTCTTAATTTCACGAATTTTTATTGGTCGTTACGTGTTCCTGATTGGCTTAAACGATGCGTCTTCCGATTCTCTAGCGAATATCAAAAAGTCAAAATAGCCAAAAAGTTACTTACGTGGTGTTAGAACTTCAACGACGATATCATGCTTATTGGCGACAATAATGAAATGAAATGAAATGAAATTTATTAAGCATTTACAAACGTTTCAAGTTCACAGATTAATACAGATTATCTATCCTTGATTAGTAATTCAGGTTGAGAAGCATTGTTACCCAAGCTAGGATCAAACCTGTGTTATGGCGTAACAATACCCTCCTCCGGACATGGTAAATGCGTATACACTTTTATCAAATCTAAATTTTATCTTACATTATATCTATAATTTTACAAATAAAAATAATAAGAAAAAAAACTAAAATATAATTGAATTAGGAAAAAAAACAAATATGATTATTATAAATAAAAGAGATGAGTGAGCATGATGTATGTTTGTATGTTTGTGTGGGTGTGTGAGAGAGCGTAAGGGGGTGTATTTGTGTGCATGTGTGCGAGAATATGTGTGTGCGTGCGAAATAGGGTGCGAAATAGTCCTGTCCGTGATGATAGAGCGGTTCCAGTAGACTTTATGTATTGTTAGAATAGCGGAATTTATTACAGGTATTCATTATTAATCTCTTCTTTCTCTTGGTAGAGTCCGCCTGGGGAAGTACCACACCTTTGCCAGTTATTCTACCGCCAAGCAGTAATGTGCAAACATTACTGTGTTCCGGTTTGAAGGGCAATGTTTCCAGAGAAATTACAGGCCTTAGAGATATAAGATCTTAGATCTCTGGGTGACGAGCGCAGTGTAGTGCTAGGTAATGATTTGGACTCTTCATGTTCCAATAGCTGTGTGTCACTGTGCTGTTATGTGTCAGGCATGTTGCTTACCATCAGGCACATGTCCTGATCGTCTGATTTAAAAACCCCGAATGCTAAAATCAACAGATAAAAAACATTACGTAATAAAATATATAAGTACTATGTAAGAACGCTTGAGGCGAATCTAACAATTTCTTAATTGTCAAAATCCATCCTGTCGTTTGGAAGATATGTGGGATAAAGAAATTTGCAAACATAAAAGATAAGCGCAAAAAACATAACCTAATTTTGTCATAAAAAATGATTACAATTCAGTTTTACGTATTCTAGTATGCAGATCTGAGATATTAATTTCAATATTGGAGAGGCTTTTGAATTACAAATGATATAATTTGTGTAAGAAACTCCAAAAATATTATGTTTCAAAATGTCTAACGAATAAAATACTGTTCTTTTTTGTAAAACACAGTCAATTTTATTGCTACGGTCTTAATATACTTCATTTCTCGAACAAAAAGTTGGCAACCTTTGTTGGCAGCCATATTTCACCAACTGTACCTCTAGTTTTTAAACTGTCGCGGTTTAAACTCATGTTGTAAAAATATAACACAGGCCTTAAAAATAGTATATTAAAGGTTATTAAATAATAATTAAGATCATGAAAAAAACGGTGCTACTTTTTATAGCATAAAGTGAAGAGATGAGCAGGATATGTGCCTGATGGTAAGCAATATGCCTGCCTTAAGTGCTAAAAAAGCTACGATAAAGCGCGCGTACTCTCGTTGAAAAAGACCGCCGGACGCGATCGAAACTGGAATCGGGCTGGACTGACTATATCAAATACAAAAAATATGCCTGCCTATAAAAGCCAATCACACCTATCGTATCATGAAGAGTTTTAATCGTTACCAACATTGCACATTGCACTCGTCATACATACGAGGGTCAAACTGAAAGTTCTTAGAACTGGCCACTTATAAACAATATAATGAAAAAATAATTCTATAATTTGAAAATAGAACTCTTTGCCAATATTACTGAGTATATACTTCATTCATTTGTCATTTGTTTTACGATTTGGCGGCAAATTGAAAATTGTCTGTGTCACGTCAACATGAATTTAACACGAGAAAATTTTCGTGCAATGATTTTTTATGACTTTCGATGTCATTTAAGTCAACAAGAAAGTTATGATAGACTACGATTGGCCTTTCACGATGAAGCCCCATCTCGTGCGACTGTTTACAACTGGTTTAATGAGTTTAAACGTGGTCGCACTAATCTCACTGATGATTTACGTGAGGGACGGCCTTCTACGGCGACGACTGAAGATAACATCTGTGTTGTGCGGCGTATGATGGAGACTGACAAAGAGTGACCTATCAGCAGATTCGGACAAGCTTAGGCATCGGTATGAGTCAAGTGCACAAAATCCTACACGAACATTTAGCGGTCAGGAAGCTTTGCGCCCGGTGGATACCTCATAATTTGACTGAGGTTCAAAAACTCCATCGTGTGGATTGGTGCCGTAAAATGATTGAAAGATTTAACGGAGGTGACTCAAATGCTGTGTTCGACATACCAACAGGTGACGAAAGCTGGATTTACTGTTATGATCCTGAAACCAAAAGACAATCTGCTCAGTGGGTGTTTCCTTTCGAGGAGTTGCCAACTAAAGTGAAGAGAGATCGAAGTGCGGGGAAAAAATGGTGGCCTCGTTCTTTGCAAGGATAGGTCATTTCGCAACAATTGTGTTAGAGGATCAAAAACAGTTTCTGCAGAATGGTACACTACCAATTGTTTGCCACTTGTCTTGGAAAAAGTTCGAGAGAAACGACCTCGCAGTAGGATCCTCCTTCACCACGACAACGCCTCATCGCACACCGCCAAGCGAACGATCGACTATTTGGCGACATCAAACGTTGAATTACTGGGTCACCCGCCGTATAGCCCCGACCTCGCGCCTTGTGATTTTATTTATTTTCAAAAATTAAAGAAAAACTTAAAGGAAAGCGGCTTATGAATGCTGAAGAAGCGGTGGCTGCGTATCGCGATGCCATTGAAGAGACCCCTAAGGACGAGTGGGCAAAGTGCTTTTCCCAGTGGTTCCATCGCATGCAGCGGTGTATTGACGTGAATGGACAATATTTTGAAAAGATATAATAAAATTAATAACTGGCTAATGTAATCAGTTTTTGATTTTCTAAGAACTTTCAGTTTGACCCTCGTATTAGATGTTTTACCTCTATTTGTACAATACTTCACCTACTGTGTGTGCTCTATGCCCTTACCACGCGTTCGTCCCCTGGCGATATAGCTTGATTGGATTATGCCTGTACAGATATTTTTGGTAAGGAATAATAGAATGTTTTTCCATTTGTACTCGTATTTTCAACGAATAGGCAATTGTTCAGAATAACTTTAGAAAATTGGGATCTAATTTTCTATTAGATACATAAAATGTACTCGATTATTTTGTATCAAAATAGAAAATTGTATCCAACCATCAAATATATTTATAATGGATGTTTTTCGAGTGGTATAGAGTCAGTTACACAAATAATTTGAATGTGTTCTGGTACTTTACATAATTATTTTTAGTCTTCTTCGGATGTCTTCTAGTCGGATGTCTTTTTCATCCTGTTAGGACGAAAGAGACATACATTTAATGTAAGCTTTAGAGGTAAATAAGTTGCCGACCTCCTTGTTACCAGAGAGATACAATCTAGAAGTTTTCAAGGTCAGAGTGAATCGGTACTTTCGAGGTCATCTTTGACCACACCATCGGTAACCATCAAACAAGTTTGTAGTCAAACGTGGACCGAAACGCGATATGATTGGTAAGCTACATGCATACTCTTAACAGTAAATACTACGAAGCTATTTGATCAAACTAAATTATTAATTGAAAATTTAATAGAAATCTTTGTCTTGCAATTGAAGGTTTTGTTTGACACATATATGTTATAGTCTTTAGGTCTTGAGGTAGTTCTATGTTAAGTGCCCGCCGAACTTTAGACTAGTAGCCTTGTGAGTTGGCGTCACTGATATTCGTTATAGCAATACATGTCTATCCTGTGACGTATTGTGCTACATTAGTTTAATAGTAAAACTCTAAGTTTAAGTAAGCTCACTTATTTCGGAACTTTATGACTGTCTGTTATTTAATTAATATATATGGATTATTAGCGACTACCACGCGACTACCATTACATTTTGTTTCAAACTGTTCTTGATAGTGTTACTCAAACTTTATCGAAATCATTTGAGCGGTTTCGAAAAACAACAAAATGACTAGCAGTTCGGCTCCCTCCGCTTGGATTCAATGGCTCGATCGAAAAAAATATATGAATATTATACAATGATTATCAAAATCTATAAAGTGTCTAATTGAAGCACTGCGTTTGTTAACTCTAACATTAGGTATAGTTTAACGTTTTTTTTTGTTAGTCGAATATGCGAGTTCGTTGACTATCTTATGTTTGTGCCTAGAGAACAAAATCGACTCTGCAAACCTCTCTTCCTTACTTTCTACATTTTAAAAACCGCAAAGAAATATAAAATTGTCCATAACTTTTCTATGATCCAGCCAAGTTGTATCATTTCAGAACAAAGCAAACATGTGCCCGACAAAACAAAGCGCAATCCTCGGTCGGGCTCATTTTAAAAACTTGTAAACTCTTCGAAATATTTACGTACGTGTTTTGTTTTCCGATGCGCTACGTATATTGAGAATATATCGTAGTTCTTCTTGGATAAATAAACGTAGATATGTTAAATGTTTGGAATTTATCAACTTCACAATTGGTTTTCACAATGTAATAATTGTAGTAGAATTATTTTCCAAGTCCACCTTAGGAAGTACCACACCTTTGCCAATTAATCTATTGCCAAGCAGCAATGTGAAAATGCCTCTGTTTTTTGGTTTAAAGGACTCTTTTTTTTCAGGAAAAATATTGGGCTATGGAAGTAAATAATTTTTAATCGTCGTGTGACGATTACAGACCAGTGCTACTCTTTATAGTTCAATAGCTGCGTGATACTGCTGCTATGAGCGGGCATGTTGCTTATCATCAGGCACATATCTTGCTCGTCCAGTCTCTTTACATCGGAAGAATGCGAGAGCGTCTCCGCGTTCCCCCCGTAAGTGGCAATCGTGGAACCTCGTGGTTCTTTTAATCAGTGGTATCACTGTGGTATCTATTCCAACGAAATCCAATATTTCCCTAAGCTTAAATTAATTCTCACTTAGTTCAAAATACCCATACAAATTTTCTGCCTGTCAAATTTTAAAGCAAAGTCATTGATACAAAGTCATTGTTACAAAAATATTTTACTTTTAGTCACTCTAACTAAGATAAGGTTAGGAAAATCTTTGACATCAAAAGCCAAATAAAAAATAATACAAACAAAACTTAAGTAAATGTCATAATAGATCAAGATCTAGTACTGATGATCAAACTCCAAAACAACAACTTGCTAAATCAAGTCGTTGCCGTAATTGTCCTCACTGAATATATCTCACACATACTCGTATACTCGTAGCACAGACGAATAAATACCAGAAATTAATAGAAGATGAAGAATCAGTTTACATACCTAATAGAATTAAAGCACAACTGAATTTAAGCCAGAAAAGAAACGACAAGATGATGAAGAAGAAGACTTTAACCAGCTGACTATTTATTTTCAGTGTATAAATTATAGCTAAAACAAATCCTTTTGGCAGACAAATATTGCATGCCTCTCGTAGAAGACAGTTTGTATGGGTCCACCTTTTAATAAAATGTTGTTCATTATCATACCTTAACTGTAATCAGCAATAAAGACTTTTGTGTATAAATACAAGCTGAACATTTATTATAATTATTATAATTTGCTCATTTATTACGGATAAAAATGAGTAAAACTTATATTAACATTGCGATGAAACACCAGACCACATACCAGCCACGTTCATGTGTGAGCTAAATTAGGCACGAGGAATAACTATAGACATAGTTCAGGGTCTATGAATGTTCCGGGCTTGAATCTTCGGGTAAGTTTCTGTAACTATTCCAGAACTTTAAACGGGCTAACATTCGTCGAATTTTCTTTGGAAGTAGTTCTTGTGTTTTTCTAAGATTATTTTGTAAGGAAATTAATGAGTAGATAAAGTGTTATATTTTAGACTAGCAGCGGCCCGCGGTGTTACCCGCGTAGTTTCCGCTCCCGTAATGAGAAATGTTCACTAATTTTTTAATGTTAGCTTTCTATACTCTCCGTTCAACATAAGAAATACGTCAAATAATACGTCAATCAGTTTCCACGATATATCATTTTAAAATGAGCGGTCCGAATTAGATGCGCTTAACGTCATACCACAACACTCGCTCAATGCGTTCACAAATGGAAGCGATAATTAAATTACTGCTGGCGAATTGCGACTAAGCGGAGTGGAGCATTGTGTAATGACGTCACACGCGGTAGATATTTTTGCGAACTTTGAATACATGTAAAATTATATCTCCACGGTATTTTGAACAAAACAAAAACTAGTGTACCTGTATTATAAAGAAACTTTACTATAACAAAGTGTTAAGTGATTTTAGATACCTATTAACATTCACCATTCCCCCGGGATAAAAAGTGTCCTATGTGTTCTTCCAGACTATTATCTACCAGTATGCCAAATTTCAGCACAATCCGTTTATTGATATAAAATGAATACCTCATGGCATGCAAGATTGTACAGACATTACGACACATTTTTATCACATATTAAATAAATAAATATAAAATAAATATTAAATATTGGTGGACAATTCACACACAACACTATCTGACCCCAAACTAAGCAAAGCTTGTGTGATGGCAGCCAGATAGCTGATATAATACTTATATAGTTTTAAATACATACTTATTATACATATAAACACCCAGACACAGTGCAAACATTTGAATTCATCACACAAATATTTGCACTGGGTGGGGATCGAACCCACGACCCTCGGCTTCGCAGGCAGAGCTACCACCAACTAAGCCACTAGGGCAGTCAAGGGCAGATTGCGGGAAATTTTCTGTAATGTATTTTATACTAGCATTAACAGTAGTTCTAAATTTCAACCCAAACAGTTCCAACGTTTCCACGTTATTGAGCAACAAACATCAAAATATTCAAACTTTCGCATCCAATATTGGTAGAATAGTAGGATTTTTAAAACATTTCTGTGTCAGAAATGTTCCGATTTTTTTTCTAAGTTCTTTGTGTATCAGGTGTATCAAGCGGCTAAAAAAATAATTTATTTATTGTACAATTACCAAAAAAATACAGTCACGCACATTTACACCAAAAATAGTCAACAACCAAACTTACACTCTAAATCAAAGGCCAAATTTTGTTCTTGCTGAATATAAAATGTAAGACGAGGTAAGATTTTCCATAGAGCTATAAAAATAAGAAGAGAGGTAACATGTAAACGTTGAGATGGTTCGTGTCGTAAAGCCTACCGATATTATTGACAGCAACCTTACGAGAAATCTGGAATTTTGGGTTCATACGCCAGTCAGGAATTATCAAAAGAAACTTGTGTTGGCGCGTCACAGAATGATTTTTCGTGGGCTGTGAATTGGATTCTAGCGTTACGCTCGGGGATGATAAGAAATCTTCGACTAAATACGGAGCCATGGCCATTGTCTATCGGCAGTTCGTATGACTGCCAATGTTTTTACAGATTTGGAGTAGAGAGGGTTTTGGCTGCGCAACTAAACTGAAAAAATGTGAGATTAAAACCGTGAGAAAATATATAACAAAAGTGACGCGTAAAACTGCCCGTGACCAGTGTTGCCAACTTTATTTTTTAGATTATCAATGTATGGATGTCATTGTTAGAGTCTGGCCAACGAAAGTAGATATTGGATTTTTGCAAACTTTTTACATGACAACACTTTAGTGTTCCTACCAATGGGTATTTACCTCACGAATTGGGATATCTTAAACAGAAAATACAAAGGGACACTTGATTCCAAAAATGCATGTTTAAAACAAACTGATTTAAACATTATATAAAATAAGTTTTAAAATTCGTACGTGTTTTAAAATTGTATTCATCAAAAATAAGTACGACGTATGTACGTGTTGGCGATTATTTCAAGAGCAACACTAATTTAGCCTTTAGTTGCCCTCATAAATAGATTCATTAATTACGCTATTTAATAGAGAAAAGCTTGTGCAATTTCATTTTTAAGAAATTAATTTTCGGCGATTATTCGAGATCTGGTAAAATCAGAATCAGTGTATGGTATCCCCTATCTCTGACACAATAAAATGACGTGTTTCTGATGTTTCGTAGTACCTGACATATGTTTATTTTTGGCGAGATTTTCAGTTTAGGGATGCCATGCTGATATATTTTAAATTTGCCCCCCTTTTATAGTATCAACTTTCGTTAGCCAGACTCTACGTCTGTATGGTTTGAGCCGAAATAATATAAATATGTAAAATACATAGATTAACAAAGGTAGATTCTGCTAGATAGATCTTTAGACTACAGACCCGGAACAAAATTTATGGGTCATATGATACACCTGGAGACCTAATTAGGATCAGTTCGGCTTTGGTTCCATACAGTTTCAATCTCTTTAAATCTATTATTCCGCAACACCGTACAAAAATCATGCGACAAGGAGAAACAATCGAGGTTTAGAACCCCCCTCTTCAACTGCACTCAGTTGGACAGATTACAAAGTGATGGCAAAGTGTTGAATCTTATTACTTTATACCCTTCTATCATCCTACATAGGTCTCCTGGTGTATCATAATAATATGACCCATCATACATTTTGTTCACGGGCCTGCAGTCTACTGGAAGAACATTTTATAGATAACGAGAGCGCTAATAAAACAGCAAGACGATTCAAGTATACTGTTAAATATCGAATATCGAAAGAAACAACTAATCGTAAATCGATGCAAACGATTATATTTTGGTCACAAGCGGTTAAACTTGTAACCTATACCTATAATATGCCCTTGGGATTGATAAGGCCCCAAAACTTCCGAATTGCTTCGAGCGCATTTTGATAGCGAGTGCTGTTATGGCCAGGGATGTTGCTTACCATCGAGCATATGTCCTGCTCGTTTTGTCACTCTATACTTACTATAGACTACTTTTATCACGAAATAATTATAGGAACAGCAACTTTACGCGTAAAACTGCCTAATAAACCGAAAAAATCAATTTCTATGTAAACAAATGAGACAGAACAATCCAATTCTACATACATTCTAAGAAGCCTATCTCATTGAAACTTTCCAACTTCTCGTCTACAACGTTACCAAGGAATATCCAAAAGTTTTCAAACAAAATATGTTATAAGTTCTCTCTTAAAATTGACTTTACATAAAAAACTCAATAAAGAAGCGAGTTTGCCGCTGAAATTGGAACAGGAAATAGTTTTATGTTTTCCGGACTATAAACTTGACGTAAAAATTTAAGAGCGACGTTAAATTAAGTTTTAAAGTTGAAATACTGGGCTTATATAACACTAGCAGTGCCCCGCTGTATTACCCGTGCTGTTTAAATAAAAAGTACCTTATATAGTTTTCCAGATTATAATCAAGCTATGTTCCAAACTTGAACACGATACGTTTAGAAGGTGCAACGTGATTGAGCAACAGAAGACAGACTTTGACATAGATAAGAACCACCGCAAAACTGAATTTCAAATAAAAAACCGCTTCAAAATTTTGCCAGCCTTTTGAGAGCTATGAACGCTATGGTGCCACAGACAGACACAATAGACAAACAGGCAGACGGACATCGACGTCTACCTTACAATATACCCCTCTTTTGGAAGGCGGTAAAAAACTGTAAATGGTATGCTCTCTGAAACCAACTCAACAAAACGATGCTCTCTAAAACCGACTCTTTACTTTGTTCTAAATGTTCAAATGAAACATGTCACTATTCCGAATTTTACAACTGATCGACTGATCCAGATGCAAATGTTGCAGTCTTGCCAAAGATTCATTTTTACCCACGTCTATCGTGAACAAATGAACGTTTGACCACTCCGCGCGCTGCGTCGCTCAAGCCCGCCGCGCTAGGCTCGCTGTACTGTGGACGCAAAGGCGCGTTTCGTATGTTTGAAATTTCGCGCCCGCCGTAGACCTATATTCTGGTTGAGGCCTAATAAGTTACCTATATATTATTATCTACTGGCAATGTCAAATTTATTTATTATGGTTTCGAGAAACCATATTATTTTTTCTGAATTCTGTCAAAATATTAATTAAACTCCGAAACTCTTCACTGCCGCGCTAGAAGATGTTTCCAAGCTACTGGACTGGAACGGATAAGGCATCAATATCAACGGCGAATGCATCACTCAACTTGGTTTGCCGATGACATAGTCATTGTGGCGGACTCGCTGGAGGACCTCGGTGCTATGCTCAGGGGCCTCAGTAGAGTATCCCAACAGGTAGGTTTGAGGATCAATATGGACGAGACGAAAGTCATGTCAAATGTTTATGTCTCACCTGTACCGGTTATTGTTGGGAATACGTCTACTTAGGTCAAAAGATCCAATTGGCTAGATCCAACTTCGACAAAGAGGTCCAGCGAAGGATGGGCAGCGTTCGGGAAACTTCGGCACATCTTTGAGTCCAGTTGAGTCCACATCTTTGGGGTATCCCAATGCCTAAAGACGAAAGTGTTTAACTAGTGCGTGTTGCTAGTGATGGCTTATGGAACTGAGACGTGGTCCTGTTAACTGTGGGCCTCATAACAAAGCTCAAAGTCACACAGCGAGCTATGGAGAGGGCTATGCTCGGAGTCTCTTTGCGCGACAGAATCTGTAATGAGGATATTTGCAAAAAAACGAAAGTGGCCGACATAGCTAAAAGAGTAAGCAAGCTGAAGTGACAATGGACAGGCCATATCGCTCGCAGAACTGACAACCGATGGGGAAGAAAGGTTCTCGAGTGGCGACCACGAACCGGAAGACGCAGTATTGGACGGCCTCCCACTAGATGGATAGATGACCTCATAAAGGTCGCTGAAAACCGCTGGTTGCCGGTTGCGCAGGACCGTTCGTTGTGGAAATCTGGGGGAGGAGGCCTATGTTCAGCAGTGGACGTCTTGCGGATGATGATGATTAATTAAACACAAATTGTAGTTTCTTTGCCTTTGCTAGACTCGCAAACATGAATAAACCTCATACTGTCTGACTTAACCATAAACTTGTCAGTATTCTTAGCTCAAGTGCGCTTTTAAACTGAAATGTTCTATAAATTGAAAGAATCTTCATCATCAATTTTAAACCCTAAGGACAATTCCTTGAACAATTTATTCGTAAATGCTAATTCGAACTGAAATCGTATTTCATTTCTTCCATTCCTTGATCCAACTATCTGTTGAACTGAATCCAATAAATCCAAGTAAAGATGTCGAATCGCATTAATCGCTGGGAACAAAGATATTCTGAAAGCGATTCCGTTTCAAGGGAATTAGGGCATTTTAGTACTAAATTTTCAGTCTTCGCCGAAGTACCTCCTACTATAAGTCCAGTCTGACCTGTTTAGTGATAATCCGTTTAACTGAAATAAAGTTTAGTTATATTATTTTTGTTTTGAAGATAATACTTATTCAAAGTTGATAAAAATGTAATTAGCTTAAGACGGGGGAAAATATGAAAAGCTACAAACAGTAGGTACATAGTACAAGTTTTGCTTAGTTTGGGGTCAGATAGTGTTGTGTGTGAATTGTCCACCAATTTCTATTTATTTTTATTTTATTTATTCATTTATAAAAACAAAATACTTAGCTCATTTTTGGCACAAAATTGTGACACATAAGAAAAAAGTAACCAAACCTACGAGTACTAAAATGAGTACCTACTACTATTATGAAAAACCGCATCGAAATCGGGCCAGCTGTTGGGTTCCGGTGCGACACAATTATAGGTGAGATACCTACAGTCAGTCATTGACGTTGTACTTATAACATCCCTCTTTTTCGTCAAAACGTCCGGTACCTACTCTCGGTAAATTCTAAAATCGTGATCACAATTCGTGGTAAATCCTTAAACTACAAGCTATATAATTATTTCCTTCCGAAAGTATTTCCAACGATAATTTTAAAAGGGTTTCTTTTAACATCTCTGCGAGCTAACGAAACATCGTCAGCATCTTTGACGTTGTAGAAATTTATAAGCAAACGCTACATTTTACCATCTTTTTACCATCTTTTTCCACTTTACCTGCATTATTTAGCGCGGCCACCCGGAAAACAGATATAAATGACACACTTTGCTGGAATCTCGCGAACGTCTACCCATACTTGGAACGTTTCAAAATAGAGATGAGCAAAACCTAAAATAGCTTGTCACAAAAATTTCTCGTAGACTTGCACATGTTTATAACACGTTTTAAGTACCTATTTTACATAAATACACGGGTAACTCACGGTTAATATAGTCAGTCTAGTCCGACTCAAGTTTGTCCGTCTAGTGACAAGTATACGACAAACTAATAATTTAACGTTTTATTCATCTGTCATTTTGGAAACACCTTTTTACGCATAATATCGATACGATGTATATTTCGAGTAATTAATTAAGTGCATATTAATTACATAAAAATACAAAATATTATCGATGCCAATTGACAGTAAAAGTCAGCTGACATTCTGCTATTATTAGTAAAAAATAAACATTTGATACCAACATATATGCATATTGAGGAAATTATGAAAAAAAACTCACTATTTCGTGGTGGCAACCATATTGGATTTGAAGTTTGTTGTACTGTATAGTATTGTCCTAGTCAAGTCCGTTCATTTTATACCCATATTGAGGAAGCTTCGAATCCGCGCGCGCACTCTCCTTGAATAAGATCGCCGGACGCGATCGAAACTTGAGTCGGACTGGACTGACTATATTAAACGTGAGTTACCCGTGTATTTATGTAAAATGTGTAATAACCACGTTAGTTTTCATACTAAAACGTTTTAAGTATGAAAACTACAAATATTAGAAATTAAGTGTATTTTTATTATTAAAATTAACGTAGTTGTTTTACTATTTTTTTTTAATAAAGAATGACGAGACAAGCAGGACATGTGCCTGATGATAAGCAACATGCCTGCCACATAACAGCACAGCAAGACGTAGCTATTGGAACATGAAGAGCCCAAATCATTACCTAGCACTGCACTGAGCTCGTCACCCAGAGATCTAAGATATAGCTCTAAGCTCTGTAGTTTCTCTGAAAACATTGCCCTTCAAACCGGAACACAGTAATGCTTGCATATTACTGCTTGGCGGTAGAATAACTGGCAAAAGGTGTGGTACTTCCCCAGGCGGACTCTGCTAGGAGTCCTACTATCCTCTGGCAAAAAAAAAATGGTCGACGGTAATAAAGTCTTCACTTATTTAATTGGGTTAACGGGAAACTCACGTGTAATACGGCTCGAGTTTTGGCCGCGTTCGGCGGTACGCGTGGCGCCACGCCACGGCGTGCCAAACGGGCAGCCGTCGCGCGCGTGCACGCTCCTTGAAAAAGACCGCCGGACGCGGTCGAAACTCGAGTCGAATTGACCGACCATAATACATGTGAGTTTCCCGTTAACCCAATGAAATAAGTGAAGACTTTTTAGCGTCGAGCATTTTTTTGGCAGAGGATAATTTTAGCGAGGCATAACGTCGGAGAGGCGGCGGAGCAGCGAAGCGAGACGTGCGCGGTTAGATGGGTAAAATCTTGTGAATTCATGTGTAATACTCGTATACAGGTACATATTGTCCAACAATATTGCTGTTTATTACCAAAACTCTAAAAAAAAACTCTAAGTTAGAGTTTTCATTTCTGTTGTCCATCGCTTAACATTGGGCGGGACAGCAGTCAGGTGCAAAAATAAAACTAATTAGGATACAACAAATCAGCTAATAATTGAATTGAATTATGCTATTAATATTATGAATGTCAATGTTTGGATGCTGGGATGCTTGTTGCTCAATCTGATCGGGTTGAAATTTGGAATACATACATTTTACAGTCTGTAAGAATCCATAGAGCCTTTTTATCCATGGAAAATAACGGGAACAAGAACTAAGCGGTTATAACCACGGGACACTGCTAACATAAAAATAATAATTACAAATTAATTAATTTGTAAACGCACATGAATACACTCTCGTGAGTGAGCTCGGCTGCATTGGTACATTTGTAGACCACTCTAGGGCAGAGAATTAAATCCATGTGTACATGTAATTATTTGAAGCTGTCACGGTGTTCAGTTTTATAAATTAAGGGTATTACTTACCATGTTTTAAACCCACACTCAAAAAGGATGGTGTGTAATAAGTTTCATGTCGATGTCTCTTTGTCTATCTGTGACATCGTATCCCTCAAACGGATGGCCCTATTTCAATGCAGTATTTTTCTATGGTTCTTAGCTTTTAGCTAAGTTTTGCTAATACCGTTTCATTATGACCGCGTCTACAAAGTGACCATTAAAATATTTTTTTAAACCTCCCTCAATATGGGTATAAAATGAACGGACTTGACTAGGACAATACTATACAGTACAACAAACTTCAAATCCAATATGGTTGCCACCATGAAATAGTGAGTTTTTTTTTTCATAATTTCCTCAATATACATATATGTAGGTATCAAATGTTTATTTTTTACTAATAATGGCAGAATGTCAGCTGACTTTTACTGTCAATTGGCACCGATAATATTTTGTATTTTTTATGTAATTAACATGCACTTAATTAATTACTCGAAATATATACATCGTATCGATATGCGTAAAAAGGTGTTTCCAAAATGACAGATGGGTGAAACGTTAAATTATTAGTTTGTCGTATGCTTGTCACATTTCTTTAGAAAACGCATCTTTTACGCCATTTTTAACCCCCGACCAAACAAGGGGTGTTATAAGTTTGACGTCGATGTCTGTCTGTCTGTGTGTGTGCCTTTCTGTGGCATCTTAGAGCTCAAACGGATGCGCCCATTTCGATGCGGTTTTTTATTTCAAGGTTAATATCTGTGCAAATGTTCTTAGCCATGTTTGGTTAATATCGATTCAAAATGGCCGCCTCCACAAAATGGCGGACAAAATATTTCTTCACAACCTACCTTAATATGGGTATCAAATGAAAGAACTTGACTAGTAAAATACTATATACATACACTATGGAAAATTTCAAATCCAAGATGGCCGCTACCACAAGATGGCGAATTACAGAATTTTTTTTCACTACTACTTCAATATGGGTGTCAAATGAAAGGGCTTGACTAGTAGACTACTATGCACTGTGACAAATTTCAAAATACAATATGGCCACATACAATAATACCACAAAGTGGCGAAATATATTTCTTTTTTTACAACTACATCAATATGGGTATCAAATGAAAGGGCTTGACTTGTAGAATGTTGTACAGATTACAAATCCGTGGTAGACGGGGGTTAATCAAAATTTTTAATTTGATTCATGTTGGTGCAATTAACTATTTTTGATATGATGGAAACACCTCAAAATGACGTATCAGTTTGAAATCAATAGTTAGAAACAAAGTGAAGTATGATTTATTAAACCAGGTGAAAAAATATGCCATATTGTTAACATGCGGTATAACAACAACATAACTCTATATTTTAATTGAAATTGTAATACATTCATTGTTTAATGAAATAAATTCATTGATTATATGTATTATGTATACTCAATAACAGTAAGAAAGTCACAAGAAAACAATAAATACCACAAAAAACCCTGTGTGTAACATACAACAGGAAAACTAAAGACCAAAAAGATCTTTCCCCCTGGTAACCTCTCTAGAGAATGTTGCTATCATCAGACGCAAGTGAGTCGGAAAGCTGACGATGATTTCGCGCTCGTTGACGCTCAATTGTTTTTGTTTTATAGTTCGGATGCTTGTTCTCGGGCATGATTTGGCAAAACGCTGTGTTGATGGAGCGATTAAAGCTAAGAGCCCAATGGTGTGGCTTTCTCGCTCTTATATTTAGTATCTTTTGCTGCCATATTTTTTAATAAGCACCGACCCCGTTACTTTCCTCGGTTAAAAAGTAGCCTATATGTTATTCCAGACTATTATCTATCTATGTACCAAATTTCATCAAAATCCCTTCAGTAGTTTAACGTGAAAGAGTAACAAACATTCATCCATACTTACAAACTTTTCCATTTATAATATTAGTAGGATTTAATGTATCCATACGTCTATACTTTTTTGAGGGACGATTTTAAAAGATTGCTGTAAAGTTTCCCTCAAGCGGCCTCTAAAGGTCTGCGTCGATTTATACGACTCGGCTACCACACGACAAATAAATTACACTCAAATGTGGGCTTTATGTCATGCCTGTTAAGACGCAGATTACATTAGCAACACAATTAGCAGACTGCTCGCTGACAGCCTACATAGACACATAAACATGTTATACCTTCATATATACTCGGCGGTAAAATAACTAGAAAAGAATGGATACTTTAATACCTTAAGTCACACTGTACCCTAACCCCGTCTAACTCTATTTCATCTTTTTCTCCAACCTTCGGTTGCCTGGAAGAGATCGCTTTTAGCGATAAGGTCGCCACTTGTTTCACTAGCTTTAAGGATATATTTATCGTTTTGTATATTGTTTTTTGTATTGTGGACAATAAAGAGTATCTATCTATCTATCTACTTTTCTACGTGAAGTATGGTACGTTCCTCTGCAGAAAGTCTTAACGCTAAATTATTCATTAAATGAAATAAAAATTTACTTATGTACACCAAGCTTTGTAGCTTTTTACCCGACTGTTTAGAGATAGTAACCCGTCCTTTGAGCTTCATAGTGAGAATTAAATTCAGCACACGGCACACCAGAGGCGTCCCAGACGCAGAGAACAGCTTTGCATGTTAATCGGCTGAATAAACCGATTACAAAATATATTCAGGTAAAATTCACAGTGTAATATTGTTATTTCGAATATTATTTTTTGGTCGATTAAGTTTTGGAGATGAGGACTGAAAGTTCAGCGTGGCAAGACTTAAGCGGAATAACGATTGCTCTTTAGATTGAATTTGTATTTTTATATATTTTGGCTAACGCCTTTGGGGTTTTAGACCTTTATTATGTTTACAAAATGAAACATACTTTATTTCGTAACCAAGTAAGCTGTTACAATATTTTGAGTTTCCTACCTTTTGCTTTAGTTCAGAAGACTGTGTTCCAAAAGCCAGTGTCTTGTATTAGGTATCAGAATATTACATTTTTTTAATTAACGTTATTAAAATATACAAATACTGTATACTACGATTTCGTGTGAGGGTGTGTATGTGTGTGAGGGTGAGAGGGTGTGTTTGTGTGTGTGTGTGTTTACTACCTGTGGCCTATGCCAGTTATTCTACCGTCAAGTAGTAATGTAAAAACATCACTGTGTTCCAGTTTGAAGACCAATGTTTCCACAGAAATAACAGGGCATAGAGATAAAGTATCTTTTATGTCAGGGTGACGAGTGCACATTGCGAGGTATTGCATAATTTGGACTATGTATGTTCCAATAGCTCCGTGACACTGTACTGTTATGAGCAGGTATGTTGCTTGTAGATATTCTGCTTGTCTCGTCACTCTTTGCAGTAAAATAAATCGTTGACTATACGTTTCCAACTGCCTTCGCCTTTCGTAAAACACTTTACATTGCCTCAGGCCATTATATACTACGTTTATTTATTCGCAGTCTCTACTTAAGAACTTGTTCGTCCCCATTGTTTTTCCAAAGTTTTAATCTTTTCTTGTGACTAAAATGGAGTCAACCTCTTAATGCGATTTTTTAGACCATCAAACGTGAAAGGATGCCCCATTTTGAAGTCACAAGCTGTTACGTTAAGTCTACATAAAAATCGTATGTGGACGTGACCTGAGTCTGCTTTTAACTGAACTTCTTTTTTTAACTTCTAAGAACTATTTTTATTATTTATATCGTTTGTGAAACAAAAGAAAAAATACGTATACAAGATTGTTTTGCAATCTTAGGTAATTATTTTCTTTTTAATCACCATACCACATGGAAAGCGTATTCCATTTAAAATAATCATAATACATTAACGTATACAAAATAGATAATTTATAAACGGTGTGACAGAAAAACGAAGTGCTGATTTTATGAACTTCTAATTAATTCCGCCGTCACAAAACGCAATATAAACTGCGCAATATTTTGTCATTAGGGGCGAGTCCTTTGCTTTGAAGACCGAATACCGAAATTATAATTTACAAACTGCGTATTTCCTTTTACTTATTACTTCTATTATAGACTGAAGATTGAACAGCTTTTGTACAAAGGAGAACATTACCAACAACTTAATATTAAAAAGTACGTACATATTGGTGATCCATCTTTTAAAGCGTAAAACCAAAGTAAGCATATTTACAAATCATTATATAAAAAATGATAGTTCTGATCTAATGCTAAATATTCCATTATCACTAAAATTGAATAAATATATAACAGTACTACGTAGATAATCAAGGTGTCAGGTGTCAATCATGATTACAGTTAGTGTCAATGGCAGGATAATACATAATTCCTTTTTTATACTTTCAAAATCTAAAACAATACAAATCTTTTACTTTCATGTTTTTTCTTTCATTTGGCATAACAAAACAAACTTAGTTATATAAATCGCTGTAACATTTAAGTATTAACTTTGTATGTAGCTATTTTCCATAGATTAACGTTTTCTTTTAATCTTTAGATCTTTGCAAATCTCACGTTTTTTGAGCACGCAAATTGTAATCTTTACAAAATAGTTTTTTAAATATCATGGAACAAAAATAAAACATTCTGACAAGATTATTATGCAGAATTTATACTATATGTATATTATACTAGGACATTTAAATATTTATAGAAAATACATTCATACAATTACCGATATTACTCTGAGAACTGTGGATCCACACTGACACACTGAAACCGGTTGAACGGTTACAAATTTCAGTCCTTGCTCTTTCCTTCGACGTAACTTCAGGTGACGCTAAATTCTCATTACAAGGGACGTAAAGTCAGGGCTTAATCTCGGGGGCCTCCGGCTTTTAGGCACAGAGTACTGTGTTGTTTTAGGTTGTTTGGTTTCAGGTAGTTTAGGTACTGTAGTGGGCGGACGGACATCGCTTGGTTGCTTCGCTTAATAATGAGAAAATGAAATATCTGACAATTTTGTTGAAATACTTTTGATAAACTAGTTTTTTCATAAAGTTAAAATTAATTTTTGGCTGGCGAACGCTAGTTGGAATACCAGAATATTTATAATTAAATAAAAAAATAAGTAAGTTTGGATGTTTGTTGCTTAATCGTATCGTGAGAATTGAACGGCGAGAGCTAAAGTAGAAACATTTGAGTTTCTCATAGCACGGATGATAAAATGCAGATTATTTAAACTTTATAAACAGATAAACTATTAGCACATGAAACTGTGGGCCGATACAAAAACTGACATAATTTTTGGTAATATTGGTAGACAATTCGCACACAACACCATCTGACCCCAAACTAAGCAAAGCTTGTGTGATAGCAGCCAGATAGCTGATATAATACTTATATAGTTTTAAATACATACTTATTATACATAGAAACACCCAGACACAGTGCAAACATTTGAATTCATCACACAAATATTTGCACTAGGTGGGGATCGAACCCACGACCTTAGGCTTCGCAGCCAGAGCTACTACCAACTAAGCCACTAGGCCAGTCAATGTCACATAATATTTAATAACTTTTAGCTAATTTCTACGAATTGTCCAAACTACGTAGTTTTTTTAGTATCAAATTAACTAGTTGTTCTTTTCCCTTTCTTTCGATAAACATCTCAAAGCTGGGTATATACGGGCTCTGGACAGAGACAAGTGGAAAGAATAGACAGATACATAGACATGTGGACAACATAATTATTTATTTATGTTCAATAATTACGTAGGTATATTATCTTCAAACAAAGAGGAACTTCTCAACATAGTTGTTTGTTTTTAATGATTCTTTTTTAAAATTAGTAGAAAATATTTCATACGTGGTTCCATATAAATGTTATCAAATTCGGTGCAACTACTACACCGATTTGAAATCTGAACAAAAGCCAAAAATTTGCTCACATACATCTTGACAACGTAGTGACAGTTTCTTATGAAAAGGACAATGCCCACGTCCCATACATTGAATCCCCTGTCAAATTTTTTTTTGATACTGAAAGTATCTAAGGATTAATAGTGTCTAATTAGAATTGTAAATGCTTCTAAAAACGTCTGCTGTCGGTGTTTTTCATTTCCCAAATACCAAAAATGAGCTACAGTTAAACCAAAAGTAAGGTTATGTTTACTGTCAAAGTACATTCGAACTATGTTTTCTTTCGGATTAGAACAGAAAAGAAAAGAAATAACTGTGGTTTTATTACTGAAAACGTTTTTCATAACAGAATAAATAGGAATAATAGTAGTTCTCACTACCAACTGATTACCATGAAGTAGTTCTCGGATGGAATTTTCATAGTTTCACAAGGCTTAAAGTAACAAGCTCAGTGCAGGGCTAGGTCTGATGATTTGGACTCATGTCATCATGTTCCAATAATTTGTGAAACTGTGTTGTTATAGGCAAGCATATTATGTTTGCTTACCTTCAAGCACATTATTTCTTGCTCATCCTGTCATTTCATACAAAAACAAAACTTAAATCAGTGTAGATAATTCTATTCACCGATATCTTTCCACTGAATCTATATTCAAACCAATGCAAGAGAGGATAAATAAAAGACATAGTTTGCGATAATATATATTTACATTTAATAATAATGTTACATATTTAATAGTCCAAAAATTGCTCCATAGCCCAAGAACCCTGCTGGTGGATTTATGTGGTGGTCCTCAACGATCTGAATACAGGTTTATATCGATGGTGGTCCTGGTATCTGGCCCATCCTAGGTATCTCACTTTAATCTCTCCGCAATGCAAGTACAGCAGTACTGAGGGAAGGCCTCTGCTCTTCATATCATTTTCAATTCAATATACATAAACTAGTGGTAGGTAATCAAAGAATAAAGAAAACTTAGAAAACAATTCAATTATGTAATTAATTCATTTTGATTATTTTTTACTTTTTTTATTTGACATCACAGACTAAGCAGATGTTTGACATTGACCAATTTGAGATAACCGTTCCGTTTCACGATTGCGAGCCAACTTCTTCCTCATTTACATTTCTATAAAAAGCTTTGATAGTTTTCTTGTCATCATGTTTAATTATATACGTTATTAAACTATGTAGTTAGTAGTAATTGAACGACATTGTGAAAGAAATTGGTAAACATAACATCCATATTTAATTTCAATTTATCGCGGATCACTAAAACGAAACGTAAGTACCGATTCGTATTGCAATATTTTCCAATTTCAGCTTTGTTGTCAAATGATAAGTTTAATTTATACAAATACAAATTATTTTTTTTTGCAATGTCAGAAAGTTATATAAATTCTCAATTGAGTACAACAAAAATCACCGATTTTTTAGTATATAACTCATATGTATCTACGACAACTGCTTAGACGGGGTAAAAATGGACATTGTCCTTTGTGAAGTCTCTGAATTTTCAAAATGTTTTTTTTTTTTGGAGAAAATAAAACATTGAATCATTTTTGTTTCGTTTAAAAATATACTCACATTGACAGAGTTGAAAATAAATAAATTTGAAAAAAAAACCATTTGATCTTAGTCTAATTCTGTGGTGCTTTGTTTGAGGTTCAATTGAATAAGTAAATCTGTCTTATGTCGATTAAAATTATTACTACTGCTACTTGCTGTTATTTTGCTCGGATACATTTTGGAGAGTGTGCGACTGATTTGTATGGTCTGATACCCTTTTTTTCTATTAGAATGCTCGTAGCTCGAGAAAGCGACACCGTTTCATGGTGGATATTCCAAAGACAGGGACAAAGATGTTTGACTCTACGTTTGTGATAAGAACGTCTAAGCTGTGGAATACGTTGCCTGAGCGGGGTTTCCCCGATGGTTACAATCTTTGTGTCTTCAAATCGAGAGTGAATCGGTTTCTTCTAGGTCAACACGCTCTATCGTAGACTGCATCGTCGCTTAACATCAGGCGAGATGGCGGTCAAGTGTAAACCTATAAAAGTAAAAAAAAATGTGTCAAAAATACAGTTTCGAATAACAAAACCGTTATCTATTTCAATTTACTTAAAACTTAAAATAAATTAGAACAACAACAAGCTAGACACACATTTATTGAATTTGGATGTTTTTGTTACGAACGGACTATTTGACTAAAGCGATAAAATGATACTGTCATATTGAGTTTTCGTATTTTTACACAAAGTAGAAAAATTCCATTTGCCGTATAAAAATGCACAATTTTCTTTTGTTCAAACACTGTTATTTCAATTCCTTTTAGAATTGATAATAAAGATGGACGGAAAATAAAATATCAGTTTCCAGACGAAGACGCTTTTTTGTTCTTTGTGCAATGTCTTATTAACGATCCAGTTTGCTTTGCAATAACCGTAGTTATAAATATTATTTCTTAAGTTTACTGCCCTTTTGCATACATTTGCTCAAGAGTTTCCTAGAATAGGCTACAGTATGGGGTCCTTAACTGTGGGCCTCATAACGAAGCTCAAAGTCACACAGCGAGCTATGGAGAGGGCTATGCTCGGAGTCTCTTTGCGCGACAGAATCCGTAATGAGGATATTCGCAAAAGAACGAAAGTGGCCGACATAGCTCAAAGAGTAAGCAAGCTGAAGTGGCAATGGGCAGAGCCACATCGCTCGCAGAACTGACAAGCGATGGGGAAGAAAGGTCCTCGAGTGGCGACCACGAACCGGAAGACGCAGTGTTGGACGGCCTCTCACTACATGGACAGATAATCTCATATAGGTCGCTGGAAACCGCTGGTTGCAGGTTGCGCAGGACCGTTCGTCGTGGACATCTAGGGGGTAGGCCTATGTTCAGCAGTGGACGTCTTGCGGCTGATGATGATGATGATGAGGCGCACGACCCTACTGATCTAATCTAAGGCGATCCACACACTGGCATGCACCACGCTGCATATTGCATGTCGATGCATCTACGTGTGTACTTCCGGAGGGTCTACCGCCTAACAAAAACTGTCTCAGCTTTGATATTGCTGTCTCTTTTCTTTTCACTTGAAATGATAGAGACAACAATAGCAAAACCATAGCCAATTTAGTTAGGCGGTAGAAGGGCGGGAGTGCAGATCTGCATCATTGTGCGGGGTTTTTCACGCACTCACGCGCAATGTTGCGTTTTGTGGATTACGTCGGAATGTACTTGAGTCTTGCCCGCATCCACACGCGGAGGTGCGTGTGTATGTGAACTGCATGAACGTGCGTGGATGCATTACCAGTTTGTTGGACTGTTTTCTATAGAAACGAAGATACTTATGTACAATGATGGAATACGCATTCACGCACTGCGCTCCGTGATGCAATGTGAAGATTGCCTTAAACTATTTTTTATTAAATAAAGATTGACGAAACGAGTAGAACATGTGCCTGATGGTAAGCAACATACCTGACGCATAACAGCACAGTGACACGCAGCTTTTGGAACACGAAGAGTCCAAATCATTACCTAGCACTGCACTGCGTTCGTCACCCAGAGATCTAACATGTTATATCTCTACGCTCTCGTTGTTGGGATATACTTCTCATAAAATATAAACACAGACCTACAGACCTGGCAGGTGAGTAGCGGGGCAAGATGAATCCCTACATTTTTGCCGCTACTCACCAGCCAGATCCGTGTGTACAATAAGATAAATATATGATAAGTTTTCCGTTTTCCTCAGACATCCAACCCAAATTTGCTATCAGCTCTCGGAATAATATTTATGAGTAATTTAAAATGTTTAAATTGAACGATTTTGAGACGTGCCGCTAGTATTTCATATTCTTAATTAATTTTTTCCAAATCCATTTATATTGTAGGTGTTGCTGGTATTGGAGATGGAAATGAAACCACGTCACTGTATAAACTGCTGAGTATATTGTTCTTACTGTACAAGTGACGCGGGGCGAGAGACTAGCTCGCTCTCCGCTGTCCTCCACTTATGTACTACATCAGTCACGTACACGTACGTGCTCCTACATACACCCCCTTCTTAAAAAAAGGAGAAAAACATATACTTAACAATCCAAAAAAAACATTATTAACTCACAACTTGTTTACAATATCGAATTACAATAAACTTGTCTCATGAACATATGTTTCCTTGCTAACCTTGGCACAATGACTTCGAACCGTTTTGCTCACTCAGCGTTCTAGCTTGACCTATTGTTTAAAGCGAGTTGTTTGCTCTTTGCAATTTCCGTATCTTGGAACGCGGATGTAAATGTGGTCGATTCTACGCGTGCCAATGCATCAGCGATGTATCAGCATATGTGCTCCCATTACGTGACGTATATCACTTGCAAATTCACTAATAAACAATAACTGTGGGGCACGTCTCGGTACTTCCTTATTCGACTTTATTTTCTAAAACGCATATATGAGTGGTTTGTGGTCTGTATACCTAAACCGCAAAATCTCTACCTTCAATCAAATTTCTACAATAAATTATACCCGAATAAATCGCCAAAAGTTCCTTGTCGTATGTACAGTACTTTTCTGGGATTCCGTGGGTTGCAATACCACGCCTATACTAAGGTCTGACGCGTCTGTCATAAGAGTTAACTCTGCCCCTGAACTCGGGTGCGATAACGTGGCAGCATTTTGTAAGTTTTCCTTACTCCTTTCAAATGCTCTAATTGCCTCTTCAGTCCATACTATTCTACTCTTATCCTTTTTTGCACCATGTAAATACTTATCAAAGATTTCTTGCACTTGCGCAGCGTTTGCTATGGGCGCTCTACAAAACTTTAACATACCCAAAAAACCTGCGTAACCGCTCTACCGTCTTCGGTTTTGGATAGTCCTGAATAACCTTGACTTTGCCAGGTAAAGGACTTAAACCATTTTCCGAGACCTCGTAACCTAAAAAATCTATTTAACTTTTCTCAAAAATCCATTTTCCTATATTCATTGCCATTTTATATTTCTGCCACCGCTCCTAGTTTTCCGCTTGCTTCTTATTTCACGCACATGGCTTCTTGCAACGCGTAGTATTTTCCTTGAACCGGAAATGGAACCTGCACAGCCAATCTGGATCACCTGGAGCTCTTCTCTTCCACGAACCAGACCTATTCCCGTTCTATTTCTGCCGGCTCCTGCTTCTCCCGCGCTCTCGGCCTTGATCCTCGGTGCGTAATGAGGCCACTTCTAAAGCGAGTTTCTTCATCTGGTCTTCATTCTCGACGCTCCTGAATACAGCAGCAATGTCGTAGGCGGAGGTGTTCCCTACGATCATGTCCACCATACTTGCCAAACTGTCCAGCGCCTGGTCTTGATATACCGCAATAATTGTTCTGACGGAGGCTGGCATCCTGGATAGCCACAAGCTCTTTAACGTCTGCTCCGAAACCTGCGTCCCAACTCTCTCATACGCCGGAGCAGATGCGTAGGCTTCTGCGAACCCAGTTCTAACTCTGACATGAGCTTCTGGAACTGTCGCTCAGCACTCCCCTCGTAAACTTGCAGCAACCGGTCCTTCAGCGCCGTATACTTGTTGTTTTCCGGCGGCGCTGTCAACAGGTCATTCTCCTGTCGAATTGAGTCTCTCCCCATTTTTGAGATGTTAAATCTTGTCTCATCTCCTTGTTTCCGCGGTGTCATTACTGCTTCAAACTGGGCAAACCATAACCGCGGCATGTCAAACCAAAAATCAGGAGGTCTCGTTGACACATCTATAGCGGCCAGGGTCAAATCAGCGGAATCTGTCCGCTTATCATTTTTGCCCTGCTGCCCTATTTGTCCTCTTACTGGCGCCGTTTGCGGAAACATCTTCGAAGTTATAAAAAAAAATTACGCAGCAACACCAAAAAATATTTTGAATCTTCACTTTTCAATTTTCTGTCGGGGTCACCACTGTAGACCCTCTGTAGATCACGTCGGGAACAGGAGATCACGAGTTCGAATCACGTCGGGAACAGGAGATCACGAGTTCGGATCACGTCGGGGTTCAATTTTCGATCACGTCGGGAACAGGAGATCACGAGTTCGAATCACGTCGGGGTCACCACTGTAGGTGTTGCTGGTACTGGAGATGAAATGAAACCACGTCACTGTATAAACTGCTGAGTATATTGTTCTTACTGTACAAGTGACGCGGGGCGAGAGACTAGCTCGCTCTCCGCTGTCCTCCACTTATGTACTACATCAGTCACGTACACGTACGTGCTCCTACAATATTTTCAAATCCAAGCTTTTCATCTTTCGTACTTTAGATATTATTATTTATTTTATCAACATATTTATTTGGCTAGACGATGCCAATAAAATTTGTAATTTAATTCGACCTCTAGAGTCAAACCTCTACCAGTTATTTAACAGTGAGTTTTGATCAAAATATTAAAATGACGAAAATATCAATTAAATCTGATATCTTTAAAAATGATTGAGACATCTGATATAAGCATAACAGTCAACCTCTGCATGACTTTATCAAACCTAGTCTTTTGACCGCCTTCTTGGCTTAGTTGGTAGTAAGTCTGCATCTGAAGCCGAGGAGCTTGGGTTCGATTCCTACCCAGTGCAAATATTTATGTGATGAATACAAAAATTTGTTGTGTCTGGCTGTTTCTATGTATAACAAGTATGTATTTTTAGCTATATAAGTAGGACATGAGCTATCTGGCTCCCATGGTATAAACATTGCTTAGTTTGGGGTCAGATGGTGTTGTGTGTGAAATGTCCGCCAATATTTATTTGTTTAGATAGATTTTTCCTTATAAATAACTTATTTTTTTTGGCGTGATAACGTCTAATAAATCGATAAACGGCCGGTGGCATGCACGAAAAAGTGTCTCTTTATTTTTTTTTGTTTTTAACTTATACAGCGTGTGGCGGAAAGGTCCAACAATATTTTAACAGGTCATTCCAACACTGATATAGACTTCATCTCCGAAGGTCTCTTTCCCCTCAGCACTTTAGATCGCGAGATAATACGAGTCAAAGTTTGATGTAAAATTGACCAGCTGCAACCCTAATGCATGTACAGCTGACAAACGACCTTGCCTGTCAAAGACTAAATTTTGTGCAGAAAAGATTTTTTTGCCTACTTCGAAGCTGTGAATGGAATAAACATAACTTGGTTAAATTATTCACTGTGAATTTAATCCTTAAATAAAATAGGTAATGACTAGAACTGTTTGACGTTTGGAGTCTATTCGGGCGGTCTACAACTATGATACCTAGTTCATACGAATAAAATAAAAATAAATCAGGTTTTACGAATAATGAAACAAACGCTTAATTAGAAGTTCCATGCAAGCTCGACTACCTATACCTTATCTACCTCGGATTTGTAAACTGTACAACTTTCTACTAGTCACACCCTTTCCTTTGGTACCCATATTGAGGGAGTAGTAAAACAAGAACAAAATTAAAAATTTTGACTAACCCCCGACTACCTCAGATTTGTTATCTTAACAACATTCTACTAGTCAAGCCCTTTCATTTGATACCCATATCGAGGTAGTTGTGAAAAATGTATTTCGCCATTTTGTAGCAGCAGCCATCTTGGATTTGAAATTGGTCATAGTGCAAATTATTCTACTAGTTAAGACCTTTCGTTTGATACCCATATTGAGGTAGTGGTGAAAAAATAATGTAATCCGCCATTCTGTGGTGGCGGCCATCTTGGATTTGATTTTTTATAGTGTACAGTATTTTACTAGTAAAGCCCTTTCATTTGATACCCATATTGAGGTAGTTTGTGAAGAAATATTTTGTCCGCCATTTTGTGGAAGCGGCCATTTTGAATCGATATAAACCAAACATAGCTAAGAACATCCGCACGGATATTAACCTTCAAATAAAAAAACCGCATTGAAATCGGCTCATCCGTTTGAGCTCTACGGTGCCACAGACAGACACACACACAGACAGACATCGACGTCAAACTTAAAACACCCCTTTTTTGGTCGGGGTTAAAAATAAATGTATTTCGCCACATTCTTATACCCTTTATTTTGGCCGGGGTTAAAATACCTTTGGTAATGTGTTTTAATTGATTGTGATAGTAGGTTAAATTCAACAAGATGTAAGAAGTCAACTATCCGTCTTTTAACGCTTTTCATAAAATTCCTTACTAAATTTCACTTCTTATCGTAGATATTTATTCTTTGCGAAGTTGTGAAATTCCCCGACGGACTTTCTTTGACGGAATTGTCGGCATGTCGGCTTTGTCAAACGTATTGACGCCGTGCATCGCCGCCGCAGCGCCGACCAATAGCAGAACAGAAGCTCGCTCGCCGGCCGTGCCGAAAGGCGAAACGTCGCGGCGGTACTTTACCGAAAAGCCAAGCTAGAAATCGTCAAAATAGATTTTTAAAGTTGGGGTTCCGTCAATTTTTTTATGTTTTGTTTTATCTTGACGAAGAAAACATACTTACGGCTGAGCACGGGAAATCGTGAGTTCGGTTCTTGGCTTGGTCGATATTTGAATGATAAATTCGATTATTTTCCATGGGTTTAAGATTTCGTTGTCCTTGTCTGTGTGAACTACCTACAGGTTCTCCAACACAGAACGACCTAGTGGAGAGCTACGATTGTGAAGAGTTTTATTTGGCACAAAGGTAGATTATAGCCTGGAAATAGCACATAGGATACCTGCCTACCTAGGATATCTAACTACACACCGATACAAGTAGTAATAGTACTAGTGGTCGAAGAGTCCGTCTGGGAAGTACCACACCTTTGCCAGTTATTCTACCGCCAAGCAGTTTTGTGCTTTACCGTGTTCCGGTTTGAAGGGCAAATTTTCCAGATCAATTACAGAGCATAGAGATATAAGATCTTATATCTATGCGGTACGAGCGCGGTGCAGTCCTGGGTAAGGATTTGGACTCGTGTTTAATAGCTGCGCACATACAGCACGTAGCTGTTATGAACAGGCATGTTGCTTACCATCAGGTACATGTCTTACTCGTCTCGTCACTCTTCATTGTAAAAAGCATGCGTGATTTTACGCGACCTTTACGTGGCTTCGGGTTTTAAAGTACGGAACCCTAATTGTCAAAATAAATTTATTTTGAATATTTAATTTTTGAGTTGAAAGTTCAGTCGCTCTCTAGCATCATTGGTGGTGTGTTGTTTGTTTTATCGCAAAATTGATACCTATCTACGATGTTATCAGGTTATCACTGTACTTAGACATGGTAGGAGGTAGTCGTCATGAAGAACGTGAAATTTTCCGCCAACGTCTGAACAGCAAGGGAAGCGTTGACTTGCCACAAAACGAAAAACGTCCCAATCAGGCCCGGTATTAGTACTACCAGCAGTGCTGGTGCTGGTCCAGCACCCTGGACTCAGACTTCTAACGCCACCACCGGAACGCGTCGGAAGAAGGTGCGCCGCGCCGCAAGCACCTTGGATTGCAGTGTGAAATGGATAATTATGTTTATGTGTACATAGTGTTGTTGTGCAGTGAAATGTTGGTGTTACAATGCGACTATCGTTGAATAATAAGGAGATTATTAAAGGTTAGTTAATTTAGCCAAAAATAATTAGCTAGTGCAGATATCTTCCATACTTATTACAGAGTTTAAATAATTAAATTAATGATGTGTCCTAACTCTTTATTTGACTTTGATTCAAACATGTAGGTACCTACTTAGTTATTTATTTGATATTCCTTCCTGTCTAATATTGTTTGAAGGCTTATTAGGTACTTACACTTGACAAAATTTTGTCGACTGAATTCAGAACCAAGTTAGAAAGAAGCAATTCTCGCTTCTGAATTTAGTATGCTACTCGTAGCTTACTGAATGAAATGCTATTATTACACTTCACTAAATTCAGTAGCAACCAAATTTAGCCAAGGGTAATAAGGCTTTTGGTTAGCGCTAATAAAAGCATCTCTTTTATTCTATCTGGCTCAATCGAATACGGCAGTTCAATAGCTTCCACACCTTATCTTTCTTTCTTGTTCGATTTCTATGGTATTTAGGGAGATTTTTGAAACGACAGATAGGTATCAGTGCGCCGCCACCGGCGCGGCGCGCGGCGGCCGGCGCGGCGGTCAGTGATCGCGCCGCGCCGCCGGCCGGTTAGGGTTGTCAAATAAAATGATAAACAACGCATTTTTAACTTTGTATGGAAAAAAAAATATTGGCTTTCGTGTCTAATATTCACATATGTGATTCGATACGTAGTATAGATGAACTACAATAAATATTGTTGGACCTTTCCGCCACACGCATAGGTTTACACTTGACCGCCATCTCTCCTGATGTTAAACGATGATGTGGTCTACGATGGAGCGTGTTTACCTAGAAGAAACTGATTCACTCTGGATTTGAAGACACAAACATTGTAGCTATCGGGAAAACCCCTCTCAGGCAACGTATTCCACAGCCTAGACGTTCTTATCACAAAAGTAGACTCAAATCTCTTTGTTATGTCCCGTTATGCTCATTGTACGCTTGCGTCGCATCTATTAATGTTTTGTTTTGACGTTGTCACGTTAAACTATCGTTCGTAAACCAACCAACTTTACCGACAACCAATTTTTTGTTTCATTTAGACCAGCCGCAACTAAAACATAATCTATATATCTAATCTATATAACACAACTAATATTATAAAGAAGAAGAGTTTGTTTGTTTGAACGCTAGGATCACGGGAAGTGCTGGTCCGAATTGAAAGATTATTTTTCTATTGGATAGTCCATTTATCGAGGAAGACCATAGGCTATAGAAAATAACGATACTATTAACAGAAGCGGAGCATGAATCAAGAATGTAACAAAATCGGGAAAATATTCCTTTTTGAGAGTTTTTGTACGTTTCGTGCTTTGACATGACACATGACAGCATGTGTCTAAGATTGTGTCATTGAATATCACAGATTACATACCTCTTGAACATAAAACCTTTTTGCTAATCTCTGAGTTGGTGCGATCAATTTCCGTCAGGTGGCGTAGCAGGTAGCTGAAGAGGTGTTTTGTTTGAAAGCGAAATTCTCAGGAATGACTGAACCGATTTCTAAATTTTTTTCACCGTTGGAAGTGTGCGGGATCTCGATGAGTGCTATATATGTTCCACGGGCGAAGCCGGGCGGACATCTAGTTATATATAAAATGTTTTACAATTAAAACTTTATAGAGATACATACAAAACAAATAGAAGAGTTATGACTTTAACTTGATTATAACTGCAATATATACAGATTACGGCTCTTACGATTCCGTACCGCAATCTATCAAAGGATAATATTAGCGCCAGATTCAGGAGTATTTATGCTAGGGTATCTGTGATGTATGGTAGTGGCGAGTCGCGTGAGAAGCATCCATTAGCCGTGTGTGCTGTATTCTCTGTTATGTCGTCATTTGTTTACGGAATACAGGCCCACTGTGCGTGATTTACGAGGTTCTAGACTAAAGCTTACTGGACACGCTATGGGCAAGGCCCCGTGCCCATGCAAGTTTGCGCCGATTTAATTTTATTCATCAATAAAATTACTAAATTTCATCCAGTTATTTAATATTTTTATTGATGATTGTTATGAAATCTAACATTTTTTTTGGATATTTGGATGTTTGTTGCTCAATCACGTCGTCACATACAAAAGGATCAGGCTGAAATTTGGAACACGGTTAAAAATTATAGATTATAGTCTGAAAGAATACAAAGGCCAAAAATATAACTAGAACGGCAAATACGCAAGTAAACTCGTCTGATACTGCTAGTCGTTCTAAAATTGTAAAAACATACTTACACAAAACAAATATTTGTAACCATCACACAAATTTTCGCCCTAGGTGAGAATTAAACCCACAATCCACAGCTCCGCAGGCAGACTTACTGATTATGTAATCACTAGACCAGTCTAATTGCCTCAAGCCGTTTTCTGTTACTATTGAAGCCTAAATGGTAACGGAAAATGTGAACTTCGAAAAATACTGTATGTGGAAAGTGGAGTTTTTTGACATTAAAAGTTCTGGCCGCTGGGTTATAACAGTTATGGAAAAAATCAAGACACCCACCCACACTTTGTAGCTACACCAACTAAAATACGAACTCACATCAACAACTCTTTGATAGTCCCAGTATCTTCCACTTAACGTAAACTTCCCCTCATCCAAACTACATCAAAACAAAGTAACTCAATCGCCACAGATCAACAAAAGAGGAGCATCGTGTAAAAACAATTATCACATTAGTATAAGGAGGGTTTCAACAAAAATCGTTACTCCAACTTTCGCTGACTAGTCGATTTCTTGCATTCGTTTCCAATAAAGTTCTGACGGACCATTTTAGTCTGAATCACTTTACCGTATTCAACCTTAACGGTATCGAGATAAAGTTTGGTTTGTGTTTTGTTTTAGGTAGAATTGGGTCTTGTTTGTGAAACGGGATTTGGCCTTATTTAATTTATCGTTAGTACACAGTTGGGGAATAACAATTATTCGATTGTTGATTCGAATTGGCTGCTGTTGCATATTTAGCGATGCGGTACAATGGAAGCTGAAAGGGAGCGATTACCAATTGTTTATGGTTTGGCATTTGAGTCCATTGTTTACCCTGATTTGACGCTCGGATACGGTTTTGATAAAAGAATTGTGTCAAAATAAAACATCGTTTTGGTGCAAAATGTGGAATTTATTTGAGAATTCGTGTTCTAGAGAAATCATTGTCAACGTCATGGACGAATAAAAAAAGTCGGACGTAGTCTCGCTAAAACATAAACTGTGTCCATCGAGTCAGCCACATAATATGCAGGTGTGCGCTGTCACATACAGTTTGACACGCACACATCAGTGGGTCAGTGCACGCGCTACTAGTGTATATGTGTGTGTGTCAGCCTATCAGTAACAACATGGCAACGCACACGTGCAAATGTGGCCGACTCTAGTGACACAGTTCATGTTTTAACGAGGCTACGTCCGACTTTTTTATACGTCCATGGTCACCGTACAATTGTGAGCACTTTGATTTAAAATGAAATACGTGAGATAACAAACTTACGGTAGGTTAGTTCATTATCGTTAGATTACTATTTGACAGTATTTACAATTTACAGTGACATAAACATTTACATATACCTACATATGTATATGTAGTAGTGGAAAGACTCCAAGTAGAGTCCGCCTGGGCAAGTACCAAATCATTGCCATTTATTCTACCGCCAAGCAGTAATGTGTACCTAAACATTATTATGTTCCGGTTTGAAGGGCAATATGTCCAAATAAATTACAGGGCTTAGAGATATAATATAGTGGCTTAGTTGGTAGTAGCTCAGCCTGCGAAGCCGAGGGTCGTGGGTTCGATCCCCACCCAGTGCATATATTTGTGTGATGAATTCAAATGTTTGCACTGTGTCTGGGTGTTTCTATGTATAATAAGTATGTATTTAAAACTATATCAGTATTATATCAGCTATCTGGCTGCCATCACACAAGCTTTGCTTAGTTTGGGGTCAGATGGTGTTGTGTGTGAATTGTCCACCATTATTAAAAAAAAAAATATCTTAGATCTCTGGGTGATGAGCGCAGTGCAGTGTTAGGTAATGATTTGGACTCTTCATGTTCCAATAGATGGATATCACTGTGCTGTTATGTGGCAGGTATGTTGCTTACCATCAGGCACATGTCCTACTTGTCTCGTCACTCTTTATTGAAAAAAATATGTTTTTATTTAACGTAGTCTTATTTCCGTTAAACATAATTAATTATAATCATTTTAAGATCTTTGATAACTAGTCGCACTACATCAACGTTTGTTGGACTTTTATTTGGTCTAAGGTAATCTCATTTGCATTTTAAAAATACCTATATTTTAATCCTTTTTAACCCCCGCCCAAAAAAGGGGTGTTATAAGTTTGACGTCGATGTCTGTCTGTCTGTGTGTGTGTCTGTCTGTGGCACCGTAGAGCTCAAACGGATGGGCCGACTTCGATGCCGTTTTTTTTTATTTGAAAGTTAATTACCGTGCGGGTGTTCTTAGCTGTGTTTGGTTAATGTCGATTCAAAATGGCCGCCTCCACAAAATGGCGGATAAAATATTTCTTCACAACCTACCTCAATATGGGTATCAAATGAAAGAGCTTGACTAGTAGAATACTGTACACTATAAAAAAAATCAAACCCAAGATGACCGCCACCACAAAATGGCGAATTATATTATTTTTTTCACTACTACTTCAATATAGGTATCAAACGAAAGGGCTTGACAAGTAGAATACATTGCACTATAAAAAAAACAAATCCAAGATGGCCGCTTCCACAAAATGGCGAAATACATTTCTTTTTTCACATCTCCCTTAATATGGGTATCATATGAAAGGGCTTGACTAGTAGTAGTCAACTGATACGGCCTCAGTTTTCAAAGCACAAAAACGATGCATTCGTGCTATGTTCGGGATGCAAGTTACAGATAGCTGCCGACAAGTATTCATAGACAACCAAATATTAACCCTGCCATGCCTGTACATATTTGAAGTTATGTGTTTTGTAAGGAATAACCCTCATTATTTTCCTCTATTGAGTGACAAAGTAAAACGTAACCGGCGTGATAAGTGTAGACTGCTCATAGACAAACGAAAAAAAAGATTATGAGTGACAGCATTTTTGTATGGCTCTCTTTATATAATAAGCTGCCAAATGCCATAAAAGAACTTAACATAACAATGTTCAAAAGTAAACTAAAAAAAGTGCTGATACACAAATGCTATTATACTGTAACTGATTTTTTAAACGATAAGGAAATTAATTGGAAAACTAATATTTTAGACATTGTTTAACATGAAATTTTACAATCTTTAAACCTTATTCCATTAATATCTCAATAGATATTATTATTCCATGATGAAATTTGACAGTCAACTGACATAAGACCATATAATGATATATTGTATAATGATGAATTAGTTTGTACTGTATTACATTTTGACATTCTTTGAGTATTTACATGAATATTATAATTAACGACATTTTTGATTATATACATTTATCACACTTTATACATTCTTTGACATTCCTCACATGGATGAACTGCAAGATCTACTAATGCAAGACCTTAGACCCTGGATGGATATATTGATCAAACTCAAAAACACAAGACAATATCCTGATGAAACACAAGATGTTGGCGAAATTGTGCTCACCAAACATTTATCTCACACAAATATATATCACAACCAAATAGAAGCCAGAAATTAATCTAAGATGAAGAATCAGATGACATAAATAAAAAACCAGAAATTAATAGAAGATGAGGAAGAAGAAGACTTTAATCAGCTGAATATTATTTAATTAATTTTTTTATTTATAAATTACTAACAAATTGTCTTGCCAGACATATTGCATGCCTCTCGCAGAGGCCAGTTTGTATGGGGCAACTTTTAAAATGTTTTGTATCATCTTATCTTACCTACAAACAGCAATAAAGATTTTTGTATTTGTATATTTGTATTTGTAGAATGTTGTACAGAAAACCAATCTAAGGTAGTCGGGGGTTAATCAAAATTTTTAATTTTGTTCTTGTGATGAAAAGTGTTTATTGGATGAAACCTTTTGCGATCCAATGAGGCGTTTTCCAGACGCAAAAAGGCTTGTCAAAGATAGTTCAAAACATTGTCAAGTGTTGCGACACTGTTGGTTTAAAAAACCTCTAACAAAATAAAACAGTGGCGCCACCTACAGTGAAATTGGGAACTGTATTTGACACTTTAGACTAGTGTTTCTACGTCTTGGAAACGCCCTATTGGTTTCCTTTTAATTATTTCGTTTATAAAATAACGTATTTTTGTCGTTTTCTTGTTGTTTGTGATCAAAAGTAGTTTTATTTATTTATTTACTTATATGCACGTTACCAAATTATTTATCTACGTCTTTCGTCTCATCTAAATTAACGCGTCGTAATAATGTCTGTTGGATGTTATTATATTGTTTGATTGTCAAGCTCAATTTCGTATGCATAAAAAGCATTATGTACCTATATTTCAACTTTTTTGATGACTGCATACGTCTGTTGGACGCTATGTTTGATGATCCAATCCCATTCGCTTAAACTTTTTAGATTGTTGCACAAAATCGACGTCTGTTGAACAAACCTTATGATTATGGTAACTAAACGCTAAATTCAAACCGCAAATAAAGAGCTTATGGCCACCGAATATCGGTTAAACGAGAACCGCCTCATTACCACTCTTCTTGGTGGTATAATTGTCAACCGCTTTGTTTGCCAGACAAAAGGAAATTAAGGAATTGTTGGCTAAATGTGTGTTACATGTCACGTTCAAGAAAATTCCAACCTTATTTCAAAAGCGTTAGAGCTTAAAATTTAAGTTTGGTTAAGGTATTATGGTCCTTCGAGCGTGATAATTATGTGTTGCCGTATGCGAAGTAAACCATTCTTGTGATGTTTGTGTCATGTTTAATTCGAATATTCTTTACGACTCTATTCCGGAAATTATCACTGAGTATAATTTATTACTTACTGGATTACTAATATTTTTTAATCTTCTTATTTCGTTTCGTTTCGTGATAAGCTATGGTACATCCTCAGGAAGTTTCAGCATAGAATCCTACCACTACAAAACAAATGTTCCTGGGTTTCATACCTAAATTAAAAACAAATGGAGGTAAAATTTCAATAAGTTAGACTAAACCAGAAAAGCCGTGTAATTTTCTAACTATATTGTAGAATAAATCTATACTAATATTATAAAGCTGAAGAGTTTGTTTGTTGGTTTGTTTGAACGCTAGGATCTCGGGAAGTACTGGTCTGGATTGAAAGATTATTTTTCTATTGGATAGTCCATTTATCGAGAAAGGCTATAGGCTATAGAAAATAACGCTACTATTAATAGAAGCGGAACATGAATCAAGAATGAAACAAAATCGAGGAAAAATATTCCATTTGGAGAGTTTTCGTACGTTTCGTGCTTTGACATGACACATGGCAGCATGTGTCTAAGATTACGTCATTGAATATTACAGATTACATACCTCTTGAATATAAAACCTTTGCAAATCATTTTTTTTTTCTAAATCTGTGTAGCAGGTAGCAGGCGTAGCAGGTAGCTGAAGAGGTGTTTTGTTTGAAAGCGAAATTCACAGGAATGACTGAACCGATTTCAGTCATTCTTTCACCGTTGTATATGTACGGGATCCCGATGAGTACTATATAATGTACCACGGGCAACGCCGGGGCGGACATCTAGTTCTAATATAACTTTTAATATATGTCAGTTTTATGCTCTTACTAAAATAATATTTTCTTTCAAATCTAAACTTCTTATAACTATCGCAAATCTCTGCAATATTTTTCAGAAATCTTCCAAATTTGGCACCAAGATAGAAAAGAAAATTGAAATTCCAACAAAGTTAGCAAATTTCACTCCAATCAAACTGTACAATTTATTACAAGTCCGATGTACTTTACAAAATCGAATTTTTGGCTCACACTCAACAATTTAGCGCAAAAACGTGCCGACATTCGGTAAATGCCAAAAAATCCCGAAGATTCGCCCCGAAAACCCGCGTCAGGGATTTTGCGATCGGAAATATAGGTAAGAAACTCACAAGGAACAAAACATTTCATAAAAGGAGAAAGTCAAAAAATATGCCCCATTTGCCTAAAAAGAAAATAAGCCAAATGCTTCGGGAGAAATTTACAAATACGTTTTTGCACTAGGGATTTGAATCGGTGTGGGTTCGGCTACACACATTTATCACCCATTTTACGGAGGAAAATATCTAGAAATTGCACGATTGCACCTCCTGGGACTAATTCTGAACGAGTGTAAATATACTCGCGAGCTCGAATTTGTATCGGCCGAATAGACTTCCATATAACACGGCTCAACTGAAGCGAAATGTTCGGTTTTTGTATTTGCATTTTTCTGAATGCTAGTGATGTAACGGCTGAATAGGTATAGCTAGTTTCAGGCTGTGATTGCTTTCATCATGTTTCGTGTTATTTGTTGCTGTGATTTTTGTATTGTTCCGGATTTGCTTAGTACGGAACAGTTTGAAAATGTTCTCGCCATATTTCGAACGTAAAACTATTTGTGCGTTTTAATTTCGAACGCTTTATTGATAGTTTTTTTTTTTCGATTACAGATTTCCAATTGCCTTTTTGAACACTTTTTTTTAACCCTCAACCAAAAAAGGTGTGTATACTCCGCGAGGCATAAGCTGAGCTTTGCATTTGTGTGAGTGTACATGGATAGTGTAGGTGTGACAACCGGCCTTAGGCGCGGCGCCATTCTGTCTCGCCGCGCTCCTGCCTGATTGGTGATCACTCACACTAATGCAAAGCTCAGCCTATACCTCGCGGACAAAATTTCAAGCTCCTGCCTGATTGGTGATCACTCACACTAATGCAAAGCTCAGCTAATACCTCGCGGAGTGTAATAAGTTTGACGTCGTTGTCTGCATGTGTGTCGGTCTGTGGCACCGTAAACCTCAAACAGATAGACCGATTTCGATCCAGTTTTTTTATTTGAAGGTTAATTTCCGTGCGGTGGTTCTTATCTATGTTTGGTTAATATCGATGGCCACCACATAATGGCAAAACATTTTTCTTTTTTCACTACTCCCTCAATATGGGTCTCAAATGAAAGGACTTAACTAGTAAAATGTTGTATAGATTACAAATCTGAGTTTGTCGCGGGTAAATAAAAATGTTGTTCTTGTTAGCTTAGGAATTGTCATCATAGCAGATATTAAGCGACGAGACGGCCTACGATTGAACTCGTTTTTTTTAGAAAAAACAATTTCACTATCGACTTGAAATGTTGGCTACCACAATGGATTCCAAGATTGCAGGCATTGTGTAAACCCACTCCGGCAACGCATTCGAGGACCTAGATGTTTTATTACGAAAGCGGACTCAAAACTTTTCATTCGTATCTTTGAAACGACAACCATGAACGATGTTGTTTTTCCGAGCTACAAGCAATTCGATACCAAAAAGGACAAGTAAGTGGGTATTAAATAATGAATTTTCAGCTGCAAAGTCTCTTAAATGTTACTCGTAGGTATTTTTTTCTCTTTACTAGTTACACAAAAACACTTTAGGCGTTATAACATTTACGTTTTCAACGTAGCATAGGCTAAAATGTTCTTTTGAATACATAATTTTTGTTCGTTCTTTTTTGCAAACTACGGTCTGGTTTTTGCAAACTGATTTAACCCAAAACTGCCAAAGTCAATTCGCGAGGCGAAAACAAGATTAATTTTCCACCGAATTTCATTTCCGTAGACCAAAACCATATCTCCGTAATCCTTCATTTTTCACGCGATGAAATACAGAACACTTTTTTATCGCTCTCAGATTATCTATAAAAATCTGAGAAACAACTTTGTTGTAGTAAATATACTGAAATTATAATTGTATTTTGAGGAATCTTTGTGTTGTAATGATTGTGACAGAGTTCTATGAAGTGAGTAAACTTTTTCTGTGTTGTAACAAGAAATCGTGTGAAGGCTAATTTCCCAAGAGACATAACTGTCGTATGGATGAGGCACGCGTGGAAGTTACAGTGTCGAGTGTGTGTGTGTATATAGGGCCGATGTGATTGATACAGATTTCACTTTAACTGTAAAAACGACATTGATGCATTGATTCTCTATTCACAGCCATTTTTTATAAGGTACATTGTAATTTGTCTTAAGTGAATTCTTACTGCTTACCAAACCTTGGCAGCGCTTGGTGGATGGCTCAAAAAGCGCAGGGCCCTTCTAATTTAATATGACATTTTAATTTAATTTTAGTATGAAAACTAACATGGTATATCAATAGGTAAGCTTGTAACGACAAAATCAATGTTCAAACACAATTCCTTAACATTTTCGACATGACTATTAGGACACGACAAGTATAATTGATGCAGTCAAGTATTACGCACATCCAAGCATACCTTAAACTTTTCCGTGTACTTAGGACATCAGTATTCAAAGAGTACTACAGTTTATGTGATGACTAACAGCACCTCACACGAGAACGACTATGCCTAAGGCTGTCACCGGTAAGGTAAATCAAATATAAAATCGTTTTTGAGTTATGAGGAGGACAAAAGTAGCTCCAAATGGTTCGTATTTTACACATCGTGCGGCTCGCCTATTTCGCCTATTATTTATTTGAATTTGGCTGCCACACTACCTTGTGTCTATATGACGACTTGGCATCCCGAAAAGTGGTGCCCTAGCGTCCTATCTTGGAGAATCTAGCTCCAGCCAACTTGTTTCCGGTAGGTGTAGTATTATAATAAACGTTATTAAGAATAGTCTGATGTTGGTTACTTATTTTTTGGATTGCGTTGTAAAACATACATTTATAATAGAGTCAGTAAATTTCCAGCAGTTTAACTCTATTATTATTTTAGAACATGCAATCTCGTGTCTTACGAGGGCTAAAGGTGTTAATTTAAAAATGTATCTACACTGAAATTTCTTTCAGAATAAATACAAAGGTATAGCAACTTTTTCTTTCAAGAGCCTGCGTAATCGTTATTGATGATCTTGACACAGCTTATGAAAGAAGACCCCGAATAGGAAGATAAAACTGCTTGTGGTGTACAAATAAGAAGTGTAACAAAGCATTTTGTTCTGTCAACATATCCAGGTCAACGGCTTTGAACTAAGTAAAAGGAATCGCCGATCTGCAGTTTTCTAGACCGGCAATACATCTTGGAAGTCGCAAGATTCCGGACGTCCATTCTGTAGTTATTACATAAGTAGTTCCTCTTGCCTAGTGGAGAAGTTATTGGGGCCTACTATTTGCTAGTTTTAGTCAAAAACTTTAATATTACAACCAAAATCGTCTAAAATCTAATTAAGATGTTTATAGTCGGGAGAACCTCACTTACTACACTAGTTATTTTCTCATTTTAGATGATTTTTTTTCAGAGTGCATGAATTAAAAATTGCTTTGTTTAAATATATAATTCTACATTACGTATGAAAAAAACCTATGTCTGATTTTAAGCAACATGATTAGTCGTAACAGCGTATTGTCACACACATTTTTGAATATGAAGACTTCAAATTACTGCTTAGTCAGATGGAGATACGAGACGGTTTATTTTTGAAATTGTAAGGTAAATTATATTTTTTTTTGTGATAACACTGCCTTTAAAGCAGGAACACTGTGAAACTTGCATATTCATTAATTTATTAATTTATTCATTCAATGAGCACACAAAACAGAATGTAATAAACATAAACTATAACATAAGAGTATACTGGACAGAACTGTATTACATTCCAAACTATGTGGGCCTAGAAACAACATTTATTTAAATACAGTGGTTAGTTAGTGGCATATGATTATTTGGCAGTAGAATAGCCGGCAAAGTTGCAATAGCTATCAATCTTTAGCTAGCGGACTTTCCATTGACTTGTCATTGCCTTGTCGATGACACTGTAGTTGTTACCATCGCTGCCCTTAAAATTGATCGATACTTTACTGTCAAATAAATGTAATAGTCAGTTTGAAATGTGTTTCTTCGTTTGCCTTGTTTTTTTTACTTTTATGGGTTTACACTTTACCGCCATCTCCTCTGATACTAAGCATCGACGCGGTCTACGTAAAAAACATAGATCATAACAAAATGGAACGTTTTTCAACAACATTTGCAACACAAGAAGTAGGTATTGATGAGTCAACTCTCATTTAATATCTTAAACAAGATCAGTACCGAACGAGTAGCACTTTCCTTGAAAAAGGCCACTGTGTGTGACAGAAACTTAAGTCAGACAGGACTGGAAAGATGGCTACCTATCACTGGAGTATTTGTAAATGAAATAAAAATAAACAAGATCGTCAGGGTTTCAACAAAAAAAACCCGTAGTAGCCCCCGCCGCCCAATACAAATGGAATAGTTTATCAACGCTACTCAGCCAATGGAATGGATAACAGAACATAATAGTTCCAAACACTGTTCCGCGAGAATTATTAGCTTACTTGTCTGAGCTGATGAGATGTTTCATCAATTCTATGTAGCGCTAAGGCCTGAAATCAATTAAAAACTCATACTAGATTTTGAATTCTAAACAGTGTAGGCGTAGATACGAGAATATCTGATTTTACAATCATGTCGTTGGAATCATCGTATATCGTAGAATGTAGGGGTATATTATATTATTGATTTTGTAGAGATTCTATTTTTTTATTTTGTTTAAAAGTAAAATACGAATAGAAAACACAGCAACACAGAAATGAAGAGCCGACTGTACCTTTCTCGCTCGGACACATTCGGCGGTCCCGAGCTCACCCAAACGAACCTTTCCTTCTCTGAACATTAATACACAAGTATGTCAACACGTTTGTTACGGTGAATAGAAATATCGCGAGGAAACCATCGTATACCAAGAAAGACTTTCGAGGAAAAGTGACATCTACCAACCCCCACTTGGCCAGCGTATTGGATTATGAATCTCTCGATAACAGACAGAGCTGATAATCCCAACAGTGGAAATATAAAGCAGACTGGCTTTTTAAACTTGTTGGCTCTGTTTTTTGCCCCACACAGACTTTGCAAAGGCTAAAGCTATTTACCCTTTGTTTGTTCATTCCTGTACTTAGTACTCCTTTTCCATTCTAAGATTGCCTGGAAAAGATTGGTTTTAGGGATAAGATCGCCTTTTTTTGCTGTATGTTTAGACTAACAGCGCCCACGGGTTTACCCGCGTTCCCGTTACTTACGTTTTCTTGATAAAAACTAACCTAAGTATTATGCTATTGCAGACATTTTTTTAACTGCGTTCCTCGCACAAAAATCTAAAGATTGCTATTAAGAATATTTGTAAGATTTTAGTATGAAACTATCGTGGTTACACATTTTAAGTAAATACACGGGTAACTACGTTTAATCAGTGCTAACCAGCTGCGAACACGACCACGCACTCTCCTTAAAAAAGATCATCGGACGCGATCGAAACTTGAGCCGGACTGGCCTGACTATATCCAACGTGATTTCCCCGTGTATTTATTTAAAATATTAGTACGATGTTGTCTTGCATTTGTTTTTGTTTTGCAAGTCCCTACCTACAATAAAGAATCTCGTCTATCTTTCTTGGCGGTAGAATTACCTAGACCTGTTTAGATTTATTGGAACCAATCGATCTCCTGACAACTTTCAATGCTATCTCCGAGTTATGGTTCCCGTATGCAGCGAGGAATCCGGTGCAATCCATAAACTTCAGGGATGTTTATCCTGGCCCCGGATCCAATACTGCGCTTATCTGCACGAAGGTTGATGGAAGGCAGATGTAGCGGGAATGGGAAATGTAGGTGAAGAGCTGACGGTTAAATTTAAACTCGATGTAAAAAATACGAGTATTTGGTGTAACAAAAATTTTGAGGATTACAAAAATGAGAAAATCTTACTAATTTTCAAAATTTAGATGTTTGTTGCTCAATCACGTCGTAACTTCTGAACGGCTGGAACAAAATTTACAAAACAGCTAAGTCCATAGTAGTTTGGGAGAACATATTGGCTACTTTTGATCCCAGTAAATAACGGGAATAGGGACCGCCAAGGACTAGGGGGCGTTTCTTTTTAGTGACCATCATATGGAGGGACTGGAATACGCAGTATTGTACGGCCTCTCACCAAATGGACATAAGACTTCTCAAAAGTCACTGGAAACCGCTGGTTGCAGGTTGCACAGTACCGTTTGCTATGGAAATCTAGGGCTGATGATGATGATGAAATAAAGGGAACAGAAACTAAGGATTACTTTTTAGGGGTTGAATTTAGCAAAACGCTGTTATGTGTAACTTATCATTGCTATCATAAAATATGCAATCGCATGTCAATATGTCACAGCAATAAAAAATCAAAGTTTCACTTCCTATTTCCTCTCTTAGGGTTGAACATTGAAAAACTATTCCTTAGTCATAAAAAATACTACTAAGAAACTTTAAGTTTCTTAGTCTAAGGATTTTTGCTGTGCGTTGATGAATCAGTCAATCACATGTCTTTTATATGTTTGTACCTGAATAGAATTATAGACAACTAGCTGTACCCTGCCACGCTTCGGCACATTGTGATGCAAAAAATTAGATAAAAACAATCCTTGATGCGGATTATTTCTAAAATTTCAGCTCGTTCGGTGCAGAACTTTTTGAGTTTTTGAAGCGTACACAAACCAACATAACATTTTATATATATGTCAAGAGGTCATTCAGAACAGTATTGGATTTCAATACGAGGCGCAAGCGGTGTGCTGTCATCGCTTCGGCAGAGTCCGGATTATTACGTCGTGCGAGGCTGCTTGAAGACATTTCGAACGGGAGTACATTCCTCCTCCGATAGCCGTCGTGTGACCACGTAGTTCGGGAACTGTCTCACGTCTCGTTGATAAGAACTTTCTAATAAGAAAATTGTACCACGTGTCTAATCGTGTAGTACCTACTTTGTGTTAAGCTCACTTGTAAAGTTCCTACGCATTTGTTCTTGTTCGTGAACCACATCGAAGCCCACACATAATGTTTACTGAAGAGGACCAACACCAGTACCATCCATCCTGACACTCTTAATACCACTTCTGCCGACATCAGAAGTGGGATACGAGCAAGACAAAGAGAAGCGCACTACGAAGAGATAACGACGGGAGTGAAGACAAATGGTGTTTACTATTAAAAAGGCAAAATTCAAAATAATCGAATGAGACCCCCGAGAAGAGCGACATGGATGCACGGACGTGGTGTGCAATATCAGATCTTTGTTGATAATGATGAGGAACTGATCGTGATACTCAGTGAGGTGCTTATGGGAGCAGTTTCAGCGTGGCTATCGTCAGTTTCATATCCAGGTGTGACGTGGTCATAATTTAAAGAGTTGTTTACTGCAAGATTCGTAAACACAGAAACGCCCGCCGGTGCCCTATTGAAATTAAACAACGACAAATCAGAAGAGAGCGAATCGTTAGCAACTTACGGCAGTCGTGTTATATTGCTGTTATCAAACCGCTGCGCTGGAAGGGTCTTACCACAGAGAATATTATAGTGACAACAACGGTCGCACATATTTCACAGTTCGACTTGAGATTACAGAGAATAGTTATTCACCTGAAATAAATTATCTCCAATGACTGCAACAAAAACTACAAGCTTTTACTTACTTGAACCTTGAGTCAAGTACCGGACCAGAAAAGTCAAGTGTGTGAAGACATCTCGGTTGTCAACAATTAAATGTTTTCGCTGTGCGAAAATTGGACACAAGCTAGCTGATTGTTTACGCAAGTAGCAGGTGAAAGGAAAACCGACTAACAGACAGCGCGTTCAACCTTCGAGACATGACCCTCATCAGCAAGTTGCAACCACAAGATCGACCGTTTGCTACTAAGGTGGAAACCAAGGACACATCTTTACTCGCTGCCCAGAGGGACGCAGCAGCATCAAGACATCGCGCATACAACATAGTGAGCGATGGGTTAACATGTGCATTGTCGATCCCCAACAGGAACATTTTTAATCAGGTCAGTCGTTTTCAATTTGAGTCTGGTGCAGAATGTTCTCTTATGAAAGAGAGTGTGTCGAAAAAAAAATGTTGTCGTAAATGCGAGCAAAATATGACAACCTTACAGGGGTTAGTCAGCCAAGTGTCCCTATACAGTAAAATGCAGATTTTAAGTGTTGTTGAGAAGGATAATAATTTAATTGAAATTTGGTCGCATGTTTTGCTTGATGCCAATTTGCGAATAGATGTGATAATAGGCTGTGTAAAGATTATCTCATGGATTTAGTATTGGCATTACCGCGACACATTTTGTTCCATGACAGACAATGTCGACAATAATTGCAATATACATCTAGTCCCGGTTGGCACAGTTAGTAACGCACCATCTGGTTACGATACCTAACTAAAATCATTTAAAATTAATTGACACCTTCGTTTCCAAAGAACAAAAATCTTGGATTATTTCTCAGTTAACCCAGTGTTTGGACTATTTTATCAGCGGTGACGCGAACTCGTGTGAACGTAATATTCGTCAAGCTGATTTTGATTTAACCGATTGCAATTAATTGAAACCTTCATGTAAAAGATTGATTTGACACCCTGAGTCCACAGGTGGTACCTTTATTAATTTCAAAGCTTTAATCTTGAAACAATAAAGATGAAGATATGGCACTCGCAGATATCTTGTCGCGAAAACAACCCTCATGTATGGCATCTAAGGTTAAAACAGAATTTAAGAAAATACTCGTAGTCAACTTAGCTGAACTAGTTTGTAATTAGTTACTTACTGAAAAGTAGCGCAACTTTGAAATATCTCAGCTCATTACTAATCTAACTAATGGACAATTAAATGACGACTTAACAAGAGAACTTACGGTATTCGTAAAGGTCTCTATCGTGAGATGCAACGTAACAGTCGTACTTAGTGCTTACCAATATTACCTAGAGCGATCAGATTGTCAGTCGTGAACAACGACATGAGTTAGTCATTCATTTCGGCTAAAATCTTAGAGAAATTTGATGACATTTTGAGCATAACAGTGTTATTGTTAAAGTTAATGTTAACTACGGTAGAAACAAAAGATCGTTCATATCAAGACTCCTTAGTCAACGTCAACTTGTTATTTTTAACTGTACAATCAATGTGTGACAAAAGAACTGTTTATTGATAAGGTGATACAGCCCGTTTCATTTATCCGCTCACAACGTAGAGCTCGAGATTGACATAAATGTAGTGTGAGATGATGCCTGATACATAGAGTACGCCACTTATGAAACGTGTAAGTTTGTTCAAACAAAGGCGCACGTAAATCAATTCTCTGTTGGTGACTTTGTTTTGATTATGAATGAGAAACGTAATCAAACAAAATTTGATCAGAATTATGAAAGTCCCTTTGTAGTCATAGAGTTGTAGAGGTTCTTTGTGGAGACGCTATAGATTAAAGACGCTTAATATTTGTAATCGTGCCTCGTGTAATCGCTTAATATTTGTTATCGTATGCACACGATAAGTTGAAAAAGATGACGGAGAATCAAAGTATAACTGACGAGATTGTAGTAAAGGAAAGTAACGATGGTTAGAGATGAGAATAGTGCGTTGAGTTTGCATAATGGTCGGACCGTACCAGAGGTTGTCGTGTAGCCGTAGCTCAGTAGAAATCGGCGTCTACTATTTAGTAGTCCGTGAGTACGCGGTGGGCAGTCAACTCTGGCGGAGGTTTGGATGGGTTTCAAGGGAAGCCATTGTGAGTCCGGTGGTGACTCGGCGATCCTGGAGGGATGCGCATGGACCAGATATTATGTAGAGCTCAAGCACATGTTTTGATTCAGCTGTGATCTATGTGACTCTAGTGAGAGTACATATTTTGGTTATCAAGTCAGTCGTGTATTTGATTTTCCCAATTCTTTTGTTTGTTGATGTTGATTTCTTATCGAAGCGCCATAAAAAAAATGTATTGAGAGCCTCCTCCTCTTTTTGTGAAGTCAGTTATAGATAGAGTTTTGTTGAGTTTCTGGTTTTCTGTCAATTGATTTGACGAAAGGCCAGGAGTGGCCGAGCTATGTGATACTGTGCGTGGAATATTGTTCCAGATAAACACACAGAGACGTGTGTCCAGCAGGATGGCCGTGTCAAGAGGTCATTCAGAACAGTATTGATTTCAATACGAGGCGCAAGCGGTGTGCTGTCATCGCTTCGGCAGAGTCCGGATTATTACGTCGTGCGAGGCTGCTTGAAGACATTTCGAACGGGAGTACATTCCTCCTCCGATAGCCGTCGTGTGACCACGTAGTTCGGGAACTGTCTCACGTCTCGTTGATAAGAACTTTCTAATAAGAAAATTGTACCACGTGTCTAATCGTGTAGTACCTACTTTGTGTTAAGCTCACTTGTAAAGTTCCTACGCATTTGTTCTTGTTCGTGAACCACATCGAAGCCCACACATAATGTTTACTGAAGAGGACCAACACCAGTACCATCCATCCTGACTCTCTTAATACCACTTCTGTCGACATATAGATAGACAATGCTGTAGAACAGTTTTTTTAACAAACTATATTAACACGCGGTAGAATACAACAAAATTTACACAACTTATTGTTACATGGACATATTATTATTGATTAGTAGTGAACTTCAAACTAAGTACAAGACACTTGGCAAGACTATGCCGAAATTCGGAGCAATAATTTCGCGTTATTGAGTACTGTTGTATGGAGTACTGTTCAAAACTTTGGAATGCCTCGACAACGTACCAGCTGGAAGCTTTAGATTCAACCGAGACAGGTCAAAACAATGGATCTCTTTTTCAAAACACACTTCGAAGTTTTGATCATCGCCGCATAATTACAAGTGTATGTATCAGTTTTTGTTGCAGAGTGACAACTGATTTGTATGGTTTTCTACCATTTTCACGAGGAATGCATTGCCTGAGTGAAACTGTTGTTTCTATGATTTAAATTTGATATTTGATAACGTTCCACGATTTTATCCCCTTAGTTCCATTTCCCGTAATTATCTCGGTAAGACAAGTTGTCTATGTACCATCGAACTCTTAAAAACGACAGAAGCGGCAAACGCGCTTCTACTATGTCGATGCAAAATCAGGTGACGTCTCCTAATTTAGTCTCAGTCGCAACAAGGAGTTGTGTACGTTCGCTGACAATTTTGTACGTTCGCTGACAATTCAATTTTCAAATTTTTCAAACAAATTATTTTGTTATCTTTAGATCCACGTTATGTTTTCTTTAGATTATAGCATACCTCATCTTCGTTTCTTTAATTATATCGATGCTATGTACTATTTCAAAATATAATGTAATTCTGTTTCAAATAACAACCCGTTCCAACGCAATTAAGCAAAAACATTGAAACATTATTAGTAAGACATATTTAAGATACGAGCCGTATGAGACGAGAATGAGATAAGAAGATAAGACATTTTGTAGTGGTAGGACTCCACACACCTTTGTCAGTTATTCTACCACCAAGCAGTAATGTGTAAGCATTACTCTGTTCCGGTTGGAAGGGAAATGTATCCAGAGAAATTACAGGGCTTAGAGATATAACATCTTAGGTATCTGGGTGGCTAGCGCTGTGCAGTGCTAGGTAATGATTTGGACTCTTCATGTTGCAATAGCTACGTGCCACTGTGCTGTTATGTGGCAGGCATGTGGCTTACCATCAGTCACATGTCTTACTTGTCTCGTCACACTTTATTAACAAAAAAAAACAGTTTAATTTATATGGAGAACGTAGCGATAGCTTCTTATGAAATTAATTCAATTGTCTGAATATAATTTTAAATTGAATTCGGTTTTTTTAAAAAGAATATTAATTTACAAGGTCTCCCGATTCTTGTTTAGGTCCCAAGGTCCGTTGAGCACCCGTTTAATAACTACATGGTTTAGTTAAGCTTGTCAGGAAAATGTTCGCTAGCTCTTGAGCTATATGGGCGATAATCCTTCACAGTGCAGTACCGGTTGGGAGCCTTTCAGTAGTTTCGAAAATTGTGATAAAATGTATGCTCCTTCGAGGAACACTTCGTCAAATGTCGAAAATTACCAATATGAGTTCAAACATATTTAAATATAATGAGAAAAATATAATAACTCACACTTATCTTTTAGTATAAGACCGACCCGAAATCATTATAATATTTATTTACTAACAGTTTATGATTTACAACAGGTTTTTTGATGTCGCTTGTAACTATTAAAACAAAAATAAAAAAGCTTAGATACTTTAGAAGCATGACGACCACATGGTTAACGTTGAAATATCTAGAAATCGTTTACCCTCACAAACAAGGTAAATAAATAAATATGAGTGGATACTTCACACACAACACCATCTGACCCCAAATTCACTGAAAATATCCAGTAATTACTGATATTTGCCGTGAAGAACCGTGGTAACTTAAAATTATGTCCAAGTGGAAATCCCAGAGCAATATAAAAATTATTAAAACATAGCAATTTCGCTCAAGTTTTGATAACAAAAACTACAAACTATTAAGACATAAGCATGAAGGAAAATGCGACCGTCGCTCGTCGCGAGAGAATCATTAGCCAAGCAAAAAGTGCGGAGAGCAAGCGTTTGTTACCGGGTCGAGAGCGCAGTCGCCATGACTCTGGCGAAATTTTGGAGTTTTACAAAAAAAGTGTCTCTACATCCTAGTAAATAAAATTGAAGTGCTTAAACTAAAACAAATAAAAATAATCTTAAATGGCAATGCAATAACGTAAGAACGAGGATCGAGCTGAAAGGCGAAGGTATTATAGGAGAGGCTTATGTTCAGCAGTGGACGAACACAGGCAGATGATGCAATTAATATTTTGCTATAAAACTCACTGTGGTTGTTACACGTAATATATTTTAATTTTAATTATTGATTTTGACGACAAATTAATGATTTTGAGTTGACAACATATGTCCACAAAATTCGGATTATGGAGAATTTTGTTAAATTCTGATGGCACTGAGAAACAAACCGCTGTCGCCATCTTTGGTGTGAAGCACGTTTCGTTCCATCAATCAACACATTGCGTGCTTCCGTCGCGCCAAAAAAGTATCCATCACAAAAAATTGTGACTTATGTGACTACGTAAAACGAAACAGTCTTGCCGCTGGACCGGAATTTTATTAGTAGGTATTTATATTTAGGATCAGCATTGGTAAGCTAATATTTACAAGATACCATAGTATAAATATATATGTTCTTAGAGATTTACACAAATACACATACATTAAGTTTAAAACTGATACAACTTCCAAAAGTAGAAGAAGCAGTATTATTTCTCATAATAAATCTTATAAAGAAAAAAATTGGTTGCCTGTAAAGTCGGTATACGGGCGAAAGTTTTACGTGACAACGACTTTGAGTGGTAAAATAATTTTACGGAAGGGAGGGACGCGTGACTTTTTATGTCTGTCTCTCTCGCTCTTAGGCGGGCTAACCATGCCCGAGTGGAAGAGACGCGTGCCTCTCACTCGCTCTCGTTGTGAGCGCATCACGTGAGCGGAGCGTAACGCAGTTTCTTGAAGTGTCACCCGGCAAACCAATTTATAAGACGTTGTCACGTCAAAACATAAAATCATAATAAATTAAACCATATTATCTTCCTGCATTTTAAAACTGCAATTTCGTAATCAAATAGTTAAATAATCAGAACATTACTATGCTTCCCACAATCGTTTCCAAATTAACCCGTTCCTGATGCACCATGAGGTTGGGAAGCTAATCAGCTAAGCAATTAGCTTTCATAGTTATCGCATCAAGATTAAACTAAGCACCAGCTTGTAGTCAACACGGGAGGTTTGCATAATGTTACGGGGCGGTAGACGAACAGTGTTGACTTAATTTGGTATTATGAATAGACTAAGAGGAAGCCGCGGTTTCAGGTGCTTTTCTAGAAGAATTATTAGGTTTTTGAGCTAAAAAGGACATTATGTTTTCATATATATGGATAATTACGAGTAGTATGTATTTACAATTATATTGATATAATTATAAGTATTATATTTCAGCTATCTGGCCGCCATAGTACAAGTGTTGTTGCTTAATTTAGGGGCAGATGGTGTTGTATATGAATGGTCCATCAATATTTATTTATTTATTATGCACAACCGCACACATTCAGACAGAATTATATATACGTACACACAAATGCCTGCACTTCTAAATGTTTGCATGTATTCATTCATGATTGCAAAATTCTTATCATGTGTATATTCAGGCATACTCAAATTTTGCATGTGTCCATTTGCGCTAGCACAAAACTTTGCTGCGCTTGCATAAAGATATAAATAAATATTGGTAGACAATTCACACACAAGGTTTATATACGTTGATAGCATAGCACAAGCTGCCCACTAAATGTTTCCACTGCAATGGGGTCGGGGATTCTCTCGCAAGAGTTAAGAGAGTCAAGGCCTTAATCCACCACGCTGATCTAGAGCGGGTTTGCGGATGACACATGACCTCTAAAGATTCTAGGTACATGTCGTTTTACTCACGATGTTTTGCTTCACCGTTTTAAGTTCGCGGCATTACGCACTTGACTTCGAAAAGAAAGTGGTGCGTGTGGGAGGATTTGAACCCGGAGGCTCCGGATCGCCAGTCTCCGTTCTCCCGAGTAGATCAGTCAGTGCCTTGGTACTGTGTATTTACATTCGCCCATGGACAAATGAACATCATCATCATCATCGTCAGCCCATGTTCGTCCACTGCTGGACATAAGCCTTTCTAATATTGTGCCACCAAATCCGGTCCTCGGCTCTCCGCATCGATCCGCAAATGTACATAGATTCGTAAAAACCTTTGAAAATGTGATGAATTTCTAGTCCTTTAATTTACGAGTTGTGTATAAAAGGACGACGAATATAAAATGAACAAAGTTTCTTTTCGCAATTTATTTCAATTGAGCGAATTCACAGTAAATGATCTACATTAAAAATTCATTTTCGCTTATGATTTTTTCTTCAACTTATCAATTTGTATTAGTTAGTTAAATTTCGAATCGTACTGTCATTGCAAAAACATACAGTCAATATATTTTTGGCTACACATAAATAAATATGTAAACTGAATAAATACATTTTAACATTCCATTTTTCTTGTTTGAATATTTCGCAGTTCTTCACAAATAATCAATAATTGCACATTTTGATGGTGGTTTTTATGGCAAAATTAGTCCTCTTTATACTGATGCATATTATAGGACATTTTTTTTGCACAGGGAGAAAATGCATCTATATATGCATACCTTGCTTGCCGAAAATGGACGGATATGGTGCCCCTAGTCACATAAACCTCTACGAAGCCGGGGTTGGAACCTCTATCGTTGACGGCAGGAACTCTGTGACGCTCTTGCTTTCGTCCACAAATACATCGCGGCTTTCTGCCCTTCTGAGGCACAACCCCGTCATTGGCGCACCTCAACCCAAGCTAAGAGCGTGCATACCTAGGAGAAATCAATCCACTCTTCATTTAAGACACCAAGGGTCGATACATATCTGACGGATAATGCGTCGCGTTTAATCGGTCGCGTAACGCCAGAACAGAGAAATATAAAGGTATAATAAAACATCCAACCTTTCATACTCAACCAACGATGCGTTAAAGGACCGATGATACTTTCGGCGCATTTTCCGTCAGATACCTACCGACCATTATAACCACCGGGAATTGTCAACTCAGGCAGCATACTCCATATCACAACGTTCTTATCACAAATAAAAGGCCTTTTCGTATATTATTTGAGTGAGACCATAGCGGCAGACAACGCATGGTCACAGTAACTAGGGCTGCTGGAGTGTTCACGTCGTTAGATGTTAACGACGCCGCCGTTTTGAGATTCGCTCCCACTCGCAAATGTAGACTAGTTTGTATAAAGAATACTTACTGTTTCCAATTTAAAAAATAACTAAGATAAGTATAGTATAAAGTGATCTTTTATCATCATAATCAGCCCACATTCGTCTACTGCTGGACATAGGCCTCTCCAATAATACGCCACTCAGCCCGATCCTCGGCTTTACGTTTCCAACCGCTACCAGCTGCCTTACGTATATCGTCACTCCACCTAGTCTCAGGGCGTCCTACACTACGTTTGCCGATTCGTGGTCTCCACTCCAGAACTCGTCTACCCCAACGGTTATCGGTTCTGCGACAGATATGACCAGCCCACTGCCACTTTAGCTTGCTTATGCGCTGAGCTATGTCGGTGACTTTGGTTCTCTGACGGATGACTTCATTACGAATACAATCTCTCAGAGAAACACCAAGCGTAGCTCTTTCCATAGCTCGCTGAGCGACTTTGAATTTTCGGACTGCTTTTACTGTTAGGGTCCACGTTTCAGCACCGTAGGTCATGACTGGTAGAACGCACTGATTATACACTTTTGTCTTCAGACATTGTGGGATGGGTGACGAGAAGACTCGGCGAAGTTTTCCGAATGCTGCCCAACCCAGCTGAACTCTCCTCATGGCCTCACTCTCAAAGCTATTTTTACCCAATTCGAGCGTCTGTCCTAGGTAAACATATTTTCGAACAACCTCAAGAGTGATTCCATTTACGGCAATCGGTCCCGGAGCAACGAACTCGTTGCACATGACTTTGGTTTTGTCCAAGTTCATCCGAAGACCGATGCGTTGAGAAGAGTTGGCCAAGCTGTCCAGCATCCATTGCAAGTTTTCCAGCGATTCAGCCATCATGACGATATCGTCTGCAAATCTTAGGTGAGAGATGCACTCGCCATTGATGTTGATACCACCAATCCAATCCAATCCAGCGTCTTAAACATATCCTCTAGTGCATTGGAGAACAATTTCGGGGAGATTACATCCCCTTGTCTCACGCCTCGATGGAGAGGATATGTTTCGTCTGCTGGTTTTGAACTTGGACCGTCATCGTGGCGGCTTCATATATACACCTCATCACCTCGATGTATCGCCAGTCAACTTGGCATCGCTGCAAAGACTCCAAAACAGCCCAGGTTTCGACGGAGTCAAACGCCTTTTCATAGTCCACAAACGCTAAACAAAGGGGCGATTGTACTCCTTTGTCTTCTGTACAATCTGCCGCACCGTATGGATGTGGTCTGTGGTGCTATAACCACTTCGAAACCCAGCCTGTTCCGGGGGCTGAAACTCGTCGAGTCCTCGGGCGAGACGGTTCGTGATAACTCTCGAAAACAACTTATAGACATGGCTCAGAAGCGATATGGGGCGATAATTCTTCAAAAGGGGTTTGTCACCCTTTTTGAAGAAGAGGACGACCAAGCTTCTGTGCCATGCCTCTGGAGTTCTCCCGGTGAAGAGGACATTAAAGAGTGCTTGGATCTTTTATACATAATTTTAATACGTGGTCAATCATTTCCTTGATATTAAAATTAACGTGGTTTTTACACATATTTAATTAGGTAGTCAGTTAGCTCACATGTGATAAATATGGCCGGTACAATCCGATTCGAGTTTCGCAGACGACTCGATTTTTTAAGACGCGGCCTTTTTCAAGGAAATGTAATATTATTTGAGCACTTTTCAAGTACTTAATATCTAGAGGATACTTGCGCGCAAAGTTTTCTTTCTCACATTGAAATATTTCATAAATTCAGACTTCTTCTTTACAACAAATTTAATTTGAAATTTCTTTATTTGTTTATTCTATTTCACAGTGTTTTTTCATATTTTTAAGCGAAAACCAGATTAATAATGAAAGAAGTTAATCAGACTCTTAATTAATGTATTTCAAAGAGTGGGCAGGTGATCTGCATGAGCTAATATGATGAGCTAGCCTTTTTCTATCTAAGCGTCACGTTGTTTTGTTTGTTTTGATGGTTAATACCCGAGCGAGACGAGACTAGTTTTTCAGGCTAGGATAGCAAGCTAGTGTTAGTAAGCTAGCAAGATAGTACTTCTAGCTTTGTGTAGACAAAACCAGCGTTGCGTTGTCTACACGAAGCTGGACTATTGCATGAATATTGCATGACTCTTAAAAGAGGCCAGTTTGTAGTATGTCTGGGTCAACTTTTAAAATTGTTTTGTAATATCTTATCTTACCTGCAAACAAAAAACGAATACTTTTATATATTATGTGTTTATTAATGAAGGCTCTATCAAACAAAAAAAGAATCTAGGAACAAATACGGTTTCTTATTAACATTACTAGATAGCTAACACTAGCTTGCTATACTAGCTTGAAAAACTAGCCTCGTGTAGCTCGGGCTTAACGTTCTAAAGGCTCCACAAATCCGGTTTTACTCTACTTTTGCGATAAGAACATCTAAGCTCTGAAATTCGTCGCTTGATTGGGTTTTCCCGATGATTACAAAGTTACTGTCTTACCAAGATGAGAACAAAACAGATTATGCAGCCAATTATAGATTGTCAGTTTACATCAGTTGAGATGGCGGTCAAGTGTAAGCCTATTATTATTTATAGGCAAACAAATATAAAATACCAGATAAAAACTCTGAGTTTTTAGACACATTTGTTGCAACTGCTTATTTATTTTTTATTAATTTATAAACTGTCCGGTTATTGGACCAAACAATTTTGTTTAAACTGAGGTAGGGAAACAATCCGAAACAGCGACATGACACGATTTAATTTACTTACCACTCCTCCAAAATTACTGGCCTGTTTTCCGCAAATATGTGCCATTTCCCTAATACAGAACATTACCCAAAGATTACATATAATACACATAACATAACCCAACATTACCGACGCCACACATTACTTCAATATTACACACGCATTGCGGCCATGGAAGTGCTATGTTTTATTACTAACTACGTGAATACGCAATGTACAGATGTACAGGAAAGTACATATTATATCGTACGACTTTGTTGAACTGAAACTTTTTTAGCCACGTTGAAAATTTCTTGGTGAGGAATATCTTATAGATTCGCGTTACTTACATGTTGATTTGCCGCCGAATGGTGCTGTACGCGTCAGCTCCGCTGAGGGCAGTCAGCGAGCAAACTGCTAATACGCTAATAATGTTGCTAATGTAATCTATATCTTAACGAGCGTGGCATTAAGCCCATATTGGAATGATATTTTATTTTTAAGAGCGAAGTCGTGTAATTAGGCGACAACCTTTAGATGCTTTTTGGATTGGTAAAATCTTGTAAACTCATATCACAGATAGGTATGCGATATACGTAGCAATTTATCTGTTTATCAGGTGAAGTTGTGCAACATCATTGTAGATAAATACTAGAAAACTAAGTTTTTCTTCCATCGGCATCATGTTATCTGTTCCTTTGACAAGCAATTTATTTAATAATAGTACTCGTAGGTATGTACGCAACTGCCATCTCACCTATGCGGTCAACTACGGAGTGTTCTTATCTAGAAAAAACCTATATTCATCTTCTTACGATATTTAAATTCAAGTATCTGCTGTTCATAACTTTGATTGTTTTTAGAGAATCATTGTCTATGGATAAATCAGATGTGCCTAATATAAGTACCTAGTTAGTTAGGTACATAGTCTATGTGTAGTTCTCATTTCAATTAATAGAAGACGAAGAACCAGACGACTAAAACATATACAATACAACCGATTAAAAGCTAAATATCAAAAGAAAAATACTTTTATAAGCTGACTATTATTTTCATCATTGTATAAATCCAGATCAATAGAAACTGTTTTGCCAGAAATATTGCATGACTCTTAAAAGAGACCAGTTTGTATGTCTGGGTCAACTTTTCAAATTGTTTTGTAATATCTTATCTTACCTGCAAACAAAAAACGAATACTTTTATATATTATTTGTTTATTAATAAAGGCTCTATCAAGCAAAAATTGGTTGCCTGTAAAGTCGGTATACGGGCGAAAGTTTTACGTGACAACGACTTTGAGTGGTAAAATAATTTTACGGAAGGGACGCGTGCCTTTCACTTTTTATGTCTGTCTCTCTCGCTCTTAGGCGGGCTAACCATGCCCGAGTGGAAGGGACGCGTGCCTCTCACTCGCTCTCGTTGTGAGCGCATAACGTGAGCGGAGCGTAACGCAGTTTCTTGAAGTGTCACCCGGCAAACCAATTTATAAGACGTTGTCACGTCAAAAAAAGAAATAGGAACAAATACGGTTTCTTATTAACATTACTAGATACTCGTATTAGAAAAAAAGGAATACTTCTGTTCCCTCGCTCCGATGCTAAGTAACCGCGATTACCGCCCGACGGAGAGGAAGCAATATCCCACCACTCGGAAGTGCCTTTTTGTTTCATTCGTACGAAACGTTCCCCACACTTGGCCGGATAGTTCAGATGTGGCCAAACGCATTCTTACAGTTTTTAATATGTCCAAGAATTGATTTAGTACACGTTACTTGTACGTTGGTTTGGAAATGTTTTGAAACTTGATTTGAAAATTAACGCTTTATTAATGAAATAAGCAAGCTCAAAGAGTAAGCAAGCTGAAGTGGCAATGGGCAGGCCACATCGCTCGCAGAACTGACAACCGATGGGGAAGAAAGGTTCTCGAGTGGCGACCACGTACCGGAAGACGCAGTGTTGGACGGCCTCCCACTAGATGGACAGATGACCTCATAAAGGTCGCTGGAAACCGCTGGTTGCAGGTTGCGCAGGACCGTTCGTTGTGGAAATCTAGGGAGGAGGCCTATGTTCAGCAGTGGACGTCTTGCGGCTGATGATGATGATGATGAATGAAATAAAAATAAAATACACAAACATGTACGAAACACATACATAAACGAAAGCGACCGCACTTTTGCCAGCTTTGTTCCAGATCTCTTAATTTTCCGGTAATAAAAGTAGCCTATTATGTTTAACCCGATCTGTTCAAGCCAGTCTGAGTTTTCCGTTTAAAAATTCCGTACAACGGTACAAAATACGGAACATTATCGGATCTATGTTACAATCAATGTTCCAAATTTTAGATCCGATCCGTTCAGACGTTCCAACGTGATTGAGCAACAAACATCCAAACCATTGCACTAACAATATTAGTAGGAAGGAAACAGGGTAGTTGAACAATACTCGTAGAATCAATATCATCACAAATTACAGGTTTAAGATATCATTAGGTGCAACCATTTAGGTTACAAAGTTGCTTATATAGAAACACTAGCTGACCCGGCGAACTTCGTACCGCCTAACAGTCAATGAATGTAGTGTTACTTTTTAGCTGAACTAATTTAGGCTTTGATGAACGTAAAACAATGATACAAAATAATATATTTATATAGAGCTTATTATCTATCTTCTAGGACGCGGCATTGCTATTAAATACGCATAAAACCACCAAATATAATAACAGTGCCTGAACTTTCGAGACATATGAATAGCTTATCAAGGAAAATCATAGACAACCTATAAAAAGACATTTACTCTTTTGTTAACCTGTAGATTTTTTTCCTTAATCTTATAACCTTTACCAACTGATTTTTTAATCTCTAAATTTAATTCCGTTCCTTTCCGATGATTTTATGTTTTTACTGTAGAAAAAATCTTAGGCATTATTTTCGGGAATTAAAAATTAAATAAATAATAAGTAATAAATAATTTTCGAAAATTAATGTCTAAAACAAACAAATATAACTACCTGAACTTTGTAGATATTTTACAAAAAATAAATTTCTGAACGCACACATGATGTCTTCAGAAAAAAATAAAGTTGTGTTTTAAAGGTCTCAGCTACCAGGCAATAAGCTCCGAAAAAAAAAAGCTGTTACACTATTGGACAGGATTGGACAACAAATGTTTGACATGTAATAAACAAACCAGCATCTATTGAAATGATTAAGTATTAATTACATATATCGAGTTTTCATTGTTTTTAATATGTATTCTGCTATTCGAGACGGAAACAAATCCAACAAATCAAAAACCATGGCAATCGGTCCAGCCGTTCTCGAGTTATAAGTGTTGTAACAAACACGACTTTATTTTATATATATAGATTTTGAAACAAAACAATTCAGACGTTACATTTTTTCATTACATCTCTGCGGTGAAATAGCAAAGTCGAGTTCAGTGTTTCGAGAATAGTTTCGAGCAAAACAGGAAACTGCTGTGATTAAAACGTCACGTATGAATTAAACACGCGATTTACAATTTTCCTGCAAAACGGCAACAATGCAGTGAAAAATATTATTTTTAGTAAAAATTCGCTATTCATTTATTCCTCGTCATCTGTCTATTCCTCTTTAACCGAATGAAAGAAGGGTTATGTTTTTCGCGCGTATATTGTATGGTTGTACATTTATTTACTTCGACTTTATCTTCCAAACGGCTGGATGAATTTTGATAGTCAGTCAGGTTTTTAAAATTTAAGTTACTTTAGAATTAGAAAAAACGAAAACGGGAATTACGTGAGTAAAACCGAGGGGCGTTGCAAGTATGTCACAATGTTATCAGAGTCTTAAAATGTCAACAAAAATATGTAGCGTTCAGTAGCGATACCTTGCATAAGCAGGCCACTAAATTTTCCGATTGCTGGGTTTTGAGGTCTTTTCTCGCAAGAAAAAAGTCATGGCCGTAATCCACCACGCTACCCCAGTGCAGTTTGCTGAATGATACACGACCTCGAAAGATTCTAGGTACGTGTCGATTCCCTCACGTTGTTTTTCTTCGTCGTTTTATGTTACAGGCATTACGCAGATGAGATTTGAACCCGGGGCTCCGGATCGGCTGTTTCCGTTCTCCCGACTAGACCTAAAACTAGACGTAAATTAAAATTACGAAAACTAAATATTCTACTGCTTTCAGGATTAGTTGAAAGTTTGTTTGAATCTCTCTCCACGAAACACTAAGTATAACAGAAGGTAAGTGCGAAGCAGGTAATGTACGGGTTGCATTGTTCGCAACTACTCTGAAACTGCACTACTTAGCAAGTATTTAGCGAATTAACACACGGGAATATAATCGGTAGAGCAAAACCAGCTTAATTATTTATTTATTTTACTTTTATGCAGCTTAATTAATTATTTTTAGCCCTTTTATGAATAGGCTTGACTAGTAGAATGTTGCATAGATAACAAATCCGAGGTAGTCGGGGGCTAATCAAAATTTTTCATTTTGTTCTTGTTTAATATAATATGTCTGAATCGCGTGACAATCTATCAATATTACAAGCTTTGCTTAGTTTGGGGTCAGATGGTGTTATGTGTGAATTGTCCACCAATATTTATTTATTTAATCTAGTATTATGATGACACAGTGCTGAAGTGATGATGAACCCGAAAGGTGGCCAATGGAACTTCGCAATAAAACGACACAACGCCATTGAGGTACAACTCATTTGAATTTTGACGAGTCAATAACTATCTAAATGGTCCCTAGGTTAAAAGGGTCTGATGATGGATCTGGATAACGGCCATAGGAACGCAGTAATTAAATGACCAAACCCCATCGAGTTTGGGCTCGTTTATTTCATCTTGACGAATACTTTGCTAGATGGTAACTAATCTGGTTCTAATGAAGCAGCTGGTATATGACTATTAAATTTTAACTTTGCAAGTTTCTTTGTAAGTAATATAAGCTTATTTTTAAAAAGATTCCGAGAGAAAGATTTTGCTCAATCGTAGACCGCATCGTCGCTTAACATCAGGCGAGACGGCGGTCAAGTGTAAACCTATAAAAATGAAAATAAACGCATAATTTGCAATTTTAGTTTACAACAATACTAATGTTATTGTACAATAATACGTCACCTTCATAGCTACAGATAAACTGCTATTACGTATGTTGGTGGCGTGAATTCACAAGATTTCTTAAAAAGTGCTCAAGTATCTACTTGAAAATGTTGGCTACATTTTCATTACGTATATTTCAAAATGAATTATTAATTTCCCAAACTACGAGTAGCAACTTGATCAGACCTTCGCGCATCTTACGAATTCCCGGCAACTTTGTTACACATCGTGTAAAATTTGTTACGTACATCGCGCGAACTTTAACCAATTTTCTGAAAATTTTAACTGTGACGTTACGAAGTTAACTGGAGTTTTATGGTTGGGTAGCAGTTTAGTTCGTCGAAGCAAGTTCCTATCTTAAATATACGACTGGATATTGGGTAAATAGTTGTTACCAACACCACACAGAAAAGTGGTATTGGTTTGCTACGTTATGTTGATAAATGTGTGACGATATAATGTTTTAAATATTCAATGCTAAATCATTTTATGCTTCATAATGTTACAGATAGAAAAGATCACTTATATAAAATAAGTCGTAACAATCGGTCTATAATTATTGCCCTAATATACATGGGAATAATTAAATTAAAACTAAAAATTAAAATTAATTTATTTTGAGTTTCAAATAACTCATATTTGTAGGCACAATTACAATTTCCACAATTAAACAAAAATAAAAAATCCAGACATCAGTAAACATATAAAAACATCAATAATAATTAAAATGTCAAAAAATAATGATTATAACAATTCTCAGTCAAATAAACAATGTCAGTAAATAATTTAAAATTCTTGATCAGCCAAATAAACAATGTCAGTAAATAATTTTAAATTATACACTTGACCGTTAGTAGAAGCTTATATATATTGAGATAGGCAGCACCATTTCCCGTTGTAGCAGTTATCTCTTTCTACTGATATAGCTCTGTCTCTTTCGCACACCCCTCCCCTCTCGCCAGGCGCACGAGGTAGCTGGAGGCTCCGAGCTTGCTCGTCATTGGCGTGACATTTCCCGTGCAGTTCACTTGTTTCAAGAGAAACCCAATTCTCTTATTAAATTCTGTGATTTTTCCATAGAAAACCACGTAAGTGCTTACAATTTTTCTGCAAAACGATATTATCGTTCGATTTCTTACTTGATTAAATGTAAACCTAATAATGCTTGTCGAAGCTTGCTTTTGCTTCGAGATTGTATTATATGCTCAAAATTTTGTCTCTTTTTTAATTTTTTTTTACGTGCAGATTATTATTGCTCATATAATTTCTTGTCGATTCTACTACATAACTACCTTCAGATAATACTAAAACTACCTTCAGATAATACTAATGTCTTTGTAATTTGCATGCAACCTTTGCATTATTTTCTTAGGTGTATGTTTTTCTTTCCTAGGAGTATGTTAATAGTTCCTAGGTAAATTTCAACGAGATAATTAAATTATGGAACCCAACTGCCAAATTGAAACGGTTTTAGTGCCAAATTAAAGAAACGTGAATCGCGTTCACGCAAGCTTCATGCTTCATCTAGATTCTCGATCTAGATCTGATAGCAGTAGCAGGTCTTCATCGACCTCTTAACTCTAACGCTTTGCTGACGGCAAAGGTAAAAAGAAATAACCCTCAAATCCGTGGGTCTAAAAAAAAAAATATAACAAAAATCCATGCTTTGGAATCTTAATGAACACACTTTTGTGTTAACGATTATGAGTAACTCATCAGGCGAGATGTAGGCCAAGATCTACATTTACAGCAAATATCCTGAAATCGGTCCTAACAGTTCGGACGATGTGGTGCTAACATTCGCTTCCGATAATTTGGGGGTACTTTGAAAATGTTTCTCCGATATCGAGACAAATTAAAAGATCCACGATTGCAAAACCTCCGGAAACGTGTATGATTTTACACCCAAAAAATGTATAATCAACATTTTTAGCCTAACCAATAACCAAGTTTGTAAACCCCAGGGTTTACAAATTTGGAACCAAACGAATAGGTAAAGGACGTAAGTCACCTTACACCATCTTCCCTACTCTGCCAAATCCTATGCGGCAATTACATTTATTACTTTAAACATTTTAAAATTTGGTAGATATAGCGACTTAAATCAAACCGGAGGTTTACACTTTAGTTTTGGATAAAACTGGCGGCGTCAGGAAATGGATGGAAGGATGAAGGAAATTATATTGGCTGATAAATAAAAAATACCTTGCGAAGAAAACGCAATAATTTCACATATATCCTCGCAGGGCAACTACATCCCAACGTGCCTTGACACTTGGTGCTGGAACAATAGTTATAATATAAATAAGAATAGCAATACCTCCATAATCCGCCCGCGCAGGGCTACTAATACAAAGTGAGACGTCAGAACGTCAATATAACGTTGGCCTAGAATATATAAAATTTATAACCTTAACCACAGAAGTACTCTATCTTCGATCTCGCAGATCGAGGCCTCTACAGAGTGACACATCTTCGATCTCACGGATCGAGACCGCCATAGAGTGGACATAGGTAAATGCTAAAATCCACCTGCAAAGATTATAAAAGACAGCGATAATGACAAGCAGCCTTTTTGGGCCGGTCCATATACCACGTTATATAAATCGGTGGAAAAAGCAGCATCAGACTGATGATAATATAAAGGTACCGCATACCGTTTTTGCAAATACCTCCTTTAGTAATACCGGACTCAAAAGACAATGTCTTTGTACTGTGGAGTCTGAAGAGATGTCATCACTCGTCCCACAAATGAAAAATTGGTACTTACTAAAAGTAGCACTCTTCATTCGAAAAACCTTGTGTCGTCCCTGTTTTCGGTATAAAAAAGCGATAGCTCTTACTCGAACTACCCTCGCTCAACAGATTTGTGCAAACTGAAAGATTGCAATTAATAAAATGTTTCGTGGGCTGGGCTTCTTCCAAACCCATGATCTGATGTGCAAAATTGATTTTTCATCAGCTCACTTCAATTTGCCTATAGCTAGTCACTCACGACGAGTTTTACGCGCTTTTTACAAGAAAGAATAACTTGAGATAACTCTTTTCTGGCCTAAGTATTGCGCCGAAAGTCTGTACCTACCTAACAAATTGGATTACGCAAATCCTTAAAAAACAAAAAGCTTATAATAACAAACCAGAATCCAAACACATTGGTTCATCACGTAAAAACCTTACTGGAAAAGTTAGAAATCCTCGGATTCCATGTACATATATTCCATAGGAAGTTCTGCTCTCCCCGCGAAAATATATCGCTCATCTCGGCTTATGTCTCTATCTATATCTCTGGAAGAACTTCAAACATCTCAAACGGGTCAGGCGTCCCTGATAGAACCACAAAGTTTAATGGCTTAATGTATTTTCAAAGCTTCGTAGATCTTCGACGAGGGCTAAGTCACCGAGGTTTCAGTCCTCTCTACCACAGAGCACAACCTCGACGATATATTTTTACCCCATCCGGTGCTCGTTATCTGTCCTCAGCAATTCATAATTTGCTTCTCCCAACTCTTTTTTTTTTTTAATAATACGCCTCGAATTTTGCCAAGGCAGGCCAACTTAACAATCTACCATGTCGGGTGTCTAGGCACCAGAGGAGGAACACCTCCATTGCAATACAAAATAATTGTTAGACATCTTGAGGATAATGGAGTTTCAGCCATCGAGTATGGCACAAGTTTTCGTGCTAATTTAATCCAACGACCATTCAGCGATAGCTCACTTCCGCAACGTATTGGGGCAAGTACTAATTAAGTAATTTTGCTGATCCTGGCGTCGGATCCAATTCAAAATGTATCACATACCAGGACCCTTAACAATCAGTTAGGTTGTTCATCCAGACACAGACAAATCGACGAGTGCCACTTAACTTGGAGATGTACAGAAATGATCTTTGCAAAAATAGAATCACACCGGTGATCAATCTTTTGGCGCCCAAATTTGCAACGGAGGTAATGAACTATGTAATATATATGAACACTTATGATAAGAACGAGCGCGAAGCGTTGACGTACGATGCAGTCAGCATATCTTGGAACGTTTATCTGGCGTGGATGTTCCCACCACCATTCCGCATGCCAAGTGTATTGATGTTGAGTATTGGTGATCTCAGTCAAGCAACAGAAACCTTCCTCATGATAGCTCCTCGTGGGAGCCAGTATTTTGTCGAGCGGACCTAATATCATGAGCTGTCACACACAGCCCTTTCACTTTTTAAAGATTTGACTATTGACAACTTATTTACTTTAACAACCTTACACGATGTCTAGTCGACACAACAACTGGATTACAAACATCAAAAGTTAAAGTCATGGTTTCTGGAGGTGCTAGACCTCCAGATATGAGGGGTGAAAAGACAGAATAAAGACATGGGATGATAGTCATGTAAATTTTTATTTAGTCGAATCGTAGCGGCCCTCTACCCAGAGAACGAATAAAACAGTCATGAAAGCGCTGAATATCGGATACCAAATAATATAATATAGATCCCATATACTACCGAATAAGACGGGTCGAATTTACAGCTGTTGCTAGGTAACAGTATATCAATTTCTCCTAAAGCAAATGTTTTCTTAACAAATCAGGGTAGTGAAACTCTAAACGCAATCTGAATGGTTCAAATTCGGAATCACAATCCCTGTCTCTGTCATTCTGAACAAATAAGACAAAGACCGAGGGTCACATTCCGTGTCGGATCAATCCGACTAGATTCAGAAGGGCTCTGTTTTGCAGTTGGTTCCACACGATCTAATACAATTAACTGACGTTAAAACTCACACGTCGGCGATCGTCGACATAGAAAAATCACTTAGCTATATGTCAGACCAGCTGGTCGACATGCAAGTCAAGATAAATAAATTAGAAATCGATAAGAAACAAATAAATAGTCAACTAAATGACCTGGAAGACAAAATTGAGAGTTTAAATAGATTTGGAAGGAAAACTTGCATTGAACTAAGAGGTATTCCCAAAAATAAGTCAGAAAAGAAAAAAGACTTATTTTACATGCTAGAAAACCTACTCACATATCTGAAAATTGATTATTCACCTTCGGATTTGCGTGACGTGTACCGGGTGCCTAACAAGAACAATAAAGACGCATCGACTGTAATCGCAGAGTTTTCCAGTACACTTTTGAAAACATCTGTCCTCAACTCGGCTAAACGTTACAACTTAAACAACAGTTCTTCTAAACTGAGCACACTAAACCTAGGGCTTGATGGACCCAACATCGTGATATTCTTGTCGGAACATCTGACACCCAAAGCTAGGCACCTTCATTATCTAGCGAGGGACTTTGCCAAAACTCAAAAGTACGAATACTGCTGGACATCTCACGGTATGATCTATATACGTAAACGCGAAGGAATGCCGCATATTTTAGTCACAAGTGAAACTCAGCTGGCAAATTTGAAGAGCCCCACCTGACTTCCCTTTTCACAACAAACCACACAAACAACTACTACTACAAACCCTCTAATACTAATTTTAAGCGCGTTACTAATAATCTCTGTAATGTATTCCGCTCGATTAAACTTGTGTAAAACAACAATTGAGAATGTTGTTGTAATATGTATACTACTGTCTTGTTACCTGTACTGTGTTTACCGACTATTACTTTTACATGCATTACTACGCTTCTGCAGAGAAAATATATCATTATACAACTTCACAATACATCATTACTGTGCATGCTTTAATCCTATATTTTTAATTCCAATGCAAGCTGTACCGCAAACATTGTATACAAAGGTTAAACAGCTAATTAATCGCTTTTCTGTGCTCCCCAAACATCTAATTGTCATGACTGCGACATTATTAAACAGTACAATCCATTTCATTGCGGTTTATTGCAGGCTCACCTGTTTAAAGTTTATAAAAACTACTATCTGTATTTTGGTGATTCTCAGTTGTGCAATTACGTCTACACTGCTATTAAGAATGAACACAAATTATTTGGATATAGAAAATTGCACCTACCCTTGTGATTCAATTATCAAATATCGTAAACATACATTTTGTAAGAAAACTAACGTGTTCATTACACATTTGAGATGTAAGCAAACTTTTTACCGTATTTCAGAGTTTCTTAGATTTGTTTATATGACTGTGAAACTAGAGGTACTATCATTAATTAAAACAACTCCCTTCTTGAATAAAACTTGTACCTTTCTGAGTGGAAAACTCCACACAAAGCATAAACTTAACTTTAATGGTAGGTTATTGTTTAATTGTGTAATTATCTTTGTAAGACTACTACTATTCAGCACAGCTTTTATTATAAACAATATTAGGTCATTCCTATGTAAAATAATGCATTTAATATGTGAACAAATTGCACATCATATCTTTATGTTACTAAAACATGTCATTACGGTTGTAGAATTGGTAACAATTAGCACAATTTGTTTTATAAGTATGGTTTGGACATACCTGTGTGAAAAAAATACACCATTTAACACTTCCCAGAATAACTATAAACAACACCACTGCATATTTTCACAAATAAATTCACAATACTCAACATTACACATACAGGTATACTTCCTTCTACCTATTTGCAATAACCACCACTCTTTATACCTACTTGCTAGGGGTAACTACGAGCAACTAAGGCAATATAAAATGTATTTTATCAAATTGCCTTTTAAAACATGTGAATCTGCCGGTGTTTATGAAAACAATGATACATTTTGTATAGGAAGACGGTTTATTGGCCATTCCAGGCAAAGCAAAATCTTTTGTAATGCGTTACTTACTGGAAAGTCACGGTACAGTAAGGATAAAGTACTTAGTAAGTTATCTGTTTTTGATACAAATGCAATTCAATTTGAACCTTTGGTATGCTTGGTGGATGTCTTAGTGTACGTGTATAATTCACCGACAGGCGGCGATGCGGAATGTTGGAATTTGATTGCAATTACTACACACAAAAAATACATCACCATTTTTATAATTATGGGGATGTGCTTGTAGATAGTGCTTTGCATTATATCAACAAAAATATTGTTTTCGCACTTAATACTAAATTAATTGTATTAAAACTTATGATGGATGACAACCTAAAATTAATAGACGCACTTGATAGCACTTCATTGTCATATAGCTATCACACACATGTGCCAGAAATGTGTAAAGCGTATCTGAACATAAATGAAAATAATGACAAATTCGTAATACTTACTCAAAATATCCGTAGTATTCGTAGCACTAACTTCGATCAATTCATAGTTTTCATATCGCGCCTGAATTTTTACCAGACATTATTATACTCACTGAGTGCTGGTTGGACCCAACTTTTTCTGGAGTACACTTAGAAAACTATTGTTGTTCGTACTCAAAACAAAACCTCAACCAAAACGACGGAGTGGTCGTAATGACTAAAGTTGGTCTTCCTGTGACTATTGTGGAGCCTCCTCTTCTTGATGCGACTGGTCTCGTTATTACAATTGGAAACAAATACTCAATTTTAGCACTATATAGATCTCCTTCTTTCGATAGTACATCCAATTTCCTGATTTCACTGGAAAAGTACTAGCTGAAATGAAAGGCCAAACATCTATAGTAATGGGTGACATAAACATAGATATCACGCCTTGTCACGACAACTCTATAAAAGAAAAAAAGGCAGATTCATATTTGGGAACACTGGCATGCCACGGTTTCATCCCAGGTCATCAGATACCAACACGCGGCCCATCTTGCTTAGACCATGCCATGATTAAAAGTCCATACAAAGCTACCATAGTAGTCTGCGCAAACAACGTAACGGATCACGATGCAATTATCGCAGGTATTCCTAAGGCAAAGGAAAGAACTGTGTCTAATAAAGAAATCACAACTATAGATTACGCCGGCGTTGTCAACGATCTCGAAAAAAATAGACTGGTGTAACCTCTACTCTCAAACTAACCCAAATACGGCTGTTCAGGAATTTGTGAACATAATAAATTGCGCAGTGGAATCTCATAAAAGCACTAAAATCGTACGCAACTCAAATTCAATCCGCAAAACATGGATCACACTGGGTTGTTGAAATGCATACGCAAAAGAGATAATCTTCGTCAGAAATTTAAAACAGACCTAGCGATCGTAATTTGGAAGAAAATATAAAACATACAGAAATCGTTGTAATAACATTCTTCAAAATCTAAAAATGAACACGATAAAAATAAAATAAGATCTAATATAGGTAACAGCAAAGAGCTCTGGAGCTCCATTAAAGAGATATGCAACATCAGTCCTAAAATAACAAAAAATTATGCCCTATTGGACACTGCTTCCTCGCCGTCTGAGGCACTTAACAGAGTGAATCATTATTTTGCTACAATAGGTGAATCGCTTGCAAAACAAATACTTGATTTTACCAACACTACTGAGTTAGCTCTAGCTCAGTCCACACACGTACCTAACACTCCCGTAAACTCTTTGTTCCTGAAAGCTGCCAACTCCCAAAATATCTGCAAAATAATTGATTCTCTTAAAATAAAATCTTCCCCCGGCGGAGATAGCATCACCAACCGACTTCTTAAATCAGCTAAACATGTTGTCGCTGCTCCTATAGCGTTTATCTGTAATCTGAGCTTAGACACAGGAATTTTCCAGATTCTTTCAAAGAAGCTAATGTAACCCCAATTCATAAAGCGGGTGATGTAGGCGAACCATCGAACTACCGTCCTATTTCTTTGCTTTCTTCCATCTCTAAAATCCTTGAGAGGCTAGTGAATGGGGATTTGGTGGGCTTTTTGGAGAAGGAAAATGTCTTATCGCCACATCAATTTGGATTTCGTTCTGGTAGGTCCACGGAAGATGCTGTGTTATCGCTTTTGGATTTTGTGTCTGGTAAAATGGACAGTGGCTACAAATGTGTGGGGGTATTTTTAGACCTCGCCAAGGCCTTTGATTGCGTTTGTCGCCCTATCCTGTTAAAAAAGCTGGAATGTCTTGGGATTCGTGGGTCTGCACTGGACTGGTTTCGGTCGTATCTTTCTAATAGAAAACAAAGAGTCAAGGTCAATAATCTTTACAGCTCTTTCGAGGAAGTCAACTACGGTGTGCCGCAGGGAAGTGTGTTAGGTCCCACCCTTTTCTTGACTTACATTAACGATCTTTGCCATCTTCGCGTCGCACACGCCGAGATCTTTTCCTTTGCTGATGATACGGCCATAATCTTTCATGGGCGAAATTGGGATACGGTATCGAGGGCTACCAACGATGGCCTCCGAAAAATTACAGCTTGGCTCCAAAGAAATTTACTAAGTCTTAACGCAGCTAAAACCAAAATTGTAGTGTTTCGCATATCAGCCCGATCAGCACCAACTAATCCTCTCTGTATAAAGCTCCACGTATGCACAGCCTCTTCTGGCCAACAAGATAGATGCCAATGCACAATTTTGGAACAAATTTCTAATGTTAAATACCTTGGCATTTACATAGATGAGCAGCTATCTTGGAATAAGCAAATTGAAGCACTGAGCATGCGTCTCAAGAAACTTGTATTTGTTTTCAAAAGATTGAGGAATATTGGGGACTACAAAACTATCACCTTGGTCTACACTGCACTATGCAAATCTTTGTTGGGTTATTGCGTCTCTGCTTGGGGAGCAGCTTGCACTACAAGTCTAATAAAAGCGGAAAGAGTACAACGTCTGGTCTTAAAAGTAGCGCACAGAAAACCGTTCTTATATTCAACTGATGATCTGTATAAGGACACTAAACAACTCCGAGTCCGTCAGCTGTTCATTCTATCATGTGCGCTACGATTCCATAGAACAGCTTTGCATACAACAAATTATTACTGCCCAGATATGCGGTCAAGGCGCACTTTCAGATGGGAAATTACCAGGAAAAATACTAAGTTTGGTCAGAGGTGCTATGGCTACTTAGGAGCTGTAATTTACAAACAACTAAATGAAAAACTAAACTTAGTAAAAGACACAAAATGGAAATGTAAAAAAAAGATCAACGAATATCTACTTTCCCTAGGACACAGTCAAACCGAAAATATAATACGAGCAGATTATTAACTAACAGCAAGTTATTAACAAATAATTAGTAATATCGCACGCATGGCTTGGATAAACAAGTACCTACATTAACACACAAGAACACACCTCATTCCCACACTTAGTCATAAACGTTTAGGTTTCATTCTCCTAAATCACACACAAATGCACTCTTTCTCTCAACAGACACGAACACACCTACATTCACACATATATATTTTTTCTTTTTAATCTTACTTACACACTTATTGACATTTTACATCCATGCACACTCTTTTCGACATACTCACACTCTGCTTCTTTTAACTCTTACAAAGCACTCTTGAAGAGAACTAGCTCCCACAAACACAGGGAATCCTACTGTGGGGGCTAGGGCTTCCTGACTTCATTATTGTAACTGTGCATTTTTGTTATTGTTAGAGTATTTTTAAGTATCGCATTTATAATCATGTTACATGTTGTTGGTCACTGAATAAAAATTATTATTATTAATACAGAATAAACTGAACTAATAACATGACACATGTATTAAGGCCATAGCCTTAAAAATGAGAGATGGTCGAAAACTATCTATTTGGCATATAAATATTCGGACAAAATAATATGCGTATACTCTAAACATTTTTCTAATGCTTTTTAAATTGTTCGGGGTTCCGTTGCCCCTCTGTGCCTGTGTCCAAGCCGCAGGAGCTGCGATTTGTCTCCTTGACCGTTGACAAAGATAAAATGTACCTACAGATATTTAGGTATATACGACCGATATTATGTAGTGGCGTCAAACTGGGTTTAAGCTAATAAGACGATAATGAGAATATAGAGATTCTCGACACCTAGGGTAAAAACTGTTGGCAAACACTCTCAATCAAAATCTGTATTCTGTCCTGTATTTTGGACACATGAAACGGTAACGATTTTAAACGAATGGCGCCGTATATCTAACAGCTCAAGTTTATTAATAGCTTTATGACGTCCTTCGTCCCATGAGTCCAGTATCGTCATCTCCGGATGGTAGGTACAAGTCTCTTCTGAAGACCGCTGGCATCAAACGCTACACCATGAAGTGCACGGTCAGCTGTAACTTCAAAAAGTTGGGTTAACAATCTCCTCTTAGACGAAATTTTAAACAAGGGCAGAAGGTATGCGATACTTAAAAACTTTTCAAAAGTACTTTTACTTTGAAGAAGTGTCAACTAATTCTTTGTCACATTATAATAACGATATTAAACGTTTCTACCCGTTTCATACCAATTCATTGATGGATTTGGATTGTACAAATATCTATCAATGCTCGTAAGAAGGTGTGTTACAGAACATTTGGATATTAGAAATGTACTCTTTAATTTTGCTGCCACCCTTCTGTTCATAAAAATTTGGACGTGTGTAAGTTCACATTCAATACAATGATAATTATATTGTCAATGATGACTATTTAGTCTTTAGTCCAATTATAGCTTTACGATCAGTGGTTCGTCACACACATTTTTTGTTGCAATAGAAGAGTACATAATTAATAATAAATAAATAAATATTGGTGGACAATTCACACACAACAATAATCACTGTTCTTTCCATATACAGCTTGACAAGAATTTCTGAAAATAACTAATTATGTAACAATTCTACCAGGTCTTGAAAATAAGATGGCAGATCCATTAATAATCAGTTATTAAATTAGTGTTCTTATATTTATATATAATGGTGATTTCTGCCAAACTGTATACTTTTCCTAATATCACATTGGCGTTCCTCTCACCAGGCGATAACAAACAGGTCTCAATATATATAAGCTTCTACTAACGGTCAAGTGTATAATGAGACCGTTTTACCTGAAATAAAACGGTTATTATATACTTACCTTAGTAGAAGCTTACTTTATCTCTCTGCCTGGTGATATTTCGACACAATGACGAGCAAGCTCGGAGCCTCCAGCTACCTCGTGCGCCTGGCGAGAGGGAGGGTGTGCGAAAGAGACAGAGCTATATCAGTAGAAAGAGATAACTGCTACAACGGGAAATGGTGCTGCCTATCTCAATATATATAAGCTTCTACTAAGGTAAGTATATAATAACCGTTTTATTTCAGGTAAAACGGTCTCATTCTTGATCAGCCAAATAAACAATGTCAGTAAATAATTTTAAATTCTTGATGAGCCAAATAAACAATGTCAGTAAATAAGTTAAATTTAAAATGTCTGTACAGAAATATGAAATTAATGATGAATGAATAATGGCACGTGAGCCAAAATAGGAACTAACGCCGTTGTCAAGTCAATTAGGGTTGCCGATGCCCGATTTCCCGATGCCTACGCCCTCCTGATAATGTCATCCAAGTGCCATTATTTCGTGGTACGCCTACACATTTTATGGGATGGGTACCTATCGAGAACGTGAAGCAAAGTGACGGAAACCATACCAAACGTGGCAAACATGCCTATTGCCTATCCATTACACTACACTAACACTAACTGAGCACACACAGCGAGCTATGGAGAGAGCTATGCTCGGAGTCTCTTTGCGCGACAGAATCTGTAATGAGGATATTCGCAAAAGAACGAAAGTGGCCGACATAGCTCAAAGAGTAAGCAAGCTGAAGTGGCAATGGACAGGCCACATCGCTCGCAGAACTGACAACCGATGGGGAAGAAAGGTTCTCGAGTGGCGACCACGAACCCGGAGACGCAGTGTTGGACGGCCTCCCACTAGATGGACAGATGACCTCACAAAGGTCGCTGGAAACCGCTGGTTGCAGGTTGCGCAGGACCGTTCGTTGTGGAAATCTAGGGGGGGGAGGCCTATGTTCAGCAGTGGACGTCTTGTGGCTGATGATGATGATGATGAACACTAACTGTATAAGTACGGAGAGTTCAAATTAATATACAACGTATGGCGGAAATAATATAATATTATATAATAATAATAATATATAATAAATATTATATTATTTCCGCCATATTATAATATTTAAATAGGACATTCCAACACTGATGTGGACTTCATCTCCGAAGGTCTCTTTCTACTCAGCACTTTAGATCGCGAGATAATACGAGTCAAAGTTTGATGTAAAATTGACCAGCTTCAACCAACGCGGCGGTCAGTGACCGCGCCGCGTCGCCGCGCCGGTGATTAGGGATGCCAAATAAAGTAATAAATAACGAATTTTTTAACTTCGTATGGAAAAAAAAATGTTGTGCTTTCGTGTCTAATACTCACATATGTGATTTCATACCTAGTATAGATGAACTACAATAGATATTGTTGGACCTTTCCGCCACACGTTGTATATGTATGTATATATATTGGCATTGCATTCAACATTCTGAGATATCAGATGATTTTTCTCCTGACCTTTTAATTTATCTAAAAAAAAAATAGCATTTGAAACCGACACTCGGTAACAACTCAGCACATTACAGCTAGACTGTAGAATGAAACTATTACGATAAATATTCAAAAACAAAATTACTAATCAGATTAAATTGTTAACTAAAAAACAAATTACTTTATAAAACTTTTTTATTTCCATACAACATTACAATACCTAATTTAACATTTACTATTTTTTTTATTGTTCCATGCTATTTTTTATTGAATTATATAATATTAAAAAACATTTATGGACCCACTTCAGGTAAAAGCCCCTTCAAAGCATTTTACGTTACTCTGTCGGTAGCCAGCTTCATCCACCTCCGGGCCGCCGTCGCAGCCAGCTTGTCCGCCCACCGGGCGCGCTGCCGACCTCGTATCTCGTAGTCCGCTCCATTTTAGTGCTCTAAAGCTGCTTTTCCATCAGAGATGTGCGAGGATGCGTAGCAAGGGATGTGTTTTAAAGAATCAATAATATCGCTTCATTTACTTCGCCTCGGTCAGCACAGCTCTGGTGGAAACGGCTCAGTGGAGCTAGATTTTTGCGCATACAAAACAAGCAAGGGATGCGTGCGAGAGATGTGTGCGAGGAGTATGTTGCGAGGTTTCCAACATACTATGCCAACCAGTCCATAGACGGAGTTTGGTGCAAGTAGAAGTGCGCAAAATAGATATGGGTATTTGAAAAATAAGATACTTTTAAAATTAACCATTTGCTGTGAAGAAATGGAAGCAGAAGATACAGAGTTACACACATTACCACACATTATTCAAACCTCCGCTACACATCTTCGTACGACACATTTTCCGCGCACAGTTTTCACAAATTCCCACACATTTTCACAGCACAGCTGCTAGACATCCTCGCACGACACATTTTCCTCGCACATCTCTGGTGGAAACGCAGCTTTACGGTTCATCTGACCGTTGTATCTAACATCATGAGAATGTATTTTTATAAATTAAGATTTCTGTTTGTCTGTTGAATAAAGAGTTTCTTTCTATCTAAACTTTCGCCTCGCATAGTCTTAGTCTTGAGTAAACGTTGAAAATACGACTGCAAATTTTCAGAAGAAAATAACTAAAATTTTAAAATCACAAATGCACCTGGAATGTCTCAAAAGTAAACATTAAGCGGCAGCTTCAGGAGAGCTCGTGATAACAGCAAGCGAGAATTCTACCAACAAATTTCATAAAGGTATGGAACGGCTTCACAACCTGGCAACTTATAGAGAAACTACAGTATTTAAGATCTGTACAGCTGTACATTCAATCAAATCTAGTCTAGTCTCAAATACATAAATAATTAATTAAGTAGGGTTAAACACTCAAAAGTTCCAAAGTGACGTGTAAATGGTATTTATATCAATAAAGAACTTTGACTTTGAAAGTTTTGATGTTCGTGTAACGAACAATGAATCAAATCTGTTCATTCCAATATTTGGAACTTAAACTATAAAAGGATGTCGCTTTTCAAAGTTACTAGTAGACCGATAGAAAAAAAATGGTTATATTGTATTGTTGATTTGTTTCTGTATCTGACACACTCTCTGAAATGTTAGCTATCATAACACGCAATCTGAGTAGGTATCTAGTAAGTTGAACTTTATAGTAGGTAAAGCGTCGTTTGATGAAGCAGTACCCGCGTTTTAAATATTTTCGATTTCTTCACGGAACCCTATTTATTTTACTCAAGTAATAGAGTATTTGGATTCAATTGGAAAATAACAAAAATTTCGAAGCTTTTTGAAATTTAAATACTTATGTAAATAAATATTAATAATTTTAAAACTAATCCCCGAATAACCCACCCCTAAAAACTCCCAGCGCAAAGGTCCCCATGAAGCTAGCCGCGCCGCGTTGAATAGCAATGGCCAACCTTTGTGTCAAGAAGGCGGAGCAGGAGTCACCCGTATTATGTTTGATCTTGCGCCCTAATTCAAAACATATCAAATATAAATAAAAAACCTACCTTAATATGGGTATCAAACGAAAGGGCTTGACTAGTAGAATACTTTGCACTATGGCAAATTTCAAATCCAAGATGGTCGCTACCACAAAATGGCGAAATACATTTCTTTTTTCACAACTCCCTTAATATGGGTATCAAATGAAAGGGCTAGACTAGTAGAATGTTGTAAAGATAACAAATCCGAGGTAGTCGGGGGTTAATCAAAATTTTAAATTTTGTTCTTGTTGGTAGGTATTTATCGCAATTAACTTCATAGCATCCAGCTGGTATTCAGAAGATCCAGCCCAAAGGTAGGCGTAACCAGTATGGTATAATCATAATCATGATTATTAATTAACAACCAATGTAACACGTAATAAATACCTTTAGAAACGTGGCAAATAAAATTGGACCTTAGTGTGTTGCATGAAATACACATCACATCAATTAAAAACATAAGTATCGTATAGGTACATTAATTAATAGATATTCCTTATCAGTTTGAAATAAATGTATTTTCGGATATTGATAACTGTTTTATTACTATACAATGCAAATGTGCCTAGAATTGTGTCTACAATTCTTCTTTCGTCTACAAAAATTGTAGACGAAATAACGCGAATAGAAAATAGTATTATTATTTCTAGATGTGCTTTCGGTAACATTACTATTTCTTGGATTTGAATAACTACAGTGTAAGCTATATCGTGCCAACTCACCATCTCACTAATGACTCCTAAACAAAGCACAAGGCTTGTATCTTGGAGCTCGAGGAAGGCAAGAAACATAATGATTGTATTAAAATGTTCAACGGTCTATGGGTATTTTAGATATGCATAGTGTAGGAAGTTATCAAAGTTAGGAGATGGTGGTCAAGTGCGAACCTATGATAGTTAAAAAAAAAAGTTATGATTGAAGTTTAATGAAAAAAATACTGTCAAAGACAGTTCCCAATTTCACCGTAGGTGGCGCCACTGTTTTATTTTGTTAGAGAAATTCACAAAAACCAACAGTGGTGTCAATATTTTGAATTGGCAAGATTTAGAACTATATTTGACAGATCTTTTTGCGTCTGGAAAACGCCTCATTAAGTGTCGTTAGTAAAACTACGACTTGTAAAAATTACAGAACATATTGGCTAATGATACAAGTAATACAAAAAAATATTTTGCAGTGATATTTCCTTGTAAAATCACCATTATATCTAGAAAACCACAAAATGGCGCTTCTATCTCATGTTCGCAACATACTTGATAGAACGTGTTATCAGTTTATAGTTCTACAATTAGGACAAACTTAAACGTATTTTGGTTAAATTTGTGAAGTAATTCTTTGTTAACTTGAACGTAAGGAGAAGTTGGTCCATAGATTAATTGAAAGCAGATCGCGACTAACGGAAGTTTAAGGTGTTTGTTTCCAACGGAATTTAAATTGGTCGAAAATTATTATTAGGTACGAAATTAAATCGTTGTTAAGTAACTTTATGAGTTCCAATTTGAGTATTAAATCGCAATAAATCTTTATTTTTAAAAATGTTACGTGGGTTTGTGTACGCTTCAAAAACTCAAAAAGTTCTGCACCGATCGAGCTGAAATTTTAGAATGATGTATAATCCGCATCAAGGGTTGTTTTTATCTAATTTTCGCATCACAATGTGCCACAACGAAGCGTGGCAGGGTACAGCTAGTATTACAACATTCTAATCAATATTTTACTTATTTTTAACCCCGACTACCACAGAGGTGTTATAAGTTTGACGTCGCTGCTGTCTATCAGGGTGTTTTTGTGTGTGTCTGTCTGTGGCACTGTAGAGCTCAAAAAGATGAACCGATTTCGATATTTTTTTTCATTTGAAGATTAATTTCCGTGCGGTGGTTCTAAGCAAGCTTTGGTTCATTTTCAATTCAAGATGGCCTCCACAAAATGCCAGACAAAATATTAGAAAATAAAATTCACAATCTACCTCATTAAGGATATCAAATGAAAGGGCTTGAGTAGTAGAATACTATACACTATGAGAAGCGTCAAATCCAAGATGGCCGCCACCACAAAATGGCGAAATGCATTTCTTTTTGCACTATTTCTTTAATATGGGCTTGACTAAGTAGAATGTTGTACAGATTACAAATCCGAGGGTAAATCAACTTTTTCAATACTGTTCTTTACCAGTTATAGCTACTAAGTTACGTCCGGGTCCGGAGCAATCGACACAATTATCGCGTAACATACGTACAAAAAAACATGCTACCGTACAATAGAATGGAGAATCTTCTCTTTTTTCGAAGTTGGTTAAAAAGTTATTTTTACTTGTGGACATTACACAAAGAAAATTGCATTTACAATTAATTCTCAGACGGAGATCAAATAGTTTTTAAAAACAATATATTTGGCGCCAAAATAATCACACTGAGAGCTCAAGTGAATCCATTCGAAAAGGTTTCGCAAGATTTTCTCTTACGTCCAGTTGATCCCCGATATGGCAACGGTCAAAATAATACCACATCATAGGATTTTCACCTTTACCTACAATACATAGAGTCCAAATTCAATAAACAAATCTTCAATCGTAAGGTATACTCCTAATAGTAAGTAAGTTCGACATTTGTAAGCGTTGAATGTGACGGGAAATAGCAACTTTACAGTTCTAAAATTAAAGTCTAATTTTGTGTGGAGATTGAAAGGGTGTGATACCAAAATGTTTTCATCGGCTGGAAGGCAGCCAAGCAGGCCACCCGGATAGGTGTTCAGACACCTATGTATGATGTCACGAACGGAAAATTTAAGGCTAGATAAAAACTCATTAACAGATCGGTTTCACGAGTGACAGTTAGGAGCTCTAATACTCGTATTTAATTATTATATCTTAATTAGTTTCACCTGTCCCAATGTTTGTAATCAAACCCTGCAAATTATTTTGATCCAAATTGCAGTTACCGATAGAGCTGAAATTGTTCAACTACGTGTGAATCGCGTTACAACGCGTTATTAGGTTGAATTGAAATTTTGTGTAGTAGTAGGACTCTTGGCAGAGTCTGCCTGGGGAAGTACCACACCTTTGCCAGTTATTCTACCGCCAAGCAGTAACGTCCAAGCATTGCTGTGTTCCGGTTTGAAGGGAAATGTTTCCAGAGAAATTACAAGGCATAGAGATATAACATCTTAGATCTCTGGGTGATGAGCGTAGGTAATGATTTGGACTCTTAATGTTCCAATAGCTGCGTGTCACTATGCTGTTATATCTATACTTCTATACTTATATACTAATATTATAAAGCTGAAGAGTTTGTTTGTTTGTTTGTTTGTTTGTTTGCTTGAACGCTAGGATCTCGGGAAGTACTGGTCCGAATTGAAAGATTCTTTTTCTATTGGATAGTCCATTTATCGAGGAAGGCTTTAGGCTATAGAAAATAACTATACTATTAATTGAAGCGGAGCATGAAATAAGAATGTAACAAAATCGGGAAAAAATATTCCCATTTTGAGAGTTTTCGTACGTTTCGTACTTTGACATGACACATGACAGCATGTGTCAAAGATTGCGTCATTGAATTTCAGTAATCTGTGCATTGAATATAAACCTTTGCTATTTTTTTTTTCTAAATCTGAGTTGGTACGACCAATTTCCGACAGGTGGCGTAGCAGGTTGCTGAAGAGGTTTTTTGTTTGAAATCGATATTCTCAGGAATGAGTGAACCGATTTCAGTCATTCTTTCACCGTTGGATATGTACGGGATCCCGATGAGTGCTATATAATATACCACGGGCGAAGCCGGGGCGGGCATCTAGTGTTATATATATATATATATAAGAATAAAAATAATTGAATTGATAACCTTCAAGAAACATTTCGTATGCGTTTCTATTTTATAACTTACTGAGCTGTGCCCTGCCACGCTTCGCTGTGGAACATATGTGACTGATGCAGAAAGTATATTATAATTATATTATTATTTGACTGCCCTAGTGGCTTAGTTGGTAGTAGCTCTGCCTGCGAAGCCGAAGGTCGTTGGTTCGATTCCCACCCAGTGCAAATATTTGTGTGATGAATTCAAATATTTGTACTGTGTCTGGGTGTTTAAATGTATAATAAGTATGTATTTACAACTATATAAGTATTATATCAGCTATCTGGCCGCCATATTACAAGCTTTGCTTAGTTTGGGGTCAGATGGTGTTGTGTGTGATTTGTTAACCAATATATTTATATATTTATTTATATCTTGTTTAAAATCAACGTAATTATATTATACAGTAACTGTCCCCGTAATTTTCCTATCAATGTCGTAAATATGTACGATTCTAGAGTATAATCTAACTTTGCTCCAAACCGCAGTGTGATTATGAATGACTGCGGGCCGTCCCGGCATTGCCCGTGGTACATATTATAAAGCCTAGCATTCAGGTTTTACGTAAGTTTTCGACGGTAAAAGAAATTTTTGATATCGGTCCAGTTTTCCACATTAGCGCACTCAAACAAAAAAATCTCTTCAGCTATATGATCTACTTCTATTTTTATACTAATATTATAAAGCTGAATAGTTTGTTTGTTTGAACGCTAGGATCTCGGGAAGTACTAGTCCGAATTGAAAGATTCTTTTTCTATGGAATAGTCCATTTATCGACGAAGGCTATAGGCTATAGAACATAAAGCTACTATCAATAGAAGCAGAGCATGAATCAAGAATGTAACAAAAAACGGGAAAAAATATTCCATTTTGAGAGTTTACGTACCGTGCTTTGACATGACAGCATGTGTCTAAGATTACTTCATTGAATATAAACCTTTGCTAATTAAATTTGTTTCTTAATCTGAGTTGGTACAACCAAATTCCGACAGGTGGCGTAGCAGGTCGCTGAAGAGGTATTTTTTGTTCGAAAGCGATATTCTCAGGAATGATTGAACTGATTTCAGTCATTCTTTCACCGTTGGATATGTACGGGATCCTGATAAGTGCTATATACGTACCACGGGCAAAGTCGTGGCGGACACCTAGTAATATATAAAAACGAAAGGTCACTCGTAATGAAATCTCAGAAACTAGAAATGCTAGGAGTCTCACTAGTGCTAGTATGCACGAAGGTGTCTTTTAGCACGTACCCACTTGCTAAGACGGTGGTTTGCAAAATTCCACCCCGAAAAGGGTCAAACAAGGAATGAATAGTTGTATGAAACTTTGTTATTTTCAAAGTTATAAGCATGATATTTTGTATTCACATTTTTATTATTAGGAAGTAAAAATATATATTACGAGTGAATTTCACCTTGAAGGTGGATAGATTTCCAAACACATTAATTCACTCGTAATTTGTTTGGAAATCTATCTACCTTGAAGGTGAAACAAGGGTTGAAGTTTTATATAGCAATTCATTTTTGAAGATAAAACTATAAAACTTTGTATGTCGACACTTTCATCATCATCATCATCATCAGCCGGAAGACGTCCACTGCTGAACATAGACCTTAGATAGATAGCGACCTTTGTGAGGTCATCTGTCCATCTAGTGGGAGGCCGTCTAACACTGTGTCTTCCGGTTTGTGGTCGCCACTCGAGAACCTTTCTTCCCCATCGGTTGTCAGTTCTGCGAGCGATGTGGCCTGCCCATTCCCACTTCAGCTTGCTTACTCTTTGAGCTATGTCAGCCACTTTCGTTCTTTTGCGAATATCGTCATTACGGATTCTGTCGTGCAAAGAGACTCCGAGCATAGCTCTCTCCAGAGCTCGCTGTGTGACTTTGAGCTTCCTTATGAGTCCCACAGTGAAGTCGACACTTGACGCCAAGCCAATAAATATTTTTCCAACATTTTTGGTATTTCGAACTGTACTGGGATGAAGTAAGGTTGAACCGGGGGATGGAAGTTTATATTATGGAACTTCGCCATTGTGAAGATAAAAACATCATGGAACTTTGTAGCTAGACACTTGACGTGAATTAATTCAAACAAATATCATTAATATCATCATCATCATCATCATCATCATCAGCCGCAAGACGTCCACTGCTGAACATGGGCCTCCCCCCTAGATTTCCACAACGAACGGTCCTGCGCAACCTGCAACCAGCGGTTTCCAGCGACCTTTATGAGGTCATCTGTCCATCTAGTGGGAGGCCGTCCAACACTGCGTCTTCCGGTACGTGGTCGCCACTCGAGGACTTTTCTTCCCCATCTGTTGTCGGTTCTGCTAGCGATGTGGCCAGCCCATTGCCACTTCAGCTTGCTTACTCTTTGAGCTATGTCGGCCACTTTCGTTCTTTTGCGAATATCCTCATTACGGATTCTGTCACGCAAAGAGACTCCGAGCATAGCCCTCTCCATAGCTCGCTGTGTGACTTTGAGCTTCGTTATGAGGCCCACAGTTAAGGACCACGTCTCAGTTCCATAAGCCATCACTGGCAACACGCACTGGTTAAAGACTTTCGTCTTTAGGCATTGGGGTATTCTGGACTCAAAGATGTGCCGAAGTTTCCCGAACGCTGCCCATCCGAGTTGTCATCCGAGAGAGAGTCATCATTAATATGAAAGTATTTATATGTGTTTGTCTGCCTCTTACAATTTCACATCTAAACCAATTTCGATTAATTACTTCTTTTTTTAATATAAGCTGTTTTTATTAACCGTAAATTTGTATGGGTATACAAATACCGTAATATTTATAACGTGCGGACGAAGTTGCGGGTAACAGCAAGTGTTAGTGTGGATTTCAACGACAATCGCATTGTCGTTTAACATTAGGAGAGACAGCGTTTAGGTGAAAAAATATTTTATCCATTAAAAATTTTTGTCCCAATATAACTAGGCAAGTTTTATATCATTAATTTATTAACATTTTTGGCTTATTTATATTTTAAAATAATGTGCCACTATATTCGTTCCCAGTGATAAATATTATATTCACCAAAGCAACCGATATCTACCAAAGTAGGCATTTATGTTTGTAGTTGGTTCAACTCGAGTGCGAATTTTTCTTTCGATTAATGGTATATAAATGACAATATCCGAGTGAAGCCGCAATATGTCACTAGTGTGCTATGAAAAAGATAAGAAGTGACCTAACCTAATTAATTTTCAAAGTGTATCTGTTTTACCGACTTTATTAAAACTAATCCTGTGCTAATAGCGAGTTAATCCACAACACGTAGCTATTGCACTATAAACTAGCTGTTAACATGAATCCCATCACATCTTGTCGAGCTTCCAACCCAAATAAAAGCAGCCATAAAGCCTGTCGGCGGCACACAACCAATACGCTGTACCGTTTTAGGCTTTCTGCAGACTACGGGTGGGGTTACACAGAACAGGTCTGATGTGCCACGTCGAAAGATAACAGCTATGAAAGTCTATTTTATTAAAATTTGCAATAATATTTATTTAAACAAAAGTTAATGGAACATAAATTGAATTATAATGATAATATACACTACTGAAATAATGTATGATATTCCGCAATTGTGTCCTGAATTATATTCCAAGATTACAATATACATAGTCATAGTTCTTCACTTATAATAGTAATCTTTCCTACTATGTAACTAATGTTAAAGTTTGGATGTTTGTTTTTCAATCACATCAAACCATCTAAACGGATCAGGTTGATTGCAACAAAACAGCAAAGCACTACTAGTATTGTTAGTAAAAGATAAACATAATAAATATTTATTGTACATTATGATATTTCACAAACTTATGGAAAAAGAGTCTTATCGTAACCACGGCGGTTGGAAAGCTGCCGAAAAGTCGAATTAAATAATAATTTAGGTCATGATTAAATCCAGCATAATGTTTGTCAACCTAAAATTGACACTTAAAACAAAGTCAGATTATAATGTAAAGGCACTCCTTCACCAGGAGCACTCGCGTGTAATGTAACATTATAGATTCTACTTTGAGCATTACATTACAATACTAACGCCAGCCACCCTTAGCTGCAACAAAAAAAGCGCATTGATGGCACCAGTTGTATCAAACTATTACACATTGTATCATTACAAGATGCACATTGTACTTATATAATGCTCGGTTCTCATCCTTCGCTGATGTAATGCTCGACTCTGTAGGTTACATTACACGCAAATGCTCCCGGTGTGAGAGCGCCTAAAATTATAATCTCACGGTGGATTAGATTAGTTTGTAATCTTACGCCGTAATATTATTCTGACGGATTTTACAATTTTACAATACGAGGGGAAAAAGATAGGTTATTGTAAAACGCAAGATCCTTTAGTGACATTGCAACATGCCTCTATCGGTTAAGCAGACCCGTTGATATTACACCGAAGTTGGCTATAACGGCTACGGATTGCTCTAGCCGGCTATAGACGGCCATAGCTGGCTATAAGTCAATCCATCGGTTGGCTTCGCGCCAGGATCTGGCCACGTCACTATGATTTATTGCGTGGAAGTTCGGAATTCCCAAAGCTGAAATAAAAGTTTAGAGGGTTTAACCGATTGCCGATTTGGGTCATATGAGAAACAGCATGCAAAAATATGTACAGAATATTTTACGGATATTTTCATTTATTACCCACATCGCAAAAACAACGGAATGTAATAAGTCTGACATAGTGTGTGTATATATGTGTGGCATGGTAGTTCCCGAACGGATGAACTGACTTGGATTTTTCTCAAATGAGCCCGTGCAAAATTCGAGGCAGTGCCGTCTCCTACTACGAGAAATTAAATACACGGAGTGAAATAAAACATAGGCTACTTTTATCTCGTAATATATAAGCAAACGGGAACTGTGAGAGTGAACGTACTGCTAGTACGTAATACATAAAGTGAAGGGACGAGCAGGGCATGTGCCTGATGGTAACAACATGTGCCTGATGGTATTTCCATACCAACACAGTATCACGGAGCTATTGGAACACATTGAAAACTCCAAACCATAAGCAGTGTGCTCATCACTCTAAGATTTGAGATAATTTATCTATATAACCTGTAATTATTAAGTAAATACCCGGGTAACTCACTTTTGATATAGTCAGTCTAGTCCAACTGAAGTTTCGATCGCGTCCGGCAACCTTTTTCAAGGAGAGTGCGCGCGTGTGAACGCATCTTGGTTAGCACGTCATCATCGCCAGTGCTAAACGAGCAGCGATCACACGCTGGCTTTCTCCTTGTAAAAGGTCTACGGACGCGATTGAATCTTGAGTCGGACTGGACTGACTACAAATATCAAACGTGACCCGTGTATTTATTTAAAAAATGTGTAATAACTATAGACTGCAGGCCCGTGAACAAAATTTATGGGTCATATGATACAGCAGGAGACCTATGTAGGATGATAGAAGGGTATAAAGTACTAAGATTTAGCACTATGCCGTCACTTGTAAGCTGTCCAACTGAGCGCAGTTGAAGAGGGGGGGTTCTAAACCTCGATCGTTTCTCCTTGTAGCATGATTTTTGTACGGCATTACGAAATAATGTATTAGAAGAGGTATTGAAACTGCATGGAACCAAAGCCGAACACAATCAAATGACCAAACTTACTCTGTAAATCGTCGGAAAATCATGTTTTTTTTTCAAAAACTAACCATTAGAATTTTAAAATTTATATTTTTTATAGTTTCAATACCTCTTCTAATCTATTATTCCGCAACGCCGTACAAAAATCATGCGGCAAGGAGAAATGATTGAGGTTTAGAACCCCCCCTCTTCAACAGCACTCAGTTGGACAGCTTACAAGTGACGGCATAGTGCTCAATCTTATTACTTTATATCCTTCTATCATCCTACATAGGTCTCCTGCTGTATCAGATGACCCATACATTTTGTTCACGGGCCTGCAGTCTACTACGTTAGTTTTCAAATCCTGTTCGAAAACAGTGCTCTTCAAACCAGAACACATTGACATGTGCACATTACTGCCTGAACGTAGGTTATTTCTTCTTCACTTACCTTCTTTATATTTACAACAAAATTTACGTAGGTAAACTATGATGACCAAAACCAATATGACTTTACAGTAGGTGTCAATAGGCAGCGGTAACTATTTACCATTAGGTGACTAGTCGCTCAGAGGCTTTCACTGTGGTTTCAAAGTTAGAGATGAATCAAATTTAAATAAATTAAAAAACTTCGATTACTAAAACAGTGAAAAACTATAACTGTAAAATAAATATTTTTTTCAACAAAAAAAAAAATCAGTGCCACACAACCAAATCGGATTGCAAAGTTAAAAGGAAATTTTTGAACAGTACCTTAAAGCAACTATCTTTTGTTAAGAGGAAACCAAGTTATAACATAAAAATAGTAATAGCTTTCTCAAGGTAATCGTTTTCTTTGAAATACGTTATTAAAGTGAACTAAAATGAATATAAGTGAAGAAGTAGTTTTTCAGAGTAATGAAATTTTCTACTGCGCTTAGAAAAATGAAGTTACGATTTAAGTTTGTTCATAGAAATAGTCGGGAAGACTGCTTCTATGAACAAACTTATCAGCCTCAGACTGTAAAGATAGATTTGCAAAAATAATTTTACGTTTTGCTTTTGTATACAAGACGAACTGTATATTAACAAACACTAACTTTAACGAAAAAAAAAATTTTTTTTTCATTAACTGTGCTCGCGGTTTCAGTCGCGTTCCAAGGGTTTTCTTTTTTTTCACGGAGTCCTAATTATTTTCTTCAAGTAAGAGTTGCTTATGGTATGCCTTACAAGATCAGCTATCTGGTAGTGAAAGTCCCGTCAAAATCGGTCCAGCTGTTGCGGAAATTTGCCGGAACAAACAGACACCATACAGACAAACAATTATTTATAAAATTATTGAAGTAAGAACCGCGTATACTTTCATTTGAACTTAGTAAAAAGCTGTTACTTTGATATTACATTCAGACACTCTAATTTTATTTATTTGTATAGATTTTGCAATTTATACTCTACAAATTCAACATTACATGCATGCACGATGTCAATATCAAACAAGAACAAAAAACGCATATGTAGGTACATATGCGTTTTTTGTTCTTGTTTCGTATCCGGTAGCAGGTAGCTGAAGAGGTGTTTTGTTTGAAAGCGATATTCTCAGGAATAATTTCAGTAATTCTTTCACCGTTGTATATGGACGGGATCCTGATGAGTGCTATATAATGTACCACGGGCGACGCCGGGGCGGACATCTAGTATTTTATAAAGCGGAGTAAGGATAAAATGGTGGGTATACAAAAATGCATAGGATATAATAAGGCATAAATATACTATGTACACGCAGCTGACTGTATGTTTCCACTGCTGGGTCTCGGAGACTTCTCTCGCAGGAAATAGTCAAGACCCATTTTCGCAAATAAAGAAATGCTTTGATTTGATATTTATTTATTTTCGTTGCGAAAACTCACAATGTATAATTCCACTGACGTGCGCCGGGCGCCGGGCCCGCATATTTTTTTTAATAAAGAGTGACGAGACGAGCAGGACGTGTGCCTGATGGTAACCAACATGCCTGCCACATAACAGCACAGTTCCAGTGCGGGTTGGTGGATGATACATGACCTCATGACGATTGCGGTTTCCTTGCGATGATTTCTTTCACGCATGTGACTTTCGAAAAGACAGTGATGTCGCGTGGGATTGGGATCCAAGATTTCAAATCGGTAGTCGCTGTTCTCCCGACTAGACCAGCTATAACTTCAAACATCTTAAGGAATAAAAAACCGGCCAAGTGCGAGTAGGCCACGCGCGAAGGGTGCAGAAGCTAATACTAGCAAATAAACGGCGAAAACTTCTTTTATTTTATGGGAGCTCCTTAATTATTTATTTTGTTTTATTTTAACTAATTACATTTAAAGAGAACATAAAACTAAATATTCCTTGACAAGTTAAAAAAAAAGAAACAAAGTCCAAGAAACGGTAAAAAAATCAAGTTTGTTGTATGGGAGCCCACTTAAATGTAAGTTTTATTTTATATTTAGTATTTGTTGTTATAGCGGCAATAAAAAATACATCATCTGTGAAAGTTTCAACGGTCTAGCTATCACCGCTCTTGAGATATAGCCTGGCGACAGACGAACAAACGGACGGACGGATGTACAGTGTAGTCTCTGTAATAGGGTTCCATTTTTACGCTTTAGGTACGGAACCCTAAAAATTTATTGCAGACGCTTAATGTTCTATTAATTTATTAAATTATGCTTTTGTCTTGCAATGGTATCGCGCGATGTTTCCAACATGGCGGATAGATTTGAAACGTGGCGGAACAGCGTCGTGCTGACGACACTTCCGTTTCATTTGCCTTATCCTCTTTGTCTCAGCACGTACCTGATATGTGCATAGTCTAAAATCTTTAAAGTTTCACGAAGCTGAACCCATCACATTCATGCACTGCGCTCGACGCCAGCGCACTGTTCCGAATTAACATTACAATCACTGGATACACTTAAGCACTGAAGTTCAAAACGTAGCTGAGACCGGAGTCTCTTGTGAGCGTGGTACAAGATAGCAACTTAGAACTAGAAGAAAAACAATAAGTTTCTCATTTGATATATCAAGAGATATCGAAACAATCGATTAATTTGACCGCATACTTATATTTTTCAATGTGTGTTCGAGAATGATTTCGTTGGTTGTTAACCGATTTTGTCAATTTTTTGTTGAAATGGTGATAAGGAAAAATACTTCAAAGGTGGTGATGAAAAAAAAACCAGAGTCTGATGATGGCATCGCAGATAAAATAAGGAGAACTTCCGAACATTGCAGGGATTACTTATTACATTAAATATATTTTTTCTGATATAATTTACCTACTCCTATTTAAGCGACTAAGTTTAAAAACTTGATTTTTTGTCGTCAGTCTAAGCATAAAATCGCTCTTCGTTTTCTTTTCACGCTGTTCTGAACTCCCAACTGCATAGAGTTGTTATTACCGCACTGGTAGTTGGTGGTGTTATCTGCTCCAATGTTGTTCAAAGTAATTGATACTAGTGTTTCTTCTTACATTGATTACAGAAAGAACAACTTGCAGAAATAAGATTGAATATCATAAATTCTATTCGATTAACCATTGAAGACATCTACATATGCTCAGACTACCTTGCCTAGAAGAAACCACCCATCTATTAAAAAATTGTATCCATCGGTGAAAATCGACTTAGGCAGCCCATTCCGCAGTTAAGATGTTAACATCACGTTTATTTGTAACATGTTTATGCCAAGGCTGATGTACTTACTATCTGTGCGAAAACTTTTTATTTTCGAATGCATTCGTAGGTACCATAAAGAGGTGGACCTAGCTAGGTTGGACAATGACACAAGAAGACGCACTTACTTTGCCCCATCAGTTACGACTAGGTTTGCCCAGAAACAATACAAGGTGGTAGCTGCTAAATTGTATGAGGAAATTAATAAACATAAAAGGGTAGAGAGATTTACGGACAGAGAACTAAAACATATCGTTTTTACATGGCTACAAGGTACTGACTATGATCAAATTGAAGACTTTTTAGAGGGTTTCTACTGTTGAAGTATTGTAAAGCAATTTTTTCGGGTTCCGTTATAAATCGTGAGTTGTAGCATACTTAACTGTACTGAAGGTCCTAGTAATATAAGTAACCACCGACACGTTAATGATATTATAAGTTAATCTTCACAACATTGATACAATTGCGCACACATACGTACCTATATTATATAAACACATACACATATATACACGCTCACACACACGCACTCACCCTTACACACACACACACACACCCTCAACACATCATCATACACCCTTTTACAGATATCTGCACACACACCCTCACACACACTCACACCCTTTTACACATACGCATTATTTAAAATTGTCTGAACATGTGTTTTTTTATTTTTTTTATTCACGATTTTATCTGTTTTTCGTTTGTATTTTTTTTTTCTTTTCAATACATTTAATTACTCAATTAAATAGTAATTCAAGGCTTTATACAATAAAAAAGTACAATTTGGGGAGGCCACTGGTACCTGAAATACAGCTTCCAGCTAGTTCAGGTGCCTTTGGAGACAAATAAATACTGTCATTTTTAGGAACTAAAATGAAATCAAAATGAATTACTTATAAATGTACATTATATGATCCGTTTGCATGCTTAGTTTTAATTTGATTCCAATGTAAAATTTTGTAATTAGCGCTATAATTATTTTTTTTTAAATCATAGTTTATTTTTATAAATCATATATTAATTCATATTATTTGGTCATGAGTATTGCTATATTTTGGCTAGTGCTTTTGTGAAATGCTTGCGGCATGCTTAATATTAATTTTGTAATTAGTTATATAAATTAAGATACATTTGATTATGGTTTAGTTTATTTAAATAAATAAATAAATAAATATTATTATCACAAAACTGTATTTTAACCTCTCAGAGTGTTAGGAACGTTGACCACGAAACTATCTCGCTTTATCGAGCCACGAGTAGTGCAATAAAAAGCGGAACGAATTCATGCAAATCGGTGGCACACTTTCCAAAATGTAATCAACGCTGGTGGCGTTAAAGGTTTTATCTTTTCCTAAAAAGGCAGCCTCAAAATGCGTTTTGCTTTGACTTCTTTTTTCTGTGTGAAAATACACACAGACGAATATAGAACGGCCTCCTTTATGAAGTCGGAAAACATTGTTTAGAGACATAATATGGTGTTGTGTGTGAATTGTCCACCAATATTTATTTATTTAATTTAAAAACTTATATTATTTGTTGAAGATTATTTTAGTGCCGATTACTATAAATGAAAATTCCAAAATAAGATTATATGTATTACATATATGTTAATAGATTTTTTAAGTAGTTCATTATATTTTTTAAACAACGATAATTACTTAAATTGCTTAACTACTTGTTGTTAGTTATTTTTTGTTTATCATTATTATTTCGTTGACTTGTTTTACCAATAAACAATCTGTAATAAACATAGCATGATAGACCCACGAAAATAAAATTTTTTCCTACAATCCCTGTCACAATAGTAAGAAAATAATTACCCCAATATGTCCTCGTCGCCGCGAGATTAACGAGAATGCATTATGATTGATGGTGATGTACAGAGGTCGGAATAAAGGTTGTTTTGTGCTATTTTGTGTACGAAATATTAGTTCAGTATGACGCAAAAAAAATAATTATACATGTACTTACCTACCCCAGCGTTACTATAAACTGATTAAAATCTAAGAACGAATTGAAAAGAGCATAATTATAATTAACTAACGTCCCGTCCTGGCTTCTCTCGTGATATATAACGTATGAAATCTATAATACTCATAGATTACGAAAATATCCAATGGTGTAAGCATTTTTGAAATCGGTTCAGTAATTTCTGAGATAAGCGCGTATCTTGCGAAAAAAAAATTACAATGGAAAATAATTATCCTACGATGTAATTGATTCATAAAACAAGTTTTTAAAAATTTGAGACAATGTTAAGAGAAAAAATGAAAAAGAGAAGCATCGTTTATTTTATTTTAAACAATTTTTATATGGCACTTTTAAACATACGTTTCTCGTAAAATAATTAGTTGTACCTTATGTCTGTGAAGGTCCATATTAAAGTCTTATGATTCGTACAAAAACACCTCAGCGAAAAAAACAATGACCTTTCTTTTCGCGATGAAACCCATTAATGGAAATCAATAGGCACGCGTGTTCCATTAACGGTAAACACTCCGATTGTGCTGAGTGGTTTCACAGATCAGCTACAGACAGATGGACAACTATTGAAATTTCATCATCATACAATCACTAGGTACTGTAGTGTACTGTAGTTAACTGGGCGTAGATCAATTGCTTTTTTATTTAGTAGTGCCCCGCCGTTTTACCCGCTTTGCTTTCACTGTTTTAATTTTCCTACAATAAAGCCTATGTCTTCTTTTATACTACATCTATAATCTGATTGTGTTCCAATTTCGGCCCGATTCGTTCATACGTTCCGAACGTGATTGATAAACAAACATCCAAACTTAACCATTTATAATATTAATACAATTTTCCCATTGAAACTATGAACTCTCAGATAACTAAGACTAACTCAGAATTTGATAGCTTACTTTAGAAACTACGCGGGTGAAAGCGGAGGGCGTGGCCATGAGAATGCCTATCTAAAAATGCGCAGTATATCTAGATGGCTAATGGGAAATACTCAAACATTTCTAGCAGCGTTTAGCGGTGTTACCCGCATAGTATTAGTATAAAAGTTTAACGTACAATTATAACAAATCTGTCTTTTTCTAATTTCTGATACATTTTCTCTAGAATCATCTGGGTTAATTGATGCTAACACCGGCCTAGATAAATTTAGGTCGTACGAATGAACTGAAAATACCTTTGCGCTTTTGTTTATCCTGAGATCCTAAGGATTTTACTGTAGCCTCGGATTTCTACCTTGGAAAGTTAATATAAGTTATTTAAGTGAAGTAACTTGACTTCATTCGTGATTAACCTCGGATGTAATGATTTATTGAAATTTCACCTTTGTATTCCTAAATGTTATTTACTAAATGCTTGTGCGAATTGAAAAAAACAATGTTATTTTAGATGTTAAAGTTTCTTTTAGCTGCGTTGTGTAGTTTTTAGCCGACTTCATAATAAAAAGAGTTTCTCATTTATCAGTTGCATCTTATCTTATACCTTTAAACGACCAATTCTTGTAAGTATATATATATAGAATCTGAATCTCGGAAACGGCTCGAACGATTTTCATGAAATTATGTATACAAGGGGTTTCGGGGACGATAAATCGATCTAGCCAGGTTTTATTTTTAAAAAACGCCGTTTTATGCGCGTTTTTAGACAACGAAAAACTGTTACATAAAGATTAGAATGCGATGGTAAATTTCACGTTGGCGCGCGACAGTATATTAGCTCAGTCGGGAAGATGGGTGGTTGAAATATGGTAGGTCCGGGTTCGAATCCAACCAGAAAGCCGCGTTCTTTTGTCATGTTCATTTTTTTTTTAGAAAATCAGTATGTCTCTAAGTAACCGAGCAAAGCTCGGTAATCCAGGTACTGTTTTTTTGTGTGTGTTACGCAATAGCTTCGAACTGCGAATCGATTTTGAAGTTTTGGTTTTTTGGTCAGATCCACGGATATCGGATCATAAAGAGGCAGTCAAAGCTATGATCAAAGACGGTGGTCAAGTGTAGGTTGCCGGATGTGTCATGTCCTCGTAATATGTTTGTTTTGTAACATGCTTCTATCCTCCCGATGTTTACTATATTGTAATTTATAATATTAGTGTATTGTTATAACTATTATATGTTCAATTACTTGGAAATTACATTAGCAGCATTAAGGGCGTGTGGGCCGTAATTTTGAATGTTTAAAACAACTTTAAGACCTTTAAAATAGTGTATTAAACTCTGAAAAAAATATATGTATTAGTTAAGGATCTAATCTAGTGCAATTCGCAGTCAATAACACGACTTAATGAATTTTACTTGATAGAAAAAAAACCCAAAGTTACCCTTTTCAAAAAGTTTTTTCAAGTTTATGACTAAACTAATGAATTTTTTTACTAAATTTTATTTTGGCTATATTTAATAGAATGGATCTTATCATATAACATATTTCAAATAATGTATTAGTTGGAAAATATCAACAATCAATAAATTATAACAAACTTTCTATAAATCAAACACGCCGTCGAGATCGCTGCCGCGCGGCAGGGTTCCCAGAACGCTGAATTTTTGTACTCAACGAAAGCCACTAAAAAAGTTATAGATGCATTCGCAGAGTTTGACTTGATAAAGAGTATCAGTTATTCACTATGTTTTAATATCTACCATATATATAGCGCGCCGTTCAGCAGGCCTGATCAGTCGCGTTTCGGCGCTCATGGACGACGGGCCTGTGCTTGATTTTGCAATTTTGACAACCAATAAATTTTAAATATTACGATCATAGTGCCACAGTATAACAATATCAGTAGGTATTACTAGTGAAGCACGGCTATTCTTGATTTTTGATACCGTTTTCATTGGAATTGCAAATAGACGCTGATACTAATTAGTACGCTGTTTACTTTATGTTGTAGACCAATAGGGGAGTCTCAAAAAACTGACGTCGATAACACATCAGTAAAAAATTCAATTCGGATGCAATGGAAAATAGATAAGTCGAGAGTAAGATCGGTAAAATATTTGTCCGTCAAATCAGAGATCGGGATAAGGAAATAATGAGAGGGGAGAAATCCCCTGCGTAAATCCCCTAATATAAATGCAAGTTAGGTATCATAAACGATACCTAACTTGCATTTATATGCTATTTAGGTAAATTCTTTGATAGTAAAGTACTTAGTACTTGGAAGAAAAGTCCTCACATACAGATTTTACCACTTTGGAAAAGACTCTTGCGCAAACTATTCAGTTTAGAAAAAAAATGTTAGGAACTTCAATACAATTTTTGAACACTTATCCATAGATACACGTATGGTTTTGATATAATTTTTTTTTTTCTTTTCCAAGTTTGTGACACCACCAAAATTTATTGTTTTTCCTTTTTTTGTATGAAAATGTTAATATTGTTCATAGAATACATGTACTTACCAAGTTTTAATAGTATACTTCTTATAGTTTCGGAGAAAAATGGCTGTCACATACGGATGGACAGACATAACGTATATTTTAAAATTTGTCTACGAATCCCTAAAAACCCAACTTCGTTCATTTAAAACTTATTTAAAATGAAATTTAGACACTCGACCAAATGTGATAAGAAGCCTTTTAGGCAGTAAAATTACTCGTAGAATTTAACTCTGTACTAAATTTCCGATTCGTATTTTTTATACAAAGTTTAGAATCATTTCCTGAGCATAAAATTACAAAATAATAACAAATCCAGGTGAAGCTTAAAGCGCCAGCTCGAAAAAACGTTTTTGGCCAATATTCTGAAAAAGTTATAAAGCTTATTATTATTGTAGAAAATAAAATTTCCCATCTTTTGTTGCCAGGAAACTTTTTTTTCGAACTTACCGATTACGATTTATTATGTTCAATTTAATGATAACAATGTGAAAAAAAAAATAAGATGTGAATTCTGTTCCCAGTAGCATAAACATTTTTACCCGAATGGAAGAAGGGTTATGTTTTTCGCGCGTATCTTTTATGTTTGTAAAACTTTTATTTCCACGTATCTTCCAAACGGCTGGATGGATTTTGGTAACTAAGATATTGTAAGACTAGTCTCATTCGCCAAAGTGTCTTTAGATAGTAGGTAATATTTTTTTACGTGTAGAATTTTTTGTGGTCGGCGTTTTTAAATTAAAGTTATTCTATGATATTGCTCGTTGCTCGAATAAACAGCACCGTTCATCATCATGATTGAAGAGTTGAACGAAAAGTTTGGTCTCCATTTTTGTAATAAGAACAACTAACCTGTGAAACGCATTGTCAGAGTGGGTTTTTGTCGATGGTTGGAACCTTAGGGTTATCGCAACCGTATCATTAAATGGGCTATTAATCGTAAACAGTAAATTATACAAAAAAAGTTTACTAACAACAAAAGATGCAAAAATGTATTTTCTACAATTGTTGTCATAATATATAGTTTCCAAAATATCGGCTAAAACAGTTTTTTGCAATTGGCGTTTGAAGCTCTACCTGGATCTGTGAGATTTTGTAATTTTATGCTCAGTAAGTGATCTTTACTTCATAGAAAAAAATTGGATTAGAAACTTAGTGCAAAGTTGACTAAAAAACCGTCTATTTTTACTGGCCTTTCATTACGTTTCTGCACATTTTTTTTAATTTTTGACGAACTTGTGAATTATTAGGAAACATTTTAAAAAGATTCATGTAACTGGAAAAGCCGTTCTCAACTTATAGTGTGACCAAAAAAGAAAAGGTTGAGTTTTGTATACTTACGAGTATAGTTCAATTTAATATTTCTTCGTTTATATAGCAACAAAACTGTTATCACTAGTATAAACAAATCTTGAACCAAAAATGAGTTTAAATTACATAGTCCAATATTTTAATGTTATTTCTGCACTGTGGCACCGATTCCGCGGTCGGTGACGGTCGCGAGAACAAGACAGCGCTAAATGCCTACTTTGACAGAAATACCTGGCCTTAATATGCAAAACTCAAACAAGTAGTTAAAAAAAAGTAATTAAAAAAATAATTTTATTTCATTAAATAATCCCGCGGTCGTCCACTCCACGACCAAATGTTCCCTTCAGGCTATACGAGTACAAATCGCGAACTCCGAAATAAGTTAACACACAGACAAAGGTTTATCAAAGACTGGCCTAGTGGCTTAGTTGGTAGTAGCTCTGCCTGCGAAGCCGAAGGTCGTGGGTTCGATCCCCACCTAGTGCAAATATTTGTGTGATGAATTCAAATGTTTCCACTGTGTCTGGGTGTTTCTATGTATAATAAGTATGCATTTAAAACTATATAAGTACTAGCGGCCCGTTCCGGTTTCGCTCGGATATTGTCACATAAAGCCCATTTATCGAAATAAAAACTATCCTGTCTTTTAAGTTGGATCAATCTACACACGGTGTCTAAATTTGATTAAAATCAGCTAAGTAGTTTAAGAGTCCATCGCGGGACAAACATCGTGACAGGAGATTTATATATATTAAGATTATATCAGCTATCTGGCTGCCATCACACAAGCTTTGCTTAGTTTGGGGTCAGATGGTGTTGTGTTTGAATTGTCCACCAATATTTATTATTATTTATTTATTATCATCATAATCATATTTAGTTCTAATGCAAATTGTAAACAATTGGGTCTAATCAAACGTAATTTTATAATTTTTTATCCTTCACACAGTCTGCTTTACCCACTGCTGGGCAATGGCTTCTCGTTTTAAAATAGTGTCTTTCAGCATTATCTTTCCTCTTCCCATTAGGTACTTTTTCTTATATTGTTTATTTATACATATATATGTATGTTTATATGAATATGTATTTATCTAAGTATATATTTCTGTACTATAAGTATGTTTATTTTTATTGGTTTGAATGCATATTATTATTATAGTAAGTTACACCACCTACGCTACAAAATATTTATAGACGTTTCTCCTTTCATGGGTTGCCTGGAAGAAATCGCTTTAAGCGATAAGGCCGCCAATTACTCTGCAAATTTATTCATTTGTCCTGTAATGCTACTATTGTTAAGACCTATTTTTAAGATTTGTAGTTGTAATAAAGTGTTATATTATTATTATTTTTCTTTGGCAATTACCTCGGTCCAACACACATAAAAAAACACATGCACCAAGAAACCGAAACATACTCGTACATATTTAAATAAATAAACTTAAAAATACAGAACAATTTTATACTACTCTTCTTACACAATACGTTTAAACAAAGGAAAGAATTTGTCAAAAAATATCTTGATCCCATTTAACACATAGCTCTTTATAAATTCAGCAAATCCCGGTCTACATGCAAATAGGACAGTTTTCTATCCCTCCTACGAAATTGCAAAGTTGTGAAGGTTGCGTCCCATAAATTATGCAAATCTGGATGTGTCCAAGCTAGATCTGGGGTAATGCGAAAAAATATTTATTCGAATGAAAACTTACATTGTTGTTGCATCATTTCATATAACTAAATTGTGATCTGCCATCATTCTAATTACTGATAACCTGCCTAAAATTTTAAACGATGAAACCCAATGTATGTATTTCGTAAATAACTTTTGGTAAAATAATACAGATTTTTTTTTATAATACAGCAAAGTAGTCATTTCAAACTTTGAAAATGTATACAATTTGTATGCTCTTTATTTTATTTTTGTTTTTTTATTAATTGACGTGTAAATTGTACATTTATGAATAAAGTACTTTGACTTTGACTTTGAAATAGTGATGCCCAAGATTCGTTGGATTTTTATTAAGTAATGTTTCTATCCTGTCAATGGTAACTTAGTAACGCTCTTAGCGATGAAATCGCTTGTGTTTAACTTGTTACAAGAAACAGTATTTTTTCAACAAATTTAAATAGCAAAGAAATTGTGCTTAAGTATAGTATGTAGAAAAACTTTAAAAAAATAATTTGGCGGTCATAGGGACTGTCGATTGAATTGAAAACTTTGATGTAGTAGGAAACTACACGAGTGAAACCGCAGGACTCTGCTAGTCTGAAATAAACCTTCAAAGCATGGTCATTTAGTTAAGTTTTCTAAGCACGGCCATCTAGGTCAATATCATAAGCATAACCATCTAGATTAGTCTTCCTGGTATGGCCACCTAGAAATGCGTCCTGAGTAAGTCCCAAGTTAAACGAACATTCCTTTCATTTACGACAATGAACTTCATTCACAGCCCACGAATAATCTGTGTGCGGTGCGCGCCAAAAGTAATGTTCACTCTAAAAACAAAACAGTCCTTACAAACCTGTCCAGAGTAAAATGAGCAAATCGTTAATGATTTATTACATGTGAAAAATCGAATAAAATGTAGAATCTAACATTCGAATTAATCCCAACCCTATTCAGAACCAAAGGTAGTTCGAACGACTCTGTTTATTTGGGTTTGAGTACTTAGGACTCATTGTTAGCCTTCCAGAAAAGAACGAATTTGAACCTTAACACCCAGCATTAAGAATCAATTTCCTTAATATATTAAAATTTAGGGATGCTTAGGTAGGTAGTGTTAGCAGAGAAATGTTGAATTAAGAGTATTAAATAATACTAAATAGATACATATTGTACGGACAAGGTTACCCAAAAACACCTCTTAGTTTTACATTCAATTTTAAATCGCTACATCTGATAACTAGCAGTGTTCACGCCAAAAACAACCCCTAGCGACACCTAGTTTCTTTCTAGTGTACTTCAACGAAATTTCTTTTATTATGTAGCACAGCAAATATCGCGTCATCATCAGCCAATGACATCACAGCTACATGACGTGATATATTTTTTAACCAATATGATTGTTCCTCTCTCACCCTTTCCACGATCTTTGTATTAGACACGTATTCAATAAAATTCTAGCAATCAATTCACACACAAGCTGGTTTTTATTTATTTTCCAAAATGATTTAAAACTTATAATCCACAAGATATATAAAAGCGCATACAAGCAGCATGGCCTTAGATAATTAAAGAACAAAATTAAAAATTTTGATTAACCCCCGACTACCTTAGATTTGTTTTGTGTACAACATTCTACTAGTCAAGCCTTTTCATTTGATACCCATATTAAGGGAGTTGTGAAAAAATAAATATAATTCTCCATTTTGTGGTAGCGGCCATCTTGGATTTGAAATTCGTCATAGTGCAAAGTATTCTACTAGTCAAGCCCTTTCGTTTGATACCCGTATTGCGGTAGTAGTGAAAAAAATTATATAATTCGCCATTTTGTGGTGGCGGCCATCTTGGATTTCAAACTTGTTATAGCGTATAGTATTTTGCTAGTCAAGCCCTTTCATTTGATACCCATATTGAGGTAGGTTGTGAAGAAATATTTTGTCCGCCATTTTGTGGAGGCGGCCATTTTGAATCGATATTAACCAGACATAGCTAAGAACACCCGCACGGATATTAACTTTCAAATAAAAAAAACCGCATTGAAATCGGCCCAACCGTTTGAGCTCTACGGTGCCACAGACAGACAGACAGACAGACATCGACGTCAAACTTATAACACCTCTTTTTTTTGGTCGGTGGTTAAAAAACGGCGCTTTCGCGTAACATAACATTGTCCATCCAATAAAAAACATACAACCGAATTGATGACTTCCTCTTTTTTGAAGTCGGTTAAAATACAGATTTGGCAGTACACCTGGTCTTTCGGCTTATAAATAGTATTTGTGTATAGCCTTCTTCCTATACAAAATTAAACTGTCTGGCGAAAAGTCAACAAAGAGTACGAGTATTTTTTTACTTGTTATCTTGTCTGGAGGGAAATGTACTGTTTCTGAGGATTCATCATAACATAGTATAAAACAAAGTCGCTTTCTCTGTCCCTATATCCCTATGTATGCTTAGATCTTTAAAACTGCCAAACAAATTTTGATGCGGGTCTTTTAAATAGATAGCGTGATTCAAGAGGAAGGTTGAAATGTATAATATGTGCATACAACAGTAGAGAAACACTAATAATTTTAAAGGTTTCTAATGTGATGTCATAAATAAACACATTTTTTGCGCTTACTTTGCAAACGCTGGCTGGATCCTACGAGATGGATCAAAATAATGTACTGCAATATTGTACCCCTTAAAAAGGTCTACAAAATAGTCAACAATGGTGTATGTCTAATGGTAGCTATGTGTTAATCTCTTAGGGATAACCTACAATAACCATTTTTATTCGTATTTTTGGTATCAGCATTGACAAATACAAATAAATATTTATAAAAATATGTATAGGCATACGTTATGATCAATTATAAGATCTCCGTTAAATTTCACGGTATTGTTTTTGCTGCGCTGTGCACTTATTGGTAGGAGAAATTGTTATGGATTGCTTGACATGCTAGTACTCATCATCATCATCTGCAGCCTGCAGACGTCCACTGCTGGACATAGGTCACTTCCAATGATTTCCACAATGACCGGTCTTGTACCGTCTCCATCCACCGACTTCCCGCGACCGAGACAATATCATCCATCCATTGTCCAGGACGACCCTCACATGATGGACTTAGTAATAAATAAACATTAGTAGACAATTCACACACAACACCATCTGACCCCAAACCAAGCAAAGCTTGTACTATGACGGCCAAATCTCTATATATAAAAATGTTATGTTGGTTTGTGTACGCTTCAAAAACTCAAAAAGTTCTGCACCGATCGAGCTGGAATTTTACAATGATATATAATCCGCATCAAGGATTGTTTTTATCTATTTTCTGCATCATAATGTGCCACAGCGGAGCGTGGCAGGGTATAACTAGTAGCTGATCTCGTACTTATACATATAGTTGTAAATACATACTTTTTATGCATAGAAACACCTAGACAAATGTTTGAATTCGTTACACAAATATTTACACTAGGTCGGAATCGAACCCACGACCTTATGGTTCGCAGGCAGAGTTACTACCCACTAAGCCACGAGGTCAGTCTAGTAAATATACCTACCAGACTGGCCAGACACACTAAATATAGAGTGGCGGCATTTTTTTAGTGAAACGACGTAGCGTTGGAGTGGCGCCGGAGCATCGGAGTGCGACGTGTGCTATAGACGCTTCGCTGGACGGAACTGAATGAAATTCGAAGCAAAGATAATAGCCTGAAGTAGCACATTTTAGTACTGGTAAGACTCTTTGCAGAGTCCTCCTAGGGAAGTGCCACACCTCTGCCAGTTATTCTACCGCCAAGTAGAGACGTTTAACATTCCGCACACACATTGTGTTCCGATTTAAAGGGTAAAGTTTTCAGTGAAATTACAGGGCATAGAGATAAATCATTTTATGTCACTGAGTGATGAGCACAGTGCAGTGTTTAAATATTTGGACTCTTCGTATTCCAATAGCTACGTGTTGCTGTGTTGTTATGTTATGTTCGGTTTACCTCCAGGAACATGTCCCAATCCTGTCCTATGCTCGTTAATTTTTTTACGTTAAAAATATGCGACTTTTTATCTCGGAAATATAACGGGATCAGGAACTATGTAATAGTTTATAAATAAATTCATCCTAAAATGGTTTATGCAAGAGTGAAAATGCCACGTACAATCGCCTACCCCTTAACCTATGACGTAAAATATCTCTCATAAACATTCGTTACAGCATAATATAAAACATAAAAAAACTTAGCGCCATATTGTACCATAACAAGTTTACGAGTGCGGCGCTTAGCTTGTTTTACTTCGGATAAATTATGGATGCATAACTCGATAACATTGTAAGTGAGAGTGTTTTTCTAGACTTAGATGTTGGATTTATTAGGGAAAACTAGTTATCCGATCATTTTTTACGTTACCGGGAAACAGTAAATTTTCCATATTTTTGTTTATTTCAGAGTTACGGGACAAGCAAAACATATTTTGTGCCGAACGCTAAGGCCCGATACGCACTAGTGTTTGGCCACTTGCTGATTTTGAGTGTTGGCAAAGCAGCTGACAACTATGGTGGCCAACACTGCGTTTAAAGCCACGTTGTGGCTGAACTTCTTGAATGCGAATAATTACTGAATTTTTCCACTATTTTGGTTTATAATTTTTGTTCTTATACAACATGTGGCAGAAAGGTCCAATAATATTTGAATAGGTTATTCCAACACTGATGTGGACTTCATCTCCGAAGGTCTTTTTCCCCTCAGCACTTTAGATCGCGAGATAATACGAGTTAAAGTTTGAGTCAAATAAAATAATAAACAACAAATTTTTAACTTTGCATGGCAAAATGTGCTTTCGTGTCTAATATTCACATATGTGATCACCTAGTATAGATGAACTACAAAACATATTGTTTGACCTTTCCGCCACACGTTGTATACTGCTCCTTTATAATTCCAAATATTCTCTTGTAGTGTAGAATTCCAACAAGATTTTTTTTCTGTGTCCAATTTCATGGCTGCGCAACTCAAACGTACCTACATCAATTGCTCTCCGCAAACAAAATAGCCAGATATAGAATAAACAAGATGGCGGCAGCTCTCCATTCAACCAACGCGGTTAAATTTGATCTTTGTGGCGGTTAAGTGGGTATAAGGTAAAATCACTAGCTTTGGGAGAGCCATAGGTCGTAGGTTTGATGTCCACCAAGGACAGATATATGTGTAATGAGTATTTAGTTACGTTTGTGTTGTTCCTAAGTGTATCTGCGTAACTTTATAATTGTTAATAGGCATTATAGCAGCTATATGGTTTATTTTTTACAAGATATTATAGGAACCATAATCAAATGATCAAATTTTTTTTTGTTGGCGATATTTTGGTTGAAAGGTCGGAAATAATTATAAAATATCATAAATTGAATACAATACAATTGAATAACAATAAATTGAACTTTTAGTTTATTAATCTGAGCACCAAAATAATGCATGACAATTTTTTACAAAAATAAATAGATTTTTTTGACTAAATAAAATTATCAATAACATGTTATCTATGGATAGCCGAGTTTGAACAATGTCCTTTATTGTATATGCCTCAATTGTAAATTGTTTAATGCAGTACAAAACTAGATTATAGGTGCCTACATAAACTATAAAAAATAGATTACCTATTTAAAATAAAAATTTAGTAATATTTGTAATAGTTACACACCCACACACACACCCTCACACGCGCGCACACTCACACGCACACATATACACACACAAACCCACACAAAGATTATAAATCACTAAAATGCAAGCCATTCACATATTTAATGTATTAGAATGATAGCATAATACAGCTATTGGAAGATATTGTTAAATTTGGTTGTTTTTCCGAACAGACTTATTTACCTTATGACTACATCCCAAAAAACCGGTAGTTATTTTTACCGCATATTTTTAAGCAAATATTGGCTCAAAAGGCTTACCATCTAACATCCTAGTTTCAAAATACGTAAAATAACTGGCTAACAGACACACAACCATTTTATTTGTCAAACATAAACCTTACAGGACTTCAGCGTAATCCAAAACCAAACTATGATCACAGTAGAGGAAGCTGCAGTAGTCAAACTTTAAAAATATTTCACCTTTCTTTAAAATTTTATTAAACCATGCAAATCCGTTCTTAGCTAGCTTCGTGGAATGAAATGAATGTAGAGAGTCTATACTTGGAATTCCAACAATGGCTTCACTTATGTATGTAGGTGCAGCCAACGTTATAATATTATGAATGGAGCAGTTATTTAAGATTAACTTACTCAGTCCAACTTATAAGTTTTAAGTAAAACACAGCATAATCAGATAAGTATAGATAAGTCCTGTTCCTTCAAATAGAAAAAACAGAAAAGAGCGATAACCAACACAGGCTTTTTATTCGGGAATGAAATTAACAAGATTAATAATTAGGCATTGACAAACGTTTAAAATTCACATATTAATACAGAATGTGTCCTTCTTTTTTTTATTTTCTTTTTTTAATAAAGAGTGACGAGACGATCAGGACATGTGCCTGATGATAAGCAACATGCCTGACACATAACAGCACAGTGACACGCAGCTATTCGAACATGAAGAGTCCGAATCATTACCTAGCACTGCACTGCGCTCGTCACCCAGAGATCTAAGATCGTATATCTCTAAGCCCTGTAATTTCTCTGGAAACATTGCCCTTCAAACCGGAATACAGTAATGTTTGCACATTACTGCGTTCTTGCGTTGAACTGACTGTGGTAGATTTGCTACATAGAAATTAGAACTTAGGTATCTCCAAAATGTTTAAAGTAGCCTATTTAAAAACGTTAATTCAGACAAAGAGCTTTGTTTCTGTAATGGCGGAAATGTTAAATTTTGCTAAAAAGGTATTGACCCTGAAAACTTTCAAATTTAAATAATAAACTTTGGTTAGATTTATAGACGGATAGATAGAAATTAATAGACGGTTGGGTTAAGGGCCACATGGAGAAGTCAGTCATCCTTGACACAACGCGCATCGTCAAGAGGTTCCTCTCTCTCTGTAGCCCTAACCACCGGTAGCTTGGGCTCTGCCCCGCTGCTGGCCGCTATCTTAAGTCTAGGTTTTAGTTTCAATAATGTTTTTATGTTATTTTATATAAATATTGTAAAAACTAAGGCTTAAGGAAATAAATAAAAACATACGTGAATAATGATTGAACGTGATCATCCGACTCGTCCTTGTCTTATTTTGGCTCAGTTTGGTAAATTAGTTATTGTTTACAGTAGTGTACTGTGTTCTCTGTACAACATTGAACTGGACATATTTATTGTTACCGATAGCAATGTTTACCTACGTACGCGAACAACAAAAGCTAACTAGATACAATGCACATGGTGTGTGCGAAACGAATTGTAACCAACTTCAAAAAAAGTATGTGTGTTTTATATACATAAAACATGCACACTTTTTTTACATTACAGCACACAAACAAGTATTTAGCACTTATTCTGTTTTTGTTTTGCGCTAAGAACAAACTATACAATAGACGACTTTATTCAACGCAAAAAAATTTGACTTGAAGTTATTTACAACGTTTACTAAAATGTTTACTAGCTAACTTCAGTGTTCATCTTAATCTGCTCTTCATTTTTCTCTAACGCCGCAAAAGAGGTTTAATTTCAAAACAAGTTCTCATTTCATGATTTTTGGTCTGTCTTGATTGTTTAATAACTTGAAGATTACCCCAGAATATGATGCCATATCGAAGTAACGACGACACATTACCGTTGTAAGCGGATAGCAAAGTAGGTCTGTTAAAATATTTTAGCTCGACCAAATTAATATTAATTGACTTAGTGAAAAGAGAAGTGTTCATTGGGAACAAACATCGTGACACTGGATTTTTATATATTAAGGCCTGAAACGATTAAAAAAACCACGAAAGTCATTGCCTACATTTTTTATAACAAAAGTGTCAAACGTCACCATTTAAGTCAATGTATCCATATTTAAATTATATAAATGTAATATTGTGGGTCATTTAATTTTGTCATCGAACACCTCAGGCTCAAACGGAGGAAAACTTGTATCAGCTGATATAATACTAATAAAATGTTAAGTGTGGAGTATATTATTTATTCTATACTAAATAAAATTAAATTAGTTACAGGATAATAAAAAAGAAATATATAAACATATATATTAAAAACATTTAGATATGATTAAATAAACCCGCGATCGTCAACTCCGCGACCAGATGTTCCCATCAGGCTTGCCGCATTTCCGCGCTGTATAGCCAGAGAAACGTTTTGGCACAAGTATAAAAGAATATGTATGGGTTATTTGGTTTCCACCATAGTGAGTATTTTTGTATTTATAAGTATGAAGTAATAACATAACTAATAAAATTGTTACGACATACTTATAAATACAAAAATACTCACTATGGTGGAAACCAAATAACCCATCCATATTCTTTTATAATACGAATGCCAACGCCAAACAAAACATTTTAAAGCAAACAAACATTTAAATTAAAATTCAAAAGCCGAGTGAATATACGAAAGTTCTTAAATTAAAATCTTTACACGCTAGCGCTGCACGTTAACGCAATTACGCGACTTTGAGCACAATGCTGAATATTCAAAATGGTGGATTAACTGAGCGTGTATGGAGGAGGTGTATGGCGCATTACAGCAGTAAATATGTCGAAAGGTTTTTTGACATTGTTTGCAGAATGTAGCACAGATTGTCATATTTTTCTAGGACAACGATTGTTTCATAACAGTATTATTAATTTGCCATTTTCAATTTGCTGCTGCACTGATGACGGCATTGGTGAGCATCGGCTGCAGCAACAAAGTCTATCCGAGAGCAAAACTTCCAAATTTCCATCTGAGCCAGAAATACGGTCGTAGTGGAGACTAAAAGACGGAGGCTGCTTATGCAATGCTACGAGTATGTTTATGCTAAGATGTATAACTTCGACGTAATAAGTATTATTACTATTGACATTAGTCGTTATTTCATGTTGTCAATGTGTGCAATCGTACAAATTCACTCTAATGTTTCCTGGCTAACGTGCCAAAAGAAATACATTTCCAAAAAGTTAACGAATTGCCTTGATCCTCCATTTTGTATTGTTAAGAATTCTTGACGTCAGAGACGTAGATAATATCTCCCCCATCATAATATCTAGATATATCGTCACATTATTGTCCATGGTACATACTATATAATCTATGTATATAGTACCCAGGAATTACGGAAGTATCAAACATTGAAAGAATTTTTGAAATCGGTTCAGTAGTTCCTGTAATTAGCGCGGTCAAACAAATTATCTCTTGAGCTTTATTTATATTATTCATATATTTGTATAATTGTAGTGGTAAGACTCTTGGCAGAGTCCGCCTGGGGAAGTACCACACCTTTGTCAGTTATTCTACCGGCAAGTAGTATTGTGCAAAAATTACTATGTTCCGGTTTGAAGGGTTATGTTTTCAGTGAAATTACAGTGCTTGGAGATATAATAGATCTGTGGGTGACGAGCGCAGTGCAGTACTAGGTAATGATTTGGACTCTTCATGTCTGTCTGATCGTATCGCTATTCTTTATTTAAAAAAATCAGATAGCGTAATCTTCGAGTAAATGCTTCGAAAACGATGTCGAAGATTATTTTAGGTACTAAAATTTAGAAACAGCATTACTTTTTTGTTCTAACTGGTACTAGAAAGAAAATCAAAGAAGCAATGTTTACATAGAATGTAACAAACACATTAATATCGGTTTTCGCTCACTACGGACGATATTCATAAATGTGGCAACGTTTTCACCGGATATCCGTTTAATAAAATAAATCTACTGTACGTCGGGTTCACCAGTCTCATGAAACATTCATATTCTGAGAAGTCAAAACAAAGAAGAACGTTAGTAGAACAGAAAAAATAAATTGTGTGGAAAGTTGCAGTGGCTTAGTTGCGAAAACATTAATTTTTTTTTTAAATAAAGAGTGACGAGACGATCAGGACATGTGCCTGATGGTAAGCAACATGCCTGACACATAACAGCACAGTGACACGCAGCTATTGGAACATGAAGAGTCCAAATCATTACCTAGCACTGCTCTGCGCTCGTCACCCAGAGATCTAAGATCTTATATCTGTAAGCCCTGTAATTTCTCTGGAAACATTGCCCTTCAAACCGGAACACAGTAATGTTTGATATGATTTATAATTAATAACATATGATTTCACAATGAAGGGGTTGTGGATTCGTAGCCTGTCCGCACGTCTAATTATTCTATTCGGGTGAAATAATCGTGTTACTATCACCAGCTTTGTACTGATGAACATCATAGTGATGAGGCCACATGAGGCTATCATGTTAAAACACCTTCTCAGGTTTTTCTATTCACTAAATATTTTCCAACAAAGAAAAGTCAAGACCACAATTGACCATACTAGGCAAATGTGATAGGTATACCAAGCCACACAAGGACGTGAAGGCACTAAAATCGTATGTATAGGAAAAACGCCACTCAGCAACTTTTTCACAGCCAAGACATTCTTGCTTTAAATGTATATTCAAACTTTTCATTGGAGTGTTTGAAACATCAACCATGAAACGATGTCACTTTTTCCGAGCTACTAGCAAAAAAAACTACTATGTTATATGAATCCAAAGAAGTTGGTAAGCATCAAATCTTTTGGGGGCATGCGGCAATCTGTAGTAAGTTAGCATGGTCGACTATCTTTCTTTGGTCCTTGGAATGGCTGACTTTGAGCCAAAGTAGTACAAGTAGAAATACTCAGAAATTTCCCTTTTATTTATTTATTTATTAATTCAATGAGCACACCAAACAGAATGTAATAAATATAAACTATAACATAAGAGTGTACTGTACAGAACTGTATTACATTCCAAACTATGTGGGCCTAGAAACAACAATTATTTAAATTCAGTGGTTTGATAATAATAACATTACATTAGTGATAATACATAAAGAAATTTAGGCCAACATATCTGAACTTAAAACTAAAAATTAACATGCGTTAAAACAGTAGATAAATAATATAAACATAGAATATTATAACATGACGAATGAATGATACCCGACATCTACGGAGGTAGCGTGCATTTCAAATCAAAACCTATTTTATTATCTCGCTAGTAGTGCCTCACGGATTCACCCGCGATGTTAACGATCTCGTTAGTTTCTCGAGATAAAATTTGTTTATTTTTAAGTTAGACTTCATCACCAAATTCAATCCAAATCCCATTAGTTGTTTTGGCGTCCACAAAGAACATCCAAACTCATATTATTTCATCTCCCGCTATAACTCCATACATGCATAAGGAGCTCACTAAATGTTCCCTTTGTTGGGACTTGGAGATTCTCTCGCAAGGAAAGAGTTTAGGCCATAATAATCCATCACGCTGGCACCTCGATAGATTAGGTACATGCCGGTTTCCTCGAAATGTTTTCCTTCATCGTTTTTAAGTTAACGGCATTACTCACATGACTTTGAAAACACAGTGTGGCAGTGCGTGCGGAATTTGAGGGTCCTAGTCGCCAGTCGCCGTACTCCAGACTAGGCTAGCTGTAATTTCATCTCAGTATACTCGGAATTTTAATTCGATTCCAGATTTGACAATTTCAGTGTTGCAACATTATGACAAGTACTAAATAGGGACGTTGCGAAATTATTCGATATGGAAATAGAATATTTCCGGATCCTTCTCGTTTATAATTTTACTCTCGTAAACTACGTATATCAGAAAATTAAATATTTCTGAACCGATAATTTAGTTTTGACAATTAATTTACGATCTGAGACTTTTCTTTTATAATTGTGTGTGAAATAAATAAAAAAATGTGATCTCGATTTTGAAATCGATTCTTGTGTTCATCACTACACTATTATATGTGGTATCATTATTTCACAAAATGACAGTAGCTAATGTCAAATCTGGTATCGAATTAAAATTCCAAGTATAAGTACTCATGTACCATAACTTTTGGGTTTATAATTAATTTAAGTAATTATTTATATAATTGTAGGTACAACAATAAAAGTTACACAACAACACAATTCAGATATGTAAACTGTCACCATACATACAGAAAAGCTTTCTCATTTATAGTATTAGTATTAGTATAGTATATTTATGTAAGAAAACATTCAAAATTTCAGGTTATTGCGAAAAATCGTAAATCTTTTATAGATAATTCAGTTTTCAACCCGTGCCGGAAGCTTTTAAGATAAAAGGAGCTTAATAATTTGGTCAAAAGCTTTGAGGTCTAAAAAAGGGTATAACTATAAACAGGCAAGGGTGTTAACACCTACACTACTTCGTTACAAGCTGTTGGACATTAAATTCTGTGAAAAAGGTCCTTCGGGACGGATGTTATTAGGTAATTATACCTTTTAGTGGTTTTCACACATGGATTCTTTCAAGGAGATGCTGTAAATAATAAAATATGTGGGAAAACTTATTACATCTATTTTAGAAGTGAAAAACAAAACACTTCTGCTGCGTTGCGTCTTTTGGTAGTGGAAGATTTCATGAGTTCACGTCCCAGACACACCAATGTAACGTCAGAGTGACGGCGGAGCAGGACGTGCTTTTTAAGGTCTGTGGCTACTCATACGACTCCCACTTTTGCCCAAATAAAGTTCACTCAAGTGTGGGCTTTATGTCATGCCGTTAAGGTATTACATTGGTAACACAAATTAGCGGACCGCTCGCTGACAGCCGTCTGCTAATTTGTTGCCAATCAAATCTTTATCTTAACGGGCATGGCATAAAGCCCATATTTGAGTGTATTTTATTTGTCGGGTGGTATCGAAGTCCTATCTTTCAGACCAGACCTTTACACGTTTTGGTACGGGGGAAACTTTCAATTTTGCGTTACCAACATGCATATCACACTTGAATGCTAATTTTCGTGATTCCCCTTTGACTGGATGATGAAATCACAGGAAACAAACATCATTTGCGGACCAACCTTGGAAGACTGCACGAAACATTAGATCTCAATATAGGCACAAACTTGTTGAACCTAAATCCCGGTTAGAAATGCATAGCGCTGGCCCACACTCAATGGCTGCAAAAATATACAATAAGCTACCAAATGACATAAAAGACTTGGAAAAAAAAAACCATTTTATTGAATGTCTAAAAAATATATTAGAGAATAAATGCTATTACAAACTACAACACTTATTTCAAGACAATTTTGATGACCTAGAAATGAGACGTTCCGATGCCACTTTTGCCATGCCCTTATAGGGTCATATGTAACGAATACAATAACTATGATCACAACTCATGATTGTACTGTACCTACATATGACGCAATAAAGATTTGAGTATTTGAGTATCATGATTCACTGAATTTTTATATAAGTATTAAGATAATTTGCAAAGTTGTCAAGAGATCATATTTCAAGTAGTAGCGCGGAAGTTGAGATGAATTGAATGACGTGCCATTCTCCGTTGGTGATGGATCGTCATTTTAATGGAAATTCTCACAACTTGTGTGAAATTTCAGTTGCAATATGATCTTTTAAATTAACGAACTTTTCAAGTTTATACTGTGGTTGATGAAAGTAGGCATGTACAGTATAATTTGAACAGGACGTCCGAATTTCTGTTCAATTTATTTGTCCCGGGAACAGTATAGTTAAGTTCCGATTTGATTGAGAAACAAAAATTTCCCCACTATCCTGCTAATAAGATATTATAAATGAGGTAGTTTGAATGTTTGCTGTGTTGCTCAACAAAGGAATGTTGGAATTTAACGGATAGAAGAAATATGCGAGAAAAACTATAAGGCTCTGTTAGTTTATAAAGTTACTTCAATTTGACCAAACCACGCAATACTCTCTAAGTTTATTTCAATCATATCTTTTGCAAGTTACGGCTGGTGTAGTTAGGAGAAAAGCGACTGCTGATGCGAACCAATATTCAAATCCCACACGCACCACTATCTTTTCGAAGTCGTGCGTAATGCCGCTAACTTAAAACAGTGAAAGAAAACATTGTGAGGAATAGAGGATCGTGAGGAAACCGACATGTATCTAGAATGTTTCGAGTTCTGAGATGAAACCACACTGGGCCAGTGTTGTTTCATAGTATAGTGACAAGACGAACAAGACATGGGACCGATAGTAAGCAGCAAGCCTACCCATGACAGCAAAGTGACACGTAGCTATAGTGGATTGTAGCCTTGACTCTCTCCTTACGAAAGAAGGCTTCCAGCTGTGGGAACATTTGTTGGTAGTACGGTATCTGTTGCACACTACGCTTGTAATACGGAACTAACATTACGACAATAATTCAATGTTTGAACCGATTCCCTCTCCCATCGCAGTAAATTCCTGCGACGTCATCCATTATGCAAATTCCGCGAGCGTCTCTTCAATTAATAGGAATGCAGTGATGATTCACTATGCAGATAAACAGATACAGCTCGGAGCAACGGTTGATAACCTGATTTAAGGGCGTGTGGGCCGTAATTTTGAATTTTTCAAACAATTTTAAGACCTTTAAAATAGTGTATTAAACTTTGAAAAAATATATGTATTAGTTAAGGATCTTTTCTAGTGCAATTCAGTCAATAATAACACGATTTAATAAATTTTACTAGATAGAAAAAATCCCAAAGTTACCCCTTTTCAAAAGTTATTTCAAGTTTATGACTAAACTAATGAATTTTTTTTACTAAATTTTTTACTCAACGAAAGCCACTAAAAGTTATAAATGCATTCGCAGAGTTTGACTTGATAAAAAGTATCAGTTATTCACTATGTTTTAATATCTACCATATATATAGCGCGCCATTCGGCAGGCCTGATCAGTCGAGTTTCGGCGCTCACGGACGACGGGCCTGTGCTTGATTTTGCAATTTTGACAACCAATAAATTTTAAATATTACGATCATAGTGCCACAGTATAACAATATCAGTAGGTATTACTAGTAAAGCACGCTATGATCTTGATTTTTGATACCGTTTTCATTGGAATTGTAAATAGACGCTGATACTAATTAGTACGCTGTTTACTTTATGTTGTAGACCAATAGGGGAGTCTCAAAAAACTGACGTCAATAACACATCAGTAAAAAATTCAATGCAGATGCAATGGAAAATAGATAAATATCGGTAAAATATTCGTGCGTCAAATCAGAGATCGGGATAAGGAAATAATGAGAGGGGAGAAATCCCCTGCGTAAGTCCCCCAATATAAATCCTATGTTAGGTATCATAAATTATACCTAACTTGCATTTATATGCCATTTAGGTTAATTCTTTGGTAGTAAGGTACTTAGTACTTGGAAGAAAAGTCCTCGTATACAGATTTTACCACTTTAAAAGAGACTCTTGCGCAAACTATTCAGTTATAAAAAAAAATGTTAGGAACTTCAATACAATTTTTGAACATCTATCCATAGATACACATATGATTTTGATAGTTTTTTTTTTATTTCTTTTCCAAGTTTGTGACGCCAGCAAAATTTATTGTTGTTTCTTTTTTTGTATGAAAATGTTAATATTGTTCATAGAATACATGTACTTAACAAGTTTTAATAGTATACTTCTTATAGTTTCGAGAAAAAATGGCTGTCACATACGGATGGACAGACATAACGTATATTTTAAAATTTGTCTACGAATCCCTAAAAACCCAACTTCGTTCATTTAAAACTCATTTAAATGTAAATTTAGACACTCGACCAAATTTGATAGGAAGCCTTTTAGGCATAAAAACTACTCGTAGAATTGAACTCTGTACTAAATTTCCGATTCGTATTTTTTATATAAGGCTTAGAATCATTTCCTGAGCATAAAATTACAAAATAAAAACAAATCCAGGTGGAGCTTCAAGCGCCAGCTCGAAAAAACGTTTTTGGCCGATATTCCGAAAAAGTTATAAAGCCTATTATTATTGTAGAAAATAAAATTTCCCAGCTTTTGTTGCTAGTAAACTTTTTTTTCGAACTTACCGATTACGATTTGTTATGTCCAATTTAATGATAATGTGAATTCTGTTCCCAGTAGCATAAACATGTCTCTTTTTACCGGAATGGAAGAAGGGTTTCGCGTTTCGCGCGTGTCTTTATGTTTGCTAAACTTTCATTTCCACATATCTTCCAAACGGCTGGATGGATTTTGGTAACTAAGATATTCTAAGACTAGTCTCATTCGCCAAAGTGTCCTCAGATAGTAGGTAATATTTTTTACGTGTAGTTTTTTTTTGTAGTCGGGGTTTTTAAATTAAAGTTATTCTATCATATTGCTCGTTGCTCGAATAAACAGCACCGTTCATCATCATGATTGAAGAGTTGAACAAAGAGTTTGGTCTCCACTTTTATAATAAGAACAACTAAGCTGTGAAACGCATTGCTATATTCATACCAAAAATATTTGGCCTTGTTGTTTTGAACCCATAACTCACTTCATAGACTCATTTCCGACTAATCCTCTAAAACCCTCTACACACGAGCCCTAAATCAGAGACGTAAAAGTAGTGGGAGGAGCCTACATCGCACACTATGATTGGTGAATTATGGTGAGATGTAGGATCCTCCCCACTAGTTTTACGTAATTTCCTCTGATTTTAGGGCTCGTGTGTGTTTAATACAACGATTCCCTTCAAGCGATAATTAACAAAAGAAAAAACGACCACAAAATCAAAGCTAAGCCAACCCTTTTAAAACATCGTCGCAAGAATAAATTCAAATACCTCTCAAAACACATCTTAGCTCACATGACCAGGGGCTTTCCATAAGCTTTCACCCATATGTTAATGGTGTGGTCGGCGGACCTTTTTCTTTTTCAACAACACACCCGTGTCACGCATGTCAACCACAAAGGCGAGGGGACCCAAAAAAAAACTGACGAAGTCACTTTTCGCTTTAACCACTTTTGAGAAGTTTAGAATGCTGGAGTTAATTAAATATTTTCAAGTTGATTTTTGATGCCCAGTTCGATATTTCAAATTCATAAATTTTTGTGACACAACCGATAGAATATACCGTACTTATAAACCAGCTAATTAGAAAAACCGAATTCAGTTGGTCCGGCCGTCATGGATTTCCAATTGTCACAAGTAGAGTATTCTACAAATCAAGTTCCTTCTTTTGATACCCATTTAGAAGGATTTTTATAGGCCATCCTGGATAGATTTTCATCAAACGTACAATAAGAATACTCTTGCCTAATGCACCTTTCAAACAAAGAAAAACAATGTCTAAAATCACAAACAAATAGGTAGGGTAATACAAACCAACCAACAGTCTTATTAAAAACATTTACTAAAGGCTTGTTTTAATGTACAACCCATATTCTTTTTTTACATCCATTGACAAGAGAAGCAATGTAACCTGATGTATGATAAATAATTCAGATACGGTGGTTACTCTTTGACCAAAATTGAGGACGACGAGTCTTAAAAAGTACTCGTATTTTATTACGCTGAACAGTTTCCGAAGTTTTCTTCCCTTGTCACTAAATAACGCAATTAAAACTGTCCAAACAATTACTTGAGCAACAAGCACATTATAATTTAACGCTTTGCCGGCCTTAATTAACATCGAAGCTAATTAAAACGTACGGTAGGAAAACACTGCATTGATAGTAGAGGAAAGCAGTAGATGAAGTTGAGGCAAAAAGATATCGTTTATAATTTTTTTATGGACTTAAAGGGCGTCGTTTTTGATATTTCAACAAAAAACTCAAATTTGGTTTTATTTATCTGGAAGACGCAGTAATAGTTATTAGTTGTTATGAAACTTGAGTTTAATTTTAATGCCCTTTCTTCACAAAAGGGCGACATCGTTTCATGGTTGATGTTCCAAAAACGCGAACGAAGAAGTTTGACTCCACGTTTGTGATAAGAACGTCTAGGTTGTGGAATGCGTTGCCTGAGTGGGTTTTCCCTGATGGTTACAATCTTGGTGTCTTCAAATCGAGAGTGAATCGGTTTCTTCTAGGTAAGCACGCTCCATCGTAGATCTCATCATCGCTTAACATCAGGCGAGATGGTGGTCAAGTGCAAACCTATTATAGTTAAAAAAAAATGAAGTCGGTTTGTATTTTAAATGAATAATAGGTCAAATAATAGGTATACCAACAAATACAAGTTGGTCATTAATTTAGTCTCCGCGCTCGTTAAATCGCCGACCAAAAGTGCCCATCAGTGCTTATGTGTTCCAAATTTGAGCCCGATCCATTCATACTTTACGATGTGATTGAGCAACAAACATCCAAACTTTTGTATTTAAAATTAAAAAAAATTAATAACGAGTAGTGACAAGACGAACAGTGGGAGACTACCTGATAATGATATCAACTGATCACCATCAAAGCACAGTATTTTGTAACTCTAGAATGTTGAGTGTATAATTATGTTTGGACATTATGTAGATGTGGAACAATTATACAAATATTCTATATTATTTTAAATATTCATCACACAAATATTTGTTCTGAGTAGGAAACGAACAAACGACGTAAACTTTAAATTAGCGTGAAGATTTACTACTAACCAAGCCAGTAGCTACTGTAAAGTAGTCATTAACGTACTCGTAAGTTTGTCAAAAAATTGGTGGACAAATTGTGGGACAATTCACACACAACACCATCTGACCCCAAACTAAGCAAAGCTTGTAATATGACGGCCAAATAGCTGATATAGTTGTAAATTATACGTAAAAGTTTAACTTATTTTTTACTAGTTGATATTTGTTTTGGCTAATTAGTAGATAGCTCTGACAACTGACCAAAAACTTCGTTTTGCCGACGCACCTTGTAATGTGTAAAGCAGAAAAATATATCCCTCAACATATTTCATTTTAAAAATCGCGCCAGTTGCTTTACTTCATAACCTTTATAAGCATAACACACTGCTGCTAGAATGTTTATTGCTCGCGTAATTAAAATATGGGTCTCTGGCTCATTACAAATAACGCACTTTGCATAATTAATAGCGAAAGTAAAGTGCTATTCAAATAGGTATTCACATAAAGGGAATAAACTCGAAAACGTGGATTCCTGGAATTAACTCTTAAAGGTCGCTCTTATTTTTACAACGGGAATAATTTGTGTTAGGAAGGTTATACAATTTTTTGGGCTTAAATAATCTGGTGGGTAAACATTTGCGTTTCGTTTCACGAGTACTAGGTAGTTTTACTGTTTTGTTTTATTAACCTAGAGGTTTTTCTGTCTAGTGGAGTGGCTTTTGTTTTATACTGTGTAAAAAGGTCTATGAATCGGGGAAAAAAAGTTTTCAGAGATTTTTTTAATCGTCAATAATATGGATTTAAGTACTTAACTTAGTTATTTCCTATCTAGAGTCCTGTATCTTTAAATTGCAAAAATAGATAGTTGGACTGCCATCTGTACAGTACTACCTGACTTAAAACAGAGTTGTTCTTTATAGTAGGGGAGCCCAAGATTTCGGGGAAGAGGGATTTCGGGATTTACTCCAGCGCAGCAGATTAATATACAGTGGCAAACCTTGTACCTGGTAAAATAGCTCAACCAAATATGAGCCTCATATATAAGGCGGATAAGGAAAAAAAAATTTTATCATCAATTATTCTCGAGCACGTCAGATTAAGATAGGGTAAGTTAATTACATGCTAAGAAGTGTATATTCCACTAATCTGACAATTCGAGAGTGACACAAAGAAAGGGAAGGGCTACAAAGTTATTAAAAACACATTTCTACATTCTCGAGCGTGGTTATTTTATTTTAAAGAAATATTCATCGCTAATTAGCTCATAAAATTTTTCATGAATTCTGAAATTCTATAGCCTCCCCCCCCCCCCCACAAAGGAAAAGGTAACATTATTCAAAATTTTTCTCTTCTTATTACCTAAGCTTTGGAATCCAATAGGTCTCTATGACGCTCGAGTAACTCCCCGTTTAGCATCGTGGGCTCCCGTACTATTAAGATGCAGCAAACTTAACTAAATTAAGTCGATTCAGTCTCGATTTAAGCACATCTAGATTGTGCCGATCACCTCATCAATGGATAGGCCTTCCCGAAGAGGTGATGCATCGTTGGTTTCCAGCCCAACACTGGAAGCAAGTTATCCCAAGAGACGAACTCGCAGGGGCTGTGGCAGTGTTAGGGTCACGGCTGAATCCGAAATCGATTCCACAACTCTACCGTCAAGCCAATGCTGAACAAACCTGTGGAGGTTTTAGCCGGTAGGTGTACGGCGGTGGCGGACGATGGGTTTTGCATTGGATCATCAAACAAGAACAAAATTAAAAAAAAATTGGTTGCCTGTAAAGTCGGTATACGGGCGAAAGTTTTACGTGACAACGACTTTGAGTGGTAAAATAATTTTACGGAAGGGACGCGTGCCTTTCACTTTTTATGTCTGTCTCTCTCGCTCTTAGGCGGGCTAACCATGCCCGAGTGGAAGGGACGCGTGCCTCTCACTCGCTCTCGTTGTGAGCGCATAACGTGAGCGGAGCGTAACGCAGTTTCTTGAAGTGTCACCCGGCAAACCAATTTATAAGACGTTATTACAACGTACTACCTAGTAATGTCAAAATTTTGATTAACCCTCAGGTTTGTTATTTGTACAACATTCTACAAGTCAAGCCCTTTCATTTGATACCCATGTTAAAGCAGGTGTGAAAAAAAGTTGTGAAGAAATGTATTTCGCCATTTTGTGGAAACGGCCATCTTGGATTTGAAATTTGTCTTAATGTGCAATGTATTCTACTAGTCAAGACCTTTCGTTTGATACCCATATTGAGGTAGTAGTGAAAAAATAATATAATTCGCCATTTTGTGGCGGCAGCCATCTTGGATTAGAATTTTTTAAAGTGTATATAGTATTCTACTAGTCAAACCCTTTCAGAAATATTTTGTCCGCCATTTTGTGGCGGCGGCCATCTTGAATCGACATTAACCAAACATAGCTAAGAACATCCGCACGGATATTAACTTTCAAATAAAAAAAACCGCATCGAAATCGGCCCATCCGTTTGAGCTCTACAGTGCCACAGACAGACACACATACAGACAGACAGACAGACAGACATCGACGTCAAACTTGTAACACCCCTTTTTTCAGTCGGGGGTTAAAAAAAGAAAAGAGTGGGTACTGTGTAACTAAACTTTCATAAAATTCTGTCACTATACTATTAAAAAGATATAAATGTCAAGTTGTTACAGTTGTGTTTGAGAGTGAATCGGTTTCTTCTGGGTAAGCAAGCACGCTCCATCATAGATCGCATCATCGCTTAACATCAGGCAAGATAGCGGTCAAGTGCGAACCTATTACACAGTTAAAAAAAATGTGTAGGTACATAGTATTTGAAAATGTTTGTAGAGGTGTATTACGCTTTCAGTGAATAGCCTACCATGTGCCTACTAATTAATCCTATGTGTGTCAGTTCTGTTTGTCATGTTCAGTAGCAGCCACAAACGACAGGCTATAAGTATAAACTTAGCAGTTCTACTCCGCTTGCAGCGAATATGCAGCTTTGTTTACCGACGCGGAGCTAATTCGCGGCGCGTAACATCTAGCGGGCGTCGGCTTCGTGTGGCTTACTTGAGCAGTCGCTGATTGCTCTCGACTTATTTACTGAAGTGATTTTTTGTTGACAAGAACAAAATTAAAAATTTTGATTAACCCCCGACTACCTTAGATTTGTTATCTGTACAACATTCTACTAGTCAAGCCCTTTCATTTGATACCCATATTAAGGGAATTGTGAAAAAGGAAATGTAATTCGCCATTTTGTGGTAGCGGCCATCTTGGATTTGAAATTTGTCATAGTGCAAAGTATTCTACTAATCAAGCCCTTTCATTTGATACCCATATTGAGGTAGTAGTGAAAAATATTATATAATTCGCCATTTTGTGGTGGCGGCCATCTTGAATTTGAAATTTGTTATAGCGTTTAGTACTCTACTAGTCAAGCCCTTTCATTTGATACCCATATTGAGGTAGGTTGTGAAGAAATATTTTGTCCGCCATTTTGTGGAGGCGGCCATTTTGAATCGATATTAACCAAACATAGCTAAGAACACCCGCACGGATATTAACTTTCAAATAAAAAAAACCGCATCGAAATCAGCCCATCCGTTTGAGCTCTACGGTGCCACAGACAGACACACACACAGACAGACAGACAGACAGACAGACAGACCGACAGACAGACAGACAGACAGACAGACATCGACGTCAAACTTATAACACCCCTTTTTTTGTCGGGGGTTAAAAATAGCGATATATAAGTGTTTTTGATGAGATTATTTGTATAAACACTAGTACAGCGGTTTTATCCGTACAGTTCTCAGTCCCTTTATTTGTCTGTAATACAAGAACAAAATTAAAAATTTTGATTAACCCCCGACTACCTTAGATTTGTTATCTGTACAACATTCTACTAGTCAAGCCCTTTCATTTGATACCCATATTAAGGGAATTGTGAAAAAGGAAATGTAATTCGCCATTTTGTGGTAGCAGCCATCCTGGATTTGAAATTTGTCATAGTGCAAAGTATTCTACTAATCAAGCCCTTTCATTTGATACCCATATTGAGGTAGTAGTGAAAAATATTATATAATTCGCCATTTTGTGGTGGCGGCCATCTTGAATTTGAAATTTGTTATAGCGTTTAGTACTCTGCTAGTCAAGCCCTTTCATTTGATACCCATATTGAGGTAGGTTGTGAAGAAATATTTTGTCCGCCATTTTGTGGAGGCGGCCATTTTGAATCGATATTAACCAAACATAGCTAAGAACACCCGCACGGATATTAACTTTCAAATAAAAAAAACCGCATCGAAATCGGCCCATCCGTTTGAGCTCTACGGTGCCACAGACAGACACACACACAGACAGACAGACAGACAGACAGACAGACCGACAGACAGACAGACAGACAGACATCGACGTCAAACTTATAACACCCCTTTTTTTTGTCGGGGGTTAAAAAAGTAGCCTATGTTATTCTAGACTGTAATCTAACTGTGTTTTTAAGTTTCAATGCGATCTATTCAGGCTTTTCGACGTGATTGAGTAACACACACACACAATCAAATATTCAAACGACATATATGCAGAATCTTTGTAGATCTTGCCTCATCCAACAACATGCACTGGGCCAGCGTGGTCAATTATAGCTTAACTCTTTTGTTTGAGAGCAACGGCCCCGAGTTTCCGTGGGAACATTTAGTGGCCTGGCTATGATAATAATACTTGCGGAAAAGCTAAAACTGCGGACAGAATTTAAGCCTACAACTCACCTTTGTTAAATCGTACACTATATGTGACTTCAGTATAATGTATCATTGATTTCCATCTGTTGTCGTCACAAAATTTAGAAACCTATTTCACGCAAAATACGAGCGAGCCCAAGGGCTGCAATAAAACGTCACGGTCGTTTTTTCAAACCTTCCAATTGAATAGAGAGAATGTAAAAAGGACGAGTCGAGTTATGTTTTACCCGTCACGGAGTAATGTTTTTACGGTTGAAATAAATTGAGCTATTTTCATTGGTTATCATGAACAGTCGGCTTTGTGTGCTCTATGCTGGGACTAGGGGAATTATCTGACAAGGAGAGGGGCATAAAGTAGTTGCGTGGCTGTTTTCCTTTAGATCTTTAACGGGCTTCAAATAAAGAGAAATTTCTCAATTCGATTGTATGTTTTATGCTACGCAATTGCTCCACCAATAATAGTGGACTGGTTTTGATGATGACTTTTTTGATCGGCAGATGTACTTCAGAGTAGTAAATAAATCGGTGTAACGGTGTACCGAAATGAATTAGTAGCCATATTTTTTATATCTACGAGTATCTATACTTCAATTTTATATTAAACTCCGACATACTAAATTTCATATTTTTGAAATCAATTAAATTACTCATTGCGCCATGAAGGAGTCATACGTGAAGCCATGAGCCTTTCAGTAGCTAGAGCCCAAGAGGGGATTGACGACAAACAAAAGACAAATTAACTTTGTAAAAGAAGGCTAAACTTCAAACTCCAGGCACAAGCCTTACTCAATCCTGGGTACAGCACCTGATTGGACTATTTTAATGGACACGTATGAGAGGCACTACAGGATCCCAGAGGATGTGGGTGTTTCGTCATCCAGACCGGACATTTTCCTTTTTTCTATAGCTACAAAACGCATAGTCCTTGTAGAACTTACCGCACCGTGGGAAACTAATATATCTAAAGACCACGCGATGAAAGAAAATAAGTATTACGACCTCCTAAACGAATTAACAAAAAACGGCCATTTGGTTAATTAGAAGTGGGAGCGAGAGGTATACCAGCAAAATCTCTCTATAACCTGCTGAAAGACCTTGGCTTATCCAGAAGTGCAGTAAGTTTTATACTAGAACGAGTATCTAAAGCTGCACTAGTATGTTCATATTAGATTTGGCTGGGCAGGGAGAGAAAAACGAGTAGTGAAGGTGAGTGTTGATGTACGTCAGAAAGGGACCCCTTAAACCTACGCCCGAGTCACAAGTCTCGGGATCTCTCGGGTTTTCTGTCTCTGCCACACAATGGACCCGACACCCGCACGGTGAATCCATGGAATGTTGAGAAGATCGTCTCTGTTATTATGAAATAGCGGGGTGGTATGAATACGTCATAGAGCTACGCAAATTTTGTCGCTGCGCCTGACTAGTTCCATATGTGCATTTTTTATTTTCACTTTTGCATAAAAGCTTTAACTTCGTATTATATACTATATGTTGACAAATTCCTACTTGTGATATTCCAACCAGAAACAGACGTAGCAAATTCATTGAGTGTTTTGACCAAAGTGTTGACAATAATTCGTATGTGCAAAAAAATCCCTAATTCATGCCGTTCATAAAACCTTGAAAATATCATTAATGGAACTTGTCAGGTGCAGCGTTAGCTCGATGACGTATTCATACCGTCTCGCTATTTCATTGGAACAGAGTGCTTAGTTGATTTCCCAACATAATATGAAATTAAGTTGAATGTAGGAGTTTATTATCAAATTGAAGTAAATAGATATAAAGGTGAGGGTGCTAATTCACTTGTAAGCTATATTTGCTAGCCAGCTTGCTGTGCGATATACCTAGAAGGTAGTGTTTGTAGATGATAATAAAGTACCCAATAAAACTAAAGTATCAGTGCTATCAAAATATAAGCGCAATAGTATTGAAATCTTAGTATGAAAACTAATGTGGTTATTACACATTTAAAATAAGTACACGGGTAACTCACGTTTGATATAGTCAGTCCAATCCGACTCAAGTTTTTCGTTTAGCACTGTTAAACGAGCTGCAAATACACGAGCGCGCTTTCCTTGAAAAAGACTGAACGGGAAAAAACTTGAGTCGGACTGGACTGACTATATCAAACGTGAGTTACCCGTGTATTTATTTAAAATAGTATTTAAATCATAAGCAAACCCGGGGCGCATTCCCTAGTAATTGAACATGAATAATTTATCCGTTCATTTATCGTCTTCGCCGGGATAAATTGATTCGCATTGTATTAATTTAGGTATTCAGAGTTTGGGACGAGGCATAGGAGTAGACAGAAGTATTTATTTTAAGATTTTTTGTAGTATAGTGTGACGGAATATGTGTCAGATGACAAGCAACATGCCTGTTCATAACAATAAAGTATCACGTAGCTCTTGGAACATGAAGAGTCCAAGTCGCTATCTAGCACTTCACTGCGCTTATCTACCCGAGATAAAAGATGATTTATTTCTGTGCCCTGTAATTTCTGTGGAAACATTGGCCTTCAAACCGAAATACTTGAATTATATAGTTTTTAATCGTCCACGATTTGTAAACAAAACATAGGACTTGATCACGATCAATATTATTGTTTAATTACTTCGATGTTTTGCCAGCATTACAACAGCAGTGGTAATGAGAGGATAATGCCGCATGTGCAATTATTCTACTGCTCACCATTAATGTGCATATACAAATACAAAAATCTTTATTTGTGTTTGCAGGTAAGATAAAATAATACAAAACATTTAAAAACTTGACCCATACAAACCGGCTTCTTCTTCAAGGAGCTTACAATATGTCTGGCAAAACAATTTGTTATAGTCTTCATTTATACAATGAAAAAATAATAAGTTAATAAAATAATAAATAAGTCAGCTGATTCAAATCTTCTTCTTCTTCGTCTTTTGTTTCATTTCCAACTTTTATTCGGTTGTGTGTGTAATGTGTGTGTGTGTGTGTGTGCAAACATAGCGGTAGATTAGCTGGTTAGCTTGGCTGGAAAAGTTTCGATATCTCCCCAAGCAGACTGTGTTTTAAATTTTGTGTATTCAGAAAAGTCTGACAAGTAATTTTATAAAACATAAAATTACAACAGCACACAAAAAACAGCTTCTCAATTTAAAATATTCTACATCGCTAAAATCTTTTTACTTGTACTCTAGCCTCAGGTGAGATCGGGCGTGCGGGTAGGTGTAATAAATTGACCGCTGCGTGTTTAGAGGGTACTCGCTTTTGCTTAGGAAAAAATCAATGTAAGGAGAATATGCAAAGAAGCCTTGTTAAAAATTTCAATTTTACTGTGTTATGAAATTTAACTTGTACTCAATATTGTCTTTTAAACCCCGACCAAAAAAAGGGGTGTTAAGTTTGACGTTGATGTCTGTCTGTCTGTCTGTGTGTGTATCTGTCTGTGGCACCGTAGAGCTTAAACGGATGGGCCAATTTCGATGCGGTTTTTTTTATTTAAAAGTTAATATCCGTGCGGGTGTTCTTAGCTATGTTTGGTTAATATCGATTCAAGATGGCCGCCTCCACAAAATAGCGGACAAAATATTTCTTCACAACTTACCTCAATATTGGTATCAAATGAAAGGTCTTGACTAGTACAACACTTTACACTATAAAAAAAAAATCAAATCCAAGATGACCGCCACAACAAAATGGCCATTTATATTATTTTTTTCACTACTACCTCAATATGGGTATCAACGAAAGGGCTTGACTAGTAGAATACTTTGCACTATGACAAATTTCAAATCCAAGATGGCCGCTACCAAAAAATGGGGAAATACATTTATTTTTTAACCGACTTCAAAAAAGGAGGTTTCTCAATTCGACCGTATATATGTTTTTTTTTTCACAACTCCATTAATATGGGTATCAAATGAAAGGGATTTACTAGTAGAATGTTGTACAGATTACAAAACCGACGTAGTCGGGGGTTAGTCAAAATTTTTAATTTTGTTCTTGTTGAGTTTGTTTAACGGCACGAAAGTCGAAATTTCTTTAATGTGATATTTTGTTCATATATTTGCATTTGACGTAGCCTGATATCAAGTGAATATACAATATGCAAATATTTGTGTGATGAATTCAAACATTTTTACTGTGTCTAGGTGTGTTTTATGTGTAATAAGTATGTATTTAAAACTATATAACATTATATCCTATCCGGCTTCCATAGTACAAGCTTTGCTTAGTTTGGGGTCAGATGGTGTTGTGTGTGAATTGTCCACCAATATTTAAAAAGATAAAAGATAATTTATTTGTTCAAAACATGAGTAAATTACAAACACATAATGATATATAAAACAGGTCACAAAATTTTATTTATTAAAAAAATATATATATTACATGCGATAGAGATAGATACAAAGATAAAATCTGTTTTGCGCTATTAAATGTACTAAAATTGCAACAAATGCCACTGTTTCTCAATTGCTCTCTCTTGGGGTGTGTAAAGAGGGATTCAATACTCAAGGTCAGTCATTAGGCCAATGTACTGCCTTAAAAACTTAAACATAGAGCCTTAAGAGTATACTTACCTAGACAAAACAGATTGACTCAGATTGATAGAAAAAATGCAAATTATACGCACTCAGATAATGAATTTGAAAGTTCAAACGTTTTTAGTACTAAAATAGAATACAACATCTATTACCCTTTGGTACGTCAATACGAAAACAATAACGATTACATTTTACTCAACATTTTTCCAGCTTCTTAGCTCATCTGAGCTCTACGTACATATTTGAATGTATTCCGGTTACTCACAAAACAAAACGCAGCGTGGCCCCCACTGACCTCTTAGCCTGTTACTAATGTTAACATTAAATATTAGAAGTTGTACAAAGTCCCCTCATATGAGAGCTTACAGTTAATCTGAAGACTCTTAAAGATCGCATTATAGCTGCCTTTGACGGAATATTTCTTAATCTTTATACATATGAAGATATTGTACACTTCGTGACAAAAATGGGACCGGATTGGGTCTTCAATGTGTGTAAATTTTCTATCATTAATATAATTCTACCTTATACAATGTGGTGTATTTACCCTTAACAATATTTTAACAGTCCATTTTAACACTGATGTAGTCTCCATCACCCAAGGTCTCTTTTTCTCAGCACGGTAGAGCACGAGAAAATTTGAGTCAAACTTTAATGTGAAATTCCCACCAAATCACCAGCTTCAACCCTCGTACCTAGGTTGAGTAGACTTATGAACGAGTTTCAGAAATGTTCGGAAATAGACAAATTTGGGAACAGTCTCACTAACATTAAAGTTAAGTTTAAAGAAATATATATTATTGAAAGTAACGAGCTTTACTGAAACTCAAATACAATTCAATTATGATTAATTAATAATTCCCCTACACATAGTTAACAAAATATCTAAATGTTAATTGCATGCAGTGCTTTGTCTCAACGATAAATACTTTTAACAATAATAGGTTGAGAACAATTAGTTTAAGAAGCAATGTTTTATTGTATTTTAGTAAAATGAAAAAATTAAAAATTCACTCCAGTATATTCGTATATATTACTAGCAGTGCCCCGTTTCACCCGCGTCGTTCCCTTCCCGCTATTTTCCAGTGATAAAAAGTAGCCTGTTACTTTTAATACCTTCAAGAACATGTGTACAAAGTCTCGTCACACTATACTATAAAAAAAGTTTGAAGTCATAGGAAATGCCGCTAGAAGTGAAAACTTACATATAAATCAGAATTTAATAGCTTACTTTGGATTATCCACGCGGGTGAATCTGGAGGGCGTGGTCATGATCCCGAATTCATCCGATGATTTCTTATCATACCCGAGCGTGACGCTAGAATTCAATTCACAGACCACGAAAACTCTGTTAATGGCGCGCCAAAAGAAATTTTAACTTCAAAAAAGTTACTGGACCGATTTCAAAACTTAAACAAAATAATATTAATTAAAACGTTACCGTTATTTTTTGTGATTAATAATATGTTATTATTATTCACACAGATTACGATAACATTTATTTGGAACCAGTTCTGAACCATCAGTAATACCATAAAAAAAAAAAAACGATCAAAATTGATTCACAATTGGCAATGCTATCGCGTAACATACATACCAAAAAACATACAACTAAATTGAGAACATCCTCCTTTTTTTAAGTCGGTTAATAATGTAGTAATATATCTAACATAAACACTCCGAAAAATATAACCTGAAATAAAATCAAGGTAGACCATTTTTTTCGCTGGCACTGTACGAAATGAACTGAAGCACTTTGCAAAGTACATAATCTTCTTAGCTACGAAGCATGTAGTACACTGCGACCGAACATTTGTAGGTGAAACGAAAATACCTGCCCATTTTTGTGTATAGATTGTGTTGTGTTTTGTGTACGAGACGCTGAAATAGAAAAACGTAAATTTTTAGACTTGTGATATTTGTCTAAAGGCTTGTAGCGTTTCTGACAACAAGGACATAATTGGAAATTTTGTGAATCCTCCGACACGTTATAATGTATATAAATAATCGAGATTGTAACAGCTTCTCCAAAGAATTTAAATGTATCAATTTGTCTATGAACTGCAATGCCAGAGAAACGCAGGCATAACCATATCTTAGAAATACACAAAGAAATGCAATTCGCCATTTTGTGTTAGCAGCCATTTCGGATTAACAATTTGTAATAGTCTATACAGTATTATAGGCCTACTAGTCAAGATCTTACATTTGATACACACATTGAAAATTGCAATAAATTACGTAATACATCGTTACGATTTAATGACGGCGGTCGTTTCGGTCTTATTTCGTAAAGCATAGCTAAGGAAAAATACACTTGACTAATTCTTGCATAACCAAAAAGAAATAAATTTAAAATCGGTTTATCCGTTTGGGAGCTACGATGCCAGACACATCTACATTGATACTTTTAACACCGGGTCATTTCATAACTAAAGGTTAAAGCAGAAATCTATTGCTTAGTCTTGGCTTTTACATAGCCTTCAAAACATGACACAAATATTGTTAGCTCTTGAAGATTGTCAAAGGCCACGGAGTCGGGAGTCTGTGAAGTGGTTAAATTAAAAAACAGAATCTTGGCCTTTACACAATCTTGAAAACATAGCATTAATATTGTCAGCTCTTTATGTACTTATTATATTCCCCTTGGTCAGTCAAGGTAAACTAAGGGTCAGGGATCCCATACAGCCCTAGGGAATTGGGGTGAACGGTGTGCCACTTACCGTCGACCACCACTAAGCTACCCCTTCTGATATTAGTGTCAATTATTATTTAATACATTGATCTATATCACTTTAAACTACTTAACACGTAGCGTAGGTATTTTTTTACTAATATCACACTTCAATGAAATTCTTTATTGTTTAATTTTTTAAGCTATTGCATAGCTTTTATCGCGGGCCTGGGGACCGAATTTTAGTGATCGTGCATCTCTTTCTTATGTTCGCAAGAAAGAGGGATGGAAGACCGTAACGCCGTCCTCCCCACTCGGTCATTCGACTTTGAATCTTATTTGTATTAACTTTACAGATAACTGCCCTTAGCAGTGTTGCCAACTTAACGGATTTCCCGTGATATTTTTTATGGTAAACAAATGTCACTCTTCAAAATAAAAGCAATTCCGAAAAATTGTTAACATCCCTATTGCTTATGTTGATAAAAATGCATGCAACATGCAATAGCTTTACCGCGGCAGTCTCCGAGTGCCACACTTCTTTTTTTTTATAAGTGTACACATTGATAGGTCTTAAAAAATGTTCTGTAATATTAGCAAGAATGGTAAAGGCAGAAATTCTTAAAAAATCTAATTCTATCTAATATTTATCTTAAGTCAATTTATTGAGGAAAAGTATATTAATTTGTTTTATTTTTGTATGTTTGTAACAAATAACCTCAAACTTTAGTTTTATGTGTTTGTAAGTAACATTATTTGGAGCCTATGATGACCCAATACTGGAAAAGGCTTCCCAACCATTTGTTTCTAGTGTTAATACATTATCGTTTTTTTGGCCTGCTGCATCATCGTTTGCGATCGATCTTCCACTGAGTAATATAGATTATTTTAATAGAATCAAAAGAGAGGAGTCGCTATTGAACCTCTAGCATCTAGCTTATCAAATTAAGAAGAAAACAACGCCATGTTCTGAACTGGCAAACACGAGTCTGAAACCTGTCAAATTATTAAGTACCATCAAATCGGTACAAACTTTTTGATGTTTGGGATTTCTGACGCACTGAAGGAAACTAAACTGTGCTTAATTATTTTTATATCGATAACCAACATCGCTTCTCGGTTTTACTCGCAGAGTTCCCGTCCCGTTATTTTACAGGCCCCTCTACCGCCTAAATAAATTGGCTATGGCTTTGCTATTGCTGTGTCTATAATTTCAAGCGAAAAGAAAAGAGACAGCATTATCAAAGCTAAGACAGTTTTAGTCAGGCGGTAGACCCCCGGGCAGCCTGCATGCTATTCCAGAATATAATGTCACTGTGTCCCAAATTCAATCTGATCTATTAAGCTATTCCAACGTGATTGAGTAGCAAACATATTACATCAAACATCCGACCTTTGTTGTGTTATGTGTTACGAATCGGAGGTTAGTTTCAAAAATGTATGTGTTTAAACTGCCTTATTTTTTTTCTATCTCGCTTCTAAAAAACAATGTAAAAAATAAATGTCTCAATACAATCCTTAAGTCAAACTTAATTATTCACTTGACGCCATGTTGGAAATCATAAAAGAATCAAACATCAAACGTGCAGCCGTCAGAAATTAAAAGCGAAACGTTTCCAAGCTCTTGAGAAAAAATACTTAAGAAAATGCACTCTTCATAAAATGCTCGAGAAATACCCCCGAGGTACTTGCACAGCAATCGCTTGCCAAGAGGTTCGGATGAAAAAAACTCCATTGTGTTACTTGAATGAATTTTACTCGGTTTCGTTAAGCTTTAGCTGTGTGAGAATTTTAGCTCGTGGTTTTTTATGTATACAGAAAAATGTACTTGTTAGATTTTAAATTCTTGTTCTATCTTCTTACATGTTAACATTTCATAGCTCCCTTCTCATTATTTCAATCAGTTTAAAAAAAAAAACTCTTAATTTGGTTGTAATTTTTTTTTGTATGTATGCTAAGCGATAGCTCTGTCTCATTGATTCAATTTTGGTGACTCTTTTTTGGCGTGCCAACGTCTAACAAATTGATGAACGCCGGCTGCGTACACGTAAAAGTGTCCCGATATATCCCGTTACGCTCATTGTACGCTTGCGCTGCATCTAATCAATGTTTTGTTGTGACGTTGTCACGTTAAACTATCGTCCGTAAACTCTACAGACAACCAATTTTTAATTACTAGAAATGGCCCCACGTATGTTTTTAATCTGTGTGGTTGTTTTGGAAATGTCTACAAAATATTATACTTCAACTTATCTGGATAACGTTTTCGTATCTCGCTATTTCATTGAAACTTGAAGGCTGCTTTTGGAAATTCGGAGAAAATTTAGTCATTATGTTGTCCCTTAACATGACAAAATATTTTTCCTCTTCGTGTTCAAACAGCCGTGTTGTACAAGTGGCAAAACTGTACAATTCTTAATCGTGAGATCAATGAGCTCAATTGAGATTGGTAGATTTCAACAAAATGGGGTTAAGTTAGAGACCTTAGATTTAAACAAATTAGATATCTGTGTTTATTTTTTTCCTGACCTGTTGCAAGGGTCCGCGAGCTACCGTGTCTTTAACGTGGTCAGGATTGTAAAAATTGTGTACAGGGTTACAAAATAGGTTTAAGTCATGTTAGATGCCAGTGACAGTTAATCGTCAATTTGTACATTTTTTTTTTTTTGTAATTATGTTGCTCATTTAATTATGTTTTTCAGACTTATTCGTTCTTTTAAATGAGTTTCTGCAAACTGTCGGTCCAATCTAACATAGCGTAAGTCGAAATTGATAATAACACTGTAGTGGCTTCCACTCACTCGCCTATCAAGCTCGCTGCGCAAGCCAGTGAGCGTCTTTTAAGCTTTTAGGACCGCCGAGGACAGAGAAACGGAGAAGAGCATAGTACACCGAGTGATCAATACTTTAGACATGGACCTTTAACAATGAAGGTAACAACTAAGAATAATTGTGATAAGAACGTCTAGACTGTGGAATACGTTGCCTGAGTGGGTTTTCCCCGATGATTACAATCTTTGTGTCTTCAAATCGAGAGTGAATCGGTTTTTTCTAGGTAAACACGCTCCATCGTAGACCGCATTGTCGTTTAACATCAGGCGAGATGGCGGTCAAGTGTAAACCTATCAAAGTTAAAAAAAAAAATAATAATAATATTCCTATTGAGGTAGATTAGTATTTAAAGCTAAACATTATATTCTAACACGGTATTACTTACTACCTATTACTATCTCTGGGAACTTTAGTTTATGGTATTATATTATTCTAGATAAGCGCGCTCTATTGTAGACTGCATCATAGCTTAATATCAAGCAAAATGGAGTCAAAATGCCAAACTATTTATATTATATAAATATTAATGTTTGTCTGAATGTACTTTAAAAAAATCGTAAACTATGCATTTGATCATGTCATGTTCTTTTTCTTAACCATTTGTTTTTAAGGAACTTTTATGACAAATCACATGGCAGTCCCATCATTTATAACAATTATTATACTATTGAGAAAATGGGTAGTAAGAAAGAGGTAGGCACTAAAAAGACGTTAAAGGACATTTCACCATGTAAGAGGATCAGTTGAGGTGAGGCACATACCCGAACAGGTCTATGATGCGTCTGACGCAGGCTCAACCAGCACTCGGTGAAATCTTAACACGTCGAGACTACTCAGTACCCAGTTGGTAGCTCATCTCAATGTCTCATCATAGGCAAATTGCTGTACATGAGGCAAAGAAGGTATTTTAGTGGTACGACCAATTTCGACGGGTGGCATGGTACAGTTTTACATAAAAATACCTTGTTATGTTGCATAAAAATATCCCTCAACATGCAAATAAAGAATCTGTACACGGGTGACCATGTTTTCTCAACGCCGTCCCTTGTTCCCCGCGGTCGCGATGCACAAAAAGTCGCATTGACTATGCATGAGACGGATTACGCCGTGAATAGCGCCCTGACGGCTCGCTTTAGGGACGTGTCAAGAGATGTTCCGCTAACTAGTTTATGCTGCACTCCTGTAGGTTTTGTAAAGTTTTTTTACAAATACAAAAATCTATTTGCAGGTAAGATAAGCAACACTCGAGCAGTCGAAGATGCAATTAGTCGAAATAGAGGTTCAAAAGTATTCGCTAAGCAATTGGGAAGGAGTCATCTGACGAAGCTTACGACATCCGTTGGTCGAGTCCTTACAGCAAAACCAGATACACTGGTAGAAGCTGAGACGTTCTACGGGCAACTATACTCCTCACACACACCGAAACCCACATCTCGGACTACGGACGACAGACGTGCTAGACTAACCCGCCACTTCACGGATGAGCTACCGGACATAGAGATTCCCGAAATCGGGATGGCTCTTGCGCAGCTTAAGAACAACAAGGCCCCCGGAGATGATGGCATTACATCAGAGCTCTTAAAAGCTGGTGGGCATCCAGTCCTGGAACAGCTTCGGAAGCTATTTAATGCTGTCATCGAAAAAGGTATAACGCCAGAGGCGTGGTCTAGAAGTGTGGTCACCTTGTTCTTCAAAAAAGGCGATAAAACGTTACTAAAGAACTATAGACCGATATCACTTCTGAGCCATGTCTATAAGCTGTTTTCAAGAGTCATCTCGAATCGCCTTGCCCGAAGATTTGACGAATTTCAACCGCCGGAGCAGGCTGGGTTTCGAAAGGGCTATAGCACCGTAGACCACATACATACGCTGCGGCAGATTGTACAGAAGACCGAAGAGTACAATCGCCCTCTTTGCTTGGCGTTCGTGGACTACGAGAAAGCCTTTGAATCCATCGAAACCTGGGCTGTTCTGGAGTCCCTGCAGAGATGCCAAGTCGATTGGCGCTACATCGAGGTGTTGAAGTGTCTATACAAAGCCGCAACCATGACCGTGAAAATCCAGGGTGTTCAGACAAGACCAATCCTTCTGCAGCGTGGAGTGAGACAAGGAGACGTTATTTCTCCGAAGCTCTTCACAAACGCACTAGAGGACGTCTTCAAAACACTGAATTGGAACGGTCTGGGCATAAATATCAATGGAGAATACATTTCACACCTACGATTCGCAGACGACATTGTTATAATGGCAGAGACGCCGCGGGACTTGTCGGAGATGTTGCAGGGCCTAGGTGTTTCTTCCAGACTGGTGGGTTTGGGAATGAACTTGGACAAGACGAAAGTCATGTTCAATTCATTTGTAGACCCAATTGCAATCACAGTCGATAATGTCAGCATCGAAGTTGTGCAAGAATACATCTATCTAGGCCAAGTTATTCAACTGGGTAGAAACAACTTCGACAAAGAGGCTGACAGAAGAATACGTCTGGGCTGGGCAGCGTTTGGGAAGTTACGTCAAATCTTTGAGTCGCCACTGCCTCAATGCCTAAAGTCCAAAGTTTATAACCAGTGCATCCTCCCGGTCCTAACCTATGGGGCGGAAACGTGGACACTGACAAAAGGGCTCGTCCACAAATTCCAAGTTGCGCAGCGAGCTATGGAGAGCTATGCTCGGTCTCTCTGAAGGATAGAATCCGCAACGAGGATATCCGACGGAAACCTAAGGTAACCGACATAGCCTTGAGAATAAGCAAGCTGAAGTGGCAGTGGGCGGGCCACATGTGTCGCAGAGCCGATGGACGTTGGGGGAGAAGGGTTCTGGAGTGGAGACCACGTTCGAAACGTCCCGTGGGACGGCCTCCCGCTCGGTGGACCGACGACCTGAAGAGAGTGGCGGGAAGCGGATGGATGCGGAGAGCCGAGGACCGGATTTGGTGGCACAATATTGGAAAGGCTTATGTCCAGCAGTGGACGAACATGGGCTGACGATGATGATGATGATGAAGATAAGATAACACAAAGCATTTTAATAGTTGACCTATTCAAACCAGCCTCATCGAGAGGCATGTAATGTGTTTGACAAAAGAGTTTATTTTAGTCTCAATTTTTGTAATGTAAAAAAATACTACGAGTATATTAGTAGTCAGCTGATTGGAGTCTTCTTTTATTTTATATCTTGCTTCTTTTTTTCTTTTATTCGTTTAATTTATTTTTATTCTTCTAACAATGAAAAATAAAACGCTGGAATTATGTTTCTTTCAACATGAATGACTGTTTCTGTGTGTTTATCGGCTATACTAATCTCCTTAAATGTAGGTGTTAAGCGCCAATAACAGCCAAATAGTACTGTAATTTCCCCGATAGGTTCATTTTGGACTGCAAAATAAAATTTCCTTTTTTATCTAAATCATGCGAAATCACGTCAGAAGAGTTTGGTTTCAAAATCAAATTACATATTTTGTATTTTATTTTGAGTTCAGTTCTTATGAGTTTGTCCCATTCGCTGTGGAGACTTTAGGCAGTTGGGGAACTGAGGCCAAATGTTTGGTTAGCGAGTTGGGGCGTAAACTACGCGACAAATCGGGGGACTCCCGCGCCGGCTCGTATCTGGTGCAAAGGCTGGCCATAGTAATCCAACGAGGCAATGCGGCCAGTATAATGGGTACTTTTGCACCGGGTGCTGCTCGGGGTGGGTTAGTGTAATAGATAAATGACGTATACTTTTTGTATGAATTGTGATGTAATTTTGACAAACTTATTGTGTTTTGTATACAAATTTTGTAAAACATAAAATATTCGAAAATAAAAAAATCATTCCATCTTCGTAGTACATTTAATTAAAAGGAAACACCTTTGGTTAAAATAATTACTTTACTAAAGTTCGTTATAGCTCTAAAGTTTATCCCAGAACACAAAAGACACCCCTAACCAGCGCAGCGGTCAGCCACCCCCCGACACCCGAGTTCTGAATTCAACTCATTTACATGTGCTGCGGTCGCATCAAGCGACACTTCAGCTCGTTATTGCTGGGATGTGAACTAGAACGAAATATATCAAACAGAACTTCTATTTTTTTTGGTACCCATTTAAACTTATTATTAAGTTTTTGGTTTTGTTGGGAGGTTTTATATCTGTCCATTTAGATGACGTTTAAGCTATCATTATTGTTAAGTTTCTAAACAGATACTTGGATGCTGCAGGCAGTAGTATCTGGGAAATCAAACGCAAAGCAAAGAAGTGGTTGAGATCGCTGGTACACGCAAACTGAAGAATTACTAAAGTTCAACGAAACAAAGTAAATAATTAATAACTCCCATTAACGACAATAAAGACATACAATACATCCCGTGCACACTAACACAAATCGCAGGCATGCGCCGGACACCCCCGCTCCACACTCATACCACACTTTTACGCATGCAAACAACACACACGCACACACACACAAAAACACACATGTACAGAAATAACTATAAAGTGTATCAAACCTCAAGCAATGTAAAATAAATTGTGAAATCATCTTAAGTGTAAATCAATTAATTAATTATTTTTATATATTTTTACTATTCTTCTCTGGCACTTTAATTATTTTAAACTAACAACAATGTAACATTTAAGAAAATAACTAATTCTCAGGTTATCGCAAAATTGTAATCAGTTAAATTCCTAATTATACTCTGCAATTTAAAGTTATACATAGGTATGTGTACTCAAAATAAATGGTACAAGCGAAATAGCAAACAGGAAACTGCGGACAGGGCGCCCAAGACACAGGCTCTGCCTAGTTTGGGGCTCGCTGGAAACTGCAGTGCAATGCAATGCTGCTAATCTAAATATGACTGAACATTGTGCATAATTGTTAAAACTATTGTTTGTAGATTATTATGTAAATCTTTATGTAAATAAATAAAAATATTATTAAAGCAGCCCATTCAATGTTGGGATTCGACGCCTTTTCTCGCAAGAAGAGAATAAAGGCTATAACCCACCACGCTGGCCCGGTGCAGTTTGGTAGATGACGCATGACCTCGAAACATTATAGCAAGTCGGTTTCCTTACAATGTTATCCTTAACCGTTTTTAAGCTGCATTACGCATATTACTTCAAAAAGACAGTGAAAACCAGAGACTTGCTAACTATTACTTAGTACTACATTTTACAAAAGTTTTTCTATAAAATTTAATTAAAGTTTAAAACAACAAAGTTTCAGATTAGAGCTGACTCGGTGTCGCCGCTGGAGCAAAACTTATGCATGAAATTAACACTCATTCATTATAATTGAAACCACAAACATGACGTCACACAAGACCCTTTACGGTTTTTGCCGGTAGTGAGGGGAGCAGCTTATTTGAAAAAGTAGTTCGCGTAAAAACACAAACTACTCGTAGATAAGATTTGTCCATATCTTATTAATTTGTGTTACAAAACAAAAACTAATTACCTATATTTTAAAGTAAATCTCTGGAAAGTTTGTCTGGGGATTACTCATATACTCATATGAGATTTATGTGTATTTTTTTTTAACTTTTATAGGTTTACACTTGACCGCCATCTCGCCTGATGTTAAGCGACGCTGCGGTCTACGATGGAGCGTGTTTACCTAGAAGAAACCGATTCACCCGACACAAAGATTGTAACCCACAGGGAAAACCCACTTAGGTATTCCACAGCCTAGACGTTCTTATCACAAAAGTAGAGTTAAATCTCTTCGTTCGTGTCTTTGGAACATCAACCATGAAACGACGTCGCTTTTTCGAGCTACAAGCATTTCGATAGAAAAAATATAGCTTTAAACTGAAATAAAATAGAACTCCGACTTCCATAGTCTTATTTATAACAAAACAAACATTGTGAACCATTTAAAGCTTTCTTACAATCTCATTCCTGTACTACCTCCGTATATTCTGTCCAGTATTAGTATTCTTCCTGCATCATTGCCCTCGAGTCTAAACTTAAAATAATAATCACAAAGCTTCCTTTTGTTTATTTTACACACAGGAATAAAGTCCAAGATATATTGCTTCCTGAGCGCGACCATTGAATTACAAACTTGAAAATTGTGGCGGTTAAGGAAAACCGTTTGGAAAATATCACTTTATCCTTATTTTATCCTCACGAGAGAGTTTTAAATTTGAAACATGAAACTTAGTAAACAACATTATTATCTGTGTTGTTAGTGGTCAAACTATTTGCAGAATACACCTGAGCAAGTATTGCTATTTTGTCAATAATTATATTCTAGTGTCAAGCAGTAATGTACACATACCGTATTTCTTTGAATGGAAATGTTTTCAGATAAATTGCTAGGATAAGGGATAAATATAATAAGCAAAATAATATTATTATACCATACCATAAAAATAAACAAACTGACAAATGAAACCCGCCGTCGACATCACTACTGCAAGGCAGGGTACCCAGAACGCTGGCAGCGCCCTTTGAATGGATAAACTCAGCTTTTGGGCAAAGTAGGCGCCAGCTCTGGGAGAAATAATAATAATGTTTATTTCAAAAAAATTACATGGAACACAACTGAAGTTACATAAAATTACCTTAATAAAAAAAATAACATTATAGTGACCACTTAACTTCATTTGGAGGTAGACCCTGCGTCCCATACTAGGGATGTCCTGTGTTGTGGGATTCAGTGTTTTTCTCCATTTAGTGATGTTGTATAACTTAGGTATAACGACACTTAATAATAATACAGAAAAAAAGCAATATAAAATTTAAGTAAATTAAGAATGGGATGTGACAGTTTCAACTAAATATGAGTCAGTGAACACCTACATCAATAAAAAAGTACAATAATAATAAAGGTTAAAATGAATAATTAATGATGATTAATTGGTTAATATTAAAATGAACATAAATAACCCAAGTTCGATCGTGACATGCCTTCAAATTGCGTCTTGGTGTATGTTTGTTTGTATGTATGTGTGAATATTTGCGTGTTTGCTTAAATATATAAATCATTATCTTATATTTCTAGATAGGGAGTGTAGTGCAAAGTGAAAGTAAAAGGACTTTGTTATTAAACGCACAATTTACACGTAAATTTAATAAAAAATAAAAACATACCAAAGAGCATTACAAATTTTATGCATTTCTAAAGTTTGAAATGACCACTTCACTGTAGTATAATAATAATTATCGTACAGAAAACTATCAAGCATTATACAAGGATAATATGTTTTTATTACAATTGTACTGACCCAGATTAATTTTGTTTGTGCCAGGTAATAAATAAATAAATATTGGTGGACAATTCACACACAACGCCATCTGACCCCAAACTAAGCAAAGCTTGTGTGATGGCAGCCAGATAGTTGATATAATACTTATATAGTTTTAAATACATACTTATTATACATAGAAACACCCAGACACAGTGCATTATGACACATTATGAGCTCTATATATTCAATTAACAGCTGGTCACTTTGCTGTTATATTTATTTCTTCAAGCCCATTTTTTTGTTTGTTTCGTCACTATACCTAAATAAAAACGGCAGTCATAAGGATTGCTGATAGAAGTGAAAATATGTAACTTAGAATATTACTATATTATTATTTGTTATAAACGTATCATCATCATCAGCCCGTGTTCGTCCACTGCTGGACATAGGCCTCTCCTATAATACGCCACTCAGCCCAATCCTCGGTCTTATGCTTCCAATAGCCACCAGCTGTCTTTCGTATATCGTCACTCCATCTAGTCTCAGGGCGTCCTACACTACGTTTACCGATTCGCGGTCTCCACTCCAGAACTCGTCTACCCCAACGGTTATCGGGTCTGCGACAAATGTCACCGGCCCATTGCCACTTCAGTTTGCTAATACGCTGAGCTATGTCGGTGACTTTAGTTCTCTGACGAATTACTTAATTGCGAATGCAATCCCTCAGAGAAACCCCAAGCATAGCTCTTTCCATAGCTCGCTGAGCGACTTTGAGCTTTCGGACCATTTTGACTGTCAGTGTCCACGTTTCAGCACCGTAGGTCATAACAGGTAGGACGCACTGGTTTTATACTTTTGTTTTGAGACTTTGTGGGATGGGTGACGAGAAGACTCGACGAAGTTTACCAAATGCTGCCCAGCCCAGCTGGATTCTTCTCATGGCCTCACTCTCAAAGCTACATCTACCTAGTTCGAGCGTCTGCCCTAGGTAAACGTATCTCTGAACAATTTCGAGAGTGGTTCCATTTACGGCAATCGGCCCCGGTGCAACGAACTCGTTGCACATGACTTTGGTTTTATCCAAGTTCATCCGGAGGCCAATGCGTTGAGAAGCGTTAGCCAAGCTGTCCAGCATACACTGCAAGTCCTCCAGCGACTCTGCCATAATGACGATGTCGTCTGCAAATCGTAGGTGAGAGATGTACTCGCCATTGATGTTTAGGCAATGTCCAACCCAATCCAGCGTCTCAAACATATCCTCTAGTGCGTTTGAGAACAATTTCGGGGAAATTACGTCCCCTTGTCTCACGCTTCGCTGCAGAGGAATATGTCTTGACTGCTAGTCTTGGATTTAGACTTTCATCGTAGCGGCGTCATACAAACACCTCATCACCTCGATGTATCGCCAATCGACTTGACATCGCTGTAAGGACTCCAGAACAGCCCAGGTTTCGACTGAGTCGAACGCCTTCTTATACTCGTAGTCCACAAACGCTAAGCAAAGACGCCGATTGTACTCCTTTGTTTTCTGTACAATCTGCCGTACCGTATGAATGTGGTCTATGGTGCTGTACCCACTTCGAAATCCGGCCTGTTCCGGGGGCTGAAACTCGTCGAGTCTTCGGGCGAGACGATTCGTGATAACTCTCGAAAACAACTTATAGACATGGCTCAGAAGCGATATTGGTCGATAATTCTTCAAAAGAGTCTTATCTCCCTTTTTGAAGAATAGGATGACCACACTTCTGTGCCATGCCTGTGGAGTTCTCCCGGTGAAGAGGACGTCATTAAACAGTTGTTGGAGCTCTTTTATCAGAGGGGCCCCACCAGCCTTTAAGAGCTCTGTTGTAATTCCGTCCTCACCCGCGGCTTTTCCATTTTTAAGTTGCCCAAGAGCCATCACGATTTCGTCTAGACTTATTTCCGGCAGTTCTTCGGTATAGTGGCGAGTCAGAGTGGCCCTTTTGTCTTCGTTTTGTGGGAGATGAGGAGCATGCGATGCGTACAGCTGGCTGTAAAAGTCTTCCACTTCCGAGATAACATCAGCTTTAGATGTAACGACTCTCCCCGTCGAGGTAGTTAACTTCGTCAGGTGGCTTCTACCCAGTGTCTTGACGATGTAACGTATAAACGTATGGTTACAGACATCTTGCTACAACATAAGAGATCTAAAAGCGTCTAACATGGACATGGATGTTTTTCCTGGCATAGATATGTTGTATAGTTCTTCTCTACCCTGATTTTTCATTAGACATTTTATTTACTTTAATAGGTTTACACTTAAATACCATCCACGATGGAAGGCGTTTGCCTAGAACAAACCAATACAACCTCCATTTGAAGACACAAAGATTGTAACATTCGAGAAAAGCCCACTCAGGCAACGTATTCCACAACTGAGACTTTCATACCACAAAAGTAGCGTCAAACCTCTTCGATCGTACTTTTGGAACATCAACCATGAAACGATGTCGTTTATTCGAGCTACGAGCAGTACGATAGAAAAACGGACAAGGCATTTATTTATTCGGAGGAGAAATAAGTGTTTACTCGCAAATATGGTGCCTGAAACTGCACTAATGAAAAGTGAAGTGAAAATGGAGAAACTCCCAGATATTTCATTAGGGAATTTCTCCACTACCTTAATACGGTACAATATCTCGTATATATTCATGTATATGTGAAAGTCCAAGTGTGCGATAGCAAATTGCACGTCTTCGAAATACCTATATCTTTTCAGAAAAGAGTTAACATATACAACGAATAGAGTTGGCACAAACGCTTCACACCGGTAGCATCTTTCTTACCTTGTCGCTCTTGTGGAAGTGTCATACTTTTGTCGCGTCACTTTGTTGCCAAAAAAAGTATACACGTCATCTCCTTACGATTGACACAAAGGAACCGTGTGGAAAATCTAACTCTATACGTAGTAGGTATATGTAAACTCTTTTTTTTTTTTTTTTTTATAAATAGTGACGAGACGATCAGGCCATGTGCCTGATGGTAAGCAACATGCCTGACACATAACAACACAGTGACACGCAGCTACTGGAACATGAAGAGTCCAAATTATTACCTCGAACTGCACTGCGCTCGTCACCCAGAGATCTAAGATCTTATATCTCTAAGCCCTGTAATTTCTCTGAAAACATTGTCCTTCAAACCGTTTTTTGATTACCTATCCAATCGATTTCTTTACGAAGTATTTCGTCACTCTTAAAGCCAATGGGAAAATAAAATGGGGCTAATGTGATAAATGTGCCGCATTTTTTTGTATTAATTCACCTCTTTTTGCGTACCCTTGCACACTCCCCTAACAATGGTGCTTGTCCTACCTGAAGTACCTTTCAAAGTTGTTAAGGAACTCTCACCATGAACATCAAATAACAAAATTAAATGTTTCTGAATTAATAAATCGTGTAGCAAAGTTGTCGACAAGCGTAAGTCGGTAAGCGAAGCTTAGAACTTTAGAATAACGGCAGAGCTCATTTGGACGACGCCAAACTCCTGAGTAGAAAATTAACGAAAATGAAGTGAGTAATGTATCTTCTGGACCCCATATCTCAAAATTGGCCGTCTAAGCAAGTTAGCGGGTAAGCATGTGTTCTTAGTACGTACTTACTCTACTCAATCGTCTACATTTCGTTCATCAGAAAATACGTTACGTCTGGCGGCTCTGGGACACTAATTGGTTGTCTGTAAAGTCGATTTACGGACGATAGTTTAACGTGACAATGTCACAATAATACATGGATACGATACAAAAGAGTCACGAGACACTGATCGTAGCGGGACACTTTTTCATGCGTGCAGCATAGATTTATTAGACGTCAAAAACTCGATTTTGAAAGCGATAAAAAGGATAGAGTCTGGCTAGCGAAAGTTGATACTGACAAAGCGTGGCAAATTTAAAATATATCAGCATGGCATCCCTAAACTGATAATCTCGCCAAAAATAAACACAAGCCAGCTACTACAAAACATCAAAAACTCGGCATTTTGATGGGTCAGATATAGGAATACCATACACTGACTCTGATTCTACCAAATCTTTCGGAATATCGCCGAAAATTAATTTCTTAAAAATGAAATTGCACAAGCTTTTCTCTATTAAATAGGGTAATTAATGAATCTATTTATTAGTTAAGGGCTTAGTGTTTCTCTTGAAATAATCGCCAACACGTACATACGTCGTATTTATTTTTGATGAATACAATTTTAGATCACATACGAATTTTTAAAACTAATTTCAAATAATGCATAAATCATTATGTTTTGAAAATGCCTTTTTGGAATCAAGTTTCCTTAAGTACTTTCTGTTTCAAATACCCCAATTCGTAGGGTAAATACCCGATGGTAGGAACACTGAAGTGTTGTCATGTATAAAGTTTGCGAAAAATCTAGTATCTACTTTCGTTGGCCAGACTCTAAGGTAAAATTACAAAACAAAACATAAGAACTCTTTTAAACTAAACATTTTTGTTGGCGCCAATTAAATCTTCTAAGTAACTCAGGTTTCCCAACGTATCATCTGAGGTGCCTATACGCTAGTCTTAGCTTGACTAGCGCTTGCTAAACAGAGCTGAACTCGTTGCTAAACATCAATACAATCTACGATGGAGCGCGCTCAGTGCGGCTATAATTATTAGTTGCTTTATATATAATCTGCTTGATTCCATAATTGTGTCTTTTAAGTTTTTTTGGCGTGGAATCAACATTGAATAAATACAATTTGACCAGCAAAAAAGTCGCTGATATTTTTAGAAAAAAATTAGAAAATGACTAAGAATGTGAACATCTGTAAATCATTTACTCTGCACCCAAACCGTCGCTCAAACTTTTTAATTATAAATTAATAAGGCTTTTAGGAGACATGCTGAAATGTTTTAAATTAATTGTCGGAGTAGGTCAGTGGGTTAGCGTGATTCTTTCTAATTTTAACAAAACTGAAAAAATAATAACACTTATTTTAGTTAAATTCTAAGCAGTCAAACGTTAAGTCTGTTCATAGCATTTATTTTGACGGTTAAAATATAAATATACTTATCGTGGTTCGGACATGTTATGTGTAAGAAAACGACCATGAATATGACCAAAAATAGAGTATTTATTACGCAGCATGCTTTGAATTTTCCAAGATAGATAGATAGAGCACTTTTTATTGTGACACAAAACAGAAAACTTACTTAAATAGTTAGTTCTTTCTTTTGCTTGAATTTTTTTCAATATTTATCATTTTAATGGAACAATAAAGAAATTATTTCCAAAAACTTCAGGGTATAGACGATGTGTAAATCTATTGAAATCTCTTTGCAAATGCATCTGGGTAAGTACACGTACCGAATTTTGGTTTTGTTTATGTAGATCTTATATTAATTAGTATTTGACTTAGTTCATGTTAAACAGCAAACTTAAATTCAATAACTTAAGGTCAATATTTAAAAATATAAATAAAAGAAAACGACAATATTAAGCATATCCTGAAAGGTTTAAGATTTGTGCTTTTAGTACATACTGCTAGACGAAAACGTCCGTTAATACAGTGGCGACAAAGCTGAAGATCTTAGTAGTAGGCTTCCTACAGTTGACCATGTTGTATTTTTATTGCATAAAGTGACAAGAAGATCTATGCCTAAAGAGGACGTATTTATGCCTGATGGTAATTAGATGCCTTTAGCAACAGAATGTGGCATATAGCTGTTTGAATACGAAAATTCCTAATCGCGATCTAGCATTACACTGCACTCATTACCCATAACGATTTATCTCCATGAGTTGTAAGTTGTCAGTAAACATTGCCCTTCATACCGGAACGCATTGATGTGTTATACATTACTGCTTGATGGTAGAATAACTGGAAATACTAATTACTAATATTCTCCCAAAAAGACTGTGAAAACCATTTGCACGCAATGCTATAGAGATTTTGAACGGAATTATGGTTGAGAGAAGAGTCTTTAGAGTTCCTAAGGCAGGCGAAACGTCAGCAGGTAGGTAAAAGTAATTATTAATAGATCAACATTAAGTTTTTTGTAATTTTGTCAATGTAGACCATTACAAACTGTTTAAATAAAATTATAACAATTGCATTGTGCCACATGAAACACAAATGTATCTGTAAAAGTATCAGCCAATAAACAAATCTTCTGAAATTCCAACAAATTAGCGGGAAGAAAATATTTGTCGAACTAATGGCTGACTACAGGCGGAAATGCCTGTTTGATGGTTCCTGATAGATATACGAGAACGTGGCAAGGTACAAGCGAGGGCGAGTCTGTTTAATCAACAAATTGGCAGTCATAGGGACTGCCGAGAGAAAAGAAAAGAGAAGTGAAAACTAGTAACTCAGAATTTGATAGCTCACTTTGGGTAATACGCGGGTAAAACTACAAGAGGGCGTAGCCATGACCATGGCCATCTAGATCATTCCAGTTTACTCGAAGATTTCTTTCATTTAGGAACGTGACGCTTGAGCTCAATTCAAGAAGTTTTCACTTCAAAAATATGTGACAGATGATACATGATAGGATAAGCTTAGGTGAACCGAGATGAGATGATAATTGTAGGAAATAAAGTGCATTATAAAAATCATGCACCAAGAGATCGTTTATAAAGTACAGGGCCTAATCACGAATAATGCCTTGTTTAAATACCTCGACGTTTTGGCAGCGTCACAACCGCCGTGGCCACGAGAAGACAACACGAAGAGATTGGACGACGGAAGCTCAGTACCAGATTAAGTGGAAGGAATCGCGAATATGCGAGTATTTGTACAAAAATGAAAATCATTACTTGTGACAGGATAAAGTGAAGTAAGATAAGTCATAATATGAGATATAAAATCTGTTTAAAAAACCCATACTTGTGACCAATATAAATAGAGGTAAAGCAATATGAAATGATATGAGAAATATTGTGTTTTTGAAAATAGTTTCGTATGAATGTATTGTTGTACATTGTGTTTCATGTTGATATTTTCATAGTTTGATAATAATTGATGGTATACCTAATACCTCGTTTTAAGCATACCTAAAGTATTTTTAAGTACAGGTTTCTCATACTTCAAATTAAATACGTTTTTGTTACTCAAAGCAACAAACATGGCTTAATATTGTTTGTACCGAAAAATGTTATGGTGGTGAAATTAAATTCGTTATTTAATTAATTGGCATAAATATTAGTGTGAAATCGTAGTGGCATAAAGTGGCGAGAATTTTTTATTTAGATAGAGATAAATATCCGCTTTAGTGATGTGACTGATTCCTCATCCAAAATTTGTGAGCGATCTCAATTTCTCGGATTGATTGATTGCCTCTCGGCCTAAACGGATTCGCGCATTTTTCACACGGCGACACCCGCCGACAACGGCTTTATTGAATGCCGAGATTGATAGTTTTGTTAATTTTATCGCTCATTGTCGCACCCAAAACGTTTTACCATTTTTGGTTTTTAGATTCTTATTCGAGAACGACACGATGTTATCTGTTAAAGAAAGACTAGGGACATAGCGCATAGCATATGACGGCGTTTGTTTGGTTCAACGTTTAAGCATAGTCATTCAGCAAGGTTATTTCTATGTATAATAAGTATGTATTTAAAACTTTATAAGTATTATATCAGTTATCTGGCTGCCATCACACAAGCTTTGCTTAGTTTGGGGTCAGATGGTGTTGTGTGTGAATTGTCCACCGATATTTATTTATTTATATTTATTTATTTATTTATTTCGTCAGCGTGTTGTGACAGATACAAAACTCTTGGCATGATTCTCAAAAACAGGCAGGTAAGGACCTTGTCTGCATGACATATGCAAGAAATTTCATAGCTAGACTGATTGAAACGCAAAATAATATAAAAACTTTTAGAACGTGCGAAATGCGTTTTTAGTGATAATTTGTATTTTGATTCTTAGGCATGCTGGTTTTCTCACGATGTTTACCTGCACCATTAGAGCCAGAGTGGTGATGACTACGTGTTTATCTGCACTTATATACATGATCAGAGGTGTAAGCAAAATTCGATATCTAAATCAAATCAAATCATGATTGTGAAATGTGGACCGCTGTTCTAGCCATTAAGCTACCACAGCGCTAATTCTGGTCAAGTTGTTATTACTAAAAATTAAAATATCTGGCAATTATAATATAATTACGAGATCGTTCTTTCTCGCCGCAAACTTATTGGCCGATTATCAAGTGAATCGGATTAAAAATATGCGAACTGGTGTTTGGTAAGTACCAACCAACAGTACCAACCAGCAATTTTTCACTTTTACTACTAACGATTGTCAAATTTGTGCATGACAACGTTTCGTTTGGTAGAGTTATTGTTAAGTTGATTATTATAATGGCACAACACGTTCAGGGCACTTATCATTTATGTCAAATCCTATAGGCCAAACAACTTTTACACGAATAACGTTTCGTCTGTGTTACAGTTCCATTTTCGTGCATGTATATTATGATAAAAAATAAACTATTTACATGACAATTGGCCAAACAATTTTGGTTAAAAAGGCAAAGATTCGATGATTATAATCATAAAGTATTCTACTCTTGAAAATAAGTGTTTTTTTAGTTAGTATAGTTCTAGGTATCCTCTAAAAGGTGGGAAGGTACTCAGATTCGTCAGTTGCTAACGATATAATATTATACCAACCATAGATTCGCTCTTAGATGGAAGACTGATCGCATCTTTGGGATGAGTCGGCTAAGTACCAACTACGGCCAAAAACTACCACTGACTGGGTTCTGGAGAGTAAACGGCTGGACACCGGAGACCTTTGCTAAACTTTGGGATATGCTAATGTGATAGCAATAAGAATATACTTATGAAACTAAATATAACAATCAAAGTTTGCATATTTTTTCTTGAGTCATACTTGTTGAATAAATTTATTACATAAAAACGTGTGTTATTCCGTTGAGTGCAGTTAGTTATTAATATGATTTCACAAACAAACGCTTAAATCAAAACATGTCTAACTGATTAGTGGTCTAGCCGATATTAATTTGATTGTACTCGTAAATTGCAAACAACATTTATATTATGGTTTGTACTAATTTGTTCTGTGGTATCATTTAATTTGTTACGAAATGAGTTTAATTTTCAAATTGATTGAGAGTTTTAGTCTAAATTATAAATTTAGACTAAAACTCTCAATTACGTTAAATACCGTATTTGGTTAAGTGTTACGTCAGAAATGAAGAATTTTAAAAGAGAGATTTATGGCGTACTTGTTGTCTCCACACATAAACATATACATACACACATCACACACAACACAACACACGTCACATCCTTCGATTTTATTCGTATTTGGCATAAATTTTGACATCTGGACAAAATATGTTGAAATCTTGTTAACTTGTTTTTTTTACTGGGCAGAGCCTTTAGTAACAAAACTAAAATATAATGAGAACTACACTACAAACCTATCTAACTACTTACACTAAGCACACCTGAATTATCCATAGACCACTGTAAGTCTACAGATAATCAAAATGTTCAAACCCATTACCAATCGGAAGCGTACCCAGCTTGCTGGCGGCATTACCACGCTGCATGGCAATGCTTATGCGTTGGGCCAAATAAACGCCAGCACTTTGGTCACGCGTCGCGTCGACCAAGCGCTCGGAAAGGCTTTTGAAGATGAGGTGAGCTCCCGGCCCGCACGGGCCCAATGTCTCAACCCCAAAGGCCTCAAATATGTAACCACTTCCGAGGGTTGCATATTTGCGCCGTTTGAGTCGCTCAGCTGAATTAGCCGCTGCACCGGCCCTACTATGTGTCTCTGGAAAATGTGATGGTGCCAGAGTATCGACGCAAGTTGCGTCCCACACTAGGGGCCGACCCAACTTCCAAGGCACAACAATCATGTTAACAGTTAAGTTAACAAGTTGACTGACTCGCCTCACGTTGTCTCGTCTCGTCTCGTCTTGTCTCGTCTCGCTTCGCCTCGCTTTGAGTTTTTTTTATTAAAACTATAAAATTTCGGATTAAGTCATACTTCAGTCCCTGAATCGTATGTCAAAGCGATCATAAGAATACTTATGTCGAAATATTCTCGAGGCTGTGGAAACATTTTTGTGAAAGAATCACTCAAAGTACAATATAATGAGACTAGCAGCGCCAGCGCCCCGCGGGTATACCCGCGCTGTCCTGTTCCCTTTATTTTCATGCGATCAAAAAGTATTATATGCGATATTTCAGACTAAAATCTGAGTTCTAAATTTCAATCCCGTCGGTTCAGGTATTTATTTCGACGTGATTGAGCAACAAACATCCAAACATTGCCAATTACAATATTACCAACGTAACATTTTGAATCACATCACATTTAATTTTCTATTCCTAAATCCAATGTCAAAGTGATCATGAGAATACCGATTTCGAACACACTCGAGATTTGTATAGTTCTGGAAGATACATAATATTTGCAAGATATCTGGAGAAGTCACATTTATAGTGACGTCTTTAAAACAAAAGCAAACCTCAAGAAAACTACTGACGTTGTCACACAACCTTCTGTTGCCCAATTCGTCCCTGTCGTATTTTTCCATGGAATCCAATTCATCAGAACACTTTTACTTTCCGTAGAATATATTCAATTTGTCATAAAACGTAAGCGCTTGGAAACAATGTCGCTTATTAAGATGAAATATAGTATTTTTTGCGTATTCTGGATGCGAGAATTCGAGGAGATAAAAATATTCGTGATAGATGTCGGTTCGGAGGAGGCATTTGGAAAACGCCAGCCTGTAAATGCGGTTTATGAATGATACTTCAGGTTATACTGCCGTAATACGGAAAAGATGGCTGGGAGACGTCAAAGTTTATGTGGCTTTAGTTTTGGTGATACCTACCTATTTGACTACGTATTTTAAATTTTGGTTATACTTACACACCTATTTGATAACATATACATATATTAAGTTTTGATAATACTCGTATCCACTTATTTGGTTACGTTTTTTAGTTTTCATTATAACCAAGTGAAGAAGCATAGCAGCGGAAATCACTGACTTTATCCATCATAGGTGTTCTTCCTTATCCCCATAGGGGAAGGGAGGGAGCCGGCTCCAATGCGAACCTCTCCACCGGGGCAGGGCTCCCAAGTTCAAGGAGTTGAGGGGGGGTGTTGAGGCCCATAATTTGGGCCCGGTTCAGCCCAAACACGGTGGCCTCGTCTTGGCTTGGTGGTACTCATTTCATCTTTGTTGTCGTATGGCCTCATCATCGTCTTCGTCGCTTGCCAGTCCGGCTTGCAGAAGATCTCTCGGGAGAGCACGCCAGTTACGTACGTCGGGGGGACGCGTGTGGCGCGCGTTGTTTAGGTGGGGGTGTGGCCCGTTGTCCACGCGGTCGAACATAGTTCGCGCTAAACGAGCCACGAACTCCCCCACCGTTTCGACATTCACGTCCCTGGCGATGACGTCGTTCCGTACGTACCGGCCGGCTCCCGTCAGGATTCTCATGGTGGTGTTCTGCACCACCTGGAGTCGTTTCTTCTGCGTGGCCGAACAAAGTGCGTACCACGCTGGTGCTCCATAGGTCAATCGTGTTCTAATATACATTTTGTATATGTTGACCTTTGTTCTTATAGGCAGCCCAGATTAAAAGACCGGCCTTAACAGTGCTCTCGCGGCCTTCGCCTGGTTGACGGCATACGAGACCTGCGGGCACATGCGTAGGCCACTGTCGATGTGGACGCTGAGGTACTTAACGGTTCAACGGTATTTTCCCATCTGACGTCCTGTCCTCTGAGCTGCAGTGGCTGTGGTCTTTTCCTTAAGCTTCCGGTCAGCAGTGCCATTGTCTTGCCCACGTTGACGGCTGACCTCCATTTATCGAGCCAAAGTGGAAGGATATCCAGGACCCTCTGGGATCTTTTGGTTGCTAACTTTTTGGAGCGCGACGAAGCGATATATGTATGACTATTTCCACAATTCGGTGACCAAATGCAAGGAAATAGATGGGTATCCAAAACCTACATTACGTTACCAATTAGGTAGTTACGTTTTTGATAAGATACGATCTTCTTAGCATTCCATGGATTCACCGTGCGGGTCCATCGTGTGGCAGAGAGAGAAATCCCAAGTAGATCCCGAGACTTGTGACACAGGTGTAGGTTTAAAGGGCCCCTTTGCGACGTGCATCAACACTCACCTTCACTACTCGTGTTTCTCTCCCTGCCCAGCCAAATCTGATATGAACATACGTGTGCAATGATACTCGTTCTAGTCTAGAACTTACTGCACTTCTGGACAAGCCAAAGCCTTTCAGGAGGTTATAGAGATATTTTTCTGGCATACCTCTCGCTCCTTCGGTTATACCACCTATTTAGTAATGTATTTTTTGGTCATACCCATCTATTTCCTTGTATTGAGACACCGAATTATGGAAAATGGCAGTGACTCCCGCTTCGGCTCGTAATTGGTTTAATGGTTAGCTGTCGCTATTGAGCGGCGTAACGCCGCCAGCATTGGGCACCTTGGGCATTGGTAAGATTAGCGGGCATGACGTGGTTATTGAATAAACGTAACTATAGGTAAGTACCTATTTAGTAGCTAAATCTTTGGAGAAGTATTTGTAGTATAAGCTTAATATATCACGATGTTTTTACGCGATGGACTCCGAAACTACTTAACTAATATCAACGAAATTTGCACAACGTAAATAATTTGATCCAACTTGACAGATAGATTTTTTTGATTGATTATCTTTATGTCCGAACGAAGTTTGGACGAGCCGCGAGTGATATACTATGAGAATTCAAATTTGAAATTGTATCATTAAATTACCAACAGTAAAATGTATAACATATTTTCTAAGTGTTAATATGTTTCGAATGTAATCACATAAATCAAATTAATCAGTAAATAATTATTAGCTGTCCAACCATTCTGTCGCCAATTTTTGAGTTCGGGAAATATTCAGCGACTATTATTATCTAAATAACAATTTCGTTTAACTAGCTACTTCACATAGTTTTACTGGTCAATTTATAGTTTTACAAGTAATGGCCTGCAGATTTACCTGCACAGTTCCCATTCGCAGTAATTTTCCCGGTATAAATAGCCCATGTACTATTTCAGACTACAATCTAAACTAGTTCTTAATTTCACCCGAACCCGTTTATGTACGTAATTCAGTACAAAACACATGACAAACAACGAATAACAACCATAGTTGCGATCGTCAGTTCTGGTAAAATTATCACAAAACCGCCGAGTGATTTATAGCGGGTATAAATCGGGCTAGTTAACTGATCTAACTTTAAACAAATAGAATTACATTTGTTGTGTTGAACTATTACGGGGAAATTACAAATAGGAACCGATTACAATATAGATATATGTATATTATAGTTTTATTACAATGACAGGTTTGGTGATGACAAAAACTTGACAATGTCGCCTGAGGCTAAGCGATGATGCGGTTTACGATGGAGCGCGCTTACAAAATTAAACCTATTCACTCTCGACTTGAACACACCAAGGATGTAACCATTTGGAAAAACCTACTCAGGCAGCGTGATGTCAAACTTCTTTCGAGTCTTTGGAATGTCAACCATGAACACAATAACATCGCTTTTTTCAGCTGTGACCAGACCGATAGAATACAAAGGACACGGTGGTATTAGAGAGTATTTATTGTACACTCCAAAAGAAAAAAACTGATAAACAAGGACAGAAAAACTATAAAAAAAGACCGCTACGACAGGTGGCCTTATAACTTATATGCCTACTTTTATCTATATAGGCATAAGTAGCCCACTAAATGTTCCCACCGCTGGGAATCGGGGTCAATACACGCACCAAATTTAAATCTCATTAAGATTCCTTCAGCCATTTTCACGTAAAAAAGTAACAGATGCAAACATAATATAAACTCAAACTCTCATGTTTCTAATATTTGTAAAGATATTTTCTATAGATAGAAAATATCCTTACTTAAGGTAGATCTACATTTTGACACATCCAAACAAAGTGCTTAAGCCATTTTCTTCGCATAACTCGTCAAAAATGGCTCGCTTATATCAAAAAGAGCCAATAAACCGTTGACCATAATAATACTCCAAATGGGGGATCCCGAAAAATTGCTTCTAATATCAAAAGCACCTACGGAAGTATTTTTTCACCCGCAACCATACAGAAAACGTTATGAATCGAAAGAGCCTCTTTTATGGTACAAAAAAGTGGATAAGCGAGCAAAAAACAAAACGGCGTTCTTTATAGAGGTTTTCAAGAGAAAAATAACATTTTCCCATGAAAAAATGAGATCGGACTGAATGTTTTCATACTTTTCACTATTAAAGGGGTTTGTGAAAGCGAGAATTACTTTCTTTGATCCGAAATGTGCTTCGTATTTTATTAATATGTGTTTACTCGTTTTTTTACCTTTTATCTAAACATTTCAAAAACTTTCTTAGTCTCTGAACGTCTGAGTGAATCCGATTAAAATTTGAAACGCAGATTAACGTCTGAAATAGCTCATAGGCTATAAATATTTGGGAGCGGGATTTGCGAGACTAAACCGCGGAATGCTGCTTGTATGCTTAAATATGATTGTGAAACTTTAAACTAAAATTAAAATGTTTACTTATTTGAACAGTGCTTCAAAAAGAATTGTTTTGTAGTTTAAAGTTTATAGTTGCATTTTCGTGCACCTACGGCATTTGTCTCGACGTTTTACTAATCTCCTTTTCGTATCGCCCATGGATTATGGCCTTGACTCTCGCCTTGCGAGAGAAGGCCCCGAGTCCCAGCTGTGGGAAAATGTAGTGGGCTGCTTATGTTTCTAGTCGTCATAGAGGTCATCTTACCATAGTTGTCCAAATCTGCCGGATACTTTTTTGCGATTTAGCTTGGTAAATTTGATCTAGCAATAATTATCTGACATAGACAATGCAAACGTGTCTCTAATGCTGGGGCCACACTTACGGGAAATGCCATTAATTATCGCGTTAAGGGACGTTAACGGTAGGTGTAAAATAGACCTTCGGTAAACATCCAATAGGTGTATTTTACAACTATGGTTAACGTACATTATCGCGATAAGTAATGGCATTTCCCGTTAGTGTGGCCACAGCATAACATACCACTAAAACAATACCTACAAAGCTATCATTGCTGTAGTTATGTTTTGTTAATAATTTGTAGTGGTAGGACTCTTGGCAGAGTCCACCTGGGGAAGTACCACACCTTTTCCAGTTATTCTACCGCTAAACAGTAATGTTTTCACATTACTGTGTTCCGGTTTGAAGGGCAATGTTTCCAGAAAAATTACATGGCTTAGAGATACAACATCTTTGATCTCTGGGTGATGAGCGCAGTGCAGAGCTAGGTAATGATTTGGACCCTTCATATTCCAATACCTGCGTGTCACTGTGATGTTGTGCAGCAGGCATGTTGCTTACCATCAGGCACATGTCTGCTCGTCACTTTGTCACTCTTTTAAAAAAAAAATCTATGCCCACAGGAAATACTGACACGATTATAAGACTTTAATTAGAATATTTTCAGAATACTAATGGTCTGCCATGTACTCGCAAACGAATATCCAAATAAATCATTATGCATCTTTTCATTACATTTCAATTTCCCGACCTCACAGCGCGTCGTCCACATTTTCCTGTAATGAGATTTCCGTCTCTAAAAAGTGACGAAAAACATCTCCACCATCAAGTTTTTACAGTTGAGTCTATTCATAGGAGCTACCTAATTCCAAACAGCGCGGCGCTTTGGACCGCAAAATGAAGTGGCAAATAGTCGGGGCTGGTTTTGGCGCGTCAATTATACTTGATGGATGACGTTGTGCAACCGGGGACGGCTGCAGGGAGGGGGAAGGGAAACCTGCCAAGGTTTTAATCAAAGCCAATTAATTGACTTCGAAAATGAGCAGTTCAATTATTATTAATCGTAGTGTATGATTTGTTTGTTAGACTCTAGAAAACAATACAATGAAAAACATCGCAAAGCAATGCTGAATTTTTGTGTTGACTTCTGGAAAATATCAAAATTTTGTTTTTACAAGCTTTTATTTAGTTTCAACTGTAAACCCTCATATGGAGGTAGTCTGTTTAGTTGTAAAGGTAGTGGTTTGCGCACGCAAGACCGCGACACGATACAGCGACAAGAGACCGCGATCGGAGACCGCGACAGGCACTTGACACATAAGAATTGCATGGTTGCCGAGACCGTGACCGGAGAGACATGTCACGAGGTATGAGTCGTGGTCTTGGCGCCCATACAATTCTATAGTGTGAAGTGCCAGTCGCGGTTTCCGGTCGCGGTCTCGTATCGAGGTCTCAGCGCAAACTTGTACCTTACACTCGCTGGAAATTCTGCCTGAGGAAGTACCACACATTTGCCAGTTATTCTACCACCAAGCAGTAATGAGCAAGCAGCACAGTGTTTTGATTTGAAGAACAACCAGATAAAATTACAAGGCAGCGATGGACCATCTTACATATCGGGGTGACCAGCGCAAATGCAGTGCTAGGCTATGAGGACTCTTAATCTTCCGATAGCTGTGTGTCACTGTGCTGTTACACGCAGGAGTGTTACTTACCATAAAAAACATGTCCTATCGTCTTGTCGCTCTATTGTGTATAAAAATTCTTCGTGTGTGACATTCTGTCATGCCTACTGAAAATGTCCTACATTTTTTACAAGCTTTTAGCTTTAGGTTTTAGCGCCAATATAAGATTTCACTTCAAAAAACTTTGGACCCACCTTAGTCCGTCCAGCGATGCAGTTAATGCCGAAACTAATTGAATATCGCTGATTATGACGGAATGTGACGGATCGCTCCATGTAGCAATTTAGCATGAAACGAGTCAGTATTATACTGTCATTAGCAAACTGTCAGTGCTACGAATTATACTGGTTAAAATGGCGGCGTTCCCAGAGTTATGTTCCCCTCTGTGTATTTTGTTCTAAGTAGCCCCACTGATACATTAATGCAAAACTTTAAATGTTTGTTCCTCAATCGCGTTGTTCGGATGTTCGGATGTTTGCATCATATCTTAGTAGCAGGTACGATGGCGTCCAAATGTAAACATACAACGGCTAAAATTTTTTTTGGATATTTCTTTCTTCGGATCTGAAGGATCTGATCGTTTGTGGTCTAAAATAGCGCATACCTATACGATTACACCTGTTATCTATAAAATAAACAAAAAAATTAGGAATAAGATAGCGTTCAGATACTAACTACTACTGATCTATAAATGCATGAATTATCTATTTTGTGTAATTGTGTATTTTAAAGCGTAAAGAATATATTGCATAAAATATATCTAGCGGGATCTGGTTTGAAAGGCAATGTTTAAAAACATAAAAATGTTTGGCATTTGCTTCATGAGACGATTTTCTTAGCATTCCATTCACCGTGCGGATGCCGGGTCCATCGTGTGGCAGAGAGAGAAAACCCGAGTAGTTTCGGAGACTTGTGACTCGGGCGTAGGTTTAAGGGGCCCTTTCTGACGTACATCAACACTCACCTTCACTACTCGTCTTTCTCTCCCCTGCCCAGCCAAATCTGATACGAGCCTACTAGTGCAGCTTTAGATACTCGTTCTAGTATAGAACTTACTGCACTTCTGGATAAGCCAAGGTCTTTCAGCAGGTTATAGAGAGATTATGCTGGTATACCTCTCGCTCCCACTTCTACAGCGTATAAACTAACTACATAGCCGTTTTTTGTTAATTCGTTTAGGAGGTCGTAATACTTATTTTGTTTCATCGCGTGGTCTTTAGGTATATTAGTTTCCCACGGTACGGTAAGTTCTACAAGGACTATGCGTTTTGTAACTCTAGAAAAATGGATAATGTCCGGTCTGGATGACGAAACACCCACATTCTCTGGGATTTTGTAGTGCTTTTCATACATATAAAACCACTTCAAAAGTTCCGTAATTAATTTAAAACTATTCTAGTAAAATATAACACTATCTGCTTTATTTTATAAAGTAACAATGAAGTTAAGACTCGTACTTATATAAATACAGAGAACAGTGCATGTTGAGCAAATACGTGAAACTGAAATTCAGAATTCAAGCGCCTAAAGCGCTTTGCTGAAACTCAAGCGATGCGATCTCTGAATTCCCAGCAAAGTAACGCTAGCAGCCGCTGACCAAACTTGATTAACCATAGCAGATCATGAAGCTCTGAAATTTGACCACACGTAGCCGCTAAAATGGCGCCATTTCTCCCAATATAAATTTTAAATGGTTAAATGGGTATATCTATGTATAATAAGTATGTATTTAGGACTATATAAGTATTGTATCAGCTATCTGGCTACGATAGTACAAGCTTTGCTTAGTTCGGGGTCAGATGGTGTATAGTGCGTGAATTGTCCACCAATATTCATATTTCAATAAAATAATTGGTTGTCTATAAAGTCGGTTGGTTTACAGACGATAGTTTAACGTGACAACGTCATAACATAACATAGATGCGGCGCAAGCGTACAGTGAAAGTAACGGCACAATTAACGTAACGAGAGTAACGTTATGTAGGTAGGTAGGACTCATGGCAGAGTCCGCCTGGGGAAGTACCACACCTTTGCCAGTTATTCTACCGCCAAGCAGTAATGTACAAACATTACTGTGTTCCGGTTTGAAGAGCAATGTTTCCAGACAAATTACAGGGCTTAGAGATATAAGATCTTAGATATCTGGGTGACGAGCGCAGTGCAGTGCTAGGTAATGATTCGGACTCTTCATGTTCAAATAGCTGCGTGTCACTGTGCTGTTATGTGTCAGGCACGTTGCTTACCATGAGGCACATGTCCTGATCGTATTGTCACTCTTTATATATAAAAAAAAAACGAGAAAAACGGAACACATTTTCGTGCATGCAGCCGGCGCTCATTGATTTATTGGACATTGTCACGTCAAAAAAAACCATTACCAGCCATAGAGAACAGTCTCTGTATCATCTATATCATATTCATATCATGGTATGGAATTTGGGTGTCCGTGCTACTCACTCTGAAGTTAAAATAAACAAATAAAGTCTACAACTCTTTGTTGTGTAGTTTTTGGCTGGCAGTGTGCGTGTGCATCGTCAATAGTTCACTTTAAAAAAACTAATTCTAATGTTAATTCTACTAATATTGTAAATGCGAAATTTAGAATGTTTGGTTGTTTAGATGTTTGGATGTTTTTGCTCAATCTAACTGGACCGGGTTGAAACTTAGAACAAATCACAGATGGATTTTATGGTTTCGAACAACACATGAGCTACTTTCCTACTACGCGGGTAAAACTGCAGGGAGGTGCCAGTCACAAATACAAATACAAAAATCTTTATTGCTGTTTGCAGGCAAGATAAAATGATACAAAACATTTAAATAATTGACCCATACAAACTGGCCTTTTCTTCTAGAGTCACGAATACATTTTAATGGTGGAGCGCCATCTTAGTACCCCTGTTATCCAACGAGTTGCTTGCACGTTGTTTAAAACGTTTCTGTTTTAGTTCACGTTTCTAAATCAACGTTACCAACAATTTATGGTTTTGTAATAAACATATCCGAATACATAAATGGACTAAAAGGGGAGTAAACTGCTACTTCACCAGATATAATTCTATAGTGGCAAGACTCTTTGCAGAATCCGCCTGGGGAAGTACCACACCTTTGCCACATATCCTAACGTCAAGCAGTTATGTGTTCCGATTTGAAAAGTAAAGCTTGCAGAAAAATTAGAGGATAAGCCATCTAAAATATCTGGGTGACCAGGTAATGCTTTTGTTTCTTCATGTTCCTATCGCTGCGTAATACTGTGCTGTTATAGGCATAGTGCTGCACGGCGTAGTGCTTGCCGTCAGACACATGTCCTGCTCGTCTCGTTACACTAGGCTAAGAAAAAAAAATGCACATAATGAATTGCAAATTTGCAAATAATTACCTAGCACTGCACTTCGCTCGTCACCCAAAGATATAGAAATGTATATATTCTTATCTATATGTATATATTCTTATGTATATATTCTTGTAGTGGTAGGACTCTTGGCAGAGTCCGCCTGGGGAAGTACCACACCTTTGCCAGTTATTCTACCGCCAAGCAATAATGTGCAAACATTACTGTGTTCCGGTTTGAAGGGCAATGTTTCCAGAGAAATTACAGGGTTTAGAGATATAAGATCTTTGATCTCTGGGTGACGAGCGCAGTGCAGTGCTAGGTAATGATGTGGACTCTTCATGTTCCAATAGCTGCATGCCACTGTGCTGTTATGTGTCAGGCATGTTGCTTACCATCAGGCACATGGCCTGATCGTCTCGTCACTCTTTATTAAAAAAAAAAAATGTGTTTTATCTCTATGCCCTGTATTTTCACTGGAAACATTTCCCTTCAAAAAAGAACACAGTCATGCTTGCACATTACTATTTGCATTAGAGTTGAATATCCAGAAGGCTATCCAGCACGCTGGCTTATTGAGGCTGCTGGAAGACCCATTACGCATGTACTTAAAAGAGTTACGGACACCAACCTTGAAAAGATGTCGTTTGTTCGCGCTACGAGCAATCTGATAGAATTAATGGAAGGTGGTATTAATTGAGTTAAATGCTTGTCACAATAAATGTTTGGTTGTTTGTCAATTAGATCATACAGATCAGTTGCACACTCAAAAATCAAAATGTCTATTTGAAAAAGTTTAATTTAAATCCATTTGACGACCATAAACCGCGCGTATGTTGAATAATTCACAGATACTGAACATCGGACATTACCATTTACAGCCGATGATTTAATTACTGCGCCGAAATAAATTTTCGAAATTCATTCGGTTCCCTCTCGCTTATGCAAATGATGTCCATTGATAATGTTTGACCGGGCGATGGAAATTACTGGAATGTTTTTTTTGTAACGAGCAATTGAACTCCACCAGTTTTTAACTCTCGACCAAAAAAGGGGTGTTATAAGTTTGACGTCGGTGTTTGTCTGTCTGTCAGTGTATGTGTCTGTCGGTGGCAACGTGGTGGCAACATAGAGCTCGGGGTAAATCAAAATTTAAAATTGTGTTCTTGTTTAGTTTTATTTGTTTTGACTCGATGGGGAAAAGTGATGATAGTGTTTGATGCGCGCGCACACTGTCACGAAAAACCGACACCTTGAAGTTATATATATTAGTTATATTAGTATATAGTTAACATTGTAGTAAACACAAGCTGTGCCCCGTGGTTTCCCCGCGTAAGTTTGAGGAATAACCTTCAAAACTATGTAAATCTATTTTATTAACCCCCGACCAAAAAAAGGGGTGTTATAAGTTTGACGTCGATGTCTGTCTGTCTGTCTGTCTGTCTGTCTGTCTGTCTGTCTGTCTGTGTGTGTGTCTGTCTGTGGCACCGTAGAGCTCAAACGGATGGGCCGATTTCGATGCGGTTTTTTTTATTTGAAAGTTAATATCCGTGCGGATGTTCTTAGCTATGTTTGGTTAATATCGATTCAAGATGGCCGCCGCCACAAAATGACGGACAAAATATTTCTTCACAACCTACCTCAATATGGGTATCAAATGAAAGGGCTTGACTAGTATAATACTATACATTACAATAAAAATCAAATCCAAGATGGCCGCCACCACGAAATGGCGAATTACATTATTTTTTTCACTACTGCCTCAATATGGGTATCAAACGAAAGAGCTTAACTAGTAGAATACTTTGCACTTTGACAAATTTCAAATCCAAGATGGCCGCTACCACAAAATGGCGAAATACATTTCTTTTTTCACAACTCACTTAGTATGGGTATCAAATGAAAAGGCTTGACTAGTAGAATGTTGTACAGATAACAAATCTGAGGTAGTCGGGGGTTAATCAAAATTTTTAATTTTTTCTTGTTTACATCAAACTATGATCAGTAAGAGTGGAACTACAGAAACATAAAAAACTTGAGAGGTGTCAAGGCACACCCGGATGGAACGAAGTTCCTTTCGATTAATTAGTGAAGGAATTGTAATAAAATTTTATTCTTTTTAAGTTATAATAATATTTTGTTTTGTGCAGAAACACTGTCAGGATTCATTATTATTATATATTGTGCAGAAACACTGTCAGGATTCATTATCATTATTATCATTATTATGATTCATTATTATTATTATATTATTTTTTATTATTTACAAAAAACCTGTATACACTCAACAAAAATAATCGTCGCGACACCACACTGTTCAATGCGAAATAGAAATGAAAATATCTGGCTTGCTTTCTATAAGAGAGAGAGACACAGACAGAGAAAGATGCGACGCTGCACAGCTTACAATAGCAAAAAGTGTCGTGACAACTTTTCGTAAGAATTTTTTCCGTCTAGCTCCTTTTCACAACGCGCGATAAGGAACTTCGTTCCAATAAAGAAACGCTGGGTAAAAGTACTGCGAGTAACATAAATAGGTGTTATATTGTCTTTTTCGTATCTGATTTAACTAAACAGTGACAGCAATAAAAGCTTCTGGTTAATATTTCTTGAGCTTAAAATATTATACTCTATGGGTCGTTAAGTTAGATTTCTAAGATAGATAGATAGATACTCTTTATTGACACACCAAAAAAGATACAAAGCAAAAAAAACAAAATAAACAAAAAATAGTAAATTAGTGCGACAGTGGGTGGCCTTATCACTAAAAGCGATCTCTTCCAGGCAAGATTCTCTTCTAAGCACGAAGTATAACGAGAAGATGTATTGACATCAAAGTCAAACTCAAAGTTTTTCATTGATAAGTGTACAATTTACACATCCTCTTGCGAGAGTATATTATAATTACACATACCTACACTTTTTGTAACTGTTATAGGTTTACAATTAAACGTCACCTCACCTGATGTTAAGTTATATTGCGATCTACAATGGAGTGTGCTTATCTAGAATAACTACTTCACTCCCGATTTTAAAACACAAAATTTGTGACCATAGGCAAAAACCCACTCAGACAACGCATTCCACAACCTGGACAAGAACGTCAAAGCTGTGGAATGAGAAAGTGAAAAGAGTGAATCACAGAAATAGGATCAAACCTCTTTGTTCAATTTTTTTTAAAAGATTAAGATAAAAAAGATTACGAAACGATGTTTCGAACTACGAGCAATCTGATAGTAAACATGCCAAGGTGGTATTAGATCATCTAGAGTAGTGGGTTAATATCCTTGATATACTCTTTGTGAATGATACGATTCCCAGTAATGGATACTCAAAGACAATAAACTATCTCATAAATAAATCTATACTAATGTTATAAAGCTGAAGAGTTTGTTTTTTTGAACGCTAGGATCTCGGGAAGTGCTGGTCTGAATTGAAAGATTATATTACTATTGGATAGTCCATTTATCGAGGAAGGCTATAGGCTATAGAAAATAACTCTTCTATTAACAGAAGCGGAGCATGAATCAAGAATGTAACAAAATCGGGAAAAAATATTCCTTTTAGAGAGTTTTCGTACGTTTCGTGCTTTGACATGACAAATGACAGCATGTGTCTAAGATTGCGTCATTGAATATCACAGATTACATACCACTTGAATATAAAACCTTTCTGCTAATCTCTGAGTTGGTACGACCAATTTCCGACAGATGGCGTAGCAGGTAGCTGAAGAGTTGTTTTGTTAGAAAGCGAAATTCTCAGGAATGACAGAACCGATTTCTAAAATTTTTCACCGTTGGATATGTGCGGGATCTTGATGAGTGTTATATATGTTCCACGGGCAAAGCCGGGGCGGACATCTAGTATTAAATAAATTAGTCTCGTTACCACGGCGGTTGTAACGCTGCCGAAACGTCGAGGTAATCAAATAATTATTTTAGTTCGCGATTGAGCCCTGTATAAATTAAAAATTATGCTTAAACTATGGTGTGTTGTATTTATTTCAAACTTCATTACTAACGTAAAATGCTGACGACACTGATGACGCCATCGGTCGGTTTGTACGGCGAGCGTTAGCCGCATCACTGAAGACCATCCGAGAATTCAACTTGCAGATGGCTATCAAGGACAGAAATGCGGCCGTGGTGGAGGCACTGGGCCGGGAGGAGGCGGCTTAGGCAAAAGACGATGTCGAGTCGATTACTATCGGAATCCCAACCGGTAGCGATCGGCTCAACAGACAAATTCCGACTGACTAGTACTAGACTTAGGTTCAAAATGTTCACAACATCCCCTGTTTTCCCCTTCTCCTAAGCCAAGAAATATGTAAAAAATTTAATTGTAATGACAAAAGTCACGGACACCGGAGTCTATAGAATGGCTGAAATTAATTAAATAAAAAAAACGTAAACTGCTTTTAGATTTTAACAAGCGATGTTTGAGTTAATTAAAGTAGAAGCGCAATTAACTGCGTTTGTTGTAAGGCGCTTCCATGGTTTGTGCGGATTAAAATGGTTAATGGCGGTATCTACGGGATTTATATACTTTATATTTAATAGGCCCATAACATTGTGCTGGGAGTAATGGGACATTTTGTTACTGCGAAAAAAAGAGGATTATTCTAATTCAGTAAGGTGCAAATTTTACTGTGTTAAATAAATATTTCTAGGAAATTACAAGGATAAATCATGACAAAAAACAAGATAACTCATGTTTTATCACTAACTGACACGGTCAACTGACCTGTTATTGTTAAAAAAGTTATCTATCATAATAATTATAAGATATATCATAATAATTATCATAGAGCGGCTTCTAATTGCGCTCGCGCGCGGGCGCGAAGAGCGATGGGCGATGATTTTATTGCAAAACTCACGAGACCGCTTATTTTCGCGGTTTCGCGGCGGTGCGCGGAAGCTGCGTGGCAACAGACGCACGCGCCGCGGGCATGAACGGCCTCCTCAGTTTTGATGATTTTTAACGTACAAATCTGCATTTTACAGAAGCCCGCGCCCGCGCGCGGTCGCGTTTAGAAAACGCTCCATGAGTTCTTAGCCTTAATGTTCCCATTGATAGAATTGCGGGTCTTGTCTCGCAAAGATAGTGTCAGGGCAATATCCTATATAATCCACTACGCTGGCCCAATGCGGGTTGTTGTAATACTTTGTAATACATGACTTTTTTTTTAATAATTGGTTACGAGACGATCCGGACATGTGCCTGATAGTAAGCAACATGCCTGACACATAACAGCACAGTGACACGCAGCTATTGGAACATGAAGAGTCTTCATCATTACCTAGCACTGCACTGCGCTCGTCACCCAGTGATCTAAGATCTTATTTGTCTAAGCCCTGTAATTTCTCTGGAAACATTGCCTTTCAAACCGGAACACAGTAATGTTTGCACATTACTGTTTGGCTGTAGAATAACTGGCAAAGGTGTGGTACTTCCCCAGGCGGACTCTGACAAGAGTCCTACCACTACAAAGATTCTCGAAAGATTCTCGAAGATTATCTCGATCCTAGATCCTAGATCCAAGAAGATCAAAACTATGTATGTTTTTTTGTCCGTCCTGGATGTTTTCCTTACCGTTGTAAGTTAGCTTCATTACGGACATGACTTCGAAAAGATAATGGGATGCGCATGAGATTTGAATCCGGCGCTTCAGATCAAATCAGATCAATGATGGGGTCAGATAGTGGTGTGTGAAATGTCCACCAATATTTATTTATTAGATTAGTTGCGTAACGGGTTACAGGGTCGGAACACTAGAGCTAGCTTCAAGGATCATCAATTCCTGGCCGATTGGCAGCTCCTCGGATATCAGCGCTCGTTTGCCGAAGTTAACTGTTACTGCTGCTATTGACTTAGATCGGAAACTGTTGGCTTACAAACTGTGTGTATATTGAGGAATTATGTATAGAGTGTTTGTGTTGTAGCTCTGGTTGTGTGGATTGACGTGGCAGGAATATTTTTAACCGAGATAAAAAGACGAGGATATCAATGCAGTTGTTTTTTATGAAGGTACTTACACTGATTGGGCTGAGATTTGTGTTTTTTCAGTTCTTGTTCAGTTCAGTTTTGTATAGAATGGTGGCGATTTGGTCCCAAAATTATTTATTTCTCCAAAAAAAACCGGATTCAATTTAAAATTAAATTAACACATTCAACCTAATTTCATAAAAAAGCTATAGACTACGATTCAGATAACTTATATTAAAGCGAATTTTAGGTTTTCGTTGATATTTCAAAAACGACTATACCGATTTTGATGAAATTTAAATGAGACCACCTCTGAACTATAAATCTACAAAAAATATCAAAATAGATTCACAACTAGTTTAATATACAAAGATAACGATATACAACTGGATTGAAAACCTTCTCCTTTTATTAAAATTCCTACCTAGGTAATTAGGTAATGATAAGTACCTAAATTCAACGTAAATTTTCAATAAAAAATACATGTGACATAAGCAATTGGCTCCTATGGTATTATGGTCTCGACTTTCTCCAAGAGAGAAAGTCTCAAGTGCAGCGGTGAGAGCATAAAATGGACAGCTTTTGCTGTTGTTGTAAACAAGAAGGATGTCAGGTACTGAAATGTGGCCAGTTCGTATAGTTTACGATTCGTTTTACTGTTGTAATTTCTGCTGAGATCCCGTGAAATTGTTTTCCGTACGCTGGAGTCGGTGAACTCGCGTGGCCGGATGCCAAAGTTGATTAAAATATTTCACAAACATTGAAGTTTGCCGAAACAAGCGGTTTGAGAAGAATTTGAGTAAGACTTATTACAGAATGTGCCGAGTTTTGTATTGTATTGTATTGCTTACTTTGGCGTTTGTTCGTGTTGTGTGAAAAATGTCCCAAGTTCTTTATTGTTCTTTAGTCACATTGTTATCAATACATTTCTACATTTTGTGAAATTCGGGCTTTATACAGAATTCACATTAAAAAGTAATCATATGTAATGTTTTCATTTTGAGAAATAATATGAAGCGGTACATGTTAGTTTTAAAATTTGGGTTTGTTCTACTGAAGTAATTTTACGATGAAAAACATTTTGTGCGTAATTATAATCACACGAAAATAACAGTATATTTCTTGTTTAAATAGTTTCATCTTTTTCCATAATAATAAGTACATATTAAGACACTTGACTGTCAACTTGCCTGCTGTTGCGGCGATACGATCTACGATGGAGCGCGCTTACATAGAAAAACACATATATTTCGAACTACATTTATCATTCATTCGATGTCTTTGGCCAAACGCTGATTCACTATCGACTGGAAGACACCAATATCGTATCCATCGGGGTAAACCATATTCAGGCAACGCATTTCGTGACCAAAAATTTCTTGTAATGAAATTCTAAAAACTTCTTGTTTCGAATCCTTGGTATGGTTGATAATAAAGCTAATAGAAGCTACATAATAAAATTTAAAAGTTTTATTAGATCCTGCAAGTCAACAACGTTCTTTCCGAAATGGATTCGATAAGAAAAAACAATAATCTTGCAAATTTTACGAAGATGCTCTTGACATGCTCTATTTTCGCTAAACTGTAGCAGTAGAACTCGTAAAAACATCTGGCAACCCAGGATGACGCTAAGCTACTGTGAAAAATATTTAATTAATTTCTCTGAAAAAAGAAAAACCAATACCAAAATTTTTTATTCAGACACTCGACCAAATTGCATGAGAAACCATTGATATTTATATGAAAGTACATTTTAGATTTTTGTTTGAATAATAAATCAAACCCCACAACAACGATTTCAAAAACCTGTATACGGTCACCTCTGAACAGTATTAATCAACGAGAAAATATCGAGGGGAGTTGTGAAAAACGAAATGTTTTTCGCCATTTTGTGGTAGCGGCCATCTTGGATTTGAAATTTGTCATAGTGCATAGTATTCTATTAGTCAAGCGCTTTCATTTGATAGGTACCCTTTTTGAGGTAGGTTGTGAAGAAATATTTTGTCCACCATTTTGTGGGGGCGGCCATCTTGAATCGATATTTACCAAACATAGCTAAGAACGTCCGCACGAAAATTTACCTTCAAATAAAAAAAACGCATCGAAATCGCCCTATCCGTTTGAGCTCTACGGTACCACAGACACACACACACACACACACACACAGATATACAGACACACAAACATGCAGATAGATAGACATACATCGACCTCAAACTTATAACACCCCTTTTTTGGTCGGGGGTTAAGAATAAAACCATCACAATTGATGGACCTATCGCGTAACAAACACACACATACATACACTGTAATAGACAACCACCTCTTTTTTAAAACAAGCAACGTTTAGAGACATGTACATTTTTAGAGACATGTACATAATTTTATATTTATGGACTACCAAAACTTGTACCAAGTGTCCGGGTTGGTTCAAAGCCAAGACACGACGAATTGTGAACCCAAAGTTTAGAAGTTCCAAACAGCCGTGACAACTATACTCCTTTAGTAACAAGTTCACTTTTCAAGATGTAGCATTACTTTTGAATCAGTCATCAATACCTAAACTTTAGAGATATAATTGTAATTTTATTGAAACCATATTGATTAACTGTCTGGGCTAGTCATCGAACTCTTAAAAACGCAGAAGCGGCAAACGCGCTTCTACTATGGCGATGCAAAATCAGGTGACGTCTCCTGATTTAGTCTCAGTCGCAACAAGGAGTTGTGTACGTTCGCTGACAATTCAATTTTGAAATTTTTCAAACAAATTTTCGCCACGTTATGTTGTCTTTAGATTATGGCATACCTCATCTTTGTTTCTTTAATTATATCGATGGGGCTAGTAGTAACTTATTTAGTAGTTGATAAGCCTACGCGTGCGTCGCGTCGCGTTGCGTTACGTTGCATTGAATTGCGTTGTGTTGCATTATGCTATCTAGTTTCGATAGTTTGGAAGTAGCAAGTACACTTATGAAATGTGTAAACCAATATTTATCTTTATTATTGACTGGCCTACTGGCTTAGTTGAAAGTAAATATGCTTGCGGAGTTGAAGGTTTGATTCCCACCCAGCGAAAATATTAATTTGTCAATGGACACAAATATTACTTGTGTCTGAGTGTTTCTAAGTATAGTAAATAATATAGTACAAAAAGTAATTTATCTAATATATAAAATTCTCGTGTCACAGTTTTCGTTGCCATACTCCTCCGAAACGGCTTGACCGATTTTGATGAAATTTTTTGTGCTTATCCGGTATCTAAGAGAATCAGCCAACATCTTTTTTTCATCCCCCTAAATGTTAGGGGTAGTCCACCCGTCCCTAAATGTTAGGGGTAGTCCACCCCGTTATTTATTTATTTATTTATTATAGATCAATCGTCATTTAATTAGTTATCCCCGCCAGATGTCTACAGGTGTCACTTCTGACCCAGTAAACAGCACGATAATTTGGGGATCAAAAGTAGCCTATAGCATAATATATAGTTTAAACACGCTAATCTCGGGAACTATTAGACCGATTTAAAAAAATCGTTCACCGTTTTTTCATATGTTCGTAATCCTTGAACGATGTAGGTTATATATAGTACCACGGGCGAAGCCGGGGCGGGCTGCTAGTAAAAATATAATATCTAAGTATGATATCAGCTATCTAGATCTCATAGCACAAGCTTTCCTTTTTGGGTGTAGTCGGTGATGTGTAAAAAATGATCATTCATTTTTGTTCATTTCTTTCTTTTTTTTCTTTTGTTTCCTCCCTAGAAAGTATTTTTCTAAAATTTCTTAGAATTACTTAGCATAGAAATCCAAGCGCTGTCTGAAAACTCCGCCAGCCTACAAGCCATTTATAAATCATAATCTAAGCCTAAAAAAACTCCAACAAATCTCATGTTCCCACCAAAGTGCCACATAAATTAGGATTCCGCGGTCAGGTACAAAAAAAGTGGTAAAGTAAATCCAGCTGATACTGAATTTGGGGCAGAATTAAATAAAATAGAAAGGATAAAATAGAAAGGATATAATATGGTTTATAATTTCTTTGTAGGTAAAACTCATTCATAAAATCGCATTTCTCCTCTAATTACACGTGACATACAGTAGATAAATAAGTAAGTTGATGTTTTCTTAAAATTAAGACTTACTCGGAGGTGTTGTCAAGACTAAAGTAAATAGAAAATAAAACCTTTTTTAACCGACTTCCAAAAAGGAGGAGGTTTACGATTTGGCTGTACTGTGTTTTTTTTGTATGTACATTACGCGATAGCTCCGAGAATAATTGGCTATCAATTCTGTTTTTTTTTTTTTGTTTTTGGTAGATCATAGTTCTGAGGAGATCAATATTTAGATTTAATTTAGAATTAGAAAAAACCAACTTACCCTCGATATGAAGAAACCAAGATTGCATCCACCAGAAAGGTGTCTGTGTCAGGTGACACTGAAAAAAAACCATTAAAATGGAAATTAATTGCAAAACAAACAAAAAAAATATTTTTATTACTTTGTTTTCTCCGAAAAGACAAAACCCGACTTCGATTGGCCAAATTTTATACTAAACAATTAGTAAGTCATTCAGGAAAATAAATTTTAGTATTTTCTTCATATTTAAAAAATCGCCTTATCGATTTTTACAACGTTAAATGGGAGGAGTGAGATACCTCTGAACTATGAACTATTTATTTACTTAAAAAATGGTTTAAAGTCGGTTAAAAACATGCATTATTATATTGTATTAAAAAATATACTCGTAAGAGCTGAAAAAACGAGCTTTTTATTTTTTGGCGACAAAACATATTTTAATTGAAAAACATTTTCGTTATGGTATTACTATTCATCAAGTATTACTATTGTAGTGGTAAGACTCCTAGCAGAGCCCGCATGGGTAAGTACCACACCTGCTATTCTACCGCAAAGCAGTAATGTGCAAACATTACTGTGTTCCGGTTTGAAGGGCAATGTTTCCAGAGAAATTACAGGGCTTAGAGATATAACATCTTAGATCTCTGGGTGATGAGCGTAGTGCAGTGGAAGGTATTGATTTGGACTCTTTATGTTCCAATAGCTGCGTGTCACTGTGCTGTTATGTGGCAGGCATGTTGCTTACCATCAGGCACGTGTCCTGTTCGTCGCATCACTCTTTATTACAAAAAATATACTATCTCAATATCCACAATCAATCGTGTTCTACATATTTATATCATCACGTAGCGATAGTAGGTCGTGTTAGAGAGGTAATATATAAAACGGCTTAACTCTGAAACAAAATTGCTTACACACACGCACTCGTGACAGTGACAAAGGCGTAATGTCACTGACATTTAGGGAGAGCCATCAGTAACCTTTGCTGGTATATACTAGCAGTAAGAGCATGTGCTTCAATTAACATTGCGCTATTTTGTTGGCCTGCTTTGAAATGATTTTTGAAACAAATTGAGATTTGTACGGAAAACCGAGCTTGTGATTGATTAATTATATTTCCCCCATCAAATATGATTATCATATTATAAATTATAATATATTTATTATAAATCAGTTATCGTATAGGATATTACTAATGATATTCTTTTTAAAAATCAATGTCAGTTTTTTAACTTTTATAGGTTTACACCTTGACCGCCATCTCACCTGATGTGAAACGATGATGCGGTCTACGATGGAGTGTGTTTACCTAGTTTTTTTTGGGACAAATCTGTTTCCCTTACTGTCCTGATTTGTGATCCCATCATACAAAATGAATGTAAGTACTTGTACCTCTATTTTTGTACTGACTAATATATCAAGGAGTTACCAAAAGAGTTTAATATTATTCGATTCTCTTTATTTATTCAGAGTTTCCTCTAATTAGACAATATCACCGTCCCAAACCACTACCGAATTTAAATTTATTTTACCTCGGTGGAACAATAATATTTAAAATGGCAAATGTGCCAAACAATGTTATTCGTAAAACAAATCTCACCTTGTAATTTGTCAATTAGCTTATTTGCATTGCAAATTTATTCTTTTGCATCAACAGGAAAATAAGCTTTCAATTTTATTAATTTTCTAACTTCAAGTATCCATACTAATGTTGTGACAGTTTATTCTATTGATGGAGGTCAATCGAATTAACGAGGAATTAATTAGGAAATCTATACATCAGAATTGAATACTTTTTTCACAGCAAGAGTTGTAGGTTCGATGGGTAAATTTACTGTTGTATGTAGTACTAGCGGTGCCTCGTGGTTTTACTCCCACAGCTTTCGTTATTTTTCTGTGATACAAAGCGGCGTATTTGTGATTGCAGACTATAATGGAACGGTGTTCTAAATTTTAACCTCATTCATTCATACGTTTTGCGACATGATTGACCAAAAACATCTAAACTTTTGCATTAACCCGTCCAGGGCACGACGCCAAATGCCATGTACCAAAGTGCCACGCTTCCCGCCAAAAATATTTTTTTGAGGTTGGGACGATTCTAAATTGGATAAATTTTGATGTATTCGTTAATTATATTGTACAAAATATACATCACTGCAATGGTCTTGAACCGCTTTATAATTTTTACGATTAATAGAGATAATTACACTTACCGGAATCTAGTATTTCTGTGTTGAATATGATGTTTACAAATTTTTGGTCGTCACCCGATTCGCATGATTATGGCACTTTACGATGTAATTATTACACTCACAACACATTCACGACAAAGAAGGACCTTTTATGCACCCATTTTAGTAACATTTTCACCACAAAACGAAAATCTAATCAAGAAAAAGATTTAATTAACACGAAACAAAACGGTCCGCCATTGCGTTACACAGCCGCTACCCCGGCTACGAAATTTCTTTGATAATTATTTTTTTGTAATGTTTGTACACTTGGACTGGAAACAGCCAATAGAAATCGAGATTGTTATGTTGGCAATCGATTTGTGTAACGAAAACAAAGGATTGTCTATAGGCGACCGAGACAAAAAATAACAAATGAACCAAGGTAGATAAAAAAGTCAATTCTAGGCCTCGAAAGTGAAATTGTCTAATTAGACGAAACCCTTATTATATCAATAAAGATAGTAATTTATTTTCTCGAATAAAAACATATTCTCGAATTAAATTTAAAATTAAATTACGACACTCAAATACCACAAGACGCCATCACTGAGTCATCAAGATAAATAAAAGTAAATTTTAGTTTTTGGTAATATTTCAAAAACAACCAAAAGGATTTCGATAAAATTTGTAAGGTATGGCTTCTGAACTATGATCTAGCAAAAAAAAGTTAACATTGATTCACAATATACACTATTGCGTAACATATTTAGTGTACATACAAAAAAACATCAAACCGATAATCGGTAAAAATGTTATGACCTTTTCCCTGGTTTGAACATTGTTTATCGACATTTTAATTGAGATCCCTTACTGCATCTGCAGTTTCATAGCTGACTTCAATTTAAGGCAACGGGATTTGCAAAGCGATGAGGTCCTTATTATGCAATATGATGAAAGAACTGTGGGAGTGAATTGTTAAGGAAATGTTCTTCGTTTACGTTTCATTACGGAGAGCGAGGTTTAAATGTTGTGTTTAGATTACGAGTACACGGCATGAGATTGAAAAGATAATTCGTGAAACTTTGAATAGGTTACATTTTTGTTGGTTCTTGTTTGTACTTCTGTTCTTCTGTTTCAAGAACAGTTCTTTAGGCGTGTTAATCATTTTTTGAAATGGTTTAAACAACTGAACTCGCAACAACGCTGCTAACGATACCAAGATCTCTCTATATCACCATCAGAGAGTACAATTTGTGGTGGCCATCAGGCAGGGCCGGATCTACCATTATGGCTTTTTAGGCTTCAGCCCAGAGACTCGTGGGTTCATGGGGCCCCAACTAAGTCAAGTTAAAGTCGAAAATAGACGAAAATGCGAAAAGGATGAGGTCCTAAAACATATTAGCCCAGAGCCCCCTAAACTCACGGTCCGCTCTGCCCTCAGGGACAGATATGCGGCCGTGGTCGAGGCCCTGAGCCGAATAAAAGCGGCGTAGAGGTAGAAAATAACAATGTCGAGTCGATTACTAGCGGAATCCCAACCGGTAGTGATCGGTTCAACAGACGAAATCGGACTAGTTCTAGAACCAGATTTAAAATGTCCCCAACTATTCCCTATTTTCCTTTTCTTCTCCTAATCTAAGTAATATGTTAAAAAAATTGGAAATGACAAAGGTCGTGGACCCCGAAGTCTGTAGAGTGGATTAAAAAGACTTTTTTTTGTAATAAAGAGTGACGAGACGATCAGGACATGTGCCTGATGGTAAGCAACATGCCTGACACATAACAGCACAGTGACACGCAGCTATTGGAACACGAAGAGTCCAAATCATTACCTAGCACTGCACTGCGCTCGTCACCCAGAGATCTAAGATCTTATATCTCTAAGCCCTGTAATTTATTATTATTAAAAAAACTTCTAACTAAAGACCCGTTTTTCAAGATATTGTCAATCTACGTTAAGATTGACAATATCTTGACACCCGGGAGTGTGGCCATCCAAGTTTCATTCAAGTAAACTGCCGAGCCGCACCAAGTGTAATATTCGTATTTCAGAAATACGGCAAATGTAAGTTACATGTCTTCTAACGATAGCATCAAGCTATGCACCTAGTCAAATCACTACCTGGCATTGCAATGTGCTTGTCATCCCAAGATCATTTTTATTTCGTTGCCTGGTAATACGAGGAAAAGCACTTTGCCCACTCGTCCTTAGGGGTCTCTTCAATGGCATCGCGATACGCAGCCACCGCTTCTTCAGCATTCATAAACCGCTTTCCTTTAAGTTTTTCTTTAATTTTTGAAAATAAATAAAAATCACAAGGCGCGAGGTCAGGGCTATACGGCGGGTGACCCAGTAATTCAACGTTTGATGTCGCCAAATAGTCGATCGTTTGCTTGGCGATGTGCGATGAGGCGTTGTCGTGGTGAAGGAGGATCCTACTGCGAGGTCATTTCTCTCGAACTTTTTCCAAGACAAGTGGCAAACAATTGGTAGTGTACCATTCTGCAGAAACTGTTTTTTGATTCTCTAACACAATCGTTGCGAAATGACCTATCCTTCCAAAGAACGAGGCCACCATTTTTTTCCCCGCACTTCGATCTCTCTTCACTTTAGTTGGCAACTCCTCGAAAGGAAACACCCACTGAGCAGATTGTCTTTTGGTTTCAGGATCATAACAGTAAATCCAGCTTTCGTCACCTGTTAGTATGTCGAACACAGCATTTGAGTCACCTCCGTTAAATCTTTCAATCATTTTACGGCACCAATCCACACGATGGAGTTTTTGAGCCTCAGTCAAATCATGAGGTATCCACCGGGCGCAAAGCTTCCTGACCGCTAAATGTTCGTGTAGGATTTTGTGCACTTGACTCAGACCAATGCCTAAGCTTGTCCGAATCTGCTGATAGGTCACTCTTTTGTCAGTCTCTATCATACGCCGCACAACACAGATGCTATCTTCAGTCGTCGCCGTAGAAGGCCGTCCCTCACGTAAATCATCAGTGAGATTATTTGCGACCACGTTTAAACTCATTAAACCAGTTGTAAACAATCCAATCGTAGTCTATCACAACTTTCTTGTTGACTTAAATGACATCGAAAGTCATTAAAAATCATTGCACGAAAATTTTCTCGTGTTAAATTCATGTTGACGTGACACAGACAATTTTCAATTTGCCGCCAAATCGTAAAACAAATGACAAATGAATGAAGTATATACTCAGTAATATTGGCAAAGAGTTCTATTTTCAAATTATAGAATTATTTTTTTATTATATTGTTTATAAGTGGCCAGTTCTAAGAACTTTCAGTTTGACCCTCGATATTTAAAAACCTTATAATATGCGCTTAGTTTGGTTTATGTGTTACCACAACTTCGACGTTCACTGCTCTAAAAGCAATCAACATTAAATAGTTAGCTAACAAAAGTTATAAATATAAAATAAAATACATAGTATCACAGTTTATCCACTAACCGTTGTAGTTACCGACCGCTGTTTGTAACGGTCCGCTCGTTTGATTTATGTTTTCGCTGCTTTTATAACAAAAATATGGGAAAATTAACTGCTGAACATTTTACGGGCAAATTTTTATAGTTTTAGAACTTGAACGTGACACATTTAATTTATAACGGGTTTAAAATTTTGTTCACGTTTTCTTTGATGTTCATTTTAGAGCTTGCTGCTTTTAAGATTTTACTTTACTTGTTCGATATTTGAATTTGAAATACCAATTTAAAATAAATATTACGGTGGCGTGGATTGGGATTGAGTGCAAGTTTTTTAATGTTAAGATGAGATTACCTCTTTTGTTTTTAACCCTCGACCAAAAAAACGGGTGTTATAAGTTTGATGTCGATGTCTGTTTGTCTGTTTCTGTGTGTGTGTGTGTGTGTCTGTGGCACCGTCGAGCTCAAACAGATGGGCCGATTTCAATGCGGTTTTTTATTTGAAGGTAATCCGTGCGGATGTTCTTAGCTATGTTTGGTTAATATCGATTCAAGATGGCCGCCTCCACAAAATGGCGAACAAAATATTTCTTCACAATCTTACCTCAATATGGGTGTCAGATAAAAGGGCCTAACTATCAAAATACTATATATACACTATACTACAAATTTCAAATCCAAGATAGCCGGCACAACAAAACGGCGAATTACATTTTTTTTCACTGCTACCTCATTATGGTTATTAAATGAAAGGTCTTGACTAGTAGAATACTATGCACTATGATAAATTTCAAATCCAATATGGCCGCTACTATAAAATGGCGACATACATTTCTTTTTTCATAATTCTGTGAATATGGGTTTCTTTCATTTGAAACCCAAAGCTTGACTAGTAGAATATTGTACATATACCAATCCGAGGTAGTCGGGGGTAAACAAAAAATATGTTTTGTTCTTGTAAGGTAATAAATGCGAGTGGCATTAACTCTTTGAAATCTTTAATCGGAAAATTGCGAAAATTCGCATTCACGCAATCATCGGCGATAGTAAGCGCGTGCGCACGGACTTCGCTCCTTGCGGATTATTTTAAATCTTGTGATAGATTAGTTATATTTAGGCTGATTTGAGTTACTTTATCTTAAAGCTATTGAAATAAGCTATAAGACGATGTATATTTGTTTTATATTCTATTTTTTATTTCATTTTACACGGACCTTTCTTTGTACCCAAAGTTGAAAAATAGTTGTAATTTTGAAAATGTGAGTATTTGTGTTGAAAATGAATTGTTTTATGTATTCGTTTTTATGTTTTTATAAAAAGCTTTATATGTTTCTTATAAAATAAATCTAAAATGTATATGCTTTGATACAAATATTTTGATATTTTGTACTCGGAATCATACTCCAGAAATTGGCGATGAACAGAAATTGCCAAATTTGTGCCACTTGCGTGACACTCTACATAGTGTCTGGAAGAACACCATTCAGAGCAAACGTAATATTCAAATGAGGATATTAGTGATTGGTTGGTTGTATTCAGTGATTGACCAATAGTATTGTAAGAATCAGAGATCTACCATTCCCATTTAAATGTGGATATCAGATAGATTAGTATTTAGTATTTCAGTGTTGAAAATCATAGAAGTTAAATAAAACTGCATTTTCTAAGCGATCATACTTTTATTAGCAGGGTATTTTCGAGGGCAGACACTATTTTTATTTATAATTTTTTGCTAAAATATCACGCAACATTATCTAGCCCCAGACTAAACAAATCAAATGTAGGAACCATATAGCCGATGCGACTTTCATCCAATTACAAATTTGTGCATAAGATACAAAGAATTTTTAACTAATTGCTCTGAATTGCAATCAAACCAATGGCCTACGTCTCTGTGGGTAGGCTTATGACCACCTAAGCAAAGAGAACAGTCAGTCAATTATCAAAAGTTACGTTTACAGATAAGACTTATAAACTTTTAGTATCTAACATTTCAATAGAATCATTGAATGGTCCATAAACTAATTCCCAAAAGGCAGCGATCCAGTGAATTGCATCTAGTTACGGCCTCGAACCGTTATAAGTAATTTATAAAGGTAAATTAACCTATTTTAATTCCGTTAACGGCACAGTAAATAAAAGAAATGGCCGGTTCTGTAGATGCTTTAATTGCTTATTGTGTTGGTTTTACGTGCTTGTTTTCAGTTGGTAGCTTTGGCGGGGTTGTTTCTTTTGATCGATGTCTTATTTCGTTGAGATCTGTTCTGTCTTTTTAAAGTATAGACGAGACGAGTAGGACATGTGTCTCATGGTAAGCAAAGTGACTGCCACATAACAAAACAGTGACACGCAGCTATTGGAACAGAAATAGTCAAAATCATTACCTAGGACCACATTGCGCTCGTCACCCAGTTTTAAGATGTTTTATCTCTATGCCCAGCAGTTTCTATAGAACAAACCGGAACACAGTAATGTTTGCACATTTATAGCCTTGTCTCTCTCTTTGCGAGAGAAGGCCCTGACGCCCAGCAGTGGGAACATTTAATGGGTTTTTACGCTGCTACTTATTATACTGTGATAGCTAGACAGTTGAAATTTTCGCAGATGATGTATTTCTATTGCCGCTTTAATCATGGCGGAACGTATCAAGTGATCGGGTTGAAATTTGAAACATAATTAGATTACAGTCTGGAAGAACACATAGGCTGAACATTGCCTATGTATAAGTAATTAAGTACTCTATGTATTACGTAACAAACATCCAAACAGTGACATTCATAATATTTACAGGACAACGTTGGAACGGCTGAACATATTTGGATAGAATTCGAAACACACGTAGTTTGAACTCAGAAATAGCAAATCGGTTACTTATAGGTTACTGTGACGTAGGAAAGACTAAGCAAATTTGGTAGAAAATTGAAACAGAAATAACTCATAGTCTGAAATACCACATTTATATATTTATTACCTATCAACCTGAAAAGAAGCATGGGCCCTAAGGAAACAAATATTAACTATCACGTCAAAACGGCACAACGATATGGGTTGACGAATAAGTTTTATTAATTAATAATTTGAAATTAAAAAATACAAAACACATATAGTTTTAGAGTCTACAATTTCACATGGGCTAATAAGTCTACATTTTCATTTAACTCCATATAATATAAGCATATATTTTCGTCAGGAACTTGATGTGGTGGTAAGGTAAAAGCCAAAAATGAAAAATATATGCACCCGTTTTGGCATAGATAATATAGGCGATTTGCGTTCACAATCAAAATAACAAGCAACATAATATTCTCATTAGACGGCGCTAATGCCAGTTTAAATCTAAAAGCACTAAAGACCATTTAAATCGATGTTTTGCTATTGTGGTATGTATTTTTTCTTTCATCACTAGGTGGCGTTACTGGTATTCTAAATTGTACTAATAAGTTTTTGCTGCTAAAAGGATGATGATGCCAAATTTAGATTCTTTCGTTCTTGATTTTTTTCTGTGTTACCTACAATTAAATTCATACATTAACATTTCACTAGGACTTGGCTTAGATTTACGGGTTCAACTTGCTTGAATATCATTAAAACTCAAAATTTTAATTATTTTGATTCCACACAGGCTTCGTTCAAAATTTTACGCCGGCGAAGTCGCGGGTAACAGCTAGAAAATAGCTAGCGGATAAAAAGAAATAGGTAAGTAGGTATCAGATCATGCACATTAGCTTCAGACTTTTCATAATGTATCCTATAAAAATCCTACAAACTTAACACTTACGGCTATGTTCGATACTACGAAACCTTACTAAGTATTTTTGATTTTGTTTAAAAAAAGAAAAATAAAGATGATAAAATTAAATAAATTTTTGTGTGGAAAAACAAATTCACTCAAACTCAAAGGTTTTTCAATGACTACTTATCCAAATATTTGACGTACGATACTTCCAATTAATGTATAAGTCATTAACATCTGCTTACGCGAACGAAGTAGCGGGTTCAGCTAGTACTTATAATAAAACTGTAACGGGTCGAATTCTGTACATTGAAGATATTTTGAAAAAAATTTTTTTGGAGCACTCCATAGTCGATACTGATGGCGAAACTGCATTTTTTTTCTTTCATGTCTGTCTGTCTGTCTGTCTGTCTGTCTTTCTGTATAGGGATCACGCATCACGCCGAAACTACTGCTTCAATCCAGTTGAAACTTGGCATGTCTTTAGTTTATACTAAGGACATTGCTGTAGGCTACTTTTGATCCCTGAATTCTGAACGGTTTTCTTACGGGAGGGGGTGAAAGTCAGAATGTGTATTTGGTTGTAACTCGTGTTTGCGTTGTTTAATTTCATTAATTCTTTTTTTGTTAGAAAGAACACATTTTTTATATTGTCCCGTCAAAATTTGAACATTGTCGGTCTGGTGGTTTGGAAATTACACAAACATTAAATAATAACGACACGCGCGGCGCGTTCGGTACATACTAACTTCTAAGTATTCTGTGTATCATAGACGATCCACAGAATATCTAGATTCTAGATTCTAGAACGTGCCCACGTGATCGCGTCGCGTCGTCTTGAATGAAAAAGGAATTGTCATTTTGGTGTGGAAAAACAAACATCATTCGGTTATAACCGACTTCAAACAAGGAGGATGTTCTCAATCGGGTTGCATGTTCTTTTTTATTTGGTTTTATTTTACCCGATAACTCCGCTAATTGTGAGTTGATTTTGATAATTCCTTTTTTGTTTGGTTGAAAATACTTCAGAGGTGATCTCATATATCGAAAACAGGGAGGTAATTTTTAAAATATCAACAAAAAAACTAAAATCAGCTCAGATTTATTATCTGTACAACATAGCCATAGCTTCTTATAAAAATTTTTCGAATGACAGAAGGAGAGAGACAAGATCCACCACGCTGGCCCAGTGTCGGTTGGTGGATGACATATGACTTAGAACTTAGATTGTAGGTACATTTCGGTTTCCTCACGATGTTTTCCTTCACCGTTTTAATTACCGGCATTACGAACATGACTCTGAAAAGATAGTGGTCCGCGTGGTTTTGAACCCTGGGTCTCCGGTTCGACAGTCGCCGTTTTCCCGACTAGGTCAGCTGTAACTTATTAGAAAACATATTATTTTAATCCAAATACTGTTTAAAATTTAAAGGTAGTGTTCAACAAGCTTCGGTGACTGAAGCAGGTCGTTGTTAGGGTTCCGTACCCAAAGGGTAAAAACGGGACCCTATTACTGGGACTTCGCTGTCCCTCCGTCCCTCCGTCTGTCACCAGACTGTATCTCAACAACGGTGTTAGCTAGACAATTAAAATTTTCACAGACGATGTACTCGTATTTCTATCGACGCTTTAACAAAACTACTAAAACTATAATCAAGTAACAAACGTCCAAACATTGGCATTCATAATATTTACAGGACAACGTTGGAACGGCTGAACATATTTGGAAGAAATTTGAAACACACGTAGTTTGTACTGAGAAATAGCAATCGGTTACTTATAGGTTACTGTGACGTCGGAAAGACTAAGCAAATTTGGTAGAAAATTGAAACAGAGATAACTTATAGTCTGAAATACCACATACAATTATATACTACCTATCAACCTGAAAAGAAGCATGGGCCCTAAGGAAACAAATATTAACTATCACGTCAAAACGGCACAACGATATGGGTTGACATACGAAACACATATAGTTTAGAGTCTAAAATTTCACATGGGCTAATAAGTCTATAGTTAAATTTAACGCCAATTAGCCATCGCAACGAATCGGTTAATAGAAGTATATATTTTTGTAAGGAACTTGATGTGATGGTAAGGTAAAAGCCAAAAATGAAAAATATATGCACCCGTTTTGGCGTAGATAATACAAGTGCTTTGCGTTCACAATCAAAATAACAAGCAACATTATATTCTCATTAGATGGCGCTAATGCCAGTTTAAATCTAAAAGCACTAAAGGCCATTTAAATCGATGTTTTGCTATAGTGGTATGTATTTTTACTTGCGTCACTAGGTGGCGTTACTGGTATTCTAAAATGTACTACATAATAAGTATTTTGCTGTTAAAAGGATTCGGATGCCGAATTGGGATTCTTTCGTTCTTTGATTTTTTTTCTGTGTTACAATTAAATTCATACATTGACATTTCACTAAGACTTGGCTTAGATTTACAGGTTCAACTTGCTTGAGTAACATTAAAACTCAAAATTTTAATCATTTTGATTCCACACAGGCTATATTCATAATTCTACGTGGGCGAAGTCGCGGGTAACAGTTAGAAAACAGCTTGAGGAAAAAAGAGACTGCTTGCGGAAAAAAGAGTTGAAAAGAGATAAGTAGGTATCAGATCATGCACATCAGTTTCAGACTTTTCATAATGTAGGTATCCTATAAAAATCCTACAAACTTAACACTTGCGGCTATGTTCGATACTACGAAACCTTACTAAGTATGTTTGATTTTGTTTAAAAAAAGAAAAATAAAGATGATAAAATTAAATATATTTTTGTGCGGAAAAACAAATTCATTCGGGTTTTCAATGACTACTTACTTATCCAAATATTTTGTCCTACGATACTTCCAACTAATGTACCTATAAGTCAGTAACATCTGCTTACGCGAACGAAGTAGCGGGTTCAGCTAATTATAGGTATATAATCCGCTTCAAGGATTGTTTTTATATATTTTTTTGCATCACAATGTTCCACAGCGAAGCGTGGCAGGGTACAGCTAGTCACAACTAAAATACAATGAGAACTACACTACACTACAAACCTACCTAACTACTTACACTAAGCACACTTGAATTATCCATAGACCACTGTAGGTCTACAGATAATCAAGATGTTCAAGCCCACTACCAATAGGAAGCGTACCCAGCATGCTGGCGGCATTACCACGCTGAATGGCAATGCTTATGCGTTGGGCCAAATAAACACCAGCATTTTTATAACATTTGAAAGCCCTATTGCTTTGAAGGTTACTTCTACAAATCATATTAGATGGGCTACTGTCGTTTCTAAATCACGGCACCCGAATTTATATTGCAATATTATTCATAGTCTGGTCTGTAAATTATTTTTTCTGGTTAGTAGTGGTTATGCTTCTTAACCTCTAAAAGTTATTGAGAAATTAATTCATACATACAAATGTATCAACTGTCATATTCAAAGCATTTCTCAATATCAATGATGTCCCAGAATAGTATATTTTAGAGAAAAGTCAAATCGGTACTGAAAATATTTAGGTTGATAAAATAGAGTTAAGAAATGTTTCGTATGGAAAACCGTAGTAGCTTAGTGATGAGATCGTCCGATTTTCAGTCACAACTTTACGACCTTAGGTTTGAAATCTTCACACATCTTCCGAGTATTTTTCCTAGTGATGATTTGTTTGTGTGTTATCAACACTTAATTTATAATGGAAACCAATTTGGAAATGAAATGAAACGAAACGAAATGAAATTTATTCCATGTAAAATAGAGTCCAATATTAAGATGTTTATAAAATTTAACTAAGCGATCATTCTATTTTGCCAAGATCTCTGGCATATGGAAAAAAGGATACCTGGTAAAGGAAACCATCGTAAGGAAATTTACATATTCTAAAAAGAACACGCACTGACATTTTTTTAAAAAGACTTGGGTCATTTACAAACTAGCCATGTGTTGTAACGGGGTTTTCAGATAAACGTAAACGTTACGCATATCTATACGGTTTCAAAACTATTTATTTTTCATAACTATCTATTTTCGTATATCACTGTAACAGTATTAGATTCGTTATTCAATAACTGAACGCTTCAAACAGATCTATGTGCCTTTCTTCCTCACACTACGAATATATCTCACTCGCTTTTACCGTTGCAATACAGTTATGGTCTTATCTTCAAAATCTACTGATTGCGTTGCGCTTAAAGAGCTATAGACCATGTTGCGCGATAAAGCAGGCAATGGTTTATATGTTATTTGAAAAGTGCTTTACGATACTCGGTACTTAAAATATCGAGTTATAAGATTTTCACATACCATGTTTTCGTTATGAAGTCATATAGATAGTTATTCAACGCTTTATGATATACAACGACCATAGCTATGGCAAACCCGCATTTGAAACTTAGATGGCCTTGACTTTCTCCCAAGAAAGATCCGAGTCTCAGCAGAGAACATAAAGTAGGCTTAAGTAATTTCGTAATACAAATGTGAGTAGAAGACTAATTTAAAAACATTCGCTGCCACTAAAAAACCTCCCCCCGAAACCTAAATTACTCAGCTTCAGGCAACCCTCTCCCACATCTTCAAAACAAATAAAAAACAAGATATATTTCGTTACCCCACTTCGGGCCATTTCTCCCTGCAAATTGCCAGTTACCATCTCCGCGAAGACATTACCTCTCAAGAATTTACCTCTCATAAAAAGGGATGATATTCCAGAGTATTCCAGCTCTTAAAGTGCTGGTTTCTGCACGCCACTTCACGGAGCGACAAATGATGACGTAATTCTAGGTTTTGCAAACTTGAACCGGGTTAGATTTTCTGACGTAACTGGAATTATGCGGTCAGTATATCGTTTGATATTCAAAGTAGTTTTCTTTATAAGCTTTAACTGTGAACAAATAAGACTTATCCTAACAACAAACTAATAGGTATTGTGACTAAACAAACTAATTTACTATATAAATAAAAACGTTTTTTTATGTTCCACAAACAAAAAATGACCAATGACGAATATAATTTTTATATAGTGAATTCTAAATTAAAGAAACACTTGTACATATTATTTAGCTTAATTTTATATATGAAATAAAATGTCATAAAACGTAAATCTTAAAGCGCTGATCACACGTAGAAACTTTAAGTCTCCAGTTACCGAGATTCGAAACTTTTTGATCGTCGAGTCTCATTTGTTTCCAGTTACAAACGCAAAAAATGTTTACGTTTGCGCAGGGAGTGGATATTTTCGTACTGGTTCTAGGTACACACAAAAAGTGGCTACGTTTTCGCCTTGCCTAATAATAAAAACTCGTCCTTATCGTGACAGTCGGCTGACGACTGATGCAATTTTTTCACTTGCATTGCGTTCTGAGTCGGCGGTATGTAAACATAGGATCACTAGTGTCTTGCTACAAATGTAATAGATTTAGTATGCTTAGGTTACTTTGAATACTTTTTTAAATTATTGTCAAAAACCATTTATACCCTGAAAAAGGCAGATTTGAGCAGCGGCGGCGGCTAAGTGTTTGCATCAGTTTTTATACGTACAGATATCTGTATGAGTGTTTTTGTTTTTGGCGTGTACAACGCAGAGCATCTCTATCTATCCATTTAATTTGAGTTCTATTTTCTTCTTCTCGGTTTGATAAGCATCAGCGACTTTATAAATATTCCCACTACTGGGACTCGCGGCCTCTCACAGGCATATAGTTAAGGCGATAATACACCACGTAGTTGCTGCTGGATTACGCACAGCCTCAAAAGTTTCTAGATACATATTGGTTACCTCACGATGTTTTCCTGATTATGGCTTTGATTCTCTCTTTGCGAGAGAAAGCCCCAATTCCCAATCCTGAGAACATTTAGTGGGCTGCTTATTTTGCTTAAATTTCTTTTAGTGATATGTGAAGTTAACGCGCCTTGCAGAATTCATACTTGTCCCACGGTATATACAGCCTCACAACAGCGTCAGTAGAACTTCCACCCCTCAATCATAACATGGAGGAAGATAACATGCCTGTCGAAACTTCATTGACAACAGCATTGTGTACCCGTGACGTGGGTGGGTCTGAATGAATACGGCGTGCCACTCGTGATATACCTAACCTACGAAATATTAACATCTACCCGCAATTTTGTTCGAGTAGAATTTATAAAAATGCGTGCTTTGTACACACGGCAGAAGTGATAATTCAATCGATAATCGCAATTTTTATAGTAATATATTATGTATTTTTATTATGTATTAGCTGTACCCTGCCACGCATTGCTGTGGCACATTGTGATGCAAAAATTAAATTAAAAACAATCCTTGATGCGGATTATATATCATTGTAAAATTTTAGCTCGATCGGTGCAGAACTTTTTGAGTTTTTGAAGCGTACACAAACCAACATGACATTTTATAAATATATAGAAATTATGGTAATATATTATCAAGGGTCCAAATATTAGGAGAAATGAGAAACAAGTCATATTTTTAAATTTTATACCAATTATAATATTTATTTTCATATTCAACAAATAATTCATACATAGCATAACAATTGAATAATTGATAATGACAATTATAACATACAAACTAAATTCAGTAAGCACAGTAAAAAGTAACTGACTGTATCTTTCTCGCTCGGGTACATTCGGCAATTTCAATTTCATCCAACCTAATCTTTCAACTCTGGGCCTGACAGATCAGACTTACTCACAGCCGACGACAAAATATGTGCGGCGGAAGATTTCACTACAAAAAGCAAAATCCTAATATACCATTGCATTACCATTTCATTGTTATTTATAATATGAGTTGTATTACTGTAAGCATCGATATAAACCAATAGATGTGCCCTTCCAAACTTCAAGCGCACGAAATTATGTCATCGTTGGGATTAGTGAGCTCACTCTTTCCGTTCTAGTCGGTTGCAGGAAGCAGTGAACGCCGGACGTTTTTACCTATCACTATTAGTTGCCAACAACCAAAACAAGTAGAACTACACCACATCTCGCCGCTAGCGTTTCTAGGGGTCAAGTAGATAGGTTGTTTGTAAACCACTTACGATACACACAAAGACACAGTTTATTACCAATTTAAAAGGTGGTCAGGGCTCATCTATTGGTTTATATCGATGACTGTAAGTATATGTATATATGAAATACTAGTACTTAAAGACTTAATTTTAAAAATTAATGGCTGTTCGTTTGTCTTGCAAAAACTCAAGAATTCCCAAATGCCAAATCAGTTTAACCGAACTGATTTGACAGATTTTGGTTTTGAAGTATTTGTAGAATTCCATGTAAGGTTTAAACGATTGGACGAAGTCAGCCAGGTCAGTTAGTTTAAAAAATCGTACACTCACGTAATATATTTCATAGATAAGAGGTTCTTCGATTATACTCGTAATTATATCAGCGAAAGTTAGTATGCAGTCACGTGCACTTCGATCTTAAAGAGCCAGAGTAGATGTACCAAAGTTGAAGTTACTTGTTTCAAACTACATCAAGTCTTACCGTGTTTTAGAGTTTCTCGATGTGCGACTGTATCTGTATGCTCTGAACAGGTTTTTGGTTGGTAGGTTGGTTTGTTCTTGTTTCTGCTTTTGATCTGAAATCCTATTATAATTAAACATCTGTACTTAAGCATGTTCTAACGAGAACAGAAAAAAAATTACAAATGCTATTATACAGTACACGATTTTTTAAATGATTCAGAAATGAATTGGAATACTAACTTAGCACATAAATGTTGTTGTTCCTAACATATTGCAACATCTTACTGAAATCCTACTAAATTGTAAATGTCAATATGTGGATGTTTGTTGCTCAATCACGTCGTAACGTAACGTCTGAACGGATTGGGCTGAAATTTGGAACAAATGTACTTACATAATATGTATATAGTAGATTATAGTCTGGATGAACATATAGACTACTTTTATCCCGGAAATTAACAAGAACGACGGGAACTACGCGAGTAGCACCGCGGGGCGCCGTTAGTATTTTTTATTATATTGTAAAATTTAAATTTGATATTCCATTTTATATCACTGTTTAAAACCAGTCTTTTCTCAGGCTGTAACATTACATATCTCTGTATCAAATTTATTTTAAACTGGTTCAGCAGTTTTCGCTTGAAACTATAACAGACAGACTATATGAAAGTAACTCTACTTTTGCCTTAAATAATATTAATAGGGATGAACCCGTCTAGAAAGACCAGTTGCACAATTAAAGCAATTACTTCTATAGTCGTAATGTAATCAGGGTAGTCGAAACCGCCCAGACCGAACCACAGAAACCTCGCAGACCAGCCTCGCCCACTCCGCTAAATCGCTGCAGCCATAATCACAATGAAAAACAAATTACTAAGATGTAATTAGACTGTTTGAAGTGCTTCGCTGTAACAAGTTACGGAGTAGAGTGTACAGAGGTATGAACGAAAATGTTCATTGAACAGCGAGAAGAAAATTCTCCTAGGTACTACACGTAGCCCGATTCTATTATTCTTCTTTATTTATAAAAATAAATGTTTGTCTGTATTAATTTATATGCACTAAATACTATCTACATAAAAGTTACGTCTAGTCTAGTCGGGAGAACGTCGACTGCCGATCAGGACCCCGGGTTCAAAACTACGCACACCACTGTCTTTTCGAAGTCCTGTGCGTAATCCCGCTAACTTAAAACGGTAAAGGAAAATATTGTGAGGAAACCAACATGTACATAGAATCTTTCGAAGTTATGTGTCATCCACCAACCCGCACAGGACCAGCGTGGTGGATTATGACCTTGACTCTCTCCTTGCGAGAGAAGGTCCCGAGTCCCAGCAGTGGGATCATTTAGTGGGCTGTTTATGCTTATGCCTTTATAGAACCGTATATTATGCATTTGATCATGTGATGATATTCGGCAGTTATTGTGCACGAGCCAAACAAAGTTTTTGAGTTGTTTCGACCAAATTTCGACAAGAGGCGTAGCAACGCACGCTGGGTAGTTTTATGTAAAAAGTATTTTTTGTGTTATTCTTGACTATTATCTATTTGTGTTCTTAATTTTGTCGGATGTTCTTCAGCAGTTTTTACTTGAAAGGGTAATAAACGTTCATTCAAGCATGTAAACTTTGAATTTATAATTTTAGCAGTATAAGGTAATTGGGTTAGTACTAAGAGTACCAGAGGATATGTTTCTTTGATAGTCATGTAGACATGCTCCTGATGGTAAGCAACATACCTGCCTATAGCAGTACAATGACGCGCAGCTATTAATTGGAACATGAAAAGTCCATATCATTACCTAGTAACGCAATACGCTCGTCACCCGGTCACATAAAATATAAGGTGTTTTATCTCATAGCCCAGCAATTTTTCTGGAAATATTGTCTTTTAAGCTGGAACACAGTAAATCCGTTAAATTCCGTTTTTTTGCAATAATTAAAAGTATAGAATAGAATGTGTTTTATTATATAAATTGTGTATAGGTGTTGCAATTTTTATTAATAATTACATTAATAGTTACAAAATTCAAAAATCTTTATTGCTGTTTGCAGGTAAGATAAGATGCTACAAAACATTTGAATAATTGACCCATACAAACTGGCCTCTTCTTCTAGAGTCATGCAATATATCTGGCAACGCAGTTTCCATTGGTCTAAATTTATACAATGATAATAATAGTCAGCTGATAGTCTTCTTCTTCTTTTTTCATTTTTAACTTTTAATCGGTTTTATCATATATGTCATCTGATTCATCGTCTATTAATTTCTGTTCCAACAGTTTTATTCATTATGAATAAATATTTTTGTGAATCAAAAACACAATAGTTCTAGTATCAATAATAAGTTACTTATGGAATATTCCAGACTATAATCGAATTCTATACCCGACTATATATATCTATAGATTCAAATCTGTTTAATAGCTTCTCCAAAAAACTAAACAAATATTATTTTAACTAATTTATTTGTCAGAATACCGTTGAATCTTACGCATGGAAATGTATAAGTGAAACGCTCTGTCATATATTTATGTGTTATTCTCTAAGTAATAAAGTCCATTCTCTATATAATAATCTACTCGTTAGCTAGATGTGCCTTCTTGCAGTCCGCTGGATATTTTAATTAGTTTCGCGCAAAGCACCGTGCCAACGTCTACCGGCCGCGCCACTACTCAAAACCTGTGTCGAGAATGCTTTACTACCCACATTTACCTAACTCTCCTTAAAGATGTACGTTAGTGGCGCTTTTTAGCAACGATCATTGTAAATGGCACGGGTTCTACTCACTGTCGTTGAAGCGTTCCGTGTTCAAAGCAGTTTCTGAGAAATAAACTCCTGGTTTTCTTTTCGTTGTCTGAGTTAGTTTCTCTCTAGTGAACTAACTTTTGTCTGATTTATATAATGATCGATCTCTATTTTCTGTTGACGTAAAAACGCGTCTATTTTACGAATCTACTGTGAATTGGAACGCGGGTGATACATAAATCTTTATTCTATTTTATTAGGTTACAATCCATACAGCCAATACTTCCAATTTTTTAGTAGCTATGCCTGAGGTTTCTACTGTTTCAAAAAAAAATACCTTTGTTTTTCACGGATCCTCAATACTCTGGGTTTCTTGGTCAAGAAAAAGGAGCCTATGTTATGCATTAGAACATCAGCAATCTCGTAGGTAGTGAAAATATCATAATTGTCCAACATTAATTATAGAAATTTAGAAGAAAAAAAACTAAAACTAAAAAAACTCAGTTCTTCTAAAGTTAAAAGTTGTATTTATGTAATATCAACTATGTAATATCAAATCGGTTACTTTATTGAGTCTTATTGAAATTAAATTACATGGTTTCTTTTTTAGTACTTAAAAGACCTTCAGTCATAAGTTACAACCAACCTGTAAGTCTAATAGCGTATGAAATTGCTGCAATTACGATTATTTATCGACACTGAACCCATTTAAATTAATTTACTATCGCAAACAAAACGGCCTGAAATTTGTCACTTTTTGTATTAATACAACTCCACCAAAATGTGTGATGCAAAGCATAAATCAAATAAAACTGAAAGAAAACTGACGACTACCAATTTAAAGCGATTTAAAATAAAGCGTCAACAGCCGAGAGCTCAGTCAATCAAAATAAATATTAAATGCATATGAATAATTTAATTCAACGCATATGATTTTTGGAGTCAATGAGGTTTTTGTATTCCAGAGATAATTATAATTTTCTGTTTTTCATTTGCCTTGTTAATTTCCGACCGTAAAATAGCAGTATTGTCTGTCCGTTCTGTTAAATCTGTTAAAATTTATTTTATGGGATATTTACTTTAGTTGGGAGGATGGCAACTGTCGACCCAGATACTCTACTTTGAATCCTACGTCCACTGTCCTTACGAAAGTCAAGTGAATAAAAATACGACTTTATAATTAATGAAAACTTACGTAGTTTTTCTACATATTTAACTAAGTCAAAGATTAACTAACGAGTGATATGATCGGTCCAATCCGACTCAAGTTACGGCCGCGTCCGGCGGCCATTTTCACGGAGAGTGCGCTTGCGTGATCACTGCCCGTTTCGCACAAACTCCTTGGTACTTGGAAAAGGCCGATGGACATGACTGAAACATAAATGAGTCGACCACGAAAATTACCCAGTATTTTTTTATTAAGAATTAATAAAAAAATACTGATAACTCGATTGATGAAGTCTAGTCTAGTCGGGAGAACGGCGACCACCAATTCGGAACCCCAGGTTCAAGTTCCACACGCATCATAATCTTTTCGCAGTAACATGAGTAACGCTGCTAACTTAAAACGGCAAAGAAAAACATCGTGAGGAAACCGACTTGTACTTGGAATCTTTTGAGGTCTTGTGTCATCCACCAACCCGCACTGGGCCAGCGTAGTGACCTTGACTCTCTTCTGGGCAGAGAAGGCCCCAAGTCTCCGTCCGCAGTTGGAAAATTTAGTGGACTGTCAAATAGTAGAAATAGTACTACTTTCTGTGTTACCCAAAAATCACATCCACACAAGCCCAATGAATCCCTTCCAACAGTTGTGCAGTCATTACAACTAATTAGTGTCCCGTTTAATGTCTTTATTTATTCTGATGGCGGCACTCGATCCCTGCCATCCGGTTTCAGCGGTCCCAAGATGCATTTTACGGAGTTTTAAGGTTAACGTTCACTATATGGTAAAGCATTGTCCGTCGCGACTTGTCGTGCTGTACCAGAGTTTTTGAACCATACTTCTACGTATAAGACAGACCATTTTTTTTTCATTATTTATATTACATTACCTATAATATACCAGCTCTGTTGCTATTGATCTAGGTAGTCTCGCTAATTTTATAAGGTTTACCGCGACATCGTTTCCGATCTGGATTGCATACAGTAGTGATCCAAAGATCTAAATTTGATTATAAGATATAATTTTTGACCTGAACGTTGGATTTAATACCATATCAAAATATTGGAGACTTAGTCCACTATTTGGCGTGGTAAAAGTCCAGTAAATAATAACAAATGTTTGAGCCTAAAGTTGAAATTAGTTTGCATCTGACATAAAAATATTGACAAAAAGTTATGATTTAATTAGATAGGTACCAATCACATATTGTACACATATCAATATAAGTGACTAAAAAAACTTTTGCAAAAATGGTATCGTAATGTTGTGCCGCGAGGTAAATCGTGTAGTGCGCTTACATCCTAATGGAGCCATTAGCCTTACGTATCACTTAAAATTTGAGGATAACGACACTGTGTGTGGGTTAATGAAGAAGTTTTGTCGTTACGTTTATCTTCTCTGATTATATTGTTCTACAGACAACGACAACTTTGTAAGATTGCTGTCCATGATTTAACAATAACATTCTTGAGAACAAAGTTAAAAGGGATCACTTTACGTTTTCTTTGCTGGGACTAGGAGCATTCTCTCACAAAAAAACAAAGATGTTTGTTTTTATAAAAAGTGACGAGACGAGCAGAACATGTGCCTGATGGTAAGCAACATGCCTGCTACATAACAGCACAGTGACAAGCAGCTATCGGAACATGAAGAGTCCCTAACACTGCACAGCGCTCGTCACCCAGAGATCTAAGATGTTATATCTCTAAACCCTGTAATTTATCTGGAAACATTGCTCTTCAAACCGTAACACAGTAATGTTTACACATTACTGCTTGGCGGGGGAAAAACTGGCAAAAGTGTGGGTACTTCCCCACGCGGACTCTGCTAGGATTCCTACCACCACTCTATTACCCATCATGCTAGCCAAGTGCTGATTGGTGGATGACAGATATTCTGCAAATATATTCCTACCCGTTACGTATTACTGTTTGTATGGTTATTAAGTAATGATATTATTTCAATTGTGTGTTTTCCACATCACGTAATTTTTGGGATGTTTGTTGTATTTCGATCACGGGACGTATCAACAGATCGCCTTGAAATTTCGGACCGCATTTGATTTTATATAGGCTGAAATACAAATAAGAAAACTATCTTATGTCAGTGAAAAATAAGATTATTGGGAACTGTCAGGGTTAGCCGCGGGTGATGCTAGGGCTTCTATAAATGTTATGTTAGTTTTAAGTTCAGATCTGTTGGCCTAATATTCTTTATGTATTATCTCTAATTTAATATTATTATTATCAAACCACTGTATTCAAACAAATGTTGTTTCTAGGCCCACATAGTTTGGAATGTAATACAGTTACAGTATACTCTTATGTTATAGTTTGTGTTTATTACATTATGTTTTGTGTGCTCATTGAATGAATATATAAACAAATAAATGTATAATTATTAGTTACTGCCGCTGGGACTTGAAGCTTTACCTGGTAAAGAGAGAGAGAGAAAAGGTCTTAATCAACCATATCAGTGCGGGATGGTGAATGACGTGTGCTATCGAAAGATTCTTGAAACGTGCCGGTTTCTTTATAATGCTTTCCTTCGTGTAACTACGCTTAAAATATTAAAAATTTCAGGCGGGATCCAAATGTACTATCCTATGCTTGTGGCTTCTACGTCACGTCTGGCTCAAAAAATGTTTTAAACAACAAACTTTTCTCTTAAAACTAAGTTTATATTCAACCCACAAAACCTTCAAGATATTTTAAGAAGAGTTTTCATTACCTACGTTACCTTAGTTAATAATTTCTTACAAAGGAGTTCTCTCCTTTGAGGACCTGAGTAATTAAAATTTCCTCTACACAAGGATGTGAGGTTTCTAACGTATTGTTCTAACTTAACGTTTATTGTTAGCTTTGCCGCCTGGTTTTATTTGTTTTTTTATAATAACTGAAAAAAATAGCAAACGTAGCACAATTCTGGATGGCCGGGGATTATGGCCATATGCCCCATCGTTTCTAAGAAAAATACCGAATTATAGTTCCGATAATAATTTATTTTCTCGGACATAATAAAAACCGACGTCAATTGACCAAATTCCATAAGAAGCCATCATCACTATCATCACTAAGGCATCCAGATATATTTTAAAAATACATTTTAGTGTACAAAGTAGTATATGGGATTACCAACTATGACGTACCCAACAAAAAAAAACTATTAAAATTGATTCACAATTAGCATAGTTATCACGTAGCATACATAAATACAAAAAACATACAAACGAATTAAGAACCTCCTTCTTTATTGAAATCGTTCAAAAATAGATTTAATCTGAAACAAAATCCTACAAATATTATTTATGTGAAAGTTTAGATATTTGTGTAGATAGATGTTTTGATGCTTGCTGCTCAATCACCTCGCAACGGTTGAACGAATCGTGTTGGTATAGCCTCAAATAACACTTAGACTATGTTTTATTACGGGAAAATAAGGTACATATAAGAACATTTTTAAAGTGAAACTTTTTTTGACACACATGAAATTAAACAACACTAAAAAAAATTAACAAAAATCTGTGTTACAGATAGGTTTTTTGTGGCCTGTGAATTGAATTCTAGCGTCACGCTCGGGAATGATAAGAAATCTTCGGTTGAACTCGGGACCATGGCCATTGGCCGTTTAGAAGTGCGTCAGCATTTTTAGATTCCTAGCACCCTACGGGTTCACCCGCGCAGACGCCATGTGACACTATTGTTGTAAAAACACAAAGATATGCTAATGTTACGATCAGATTGCACCCATCAAAAGTAAGCTATCAAATTCTGAGTTACAAGTTTTCACTTCTATCTGCAGTTCTTTTGACCGCCAATCGTTTATTTTTTTACTTTTGCCATAGTAAATCACCACGGAATTGAATTACATTATAAGCTGTGCTAGCTAAATTATCGTCTTATAACACGAGATGCAAACCAATAGCAATATGTTGTGTATGGCTTCTACCTAAACTAATGGTGCTGTCTAGCCGCCTGGATTATTGTACATTCCAAGACATGGAGTAATTGCTTGTAACAATTAATATTGGTGAGACCATTATTGGCACGGCTACAGATTAACGCGTGCGTAGACGCAGCAATATTGTGGCAAAGTGAAAGATGATCTCTGTAGCGTGTTATAAAGATCTGTTTTGAAAATACCAATCTGCATAGCGGGATTCGGACCCCAAGATAAGTTAAGCACAGAGAAATTTGGAATTCATTGATTATAATAATTATTGATTATACATATTCAGTTTAAATATAAGTCACGTTTTGAAGTAAAAACATCTTTTGGCGCATCCATACTTTTATAAGCTGTGAAAGAAGCTTAGCGTCACGCTCGGATATGAAAGAAATGTTCGGGTGAACTCGAGACTGCCGAGTTTTTAAGCTATTGCGTAGCTTTTATCGCGGGCCTGGGGACCGAATTTTAGTGATCGTGCATCTCTTTCTTATTCACAAGAAAGAGGATGGAAGACCGTAACGCCGTCCTCCCACTCGGTCATTCGACTTTGAATCTTATTTGTATTAGCTTTACAGACTAAATGCTCTTAGCAGTGTTGCCAACTTAACGGATTTCCCGTGATATTTTTATGGTAAACAAATGTCACTTATGTTGATAAAAATGCATGCAACATGCAATAGCTTTACCGCGGCAGTCTCCGAGTGCCACACTTCTTTTTTTTTTTGTTTTTGCTGACCTCTCTACCACTATTTAGCTCTACTTAGCTCTACTTTCTATTCGCGGCAGCGTTTCATTTATCGATCGTTGAATAGAGCTCGCGGTCCTGTTAAATATTTTTAGACCGGGAATTTATTTTGTTTTGTTTGGGAAAAATATACGAGTTTTTAAAATCTATGGTACAAAAATTTATATATTTAATGTACAGAACATACTATTATAAAGATTTAGTCTGATTTCGGGTGACTTATAAATAAAAGAAAAAAAAACTTGAGAGGTGTCAAGGGACACCCGGATGGAACGAAGTTACTTTCGATTAATTAGTGAAGGAATTATTATTTTTTTTTTTTTTTTATTATTTACAAAAAACCTGTATACACTCAACAAAAATATTCGTCGCGACACCACGCTGTTCAATGCGAAATAGAAATGAAAATATCTGGCTTGCTTTCTATAAGAGAGAGAGAGAGACAGACAGAGAAACATGCGACGCCGCACAGCTTACAATAGCAAAAAGTGTCGTGACAACTTTTCGTAAGATTTTTTTCCGTCTTTCACAACGCGCGATAAGGAACTTCGTTTCAATAAGTATGCTATGTGCCTAGTGTTGTGTTGTACGCTACCATCTCTCTCGCGCTCGCTCCATATGTGAATTTATATCTATGTTTACCACTTTATTTATTAATTTAGCTATATTGTCAAAATTATATTCTATTGTAGTTAGTCGTCTTACAAATATTATGAAAAAAAGGCCTGAACTCCCACTACACAGGTCACCCTGGTGTGGGTATTCAGCGTTTACCGACTCAGTTCTTTGTTTATGTTTATTTGTCTACCTTCCTGTTTTATATTAGTCGGTGAGTATTAGTTTAGTTTTTTATATACAAATAAACGTTTTTATTATATTAATAAACGATTACCGATAACCCTGTATATTTACTTTCAATAGTTTAACAAATGTGTCATCATCATCATCAGCCGCAAGACGTCCACTGCTGAACATAGGCCTCCCCCCTAGATTTCCACAACGAACGGTCCTGCGCTACTTGCAACCATCGGTTTCCAGCGAACTTTGTGACAAATAACAAATATCTAGTGCACTATTAATGGTATCACTAAACATGGAAATTAAACCAAATGAGGAATCTGCACAGTTACCGCCTTAATTGGACCTCAAATGAAGCCTCGTTTTGTTTGTGTTAAGCCAATTTGTTGGCTGAATTGACACACGTGTCGCTATTCCCTATACAAATGAAGGGAGGTTCGACACTTTAATATTGATAGGTACCTTATTATATTCACCACTAGAAATTGATTGTATCTTATACCTTTAAACGAGCAACTCTTGTGGGTATATATGTAAATATATATAATCTGATTTTCATGAAATTATATATACAGGGGGTTTTGGGGACGATACATCGCTCTAGCTAGGTTTTATTTAAAAAAAACGCCATTTTATGCGCGTTTTTAGACAATGAAAAACTGTTACATAAAGATTAGAATGCGACGGTAAATTTCGCAACGTGGCGCGACATTATATCAGTCGGAGAGATAGGCGGTTATAATGCTGTAGGTCCGGGTTCGGATCCAATCGACCAACTTTCTTTTTCAAGTGATTTTTTTTGTTGAGAAAATCTGTATGTGTCAAAGAACCGAGCAAAGCTCGGTCACTCAGGTACTTTATCTTATACATAAGTTTGTTGTTGTCTTGTGTCACGATTTTTGTGGATAGATTATCCACAATTAGGCTTGATAGATTTTTGAAATGAGCATTGATGAATGTGTGTTACTCTTTCGCGCAAAAACTATGATATTCATGAATATATAGATAAATAATGGACCGGAATAACATATTGGCTATTATAACACTTTTATTGGACATCGAAAAGCTTCATACGCATAAATAAATAAATATATGGGTGGACACTTCTCATACAACACCATCTGACCCCTAACTAAGCAAAGCTTGTACTTTGGAAGCCAAGTAGCTGATATAATACTTATTATATATTTTAAAATACGTACTTATTGTTTTTAAACTTTCGCGATTTGAACACATAATGTCTATAATGTATCTACAGGCTTCAGTCTTCTCGTGACCACGGCGGTTGTAACGCTGCCGAAACGTCGAGGTATTTAAACAATGAATTAAATCGTGATTAAGTCCTGTAGATACATTATAAACATTATACCTACTTATTATACATAGAAAACAATTTTTTTGATGCCAACATTTCAAGCACCTATTATTATGCTGAAATGTTACTACCCCTCCTATTATTATATGTGCAAATGTTTGTATATAAAATAAAGCAACTCATTTTATATAGTTTGTTTCTTTACTATAATTTCTACCACAATGTCTCATTACTTTCAAACTTTTTATGAATTGTTTGCGGGAAAAGGTCTCTCAAGCTCCGAGTGCGGTGACGTTATGTTTGGATACTTTTCAATATCTACGTCTCCATGGATTCTCTGTTTGCGTCTTATAAAATGAATACCTAATATTAAAATATTGAATCTGTTCTTGGGAATCTTAAATAAGCTGGGTTTTAGAACGTTTTGAGTCTACATCTCTTGTTTCTACAGCTAACGGTTGAAACATATTACTTACTAGCTGAACCCGCTACTTCGTTCGCGTAAGCAGATGTTACTGACTTATACATTAATTGGAAGTATCGTGCGTCAAATATTTGGATAAGTAGTCATTGAAAAACCTTTGAGTTTGAGTGAATTTTTCTTTTTCTTTTTTTAAACAAAATCAAACATACTTCGTGAGGTTTCGTAGTATCGAACATAGCCGCAAGTGTTAAGTTTGTAGGATTTTTATAGGATACATTATGAAAAGTCTGAAGCTAATGTGCATGATCTGATTCAACCTACTTACCTGTTTATTTTTATCCGCAAGCTGTTTTCTAGATGTTACCCGCGACTTCGCCGGCGTAAAAATTTTTAACGAAGCTTGTGTGGAATCAAAATAATTAAAATTTTGAGTTTTAATGATATTCAAGCAAGTTGAACCCGTAAATCTAAGCCAAGTCCTAGTGAAATGTTAATGTATAAATTTAATTGTAGGTAACACAGAAAAAATCAAGAACGAAAGAATCCAAATTTGGCATCATAATCCTTTTAGCAGCAAAAACTTATTAGTACAATTTAGAATACCAGTAACGCCACCTAGTGATGAAAGAAAAAATACATACCACAAAAGCAAAATATCGATTTAAATGACCTTTAGTGCTTTTAGACTTAAACTGGCATTAGCGCCGTCTAATGAGAATATTATGTTGCTTGTTATTTTGATTGTGAACGCAAATCACCTATATTATCTACGCCAAAACGGGTGCATATATTTTTCATTTTTGGCTTTTACCTTACCATCACATCAAGTTCCTGACGAAAATATATGCTTAGATTAATATGGAGTTAAATGAAAATGTAGACTTATTAGCCCATGTGAAATTTTAGACTCTAAACTATATGTGTTTCGTATGTCAACCCATATCGTTGTGCCGTTTTGACGTGATAGTTAATATTTGTTTCCTTAGGGCCCATGCTTCTTTTCAGGTTGATAGGTAATAAATACATAAATGTGGTATTTCAGACTCTGAGTTATTTTTGTTTCAATTTTCTACCAAATTTGCTTAGTCTTTCCTACGTCACAGTAACCTATAAGTAACCAATTTGCTATTTCTGAGTTCAAACTACGTGTGTTTCGAATTCAAATATGTTCAGCCGTTCCAACGTTGTCCTGTAAATATTATGAATGTCACTGTTTGGATGTTTATTACGTAATACATAGAGTACTTATACATAGGCCATGTTTAGCCTATGTGTTCTTCCAGACTAAACTAATTCTATTTCAAATTTCAACCCGATCACTTGATACGTTCTGCCATGATTAAAGTGGCAATAGAAATACATCATCTGCGAAAATTTCAACTGTCTAGCTATCATCGTTCTTAAGATACAGCCTGGTGACAGACGGACGGACGGACGGACAGCGAAGTCTCAGTAATAGGGTCCCGTTTTTACCCTTTGTGTACGGAACCCTAACAACGGTCTGCTTCGGTCACCGAAGCTTGTTGAACACTACCTTTAAATTTTAAACAGTATCTGGATTGAAATAATACGTTTTCTAATAAGTTACGGCTGGTCTAGTAAGTTACAGCTGACCTAGTCGGGAGAACGGCGACTGTCGATCCGGAGACCCAGGGTTCAAAACCACGCGCACCACTATCTTTTCAGAGTCATGTTCGTAATGCCGGTAATTGAAACGGTGAAGGAAAACACCGTGAAGAAACCGAAATCTACCTATAATCTAAGTTCTTAGTCATATATCATCCACCAACCGACACTTGGCAAGCGTAGTGGATTATAGCCTTGTCTCTCTCCTTGCGAGAGAAGGCCCCGACGCCCAGCAATGGGAACATTTAATGGGTTGTTTATGCTGCTACTTATTATGCTGATATGTTTTCTCCAAAATACAAAAATCTACTTCAATGACAGGTAATTTAATTCTGTCATTCGACTAAATTTTATAAGAAGGTACATGAAGGTATATGTCGTATAGATAAATATAAGCTGTTCTTTTTTAATTAATTTTTTTTAAATTTTAGTTTTTTGTTGATATTTGAAAAACTACTTCCCTGTTTTCGATATCTAAGATCACCTCTGAAGTATTTTCTACCAAACAAAAAGGAATTATCAAAATCAACTAACAATTAGCGGAGTTATCGCGTAAAATAAAACCAAATAAAAACATGCAACCCGATTGAGAACATCCTCCTTGTTTGAAGTCGATTATAACCGTTAATGTTTGTTTTTCCACACAAAAATATATTTTTGACAATTATTTTGTCATCCAAGACGACGTGACGCGATCACGTGGGCACTTTCTAGAATCTAGAATCTAGAAATCTAGATATTCTGTGGATCGTCTGTGATACACAGAATACTTAGAAGTTAGTATGTACCGAACGCGCCGCGCGTTTCGTTATTATTTAATGTTTGTGTAATTTCCGAACCAACAGACCGATATTGTTCAAATTTTGACGGAACAATATATAAAATGTGTTCTTTCTAACAAAAAAAGAATTAATGAAATTGAACAACGCAAACATGAGTTACAACCAAATACACATTCTGACTTTCACCCCCTCCCGCAAGAAAACCGATCAGAGTTTGGGGATCAAAAGTAGCCTTCAGCAATGTCCTTAGTATAAACTAAAATCATGCCAAGTTTCAGCTGAATTGAATCAGTAGTTTCGGCGTGATGTGTGATCCCTATACAGAAAGACAGACAGACAGACAGACAGACATGAAAGAAAAAAAATGCAGTTTCGCCATCAGTATCGACTATGGAGTGCCCCAAAAAAAAATTTTCAAAATATCTTCAATGTACAGAATTCGACCCGTTACAGTTTTATTATAAGTACTAGCTGAACCCGCTACTTCGTTCGCGTAAGCAGATGTTACTTACTTATAGTGTAAATTAGTTGGAAGTATCGTACGTCAAAATATTTGCAGCAGTGGGTTAATGGGTTGTTTATGGTGCTACTTATTATGCTGATATGTTTTCTCCAAAAGAACAAACATTTACTTCAATGACAGGTAATTTAATTCTGTCGTTCGACTAACTAAATACAGATAAATCTAAGCTGATATTTGTTTTTTGTTGATATTTGAAAAACTACCTCTCTGTTTTCGAAATATAAGATCACCTCTGAAGTATTTTCTACCAAACAAAAAAAGAATTATCAAAATCAACTCACAATTAGCGGAGTTATCGTGTAAAATAAAACCAAATAAAACACATGCAACCCGATTGAGAACATCCTCCTTGTTTGAAGGAGGATGTTCTCATCCTCCTCCTTTTCCACACAAAATATATTTTTGACAATTATTTTGTCATTCAAGACGACGCGACGCGATCACGTGGGCACTTCTTGAATCTAGAATCTAGATATTCTGTGGATCGTCTGTGATACACAGAATACTTAGAAGTTAGTATGTACCGAACGCGCCGTGCGTGTCGTTATTATTTAATGTTTGTGTAATTTCCGAACCGCCAAACCGATAATGTTCAAATTTTGATGGGACAATATAAAAAATGTGTTCTTTCTAACAAAAAAAGAAGAATTAATGAAATTAAACAACGCAAACATGAGTTACAACCAAATACACATTCTGACTTTCACCCCCCTCCCGCAAGAAAACCGATCAGAATTTGGGGATCAAAAGTAGCCTACAGCAATTTCCTTAGTTTAAACTAAAATCATGCCAAGTTTCAGCTGAATTGAATCAGTAGTTTCGGCGTAATGCGTGATCCCTATACAGAAAGACAGACAGACAGACAGACAGACAGACAGACAGACAGACATGAAAGAAAAAAAATGTAGATTCGCCATCAGTATCGACTATGGAGTGCTCCAAAAAAATTTTTTTCATAATATCTTCAATGTACAGAATTCGACCCGTTACAGTTTTATTATAAGTATAGATAGATTCACTTGGTATCTTCAAATTTTAACCTAAGGTAATTTAAAACCAGAATCTGTCTAAGATTATTTTTACGTGGAGAAACTACAATTTTGCCTGCTTGGTGCCTGAAGATATTTTTTTTTAAATAAAGACGAGACTATCAGGACATGTGCCTGATGGTAAGCAATATGCCTGACACATCACACTGACACGCAGCTATTGGAACATGAAGAGTCCAAATCATTACCTAGCACTGCACTGCGCTCGTCACCCAGAGATCTAAGATCTTATGTCTCTAAGCCCTGTAATTTATCTGGAAACATTGCTCTTTAAACCGGAACACAGTAATGTTTGCACATTACTGTTTGGCGGTAGAATAACTGGCAAAGGTGTGGTACTTCACCAAGCGGACTCTGCCAAGAGTCCTACCACTACAACAGACATGTTCGAGTTCTGTTAGATTTGACACGACAAGAACTTGTATCGACTAAAATATTAATCTCAGCATCGCTTTTGTCCAATATGGCGTTTATGTGGAGTCCCTTTCTCATTCTTCCACGATTCCTCCGCATTCTGCAGCGGTCTGTTCAATGCTAAACAAGGCCGTTGTCAAGAATTACATTTACTGTGAACAACAAATGATCGAAGGTCTAAACTGCAGGTCCACTACGAAGTCCGATAAACGATATATCGGCCGAAGTTATGGACGTTTCATACCACGAAACACAATCGGTCGGTTGATGACACAAAAACTGTCAAATCAGCGTCGGACGGGATGAACGAACCGCCCGATCAGATGAACCGACCGATTGTGTTTCGTAGTATAAAACGTCCATAACTTCGGCCGATATATCGTTTATCGGACTTCGTAGTAGAACTTCTGGACGTTTCAGGTACACCTACTCTCCAATCGGAGGCGATTCCAATCTGGCTAAGTTTGACGAAGCAGAGTTATCTACGTAAAATTCACAATTCTGACTAACTCTTACTTTCAGGGATTTGTTCCTGTAACTGGCCACCACGAGATCATTATCATCAACGTAACATCTATACTCTACGGTCCACTTTGGGCCTTTCATAGAACTCAAAGTTAAATTAGCTACCAAAAAAGTGAGTATCGATAAAAAATTAAATGATAAAAGTGATAAGATAAAACAGATGCTCACTTTTTACCTAGCACAGATACAATATTGTTTGGAGTACTGTTTGGATCTAAAGGATAGTTTGGCTCTGTATAAGCTGGAGTCTTTGGGTATAATTTAGAGATGTGCTAAGAGGCACATATGCAGGCTACAACTCTCTTGTTTAAAAACATACTATTACGCACGTTGTTCCAAACGATGTGTCTCTGTTGTTTTTCCGCTTGAGTAGAAATTCTCTGTCACCACCAAGTTTTATTTCTCATCTTCGTATTTCTAAGTATTTCTCGTTAAATGTATAACAAGTTGATTTTATTTTAGTATCGTGTCTGTCTGAGTCCCTGCTCAAAAAATCTTTACTCACTTGAGATTCAAAACGTGTACAAAAAATATTCCGTAGCCAAGATTTCGGCTTCATCACGTAAAATGATGTAGCTTTTCTTGCAAACAATTTATTTCTTGTAAAGTAAAAGTCACGCTTAGATTGGATTAAGAAATATTTAGAGCACTCTCTTGAATTACCTTTCCATCACACTACTGAGCCGGGAAATATATCGAGACGTGGCTTTTAGACTCACATCTACACACTATAAAGTACGTAAGTAGTAAGTAAAAAGTAGAACACTATAAATACTGGTTTTTGGGCATAGCTTATCTATACTAATATTATAAAGATGAAGAGTTTGTTTGTTTGAACGCTAGGATCTCGGGAAGTGCTAGTCCGAATTGAAAGATTATTTTTCTATTGGATAGTCCATTTATCGAAGAAGGCTATACAAAACGCTACTATTAACAGAAGCGGAGCATGAATCAAGAATGTAACAAAATCGGAAAAAATATTCCTTTTGAGAGTTTTCGTACGTTTCGTGCTTTGACATGACACATGACAGCATGTGTCTAAGATTGCGTCATTGAATATCACAGATTACATACCTCTTGAATATAAAACCTTTGCTAATCATTTTTTTTTCTAAATCTGAGTTGGTACATTCAATTTCCGACAGATGGCGTAGGAGGTAGCTGAAGAGGTGTTTTGTTTGAAAGCGATATTCTCAGGAATGACTGAACCGATTTCAGTCATTCTTTTACCGTTGTTTATGTACAGGATCCTGATTAATACTATATAATGGCACGGGCAACGCCGAGGCGGACATCTAGTAATAATAAAAAACGCTAATTTTAAAATGGTGAAGAAAATATATGCAGGGAGAAATTCAGTTTCTTTAGTTTTGTATTGATTTCTCACACCTTACAGTGATCGATTACATTCAATAGAAAATTTCAGCTTACGAGAACGCATTCCAAAGCTTAGATGCTCTTATTTTGAAAGTGGAATAAAAAAATCCGAGTCTTTGGAACATCAACCGTGAAACGATGTTGCTTTCTTCAGCTACGAGAAGTTCGATAGAAGAAAGGGCAATGTAGGAGTAGATTATGCAGATAAGTTGCACACGTTCCGAAATATATCAGTTCCGAATATAAACAGTTTAAAGCTTTATTTCTAGTAGCTAATAATTTACATTTCAGCAGAACCCTGCGGCTTACCTGCGCAGTTTAAGTTCCCGTTATTTTGCCGTGATAAAAATAGCCAATGTCCTAATCCAGGTTATAATTTAACTGTGTTTCACATCTCGACCCGATCCATTCAAAACTTTAGCGTTTTTGACATTAGTGTTAATCAGTATGATATATATAAAATTAAAATTTCTAATGCAATAGAAGTTAGTCTTGGTTGGTAGTAGTCTTGGTGTAGTGGTAGGACCCGATAGGACTCTTGGGAGAGTTCGCTTGGGGAAGTACCACACCTTTGCCAGTTATTCTACCGCCAATCAGGGGAAATTACAGAGCTTACAAATAACACCTTAGATCTCTGGGTGACGAGCGCAGTGCAGTCCTAGGTAATGATTTGGACTCTTCATGTTCCAATATCTGCGTGCCACTTTGCTGTTATGTGGCAGGCATGTTGCTTACCATCAGGGGCATGTTCTGCTCGTCTCGTTACTATTTAAAAAAAGTTAAAAGAACGTTAATAACTAACTGATTATCACCACATACATAAGTTCAACTTCCCACGCAGCTCTTCTCCAAACTTCACACATTAATCTTGTAAATGTAATAGTCTGAGAGCCCGCGACAGCCAAACTTACGTTATTTGAAAAACTTAATTTGTTAGCAAAATACCAACCACTGGTAGAAACTGGTACGATGAATAACTCTCGACTTATTTTGACTTTTACACCTGCAAAGCCACCAAGCAATTTGGCATCCCAAAAGTGGAACTAATTATAATGTAAAAAGATACATAATCGATTGAATTGTTTTTTTTTGACGTGATAATGTCTAATAAATCGATTAACGCCGGCTGCATGCACGAAAAAATGTCCCGTTATGACCCGTTACGCTTATTGAACGCTTGCACCGCATCTATCAATGTTTTGTTATGACATTCTCACGTTAAACTATAGTCCGTAAATTAACCGACATTACAGAGCACTCATTTTATTTGTTGTACTCGTATATAGTATAGTAGAATGAGCAGGACATTATTTTGCCTAATGAGTACAATTTTATTTTATTTATAAATTAAAATACATATAATAATGAATAAGCAACACGCCTGCCCATAACAGCACAGAGTCACGCAATTATCGGAACAAGAAGAGTTCAGATCATTACCTGGCACTGCAGTGCTCTCATCTCCCACAGATTTGAGATGTTACCTATGTATATATCTATACCTTGTGATTTCTCTGGCAACATTACCCTTCAAACTGGAACAAAGCGATATTGGTGGAAGAATAACTGGATAAGGTGTGGTAGATACTATCCCAGGTAGACTCTGACCTAAAAAGAAGAAAAGACCTAAATTACGATAAATTATATTATTATACTAAGATTAAATCCATCTAGGTATACTACCATTATAAATCTAAAAATATTGCTACAATTATAAAGAGATTTTTTTGTTTGAACGCGCTAATATCGGGCACTACTGGACCAATTTCAAAAATTGCTTCATCGTTGGTTATTTACGTGATCTTCATACCACGGGCGAAGCCGGGGCGGACGGCGAGTATTTTACTTTAAATTTATGCCAACCATTTTTTTAACCTTACAGACTAGCGTAACTATTTAGAATACGGCTCTTAGTCTATATAGACCACAGCTGCGCTTTAAGCGCTTAGCTAATATATTATACGGCAAACAAAGAATTCGATTAAGCACCTAGAGACCCTTTGTCGAGCGATTGAAATATTTATACGCTTGAAGCGCTGAATTTTAAATAAGGCAACTGATTAAATTATTATTGAAATTACAGCAACTGAAGCGTTTTTTTATCAACAAACAATACCCCACGGTTTTACCAGAGTAACACAGAGTCCGCTTGTTTTTCCGGGATGAAAAGTAGCATATAGTTTATTCCAAACTATAATCTATCTGTGTCCTAAATTTCACCCTGATCCGTTCAGGTGTTCCGACGTGATTGAGCAACAAATATCCAAATCCAAATACCCAAGCTTTTGCACTTCTAATTTTAGTAGGTTCATCGGTTTAGGTTGTATTAACGGTGACGCCTTTTAAAACTACATAGACCCAATTTTACATTTTGAGTAACTTTTGACAAATATAATTCTACCATTACAACCAGAATAATATAATAATTACGCACGCACGCAGTAAAATATACCCTGAAATGGCACAAAATCTATCCTCAGCCGGGAAAACTACGCGAGCAAAACCGCTTGGCACTGCTAGTGTTAAATATGCCAAAGTTAGGATATTTGAATGTCTTTTGCGTAAGAAACGCCGAAAGTGATCGGGTTGAAATTGCCAACACATTTAAATTATAGTCTAAAATTAAGCATAAACTAAAACGCTCTACACACGAGCCCTGAAATCAGAGGAAAAGATGTAAAAGTGGTGAAGAGCGCATGATAAATCGCCTCAATACCGTTTCGCCAAAAATCAGGTCTGATTTCATTTTAGTTCAGACATGTTAACTGCTCTTATTGGTTTGTACTGAGTGCCGACTCCTACGTAGTAATTACATACTCTTTGCTCTGATTAACGACCAGTCCGTTGTACGGCCAGTATCGTACTGACTGGTATGTACGTGTGAAGAGTATACCCAAGAATACCCAATTTCAGTGCCCCCACCACTTTAACGTAATATCCTCTGATTTCAGGGCTCGTGTGTAGAGCGTTTAAAAATACTTTTAACCGCGAGAAAATCAGGAACTAAACGAGTAAAACCGCGGCACGCAGCTAATATTTTGCAATTATCTGATCAATAAAGATGCCCGCTGTGTCAGGCCGCGATCCAGTAAAGTATTTAAGAGTGCTTGGTAAGCATTCCGAGTGGAATAATTTTTAAAAGATTTACTGTAAATCGGTTCTGGGGACCACGAAACCGCATTCCAATTTGAAAATCCGACTTTCAAATTTTCTCCGTGATCGTTAAATCGAATTTATTCTTCTACTTTGGTCTTTGAATCTGTCAGAGATGGTGACGTAATGACAGAACAAAGTAGCCGGTTGACAAAAGTGGGAACGTGCTGTTGCAAAAATGGCGGGAAAAGACGAGCTGTTGCAAATATGGCAGCTCAAGTCAAGTCAGACCTTTTCAATACGGTATCCTAAGTTATAGGAAGAAATCCATATTATATTATGGAGTTATATGATGTAATAAACTAATTAAAACAATCTTACTTTTCCCATTAACATTTAAACATTTCCGCTAGTCAGAGAAACAAATAATATTGTTAGTTGTTATAAAATATTTGATGTTGTTTTAAATACATTTTAGAACCGAGCATTGTAATAGGTACCTAAATAATTTTTGTTTCTTTGTCATCGTCGAAATCAACAGCCAAGGCATAAAATAACACTAACATTACATATTCAGAAGTTTGAATGTTTGTTGCTCAATCACGTCGAAGTTGCTCAACATATCGTTGGTTGAAATTTGGAACACAATTAAGATACATACACACACATAGCACATAAACGACTGTTTAAACCAAGAAAATAAAAGAAACGGTAACTAATTGGGTTGTACGTCGCCTTGAAGCTCTCTTAGTACCTATAGCGTAATATAAAACTTTGCTCTCGTTTCATATATTATGTATGTAGGCTATTGTTTCTTAAGATTTTGTTTTTGTTCTATTTAGTGCGATAAAGAGTTTATATATGTATTTGATAGAAAACGATTCGTGTGGTCTTAATTCGCATCATCAACCACAATGTATTTTAGTATTCGACGAAACAGTTCAGTGCCAATATATTAAAATAAAATATCATAGTACTGTCCCGAATAGCCAGTTCAATTTGATTTTAAAGACCTACTCCTGTTAGTAGCCAAAAGCCATGCTAATTGAGTTGTCCTAATCCAAACGCAAGACAAATCCATTAATCAGTTTCATTTGCAGACGATTGATTGTGATTCTAATTGGTTCCACCGAAATTAGAGTTGTCTCTGGTATACAATTGTCTATGATTAACCGTCAAAATAGTGTCTGTCTGTCTCTCGTTGTATATGTACAATTTGGAGTCTGTATCTACGCAATAAAAGATTTGAATTTATCATGCTTTTCGTTTGTAATTTTTGAGTGACTGTTTTTGTTTCAGTCAAGCCTGACTTGACTTTCAGCCTAATACAGCCATTGATTTAGATATTTTTCCTACCATCTTTGAATACAGCGAAATATTTTTATTCCGTGACACAATAACACCGAGGTTTTACTAGTTTGAAGCCGGTGGTATTCTCAGCTTTGTTCATCAACTTTGGTCCATCCGTTTTAAAGTTATCATTTCGTTTGATAGTTGCGGTTGCATCAAAGGTCATTTTTGCCTCTTTGACTAGGGGTTTAAATATAAATGAAACAGAAGCAAATGTAGTAATTATTTTATAGCGATGTTTAATTCTCATTAACTTGAATCTTTTAGTACATATTTAAACTTGTTATATTATCATGTATAAACAACAAATCCATTTGATTTTCAGTCAGTAAATGGAAAATAAAGAATTTAGGTTTAAGTTCACACATCAAACAATAGTAGGTTTTTGTATTTTCTGTTGTAAATATAAAATAAAAAATATATATTTAAGATTGATCCTCATCACAGTCATTTTTTTGACGATCAGTCTGCTTATAAAAATGAAATTTAAAAGGTATCAAAGAGTTACATTTTTATACCAAAACCCCTAATTCCTGCTAAGTGCATCGTTCCATCGTACACGGTTTTGCAATTATAATGCCGAGTTCACATCGTGCCAGTACTGTAAGCCAATAAGCCAGGTCAGCGATCACTGGCATATTATGTAACGCTACTGACATGACACTCGTACATAGCTGCATGACAGTAGTAGGAGACTGGTATATAGAGCTAATACTTTTTTTTTTTTAAAATAAAGAGTGACGAGACGATCAGGACATGTGCCTGATGGTAAGCAACATGCCTGACACATAACAGCACAGTGACACGCAGCTATTGGAACATGAAGAGTCCAAATCATTACCTAGCACTGCACTGCGCTCGTCACCCAGAGATCTAAGATCTTATATCTCTAAGCCCTGTAATTTCTCTGGAAACATTGCCCTTCAAACCGGAACACAGTAATGTTTGCACATTACTGCTTGGCGGTAGAATAACTGGCAAAGGTGTGGTACTTCCCCAGGCGGACTCTGCCAAGAGTCCTACCACTTCTACTAATACTACTGTTATAATGATAATACAGTACAAGTATAAGCTATGTAAGGCAAACGTAAGGCAAACTAAATGCTATGTTTTAAATAATGTATCCCATTCCCACTCATCTTTTAAAAAAAATCAACATGATCATCAAAATCATGTCTAAAAGTATTCTTTAATTTTTTTAATTGTTTTAAAAGGTTTTTTTTTCACTACGAAAATACTGGCGTTTATTTGGCCCAGCGAATGAGCATTACCATCATTCAGCATGTTAATGCTGCCGGCATGCTGGGTACGTTTCCGACTAGGCTTTAATATCTTTATTGTCTTTGGACTTACATCTTAATTCTTAATCTTAATCATCCATAGACTAGTCTATGGATAATTCAGATCAGAGTTTGGATTAACATCGGATGGAAATTATGTAAATAATGATGCAAATAATGTAAATGTTTATAATGTACAGGACTTAATTATGATTTAATTCATTGTTTATGTCCAGTCTTCTCGTGACCACGGTGGTTGTAACGCTGCCGAAACGTCGAGGTATTTAAACAATGAATTAAATCGTGATTAAGTCCTGTACATTATAAACATTATGTGTTCAAATCGCGAAAATTTAAAAATAATGTAAATCTACAATAGTAAATATTTTTTTTTGGGGAATACCTTACGAACAGAATTTATATTATAAGGCAACATTCAATTCAACCACATCTCCAAAATAGATACCCAATAGACAACAGTATAATATAAACTGATGCGTAATCTACACTAAAACCCGACAGTTAGAATACTATGAAAACTTTTACTACTGCGGTCAATGGTACAACTATAGCTGTAGAAACTACAAGTAATGTAAACCAGCGTAAACTACAAGTAAACTATGCAGTGTAAGCCAGCGTAAACTGATAAAACTATACTTCCAACTCGGACACAAAAGCTAATCATGCACAATCCTCCATTTCAAATGAGGCAGAACGGCTTAAATGGTGGCCAGCGTACAGTCAACTACATAAGTTTCTTATCAGTTAATGTTAATCAATTTACTAAAATACGTACGTTAAATAATACATTTCAACTGCCGTTTGTTATTTTCCGAAAGTTGATCAACTACCTAGTGGATTGATCAACTAACGATTCTTGTTATTTTCCAGTGACATATATTATTTGACGAAAAGTTAAAACAAACAAAAGATTCATTGGATCTGAACATCACATAAATTTAGCTCAGATAGTTTTTTTTTACTAAAGATTAGGCATAGTCACCAAAGTAGTTTTTATGTACCTAATAAATTAAATATGATTGTTTTAAAAAAATGTCTGCAATAGAATTCTATCATTGAGTGTACCAAAACCCTACCACGACTTACATGTTCCGAAACTAATTAAAAAGTTTAAACCCGTCGTTTTGTGCTGGTGCTTTATCATCGCAAATGTTGGATTACTGCAACAATACGGTCCAGGGTGGACACAGTGAAAATTAATCAGTTGGATTACACTGAAAAACATATAAATTGTTGAATTTATGTCCGTAAAAACCATGAGACAATAAACACAGCGGACAAAAGGTAAATTTTATTAAAAATAATTTAGATGCAATTCCAGGAATACCTATTTTATGACCCTTGTGCTAGCAATTCACCATTATTTACATCTGAAGATTTTTAGTGAAGGTACATTCACATTTACGAAAGATGATATGATATTCGAACGATGGTATAATATTCTGATAAATACATAATTTTTTGCAGTTACAGAGTCATAAACTTACATGCCTACCGACCAAATTTTAAACTAGCATTATTAAATAAGATGTGGTTACTGGAGAGTCCAAATAAAATATACGAAGAGGTTACATCTTCGGCGAAATTGGGCGATTTTTTTTAATTATTAGTCAGTAAAAAAACAAAATTACAAACTTGGCTGATGCGCTGAAAATCGTCGTAGCATTAGTGGTACAATTTTATAATATTACTAGCAGTGCCGTGTGGTTTTACCCGCGTTATTTCTATATCTGGATTTTATCTGCGATAAAAGTGCTATAGTGCTATTAGTATAATTTAATTGTGTTTCAAATTTCAACTCCATTTGTTCACTACGTCACAATCAAAATTGGTCAAAAACAATTACACTTTGTTATTTATACTTCTGAATTTTGTAGCATGAATAGTTTTTACATTTTGGTTTTCGATCCACAGAAGTTTGTGTTTTGTGTCTGCTGAAGCCATGATGAGTTGAACTTCATATTTTTATTACTTGTATACATTATTTTTCACTTTTGCATGTTCATTTTTATTTTCACATATTACATTTTTTTTTTCACTATTAAAAAACAATGCCAGTTGAATACAGACACAGCTAGTTACTACTTTTTTGACTTGCGCTTGTTTGTTGAAAAGTGTATAAATTATATAAGTCACTTACTCACGTTACCACTTGTTTATAACCTAGATATTACTCGGTACTTTAAAAAATGTCTGTAATAATGCTAAGTATCTCTCTTCTATAGTAGTTGCAGTCACGCGACTCAGCAATATAATATGTTACGGAGATTGAGCGCAACGCGTGACAATGAGACCGAGACATAAACTACGACGTATTTTATATTATATAGGAAGGAAATGTCCCGTAAGTAACCAAATTTAACATTATAATAATAAAAAAAAAACAATACGGTTTTATTAAAATGTACTCTACTTCTGAATAATTCTTTAATTAGGTGCTTATAAATAAATAAATAAATATTGGTGGACAATTCACACACAACACCATCTGACCCCAAACTAAGTAAAGCTTGTACTATGGTGGCCAGATAGCTGATATAATACATATATAGTTTTAAATACATACTTATTATAAACATCATACTGCCTCTCCACTACGGTCGCAGTCACGCCACTCAGCGTCATAATATTTTACAGACTTTGAGTGTAGCACGTGACAATGCCAGCGAGGGAGAAACTATGACGTATACTGTGTGATGTAGGAAGAAAATAATATCCAGTTAGTTACCAAATTTTGCATTATAATGATAAAAGGTAAAACATTTTTGTTTAAACTTACTGTACTAATGAGTAAATCTTGAATAACATGCCTGTAAACATCATACTGTCTCTCTACCATAATCGCAGTCACGCCACTCAGCGACATAATATTTTGCCGAGTTTGAGCGCAGCACGTGACAATGCGAACGAGATTTGACACTATTACGTATCCTATGTAATCTAGGGTAAATGTAATTATATAACCTTCCATATTTATCATCCATAGAAACACCCAGACATAGCACAAAAATATTTGTATTCACCTCACGAATATTTGCACTGAGTGGTAATAGAACCCAACGACCCTCGACTTCGCAAGTACACTCACTACCTAAGCCACGAAGCTAGTAAAATATATCATGCATCTTCCAAATCAGAATTTACCCTAAAAACAAAGTTAGAAACGTATGGAAGATATCATTAGAAGATCTAATTAGTCTTTGTTCATCCAAACACAACCCAGAGACACAAACTAGCTTACTGAAACAATGGTTAGGTCCCTACAACTGCCTAATTTTACTCATGTTGGTCCTAATGTCACCCGTAAATCTTTACTTGTTCCAATCAGCACTCCACATTCATAGCCCACACAACGAATAGGCGATTTATTGCCAAAGACTCACAATAGACAGCGCATAGACAAACCAACAAATTATACAAGACGACTTAAGATAAAAACTAAGAATACCGGTGTACATTGGGAAAATTTGTGAAGATAAAAATATAGTGGCTCTATGTTTCAAGGGTAGTAGAGAACTGGTTGCTTTGAACCCGAGAAGGGATAGTTTATCAAAAGACGCTGTTATAAGAATGCTTGTCAAAAGAACTCTTACTAGGGATGGGATGTCGCTATTGTTGAACGTATTAGATTCTTTTCAATTATTCAAGATTATAGGATTATTGTGTCACAGTGTTTTGTTAATTTTTTACTATAGAGTGATAAGAGGAACAGGGCATCTGCCTGATGGTAAACAAAATGCCTCTTCAAACGGCACATGACACGCAACTATTGGAACATGAAGAGTCCAAATTGTTACCTACCACGGCATTGCACTCGTCTCCCGGAGTTATAAGGTATTTAATTGCTTAGCCCAGTAATTTCTCTAGAAAAATTGCCCTTCAAATCACAACAAAGTAATGTTTGCACACTACTGATTGGGGGCAGAATAACTAGCAGAGGCTTAGTACTTCTCCAGACAGAGTCTCCAAAGACCCTTATCACTACAAAATGTATCGTATTGTTTTTTAAACTTTCGTTATTTGAACACATAATGTACAGGTCGTCTCGCGACCACGGCGGTTGTAATGCTGCCGAAACGTCGAGGTATTTAAACAATGAATTTAATCGTGATGAAGTCTTGTACATTATAAACATTAAAATGTATCGTGATAAGGTCGCCAATCGCTAGTTAGTTAAATATTACTTTTTGAAGTTTTGTACTTAATGTTAAGTATAATAAAGTGTAAAGTTAATCAGATAGATAAGTAGTTTTAGTAGTAATAGGAGACTATTAGTAGAGTCCGCTTGGGAAAATACCACATCTTTGTCGGTTATTCTACCGCCAAGCAGTAAAGTGCAAACATTACCGTATTCCGATTTGAATGGAAATGTTTCCAGAGAAATTAAATGGCTTTGAGATATATCATATCTTACATCTCTGTGTGACGAGCGCAGTGCAGTGCTAGGTAATGACTTGGACTCTTCATGTTCCAATAGCTGCGTGTCACTCTTCTGTTATGTGGCAGGCATATTGCTTACTATCAGGCACATGTCTCGTCATTCTATTTAATAAACAAGAACAAAATTAAAAATTTTGACTAACCCCCCGACTACCTAGGATTTGTTATCTGTAGAACATTCTACTAGTCAAGGCCTTTCATTTGACACCCATATTAAGGAAGCTTTGAGAAAAGAAATGTATTTCGCCATATTGTGGGAGCGGCCATCTTAGATTTAAAATTTGTCATAGTGCAATGTATTCTACTAGTCAAGCCCTTTCGTTTGATACCCATATTGCGGCAGAAGTGCGAAAAATTATATTTTTCGCCATTTTGTGATAGCGACCATCTTGGATTTGATTTTTTATAGTGTATAGTATTCTACTAGTCAATCCCTTTCATTTGATACCCATATTGAGGAAGGTTGTGAAGAAATATTTTGTCCGCCATTTTGTGGAGGCGGCCATCTTGAATCGATATTAACCAAACATAGCTAAGAACATCCGCACGGATATTAACCTTCAAATAAAAAAACCGCATTGAAATCGGCCCATCCGTTTGAGCTCTACGGTGCCACAGACAGACACACAGACAGACAGACAGACATCGACGTCAAACTTATAACACCCCTTTTTTTGGTCGGGGGTTAAAAAAGATACAATTCCATTAAATAACTCTGATGTGATCTTGGATATTTACATCTACTCTATAGTGAGTCAGCTGAAAATCAGCCAATAATTCTCATCCCTTTTCTCTATCCTCGAATTTAATTTACTTCCGTGCCGGAATATCGAAGAATATGGTAAAAACGTGATATCAAATATCAGGTAAGAACAGCCTTTGTTTAGTGCTGCTTGTTTAGAGAACATCACTTTGCTGGCTTCGTTGAGTTTTTATGAGCCCTCGAGACATTTTGTTATCCCAGTATATACGAGTAATATTTCGATTTTCGTGTTTAGGGTCAATGGAAGAAATTGACGAAATATTGAAAAAAACTTAGCGAGTTTTAGCAGATGTGTTTAAAATTAAATTGAAAATATGTAATTATTTTACAGTTGTTACTTTTTTAATATTATTATCATATTTTTACATAACACAGCACTTATTCGCGATGTTTTTTTAGTTTAAAACTTCTTTTGGCGCGCCACAGATGGATTTTTCGTGGGTTGTAAATTGAATTCTAGCGTCACGCTTGAGAATGTTAGGAAATCTTCGGGTAAACTCGGTACCATGACCATGGCCACGCGTTCCACTTTCACACGCGTAGTTTCCAAAGAAAGCTATAATTTCACAGGAAATATTATCCTTCAAACTAGAACACAGTGATGTTTTCACATTACTGCTTGGCGGTAAAATAACTGGCAAAGGCCTGGTACTTCTCCAGGCGGACTTCAAAAGAAAGAGTCCTAAAGTCCAAAGAGTCCCACCACTACAACATTTTTGTGATAAAATTATTGTGTAGCTTTGTATTATTACAACAACGATGGTAAAGTCTACGATAGAGAGCGCTTATGCTGGGAAAATATTTATTACGTTTCATGGTTACTTAACAATTAACCTAATGAGCCATTTTGTTGGTCTCCTCATTCTACCTCTACCACAAATAGCAATAAAAACATAAACATAGAAATAACAATCAAGAAATTAGAAAAAAAATCTGATTGTACTGCCCATGAAAGATGTCGGACCAAACATTTCACATTGCTCTGCAAAAGTAACGAAAGTAAAAAAACAGGGAAAAACTTTTCCTTTGAACTAAAAGGAGTAATATCCAATTTCGTAACATCGCGACTCGACAAAAGTACAATAGACACATTATGTGATTTTACGTGTACTCTCATCAAGGAAATTGTGTCTAAAATGAAATGCGTACAGTTTATAGAATTTCAACCCATTTTTTCAAAATATTTTGTGGTTTTCTCAAATACTTTCTGATTCAGAGTCTGGGTATTTCTTTGTATCACATTATATCTGTATTTTAAATTATATATATACATTCATAAGTCACACCAGGAGTTATATAAATAATTGGTTTACACAAAAAAAATTGGATTAAAACCGAAAAATATCTGGAATAAAAAGCGAAAATATTCAAAGTCTTGTACCATGCGTAAACAATTTATGATAAATATGTTTTACGAGGAATTTAATAATGTTAAAATATTTATCCATTATCATTTTTCATTTACATGTCTCCATAGGTCAAAAATTGTGGTAGTTAATTTTGCGGGCTACTGCCCGGCATCAATCCACTTTAGAAAATGCGTGTGATTTGTTTGTATAGATCTCAATTATTAAAAAAACAAGTGTGTCTGTACTTATTTAAGCACGCATGAAGTTAATACTTATTTTTTTAATCTTCAAGCTAAGAAGTCTAACTTCAACCATACAATATATATAGATGATGAACGAAAGCAATAACTCTTAATATATATTTATGAAGTTGGTTATGTTTACTAAGATGTCGACTAAACTTAACAGTATAATTACTCTCATCATTTTTACCTAACGCGCCAAACAAAGTACCTACAAAAAATTCGTCGCAGTGGTACGCATTCCAGATTCACTATAAGTTCCTTTAGTCGCACAAATAGGTACGGCAATACGTTCAAACTTCGTTCCTTTTTAAGTAATTGCGTGAAAGGAAGACCAAAATGGGACCTACTTAGATTTAATTTCAATTTACTTAAAATGTGATTTTGTACAACATTTTGTTATGAATATTTGAAACTCGTTTGAAATTTTGGTAGCGCCAATGATATTAGCCCAAATTCACCACGCTGCGCTGGTCCAGTGCGGGTTGGTGAGTGACACATGACTTCAAAACATTCTAGGTACATGTCGATTTCCTCACGTTTTCCTTCACCGTTTTAAGTAAGCGGCATTAGGTACCCACATGACTTCGAAAAGACAGTAGTGCACGTGGTTTTGATCACGAAGACTCCGGATCAGCAGTCACCGTTCTCCCGACTAGATCAGCTGTAACTTCTAATTTTAATAAGTCTTTACTCATCTAACGATAATTCAGATAATAATATTTTTCATTGTATGTAGTTCAATAAATTACTAATGAGTTTCAAATAATGAGTTTCACAAAATGTTTAACAAAATCACATTCAAAGTAAATTGAAATTAAAAGTCCTAAGTAGGCTTTACTCACAAGTTTTTGTTGCGAAAACATTTTCACTTCAAAAACGTGACAATAGTGCCACTTCAAAAACGTGACAATAGTTACAAGAATTTGCTAATTTACTGTGACATATAAACTCTCAGCATTTAATGTGAAATACACTACATTACGAGGAACATGGAGGGCGTTAAAAGTTCTAGTTTTCCTTTGTGATGTACAGCTAGGTGGAAAACTCGCTAATGTAGCGCGCCGTCTGAGTTGGATATATTGTTGCTGTCGCTAGAGGATTTAGCGGTTGGTCCAAAGATCACTAGTTGAGCGAATTTGACTTTATTTAATAGTCTTCTTTGACGTATTTGTAACTGACAAAGCCGAAACTAGGTCCGATTATGTACACATATATGTTTAGCAAAACCAAGTTTTATTTTAAATATTGGCTTAGGTACTTTATTTATGACATTTTTTGAATGATTATGTTGAAAAAAAAAAATTATCTCCCACAGTATATTTAAAGAAATAATTGAAAAGAGACATAGTATAAGTACTAAAGTTAAGGAGTTATTAAGTGTCATGGAACACCAGGCAGTAACGAAGTTCTTCGGATAATATAGAAGCAACACAGTCAGCAAAAAAATCTTAATTTTATTAATTATCATTTGATCATTGGAAAAATGAACTTGGCAACTCTAGTCGCTATAGCAGATAGCAGATTTTACGCGTCACTTCCGTTTTTTTCTTACAGTTTTAGTCTCACAATTTTTCATTTCGGTCGTGCAGTAAAACTTCTAATTCCTCCAAGCCTGCTATAAGGTACTTCGTTCCAATAATATTAGGTAAGACAGGCGTAAGACAAATTATTTAGATTACCTATTAGATTAGGTGACTTTACTTTGATTACTTTTGTGATAAAAACGTTTAAGCTGTGGGTATTCCCCGACAGTTACAACCTTTGTATGAATCGGTTTCTTCTAGGTAAACACGCTCCATCGTAGACCGCATCGTCGCTTAACATCAGGCGAGATGGCGATCAAGTGTAAACATATTAAAAAAAAAAAAAGTGTGACCATGATAAAAGATAACTTAGTTCTCCGCTACCTCTTATAACTTAAGACAGTAAAGTCAGGGACTAGTTTTATAAACGTGAGCGCTGTTTGTAATAAAAAAGTATTAAATTTTCTGTTTCCAAGAAAAACAATATTGCAGTTAATTTTACTTAGTTATTATACAAAAACTGTAGTGTACAACACTACGAGTATAACACCACTACATCAACACAATAACTAAAAATTACAGAATCATTTAATTATGATTAAGTCCTGTGTTATGTTTGTAATATGTGTTCAAATCTCGAAAACTTAAAAACAAAATTAATCTAAAATCATACAAAATTTCTTAATTCAAAAGCTTCCATAATTGCTGCTCAATCAAATTTTTAAAAGGTATACTGACCTCGTGACTTTGTATGGTAGTAACTCTGCCTGCGAAGCCGACGGTCGTGGGTTCGATTCTCACCCAGTGCAAATATTTATGTGATGAATTAAAATATTTGTACTGTGTCTGTTGAACACTCAGTTGGACAGCTTTCAAGTGACGGCATAGTGCTCAATCTTATTATTTTGTACCCTTCTATCGTCCTACATAGGTCACCTGGTGGTTCATTTGACCCATATATTTTTTCACGGGCCTGTAGTCTATTACAGCTATAGTTTTTATTTCGGTTAAAAGTTTTAATATGACGTATCGAAGGGACGCGTGCCTTTCACTTTTTATGTCTGTCTCTCTCGCTCTTAGGCAGGCTAACCATGCCTGAGTGGAAGGGACGCGTGCCTCTCACTCGCTCTCGTTGTGAGCGCATAACGTGAGCGGAGCGTAACGCAGTTTCTTGAAGTGTCACCCGGCAAAACAATATATAAGACGTTGTCACGTCAAAATCATTGAAATTTGATACACAGCTGTTAGATTATTGTCTGGCATTTCACATAGGCTACCTTTAATTGCGGAAAAATAACGGGAACTGCAAGGGTAAGTAAACTGGGCTCTAGTTATTTAATAAATTGCATTATAATCTAGTAATATTAGGTACATAAATATAGTTTATAAGGGTAACGTATATAAAGGTGCAAGTTCGCGCCGCGACCGCGACATGAGACCGCGACCGGAGACCACGACAGGCACTTAACATTACAGCTATGGGGTGTTTCTATGTATAATAAGTATGTATTTAGAACTATTATATAAGTATTCTAAGCTATCTGGCCGCCATATTACAAGCTTTGCTTAGTTTGGGGTAAGATGGTGTTGTGTGTGGATTGTCCACCAACATTTATTTTATTTTAGCTTTGTATGGGCGCCAGTTCACACCAATACCGCGACAGGAGACCGAGATTGTCGCGGTCTCCGGTCGGGGTCTCTTGTCGCGGTCTCGTGTTGCGTTCTCCGTGCGAACCTGTATCTTAAAATTTAACATTATTTTGATAATTTTATGTGATACAATTTAACATGTTTTTATAAGATCCAAAAATGCTTCATAGCTCGTCTTCACGTCAAAGAAGCGAAGGATCAAAAGGTTGCCAACGTAAATAAATACAATTAGTTACAAGCGTGCTCAATCACACGTACAATCCGAGATGGGACGTGTTTTTACAGGAATGTTACCCGTATCGGTTTTTCACGTTCCTGTTCGGCTTTCCACTTCTTTCTACGACTTTGCTCGTTTTCTATTGAACATGTCTTTTGGCCTTGATGAATGGAAATATAGATTGCTCTATCTTATATTAGCTAATTATGTTGTTTTTATTTTTTAACCGACTATATATATACATATATATATTTTTATTATTATTCAGTTATTTATTTTTTCTGCTTAATTTCTAAGTTTATTTTATTATTATTTTATGAACGTTCTATAGCTCCGTCAATTGTGTATCAATTTTGATGGTTTTTTGTTGTTTGGTACATCATAATTATATTCAGAGAGCTGGTGGCAAATTTTGGGTAGGTGTTTGAGGAAAAGCTGAAAACTTGTCATATAGCCTATTATTCCCCAACACGGAGGTTGCTGGCTGGTGAGAGGCAGTGCAAAGTCACTGATGAAGATGAAAGATGACTTACTGATGGATTATAATGAAATTTGTTCGAATTCCTGAATCTAATTTTTAACCGGTTCGGTTATGTTGTTTCGGAGAAAATAAATTATTAATTTTGTTTGTTTGTTATTTTTACGTCTTTAACGGCTCTGCAAGTCTTTCTTCGGCTAGGCTCGTTTCTACTAGTATGTATATGTAATACTATCAGCCAATGCCTTGCAGTGTTATTCGCGTAGCCCCCTCTTCCTGTTATTTTTCCGTGATGTAAAATATTTGTGTTATTCAAAACAATAACCTGTGTTCTACATTACAACTCCATTAACTAAAGATTTCCGACGTTATTGAGCAACAAACATCCAACCTTTTGCATTTATAATTAAACTATAATAAAAATTATAACAAACTTATAAGCACTAAGACAAAGAATGAACAAAAAAATTTGACAATGCATATTTTACCCGCAAATATGGGGGCATAAAACTATACCAAAATATCTAGGATTGGTATTGACATATATTACTGTAGTAAATGTCCCTTATATCACGTAACTAACGTTGCTAATGTAGTGGAATTTCAAATTCATAAAGAATAGCAACGAATGAAAAGACCTTATATCGAAATAAATAAACATGAAACAGTTACGTAAAGGAAGTACTTATTAATCACATTTACACATAGTTAGGATAGACTTCGTTACGACGCAACAATTAACTACAAAGTAGCGAAACAAGTGTACGCAAGATATTGCGTTATTTACGTTCTCTTGAAGCATTAATTTATTAGAATTACGTGCTTCGCTGGTAATGAAAGCTAGGGCAAACTGTTCCGATACGGTGTTGCCAAGTGGGGTTCGGGAAAATACCGGACAAAATTGATAAGGAATATGAAAAGTACACATAGCTTTTTGACGTTATTAAGTGAAGAAATCGCTAAAAATTGATTAAAAAATAAATCAGATGATAAGGCCTACAATGGAGTGTGCTTTTAGCGAGTAGGTAGGTAGGTAGGTAAATGCCAATAGTGCCAACAAATTGGAAAAACCCAGTCAGATAACGCTTTCCGCAGTATCAACAAACTTATTCGTTCGAGTCATTGAAACGTCATGAATCAATGTCCCTTAATCGACCTTCAAAGAAAAGTGGTGTTAGGTCATGCATATTCCGAAATATTCTAACCTGTTAATCAGTATAATTATAAAATGTTATAAAAACGACAATCTAGTAATTTTTCGGTCTTAAAAGATTTTTCAAGAACAGGGGGGGATGTCGAGTTTTGCTTTCTTCTTCTTTATTTGCATCCAAAGTCTCTAGCTGGTACTTAGTCTGTAGGTAGGAATGTAGACCTTAGATATGTGGGTATATTATGTCACCGTTAGATTATAAAATCACAGTAGGTTAGGCCAGTTTGTGATCTGTCGGAGAAAGACTAAATAATCGGACGGATTGTACAAATTTACGGTTACATTTAAACACATATAATAAACATTCGCTTAAATTATAAGAATCATAATGATAATAAGCAGGTCACTAAATGTTCCCATTGCTGGAACTTCGGGCCTTCATATTCCATAATCATAATATAAGGCTATTATATAATTCACCACGCTGGTCCAGTGCGGGATGATGGATGGACGCATGACTTCAAAATAATCTACTCGCAGAAACATATCGCTTTCGTCACGATGTTTTCCTTCGCTGTTTTTAACTTAGCGACATTACGCAATTGACTACGACAAACAGTGATCCGTGTGAAATTGAACCCGGGGTTCCGAATAGGCAGTCGCTGTTCTCTCGGCTAGACCACCCATAACTCTCTTATGAATTAAAGCATTGTTATTTTTTTAGAAAATTCGCACATTTCTGACTTCAAACGGGGGTCCGTTTGAAGTCAGAAATGTGTCACAAAATAAAATTGAATTTTAGCCTGTGATACTAAAATACCTACATGAAGAACAATTTACCAACAACAAGGTAAAGATGGTAGCAGTTGGCAACTCTGCTTCCTATATATATCTTTCTCGTTTGCAGCGCGAATTAATTAATACAGTTAGATTAGATCGATATTATTCCTGTTTAGATGCTGCAGATGGTATTTTAATGAGTTTATGGATGACTACAGATTATCAATATTTCTCTACAATTATGAGAACATACTACAAGTCTTCATTAATTCAGTTTTGTTTCTTTTGCAGTCCAGGGATACATTTTTATAATTGCTTTCGAATATAGCTATTATAGGTACAAGACATTTCTCTGTATTGCTCGTAGAATACAGAATAAACTATTTATGTTGAAGTTGATGCTCAGCACTGTGCTATCATCATCATCATCAGCCGCAAGACGTCCACTGCTGAACATAGGCTTCCCCCCTAGATTTCCACAACGAACTGTCCTGCGCAACCTGCAATCAGCGCTTTCCAGCGACCTTTGTGAGGTCATCTGTCCATCTAGTGGGAGGCGTCTTCCGGTTCGTGGTCGCCACTGTGCTATAAAGTTAGAGAATGGCCTGCAGTGATGCCTGATTATACTGTGCTGTTATGGGCAGGCATTTTTTTTACCATCAAGCGTATGTCTCGCACCTCCCATCCCCCGAAACTATTTAAAAAATACACACACACATAGCTAAGAACATTCGCACGGATATTAATTAACCTTCAAGTAAAAAGAACCGCAGCGAAATCCTTTCTGTTTGAGCTCTACGGAGCTACAGACAGAGACACACACAGACTGACAGACAGACATCGACGTCAAACTTATAACACCCCTTTTTGGGTCGGGGGTTAATAAATAGTACATTATGGTACAAATGTGTAATGTTGGTGGTTACCACTGAGGCGCTATTGAGACCAGAGCCTTGACTGTATTTTAACATAGCCTAGGACGGTAATGATCGATACACACGTGTATCATACGACGTTTTTCAACACACTTGTAATAAAATAATAATAAAAAATCATTACAACAGTGAAAAAGAGTCATGAACAATTTTTCGTAATGGCGGGAAAAAATAATCCTTTGTCAAAAAATGCGCGCGCAACTAACAAAAGAAACTGTTACAGTTTCAACCAGCCACAGACTAAAAAAAATAGGTTTCTTTTTTATTTCTGCGGATATTAGCGTTTTAGTCACGTACAAAAAGTGGATTTAAAAAAAGTAAAAAGTTTTCTTTATTACGAAGAAAATAAAAGTGAATATTTCACTAAAAGTTTTATTTTTAAACACGTATAAGTTGAATTTATGTATTTAAATACTAATATGCATCAAGCAAATAAGCAATAACGACATTAATTTATTTGTTCTATTGAACACGATCTTTTTTAAATCGATTTTTTTAAGAATAATTCAAGTCAATCTATAAAACCCACTTGTGAATCAATACTCGAAAAGTCACATACTGATTATTGGTGTCATTATATTCCTGATTGCGATGAAATTAGAGCCGCCTTATGAGCAAGTATGTTGAAGATGTTATTGTTGCTAATTGTTATGTGAGTTGTGAAAACAGAAATGTATTTCACCATTTTGTGGTAGCGGCCATCTTTGATTTGAAATTTGTGATATCGCAAAGTATTCAACTAGTCAAGCCCTTTTATTAACCAAATGTCCTATGTCCAGCAGTGGACGAATACAGGCTGATGATGATTCGGTGGACCAATTAATGGTATCGTAATAATGAATTGAGACACGTGTTCTATTCAATCCTAACCTACTTCATCGTTGAAGCACGTATTTAACACGTAATAACACATGCCATGGTGCAGTGTGATTCGGACTATGCAGCGCTGGAATCCATGTTGAGAACTAAATGCTTGAACGTTTCGTGATTGCCTTGCACGACGAGAACGAAGTTAGAAATCTATATTTAAGTTAATAAAGAAGATACTCGTAATTCTGTTGATAAACAGTTTCAAATAAATGTACGATAATTTGTTTTCAATAAAACAAATTATTGCACTAGTAAGACCGCACCGCAGAAGTGACAACTAAAATAAAAAATACTTATACTTAAAGACTATTAAATAATTTTAATAATAAAACAATTAAGCGATGTCAAAATTGAAATTGAATATACCGTCCTAGTATGCACAGCAAAACTAGCAACATGCATGGCCAAGAATAAATAAAAAAAAAAATACGCGGGTCGGAGATACGATTTTAACTCGTCAAGTTTTTAGCGTTTGCTATTTATTTATTTAATAGGTATTTCGCTAAAATACATAAATATGTTACGTTGTGGTGTATGTGTAATGAGGGGTAATAGGGAATGCATGTAGTTTAAATTGGCTTGATTTTTTTTTCGTAGAATCCTTAATGTCCCGCCATTATGCCAAAACAATTATTTTATTATTTAGTTAGTTATTAATAATTATAAAAAATGTTATTTATAAAGTGCAAATTAGGCGCGGGAATTCAAGTTTGCGAAACGCATCACTAATTGTGGAAACCAAATGTGACGTCACATGGCATGTTTTCTGCTTTAACGGTGTCGATATTCGTACTGAGCTAGTAGTGTTAGAGAGAAAAGTCGTGATCTCCACCGTTTGATTAGCTAGCACAACTCAAAAATCGGTACAAAGTAACTGCAACACTTTAAACAAACACAGGTCGTGGCCTGTGACGTCATGCAGGCGCGGGAAAGATGGTGGCGTTTAAACGGGTCAAATTTTATCGATATTTTAAATATTATTTTAAAAATCAATTTGCTAAAACAAAACTTTTTTGCAATGGATGTGATATGCAAATTAAATATTTCGTGACAGATTTAATTAATGTGGTATGTCCCTAGAAGTTAATATCGCAATAAAAAACATGAATATACTAGACACAAGGACACAACAGCGAAGAGCAGTTGACGACATATTATCTTTCTCCCTCTGGCAGTCTTGTACACTACATTTTGTTTCTCCGTCTAACATCCCGAGTTTACCCGAAAATTTCTTATCAATAATACCGAGCGTGACGCTAGAATTCAATTCACAGTCCGCACAAAAAAAATTGTCTAGGCGAGCCAAAAAAAGTTTTCACTTCAAAAACATTCCCTTTGAATCACTCTATCTATTAAAAACCCGCATCAAAATCTGTTTGGTGGTTTTAAATATATGTAACATAGGTAGGTTTTTTTTTTTAACAAAGAGTGATGAGACGAGCAGGACATGTGCCTGATGGTAAGCAACATGCCTGCCGCATAACAGCACAGTGACACGCAGCTATTGGAACATGAAGAGTCCAAATCGTTACCTAGCACTGCACTGCGCTCATCTATCATCCAGATCCAGAGATCTAAGGTGTTATATCTCTAATCCCTGTAATTTCTCTGGAAACATTGCCCTTCAAACCGGAACACAGTGATGTTAGCACATCACTGCTTGGCGGTAGAATGACTGGCAAAGGTGTGGTACTTCCCCAGGCGGACTCTGCTAGGGGTCCTACCACTACAAAACTATAAGGACGGACAGACGCGGGAAGCGACTTTGTTTTATACTATGTCGTGATGATGAATCATAAATTTTCCAACAGATAGATCAGCAGGTCTACTTCGAAGTCCGATAAACGATATATCGCCCGAAGTTATGGACGTTTTATACCACGAAACACAATCGGTTCATGACACAAAAACTGTCAAATCAGTGTCTGTCGGAATGAACAAAACGCCCGATCAGATCAACCGACCGATTGTGTTTCGTGGTATAAAACGTCCGTAACTTCGGCCGATATATCGCCGATACTTCGTAGCAGACCTGCAGATATGTCCATAACAAACTTCGCAACCGATAGTAGATATAATACGTAATACAGGAGCTCTCATTGGCAACGTAGAATGGCATGCGCCCTTTATCAATCGAACGTGGACAGAATGTAGCGAGTTTCAATATCGGCGCCGTCATAGCCTCTACTGCTATTTGAAATTTAGACGAGAGAATTTCTATATTAATTAGTTCCGTAGTATCTGTTCGTAGCTTAGTTATTATATCAGGATACATTCCGTTTTAAATAAATATCTTGTAATACAATTTGCTGATGGTCCAGGTGGGAAAAAGGCAACTGACGATCGAGAGCACTATTGTTTTTTTAAGTCACGTGCGTTATGCTGCTTACATAAACCGGCGAAGGATAACATCGTAAGAATACTGACATAGGTATTCTTAGAATCTCTCGAAATTAAAGACGGTTTCCTGCTTTCTCGCCTACCACACCGTAATCATAAGTGTTCGGCCCACGTTTAAACTTTATTCTAATAGGTTAGAGTCTATATTTTAGTATCAAAACTAGCGTGTTTATTACACCTTTTGAGTACATACACGGGTAACTGATTTTTGATATAGTCAGTCCCGTCCGACTCAAGTTTCGATCGTACCCGGTGATTTTTTTCAAGGAGAGTGCGCGGTCGTTATCACACATCGTTTAGCACTGAGTATATGGGTAGCAAATAAAAAGGCTCGACTAATAAAAATACACTGAAATAAATTTAAAATTCAAAATGGCCGCAACCACAAAAAGTGCGAATTACAAATTCTTGTTCACAATTCCCTCAATATGGTATCAAATAAAAGGATCTGACTAATAAAATACTGTTAAAATTTCAAATCCAAGGTAGTCGGGGTATATATATATTTTTTAACTTTGCTCTTGTACGTATAAGTCCTTTCCCGCTATTGCCTCCATCCCACAGCCGCAATGACATGTGTGGAGTCAGTTATTTACTTCATTAGTATGCCGAAATCCAACATTGAATAGGTAATGTAACTTTAAGATAAGTTTGTTGATATCTGTATAAAACATTTTATTCTGTACATTACAAATATAATTACTTGTGCTCCCATGAAGGGCTCTGAAAACAATTTGAAAGGATTATGGTGCATTTCTACGGAAATCCCAGAACCCTTCGTTAAAGCACAGAATGCCACCAAAAGGTTTTAGCGAGTTTAATCCCACATAATTAAGCTGTACCACTAAGTAACACTAGGTAAGTGTTCTAGTAGTATATGATGCAAAGTATTTTAACAGAGAAACAATATCTTAGCGAAGCTAAGTCGTAAAATACATTCACACTTAATTAGTCTGTACCATCGCACCAATAGGTGGCTGTCTGTACTTACTAGGGGTAAGTCGTTATATTAAAGTTGCGATGTCCATGAACAAGAGAGAGCGAATATCAAGCACCACGTACCTGGGACTGAATGAATGAATGAAAACTCTTTACAACTTAAAATAACACATAAGATATAGGAAAACAGTATAACTAGTGAAACAGCTGGCGGCCTTATCGCTAAAAGCGATTTCTTCCAGGCAACATTGGGGTGGAGAAAAGGATAGGAAAATTAAAAACGTGGTGCGCAATAAAGACTATTACTACGAGATAAACGTACATTCTAATAGCATTACACACAAATACATAAGCTACTCAAAAACATAATACACTAATAGATAAAACTAATCATAATATAAACCTACATAAACATACACACTAATTGATAAGATGATAAATATCCCCATAAGACAAATAACTTAAGAGAAATAACAAATATGAATACAATATTTGACGTGATCACAGCCATCGAGCTAAATAAATAAATAGTAATAATAATGACAAATAAGCCATTTCTAATACACAGGCCTGATTTACATTCTCTTTTTACTGAGCTTTTCACACTAAGAGAAAGAAAGAAAAAACAATTACAGAGGTGGCAGCTTTGACAAATAGAATTTTTAACGTGGTCTTTAAAGACAGGCAATGACTGTAATTTTCTAATACAGACTGGCAGCTCGTTCCACAATTTAACAGCCTGAAAAGCAAAGGATCTTCCATAAAAAGTTTCAGAACGTGCAGAAGGGGCCATTAGGGCCAGATTGGTTTTTGATCTTAGTGGAAGAGAATGACAGTCCTGTAGTAAAGTAAACCGCTCTTTAAGGTAACGCGGCGTGCAAGGATTAAATAAAATGTTGTTCAGAAGAGAAAGAATATGTGCACTACGACGTTGACGAATCGGTAACCACTTGAGTTTAGCGCGAAATTGGGAAATGTGATCATATTTGCGTAAACCAAATATGAATCTAATGCAATAATTTTGAAGGCGCTCAAGTTTATTAAGCTGGTCCTCTCTCAGATCAAGAAAACAGACGTCAGCATAGTCCAAGATGGGGAGCAGGAGAGACTGTGCGAGTGCAACTTTAGTGGCAGTGGGTAAAAAGTTTCGTAGACGCCTAAGTGAGGCACCTGATGCAAAAATCTTGCTGCTAATCGACTTAATGTGGCTGTCCCAAGATAGAGTTTGATCTAATGTTATACCAAGATTCCTAACAGAGTCACTGAATGGTATCACAATGCCGTTAAACATAATGTTGGGAATCGTAGACCATTCAATTCTGGAGACCCAGTATGAACTACCCACTACTATAACCTGTGATTTTGCGGGATTTACATCCAGACCAAAAGACGTGCTCCATTTGTGAATGGAAAATAAATCGGAATTTGTTTTTGAAATGGCTAATGCAAGTTCGAGGAATGAAGCTTGTGTATAAATTTGGAGATCGTCTGCATAAAGGTGGACTGCTCGTCTCTTCAATGATGTTTCCTCGAATCGTTATGCTGCGCTCACTCCTGGACCGTACATTTCATATATATACGAGTACGTTCCTGTTGTTGGTTCTCTTGATGTAGCTGACACAAATTATATCACGGATGACAAGGCGTTGGACACTTTATGAGGATAGATTCTGAGTACTTCCACCGAGTTGAGCTCCCAAAAGACGAATGCGCGATGCTTGACAGCTGTTTAGAGCTGTTTTTTTAGAACTACCCTCATGTTCGGCCATCGCAAAATTAATACAACTCTAGTGAGAACGATACATAGTCACTCTTTATATTTAGAAAATTACAAAGCCAGAAAGAACGAGGAATAACCTTCAAAACAGCTTGTTTAATTTGATCAGAAGAAAAAGATGCTATCATTACAACCTCTTTTCATATGTTTATATAACGGTACGGGATACGTAAGACATGTGCCTAGAAGGATTTTCCTATAAATCGGAACACAGTGATTTAACGCATTACCGCTTGCCGGTAGAATTACTAACTAAGATGTGGTATTTCTCCAGGCTAACTCTCCAAGGACTCCTACCACTACCAACGAATCTTAAATGAGAAAATATGTCCTAATCATGAGTGCTAGCTTCATGAGTGAGACTTTACGCTCGCGTCTTACTTCATGAGTTAGAACAAAATATATATAATCAATCTGAATGATTTTGGATATTTTATACCTCTTAAATCGATGAACGATTGTGAAATATATAGTAGAAGTCTAGAAGTCCAAAAGTTCCCAACTACTCAGGAAAATAGTTGTTGTTTCTAGGAAGGTTGACCAACCAGCAAAGGGCTGATCTCGGTGTTTACACGTGGATCTGAGATCAAAGAAATAGCCCTTTATTAGAATAGCCAAAAATATGAAACTCCAGAGAATCAAAGAAATTTCAAAGAATCTTCACCTTTATGTTTTACCCTTGATAGTTACAATTGACATCCCCATCCAATCCTACTACTATGTATTTTAATATGATTGTAAATGCGAAAGTTTGGATGTTTACCTGTGTGTATATTTGTTGCTCAATCACGTCGGATCGGGTTGAAATTTGAGACACAATAGATTATAGTATGTAATGCTACATGGATTATTTTTTATTTCGGCAATATGACGGGAACGGGAATTGCACAAATAAAACTACAGAGCGGACAGACGGTGCCACTCTTAGACACCCTTGGTTTCCCCTTGCGGCAGGTTAGGTTCTGTGGTCTCACTGCCTACCACCGCAATATTGTTACCTTCCCCTACAGCACCACCGCGTTCGCAATCTAAATGTGGCGACCCCTTCAAGGATGCCGCGGGCAGGGCAGACCACCAGCCACTATAATACGGCGGTCATCTGCCGTGACGACCATTCCACAGCCGTGATGCTCACCCCCTAAAATGGCGGCCCACCACAGTTACGCCGGTGCCCACAAACCGCGCAATCTACATGGCCGCATCGTCGTCGGCTTGGAAGCAAAACCTAGTCGAGCGGATCCACCGTGGGTTCCTCATATTTTCTCCGTGGGTGATCAGGCTACGGCTACTGAGCCTCCTTGTTAATGTTGGAACCTTTCGGGAGGAATCTTTTTCGAAGCATAATGTGCACCCTCTTAACATAAAACAATTTCTTATACATTTCTTTAAAAAGCCGAGCACTTAATTTTAAAAATATCAAAATAAATCGCCTCCAATAGCTCTCGTATTGCAAAACCATATCTTTAATGGTTGTTCATGTATTTTCCTCTTGCCAGTTTTCTGAATGGTTTCCTTTCCGCCACTGAAAAATCATCTCTATAAACATGAGTAAAAGTTGCGTTTTGCTTTGGTTTTTAATTATCTCAGTAATGTAATGAATTCAAAATGTAATTAAGTGCCTCCATTGCGCTTTGTAACTACAGTTGGCTTTTGTGAGCAATTAATGTTAAGTTAAGTTTTTAATGAGCTAAAAAAACTTTTGTGATGTTTACGTACGACGTAGAGGAAAAACCCTTTCGGCCGCGTAAAACATCTTTTAGTTGTGTATGTTTTAAGACTGTAGCTTATAAGAAATCTAACTTAATATATTAGATATAGTATTTTCCATAGGACATACAATATTTTCTGACGTTTACGTATCTCACGTGTGATATGGTCGGTTTAGTCAAAGATAATGATTTGTAGTTCAGTCCTACATTAGTTTTAGTCGAATCCGGCGACCGCTGCGCGTTCGGCAGTAAGAAACGAGCAGGAAACAAACACGCACCATTATACACACACATACAACACACCCTCTCACACTCTCACACACCGTTTCACATCATGACACACGTGAGTTACCCGTGAATTAATTAAAAATATCAACATAATATGTTAATATTTAATATAATAGATTTCTTAAAAACTACAGTCTTAAAACAAATGCAACTAAAAGATGTTTTTCATCTACATCGTACGTAAACATCACAAAAGTATTTTTTTATTTCAACATATTATGTTGATATTTTTAATTAATTCACGTGTGTCTGCGATGCGTGAGTATGCTTGCTGCTCGTTTCTTACTGCCGAACGCTCAGCGGTCGCCGAATTCGACTAAAACTTAAGTAGGACTGAACTACAGATCATTGTGTTTGTACTGAACCGACCATATCGCATGAGAGATACGTAAATGTATTTTTGTATTATATTAATGCTATCATCCATAAAATCCTTGATTATAATTTGATTTTTACTTTTTACTTTTAATTTAGATTATTATTTTACTATGACTTTTGAATTTTTGATGTTTATTTTAAATGTTGACATCGGTTTAAATTGCGAGCTCCCATTACTAATTTATTTCTTAACTGATTGACATGATGTATTAAAAAAAAAAAAAAAAAGACGAGACGAGCAGGACATGTGCCTGATAACAAGCAATATTCCTGCCACATAACAGCACAGTGACACGCAGCTAATGGAACATGAAGAGTCCAAATCATTACCTAGCACTGCACTGCGCTCGTTACCCAGATATCTAAGATGTTAAATCCCTAAGCCCCGTAATTTCTCTGGAAACATTGCCCTTCAAACCTAAACACAGTTATGTTTGCACATTACTGCTTGGCGGTGGAATAACTGGCAAATAAATTCTTATAAAGTTAAATTTCTTTTGTAAATTGTCTTTGTTCTTTTGTTTCTTTGTCTATACTGTGTGTTAGCGACAGCGAGACGTTCCGCGAGCGTTCAGTGTTAAGCCCAAGCCCAAAGCTTCAAAGTTCAAGTAGTAGTCCATGGAAAAGACTTTCTAGTTTTATACAGGGTTGATTTGTTACCCATACATAGTTATAATGAAATAGTGTTAGTATTTAGAGTATATTCAACACGTGTTCGTAGGTTAATACAATTGTGAATTGTAAATGGTAATTGTACGAGTAAGTGCAGACAAAATAATGTTAGTTGTTAAACAAGGCTTTTAGTTTAAGTTATTTTATGGTCAGGATGCGCCTACGGATATGACTTTGTCTAATAATGAAACAATATTGAATTGTATGGAGTCGCTTTCTTTTGGTCCGTCCGACCGACAAGATAGAACGAACCCGGCGACTACCTATTGTTTCATTATTAGAAGGTCCGGCCACATGTGCGCATTTGGCCGAACCATGGGAAAATCCGTAGGCAGCATAAATGTATTGTAAGACGGAATATCATCCCTCTTGCCTCACTGTTAAAGTCCACGGTTGAATGAACGGTAATGAAAATAACCGTGGACGCTGGTCATTGTAACATGGGACCAGGAACTACAGTGCAGGCCAGATGGGTGATGTTCCGGGCATTCGCTCGAGAATTCCCGTGGAAGACGGACGTGGAAACGGTCCGCACCAGTAATTGTAAAGTAGAATAAGTTCATTTGTAATCGTAGTCTTAGTCCATTTGTAAAATACAGTTTGCTTTAAACATCCATCGTTTGTGAAATAATTCCGCTCTCCTGAAGAACTAATCACGATAGATCCCCCAAACTATTAGCGACGCCAACCGCGAATAACATTTATTTAATACAGTCCATTATAGAAAGTCTAAAATCGTCTAGACCGAGGCGTTGCTAATAGTGTTTGGTCCTTCGAGCGCCGGATCACAGTGATTAATCCTTCGGAAATTTTGTAAAATCTGTGTTATTTTTGGTGTTACTAATTTTTCTTTTTGTTAAGCAATGGTTCTAACGCGTAGCCAGGCTGGTCAGGAAAGCACGATGAACACACCAGTCACCGGGCTACGAGACGACCCGGAGGAAGCGCGGCGAACCATCCGCTTCGAACCTGCTCCGAATTCACCATCGAGAGGGCAGCACGAGGTATTACCTACCATTTCTCACCAGCAGGAGGAGAAGACTCCGTGAACGGAAGGCTAGCAGGACCTTCAGCGGAGGAGAGCGAACGGTACTCTCAGGTAATACCACGTGCGACCGGCCCGCGAGCGAGCGCGGAGCGGAGCCGCGAGCCGTCGCCGGCGCGCTCGGTGGCGTCCGTCCGATCGACGAGCAGCGCCGCCGCGAGAGTGAGGCAGGTACGTTTTGAAGCGGAAGAAAATTATTCATACTACAGGAACAAAAGTTAGAATTGGAGGCAGAGCGGATACGAAGAAGGCTTGCCTTGGACATTGAACTGATAGAGTCCGAGGAGAATGAGCCTGTAATCAACGCGAACCAGATGGAAAGTTGGATAGGAAATACAGCAGCTGTAGATGAGCGATCGGTGCCCGGTGAACAGCGTGCAGCTATAGAGCGACGTCCCCTCTACGAACGACGGGGGGAGCTGACACGCAGCCGGCTCTGTGACGAACGGATGGACACCGGCGAACGGCGTGCGGCCCTAGAACGACGGGCCCTTCCCCCTGACCTACGGGGGGAGTTGACACCCAACCGGTACGATTACGGTGAGTTACCACCCGGCGAACGGCGTGCGGCCCTAGAACGACGGGCCCTTCCCTCTGAACTACGGGGGGAGCTGACACCCAACCGGTATGATTACGGTGACTTACCACCCGGTGATAAGCGTACGGCCCTGGAACGCGGGGCTACCTTCCACGAACAACGGGAAGAGCGAACACGCTACCGGTATGAACGTGAACAACCAGAACTTGGTGAACAGCGTGCGGCCCTTGAACGTGGGACGCTCCCCTACGAACCTCGGGGAGACCAGACACGCAACCAGTCTGGTTGTAATATTCTAAACTTGAATGAACGGCGTGGAGCTCTAGAAAGCAGGGACGCTCCCTGCGAGCCACGGGAGCAGACACGCAATCAGTGTGGTAAAAACCGACGGCGTTCAAGATCACCGACGCCATCGGGGAGCGCCTCGAGAACGCGTGGCACCGATCAGATTGTAGAGGCTCTAGAAAAATTGGTAATAAATCGACCGCCACCGCGTCAAATTTATGATTTACCTATATTTTCAGGTTCTACAAACGAATGGTTTTCGTTTAAAACAGCTATGCGAGAAACAACTCGGCTCTACGGCTTTTCCCCCGCGGAGAACATGGCGCGGCTTCGGAACTGCCTGCGTGGAGAAGCCAAGGACACCGTTGCGGCCTTGCTTCATACGGTGAACGATCCAAACATCGTAATGAAGACGCTGGAGCAGTGCTTCGGGCGGCCAGAGGTCATCATAGACAGGACTCTCAGCGAGCTACGCCAGTTGCCACGACCCGGTACATCCGCGAGCGAGCTTAACCTCTTTGCGGTAAAGGTGCAAAACTCGGTGAGTGTGCTTCGAGTTATTGATAATAAGGGCTATCTGTATAACCCGATGCTATCTCGAGACATACTCGAAAAGCTTAGTCCACACCTGAGATCGAGATGGTGTGACTACGCTGAACATCACGCCGACAGCGCAGATCCAGAGATCGTCGTGCTATCTCGCTTTCTGATGAAGGAAGCAGACTGTGCGCTTAGATATAGCTATACTACACCAGTAGCAACGGCTGTAGCTCAAAGGCAACAAGCACCTGCAATGAGTAGAACAAAACAGAAAAACCTGTCCAAGAATGTCTATGCACTTGATGACGGAAATAAAAAAGGTGAATACAGTTGCATAGTGTGTAACGGAAATCATGTTCTTACGAAATGTTCTAAGTTCCAGGGTATGAACGTGAACGAGCGATGGGAACGAGTTAAAAAAAAAGACGAGTTATGCTTCAAATGCATATCTAGTCGCCATCGCCGTGTGTACTGCAAGGCGAAGATGTGTGGGGTCGACGGATGCCGGCACGCACACCACGCCATGCTGCACTCCGAACGAGTGCAACCGTTGAACATTGAAACGACGGAGCCCCCGCTGATCGAGCAGACGATGTCGAGCTGGTTACCGCTACCTCAAGTAACACTAAGGAGAGAGAGGTAATACTTAAGATTTGTCCCGTCACAGTAAGCGGACCACGGGGTCATATGAAGATCTTTGCACTCCTTGACGAGGGATCGACCATATCCCTGTTGGATGACGAAGTGGCTCGACAAATCGGAGCAGAGGGGCCGAACAAGCCACTCAGCATCAACGGCGTGAACATGGAAACACGAGACGCGTCGAGTCGACTCGTTAAGTTTAATTTACAGGGTGCCGATAAAAAGACGCATAGCGTACGAGCGAGAACTATGGAGAACTTACAGCTTCGGTCTCAGTCGATCCCCGAACAACTGCTGCGCCTGAATCATCATCTGAAAGACTTAGACCAGGCAAGTATTTGCTATGAGCATGTTAGACCAAGGCTACTTATAGGTTCAGATAACTGGGACTTGATCGTGTCCCGGGAATTACGCTTGGGTAAGAAAAACCAGCCGGCGGCCTCAAGAACTATTATCGGCTGGGTTATTCACGGATTATGGCCACGGACGGCGCTGAGACAGGAGTCGGAGCAAGTACTCCATATTTTCAGCGAGAATGAGGACCGTCTCGAGAATGTCGATAAAAATGATTTTCTATTTCCCTCGAAAGCAAAGGTAAGTAGACCTATAGAACGTACCATGGTCACCTCTCATGGCACGGTTGAGAGCGTCAGCTATGAAACAAGCCAACCTTGGAACAACGAAGGCGAAACAAACCGATCGCCGATAAATAAGGTTGAGCTTGAAGGACAGGTATCAGTACACCAACCAAAAGAGATCACCGAATCGGGAGAGTTCACGGATACCAACTACCAGGTATTGAATGAGGACTCAAACAAACTGCCAGCGAGAACGGGATCACATCCATCATTTGGTTGCAAAGTTCCGAACAAAATATTGGAACAACAATGGAAGACGGCGAGCAACATTGTGAGATGTAATTCGTCGCATAGCCACACGGGAAAAAACTGCATTATGAAATGTCTTAATAATGTGCGATTGATTTCAGAGCTGCAGTTGCCCAGGTGCTACGGTTCGGTGGAGGAGGCCGTTAGTCGATGGCTTCACATTTTCTGTGTAGATACCGAATGGTATCGTGAACATGGGTTTGATATATACCGGTATGTATCAGATAACGGATGGAACTCACAGACCGGGGTTCTTCTCAGACTAATGAATGATATGCTTAGTCTTTTAAGATCTAAGTTTAATGTATTAGTAGTTTGAGAAGGTTTGTCATCACACTGCGTTGTGTAATCAAGACCTACTAGACATAAAAAGTTCTCAAACTACAACTACTTAAATAGGACAATTGCACTTGTTTTTCTTTATGTTGACAGATTTAAGACCGTAAAAAACTTAGATAAGATCACCTACAACGGGCTGAAGGACAATGGTGGAAAAATGTCAGCACTTCTGCTTCAGTGAAGAACCACAGGTGTTAAGAAAAAGGAAGAAGTCAGTTCCATCTCGAAACAGAATCCAGATCCTGATCTGAACGAGTCAGCTAGTTAGTGAGTGAACTGGCGCAGCGAACGTCTCCGTCGATGAAAAGACACGCAAACCACGAACGCGTGGAGAATGACCTCCGGCAACGATAATGAGCCTTATACTACGATTTGCGGCAGCACACGTAGAGTGACTGTAACTTCTGCATGGCTAAGAAGTACTCCAGACATTGCTCATCAAGGCGAAGTATTGTGCAAGAACTCTGACTCACGTTACCGTGGACCTGCAAGACCTGGAGACCCTGACGTCGAATGACTTTATTGGGCACGTCAGCGAACCACCCGACCACAAAGCTTCGTGGACCAGGCGACCGGCGCACGTGGCGCGCCTGCTGCAAGCGCCTGCTGACGAATAAAGCGGCGTTGCACAACTGACTACTTCGGTATTGCGCGCGACAAGGAGCGAGCAGAACATACAACTACGGGAAGGTGACCTAGTCAGACTTGTTGACCCCAACTTGCCGAGGAATATGAGCACTGAGCGATATTGCAGTAACAATCTTCCCTGGACCTGATGGCAATGTGTGCAGCGTGAACGCAAACACCAGAAGCGGAGTATTACCGACAGTTCAAGACACCGACTTCGAGACTCGCCGTGCTACGCGTAGATGGCTCCGCCGAGGCTTCGCCGGGGGGAGACTGTTAGCGACAGCGAGACGTTCCGCGAGCGTTCAGTGTTAAGCCCAAGCCCAAAGCTTCAAAGTTCAAGTAGTAGTCCATGGAAAAGACTTTCTAGTTTTATACAGGGTTGATTTGTTACCCATACATAGTTATAATGAAATAGTGTTAGTATTTAGAGTATATTCAACACGTGTTCGTAGGTTAATACAATTGTGAATTGTAAATGGTAATTGTACGAGTAAGTGCAGACAAAATAATGTTAGTTGTTAAACAAGGCTTTTAGTTTAAGTTATTTTATGGTCAGGATGCGCCTACGGATATGACTTTGTCTAATAATGAAACAATATTGAATTGTATGGAGTCGCTTTCTCTTTGGTCCGTCCGACCGACAAGATAGAACGAACCCGGCGACTACCTATTGTTTCATTATTAGAAGGTCCGGCCACATGTGCGCATTTGGCCGAACCATGGGAAAATCCGTAGGCAGCATAAATGTATTGTAAGACGGAATATCATCCTCTTGCCTCACTGTTAAAGTCCACGGTTGAATGAACGGTAATGAAAATAACCGTGGACGCTGGTCATTGTAACATGGGACCAGGAACTACAGTGCAGGCCAGATGGGTGATGTTCCGGGCATTCGCTCGAGAATTCCCGTGGAAGACGGACGTGGAAACGGTCCGCACCAGTAATTGTAAAGTAGAATAAGTTCATTTGTAATCGTAGTCTTAGTCCATTTGTAAAATACAGTTTGCTTTAAACATCCATCGTTTGTGAAATAATTCCGCTCTCCTGAAGAACTAATCACGATAGATCCCCCAAACTATTAGCGACGCCAACCGCGAATAACATTTATTTAATACAGTCCATTATAGAAAGTCTAAAATCGTCTAGACCGAGGCGTTGCTAATACTGTGTGTACATGAATTGATGTAAAAGCGAATAGGACGAATACTCAAAATTCAGGTGTGCTACACCTAGTTTGGGATATTAGAAATGTAATTGTAGAATGTACCTATTTTATTGAAATAAACAATTTGTATTTGTAATGTCAGAAAATATCGTCCTAAAAGATTTGAAATACAGCTAAAGAAATTTTTCTACTCCGTCGTAGGTACATAAGCATCATCAACTAATACAGTTTTCTGTCTTAACAATAACTTCACATTAATTGCTCGAAAAAGTCACATGTAGTGACAAAGCGTGGTGGAGGTACTTAATTAAATTTTTTAACTCATAACAACACCACGCACCATCGTAGACCGCATTGTCGTTTAACAACAGGCGAGATGGTGGTCAAGTGTACACCTATAAAAGTAAAAAACAGGCAAGGCTCTCCATGGCTACATCAGGGACCAATTACTATGTGTGGGTCACACTTTCTTAATCCCCCTCAACGGACCAAAAAGTCAAAATGTTTGACCCCGTCACCTATTAATTGCTCGGAAAAGTCACATGTAGTTACAAAGAATGATGGAGGTACTTATTTTTTTAACTCAAGACAAGGCTCTCCAGTATTACATCAGGGACCAATTAGTATGGTGTGGGCCAGACTTCCTTAATCCCCCGCAACGGACCAGTCAAAATGTTTGACCCCGTCACCTATTAACTACCATCCGGTTGCAATAAACAAGAACATTGTTGTACCGACACTCAGCACGTTTTGTTGTACCGATACTTACTCTGCGCATTTTCACTCTGAAGTCCTACCGCGCTTACCATCTGTTTGCACCTTTGGAATGGATCGGTTAAGTATCAGCTGGGGACTCTGGAATCGATTGAGACGTGCCAAAAGACTCATAGGCAATAACACTCTTGTGCGTAAAAGACTTCAAAGTCTTGACGCAAAATCGCTAGCTAATCGGTTTTTATCGGATATACTTCGTAGAGTGTGCAACTGATCTGCATGATCTAATACCATCTGGCCCTTTCTTCTATCGGAGTTTTCGTTCCACAAAAGGGCGACATCGTTTCATGGTTGATGTTCCAAAAACGCGAACGACTCCACATTTGTGATAAGAACGTCTAGGTTGTGTCATGCCTTGCCTGAGTGGGTTTTCCCCGATGGTTACAATCTTGGCGTCTTCAAATACAAATACAAAAATCTTTATTGCTGTTTGTAGGTAAGATAAGATGATACAAAACATTTTAAAAGTTGCCCCATACAGACTGGCCTCTGCGAGAGGCATGCAATATGTCTGACAAGACAATTTGATAGTCTTAATTTATAAATAAAAAAAAAAAAAATAGTCAGCTGATTAAAGTCTTCTTCTTCCTCATCTTCTATTAATTTCTGGTTTTTATTTATGTCATCTGATTCTTCATCTTCAAATCGAGAGTGAATCGTTTCTTCTAGGTAAGCATGCTCCATCGTAGATTGCATCATCGCTTAACAACAGGCGAGATGGCGGTCAAGTGCGAACCTATTAGTTAAAAAATACAATAAATAAACATTTAATGTTGGCGACTAGGCCAGGCCGCGGTGGGTAGGGTACAGGAGTATGATACACTGTAAAGGTAGCGGTTCGCCCGGAGACCGCGACACGAGACCGAGACGCGAGACCGCGACCGGAGACCGCGACAGGCACTTGACTCTATAGAATTGTATGGGCGCCAGTTCGCGCCGAGACCGCGACAGGAGACCGCGACAGGCACTTGACGACAGTATGGGCGCCAGTTCGCGCCGAGACCGCGACAGGCACTTGACTCTATAGAATTGTATGGGCGCCAGTTCGCGCCGAGACCGCGACAGGCACTTGACTCTATAGAATTGTATGGGCGCCAGTTCGCGCCGAGACCGCGACAGGCACTTGACTCTATAGAATTGTATGGGCGCGCCGAGACCGTTCGCGCCGAGACGCGCGAGACCGCGACATGTCTCGCGACACGTGTCTCGGTCTCCTGTCGCGGTCTCGGCGCAAACTGGCGCCCATACAATTCCATAGTGTCAAGTGCCTGTCGCGGTCTCCGGTCGCGGTCTCGCGTCTCGGTCTCGTGTCGCGGTCTCCGGGCGAACTTGTACCTTTAATACTGGTTCTCTTCTCCTGCCGCGACCTTTCCGTCATGGCCGCAATGTCCATCAATATTAATTGTGATCCTTCAATCATCCCGGTGCCGACTACGCCACGGGCGTATCGGGCATGATTGCGATTGCCCTTTTAGGCAAATATACTAAAAGATTAGAAAAATTAAAACTCAATCGCTTTAATCCCGTCGCACATACATAGACCAAGTTCACCTTTTTAAAATTGTACTTTCATATATTGACTCTCATTCGCTTCTCTCAAGTATTAACTTAAACAGTAAATACAGAAGTCGTGATCCTCACGCTAAGACCTTTATGTAGCAGGTTCATAAGAACAACACTTCATACTACAATCACATTGTTAGAATGTGTCGCCACTACAATGAAATTGTAAATAGGAATTCAGATTCCATTGATATTTGTGATCGCAAACTATCTAAATTTAAGGCAGATATAAAAAAATGTATTCACATCTCATCCACCTATTTAAATCATAAACGAAAATCTCTTTGCCTATAACTTATTAATATTCTATTAATTTGCTTGTTTCTAATTATCTATCTGCTGCATCACTATCAAGGATAAGTATCCTGATTTACAACGGATTGGTCTCGACACGGAATCAAATCTTCGGTCTTTGTTTTATCCGCTTAGAATGACAGAGACAAGGATTATCATTCCGAATTAATTCGGATTGCAGTATGAAGCAAGTAGGTACCAAGATTGCTTATTGTTGTTGCCTACATTCATTCATATATTAATTTTGTAATAGGGATGTTAACAATTTTTCGGAACTGCTTTTATTTTGAAGATTGACGCATGTTTACCGTAATAACATTTTATTTCAAAATATTTGTCTTTTCTATGAGTAAATATGCAATATTAGACTAATTTTGGATTTTGCCGCTTAAACACTAACGAATGACGTGACGTCACTAGTCACAAAACATTGATCGCGATTCATGACTTCATGTCCAGTTTATGTGTTTTCTTATCATTACTTGAATACAAACAATCAAAATCGTCGTCGCTAAGATCGCAAACTATAATAAAAATACAGAAAAGTAAACAGTTTAGTCAGTTTTCGATAGCTTGTTTTGCGACTAGTGACGTAATAATTCATATTGGTGTTTCCAGTCACGTGACAACAGATAAAAAATATAGCATTTTAAATCATTTATAACAAATTAATTACGTAATATTAAATTATAGTAATGTGTTTTTCGTTATTCTATTAATACAAACTATCATAAAATCAACATTATACATTAATTTGTGATTAGTGTTAACATCCCTATTCTGGTAATTTTGTCTTTCAAAGTGGAACACCTGAACAGTACTTGCATAGTATTGCTAGTTGATAGAATAACTACTAAAACTATGATATTCCTAAAGATGGGCTTTGTAAAGACTCATTCTCACTCATTCTTTTGCAATTTCAACAGTCACGGAATAATCGAGTTTATAATTAATCTTTAATTACCAATATCTTACATCAAATTTTGGACCATAAATTCCAAGTCAATCTATTCAAGTACCTTGAAGGTTCTCAGCGGAATTGTTCGAGTGTTATAATTCGCAACGGAGGAAACTCAAGTCCTTTCATAATATTGTTATTTCGTCTTTGCTGTCACTGCATCTTTTTCAACCGCCCACATTATCCATCTTCATAAATTAAATTTGACAAAAGCAAGTATGACTTGTGCACTTGAGGATATTTAAAGACAAGTTTTGATTGAGTTACCCGTACTCTGAATATGTGCTCTATGTGTGCGGAGGAAACTCAAGTCCTTTCATAATATTATTATTTCATCTTTGCTATCACTGCATCTTTTTCAAACATTTTCCATCTTCTTTAATTAAATTTGACAAAAGCTAGTATGTCTTGTGCACTTAAGGATATTTAGAGACAAGTTTTGATTGAGTTACCCGAACTCTGAATATGTGCTCTAGATGCCAGCCTAAGAAAGCTTACAAGCCGTGAACAGATAATAGTAATACTTTAAATATGAACGTTTGGATGTGGTTACAATGTTTGGCGGTCAACAACGTCAGAACGGCTGAACAAATTGATTCACAGTTGGGAATATCACAAGAATTTTCACAGGGAAATGCGATGCTTCTATGTAACTTAAATCATTAAATTTATACATAATACTAGTAGTGCACTTTCGGTGTTCCCGTATCCCTTATATTTCCTAGATAAAAAGTAGCCTACGCATTATTCCACTACTATAAACTGTGTTCCAAATTTCAACCCGATCCGTATTGACGTGATTGAGCAACAAACATCCAAAACAATTCTGCCGTCCGCAAGCTATAACGCCGTTATGTACTAAAATGTAGTTTCGAGATATAGAGGGAAAACAATTTCGATATTTAAAAATGATGCCAGTTGATTACTGTACTTACTTAGTCAAATCAACAATGTCTGGATTCCATAACACAACTTTGTTTAGCTTGGAGCTAAATGGTACTGTGTAAAAATCAGGTAATACATTTCTTCTTCAAAACCAGTTTCGAATGTCCTTGCAAATTAAAGCACAACTATCGCATAAGATTGTCTTTAAAACAAGCTTCTAAGTACCCCTACTGTCGTAACTTCTCACTTCAGGGCCTGAGTTGGAGCATTGTTTGCGGAGACTCGAGTACTTACTGTCCCACGCTCTGAATGGACCTCTGACATAAAGGAATGCAGCGCTACGGTAATGAAACTATAGAATATGAGGTCGATCCTTAAAACATTCGCTTGAATAGAGTCAGAAAATACAAAGAGTACATTTCATCTTATTTTGAACCGATTTCGAAAAAGAGTTTGTTGAAACGCCTTGCAATCTTTTTTGTTTTCGAGACCTACAGCTTAGGGCGTGTTTTTAAGTATATTGTATTGTATTGAGTTGGGGGTTAAACGTAGATGGATTTTATAAAATAACCTGAAATGAAACTGAAAAGACCTGCCAGTGTGTAAATACTAAATAAAAGTAAAAATGTCAGTCATAGTAGTGGTCATAGGAACTGCCGGTACAAGTTAAAAAACACAGAATTTGATAGCTTACTTTGGAAACTACGCTGGTGAAACCGGAAGGCGTGGCCATGAGCATAGCTATCTACATTTCTACAATTTGCATTCTAGATGGACAATGGTCATGGTCCCAAGTTTACCCGAAGATTTCTTTTCATTCCCGGGCGTGACGCTACAATTCAATTCACAACCCACGAAAAATCAAAGTCTGTCTGTAGCGCGCCTAATGGTATATATTTCAAAACCTTTCTGGGTCATGCATTGCCCACCTAAGTGTAACATACTACGCTGGCCTAAAATACGTAGGTTACGCTTAGGCCAGCGTAGTGGCCTTGACTGCCTCTTAGTAAAAAAAGTGTTGAAATTTTTTGGAACGAAGTTCCTTATCGCGCGTTGTGAAAGGGGGCTAGACGGAAAAAATTCTTACGAAAAGTTGTCACGACACTTTTTGCCACTGTAAGCTGTGCGGCGTCGCATATTTCTCTGTCTGTCTCTCTCTCTCTCTCTCTTATAGAAAGCAAGCCAGATATTTTCATTTCTATTTTGCATTGAACAGTGTGGTGTCGCGACGATTATTTTTGTTGAGTGTATACAGGTTTTTTGTAAATGATAAATGATAAAAAATAATAATTCCTTCACTAATTAATCGAAAGGAATTTCGTTCCATCCGGGTGTCCCTTGACACCTCTCAAGTTTTTTTATTTAAAGTTCAGCAACTTCAGAGCCTCCAGGGTTTGTGAACTTTGTCTTAGGTTCTTTTTTTTTAACATACATAAAATTACAAGCAGAATTATAGGCAGGCAGGCAGAATTATAGGCAGGCAGGCAGATTATAGGCAGAAAATTCTAGTTTTCGTTTTATTGTATTCGGATCTATGTCGTGAATATTTAGTGGGTTGCGTATGCTTATGTATGCGAAAGATATCAAAATACATCCTCTGAATAGGCACCAGTAAGGCAAGTGTCCGCTTTGTAGTGAAGTTTCGGCGGCCTGCCGTTGAAAAGGGTCACTGGGAACCGGAAACTGATAATTGTGTCCTTGAACTTCAATTAACGATAGTTGCTGTCCTAATTTCTGCAGAATAAAAAAACTATTTCATTGTGCTGTTGTGTAAACAGCTTTTTACGTTAAATAAATAATAATCTGAGCTCGTCCTCCAACGCGATGGAAGGACGACCTCGGAGCGTTTAAAAAAGATTGAACGATGGCAGATCAGGACCGGATAAAGTAGAGGGAATTGGCGGAGACCTTTGCCTAGTAGTGGGACAACTGAGGATAATTTGTTTGTAGTGGTAGGACTCTTGGAAGAGTCTGCCAGGGGAAGTACCACACCTTTGCCAGTTATTCTACCGCCAAGCAATAACGTGCAAACATTACTGTGTTCCGGTTTGAAGGGCAATGTTTCCAGAGAAATTACAGGGCTTAGAGATATAAGATCTTAGATATCTGGGTGACGAGCGCAGTGCAGTGCTAGGTAAGGATTTGGACTCTTCATGTTTCAATAGCTGCGTGTCGCTGTGCTGTTATGTGTCAGGCATGTTGCTTACCATCAGGCACATGTCCTGATCGTCTCGTCAAACTTTATTAAAAAAATAATAATATAACGTTAATAAATTAAATTGTAATGCCTTTTCTGTAGTCTTAAATTAGAAGTTGTTCACTACATGCGTATATGCGATATTTATCTAAAATGAAACATTAATTTTTCGTCTGTTTGTCTGTCTGTTTTCTTATTTCAGCTTATCCCTAAAACTGATGAGTCGGTTTAAACGGGACTGTAAACAGGCAAATAGCTGATGCTATAAGGACGAAAGCAACTCGTTTTTTATAATAATACCTACAATTTAAAAAAGGTGACATTCAATTACTGCCGTCCATTTCCATAACTGTGGTATCTTGGTTTTTGAGCAAAATAGACTTACCCCCGTATTATAAAGATAGTACACTTTGGAGGTAAATATATATGTATGTGGATAAGCCACGGTCCACAAACCGCTTCATTCCTAACTCTTAACACTAAGTGCATCTGATTTATACATAGACCAATGAAGGTCTAAAGATACTCCTCCCAGTTAAAAGCGTACCCAGCAAGCTGGCGGCATTACCACGCTGAATAGCAATGATTATACGTTTGGCCAAATAAACGCCAGCATTTTGGTCACGCCAGCATTTTGGTCACGCCAGCATTTTGGTATAGAGGTTTGTAACGTAACGTTAGCGGTAACAGTGTCGCTAGTTCAATCAATTGATTTTCGTAGTGGTAGGACTCTTGCAAAGTCCGTCTGGGGAAGTACCACACCTTTGCCAGTAATGTGCGAATTTTACTGTATTCCTGTTCGAAGGGAAATGTTTTCAGTGAAATTACTGGGTATAGAGATAACACATATATATCAGGGTAAGTAAGCACAATGCAGTGCTAGGTAATGATTTGGATTTTTCATGTTCTAATAGCTGCGTGTCTCTGTTCTGTTATCGGTAGCCATGTTGCTTACCATCAAACACATGTCCTACTCGTCACACTATACTTTAAAAAATTGGTTGCCTGTAAAGTCGGTATACGGGCGAAAGTTTTACGTGACAACGACTTTGAGTGGTAAAATAATTTTACGGAAGGGACGCGTGCCTTTCACTTTTTATGTCTGTCTCTCTCCTCTTAGGCGGGCTAACCATGCCCGAGTGGAAGGGGCGTGCCTCTCACTCGCTCTCGTTGTGAGCGCATAACGTGAGCGGAGCGTAACGCAGTTTCTTGAAGTGTCACCCGGCAAACCAATTTATAAGACGTTGTCACGTCAAAAATCTGTATATAATTTAAATCTGTCTGTCTGTATTATAACGTTAGAGGTAACAGTGTTGCTCTTTCAATTTTTTTCCCCGTCTCAAAAAATGCCCAACGCACTCAAATAAGTTTTCACTTCAAAATAAAAGAAACAAAAGAATTCCGTCTAGAACTTTCCCTCCGATTCCCAATCCTTCGTAAACTGTAAAAGCGAATGAATAAACGTGGAATAAACAAATACATTATTTAAGCGGGTTCAGATGTTCTGGAACGTGATTCGATTAAAGCCTCAGATGTGCCCTTGGCCTTTTTCTAATTCATTCGCCTGTCACGGACAACTTTTGTTATACTCCTTCGTTATTTGTGCTAGTTTTTATATTTTATGTTTATTTTTCCGCGAATCCGCGAATCTGTTTAGATCATTTTAGTTTTAGAAGGTGTATTACAAAAAGTGGCTTAGGCAGATTTAAATTTCTACTTATATTTTTTCTTATTTTTGTTAGTGAAGAGAATTTACTAGCTGCGCCCGTAGTTTTACTTTAAAGGTTTTGTTTCACGAAACCCTAATTATTTTCATCAAATAAGAGTAGCTTATGTTATGCCTTAGAAGATCAGCTATCTAGTAGTGAAATTCCCATCATAATCGGTACAGCCGTTTCAAAGATTAGCTGCAAGAAAAAAGCCAGAAAGTAATATTGTTTCAGATAAAGGTACAAGTGCCGTATACAATTTAATTAAAAAGATATTTATTTGCTATTACATACAAACACTTCAGTTTTATTTATTTGTATAGATTTGGTATTTTATTTTGTGTGAAAACTTCTGCCATGTTGAGCACTTGGTTTGAAACAATATCATGGGGTCGCGTCACTGACATGCGTATTAAAATACCTTATGGGATATGGTAGGGGTTGATTTCCATAAAAACTCTTGAACTGGACTTGACTCGAACAGTTTTATTAGCACTCAGGGTACACAGGATTAGTTAAATTAGGCGCGGGTTGCCATGAGCTAAATATTTGTAGCTGTTCAGGTAACGTATTGTGCAACATTAGCTTCGTTTAACAGACATATAGACAAACAGATAACACTAAACTCAATAACACTTAATATTATATTAATACTAAAATTCTAAGTAAAATACTTATAGTATTTGCTTTCATCAGCAGTCCCTGTGAATGTTCCAATTATCTAATTGTGATTAGAGTTAGATTTAATATTTTACAAAATTTTGATCGAATTAAGCATTGAGGAAATGATTGCGTTACGGCAAATGTTGGCTATTTGCAAAACTTTCCTGCTATTTTAACTTGGAATGCCCATGGCGATTGTACTTCGTTAGCCTGTACTACCTACCAAACTGCTCTAGCTCATGTAAACCAGACCACTTGCGCGGGCGCCGTGATTTTGTACTAAAATTGTCGGCCACATTTGGCCGCTCGGGGAACTTCGGGCTCGGCATCGTAAAAGTTACCTAACTAACCCAATTGATCTAGAAGTTTTACTTTTGGCTTTTTAAGAAAAACTCATGGCAGTAAATTTTTGAGAATTTAACGATAATTTGTCTGACGAGTAAATGTTTTCGATGCACGCACTCACCTTCATGAAAGAGTATTTTCTTTTAGTCTGTGGTGACGAAAAACCGACACCGACAGTTGGCCAGTCAAAATCTTAATAAACATTGCCTATCTACTCGTATTCTATAATTTAAGTTAAAATTCTTTGCACGACGTATAAAAAGAACAATAATAATCATTAACTGCTTGCGTGCGTACAACTAAACACTTTTATAACTGGATCTGCTTCTAAACAGATACAACGTTATAGCAAAAGTTACAGTCTTTTGTAATCATCAAAGATAATCCCTTCATTTGTAGCATGTAAAGCCAGCCATATCGCCCACATAGGTTTGTAATACAATGCCACAAGGCTATTACATTGTACGCTACTTAGCCTAACTTTAGCTGTTAATGTTTAAACGTAGTTTCAAGTTCTAGCTTCAAGATAAAGTTGCTTTTAAGCAACATTTTAGTAGACTATGTTACTGCATGTTTAATTTTCTCGCTGAACATCTTTCGGTATGGTGAGTACTGAGTAAGGAGTTGTGAGTTGTAACCGAGCGAAATATCGCCTTGGTGACTACGTTAAAACTTTCTGTGTAATTAAATTATGATAGAATTGAACCTTCGATGTCGATGCCGATAGCGCCATCCCGTATGTACTCAGTTAGTGGACCTTAGGGGCAGAAATGCGTGACCCTGGAGCCGGGGTCTTAACAAGAATTCGGCTTCGGTATACCCTGCCTATCGTACGAGGCGATTAAAAGGGTATCTATGGGCTCAAAGACGGATAGGCTTGTGGACCTAACGTCCTATGAATAGCGAACCCATCAAAGGAAAGGCTACGGCATGGTGCGGCCCGTGTCGTTTAGTCCATCACCCAAGGAAGGTGCCTTAGGCAAAGTGTCAAAAGAACGCCGGTGCGTTCCAACGGAGATCCCGGCGTCCTCCTCCTAGGCACAGATTTAGGCCACCGAGGTGGTTGTAGTGAGTAAGATCTCACATAACTCGGCTGCACCCCAATGCACAACCGGGTATCTGCAAAGGATTTCCCCCCCACCCCCGTCAAAAAAAAAGGGGCAGAAATGCGGGCGTGGGCTTTGAACCGGGAGGAGACTCTTCATGTTCCAAAAGCTGTGTGACTCTGTACTGTTATGGATATGCGTGTTGCTTACCATCCGGCACATGGTTTCCTCTCGTCTCGTCACACAATACCGTACATAAAAAAGAAACGAATTAAGAAAACGATAGTTGATGTTGTAAATATCTATAAGACTATAAATATTTTTATAAGGAGTGCATGGACGTATAAAAAAAGTCGGACAGAACCTATCCTAAGCCAAAAATTATAAGAATTTTCTTTACCGCGAAACGTGTTGGCTGGCTGATGTTTGCGCACGTAATAGCCGACTGAAGGGTGTATGTGTGCGTGTTAGCCTGTATGTAACAGCGCACTGACCGACTCTATGGACACAGTTTGTGTTTTAGCGAGACTTCGTCCGACTTTTTATACGTCCATGAAGAAATGTAAGCCTTTTTAAATATTTACAGTTAAAGCTAGTAAGTTAGAGCTAAGTAGCATACAAATTTACGAAGTCATAGAATTGTATTACATTATATTACAGAGTTATGTGGCCGATGTGGCGAGCTTTAAATGCCGCGAATGACCGGGACAATCTGGAGCCGGGACATCAGTTTGTTGGGGAATAGGGCTTATTGTACAACGAGAGGAAATGTACAACAGGACATGCGGGATTAGAGAATTTTATTTGTATTACTGATATGATGAATGTGAAAGTTCGGATGTTCGGATCTTAAAAAGTTAAGATGTTTGGACGATTGGACGTTTTTACATATGTTGCTCAATTACATCGAAACAACTGAAGACAACGTCCTGATACTTAGAACTCACATATATTCTAGTCTGAAAATACATATAAGAAACTTATCAACCTGAACAAATACAAATTTCCTTATAAAAAAACATTGCTATTTTTTAAATTCTTGCAGATAAAGTCGCGTGCAGATACAGTAAATAGTATCAAATCAATTTAATTGTTTCCAGTTAAAACAAAAAAAAAAACTCTAAGTAAGTGTGTCGCTTTTGTAAATAAAATACTTTATTACATTTTTTATCAAAACAAAATATATTGATAGATTTGTTTAAAAAATGTAATAAAGCACTTTTATCGAAACTGTCAGGCAATTTCCTAAAAAAATACATACAGATAATATATTTAACAACTTAATTGTTCAGAAAATAGTATAACATCAAATAATATATTCGTTGACTGTGTTATTTCTTTTTAAATCAACTTAAATCAATTGGTTGAAATTGTATACAAAACATTTTTTAACTATTTAGTTTTGAATAAAAATCTCTATATATAAAAATGTTATGTTGGTTTGTGTACGCTTTAAAAACTCAAAAAGTTCTGCACCGATCGAGCTGAAATTTTAGAATGATCTGCATCAAGGATTGTTGTTATCTAATTTTTGCATCACAATGTGCCACAGCGAAATGTGGCAGGGTACAGCTAGTTTTAAATAAAAATGTTCATCTAGATTTTAATGAAAAAAGGTACACTGAAAAATCAAACACAAACCTCACACACAAGGTAAAAGTTTGTTTGAAAACAAAAAAGCGCCTCTTTATTTTGCAACGTAATTTTATCGAACCGTTTACAAAAATAGTTATTCACCCCAACGCGTTTCGCCGAAAACCGAAAACAAACGTTTGCTCAAGCACACTCAATCTAAATAGGCGAGGAGGTCCCTCAAAATTTTCTCAGAAATCATTTGTTCAAGCCAAGAGGGCGGAGTTAGTAAGGGCCAGGGGGAGACAATTTGGATTCAATATTCTTAACCTTTTAACCCCCGTTATGTCGATTATTTTTTATGTTTTATTTTATGGTGTCGTTTAATAGGGGTTTGGAGATATGAATGGTTAAGCGCCATTCTATATTATTACGCCTACTAGATTACGCGGAATGTCAAATTTATTGCAGTTACTTTCCTATATTTTTATAAAATGGCAAGGGTTAGAAGAAAATTAGGGAAATTGGCTCGCGTCAGCTTATGTACGTGGTGCTTGAAGAGTACATCTTGGTAGTAAGGTCTGTAACCTTATAAATAGTAATTTTATTTTGTAAATACTCTCGGCCGTAGTTAGTCGCAACTAAAAATTATTCGAAAACGTGGAAAATATTACACAAGAATATAGTTGACGTTTTGTTGCCAAGGCGAGGAAGATGTGACTGAAGACGGTAGGTAGTAACTATTTACATCATGTTGGTGATGAGGTTGGAATTATGTGTTGACATGTTTATCTACTCGCAGTGTTATAAAACTGAAACACAACTTTGACTTTTCCATTTCATTTTACGTATCGTTGACCCGTATGTATTCAATCGGTTCAAATTTTATACCACGACTCTGCTTGTACAAGTATTTTTTTTTTTAATGCATACTTATTTTTAATATTTGCTCAAAAATCTTTAAAAGATGCTTCCGCTTCAAACACAAAACGGGTACCAGTCAGGCTCACACCATTCCCAACCGTTCCAAGACATCATGTCTGAGTATGTGTGCGATGTCTACGAGTATGTGTGCGTTTGCCAAACACCGTACGTTGCATCTACGAGCTACGAGTTTTTTATACTCGTAGCACGCACTCAAGCATGACTTCAATACGCTGATTTTTTCGTTCCAACTCGGAACTTATCGGACGCACTTACAAAAAAAGAAAAAGTGTAGCTTGGTCTCGAAAACTTATTCCATTACAGCGATATGTGTTTTTCAATCTTGGCCCTTACGCTTGTAAATATGGATCCTTATTACGTCCCCACCCATCTAATTATATTAGTAACAACCTTAAGCGATTGCTCACCAATTTGAGTTCCTAAGGTATTCCTCCCAAATTTCTTTGTACAAACCTGTCGGAGTTTCAAATTGCGTGTTGAGTTACTTTTGATCTTTATTATAAGAGGATCTTTATTAACTGCCATGATTAAAGTTACTTAATTAGAATCTTGGTAAAGGGGGTCATTAATATTTTATTTCCCGGAATGAATGTTGGCTTTCTGTGTACATTTATTTACTTTGATCCAAAATATACTTTTGGGGCTTCAATATAAGATGGATTTCATTATTTTTCTTATATTTTAGTAGTTGGACTCCATACGGAATTCGCTTTGGCATTTTTTCTGTAGTAGGCATCTTAGCGACGAGACGTGCAGGACATTCCCCTGATAGTAAACATAATCGCCCCAAAAAGCCATAGTGTTTCGCAGCTATTGGATCATGAAGAGTCCAAATCATTACCTACCATTGCACAGCGCTTGTTATGCACAGATGTGAGATAATTTATCTCTATGCCTTGTTATTTCTTTGAAATGTTTCCTTTCAATTCGGAACAGAGTGATGTTTTCAGATTGCTGATTGGCAGTAGAATAACTGGCAATGATGAAATAGGTGATTCCCCAGACGGACTTTGCATAGGGACCCCACAAACATAGCTGTTACTTTTTCTTCTTCTCCTTAATTAGTTATTTTTTACAACCAATCATAACGTGCAAACATTTCTGTTTTCCTGTATCTAATGTTTTAAAGAAAGTTTTTTTTTCTTTTTTGGTCGGAGGTTCAAAAATAAAATATAAAATGACAAAATAATATTGCATCATTCTTGCAAAATAAGGGATAATGTACTAATAATTATGTATCTTTATATAAATAAAGTTACTGTTAATAATGCTACCGACGATTTGCCAGCTGACACAGATCAATGGTGGAAGTTTTAGTCGGTAAGCGCACCACACAATGAGTTCATTCTAACCCTACCATCCACCATCATACCATCTCCTTCAAATCAATTTAATTTCCTCCATGTAAATAAAATAAGGTCGGTGCCTATTACATACTCGAACTTGGTGTCGTGTCCAATGTATCCCGACAGTCTCCTTGGGTATTGGGTATGAGGTGGGTAGGAGTAACGGCTTTTTATGCACAGAGTTTCAACACTTAAGAGGTATATCTCTAAAAAGGTAATCATTTTGAGAGCGACAGAATGAAAATGGTAATGAGAAATGTTTGCCGTATGGTGGATACTCTCAGTGTGCATGAGACCTTAAAGTTTGTTGGCCAGTCGCCAGCGCGACCCCATATTACCAACGGCCATGTATTAAGGCGCTTGCACTAATTGTTTTGCTTTTTATTTATATCTACCCTGGCGCTAGACCCGCAGCCTTTCAGCCTGTTTTATCTTGTTTTCAAATTTATGGGAAAAGATAGCGTTTCGCGGTTTGAACAATTTTATTCTCTCGCGTTATTTGTGCCATTAAATTTATTTGACATTGTTTCGTATTATGCAAAGAATTCTGAATTGGAAGAGTTTATGCAGTCTTTTTTAAACACGCTTTTAATAGGTCGATCTGTATGTACGAGTAATTAGCCATGTAATGAAATCAACGGTACATAACTAATTTAACCATCTTCCAAGGATTAAAAGCTCATGAAAATTGGCAACTGTATGTAGTTATGATGATAATACAATAATATGGTACTGTCAAACTGATCTGATGATGGAGCCGGAAGATATGCAAGGGTATTTTTCTAGTGTTTTTAAACTAGTAATTTAGTTAACCGAGGAAAGTTTTGTGCTTGCCAGCTTCTGATTGCCATCTTGCCTGATGTCAAGCGACGATTCGGTCTAAGATGGTCTACATGACATAAAGTTGCGAGAGAATTTATTTGAAACTATGTAGACTACGGGCCCGGGAACAAAATTTATTGGTCATATGAACCACCAGGATACCTATGTAGGTTGATAGAATAGTTTAAAGTAATAAGATTCAGCAATATGCACATTTGTAAGCTGTCCAACTGAGTCCGGCATAGTGCTTAATCTTATTATTTTATACCCTTCTATTATCCTACATAGGTCTCCTGGTGGTTCATATGACCCATAAATTTTATTCACGAGCCTGTAGTCTAAGAGCAAAATTACACTACTTTTATACGGGATATCTTATACCTTTAAACGACCAATTCTTATAGATATATATTTATAATCTGAATCTCGGAAACGGCTCGAACGATTTTCATGAAATTATGTATACAGGGGGTTTCGGGGACGATAAATCGATCTAGCTAGGTTTTATTTTTTAAAAACATCATTTTATGCGCGTTTTTAGACAATGAAAAACTCCTACAATGTCATTAGAATACGATAACTTATTTCGCCACTGTACATTACGACTAAATGTCTCAGACGGAATATGCTCGCCCTCGGAGTCAACAGGCCCCGGTACGAATCCTGATGGTTCCACTCGGGACTTTTCTTTTTGTTCTTTTTTTTCTGAGAATATCTTATACTTAGAGTCTTTTATAAAAGCATTTAATTCGTATCTAAGTAGGTCTAAGTAAGTCATCACTACGTAATTCGCACATGCCTAAATATCATTTTAAAAAAACCGAGCAAAGCTCGGTCAACCAGGTACTTTACCATTATCTGGGTAATTGTGCTCTGTATTATTGTTGTTCATTACAATATATTGTTCATTGGTGGAACAGGGGTTATAGTAGGTAGGCTATCACTTGGGCAACGACCTAGAGTTTCGAAAGTCGAGAGTCCCACAAAAACATTGGTTCCCTCCCACTTCGAGAATTGGTGGTGTAACGTAACATATTTTCCTGACTCCTGATGTTGGCTCCACTCCGATTCCATCCGAGTCCATCTTACTCTCCCAATATCAGAATATAGACGTTGACCTGATTCTTCACCATGTCCTCAATTTACTTCGTCCATAAAACAGAAATTGTTTAACTAAATCCCCTTATTCATGTTTCTGACTTTACTACCTACTTAGCTAATTCTTGACTTTGTTGGAGAGACTTTGTCGTCCTTTTTAATTGGAAAAATGCCAGACACGAACCGTACCAGTGAGCCGTTAACGTGTCTTTCAGTACATTAGCTTTATTGCACGACGAGAGAAAAGGAAAATTAAACACGCTACACATCTTCAGTCGAAATTGTTTGAATTGTTGTTGCTTGCTGATTTTGTTTATAGTATAGAGTGACGTATGATGAGAAGTAATGGATGAGGGATTAGCAGGACTAGTGTGTGATGGTAAGCAACACATCCACAAAGCATCAGTAAAGCAGCTTTCAGATCTTGAAAGGTAAACTAGGACTACACTGCACTCGTCTCCGAGAATTATAAGATGATCGCGGACAGGGGAAAGCGGTAGACCAAAATACCGGTGATTCTTTCTCACCGTGGTTTTCACCATAAAACCATGATTCCCACATACCCAACATCGTGTTTTACCTTAGTTGCATCGGTACCAATACACTATGCAACCTATATGGCCGTATCGTCGTCGGCTTAGAAGGAAAGCCTAGACAAGCGGCCACACCGTGGGTTCGTCTTAGTTTCAGTGAAGGTCCAGGCCACGGCCACTGAGCCATCTTGTCCATGCCGGAACTCTTCTGAGGGCAACGCATTATAGCCTTGACCCTCTCCTTGTAAGAGATGGCACTGAATCCCATCTGAAAATGCCAATGTAGTCTACTTAGGCTTAAACTCTCTACATACGAGCCCTAAAATCAGAGGAAATTACGTAAAACTAGTGGGGAGGTCCCTACATCGCACCATAAATCACCAATCATATGGAGAATCTTGGTACATGGTTCTTGGTTGATGTAGCCTCCTCCCCACTACCTTTACGTCGTTTCCTCTGATTTTAGGACTCGTGTGTAGAGCGTTTCATAACTTACTAACTTCAAACTTTATAACAATTACTATGTATGTCAATTATTCAACTTTACAATCGGAACTAAATTTCACAACAAACTTAATTACGCAGTAAAATTTAAGACAAAAACAGGCGTTAGCTCATTTGTTAAGTAGCTTAAGAAGAAAATTAAAAGCGCTTAGTTATTTCATATTTTTGAAATGATAAATGAATGCTTAAATTTATTACTGTTCCAGTATCTTTTTAGGCGTAATTACATTCATTTGTTCTCACTTTAATACGTTTAAATATGTATAGCTTGCAGCACCTTGCAGTTTCACTTGTACAGTTTGTGTAGTTTTAAGATTAAAAGTATGTTACTCAAATTAATGATAATCAATTTATAAACTAAACAGCGTGTATTTTCTACTGTATTTTTTGCTTGAAAGTGTAATATCGAATTTACTATAGAAGTAGGTTTTTTGCTGTGTCATAAAATTAAGATATATTGATACTTTCTGGATTTATCAATGAGACTGGACGACTCCTTGGGTTTCGTAACAGATAAGCAATTCGCAAAAATTATTCGTCACCAATAGAATTACCTTATACAAGAGGCCCGCTCCTACTTTTTTGGGTTGAAATATCTATTCAGATAGTCATGTAGCTTGTATTACACCATAATAAAACAAACACACAGGCAAATCACTAGTGCTACTACCAGAGGCCTTATCACCGAAAGTGATATCTTTCAGGAAACCGTAAGATGCACAATTATGGTATATAAAAACGAAACATACTACTATTTTATTACATAGCAATACCACTTGATAAACAGTGGTAATTAGTGGTATTACTAATTTTCAATATAGTAATATGTATTGCATATTTGTTTGATATTGTAATAAAGATTAGTGATCTTACAATATCATAAATACGAAAGTTTAGATGTTTGTTGCTCAATCACACCGAAACGGTTGAATGAATTGGTTTAAAATTTGGAACCATTACTAACTGCAGTGTGAAACAGCACAGACTGGTTTATCCCGGGACAGACAAGAGCTGCGCAGGTAAAACTGCGGGGAGGTGCTAGGACACATGGCAGTGTCAGGTAATAATTTGGACTCTGCATGTTCCAATAGCTGCGTGTCACGGTGCCGTTATGTGGCAGGCATGTTGTTTACCATCAGGCACATGTCCTGCTCGTCTCGTCACTTCTTATTTATTTTAAAATATAAACATTATTCAACACATACAACGAATTAAAACAATTATATTTGGGAGCTAAAAAATCCGTTGATAGCGGTTCGAACGTATGATTCACAATACTGAGGGCGTAGAATTAATATCAGTTATAGTTGATCAACTACCTAGCGAATTGTTCAACTAACGGTTCTTGTTATTTTCCGGTGACATATACAACATACAAGTTTATTATTACTAGTTTTAATGATAACAAGGAAATACGCGAAGAAACCGCCATATTCTTGGAATAGTTCGAAGTTTTTTTTATAGCATAGAGTCGAGTCGAGCCAGCCACATAACAGCACAGTGACACGCACCAATTAGAACATGAAAAGTTCAAATCATTACCTTGCACTGCACTGAGCTTGTCACCCGGAGATCTAAGATATTATATCTCTAAGCCTTAGTAATTTCTCTGGAAACATTGTCCTTCAAACCAGAACACAGTAATGTTTGCACATTACTGTTTGGCGGTAGAACAACTGGCAAAGGTGTGGTCCTTCCCCAGGACTCTGCCAAGAGTCCTACCACTACAAAGTTACGCTTCATTTATAACCCACACTGGGCCAGCGTGGTAGATTGTGGCCTTTCTACTTGTGAGAGAAGTATTAGATCATGCAGAATAGCTACACACTCTTCGTGTTCCATAAAAGAGGCAAAACCCATTATGATCAAATCAGCGTTCAAATGAAAAATGTGCATATAAATGGGTAAATTGGTTTATGACCCACGATGCCCCAGAGACCCATACAGACTGACACGTTAAACTGGCAATATCCTCTTTTAACCGACGTCAAAAGGAGAATGTTCTCAAATAGATTTTTTGTTTTTTTTGTATGTATGTTACGGTGATAGCTCCTCCAATTCTGAATCAATTATGATGGTTGCTTTTTGACGTAACAACATCTAATAAATCGATGAACGCCGGCTGCATGCACAAAAAGTGTCCCGTTATGTCCCGTTACGCTCATTGTACCATTGCGCCCCATCTATCAATGTTTTGCTATGACGTTGTCACGTTAAACTATCGTCTGTAGACCAACCGACGTCACAGACTACCATTTTGTTTGTTTCAGAGGTTGTCCCATTTAAGTTTTTTGGAAATCAGTGTGTTGGTTTCGAAATTATGAATTAAAACTAAAATTTGCTTTAAAAACTAAATATTTCACATGAAATTTGATTGAGTTTTAATTTAATTCAAAATTGAAGTCGGTTTTCGTGTTTTGAAGATAATCAATAAATACATCAGGGAATTAGAAGAAAAACTCCAAGCAAGGAATCTCTGATTGTAATTAAAACGGAGATCTTCACCTAGACGGTAGTTACTCGACTCATTACAACCTTTACGACATTACGACACCTATTCAAACCACAATGTTGCTAGAAACATTTCAACTTTCAGCACAAAGTTGGCATGAGTGTGGTTGAGGGAGGAGCCACATTCTTACTTTTTGAGCATACACATGCCATATATATATATTTTTTAATTGCTACACCGACATTCGACATCTATACTAATATTATAAAGCTGAAGAGTTTGTTTGTTTGAACGCTAGGATCTCGAGAAGTACTGCTCCGAATTGAAAGATTATTTTTCTATTAGATAGTCCATTTATCGAGGAAAGCTATAGGCTAGAACATAATGCTACTATCAATAGAAGCGGAGCATGAGTCAAGAATGTAACAAAAACGGGGAAAAATATTCCTTTTTGAGAGTTTCCGTAGCGTGCTTTGACATGACAGCATGTGTCTAAGATTACGTCAACTTCAACTTAATTTTTTTATTTTGGCTTCCATTCGGAAATGTCACCGTAATTTCGCCAATGTCCATGATTGCGTTATTGAATATAAACCTTTGTTAATCAAATTTGTTTCCAAATCTGAGTTGGTACGACCAATTTCCGATAGGTGGGGTATCAGGTAGCTAATGAGGTTTTTTATTTGAAAGCGATATTATCAGAATTGACTGAACCGATTTCAGTCATTCTTTTGCCGTTGGATATGTACGGAACTGATGAGTGCTATATAATGTACCACGGCCGAAGCCGGGGCAGGCATCTAGTCTATAATAATTTAAATTCTGTATTTATGTTTTATGAATGTTTTATCACAGTACTAAAACATACTGTCGTTCGACGAAGGCGTGTAGACTTGGCAATATGCGGGCGAGACTGATCTAATTTTGGAAATATCCGTGCGATAAACAAACGGAACGCCATTAAATTGCATTCGTATCAAAGATGATGTGCCCTCACAAACTTTGTTGGGAAGAGTGAGCTCACTCATTCCGTTCCACTCCATTGCAGGAAGCGGTGAACGCTGGACGTTTTTACTTATCACTATTCGTTGTCAACAACCAAAATAAGTAGAACCACAGTATATCACGCTGCTAGCGATTCTAGGGGTCAAGTAGTTTGGTTGTGTGTAAACTACTTACGACACACATAGTTAATTACCAATTCCAAGTTACACAGGGCACTTCCATTGGTTTATATCGATAATTCGTATTATAATATTTATGATTTTTCTCACTTTCGATGTCGACTTTAAGCCAATTCTTTTCAAATATGATTACTTCACAAATATCTCACAAGAGACGAAAGCTTTATGGAAATGTTTAAACAAATAATAGCCCGTGGATTCATACGAGAACTCAATTCCCGTATTTTTTCCGAAGCTGTTTCAAACCATAATCCAAAGTGTTCTAAATTTCAATTCAGCCCATTTAGCCGTTGCGACGTGATTAAGCAGCAAACATCTAAATATTCAAACTTTGCATTTATAAGTACTTGTCTACTTTATAGTTATTTATTTAATACCTTATATTAAGTATAAACAGCATTAACATAAAAAACTTAAACAATTAAAGTTAAATAACTTACAAGAAGATGAAATTTGTTTGTAGTATTTAGGTTTATGACATTTTTTTTATTGACATGTAAATTCTAAATTTTTACTATATGGCGTTAAATTAATAAATAATACTAAAGTTGAAATACTTACAAGATAATAAAAAAAAATTATACATATATTTTAAAAACATTTAGATATAATTAAATAATCCCGCGATCGTCAACTCATTGTCTACTTATACAGCGAAATTTAAAGCTTCCTCTTTTTCAAATTTGATTAAAATTCTTACTGCTGTTACAAAAGTCAAGTTTGTATGTTTGCCAATCACGTCAGAAATCCTGAACTAATCGGGATGAAATTTGGAATACAGTAACATTATAGTCTGGATTTACACTTAAGCTACTTTTTAGCGTGGGGAAATAATAAAACAACGCAGTAAAATCAAGAAGCGTTGCTAGTCTTCATATAAAACTTGCTTATCTTGCTGTTGTTATTAATGCATAACGATTTATGCAATGTACTTCCCCATCGATCAAGTTTATCTGACTGAAAGGAAAGGTTGGCATGGCCTTCCCGGATCGCAGCCAAATGACTAATGGCCTTGATCCAAGGTCAAGATAAAGGCCAAATTTCAAGGCTAACTCTTGAAGGTCACCGACAGGTTAATCTTTTACGTTCACCTCGCCTTTTCTTATAATTCTTGGGAGAAGTCGTGAAGGAATCCCCGGAGGGTAAAAGGCCTTGTCGAATTGGAAACTGCTGGCTGATATGTAGTTAGGTTGTGAGCTTATGCGAAAATTTTTGCTTGTCATTTTCGCGGTCGTCACCTAGTTAAAGTTAATACTCGTAACTCTGTATCCATACTTAAACTTTTAATCTAAATATTTGTTTATTTATACATATTTTATTATATTTATTGTACTACAATTTAGTATTTGTGTATTAGGATGTACAATTATTTTTGTGTAGGTTTATCAGTATATTATTGATGTTACCTTTAGTTTTTTTTTAGTAATGCTATAGAAGTATTCACCTCTTTTATTTGTACTTCCCGTTTTCCTATCTTCGTATCTTTTTTCCATCCTACGGTTGCCTGGAAGAGATCGCTTTCAGCGATAAGGTTGCACATTGCTACTTTAATTTTAGTCTTTATGTTTTTATGTCTTTTGTTTCTATCTATCTTGTCATTTGTACTTGTTACTTTATTTAATAGATATGAATAGATAGATGATGACTTATTTAGACATAAGTAAAACGAACTAAAAAAAAAATACCTACATAATCCATCGGAAAAAAAAAAAAAATTGTCGTTTCGTAGTAGTAGTTAGTCGGAAAATTGTGGTTTGCGATAGGACTCTTTGTGACTCAGGATGTTCTGTAGTGGTAGGGCACTTGGTAGAGTCCTACCACTACACACAAATCACTCCTCTGCCAGTTATTCTACCGCCAAGCAGTAATGTGGAAACATTATTGTGTTCCGGTTTGAAAGGCAATGTTTCAGAGAAATTACAGGGCTTAGAGATATGACAACTTAGAGATCTGGGTGACGAGCGCAGTGCAGTGCTAGGTAATAGTTTGGTCTCTTCATGTTCCAATAGCTGCGTGTCACTGTGCTGTTATGTGGCAGGCATGTTGCTTACCTCTTCTGTTGCTTACTCGTCTCGTCATTCTACATTAAAAAAAGAGGCAAATAATTATCTAAATTGTTTTATTTTATAAAATTTGGGTCAATTCACATTCACTATACTGTAATGGGCGCATGTTGCTCACCATCAGGCACATGTCCTGCTCGTCTAGTCACTCTATTCTATATATATTATAAATATCAATGTTTCAATATTTGGATGTTTAAATGTTCGTTGCTCAATAACGTCGTAACATAGAAACGGATCGAGCTAAAATTTGGAATACTGTTAGATTATGACCTGAAATAACACTAAGCTTTCATCCCGGAAAAAAATACCGGAGGGGGGGGGTCTACCGCCAAACGAAAACTGTCGTATTACAAAAAAAATGTCATAAACAACCTAATATTTGCAAGCCGTAAGGTTGATTATGGAGTTCTCAATGTAAGCATTTAAGATCTTATTGTAATTACCCATTTTCGCAAACAAACGTTTTTTTGTGTAAACATGTCACCCTTTCTTTTCTTTTCACTTGAAATGATAGAGACAGAAATAGCAAAGTCAAAGCCGATTTACTTAGAAGGTAAAAGGGCGGGAACTACACTGGTAAAACCGCGGCCGCAATAACCATAATTGTGAACCGTATTTCCTGTAATAAAGTACAAATTCTAGCTGCGTAGTATTTGTAGCGTTAATTTTCTTGCCAAACAAAGTACCAAGACCAAGCTATGGTCAAAGCGTCACACCTGTTTCCCTCCATTTACCCTTAATCCTACTGAATTTCGGCAAATCTAATTCGTGACCTACTTCCATAGTTCGCTCAGTCTTCTCATTTACTGCTCCTTACGGCAATTACATTTACTGTGCCCTCTCGGGGGCAATCCTAAGGTTTTACTGTTTACTATTTGTTTGGATTAAGGCGGAAGCGCAGGGAATAAAATTGATGGCGAAGGCGATAAGGTTCCTCGATTGATGCCTGTAATGTGGGCTTTATAAGGCGTGGTGTGAGAGAAAAAAAATGGACATGATTTTATCTTATAATCCTAGTATTTAAACTAACGTGGTAATTACACATTTTATACATTGATACTATCAATGTATAAGATAAAATCATCTCCGTTTTTTTTTCTCTCACACCACGCCTTATAAGGCCCACATTACAGGCATCCATCGAGGAACCTTATCGTTTATTAGTTCAATCCGACTTAAGTTTCCGCAGTGGCATTGGCCACTGCCAAAACTTAAGTCGGATTGGACTGACTGTATCGTACGTGAGTTACCCGTATTTTATATTTAAAATCCTCTAAAATCATTTAAATAATCAATAAAATAATATAACTGGCTTCGTGTGTTAGTTATTAGTTTGTTGTAAGAGTTAGAATTTGTTGCTTTCAATCAAATCAGAACAAGTTTAATGCTCGTATTTGTGTGATGAATACCAATATCTGTTCTGGGAGTTTCTATGTATTATAAGTAGAGAGATAGTATTTATTGACCACACAAAAATAAAAACAGTTATTCAGACAAATAAAAACTAGTGCTAAAACAGGTGTCTTATTGCTGAAAGCGATATCTGCCAGCTATATATTTGCAATTTTAAAAATAATATTACTCGTACATTAGCTATCGTGCTCCCATGCTCTGAATTAATGAGAGGTAGCTGATATTAGATACAATTATAGATTGTTTCCTTTGAATTTAAGCGTGCATGTTTAAAATGTTAAAATACTTTTGACTAAAGCTATTGAGATATGTTAGTTACATTTTCATCATCGATTTTTTGTGTCAATTAGAAATAAATTTATTTAGTTCTGCAGTTTAAGTTTATTTGTTTGGTTAAAGGACCAAACCACGCTGAGTAAATCTGCCGAAGTAACGATAAAGATCAGCGATAGATGGCGCTCGTGACGCGGACTGTACAATTTGCGGGTAGGCACATAAACTGCCTCGGTTTCAGGGATTATGAAGACTGAATTATTTTGTCTCAAAAGATTGTCAAGAATTGCGGAGGAATCAACAAAATTTCTCTTCAAAATAATATCATAATATTTCAAGAGAAAACTCTAACAAAGGAATTTGGTGAACGTAGGCACTTTGTGACATGTTTCAACTTACAATTTTATATATTTTTTTAAATTTCTTTAGTTTTTAATTTAGTTTAGTCTGCCGATCTGGAAACCCTTGTTAAAATCCCACCCCACCACTGTTTTCCGAATTAATGTGCGTAATGCAACTACCATAAAAAACGGTGAAGGAAAACATCGTGAGGAAACTGTTATATTTTCAGATCTTTCGAGCTTAAGCGTTATCCACTAACCCGCATTAAGCCAGGTATCTGGCCTTGATTCTCTTACAGCAAGAGTAGAACTCGAGTCCCAGAATATTTCGTGGTCTGCTTCTGCTAATAACTAGGTATACAGGTTATCCTTTGTACTTACATATTTTATAATAACACCAATTTAGTCCATTATCAACCTTAAAGACCACATTTATGTGAGAAACAGCTTAGCAAATTAGGATTCCGCGTACATCGAGATTTCCCTAGTCTCAGATGTCTCGTCGCCCCTGAAATTTCACACGACTTTGAAATAAAAAGCCGCGTGTATCGCGGAACGAAATCTCGAAGGGAATCGTCGGAGAAAATCCAACTTCAGCACCAATCGGTATCAAGATATTGCTCGATGAAATATCTAGACTACAGGTGAGACGGAAAGTCTGTCTGTCACGGATACAATAGATGTTAATACTTTTTTTTTTTTTTTTTTTTTTTTTTTTTTTTAAATTATCCACTCCACAGACTCCGGGGTCCGTGATCTTTGTCATTACAATAATCTTTTTTTTTTACACATTTCTTGGATAAGGAGAAGAGGAAAATAGAAGGGATTTGGGCACATTTAAAATCTAATTCTAGTGCTCGTCTGTAGAGCCGATCACTACCAGTTGGGATTCCGCTAGTAATCGACTCGACATCGAGTGTTTGCCTAATTGCCTTTTGCCATTTGCCTAAGCTGCCTGCCTCCCGGCCCAGAGCCTCCACAACGGCCGCATTTCTGTCCCTGATGGCCATCTGTAGGTTGAAATCGCGGATGGTCTTCGATGATGCAGCCCACGCTCGCCGCACGAACCGACCGATGGCGTCGTCGGTGTCGTCAGCGTAGTATGTGAAGGTCCCCGTGTGCCGTGAGATTGCAACTACCGCATGGGGCACGCTCTCGTGCAGCTTCATGTTTGCCTTGGTTTTGATTACGATTACCGACTCGTATGTTAGTCCCTGAGCTTCATGGATGGTAAGGATGCGTGACCCGGTGCCTGACCCATAACCCTGGTTTGTCAGGGTCTCCTTCTCCTCTTGAGTATGAACTAAGAAGAGGGTGTTTGGTTGGGTGTTGGGTATTTGCGCTCCCTTATATCTTCTCTGCTCTAGGGACTTTATACGGGACGCTGAGGAGTACATACCGGAGTATATTTCCCTCAGTGCATATGCGACATCCATTGGGTTTCGATGTGTGCAGAGCAACTCCTGGCTGATCTTTTGTTACCAGGTTCGGGCGATGATACCTCATTTCGAAGAGATTTTCCTGTCGATATAAGGCAACTGATTGACGTCTCCAATGAGGACAATTTCGCCAACACCAGACAGCCTTGAAGCCATCACAATGGCTCCAAAATGGTTCATGAGAGCTTCGTCCACCATGAGGCGGCTGAAACTTTCTCTACCGAAACCATTTACCAGAGCAGAAGCCATGGTTCGCACTCTGGTTTTGACCAGGTTTCCGATTCGGTGCGATAGCTTTTCTCTTAGATCTTTTGCTGCCTCAGTTGTTGTAGTAATGATGGCGTCCTTGTCCACGTCGAAGTGTCTAATCACCCATGTTGTTTTTCCACATCCTGGAACTCCGTTGACCCACTGTATTCTCGGTACCTCCCAATTTTCCCAATCTGCTTTGACGTTTCCGTTCCCTTCGATGGTCTTGGCCATCTCTAGGATCTTATCGTCCAGCATAATCTTGGTGCATCGGGCAGTAACTACAATTGGGTCGTTTGGTGGTGTCGCATAAACAGGCACTCCCGCGCGCTCTGTCTCTCTCTCGTTCAGTGTCACGAAGCCATTTTCAGCACTGTAAGCTGCCATATACTGTCCTGTCATGGTTCCCTTGATGACCCGGAAGTGACATTATTGTAAATGGCTGCTTCGGCCTCCTCGAGTTTCGCCTTTAAAAGGCTTTCACTTCCTAGCCTATAGGACTGCATGATGTTTTCGCAGGTCTTGAGGTTGACTTGTCGTGTCGCGCTCAGTGTGGCTATGAATTCGATGAAGGCGTTACGTGCATGGCTCGCGGCCCGAAGCCGTGACATAGCGGGGCGGTTCAACCTGTCCCATGTCGGCTCTCGTTCGGGCTGTTTGTTGCTGTGAAGCTGCTTTGGGGTCTTTGACGTCGAGGGGTGATGAATGGGATGTGATTCGGAGTACGCTCCTTGCCGCTGCGTTGAAAGCAGTCACGAACGCCGTGTTGGTGCCTCGGCTGCCAGTTAGATTGGCTGAGGCTTTTTCCGCGGCTGCCCTCTGCTGTACTCTTTCGGAGCCGGTTTGGATGGTCGAACTAGGAACAGGATGTCCCCAGCTGTCAGTTGCATTTGTTTGGTCGTGCGAAGGGTTCTGAGGAAGCTCAGATTTTCCCCTGTCTTCGTATACGACAACCTCATGATGTTTAGAGGCCTCAATGCAACCCAGCCGGTCTGCGACTCTCGCTCTTGAATATTCGATTGCCATCGCATCCACGCTTATCACCCGGGGTGTTTCACCTGCATTTCTGCTCAGATGTGCGAGCAGCGCACTTGCCTGTGTGAAAGGCGTCCGACCTTCCGAGTACTCTATTAGTGCAATGATGTTAATACTTAGAAGAAGTTAATACTATATTGCATGTTTTATTTTAATGGTGTAAACCATTGATATAAACCAATGGATGTGCCCTGAGTAACTTGAAATTGGTAATAAACTGCTTCTTATGTGTGTCGTAAGTAGTTTACACATAACCAATCTACTTGACCCCTAGAATCGCTAGCGGCACGATATGCTGTGGGCCTACTTATTTTGGTTGTTGACTACGAATAGTGATAAGTAAAAACGTGCGGCGTTCACCACTTCCTACAACTGACTGGAACGGAATGAGTGAGCTCACTCTTCCCAACAATGACATGATTCCGTGCGCCCTGAAGTTTGGGAGGGCACATCTGTATATTGAGATCTTTGGTGTAAACAATTAATTATTTGGGGCGCTAATTAAACAAGCTTCTTTTAAATAGCATTATTCGCCCTGACAGTGTTTATACGGCTTTGGCAATTATTCTACCGCCAAGCAGTAATGTAAAAGTATCACTGTGTTCCAGTTTCAACGGCAATGTTTACATTAAAATTGCAGGATTTAGAGATCATGTTTTACATCTGGGGAAAAGCGCAGTGCGGTGATAGGTAAAGGTTTGGACACTTCATATTCCAATAGCTGCGTGTCACTGTGCTATTATGGTCAGGCACGTTGCTTTCCATCAGGAATAATCCATGGTCGTCTCGTCTGAAATTAAAAATGTCATCCCCGCTGGCTTTCATAACATCGTTAGTAAAACATCATGGTCCAAGAATGATAAATATACATAAGATATTATTTTTTAAAAGTAGTTTGTAATGGTAGGACTCTTGGCAGAGTCCGACTGGAGAAGTAGACACCTTTGCCAGTTATTCTACCATCAAGAAGTAATGCGCAAACATTACTGTGTTCCAGTTTGAAGGGCAATGTTTCCAGATAAATTACAGAAATAATATAGTCTTAGATCTCTGGGTGACAAGCGCAGTGCGGTGTTAGGTAATGATTTGGACTTTTCTTGTTGAGATTAGTACATACTCGTATTAACGGATCACAAAAACATAATGATACGCGAGTAATGCCACAGCATAATGCCAGTTTCATAGATTTCGTGGACAAAGCATTTTCTATCGGTAAAAAATTAGTGCGGTGAGACAGACGGACAATAATCGCTTTGTGGTATTAGTTTCGCTAGAGATACGTTACGTAAGAAAGTTTGTACATTGATAAATGGTTGTGTTGACATTTGAGATATTATAATCATTCTCATGTGACTATTTCGATTTCTGGAAAAAGGTTACGCAATTCGGCGAATTTTCAAAGTGAACACTTCTTTTGGCGCATCATAGACAGATTTTTCGTTGGCTCTGAATTGACCTCAAGCGTCACATTCGCAAATGAAAGAAATTTTCGGGTAAACTCAGAATCATAGCCATTGCCCATATCTCTATATTTAAAAATGTTATGTTGGTTTGTGTAAGCTTCAAAAACTCAAAAAGTTCTGCACCGATCGAGCTGAAATTTTAAAATGATATCCGCATCAAGAGCCATGTGCCACAGCAAAGCGTTGCAAGGTACAGCTAATTTTATATAAATGCGTTTGTATTTCTAGATGTCATATTCATGGCCACGGCCTCCGGTTTCACTCGCGTAGTTCCCAAAGTGAGTTATTAATTTCTGAATTATAAGTTTTTACTTACATCGGCAGTCCAATTACTTTTTTTATAAATGTTTTCTGGATACACAAAATGAATAGCATTCAGCAGGTTGTGTGGACTAAAGTAAAAACTTGAACTATAAATGTTCCCACTGCTGGGACTCGGGATTCGGGGCCTTCTCTCAAGAGACTGAAGGCCATAATCGACCATGCTGGCCCAGTGCGGATTGGTGGATAACAAATGTGATATCCATTTCTAGGTTATGACCTAGAAATATTCCCGTGGATAACAAATGTGATATCCATTTCTAGGTTATGACCTAGAAATATTCCCTGGAATATTTCTAAGTTAAAACGGTTAAGGAAAACATCGTGAGGAAACTAATATGTGGATTGATAAAACTGGATTGGTGGATAACAAATGTGATATCCATTTCTAGGTTATGACCTAGAAATATTCCACCATTTCTAGGTTATGACCTAGAAATATTCCCTGGAATATTTCTAGGTCATAACCTAGAAATGGATATCACATTTGTTATCCACCAATCCAGTTTTATCAATCCACATATTAGTTTCCTCACGATGTTTTCCTTAACCGTTTTAACTTAGCAGTATTACGAAAAAACTTGAACAATTATTACATCCTAATTATAATGTAATTAAAAATAACTCTTTTTTTCACATTCCAAGGTTTATTTAAATCAAATATTGGAACGAAGTTCCTTATCGCGCGTTGTGAAAGGGGGCTAGACGGAAAAAAATTCTTACGAAAAGTTGTCACGACACTTTTTCTGTCTCTCACTGTCTGTCTCTCTCTCTCTTATAGAAAGCAAGCCAGATTTCATTTCTATTTCGCATTAAACAGTGTGGTGTCGCGACGATTATTTTTGTTGAGTGTATACAGGTATTTTGTAAATAATAAAAAATAATAATAATAATAATTCCTTCACTAATTAATCGAAAGGAACTTCGTTCCATCCGGGTGTCCCTTGACACCTCTCAAGTTTTTTTTTGTTTCATAAAGTAGAGTACCTACTTATACGTACATCCACTTTATAACAAGCAACGCGCCTGCTAAAACTCTCAGTTTTACGTAATAGCTATTCAAACATGAAGACCTCAAATTTCAGTCTAGCTCACTGATATATCAGTGTCTTATCATCCAGTGATACGAAATTATTATGAACTGTTATTTCTCTGGAAACATTGCCTTTGCAAACGGGACCCAAAGAAGCTTGCACATAACTGCTTAGCGTTGGTACAACTGGCGAAAGTAGTCCTTTTTTTACTGTAATAGCTTTGCACTTGACCGCTATCTCGCCTGATGTTAAGCGACGATGCGATCTACGATGGAGCGTGCTTACCTAGAAGAAACCGAAACTTCCCCTGTCAGACTCTACAAAGAGATTTACAAATTGCCATTGCTTCATAATATATTATGTGTAGGAGTTGTAGAGAATCTAAAATGAAAATCCCACTCATCTACCCACCCATACTCATAAATTTCACCGTTCAGACGTCATATTGGTTAGTATCATAAATAGAATTTGTGTGGGTGTGTATGCCAGATGACAAGTATTGAAGTGGGCATCGCGTCGGTACAATATGCCAAGGAGATAAAATACCAACTTATCTATAAAACGACCAAAAGTGAAACTACTGATTTACGAGTATTTTATAACACTTTTTTATTCTAGCACTATCGCTACATTCCACAAATATGTTGGTCGTACTGTAATCCTTGAATTGTCAACAAAAGTCCAATTTTAAGAAGTCCAATAGCCACAGTCAAACGTGCGTAACCTTCCTCTACATCATTGCGCTATCAGGCGAGTTGGTGGTCAAACAGGGACATACTATACTATTATGCGCACTTAGTGCACGACTTTATTTCGGAAACCAGTCTCTGTCCAATCTACTGGTCAAATTTACTAGTCTGATTAAAAAAGTATTTTAACAGTAGTTGATAACCCAATTACACGTTAAATGTCATAAGTTGATTCACATTGTTAAATGAAACCGTGGACGGAGGTTGTTATGCTACCACTAATATTAAAAATAATTAATGTCAATGCGAATGTCTGTTGTTCAATTGCGTCGAAAAACATGAACAGATCTGGTTGAAATTTAGAACACAGTTTATAATCTGGAAAATCACAGTCTACATTTTAGCATTGGCTACTTTTTTTATACGGGAAAATAACAGCAACGGGACCTTTTTTTATTTAGCCTTATGGTAAAAAACATGCCTGCCACATAACAGCACAGTGACACACAGCTATTGGAACATGATGAGTCCAAATCATCTATCACTGCGCTCGCTACCCAGAAATTAAATGCATTTTATCTCTATACCCAGTAATTTCACTTAAAACATTGACCTTGAAACCGGAATACAGTGATGTTTTCATTTTGCTTGGCGGTATAATAACTGCCATAGATATGGTACTTCCTCCGGCAGACTACGCAGAAAGTCCTGACACTACAAAAAAAACTAAATAATAATAATAATATTGGTGGACAATTCACACACAACACCACCTGACACCAAACTAAGCAAAGCTTGCAATATGGCGGCCAGATAGCTGATATAATACTTATATAGTTTTTAATATATTATATTTTTTAATACTTATATATAACTGCGAGTTAAGCCAGCGGAGTGCTACTAGTATGTATTATAATTATAATGACACATACAAAATGTTTACGAGTTCAATAATAACAACCTTACAGAAAGCAATAAAACCCAAATTTAATCCCAAACAAACCCCTTCGACATAGCGTAACACACGGCATTAATACCCATCCATAATTGAATCCCGCGCCCAATCGTCCGAGCACGGGTCAGGCGCGGACCGAGCACGGACGGGCCCCGGACGGGAAACGTGATCGGAAAGAGGAAACTTGCAATCGCATTGTTGGTCGTATTAAATGGAATTTAACTGTCGTTGTTCAGGTAATTAGTTGGGATGTAGGTACCTAGTGCCGCAGTGTTCGATGCGGGGATGAATGGTAATTGGTACGAGTATGATGACTGGGAAGAATATATACCATTCTAATTGGTCAGTCTAATGAAAAAATATGGAACGGGTATTTTATTGTAATATCAAATGATTAAAAACTGACAAAGACATGAACCATCAAGCTTCCGGACTCCAGGGTTGTGACGTCACGTCTACATAAAAATCGCATACCAGTCTATATGTGACGTCACTCTAAAATTTCAAAGCACTATAATAATAATAAACGTGTATTTGTATATAAAGAAACTAAACTAAAACTCACCGACCGATATAAAACAGGGAGGTAGACAAATAAACATAAACAAAGAACTGAGTCGGTAAACGCTGAATTCCCACACTAGGGTGACCTGTGTCGTGGGAGTTCAGGCCTTTCCGTTATCATAATATTTGTAAGATGACTAACTAAAATAGAATATAATTTTGACAAATTAGCTAAATTAATAAATAAAGTGGGTAACTCACATAAAAATTCACATATTGAGCGAGCGCGAGAGAGATGGTCGCGTACAAGAGTACCACACAACATTAGGTGCATAGCAATATCTTATATACTATATCTTCATCGTTTCACCTGTCTGTGAAAAAAAGAAAAAATAAATAAATAAATATTGGTGGACAATTCACACACAACACCATCTGACCCCAAACTAAGCAAAGCTATACTATGGCGGCCAGATAGCTGATATAATACTTATATAGTTGTAAATACATACTTATTATACATAGAAACACCCAGACACAGTGCAAATATTTGAATTCAAAACACAAATATTTGCACTGGGTGGGGCTCGAACCCACGACCCTCGGCTTCGCAGGCAGAGCTACTACCAACTAAGCCACTAGGGCAGTCAATAAGTTAATAAGTTGCAGTGGGCACTAAGTGTGCAATATTTTTTAACAATTTAACTGACAAACTAATTCATTTTTTAGACACGCCTATAAAATGTTCAATTAATTTGAATTGCTTTTACTCGCTTCTGGCAAGAAAATATCGAGTCCCGATAAATGGAAACGTTTAGTGGTTTATTTTACGAGAGTTTTGTGATATGTAAGAATGCCGTTATTGTTGACATGGCTGTTGATATTTAAATTTCAAGCTATACATAACTTACTTCTTGTAAATAAATAAAACACAAAATAATTAAAAATTAAATCAAACTCTCGCGGAATTTTCGAATGATCCTACTGATGCATGTGAGTTTATAAATTAACAACGATTTCGGAAGGATTAAACCGAACGCAAAGGTAAATCGTTTTAAGTATAGGGATATACAATGTGCGTAAAGTCGTTAATAATAGAGGTTTCAAAAAGATTTGAATTTACGGTGGAAATAAATTATGATGAAAATGTTTTTTTGGACGTAATATGGTAACGTAACCGCTAGTCATGTCGCCTTTTTTAAGGTAAATTCGTTTTTTTTTATTTAAAGGCCAATTTCCGTACCACCTCAGCTATGTTTGGTTAATATCGATTCAAGACAGCCATCTCCACTAATTGGTAAAATACTCAAACAACGCATTCCACATTCTAAACGTTCTTGTCATATAAGTAAACCTCTTCGTTCGTGTCTTTGGAACATCAATCATGAAACGATGTCGCTTTTTCTACTTAGAAAAAGTCCGATAAAAAATAATAAGGTTATATTAGATCATGCAAATCAGTTACACTCTCTCCAAAGTGTATTCGTTAAATAACCGATAGGTTAGCAATTTTGCGGCGACGCCGATTTGCATTATTTTTAATTTTAACATGTAGGCACTTGTTATCATAATATATTTATTTTAAGTGATTTAACTCTTAACCAAGAAATATCCCTGAAAACATTATCAAACATTACCATTCACACCGGGCTACAGTAATATTCGCATATAACTTAGCTGTAGAATAATTGGCAAAGGTTTGGTACTTCTCCAGACATCCTCTACAAAGAGTCCTACGTCCTACCATTTTACTCATAACTTGTATGTATGTAAAGAAAAATGTTATTTTCTTGTATTTATTTCATAACTTTTAAATTAAATGTTCCCATACAAAAGGTGTCATTCACAGAGCACAGCATGTACTGATACTCTGGGATTGATAATCTATGGTAGTAGATATTTTATAACCTCTGACTGTAACGACAGAACAATTTACTTTTAAATTCCATCGGTTAATTTTACAAAGCCTAAAATACTAAAAACCTATTGTGTATTTGGTTCAGACATTGCAAACATTAAATGTCGTTTCTTTTATTACAGGTAAAGTTTATTTATGTGATTCCACATTGTTTTTGAAATATGTATATCACAAAACATAATTTAACACAATAAACTTTTATTACAGAGAAACTCAGCTGTGTTTTATGCTTTGTCGCCCTAATCATCACAAATAGGATCTATTAATATCTTATAAATATGTATAATAGATTACCACAATTATTGTCAAAATTGAGTATCCACAATCCATTCCACAAATCATTTAAACGACCCTATATCACTAAAACCATCTCTACTAAAAAACACCCATCAAATTATCCCCATGTTAAATGGCTCATGCCCAAAACTCGAACTAAAATAACCAAAGTTTAGTCCATAAAGCGGAACTCCGACTAAATAACTCAACCCTTATGGAGTAGAGTGGAATTGATGACTGAACCGTGAAATGGACATAATAATGGCTTCCCCAAAACTCTAATCAATACAGCCATTAGCGAGGTTCTCTGACACAAATATTTTGTTTTTCAACAGTTTTTCTTTTTTTTATGAACGGCTTTGATCAAAAAAGTTGTCTTATGAAAAAAGTGATGCTAATTAACGCTTCTATTTTGCTTGAATTAACACCAGGTGAGACGAGAGTTAGCCTACGTTGAGACCTGTGTATAAATTAGTGGATTTTTAAAACAGGGCAGACTAGAAATACATTATCTTGTGGGTATCTCTGAGTGACTAGTAAATTTACAATTTAGCGGTAAATATACTACAGGGCAGACTAGAAATACATTATCTTGTGGGTATCTCTGAGTGACTAGTAAATTTACAATTTAGCGGTAAATATACTACAGGGCAGACTAGAAATACATTATCTTGTGGGTATCTCTGAGTGACTAGTAAATTTACAATTTAGCGGTAAATATACTACAGGGCAGACTAGAAATACATTATCTTGTGGGTATCTCTGAGTGACTAGTAAATTTACAATTTAGCGGTAAATATTAATACTACAGGGCAATATCTAAGAGATAAATTATCTTGTAGGTATATTTGGGTGACGAGCATAGTGCATTACTAGGTAATAATTCGGAGTTTTCATGTTTCAATAGTTACATGAAACTCAGTTGCTTATAGGTTACTTAACATCAGGCAGATGTCCTGCTCGTCCCTTCAAATCTATAAGCCATGTAGTGGTAGGACTCTTGGCAGAGTCCGCCTGGGGAAGTACCACACCTTTGCTAGTTATTCTACCGCCAAGCAGTAATGTGCAAACATTACTGTGTTCTGGTTTGAAGGGCAATATTTCCAGAGAAATTACAGGGCTTAGAGATATAAGATCTTAGATATCTGGGTGACGAGCGCAGTGCAGTGCTAGGTAATGATTTAGACTCTTCATGTTCCAATAGCTGTGTGTCACTGTGCTGTTATGTGTCAGGCATGTTTACCATCAGGCAAATGTCCTGAAAGACTCGTCACTCTTTATATAAATATAAAAAAAGTTAGTATATCCTGAAGGTATGAATTGAGTTATCAGAAGTAAGTGAAACGAAAATAAGTTTGGAGCTATATTGTGTTGCGCGTGAAGTATCCACCAATTATTTATTTATTTAGTACTTATAAAAAAACATGGCTAAAAAACAGCGTCTTTATTTTTGACAACGTTTAATAAAACGATGAACGCCGAGTGCATGCACAAAAAGTGCCCCACTATGTCCCGTTACGATCATTGTCCCGTTAGGCTCATTGTACGCCGCATCTATCAAAGTTTTGTTATGACGTTATCAAGTTATCGTACCAACCGACTTTACAGTTTACAAACAAAATTTTTAACCTTATATTGGCTTGCGGTTAAGCAACCGCGATCTCGCTGGTGCAGCAAACCTAAATCGATAGATTAGGAACTGACGTTTAAAACTTTGAATTTTAGAATTAAACGTCACTTGCATTGCTACAAACGTGCTACTTGTACTGTAACGTATGCCTGTCAACAATCACACAAGATTTCACTCATATAAAGTCCCTAACGTACACGTCCTGCTGCGCTGCTCCATCGCCATGAAAAGCTTGTATTGTAGAGGTATATTATAATAAATTAAGTAAATTAAATAAAAATGTCAATCAAATTACATAATAATTAAACTTTAAGCATTTTAGACATTCACATCTTTGTGAATATTATACTATAATTGATACACTCCGCGAGGTATAAGCTGAGCTTTGCATTAGTGTGAGTGATCACCAATCAGGCAGGAGCTTGAAATTTTGTCCGCGAGGTATAGGCTGAGCTTTGCATTAGTGTGAGTGATCACCAATCAGGCAGGAGCGCGGCGAGACAGAATGGCGCCGCGCCTAAGGCCGGTTGTCACACCTACACTATCCATGTACACTCACACAAATGCAAAGCTCAGCTTATGCCTCGCGGAGTGTACTGGGGTATGTCTTAAATATAGTAATGTGGGTAGTCATATAATACTTTGCTTGTAAACTTTAGATCATCAGAATGCGAAATAGTTTGTGTTTGTATGGACACTAAATAAAACGAAATTGGATTTTGAATTACCTACACCTTACCTATTGTGCATCTTTTGTGTGTAACGATATAAATAAAGTTAGTGAAATAATGTAAATGTAGATTCATGACAACACTATTGTCACAAGTTTCACAATTTCTAAGAGGTGTGTTTACTGATTTTGTTTTTTGCTGTAAATTTTATGAATTACATGTCGCTTTCGCTTTCTTGCATGGAAGGTAGTCTGAGATTTCATCTAGGTAATAAATACTCTGTAATGTTATGTTATTGTACTTAAATGTATTGGCGGTAATTTTATTTAGACACAACATTTGAAAGAAATCTGAAAGGTATTATAATATTATTCTTAATTTATATAAACATACAATTCTTATTTTTTATTGCAATTTCAATTGACTTGTTTTATGTCAGAATAAGGTTTTAGACAAAACCCCTATACAGCACAAGTTGTCTATTACTAAAATCAGTAAAATTAAATTATTTTTGTCATAAACATGGATGTAGTAGAAGGAGGTGGAAGGTGGGTACTAAGAATTTATAAAAGCAGTAGGTATATTTCAACGGATCTAAGTAGGTACAAACATATCTTTTACATCAAATAAAATTGTAATAATGTGACGAGTCTGTGTAGTGGCGTTCATAAAACTTAATTTTTGTAATTATAGTATATGTGAATGCTACTTCCATGATAATAAAGAATATTCTATTCTATTTAAAATATCGTTAAAAAGCATTAGCATCGACGAGTGCAACCGTAAGATACAGCTTGTATATCAAAAGCCATATAATTAAAAACTCGTATCCTTAACACAAGAATTCATTAGTAGCTCAACCTACTTAGGAAACTTCTAACCGTTTGTAGTGACGTGTTTAGCAGGGCTGCACAAGGGCAAGTAGCGCGCGGTCGCAGCGACTAATTGAGGGTACGCTGCGACCCGCTCGTTAATGTTAATGAGGGGTCGAGTGTCATTTCACAGTGCGTACGTGATTCGGAACCGTATTGAGATTGAAGTGCGTTTTTTTCGGTGTTCATGGATATGGGTTATGTACGCGAAAAATAATAAAACGTAATCATACTTCGATTACCTATACCTAAACCAAAAAAAAATAAAATAGTAACGTGTTATCTGTATAATACAGGACTTACCAACTACAAAATAAAATATTATTATTTAATTACCTCGACGTTTCAGCAGCGTTATAACCGCCGTGGCCACGAGAAAGGTCAAAGTAATTATTTATTAATTTTATACACTATCTTAATAATAATTAAATACACTATCGTAGATAATTTTTTGCTTTATATTTGTTAGAACTGAATATTACAAAAAAGTATCCAACAATGCGCTTAATAATTTTCTATTTTTATTTCGTATGAAATACACCTAGATTTTATGTATTCGATTTAATTAAAATTTACATGTGTATCTTCACACATAAAACATGTATCACAATGGGTATTATACGTTTGACGCGTTTATCTCCTTTTATTTATGAAATCGTTACCTGTGAAAGAAATGAACCTTTTTTTTATGAGTTTTAAATTTTATTAAATTTTAAAGTCTCAGTTTTTTTTCTAACGAAACTAATTTTATTTATCTCCTGTTCAATTATTTTGACGTGACAACGTCTTATAAATTGGTTTGCCGGGTGACACTTCAAGAAACTGCGTTACGCTCCGCTCACGTTATGCGCTCACAACGAGAGCGAGTGAGAGGCACGCGTGCCTTCCACTCGGGCATGGTTAGCCCGCCTAAGATCGAGAGAGACAGACATAAAAAGTGAAAGGCACGCGTCCCTTCCGTAAAATTATTTTACCACTCAAAGTCGTTGTCACGTAAAACTTTCGCCCGTATACCGACTTTACAGGCAACCAATTTTTTTTTATCCATTTAGCGCTTAAGTTGATAATACTGGACAAAAAAAGACAAATTAATTTAGGTAAATTTTGAGCTTTTTTTTAAATAAGCTGACTGCCCTAGTGGCTTAGTTGGTAGTAGCTCTGCCTGCGAAGTCGAGGGTCGTGGGTTCGATCCCCACCCAGTGCAAATATTTGTGTGATGAATTCAAATGTTTGCACTGTGTCTGGGTGTTTCTATGTATAATAAGTATGTATTTAATACTATATAAGTATTATATCAGCTATCTGGCTGCCATCACACAAGCTTTGCTTAGTTTGGGGTCAGATGGTGTTGTGTGTGAATTGTCTACCAATATTTATATTTATTAAAACCTTTTTTAAATATACGAAACCTTTCAAATAATTCTTACATTGTGGCACAAATAAAAATAAGTTTTATAAGTTTAAAAACATACGTTATATATTCCATCCGAAAAATATATTTTTTAGCATTTTTCTACTCTTAGGTAATACATAGGTAATAAAAAAAATTGGTTGCCTGTAAAGTCGGTATACGGGCGAAAGTTTTACGTGACAACGACTTTGAGTGGTAAAATAATTTTACGGAAGGGACGCGTGCCTTTCACTTTTTATGTCTGTCTCTCTCGCTCTTAGGCGGGCTAACCATGCCCGAGTGGAAGGGACGCGTGCCTCTCACTCGCTCTCGTTGTGAGCGCATAACGTGAGCGGAGTGTAACGCAGTTTCTTGAAGTGTCACCCGGCAAACCAATTTATAAGACGTTGTCACGTCAAAAACTACCTACCATGAATCATGAAATAAATATTTGATAAAGTAAAAAGTTCCATAACTCTATAAGAGCTTGCTAAATTGACTACGTCTTGTCAAGCAAAATGTAACACAAAATATTTTTACAAAAATATGATTACCGTAATATAATCAACCTCGAAGGTCTATTAACGTTAATGCTAACGAAGGGTCAAGTGTCATTTCGCAGTGAAGACGTGATTTGGAACCGGAGTATTGAGTTTCAAGAGCTCTTTTTTGGCGGTCGGTTTCGAATTTTGCGGTCCGTATAACTACTCAAAAAGTTATGCGAACTTTTTATCTATTGAGATTGGGCGCAGTTGTACATACTGCACGTACTTGTATATTCATAAACATTATAAGAGCCGGTACCTACCGTGCTACTTTTCACAAGGAATTTAAAAAGTGACAATTCTCTGAAAAATTCTTCATTATTTTGGGATCAAAAGTAGCATATGGGCTATTCCGAATTGTAACTGACTAAAAAGTTGTGATTAGAATTTTGGAACTTCGTTAAATTGGAATAAAATAGTCTAAAAAGTAGCATATTAGTTATTTTTATCTTGAAAAATTAGATCTCTCAGCGCCAGTACTTTTCTGTGTGAATTTTAAATATTGGCCTGATCCGCTCATTTTTAGGACACGATTGAACAAGAAACATCCAAATTTCCACGTTTATAATATGGATAGGGTTAGTAATGTCTATACGTCCTATATGTCCTATACAGCGTAATAGATATTGGCCTTGACTCTCTCTCGTGACTGAAGGTCCCGAGTAGTGAACAAGAAAAATATTGTCATCCAAATTTAAAAATCACAAGGCGCACGTTTATAATATGGGCGTTGTCGTGGTGAAGGAGGATCCTACTGCGAGGTCGTTTCTCTCGAACTTTTTCCAAGACAAGTGGCAAACAATTGGTCCATTCTGCATATCCTCTAACACAATTGTTGCCTATCCTTCCAAAGAACGAGGCCACCATTTTTTTCCCCGCACTTCGATCTCTCTTCACTTTAGTTGGCAACTCCTCGAAAGGAAATACCCACTGAGCAGTTATGAGGTATCCACCGGGCGCAAAGCTTCCTGACCGCCAAATCAGCGTAATATTTTGTGCATATTGGCTGCTGATAGGTCTTTTTGACTGTCTCTCGTGACTGAAGGTCCCTCACGTAAATCATCAGTGAGATTAGTGGGCCATTGTAGTTTGCTGCCTTATACACATACATGTATTATACTCATGTAGGCCTGGTAAAATAAAACAGCCCAACTAACCCCCATATTATAAAAATTGGCTTATAGGTTTATTACACTTGGCTAAATTTATTCGACTGAAATTAAAAGCAAATTTAGAAGCAAAGTCAGTTGACTGTATTAGAAAATAACCTTTGTTTCTAAATTTAGTATGAATTCAGTTTCACGTTACGGCTGGTCTAGTCGGGAGAACGGCTCCTGTCGATCCGGAGACCCCGGGTTCAAACCCCACATGCACCACTGTCTTTTCGAAGTCAGGTGCGTCATGTCGCTAACTTAAAACGGTGAAGGAAAACATCGTGAGGAAACTGACACCTAAAATCTTTCGAAGTCATGTGTCATCCACCAACCCGCACTGGGCCAGCGCGGTGGATTATGGCCTTTACTCTCTCCTTGCGAGAGAAGGGGGCGAGTCCCAGCAGTAGGAACATTTAGTGGGCTGTTGATGACTGTATTCAATATCGAACAAAATTAAGTCAAGTGTAATAATAAGCCTCTTGTATGTTTGAAATAGTTTGACGTCAGAAATATCAAAAATATCTGTGCCAATGTATCTTTACTTTAAAAAATATTTTTTTGTACCATCAGGCGAGTAAATTACTATACGTAGAGTTAGAAAAACAGTTATTACGTACATTTGCTTTTTTAAGCTCTACGTGAATGAAGTCATGGCCAGTGACTAGTAATGCTATAATTATTTAGCATGCGCAACCTTATCAGTATTCCGCACAAAAGGTATAAAGGGGAGATCAACCCTCACGTCAACAAAATAAACGCACCGGCCAGAGATAAACCATTCCTTTGAAAGGTCACACGATATGCGCGCTATATTACAGATGTAGTACCTCAACTTTTACAACAACTTTCTTGAATTTATAGTCTCCATTTTAAGTGGAAATATGGAAAATATGCCATTATCATACAACGAGGGAGCATTTAGACAATCAATAATAACGAAGCGTTTTTCTGTAACTCTATTAATAAAATAACTTTTTTACTATTGGTAGCATTGTGATTGACCACTATCTTGCTCTATGTTAAACAACGATATGGTCAACAGAACAAATAAAATTATTTATACTCCGGTGAAGGAAACCAAAATTGTACATATTTGGAAAAACTCACACAGCCTTCCTCGTGAACCAAGTTCATATAGGTACTTATTAGCCGAGTTTGTCTTTCCAGGGTTTCAACAGTGTTGTCAGGTTTAACATGGTTTTCGCCATGGGGTGACATCACCAAACACTTCCAAGCGGTAGACTGGCTGGTAGGCCGGTTTCCAAACCAGTCTACCAGAGTATAAGCCAGTTATAAGATTAATTTGTAATCGATAATTGTCACCATTTCGTCTGATAATAAGCGAAGATACTTATGAAATAAAATAAACATCAATTGAAAATCATACATTAATGTTTTTTTTTAGCAAAGAGTGGTGAGACGAGCAGGTCATGCGCCTGATGGTAAGCAACATGCCTGCCACATAACAGCACAGTGACACGCAGCTATTGGAACATGAAGAGTCCAAATCATTACCTAGCACTGCAATGCGCTCGTCACCCAGAGATCTAAGATGTTTTATCTCTAAGCCCTGAAATTTCTCTGAAAACATTTCCCTTAAAATTCAGTAATGTTTGCATATTACTGCTTGGCGGTAGAGTAACTGGTAAAGGTGTGGTACTTCCCCAGGCGGACTATGCCAAGAGTCCTACCACTACAAAATACGATAGTTAAATACGAGTTTTGAGAAGTAAATACAATGATAAAATTGCGTTACTGCCACCACGTCAACTGAGGTATACGTCCAAAACGATGGCAGAATATCAATTATACGATCGAAGCCAGAGTATCCCATATAACGGCGACATAAATTTTATGGGGGTTCGACCATAAAAATGGAGAATTATCAAACTGTGACGGAATTACCCTAATAAATTATTAAGTTAGGGCGAGGAAAGCTCAGCTGGAGTTACAAGGGCTTATGAAAAAATGATTTCCAAATTGGATGAGCTAGCTACAAATTTCAATACAAATTAAAGTTTTACACCACAGGCCCGTGAATAAAATTTATGGGCCATATGATACAACAGGATACCTATGCACGAGTAAGATGATAGAAAGGTATAAAATAATGAAATTCCAAACAATTGCAAGATGATGAGTTGCAATCCTCGCTCTTTCCTTCAGTTTTGTCGCATGATTTTTGTACGGCATTGCGGAATAATTGGTTAGAAGAGATATTACTATTTGACAGCTACAATGCCACAGACAGATACACCCTGACAGACAGTTCATCGTTTATGCATCGCGATTTATTATTATACTAGAGACCCGCCCCGGCTTTGCACGGGTGCAATGTTGATACTAAAAATACGAATAATAATGTTTATTGTGGGTTATCTCTAAGAGATATGCATATACCATTGTTAACTTTTTATAGACCTTTGTAAGGTGTACAATACTGCAGTACATTATGTTGATCCATCTAGTAGGATCCAGCCAGCGTTTGCAAAGTAAGCGCAAAAAATGTGTTTCTTTCTGACAACACATTGGAAACCTTTAAAATTATTAGTGTTTTTCTACTGTTGTATACATATATTATACATATAAATCTTTCTCTTGAATCACGCTATTTATTTAAAAACCCCGCATCAAAGTTTGTTTGGTAGTTTTAAAGATGTAATCATACATAGAGATATAGGGACAGAGAAAGCGACTTTGTTTTGTAACTATGTATATAGTGATTATATCCTACTAATATTATAAACGCGTTTATAAGTACGTATGGATGTGTGAATATTTGTTACTCTTTCACGCAAAAACTGTGCATGTAATAAAATGATCAAGCATATCACATAAGCTAGTTTTACACCGAAAAAATAACGAGATCGAGAACTACGCAGACAAAACCACGAGGCGCTGCTAGTAATAAATAATAACATAATAAATAATATCATAATAAATAATAACATAATAAATAATAACATAATAAATAATAACATAATAAATAATAACATAATAAATAATAACATAATACATAATAACATAATAAATAATAACATAATAAATAATAACATACTAAATAATAGTAAATAATTACGTTTAAAAAAAACAGTCATAGGCACTGCCGATAGAAAGAAAAACTTATAACTTAGAATTGGATAGCTTTCTTTGGAAACTACGCAGGTGAAACCGGAGGGCGTGGCCAAGAACATGCTCACGCATTTCTAGATGGCCAATGATGGTGCAATTCGGCACTTCGGTCGGTGCCGCTATGACACCCGCGATGGCCGTGCTAGCAGGCTAGCTCTGTGAAGTGTATTTACTCTGTGCGTGCCTTTGTGTGTTTTAATACAAGAACAAAATTAAAAATTTGATTAACCCCCGACTACCTCAGATTTGTTATCTACACAACATTCTACTAGTCATGCCCTTTCATTTGGTACCCATATTAAGGGAGTTGTGAAAAAAGATATGTATTTCGCATTTTGTGGAAACGGCCATCTTGGATTAGAAATTTGTCATAGTGACATGTATTCTACTAGTCAAGCCCTTTCGTTTGATACCCATATTGAGGTAGTAGTGAAAAAAATTATGTAATTCGCCATTTTGTGGTAGCGGTCATCTTGAATTTGAAATTTGTCATAGTGACATGTATTCTACTAGTCAAGCCCTTTCATTTGATACCCATATTAAGGTAGGTTGTGAAAAAATATTTTGTCCGTCATTTTGTGGAGGCCGCCATTTTGAATCGATATTAACCAAACATAGCTAAGAACATCCGCACGGATATTAACCTTCAAATAAAAGAAACCGCATTGAAATCGGCCCATCCGTTTGAGCTCTACGGTACCACAGACAGACACACACACAGAGAGACAGACAGACAGACAGACAGACATCGACGTCAAACTTATAACACCCCTTTTTTTGGTCGGGGGTTAAAAAATGCCTATTGGAAATGCTGGCGCATTTCGAGATGCCCATGATCTCGAATTTATTTATTTATCCAAGGCTAAATTAGCTGCCAAAAAACTAGGTGTCCATTCAAAGGTGCGAAGGTACTTCAACTCTGAACAGTTGCTCACATTGTATCAAGCACAGATTCGCTCCTGTATGGAGTACTGCTCGCACCTTTGGGATGGATCGGCTAAGTATCAGCTGGAGGCCCTGGAATCGATCGAGAGACGTGCCAAAAGGCTCATAGGCAATGACTCTCTTCTGCGAAAAAGACTACAAAGTCTTGATCGTCGCCGAAAAATTGCCAGCCTATCGGTTTTTTATCGGATACACTTTGGAGAGTGTGCGACTGATTTGCATGATCTGATACCACCTTGCCCTTTTTTCTATCGGAATGCTCGTAGCTCGAAAAAGCGACATCGTTTCATGGTTGATGTTCCAAAGACACGAACGAAGAGATTTGACTCTACTTTTGTGATAAGAACGTCTAGGCTGTGGAATACGTTGCCTGAGTGGGTTTTCCCCGATGGTTACAATCTTTGTGTCTTCAAATCGAGAGTGAATCGGTTTCTTCTAGGTAAACACGCTCCATCGTAGAACGCATCGTCGCTTAACATCAGGCGAGATGGCGGTCAAGTGTAAACCTATAAAAGTTAAAAAAAAAAAAAAAATAAGAAGATTTCTTGACATTTCCTAGCGTGACGCTAGAATTCAATTAAGAAACAGCCCATGAAAAATCTGTCTGACGCGCCATAAACAGTTTTACTTCAAAAACTCACAGTTGAGGCTACGTTACCTGCAATCCGACAAAATTCTCAAAATATTAAAACACTCGAGTGTCTCAGCTGAAAATTCCTTATTTTTCTTCCACTCCGGCTGGATCTAAATCATCCCGCTGTTTTCAGCTTTCGTTTGTTCAAACAGGCAGCCGTAAAGAAAATAATGCTATTTTCTTTGGAAACATACTATTTAATACAAATAGTAGTTGTTAAAAATACTGGTCCGATGTTTTCGAGATGAAAATGTATGTAGCCGCATTGAGCTTCTTTTTGTAGATAATAATATCATGAATTCGCGTCACCGACTTGCTAATGTAGTGACGTAACGTCAGAGTGGCTCGGAGCAGAGGAGCGGTAAGATGCTGGAAGCTCCAATCGGATTAAGAAAAATATTATCACCCAATTCTATCCGAATTGGGTGAGACTTTTGCTCAGCTGTCGGACAACTGAGGTTAAATAAAAGCATATAATATGCATAATAGAATAAACTAGATAGGTACAGAATAATGTTTATATTGTATCTACAGTAATGTGCCGTGGTCACGAGAAGACTTCTCGTGACCACGGCGGTTGTAACGCTGCCGAAACGTCGAGGTATTTAAACAATGAATTAAATCGTGATTAAGTCCTCTAGATACATTATAAACATTATTTGTTCAAATCGCGAAAGTTTAAAAACAATAGGTACAGAATGGTAAGTAGCGCCTGCGCAGGTTGGTAAGCTAACAATGAATCAGCTGACTATTGTCATCATTGTATAAATTCAGATCAATGGAAACTGTGTTGCCAGACATATTGCATGCCTCTAGAAGAAAAGACAAGTTTGTTAAGGTCAACTTTTAAAATGTTTTGTATCACCTTATCTTACCTGCAAAACACCAATAAAGATTTTTGTATTTGTATTTGCGTATAGCACTGGAGAACAATAGCTAAAACTATAGAATTGTTGCTCACGCTTCCGACTATTTGTAGAGAGATATAAGAGAGATAAGTTTCTGTTAAGTTTAAGTTACGGCTGGTCTAGTCAGAAGACCGGCGACTGCCGGAGACCTCGGGAGAACCACGCGCACCACTGTCTTTTCGAAGTCTTGTGCATAATGCTGTTAACTTATAACGGTGAAAGAAAACAGCGTGAGCCTTGACCCTTGGCCTTGACTCTCTCCTAGCGTTCTTGCTAGGCCCCAAGGCTCCTAATTCCAGCTACGGGAACATTTAATGGGCTGTTTATGCTTTTAACTTATCGGTTTCGGTAAGTAGTTGAAGCCACTTGAGGCCCATTACAGTAGGTTTTTTTTCAGTCTCTAATATTATGTTTTCTCTCCTACTAAACGATCTACCCGAAGCCGTGAAGGGTGCAGCCATATTCATGTATGCGGATGACGTGGCTGCCGTAGTCACAGCTCTTTCAATAGAGGAATTAGAAGAGAAATTAAATATTGTAATAAACGGCTTAAATTCATGGTTTAGTGCCAACGGTTTTATGCTAAATTCAAAAAAAGGCACACTATATTCACTTTTGTCTGTCGGGACACCATACAAAACCGCTAAAAGTCTCGCTAAATGGTGTTAGGATTGAGCAGGTACAGAACACCGCATTTTTGGGGTTCGAGATTGATCGCAGCATGACGTGGGAACATCACATCGACAAGATGTGTGCTAAAGTTAGCAGTGCGTGCTTTGCGCTAAGACAAGTATCCCGAGTGGTGTCTACGAAAGTGTCACGTGCATGTTACTTCGCCACGGTGCATTCACGGTTACAATACGGCGCCGAGCTATACGCGCGCGCTGCCAACTGGAAGCGTGCGTTCCGCGCCCAAACACGTGCCCGTACGTGCCATTGTTGGCGTATCGCAATGTACATCCGTCAGACCATATTTCAAGGAGCGCTTGGTATACTTACTTTACCTGCTATCTTGATCTATCAAGTGGCTGTGTATGTCAAAAATAATCTAGAATCGCGCGACAACACGCGAGGAGAGAGACATTCTCGCAACATACGCAACGCCGACAAGCTGGATGTTATACCACACTCTCTCACGAGGTCACAGAAGTTAACTCACATTATGGGACCGGAAGTTTATAACACTCTTCCCAAAATAGTTATATCGGCCCCAAGTTTCGGCAGCTTCAAAAACAGATTAAAATGCTGGCTTATCGGTGTGCTGGCTTATCGATCAAACTTTTTATAGTTACAGCGAATTTTTAGAGAGTGATGGCAAAGTTCCCATAAAAATGTAAATAAATAAATTTGACATAGGTTAGTACAATTGCAATAAAGACATTATACTCGTATAATGCTTGACAGTTTTCTGTACAATACTTATTGTAATACAGTAAAGTAGTAGTTTCAAACTTTGAAAATGTATACAATTTGTATGCTCTTTCTTTTGTTTTTATTTTTTTATTAATTGACGTGTAAATTGTACATTTATGAATAAAGTACTTTGACTTTAGAAAAAAATACACTATTTCAGATAATTTTCACTTGGTTTGCAAACCATTCACGACCAAGACCATCTACGTTACTGCTGGTCTAGTCGGGAGTACGGCGACTGCCAATCTTGAGTCCCAGTTTCGAATACCATGCCTGTCTTTTCAAAGTCGTGAGCGTAATGCCGGTAACTTAAAACGGTGCTGGAAAACATTGTGAAGAAATCAACACGTACCTAGAATCTTTCAGGGTCATTCGTCATCCACCAACCCTACTGAGCAAACGCACTGAGCTGGCGTGGTGCTTTATGGTTTTAACTCTCTGCTTTTGAGAGCAAGGCTCAAGCCCTAGCACGGAGAACATTTAATAGGCTGTTTATTCTTATATTTGCAAACCATTTGTTCGTTTGTCGATTTACGTAAGCGCAAAAATCTGTGACATAAACGTATGGAAATTTAACTCGAAACTCTCGTATGCCAAAGTCTTAAAAATATACTCCCATAACATATTATGAAACTACCGTTATAGAAGACTCTTGTTGTGTAGCGTTCGAAACACCAATATCATAACGTTTTATTTATTCCCCACAAAATCTATTCCTCCGAACCGTTTACCGTCAAAAAGGCGACCCCGGCTCTCACTATTTCAATGTGAAAATATTGTAATGGTGCACCATTTGAGTGCGGTCTTCGGTCGCGATTTTAAGAGTCGTATAGCTCCTATATAAGAGAGTTATAGGCGGTTAGTTGGGGCGATAGAACGTGTTGGCATGGCCCCTCCATTGCAGGTGGGTATGGCTTTTTAAATTTGTTTGGCTTTTGGCAGGCATGTAAAAGTTCTTTTTGCAATCGACTTTGTTTCTTCTGGGTTAAGGTCGAAATACGTAGTTTTAGCAGCGTATTAACGTTTTGATGAGAAACTGAATGGTGTAGAGTAGAAATGAGTTTGAAAAAAAAGGTTTTTAACCCCCGACCAAAAAAAGGGGTGTTATAAGTTTGACGTCGATGTCTGTCTGTCTGTCTGTCTATCTGTCTGTCTGTCTGTCTGTATGTCTGTCTGTCTGTCTGTCTGTCTGTGTGTGTCTGTCTGTGGCACCGTAGAGCTCAAACGGATGGGCCGATTTCAATGCAGTTTTTTTTATTTGAAAGTTGATATCCGTGCGGATGTTCTTAGCTATGTTTGGTTAATATCGATTCAAGATGGCCGCCTCCACAAAATGGCGGACAAAATATTTCTTCACAACCTACCTCAATATGGGTATCAAATGAAAGGGCTTGACCAGTAAAATACAATACATAATAACAAATTTCAAATCCAAGATGGCCGCCACCACAAAATGGCGAATTATATATATTTTTTCACTACTACCACAATATGGGTATCAAATGAAAGGGCTTGACTAGTATAATACTATGCACTATGACAAATTTCAAATCCAAGATGGCCGCTACCACAAAATGCCGAAATACTTTCTTTTTTCACAACTCCCTTAATATGGGTATCAAATGAAAGGGCTTGACTAGTAGAATGTTGTACAGATAACAAATCCGAGGTAGTCGGGGGTTAATCAAAATTTTTAATTTTGTTCTTGTTTATTGAGTACATAAAATGGAGACTAAACATTTTAAGCCATGGTGGCTTACTGGCTAGAATTTCGTGGAATTGTAGTTTTTAATCCTGTCTGTACTTCAGAGTGTTTTTCCAACTAAATACGAGTATATGTACTTCTGATTATAACGGGTATGAGAAATATTGTGAGAAAACCATCTTTTGAGAACGTTATGTTATAAGCTAACCCAAATTCTGCCAGCGACGTGGGTTATAGTCTGGACTCTCTGCTCTCATTGTTCTGAAAGCCAAGCAATGGGAACTATAAGTTGCTTACGTTTATGCTAACAAACCAACTCGTTACACATGAATTAAATTCACCACAAATAATGTGAATACCCCTTTCGGAATAGCACAAATTGCACATTTACAGCGGGGCTGTCCATGACCCAGATTTCTCCTAAATTCGACATGTTCGTAAGGGTAACCCGAAAAATCCTGTTGAGACAAGTTGAGATCTCCCATACGAGAGGCACGTGGATTAAGCCGTAATAACATGCAAATTAGTCCACCCATTTCTTGTGGTTCCGTCTAAGGTAGAGGCGATAGCGAGATGCACGGAACTTACTGCAGTGGACATTATCAGCGAAGTCTGATCCAAAATATTTTCTTAGTCACATAACGAATACCGCCAAAGTGATAGACACTTTTGCGTGAGGATTTAATGATAGCAAAGCATGAGGTAATGACTCGTATCTTGTCCTTGTTTTTATACACTTGTAATTTGAGATTTTTCACAAAGACAGCCATAAGTAGAACGGAGATTTTTATTCTGCCGCCTCGGTATCAGCTCTGCAGGACATCATGTTGCACAGCGCAGTCATATTAGTGTAGTTCCATTTCTATAGGTTTTCCTCACAAAATGCGGCTATAACGCACTGTGTACAACTATTCGCTATAGAAGCTTTTGAATTATTTATTGTTATTAATTGTTAATTATGTACAGATTAATTAATTATTGCTAATTATGGACAGATGACCTCACAAAGGTCGCTGAAAACCGCTGGTTGCAGGTTGCGCAGGACAGTTCGTTGTGGAAATCTAGGGCGGAGGCCTATGTTCAGCTGTGGGCACCTTGCAGCAGCTGATGATGATGATTGTTATTGTGCAAATCCACGCTCCTGGACTAATAGGTATTATAAATTCAAAAGTAACTCAGCCTGTCTGTCAATGACGCATTTATAGCAAAATTTAATCGTGATGGAATTTTGTATTGAGTAAACTTGCTCTAGGAATTTACAACATTTACGAGCTCAGATGCAGCTATCGGCTAGTACTTCAAAATCGTAAATACACAAAGAGACAAAGTCAAAGTGACTATTTTCTTATCAGTGACAAAGTTGCAGCCAATGATAGTACTTCTAAAATTGTAAATACACAAAGAAACCAATAAAGGAAGACATATATTACACTCGTAAGAAATATTTGAAGTCATGTGACCAATACTAATAGCTGACAACAGAAATAAATCTCTAGCGCATTTTGCAGCCAGTACTTGTACTTGTATATCCAACGAACAGCTTTTCCCTTCCACCACACTTCTCCTCATACATAATTCAAGGGTTGTAAGTTTCAGTTTTACAGGTACAGATACAAAGCAACCTGTGGGCTCTTCGTGCGTTGTTAACCGTTTAATCTATGCCTGCCGAATCGCGCACCGTGTTTATTCATGGGACGATTAGACCCTAACTTCTGTTTAACAATTTTAGACCCTAAAGTTTGCGTTATAGGGTACGTAATTGGGGAGGTGGAAATGAGGGTATGTTAATTTTTGTGTGCGTCGGACGTCTTGCGAGTGAATATTTTTGAATGTAGGATTTTGGGAGCTTGAGGGAAGTGGGTTTTCGAAGACTTGAGTGAGAACTTTAGGAGATGGAAAGATATAGCGCCAATAATACACAGTTTGTTTTCAATTTTCACTCTACCAATATTTTAAAGGCGAAAGTAAGTTTATCTGTTCGTTTATCTCTTTCTTGTACAATTATAAATGTCACGGTAAAATTTCTCTGCGCCGTCTGATTAATAACCAAACGCCTGAGATTAATGTCACCATATAGATGAGGTTAGCTTGTAATCTGACGTTGTCGACAGTTTTACGGTGAAACATGCCATTTATTTGGAACTAGCGGCAACCTACGGGCTTACCTGCGTTCTTCCCGTTCACGTAATTTTCCCGCATTAAAAACAAAACCTACTTAATTATGTGTTTATTTCATATCAAAATTCATGTGTACAAAATTAGGACACACTACTATTCACAACCATTTAATGCCATGAAATGTGCTCGTCATTGCCTTTATAAACTTAAACGCTGGGAGATAGAATCTATTTTTAGAATGGGTTAGTACTAAAACCCGAGTATCCTCATATTCAATCATTTTGAATCTCACTCCCGCCTTGACACTTTCAGGACTCAAAGGGCGGATCCTCAACCTTTCCTTCAAAATCCTCGCCGAGTCGTTGTACAAGACCTAAGAAATACGTCTCACATAATTCCTGCATTCATCATCTAGGCTTCTGCCGTCAAAAAGGGCCGTTTCACAGGCGCCATCTATCGTCCGTGTTATTCCAGCTCGACGCGCTCACCCTACCACAGATTAGAAGATTTCACAGATAACTAACTTTTTTGAAGTAATATTTAACCGCGCTTTTTGGTTATGAAATATGTTATGGGTTCGCGTCCCTAACTTAGAGTGTCAGTAGCATGACAGTGGTGGTAGCGTCGTATTGTTGGAGCAGAACGTACGTACTTTGGATCGATGCATTTTGGATGGGTGAAATATTGTGAATGCGTTTAAACGACATTCGTAATGGCGGTATATCTATAACTAGATGTTCGCCCCGGCTTCGCCCGTGGTACATTATATTGCACTCATCTGGATCCCGTACATATCCAACGGTGAAAGAATGACTGAAATCGGTTCAGTCATTCCTGATAATATCGCTTTCAAACAAAAAACCTCTTCAGCTACCTGCTACACCACCTACGAAAACTCTCAAAAAGGATTTTTTTCCCCGTTTTTGTTACATTATTGATTCATGCTCTGCTTCTATTGATAGTAGCGTTATGTTCTATAGCCTATAGCCTTTCTCGATAAATGGACTATCCAATAGAAAAAGAATCTTTCTATTCAGACCAGTACTTCCCGAGATCCTAGCGTTCAAACAAACAAACTCTTCAGCTTTGTAATATTAGTATAGATAGATACATTTATTTATTCATACTAATAAGAACGACAAATGCCAATTACACTTATTATAGATTAACTAAAGCTAAATTAAATTAAATAATATTTATATGTCAGTATCAATTGTATAAATTAATTACAGTCAGATTAGAAAAAAAAAGACCAGCAAACTTAAATTCTTAGAATCTAAAACTTAAAAAAAAAAAAAAAAGTATTATACAAAATTACTTTCACAAAATTTTAAAAGAAGATTATAAATATCAGGCCAACGGTCACAAAAAATGTCACATTCAGGATAGCTACTTAGGAATGCGTTGTCATGTCATGTCATACATGTAATGAATTGTCCATAATCGCAAATTTTTACTAAAATTGTATGTTATAAGTTTTCACTTCTAGCGGCAGCAGCAGCAAAAAAAATGGTAGTCATGTTACTAATTTTTATTTATATGAATCTTCGTGTATATAAAATTCTCCTATCTCAGTGTTTAAAAGTAAATTTTTCCAAAACGGTTTTACCCTTTTTTATCACTTTCTTAATTTATTATTTTAGTAGGTCTAAGAAAAGGTTGTATGCTGTTGTTGATGCATATAAGGGGTAACGGTGGCCAAATCGTTTTCTTACTGGCCTTTTTTCAGTGGTCCTTTTCCACTCCCACTTTTCAATACCGATATTGGTACTGTAATAATATGGCAAAACAACAATCCTTTTAACAGAGTTAGCTAGTATTGTAATGAGATGGTAAGCAACACGCCTGTTCGTTACAAAACAGTGCCACATAGCTATTAAAACATGAAAAGTCATAATCCTAGCAGTTTATTTCTCTTTTTTCACGGATATCTTATTATAAATGTTCCTTGAACAGAAACCTTCTATGGTAGGTCGTACACTTTTAGTAGAGCAGTTGTTTTGTGGAACGAATTACCCGTGTCTATCAGACGTTCGTCATCAATTGAAGCCTTCAAAAAACATGTCAAACAGTTCTATTTGTCAAAATTGTAGCCTCGTTAAAAGTTTTATAGTTTTTACTTTTTAATTGACTGTTTTGTTTTTCCTTTCTTATACCTACACCATACAGATGTACCTATTCATATATTTTAGATTAGTATGTATTATTATATTATAATTAGTATTCGTATTTATTTTATATCATAAGTATGTATTAGTATTTATTTGTTTTTATTTTATTACTAAGTATCTTTAGTAGTATAATATACATTGTAATTCATCGATGTTATTATAAATTACCTTTCATGTCACATGCACACCCCGTCTATTAACACTCGTCTTATCTTTTTTCCACCCTAAGGTTGCCTGGAAGAGATCGCTCTTAGCGATAAGGCCGCCGATTGTCGCACTAGTTTTATTAGTATAAAATGTTATATTCTTGTAAATTATTTTTATTTGGTGTGTTCAATAAAGTGTCTCTATCTATCTATCTACCTTGGGAAACATTGCCCTTCAAATCAGGACATTGTTACATTTATTTTATTAACATATGTCATTAAGTTATTTAAAGTTGCATGTAAATTATTCTTTCAAGTATTTTATTTATTTATATTCTTCAACCTCTTGAGTTATTTCTCTCTATTATTTTGTGCCCTTGGACCGGATCTGTCCTTTTGGAAATAATTTATGACGCGGACGAAATGTGGGACATTTTTGTGGGAAAAATGGGAAGTGGTGGAAAAAATATTGTGGGCAACCCTGTGATTGATGTATTCGGTTGTTTGTTGCGTTTCCTGTTCTAGACTAGATTTACTGTAGAGATTACAGAAACCCTAACCTTTGCATAAACTTAATGCCACATTTATAGAACATTAACTTTCTATAAAAACATGATGCTAGGTCATTCGCGGTAGATACACGAGATAAGTAATACAAATTTTGATAACAACCAAAACATTCCGTTAAGTGGCTTGTTTATTAATAACATAAAAAAATATAAATCTTCAAGACGAATGGAAAGAAAATACCGCCTCCTTCGACACCTATTGACTCATCTTAAACTCGATCAAAGATTCTTTAGACTCGCTGAAGACTTGACTCAATATGACACAGACTTAAAATTGTAAATAATATAAACTATTTTCGTACGAAAAATTAAGACCAACTACAAAAATAGGTGCTCAAAAGCGAAAAATAAATTAATATCATTGTTATAACCGCTATTCTATCTATTATCTATTTGAAGTTTCTTATTAACCCCCGACCAAAAAAAGTGGTGCTATAAGTTTGACGTCGATGTCTGTCTGTCTGTCTGTCTGTGTGTGTGTCTATCTGTGGCACCGTAGAGCTCAAACGGATAAGCCAATTTCGATGGAGTTTTTTTATTAGAAGGTTAATATCCGTGTGGATGTTCTTAGCAATGTTTGGTTAATATCAATTCAAGATGGCCGTCTCCATAAAATGGCGGACAAAATATTTCTTCACAACCTACCTCAATATGAGTATCAAATGAAAAGGTTTGACTTGTAAAATACTATACACTGTAAAAAAAAACAAATCCAAGATGGCCGCTACTACTATCAAACGAAAGGGCTTGACTAGTAGAATTCTTTGCACTATGTCAATTTTCAAATCCAAGATGGCCGCTACCACAAAATGGCTAAATACGTTTATTTTTCACAACTCCCTTAATATGGGTATCAAATGAAAGGGCTTGACTAGTAGAATTTTGTACAGATAACAAATCTGAGGTAGTCGGGGGTTAATAAAATTTTTAATTTTGTTCTTGTTTTACTATCTATAATAAGTAGTTTTGTATTGTGGTTCAGTACTGTAAACAAAATAATAATAATGGTTCAGTACTTATATTAGCAAAATTAAATTTTAAAAATTAATGAAATTTGTAATGGATTCTTAATTTCTGATACAAAACACGAGAATATCCATTTACTACCCCATGAAGGTATGTAGATCATCCTTATGAAATGAAATGAAATGAAATGAAATAGTTTATTTTCCAGATTTACATCCATTAATCAAAATTCAAAATTAGCATAAATAAATAAATTAGCAATTCAATATTAATAATAGAATAAACATAAATAAATAAATTAGCAATGCAATAATAATAATAGAGTAAAGATGAATAAATTATGATATGGGCTTATGATATGCCCTCCACGTTTTATGGAGTGGACTATTCACCCAGTCCCTGACGGCTACCACCAGCGAGTTGTCGGAGCGGTGCAGGGCGGCGCGCGCGGCGGCCGCGCGGCTCCGCAGCAGCGCCGGCGCCGGGCGCGCGGCGCGCGGCCCGCCGCGAACATGCCGCTGGCGCTGCTCCACCGCGGCAGCCGGAACATCGCGCACGCGTCGTTGTACTGCACGCGCACCTCGCTCGCGACAGCCTTCGTGTAGTTAGTCCACAGCTCCACCGTGTACACGCTGGTACAGAAGCTGATAAATAGCTGAGATTTTACGGAGTCGCTGCAGCGACTCGAGCTTATGCTTAAAGGCCACTTTATAAGTGAAATTCCACTAATGCATTGGTGAATCCATTCCTGGCAATCGCCTTGTCTTAAAAAGATGGTCCATGGCTGACGTAACCAGATGGCTCCCGACCTCGGATTAATATTCAATTCGTCAACGATTGAAAAATCCAATTATTTCTAATTAAAATTTCAATGAGCTTACCTTCTTTGAATAAAAGTGGCTGGCTTTTTTGATGAACTTGAAAAGGAACAGTATTTATAATTTGTGTAAAGAAGAAAAGTGAATAGAAGAACATTTTGAGAAATTGCATTGGTTAGGGATATAACATTGATATTTTTCTAACTGTATCGGTGTCGTTAAAAGAACTCAGTGGAATAAAATTGATCAGGAATCATGTTTTGTCATACGTCGAATAGCTTGAGTTCATCGTAATACTTCGTAATAACTATCGAATTATATTTTAGACTAGACGTCCACCCGGCTTCGCCCGTGGTTTATATATGGCTTTTAGCGCTCAGGAATCTCGTAGGTATCCAACGGTGAAAGTATTTTTGAAATCGATTCAGTACCTACTCGTAATTCTTGAGAATATCGCGTTTAAAAAAACCCTCTTCAGCTACCTGATACGCCACCTGTCGGAAATTGGTCGTACCAACTCAGATTTTATATTAGCTAAGATTTATAATGACGTAATATTAGACACATGCTGTCACGTCAACGCACGATACATTATCATCATCATCATCAGCCGCAAGACGTCCACTGCTGAACATAGGCCTCCCCCCCCTAGATTTCCACAACGAACGGTCCTGCGCAACCTGCAACCGGCGGTTTCCAGCGACCTTTGTGAGGTCATGTGTCCATCTAGTGGGAGGCCGTCCAACACTGCGTCTTCAGGTTATTGGTCGCCACTCGAGAACCTTTCTTCCCCATCGGTTGTCAGTTCTGCGAGCGATGTGGCCTGCCCATTGCCAATTCAGCTTGCTTACTCTTTGAGCTATGTCGGCCACTTTCGTTCTTTTGCGAATATCCTCATTACGGATTCTGTCGCGCAAAGAGACTCCGAGCATAGCTCGCTGACTTTGAGCTTCGTTATGAGGTCCACAGTTAAGGACCACGTCTCAGTTCCATAAGACATCACTGGCAACACACACTGGTTAAAGACTTTCGTCTTTAGGCATAACGCACGATACAAAAGCTCTCAATCAGGAATATTTTCCACGTTTTTGTTACATTCTTCATTCATGCTCCGCTCTTATTGATAGTAGAGTAATGTTATAAAGCCTGTAATAGCCATTGTCTTTAATAAACTATCCAATTGGAAAATTATCTTTCAATATGGACCAGTAGTTCCCGAGATTCTAGCGTTCAAACAAACAAACAAACAATCTCTTCAGCTTTATAATATTAGTATAGGTATGTAGTTTAGATACAAGTATGTATATCCATTGAATGTATACAATTATTAATTCCACAAATAGTTTATTTTTTGAGTCCAAAATAAAATCTCGGAAATAACGTGACCCAGAATAAAACCGTATGCAAATATCATACTGAAAATTTTAACGAACCAGTTTTGCGAGGAATCAATTGATATGCCTCGCCATTTTAATAAAAACTGTCGAACATTTTTTAAATCGAAATTTGTTCAATTTCGTTGTTTTCGTAAATTTGTATACTCTATTTATGTTCGTGCACTTATAATGTATTGATCTGGGAATTTAAATTTTGATCTGAATTGATCAAAATGTGTTCAGTGTCTGTAACTAAAAACTAAAAGTGTCTACCTTTGCGCAATGCCTAAAGATACCTTAATTAAACAGGAGTTTAACTGCAGCAATAGCAGCAGTTGATACATAAACATATTTCATCTACTACAATATTATAAATGTAAAAGGTTTATATGTAGAAATAGGTCTATGTTGCTCCTTATAGCAAAAACTACTAAAGGAATCCGTATGTATGTTTCTATGACACTTATGAGTGACTATGTAAGACTGTACATGCCTAGGTACTTATATTACCACAATAGTATACAGATACTATTTTAATATAATTATTAATTTTAGTTATTAACAGTATAATTATTATCGATAGTAACAATAATGCCCTTATACAGATTTTTATTAATTTTGTGATGTAGGTACATTATTTTATATTTTCAATTACATTATATTTTTGCAAATGACGAGATATATTAACACTATGGTTAGCAATTTGTTACTAATTCTAATGTATGTTTTTAATATGTCAATAAATGCTATCTTAAGATAAGATTTATTTCATTTCATTTATTTTATCCTATAAAATTTGGTATAAAGGTAGATAATAGTCTGTGCAATTTTTATTTCCCAGGAAAAGAAAGAGACAGCGTGGTCTACCGCTATCTTACCTTTGATATTCCTCTCTTTTTTTTCGCTTGAAATGATAGAGACAGCTATAGCAGCGCTATAGCTGATTTAATTTAGGCGGTAGAAGGACAAGGGTAAAGAAATACTGTCGATAGAAATGTAAACTTAAAACTTACAATTTGAGTTCCTACAGCATTAAAGCGTCCACACACGAGTCCTAAAATCAGAGGAATGGCGTAAAAAAGATAGATAGATAGATAAACTCTGTATTGCACTTAAATAATTTATTTTTTAGTAGTGGGGGGAGCCTACATCGCAACATAAATCACCAATCATATGGTGCGATGTAGGATATGATTGGTGATTTATGGTTCGATGTAGGCTCCGCCCCACTACTTTTACGTCATTTCCTCTGATTTTAGGAGTCGTGTGTGGACGCTTTTAGTGTTGCATAATACGTCATAGCTGGTATAGCTGCAGACATTCTTATTACGCACGTCAGTACCGCGAAGTCACAGGTTTTACTTATCTAAAAAGCATCTACGTTACTTCCCGCTCAGCTGCTCTCCCACCGCTCCGACGCTATCCCTATATTTTATCAAATCGGTCACGCAAGCCCATGAGATAAAATGGCCAAATAAAAAACACTAAGGTGTCAATGGGCTAGTAAATTTTTTACTCAATAATGATTTTGAATCATTAAATAAATAAATAAATATTGGTGGACAATTCACACACAACACCATCTGACCCCAAACTAAGCAAAGCTTGTGATATGGCGGCCAGATAGCTGATATAATACTTATATAGTTCTAAATACATACTTATTATCATAGAAACACGCAGACACAGTGCAAACATTTAAATTCATCACACAAATATTTGCACTGGGTGGGAATCGAACCCTCGGCGTCGCAGGCAGAGTTACTACCCACTAAGCCACGAGGCCAGTCATTGCATCTATTGTTCAAGTTTGCGAGAATATTTGCTGTCGCTTTCATTTATTTATTATTTCTATAATAAATTAAAGAATTTTACCTTTACACAGATTTTTTACAGATGAAGTTAATAATTATGTTTTCTTGTAATTTAAATTTATTATTAATTATCAATGAAACGCCTACTGATAAGTTTGAGCTTGACGAGTCTGCACAGAAATATACTCAAGATGCTTATTAGTTATAATGGAATATTTGTGAGTGTAACTCGAATTGATATTGGTTTTTTCATCCCACCAGCTCGGAAAGAATACTTTTGCTCCTCGATATCAGGGCGTAAAAGTCGTTTTTACCCTCTAGAGGTTAAATTAAATTTGAATTTAGAACATCGCGTGTACTGAGATTTTGAATTCAAAACATAATTCAACCTATTTATTTCTATCTCCTTGGTGCCGAATGCATCATACTTTTTTTTTTAATTTGTTAAAAACTCAGACTCGGAACCTCCTTGGTGTACTTACTTTTTTTAATTTGCTTAGCGCGAAAACATTAAAATTTTGCATTTAGTCATTTCTTCCTCGCTGAGGTGGAATGAAAAGTTACGTGTTGCACTCGAGTGCAAAGATTTTCACCTTGTGCTCTTTTGATTCCTTTGCTACGCTCAGGATTCTAATTTTGAATCACTCGCTGCGCTCGTGATTCAATTTTAGAATCCTTCGCTTGCTCGGTCATCAAATTTGAGCACGCGGTTAAAAATCAACTTTGCACTCTTGTATAACAAATAATTATTTCTATTAATTTTTAAACCAAACGAAGTCGGGTAAATCCCTTGTCCGAATAAAAACACAATACAAATTAACCATATAGCTTTACCATTTTGCTCACATACTAAGTTACTTCAAGTTACACTTATCCACTCTCTGTTTACTTAGAAACTCATAAGTGGGCTGTACTTAACCGAAGTTTTCTTTGCCAGGCCATTGAGAACCTTTTGTAGTAGGGTTTTACGTAAATGTATGAAGAAGCGTTCGCGAAATTTTGCCTGGGTTCTGTATTTCGTCACGTTTGCTAAAAGTAGAAATTTTCTAATCAAAAAATAACTTTGGGATGTAAGGCCATAATCCTAACGCCAACCCAGTGCGGTTTGGTGAATGACATATTTATGACCTCGAAAGATTCTAGCTAGGTTCATGTCGATTTATTCACGATGTTTTCTTTCTCCGTTTTAAGTTAGCGGCATTACGCACATGACTAAAAAAAGACTGTGGTGCGCGATTTGAAGCCGGGGGATCGGCAGTTGCCGTTCTCCCGACTAGCGGTAACTTGGGCGGGAAAACGGCGCTCCATAATAACTGGAGGCCTACCACCAAAAGACAACTGTCTTAGCTATGATGTCTCTCTTTCCTTTTTCTTTTCGTTTGAAATTATAGAGATGGCAATAGCACAGCCAAATCTGATTTAGTTTTGCGAAAGAAGACCGGTTTCGAGTTTCGCCCCAATATTTCCTCCGCGGCCGCCATGGCTAGCTGTCTAAGGACACTTGAGTTCGCTTGCCTGTAAAAAATTGTAAATTTCTTCCTGATTTTGTACATACAAAAGGGTGTTTTATTTGTAGTCATTCTGAAAAATTAAGTCAATCGCATACCTCATGCAACAGAATTTGAACTCTATTGCATGCCTCATGCAACAGAATTTGAACTCTATTCCATACCTCATGCAACAGAATTTGAACTCTATTGCAGTGTCGGATCAAATTGTAAGTTAAAAGATCGAGATTCCCATAATGCAAATTTTCTTTATTTCAAACTTCAAACGCTGATAGTGTCTAACCACTGTCTAACACACCGAAATGGTTGCATATTCCAGAAATATAAAATAATTTATCTATTTGCATTGTAATTTGTCTGTAAATATAACTAATGTTTCACAGCAGTATCTTTTTAATTATTATTTAAGTTAAATTAAAGTAAAGTCCAATCTCAAAACAATTATAGAGAGTAACAAAATCAAGTGCAATATGTTTATTATTACAAATATATTTACTTTTAGGATATAATAATACTACAACGGAAAATATTAACAAATAATAAATTAAAACAAACACTCTCTTTAAATCAAACACGCCTACTAAGATTTTTAGAGATAATTTAAGTTAAATTATGGTAATGTAGCTCTGCCTGCAAGCCGATGTGGGTTCGATCCCACAGATTACATTTGTACTGTAAATGTTTACTGTGTCTGGAATATTTCTAGTATATAAGTATGTATTTAAAACTATATAAGTATTATATCAGTAGTACAAGTGACGAAGAGTAAATTTTTGTTGTCTTGTTTTGTCTTCACATCTCATAGGTTAACAATGACGGGACGAGCAAGCCATGTGCCTGATGGTAAGCCTGCCCATTACAACTCAGTGTATAAAATAAACAGCTATAAGAAGGTGATGAGCCCAAATCATTACCAAGCCGCTCGTCACCGCTTATTCACTCCGCTCGTCGCCCAATGACAAAAAGTATGATTTATCTGTATTGCTAATAAATAATTTCATAATTTGGTAATAAAATATTTCTGTCAGCGAGTGCCTTTCAAATCGGAACAATAATGTTCCTATATTCCTGCTCAGCGTTAATATACCAGGCAAATGTATAGACCTACTTCCCCAAGCGGACTTTGCAAAGAGCTACTACTGAACTGTTTTAACTTTAACTTTACTTTTCTTTTGTTTTTATTTTGTATTAATTGATGTATAAATTGTACAATTTACACGTCAATTTATAAGGCATGACCAAAAGATGTCGTCGTATTCTCGGAATGTAGGTAAGTACCTACTTATTCATTTTCGACATGAAGACACCCAGGTAGTTGTGGCGTTATCACGGATCAAGAATTATGGCAAAATAGTCAAACTATAAATAAAAAATCTTGTCACATTTTTTGCGATTTCCATCTCTAAAAACATGCATGACATTTTCATCCTTTCGTTGTAAAACCGCATATTCACACAAAGCGCTTTGCAGGTTCTTTCACGATCGGAAGAGTGAACATGTAAACCACTACCCACAGCAGTACTTTTAGATGTATAACGTTCTGCGAACCTTTAAAAGAAAGTGAATAGGTATCATCTGATTTTATGAAGAAGCGTGTTATTCCTTACACCGATCCGATACATCTGATATATAAAATTCTTCTGTCACGGGGTGCGTAATCAAACTTCTCCGAAACGGCTCGACCGATTCTCATGAAATTTTGTGAGCATATTGAGTAGGTCTGAGAATCGGCCCACATCTATTTTTCACACCCCTAAGTGATAAGGATTGTTAAAATATTTTTTTAATTTTTGTCCATTTTTTTTTGTTTTAATTTTTTTTAATGTGGCATTAAAAAATACACACAACACTAAATTTTTACCCTTTTATCACCAACCCCAATTTTTTAATCTATATAATTATATAACAATCAATGCCACTTTTCGTTGTAAGTGAACTCCTTCTAAACGGGCCGACCGATTTGAATGTTTTATTTTTTGTATACGCTTGGGTTTTGCAGGGCCCTGGAAGGTTTTGATTCACAAATCAGCCCGGTTGATGGCACTGCACTTGATATTTTGGTTACTATCCGAGCGAAGCCGGGAGGGGCCGCTAGTATCATATAATTTAGCAAGGTTACTTAACAAGCAAAAGTTCAATGATAATTGACACCTTAGTTTTATGTTATAAACTCTCTCTCTTTGTAAATGTTCCTATTGTAGAGAGTCGGAGTTACACTGGTATAGTTATGGAGTTAGGAGTTCACAGGAAACGCATGCCCTTGAAATATATATGCATATATTGAAACGTGCCAGTTTCGTCACGTTTTTTTACCCAGTATTGCTGAAAACTTGTCCATCTATCTTGGAAAACTACTTAAGGTACAAACTGAAATCCAAGTCTTGATAAGTGGGGTGTTTTGCTGCTAGGCCAATCAGAATAAAACAAGTATTTTATCAACTTTTCTTTGTGTACTCATAGTACAAGATTCCAAATGCCCAACAACGAGTCACCAGAATAATTACCAAGCCCTATTCCGGCAATGAATTTACACGGGCCCCTAAAAAAAGGGTCGATTCGCTAAGGGTCTGCCGAGTGTATCAAGGCGTAATAGTTATCTGCAAAGGGGGGAGTTAATTCCACCCCACTAAACGTAACGTAAAAGGGTTATCTTGATTTTAGTGGCGTTTGTGACGTTCAGCAAAATTTCGATGGATCAGCAAATTCAGTTAGGGCGCTGTGGTTAGTTACACTAATATTAGGGAAAAAAATCACACGTGGGTGTGTGAAACGGGTATCATTTGATGGTATGTACACATACTAATAGAAGATGAGGAAGAAGAAGACTTTAATCAGCTGACTATTATTTAATTTTTTTCATTTATAAATTAGGACTACAACAAATTGTCTTGCCAAACATATTGCATGCCTCTCGCAGAGGGCATGGGCAATGGGCATGGGCATGGCAGATTGTATGGGGCAACTTTTAAAATGTTTTGTATCATCTTATCTTACCTACAAACAGCAATAAAGATTTTGGTTTTTGTATTTGTATTCATACAGTTAAATAAACCAAGTGCATGTAGTTTTACTTGTGTTAGAAAAGAAACAGGGTTTGAGAAAGAGGAAGAACTATGAATATGTATGTGTGTTTTTAAACCCTGACAAAAAAAGGGGTTTTATAACTTTGTCGTCGATGTCTGTCTGCCTGTGTGTATCTTTCTATGGCACCGTAGAGCTCAAACGGATGGGCCGATTTCGATGAGGTTTCTTATTTGAAGATTTGAATTTTTGTGCGCATGTTCTTAGCTATGCTTAGTTAATATAGATTCAAGATGGCCGCCTCTACAAAATGCCAGACAAAATATTTCTTCACAACCTACCTCAATATGGGTATCAAATGAAAGGGTTTGACTAGTAAAACACCGTGCACTATGACAAATTTCAAATCCAAGAGGTCTGCCACCACAAATGGCGAAATCTATTTCTTTTTCACAAAACCCTCAATGTATCAAATGAAAGGGTTTGACTAGAATAATATTGTACAGATTACAAATCCGAAGTAGTCGGAGGTAAAATTTTTTTTTTTGTGAGTTACAGCACATGTGCAGTGGTTGAAAAGAGAGGCAGTGAGAGAGTTGTTTCTTTTAAATATTTATGTCACAGCCAACTAGTTTAATCAGCCATTCAGTTAACAGTCTAGCCTGTTTACTAAACAGCACCATTTAAAAATCAATCCATTCATGGATTCTATGTATCATGCATGTACACCATGCGCGGTCCGAGGGGGGGGGGGATGACAGGACCCCCAAAATAGTAGGTATACGTTGAACAAAAATTCTAAGAAAATTAAAAATATGTAATAGTACATAGCCTATTTTTTATTGCGGGAAAACAACTAGAACGGGAACTACGCTGGTAAAATCTTGGGGAGCTATTAGTAAAGTATTTTTTGCTCGATGTATAGTATTTCTACTTGTAACCCCCCCTCCAAAACCTGAGGCTGCGTACTGGTGACCCCCTCCAAAATTTGAGGCTGGGACCGCGCCTGATGTACACGGCACAGGAATTCGCGTACTTCAAGCAACTTAACATCTTAACAGTTCCATGCATATACATACTAGAAGCAGCAGCTTGTGTAAAAATACATCCATGCTTGTTTACACCACCAGTGGCCGAAGGTAAAAGCAGATCACAGTTCCAAACTTGAAATAGTAGGTACTAAAAGGACCTCAGTACATGCATGAAACATACAATCTTTAACCACTTCCTCAATATTTGAGAGACAAAACAATCACTGAACACTTAAAAGATAACTTCAAACAAATATAAATCAATAAATATATAAATAAATATATTGGTGGACAATTCACACACAACACCATCTGACCCCAAACTAAGCAAAGCTTGTGTGATGGTAGCCAGATAGCTGATATAATACTTACATAGTTTTAAATACATACTTTATTATACATAGAAACACCCAGACGCAGTGCAAACATTTGAATTCATCACACAAATATTTGCACTGGGTGGGGATCGAACCCACGACCCTCGGCTTCGCAGGCAGAGTTACTACCAACTAAGCCACTAGGGCAGTCAAATACTATTTTACTTTAAAATAGAAAAATATCTACAAAGTAAAGGGATTAAAAAAATGTATGAAAAAGAGGTAAATGAATAAATATTGGTGGACGACACACACAACACCACCGGACGACCCCTAACTAAGCAAAGCATGTAGTGTGGCAGCCAGATATCTGATGCATTACTTAAATGTAGGTAGTTTAAATATTTAATTATTAGCTTTAAACAGTTCACATTACGGACTATTTTCCAATGCTCTAACTACCTCTATAAGGTATAATGTGTAACATTATTGGAAGTGAATTTCACTGAATGTATTGTACTAATAAAAATAATGATGTACATGAAATTTGTACATATTATACCTCAAATAGGTATATAAAGAACATTTCCTATGAACTAACTTTATAAAAAGGTACCTACATAAGCTTATCAAATTAGCCATGGTTAATAATAAGGATAATTTTTCAAATGTTAGAACAAAATATAACAACTAGGCAAGCGGGCCGGATATCCGGTCCCAATAACCCGCCACTATAAGCAGTTTCACGGGTACGTTCCCGCCAAAAGCTTCCATCAAAAAACTATTCGTGGAACGGAAACTGTGGCCCTAACCTTGCTTACTGGCCGAAAAGGGTTTGAGTAAAACAATACCACTGATTGTAAAGGTTGCGCGATTTATAAAATATATTCCAAAGAATAATGGTTTCAATCTATTTTATCAGTTTGGTATAAGTATTGCCTTTCAGCGTGGTAATTGCGCAGAACACCGGGCACTTCAGACCTTTCTATGGATAATTCAGATGTTTTTAGTGTAAGTAGTTAGGTATGTAGCGTAGTGTAGTTCTCATAGTATTTTAGTTACAATAAAGGCTCAGTCCTTTCTACGAGTATATTCTTTTTTTAGGTTTGATTAAAAATTTGACGTAGATTTCCCATAAGAACAATAGTGCTGTAGCCGTACAACCTTGAGTGCTGTTGCCTAAAATAGCACTCAAGGATTACGTACAAACCCAACGGTGAAAGTAATTTAGAAATCGGTACAGTAGTTCCTGAAATTAGCACGTTCAATCACAGATCCTCTTCAGATTTATAATATTAGTATAGATTTTAGCTGTCAACTACTACTTTTTATTACCACAGGCTAAGACGGGACGGACCGCTAGTGAAGAATTACACTCAGTAGCTACTTCACTAGCTGTCACAAATTGATACTCAACATTTTAATGACCTCTTCTAGGTCGATCGAGACGAAGATGGCGTGACGGACGTGACAAATTAAAATCTTACAATATAAACGGGTTAACTCCGCCGCATCGTCCGATAAAGCCGTTGAAATTGAGTATTTTTAGGGTTTTTTCACCGCTTGATACACCGGCGTGTAATATAGTACCCAAAAACTTGGTTGATGACAAACTTATATTTGCGTTTTGGGTTTTGGCGGGAAAAAAAAATTTTCGTGTTTTATTTGGGAAGGTATACTAATAAATTTGTGTTTAATGGCGTCTACTTAAACCGGTCTTTATTTTGATATAGCCCACATTAAAATTAGAGTTCATTTACATAGAAAAATCGTAAAATTAAAAAAAAATCAAAATTTTTGGCGGGTAAATGGTCCCGACGTATGGAAAAAAATAAAAAAAAATATAATTTGTGCAATCGAATACAGTTTTTTTGGTGTTTCGAGTTTGTTATTTCGTATACAACACATTTAACCCATAAAACCCACTATCTCCCTTATAAATTATTAAAGTAATAGTTGTTAGACTACTTGAGAAATCGCAAAAAATTTTACTCAAGTGTCAAAAATGTTAGTTTACAATTTAAGTACATTAATTATAAATAAATGATACCGCTAGAAGCGTCTTGAAACGTTTTTGAGAGTAAATGGCTAGTAATGGGTAAAAGTAAGGCGCCACTTCATATGCCGAAGCATAAACACCGCACTTATGTAACCTGACACCCGTTTTCCCGCCAAATTTGTAAACGCGAAAAACGGCCAGTGTATCAAGCGGTTATATTTGATAGGTCGGATAATTTATTGGTCGTAAGTTATTTTGATTTCACTAAGTGATAGGGATAGCTCTCCCCAATTTTTATGTGACTAAGCATCTATAATACTATAAGAATGTTTGTTACACACATCGGAACCGCGGAACAAATCACTGCTATTTACAACATTATAACCCTTAAATTTCTTCCGTTAGCCACCACAATTTTTAAAAACAATATTTGTATCGTAATAATATTATTATTTATAATTTAAAAGGCAAAACGTTTGCAGGGTCATCTAATAGCAGTATAAATCTATTTGAAGTTGTTTTTCGTTCATCTCAAATAAACACGATGTATCTTCCATGTTTGTTTCATGCATAATGTAGAATGTATAAAAGAGAAAAATCATAAAATGTTATGAGAAACGTAAAAGGTTTCGAGAAAAAAACAATGCGCGCGATTCTTTGCCCGCACAAACATTTGTATAATTTGAAATCTCCACTGACCTATTTTATGTGAAATTCGTTTTTATGGGATGTTGACTTAAAGCTTGTTTTTGCGTATTCATGCTAATCACATTTTTTTTGTTATTTCAATGTGCTTATTTAGAGAATTATGAAACTACTTTTCGGATTTATATAAACCTATGTACATTGTTGACATATTTTATAATTATGAAGGTCAATTTTTGAAATTACTTACTAGATAATAATGATACATTTTGGTCTACCTAATGTTAAAAATTGTTACAGTATAAATAATAAATATTTTCAATTTTAATCTGACACGACGTATGAAACTGTATCAAATATCACGCTTTGCTCAACCCTATGACCAGAACAACATAATAATGTCGTGATTAAAAATAATAACTACAAAAGTTGCTTATTTTAACCTAGATTTAAAAAAGGAGGTTTCTCAATTCGACCGTATATATGTTTTTTAGTACTCGTAATTAGAAACTAACCCTAAAATATGAGTATGTAAATAGCGTTTTTGTGGTTTTTCACTCTATACTACAGCAGCGAGGACATTTTCTGATTTTCGTATCGGAAATATACATTGTATTTATGTCATTTTGTCTGTCCCATAATTCAGCTCTATATTGAGAAGGGTCTCACAGTATCAAACAAGCACTGGCATGCAAAATAAGCAACTACAAAATTTACGGCCTATACAAACAATAGCTAAGCTATATTTAATATTCTACAGCCCCAGTAAACTAGTAAGTATCAAATCTTGTACCTTGATTTACGGTTCTTGACATTGTGGCTATGATTGTAGCGATAAGCGGAGAGGGAGCGGAAACAAAAGAATTTATGGTAGTCATCCATCCTGTTCTAGTTTTTAAATGTTTAATGTTATGTAGTATTTTTTGGTTTAATTAAAGTATTGTCGTATCTTCACATCCTATCCTCACTCTGCTTGTACAATGGCCTGAAAAATCATAAGCTCTCTCTAGATAGATAGATAACTCTTTATTGTGACACAAAAACAGAAATATTACAGTAGAACACTTATAAACTAGCACCACAAATGGCGGCCTTATTGCTTAGAGCAATCTCTTCCAGGCAACCAGCTTAAAGGAAATTCGCCTACAAACATGGTTAGGCGAAGCGAGGTGACACTTTTCCTAATACTACTAATTAAATACTACAATATAAAACAAATGAATACATAATATACACAATCATACAAAATACAATAAATAAAAGTGAGTCTAATACATAGGAAAATACAACTTATATTAATTAGGAACATATCACTTAAATACAACAACTAGTTAAAACACCTACAACCCCGAATACAAAATCATGACTAATTAGTAACATAACATCAAAAAAAAAAATTCTCTAATATACATCTAAGCTCTATAAGCGACAATCCCGCCACTTATGGTAGCACGTATAATAAACATGACATCCATCCGCCGTTACATCTCATCGCCAAACGCTGTTTTTGTAACCGCACTTTAGACTTGACCTTACAGCCATCGGCGTATGTATTCCCCTGAAGGGTGATAAACATCTTTACTATCGCGCTATAGCAACATAACGTATAAAATCTTGACTTTACGACCTTTACCTTGCAATACTACGTGGAGAACAATAAATCTGAAAACGCGTCAGTTCTGCGTTTACTTCTCGTAGAATGAACACAGAATTTTAATCTTGATCTGAACAATGTAGCTAGGAGTGTGACCTAATTCTAGTGCATTTTGAATGTTTGTGAACTAATATAGAATATGAGTGGTACGGTTATAGCGTCCATCATACCCTGAGACGAGTTCTTGAGTGGAGACTGCGATTTGGCAAACGTGGTGTGAAATATCCTGAGATTAGATACAGTGACGATGTATGGAAGATCGCAGGCAGTGGGAGGAAATGCAATGTTGAGGATCGCACTGAGTGTCGAGCCATGAGAGAGGCAGGACTATGTCTGGCAGTGGAATTAGATAGGATGTTGATGATAATGAAATTTATCATGATAGGCTTAAAACAATGAGCAGTAGTGACACTATGGCAAGAATGACCGAATTTCTAAGCTTAGAGTCGTAGAATTGTACCCTTTCTTTCTTCTTCTTTTTTCTTCTGTGTTTTACACAATTATAGTATAGCATTTGATTAATATCTCGCTTGAAGGGAAATAACAATGCAGTATACGATAAAACGTATTTACCTAGAATAACTAAGATTATAACTATCAGGAAAAACCCACTCATACAACGCATTTCACAGCCTAGTCGTTCTTATAAACTTATCGTTCGAATGCTTGGAGCTTAAATCCTGAAACGACATTGCTCGTTCGAATTACGAGCAGTATGATAGAAAAAAGCAATTTAGTATTAGATCATAGATGTCAGCTGCACACTATCTGAAATACTGGTATACTAAGTTGCTACCGTAAAAACCACTACGGTAGCAACTTAGTGGCGATATTCAATACTTTGAAGACGAATATTGATCTAAATGCAAATGTAAAATTTTGATATTATAATAATAATTGTTAAAAATCCTTTTTACTGCGCCTTTATCGTAACTTAAGCAGCTGTTTAGCTCCAAAACGATGGAAAAGCTTATTTTTCACACTACTGCTGTTTTCGTCCAAGGACACATCACACGAGAATATAGGGATATCGATATTCCGATATTCGGAACGAGTCACTGCCTATAAACAGTACTGTAGTAGGCGACAGTGATTCAAGTTGTTTAAAACATTATTACTCTTTAAAAAATATGTTTTTTAATTAGTAGTAATTGGGGTTACCGATAGAAGTGTAAATTTAATGTATAACTTAGAATATTAGTATTTTTAAACAAAACAAATATTCCACAAAACGTCGCTACAAATATTCTGCGTGTCAGTGACCCGAAATTACAAAATTTCACCTATCACCGCTACCTTACTGCCACCATCTCCCCTGACATTAGCACGTGTTGCGAAGCCATTAGATTTTCTCTTATCAAAAACTAATAAGCACAGATAAAGAGCTTATTTATGTTCTTTTCACTTCCAATTCTACATCGTCTAAGCTAAAATCTTCCGTAATTTAAATTTTTATTCAGTTCACATTTACTATCTTTACAATAATACTCGAACTTCATCAACTGGAAAAAGGAACCCAAATATAGTTGGTTAGTATCTAGCTAGCTCTCTGTTTTGTATATCTAGAACTGAAAGAAAAATATAGCAGTGGCTAAAGAAATTTTGTTCAAGAGTAAATACCTGGTACTTAGAGCTTGCCAAAGGAAATTACCCATTATCCACTGTGGCTTACTAACTGTGAGTCGAAAGATTTCCGCTACTGCTGAAAGAATTCGAACGGCACGGTCAATTTATTTCCTATTTCTAATGCAAGTTTTATAGACATTCTTGTACTGATGTTGAAACTTTATCACTCTACTAACCCGTAACCGGTTTAGCCCGTTCCCGTAGTTCCCAATTTCATTATTTTTCGGTAAAAGAAATAGCCTATATGTTATTTTAGACCATTATAAATCTACGTACCAAATTTCATTCAGATTCCTTCAGAAGTTTTTGTGTCAAAGAGTGATAAACATACAAACACATTTTTTATAAACTTTCGTGTTTATGCTCGCAATATTAGCAAGATAGTAGGATTCTAAACGGTTACTTAAAGCTTACGTAAGTTACTTAAAAACCTGTAATTTTTTTGACGTTTCTCCTCCACTCAGCTAGGGCACCAGGAAGTGCCAAGCACTCTGTTCTCACTCTGAGCCTTCTGAGGCGCCCTCGTGTTAGCATCCCATGCAAACACACTGGCATATTAATAGGTTAGGTTCCTTTTGGGTCCTACACCTTCGGCACTAACCCGAATAGTCAGTTCGGTAGTAAGGCGTCTCGTGGCTAGCTGCCATAGGCAAATAAAAAAAATATGACGAATGTTTCTGACGTCAAAGGCATACAAAAAGACAAAATTGAGCTTAACTATGTCCAGTTTTGTTGTGAAGACATTTGCTACCGTTGATGTTGTAAGAGTGACGCTGCGAGCAGTACCTACAACTACATGTTTTGGGGACCGAGTCACCTTCGTCCGTGGGGAAGCACCTATATATTGAAACCCCGCACGTGGTCCCTGGGTGGTGCTAATCAGGTGACAAACTACCGGTGGTAGGCCTCGGCCGTGGTTGGTTACCACCCACTAGATTAAGTCACGACGCCAAGCGGCCTAGCCGTGTTCCGTTGTGTAGTCTAGTGACACCAATAGGGGAAAACGGGTCAGAACAGTTGCTGCATAACTACAAGACCGGTCTGTGACACACCAATACTGTACATCGGGAAGCTAGTCATGGAGGGTAGCGGGATCCGAGGCACGGTTGCCGCGACCGACCGCAGATAGCTGGGGCCCAAGTAGTGAGCTAGCCACTCATGAAAGGCTGCCCGCCATCTGGCGAAAAATCCCGGGAAGCGCTATCCTGCCGGTTGGCGACCGGATGACAAGGCCAGATAGACATCCCGGGGGCTCAGGCGTCCCCGCAGTCTCCAGGCTAGCTCCCCACTGGTGTATTTGTGTTGTGTGTTGTGACCAATGGTCAGTAGTGTGTGCCTCGTTCTACTGTCGTTTTCCCACCGATCCTCTCTCAACTAATCAAACATGAAAGATACAAACAAAAGAAACAAAGTTAAAGAGCGGCTGCACGCCTTGTCGATTAAAGTGCACCTCACAAATATTCAAGGTCTGCACTCAAATCTCACAGCAGTCCACCATCACCTCGAGACTGAGCAGCCGTCGCTCTTGTTTCTTACGGAGACGCAGATAGGTTGTCCGTCGGATGTGGCGTACCTAACGTATCCAGGTTACTCCCTGGAGCACAAATTTCGGCCCCGTGCTGGAGTGTGCCTGTACGCCCGTGACGACATCTGCTGTCGGCGTCTCCGTAACTTAGAGGACACAAGATTCTCCGTCCTTTGGGTATTGATAGACACAGGCATAGACAAAATTCTCTACGCCTGTGTATATCGGTCGCACAGCGGTGACCAGGAGACAACTAGGCTTATGGATTATTTAAGTGAGGCGGCGGACGCGGCTCAACAGAAGTACCCTTCAGCCCAATTAGTGTTACTGGGGGATTTTAACGGCCATCATAAGGAATGGCTGTACCCATACCGGGACACTGACCACGCTGGGCAGGAAACGAGAAAGCTAGCTTTATCGTTAGACCTAACCCAGCTGGTCCAAGAGGCCACAAGAGTACCCGACGTTGAGTCGCATACACCTTATTGCTTAGACCTCCTGCTGACAACAGATCCAGACCGTTATTCTGTGGTGGTATCTTCGCCGTTAGGCAGCTCCGACCACTGTCTGGTGAAGTCAGTATCTGTCTACCATCCGCCTGATCCCAGCCCTAGAGGCAACCGGCGGATGTGGCGATACAAGTCAGCAGATTGGGACGAGATGCGCTTTTTCTTTGCATCTTACCCATGGCAGCTATTGTGCTTCACTTCTGGTAATCCCTCAGTCTGCGCGGATGCTGTGACTAATGTAATACGAACGGCTATGGAATATTTCATTCCATACTCTGACGTCACATTATCCAGCAAAGCTCGCCCTTGGTTTGGTTATCAATGTAAAAGTGCTGAAGCATTTAAACATGAGACCTACCTAGCTTGGGTTGATGCTCGACAGAGAAGGGCAAAGGATATACACCAGAAGAAAAAAGCGTTCAACAAGGCTGCTAAGGCATGCAAAAAGGTTCTTCAGAGGGCTCGTTTTGACCACATTAGTCGAATAGGGAAAAAACTAGCTTCGTACCCTGCGGGCAGCAAAGCGTTTTGGTCCCTAGCTAAATCGGTCGAATCGAACTTCTGCCGCCCCTCACTGCCTCCAATGCTGAAACCTGATGGGACACTGGCTCACACCGCAATGGAGAAGGCAAACTTGTTTGCATCTCAGTTTGCGGAATCTTCGCGTCTAGATGCTGGTAGCGCGACACCTCCTACTTCACCTGGCTGTCCGACTTCTATGTCAGAAATACATATTCGCCAAACGGAGGTTCGCAAAGTGCTACGCAATCTGGACGTGAATAAGGCTAGTGGCCCAGATGGTATTCCTGCAGTAGTGTTGAAGGCTTGTGAGCCTGAGTTGTCTCCAATACTGACGCGCCTGTATAGACTCTCTCTCGAAACTGGGCAAGTACCGAAGTCTTGGAAGCTTGCCAACGTGCAACCAGTACCCAAAAAGGTAGTCGTGCTGACCCTGCCAACTACAGGCCAATCTCGGTCACGTCCATACTCTGCAAGACTATGGAACGTGTCTTAAACCACAGGCTCCTGGCGTACCTAGAATCGAACGATCTCCTCAGTGACCGGCAATACGGGTTTCGCCGAAACCGGTCCACCGGGATATTCTAGCGTACGTCACTCACATCTGGAGTGAAGCTATCGAGAAACACGGGAAGCACTTGCAGTCTCCTGGATATCTCGAAGGCTTTCGACAGGGTTTAACACGATGGCCTTTTAAGCAAGCTTTCAGCTTATGGTTTGTCTCCAGGTTTTATAACGTGGATATCAGACTTTTGAGGATCGATCCATACGAGTGGTCATTGATGGCTGCTCGTCGGATCAAATAGCTATTAATGCCGGAGGCCCTCAAGGGTCGGTGCTCTCTGCGACACTCTTTCTGCTACATATCAACGATCTGTTGAAGCCCGGTATCTTTGGGTACGCAGATGATAGCACCGTTGTGAGAGCTACATATCGAGCGCGAGAGCCAATAGGCAACAAACTCAGGTACTGAGAGAGAGTTTGATCGAGCGTTTAAACTTGACCCTTGAGGCAGTCTCTAAATGGGGCGATGCCAATTTGGTTAGGTTTAACGAGGGAAAGTCGCAGGCGTGTCTGTTCTCCGCAAAAAGTAGTCCTTTCCAACAGACTCCTACTTTTTGCGGTGTATCTGTGCCGGTATCCGACCATCTCGAGCTGTTGGGTGTTACTTTGTCATCGACTCTCAACTTTGGCTCGTATATCGAATCTAAGGCTAAATTAGCTGCCAAAAAACTAGGTGTCCTCTCAAAGGTGCGAAGGTACTTCAAATCTGAACAGTTGCTCACGTTATACCAAGCACAGATTCGCTCCTGTATGGAGTACTGCTCGCACCTTTGGGATGGATCGGCTAAGTATCAGCTGGAAGCTCTGGAATCAATCGAGAGACGTGCCAAAGGCTCATAGGCAATGACATTCTCGTGCGAAAGAGACTGCAAAGTCTCGAACATCGCCGGAAAATTGCTAGCTTATCGGTTTTTATCGGATACACTTCGGAGAGTGTGCGACTGATTTGTACGATCTAATACCACCTTGCCCTTTTTCTATCGGAATGCTCGTAGCTCGAAAAAGCGACATCGTTTCATGGTTGATGTTCCAAAGACCCGAACAAAGAGATTTGACTCTACTTTTGTGATAAGAACGTCTGGGCTGTGGAATACGTTGCCTGAGAGGGTTTTTCCCGATAGTTACAATTTTGTGTCTTCAAATCGAGAGTGAATCGGTTTCTTCTAGGTAAACACGCTTCATCGTAGACCGCATCATCGTTTAACATCTGGCGAGATGGCGGTCAAGTGTAAACCTATAAAAGTTAAAAAAATAAATAAAAAAAAACATGTCTGATGGTACGAGTAAGTACCATGCCTTCCGATAACAGCAGATTGTTACGCAGAGCTATTCGAAAATGAAGAGTCCAAATGATTGCCTAACATTGCACTGCGCTTATCACCCAGATCTTTCCAGTTTATCTCTATATTATCTCTGGAAACATTGGCCTTCAAACCGGAATATTATCCGCTTGCTTGCCCGTGTCAACTAGTAGTTAACATCGCGATTCAGTCTAAAATGCCCGTGTTAACTAGTAGTTGACATGGCGTCGCACTCCAAAATGCCCGTGTCAACCTGTAGTTAACATGGCTCCCGCGGTCGAAAAAGTTTAATTTACTCGTCTTTATTCCTCTAGGGTTTAGTTTGTATTATTTATCTCGTTCTATGTTAAAGTTCCCGTCATATTAATTCCAGTAGAGTATCTAAGCCATAGAAAAAAGAAAAGAAATTAAAAAAAAACGTTCCTTGTCAATCTTGTCATTGAGTGTTGATTCAGTGCGGGCTGTGTATGTTAGTTTTTCTGATTTTACTATTAAATTTAGTTTCAACAAACAAGTGACAGATAATACACGTAATCAAAGATTAAAACCCATATGTCATCGCTTCAATTTTAGAGGTACTTATGAGTTTTTAAAAAGACGAGCTTTAAAACGCGCTATCTCAATTTCAACATACCATAACTCTTCACCAGAATCGTAAACGGAGAAACAAAAGATAACATTGTATAGCTAGTTTCATATTAGATATAAAAAATATAACACTTTATAATCTTTCAAAACAAATTGATCCACAAGGAACGATTGCGTGAATCTCGACTCGCGCGCCGCAAGCGTAAAATCCGCGGGGCATAGCGAGGTGCGCAAGTATTTTTTGCCGGGCATTTTGACTAGCAACGCTACAGGGGGCGGGGCATAGTGCGTCGCGCGGTTTGCAGCGACGGGCAAGCGAGCGGTTATGAACGATGCTTGCAATTTTTACTTGATACAAATTTTAATCTTAACAGTTAAAATAAATCGTGTCTACCCAGACATGATCCAGATCCGATACCAGTCAACTCAATCCTCGGTTTTACGTCTCCAACCGCTGCTTACCCCCATCTGCTTTTCGTATATCGTCACTCCATCTAGAATCAGGGCGTCGAACACTACGTTTACCGATTCGCAGTCCCTTCACTCTATAATTTATAAACGAAAAGATGTTGATAATAGACGTCAGATATTAGTCTAGTTATCCACAATAGGAATTAGGTACTACGTTGGTTTCAAAGAATTTACATATACTACGTATAGAGTTGACACAAAAGCTTTACACTGAAAGCACGGGTAGCGTCTTTCTTGCCTTGTCGCGGTTGTGGAAGTGTCATACTTTTGTCGCGGCACATCACTCTGCTGCATAGAAAGTATGCACGTCATCTGCTTACGATTGACAAAAAGGAACTGTACGCAAAATCTAACTCTGTACGTAAACTAACTCTATACGTATATGTTACTTTTGGTTGGTTTACTTACCACATTAGAAGTATTACACGTATACGACGACGCCATTTGTATGGAAATAAAGTACTGAATTCCACATCGCCTGTCGTGGACCTGTTAGCCTTTGGCACGGGAACTAGTGTGCTGCTCCAAAAATGTTAATGACGGCTTTCGTTCCTAGCTATAAACGTCTTAGGCTTATTTTCTCATCGCCTTTAGTACTAAAACGCTCCACACGAGTCCTAAAATCAGAGGAAATGACGTAAAAGTAGTGGGAAGGGAGCCTACATCGCACCATATGATTGGTGATTTATGGTGCGATGTAGGGTCCTCCCCACTAGTTTTACGTAATTCCCTCTGATTTTAGGGCTCGTGTGTAGAGGGTTTAAGATTACAGTTCACTACGATGCCCAAAGCAATCTTTATCCTACTAATATTATAAATAAATAAATGAATATTGGTGGACAATTCATACACAACACCATCTGACCCGAACTCAGCAAAGCTTTTACTGTGGCGGCCAAATAGCTGATATAACACATATATCGTTTTAAATACACACTTTTCTCTATATATAAAAATGTTCTGTTGGTTTGTGTACGCTTCAAAAACTAAAAAGTTCTGCACCGAGCGAGCTGAAATTTTAGAATGATATATAATCCACATCAAGGATTGTTTTTATCTTATGTTTACATCACAATGTGCCACAGCGAAGCGTGGCAGGGTACAGCTAGTTATAAATAGAAACACCCAGACACAGTGGAAACATTTGAATTCATCACACAAATATTTGCACTTTATTATAAATTACAATTTTGGATGTTTGTTGCTCAATCAACATATTAACTTGATTGATTATTAGGTTTGATCATCGCCGAAAAATTGCCAGCCAGCCAATCGGTTTTTTATCGGATACACTTTGGAGAGTGTGCGACTGATTTGCATGACCTGATACCACCTTGCCTTTTTTTCTATCGGAATGCTCGTAGCTTGAAAAAAGCGACATCGTTTCATGGTTGATGTTCCAAAGACACGAACGAAGAGATTTGACTCTACTTTTGTGATAAGAACGTCTAGGCTGTGGAATACGTTGCCTGAGTGGGTTTTCCCCGATAGTTAAAATGTAAACCTATAAAAGTTAAAAAAAAAAATAACGGATCAGGCTGTAATTTGGAATACAGTTCGTTTATAGTCTGGAAAGAACACATTGGCTACTTTTTTTTTTTTTTTTACTACCCAGATAGTTGACGACTTACTTCTTGACTTCCATCATGATTATCTATTTAAGAGTATATTAAGAGAGCATGTGGTATATACGATAAAACGCATTTACCTTAAACAAACCGATTATGCCTCTACTTGAAGATGCCAAAATTAAGTATATTCCTAGTATATTAGTGTTGCCTGGAAGAGATCGCTGTCAGCAATAAGGTCTCCTATTGTCACACTACTGTAAAATGTATTGTTCTTTTATTCTGTATTTAATTTTGGAACGAAGTTCCTTATCGCGCGTTGTGAAAGGGGGCTAGACGGAAAAAAATCTTACGAAAAGTTGTCACGACACTTTTTGCTATTGTAAGCTGTGCGGCATCGCATGTTTCTCTGTCTGTCTCTCTCTCTTATAAAAATCAATCCAGATATTTTCATTTCTATTTCGCATTGAACAGTGTGGTGTCGCGACGATTATTTTTGTTGAGTGTATACAGGTTTTTTGTAAATAATAAATAATAATAATAATTCCTTCACTAATTAATCGAAAGGAACTTCGTTCCATCCGGGTGTCCCTTGACACCTCTCAAGTTTTTTATTTGGTGTGTCAATAAAGAGTATATCTATCTATATTCCTTTCATAAAAATTTATTCAGACAGTGCGTTCCACAGTGAAGTTGATGGTACGAAAGTGACATCGGAGCTGAAAAATATGGTTAGTATGCTGAAAGGCAGTCTGCATTGAAGCAAACTACATTTCTTAAACACAGCATAAGCAGCTTACTAAATATTCTCACTGCTGGGACTCGGGGCCTTCTTTCGCAAGGAGAGAGTCAAGGCCAAAACCCACCACGCTGGCCCAGTGCGGGTTGGTGGATGACACATGACCTCGAAAGATTAGGTACATGTCGGTTTCCGGTTGGTCGGTTGTACATAGCGGCATTACGCATGACTCCGAAAAGACAGTGTGCGCGGGATTTGAACCCGGAGCTACGGATCGGCTGTCGCCGTTCTCAATTCCTTAAACATAAGCAGCCTATTTTATGTTCACACATCTGAGAGACTCTGGACCTATTTTAATACGGAGAGAATAAAAGCGTAGTCCAGCAAAATAGCCAAATATTTTTTCTTGGAACAGGCTGGTTTCCTCACGATGTTTTCCTTCACTATTAAACCATAGGTGGTGTACATTAGTGCTTGGAAAGATACTCAGAGCTGCAGATAGGATTCAAACACCACCTTACTTACGATTGTGCAATCTTTAAATACTCGTAGTTGTATGTTTTAGCCACTATGCTACCAGATTTATATTTTTTATATACTTTACTAGATGTCCGCCCCCGGCTTCGCCCGTGGTACATATTTATATAGCACTCATCGGGATCCCGTACATATCCAACGGTGGAAGAATGACTGAAATCGGTTCAATCATTCCTGAGAATATCGCTATCAAACAAAGAACATCTTCAGCTACCTTCTACGCCACCTGTCGGAAATTGGTCGTACCAACTTAGATTTAGAAACAAATTTGATTAGCAAAGGTTCAACTTCAACTTCAACTCTTGGTTTCAGCTTCAGCTTTTATTGTGGTATAGTCTCACAATTCTGCCAATGTCACTGACGCAATCTTAGACACATGATGTCATGTCAAAGCACGATTCGAAAAACTCTCAAAAGGAATATTTTTTCCCGTTTTTGTTACATTCTTGATTCATGCTCCGCATCTATTGATAGTAGCTATAGCCTATAGCCATCCTAGATAAATGGACTATCCAATAGAAAAATAACCTTTCACTTCGGACCAGTACTTCCTGAGATCCTAGCATTCAAACAAACTCCTCAGCTTTATAATATTAGTATAGATTAGCTCTCACTGCTCTCTCATCTTTAACTCCAGACACTCTTTAGGTTCCGTGGCTTTTGTCAAAATTACCATTCTCATATTAGGGACATTAAACATAAAGGACGATAGAAAACATTTACTTTTCGTTAACACAAACATTTATCATCCACTTATATGTACATATATCTTAACCCACGCTACACAATTATATACATATCTCTTTATCAATATACGAATTTATCTCTACCAAATAGCATTGCGTTGGCAATAAACTCGTTTTCTTTTTACTTTTCAAATTTAACTTTCTAAAAATCTATTTGTAACTCAAACATTTATTTCGCTGAAAAAAACTCTATTTAGAACCAAACTAAAAAATCCCAAATAGAATTTAGAATAAAATTGTACAAGTAAACTTTTGAAACATAATACCCAGTGGTATTACTTTTAAATGTATTTTGTTTATTCTTGATACTTTAATTAAAGTTGCTACACAAAAATACATCGCAGTCAAAGTATTTTACAGTTTCAAATTAAATTTACTTTTTTCTTAGAATATTTAATATGTTTTGGATATTACTACACGTCAAGCTTCGTGAGTTACTGCCATACCATTGCATTAGCATAATTAGCCAATTCCACAGATTTCTAAAACAAAAGGCAGATGGAACGTTCGGAACACAGATCCTGAGGTCCAGAACCAAATATCAAACGCCAAAGCAAATACAAACTCCAGTCAGTACGAAACTGACTTCCGTCTCGTACGGGAGTCCCGTGTGATTTTAAGTTTTGTTTAAGATAATGCCGTCTTGTGTCTTCAAACATTGCAAACATTGTTCCCAAAAATCAAAAAAGGAAAGAGGAATATCATTTCATAGGAAAGTTTGAATATTTTTACTGGTATTTATATAATTTATGCGATTTTATTTCGATTGATAAATAGAAACACAATACCTCAACGAAAATTGGTTAGTGTTGCTATACTAAATTGAAATTATTTTCCCTAAAGTTAAGGTAAAATATAGATTATGATTTTTTGAAGATACTCGTAGACCAAATTATTTATGTAGATTGTGTTATTCTATTTTAAACCCTATTTTTATAATCGTATTTTTAATTTAATGTGAATCGATGCCTAGGACAAATCCACGTCATTACTAGTGTTTATAAAAATACTAATAGTGTTGATGAAAACTATAGTTATGAAGCAAGTTTTTAATACATGTAAGTAGGTATAGTGGAGCTTAAAAAAGTAGGCGAGTTTATTTGAGAGATCTAATCATTTTAATTAACCTCATGTTATCTGGTCGAGTCAGTAGTGGCATTGTCGAAGTTTTATACGGTGCTAATGTGTGCATACATACTTACCCAAAAAAGATGTTGGGATCAGGCCAATCGCTGTTGGCACCACATATACTGGCCTTGCTGCCAAGGTGGGTTGTAGGTATAAAACGTTGCTCTTTCGAGCTCCCTGTCCCAACAAACTTGATTTGGTTCTCTGGGTGGACGTGAAGCTGTTATTCATTCTGTCCTGACTTTCTTTGTCCAAAATTGGGGAGAGGGCTGTTAAAGGTGGACGTCAAGAATGCCTTTAATTTGGTTGATCGTGGAACCCAGTTGTCCGAAGGGAAGAATAAAATTCTTGACCTCTACAATTTTCTTTGGCAATGTTATGGCGGCCCCACAAAATTATCAAAACAATATTTTGCTATCTTCCGTTGGCTATCAACTTGGTGAACCTTCGGCCATGCGACCTTCGCCGTGGCCATTCGCTCTATCATTTAACATCTCCAGTCCAATTCGGAGGTTAAACGTTTGGTACTTGGACGACGTGCTGACGGATGACTTGGAGAGTGTGCGACTGATTTGCATGATCTGATACTTCCTTGCCCTTTTTTCTATCGGAATGCTCGTAACTCGAAAAAGCGACATCGTTTCATGGTTGATGTTCCAAAGACACGAACGAAGAGATTTTACTCTACTTTTGTGATAAGAACATCTAGGCTGTGGAATACGTTGCCTGAGTGGGCTTTCCCCATCTTTGTGTCTACAAATCGAAAGTGAATCGGTTTCTTCTAGGTAAACACGCTCCATCGTAGGCCGCATCGTCGCTTAACATCAGGCGAGATGGCGGTCAAGTGTAAACCTATAAAAGCTATAAAAAAAACAACGACGGAACTTTGGGTGGCGATGTAAATAATGTTCAACTGATTTACAAAAACTCTTACGACGGTTTTCGTTGGTGTGTATCAACATTTTTGAAAAGGTGAACTTTTCGTATGCGACACGCGTTTAGACAAAGATTGGATAGTAAACAAATTGAATGATCTGGCCCCCCAATATCAAATCAGTTGTCAAAAATTCTCTGCACCTCCTGTGTTCACCGATATTAAAAAACTACTTATTTAACCACCTTTTGTCAAGGATAATATTCAAAATTTCACTCCGATAGAATACTAAAAAATAGTCACACACATGACTTTTACTATTATGCGGCGTTGTCTTTTTACTCCCAAATTTTCGGTACGAATATTCGAATTTTTAGTTGCATGCAAAATCAACATTCTTAACTTCATAGGATGGAAATAGTAATAACAAGAAAACCTTGCATAATATATAATCGGTGAAATAATAAATTATTTTAACATTATAATATTATTGTTTATTATACGCGAAGATTTCCGAAGCTAGACAACAATAGTGGTATTTTTTTCTTAAGACTGGGAACATTACACGCACACCAACGTGAGTAATTTGACAACGTCGGTGAGAGCTGTCACGCATACATAACTAATTACTGGCCTCACAGTGTCGTTCACGAAGGTTTCATCTGTTTAGAAATCTGTGGCCAATTCTTTATACTCCTGAGACTCGTGGCTTTCTTTCGCGGATGACATCAAGACCATAATCCACCATACTGGCCCAGCGTGGATTGACAGATGACTTTTTTATAGTACAGAGTGACGAGACGAGCAGAACATGTGCCTGATGGTAAGCAACATGCCTGCCACTTAACAGCACAGTGACACGCAACTATTGGAACATGAAGAGGCAAAAACATTACTGCATTATGCAACATTAGGCACTGCACTGTGTTTCGTTTTGAAAAATTTAGTTAGTTAGTTTTGTTAGTTTCAGATAAATTCTAAGGCTTAGAGATCAAGTTATCTGGGTTACGAGTGTAGTGCACAGACTAAGTAGAGAGATACACTGTGTAGTGCAATGCTATATAATGATTTGTACTCTATGTGTCAATAGCAGCGTGTCACTACGCTGTTTTAGGAATGTTGCTTACCATCCGACATAAACATGTCCAACTCGCCTTGTCAATTGACTGATTGATTGTCAAATGACTGCCCTAGTGGAATTGATTGATTGTCAAATGACTGCCCTAGTAGAATTGATTGATTGTCAAATGACTGCCCTAGTGGAATTGATTGATTGTCAAATGACTGCCCTAGTGGCTTAGTTGGTAGTAGCTCTGCCTGCGAAGCCGAGGGTCGTGGGTTCGATCCCCACCCAGTGCAAATATTTGTGTGATGAATTCAAATGTTTGCACTGTGTCTGGGTGTTTCTATGTATAATAAGTATGCATTTAAAACTATATAAGTATTATATCAGCTATCTGGCTGCCATCACACAAGCTTTGCTTAGTTTGGGGTCAGATGGTGTTGTGTGTGAATTGTCCACCAATATTTATTTATTTATTTAATTTTCAACTGTAAAAAGTTTCAAAAACGTACCTGTTATTTTCATCGAAATAAATCAAAAGAAGTGCCTTCAGCATCTTGAAATTGTTAACAACCTGCGTTTCTGTGTATGGCGTGAGTGGTATACAAATATCAATCTACTTGACCCCTAGACCTGCTGGGTGGCGAGGGATGTTGCTGTTCTTCTTATTTTGGTTGTTGACAATGAATAGTGATAGGTATAAACGTCCAGCGTTCACAGATTCCTACAACCGACTAGAACCGAAAGAGTGAAGTCACTCTTCCCAACGTTAACATAATTCAGTGCGCCTGAAGTTTTGGAGGGCACATCCATGTCATCCATGTTGTTATGTCGATGGTTCCTTTATGAGAAAGTGCTTTTACTTACTTCAGGTGTTGTTTATGTGCTCACTTCGTCTCTTCATAGTCAAAAACACTATCTATTGTGGGTAGTTGATATAAATTATTTTTACTTTTTCACGATTTAGTGGGTAGCCGTTGAAACTGCAACACTCACACAAAGTGGTGAAAAATATGGTGTCCTTAACAAAATGAATCACAAAAAGGGTTTCGCGTAACATGATTTATGAAAAGGAAAACCTGAGATGTCTTTTATTTTTGCGTTTTTTCCTGAATTGTAGAGATGAAGATTGTATAGTACGGAGACGTAGAATATGGGTGTTTTGTAAAGTGTAAAATTATTTAGTTAATAAGTTTGTCATCACTACTACTGGCTTTGACGGCAGAGAAAAATATAGAGAAAAAAAGCGCGTTGTGATTGTTTTTTTTTTTACCTTTTATCAATAAATATCCGCCATCTCACCTTCAGTTTATTCCAGTCGAGAGCATGCGTCATCCGAGGCATTTGGCCAGCGTTGTGAACATAGCTTGACCTCTCTCATTGTAAGAGAAGGACCGAGTTTCAGCAATGGAATTAACAAGTGGGCATATTTTATTTACTCAAATTTAAAACGTTATACTTAAAATGAGGAAAACATCTAAGTGGTGAACAAGGAAAACATTCACAATATAACTACGCCGCTTTTCTCATGTGTTTCCGACTGTTTGGCTGTGATGACAATATGTACATGTGCCATTAAAAAGTAATCATATATCCAGTAGAATTCAAACTAATGACCGGCAATTTCGAATTCCAAATTTTAGCCAGTGGCTTGCTTTTCAAAACTTGCAAAGCTTGAATTAAGCTTAACTTAAGACTGTCTTCTTAACATCACTAAGGTCGCAAATACCGATTTGACTTTGCTCAATAATTTGAGAGCAAATTTGTTCGCCTAATTATTTGAATAAATAAACGGCTGTCAGTGGAATGAAGCTACTTTCTTAGGTCACGTCAGAAATATCAATTAATAACATTTTTCAAATTCAAAGATTTGTTTTCGCTTGACCGTCTCCTTGGCTGGTGTTAAATGACAATGCTGTTCAAAAGATATACATGTAGACAAATCGATTCACTGGAAGGGAATTATTTAGAGTGAATCTATTGGTAAAGATCTTCTCCGTATCCCATTTTTAACCCCCGACCCAAAAGAGGTGTGCAATAAGTTTGACGTCGATCTCTGTGTGTCTGTGTGTCTTTCTGTCTGTGGCACCGCAGAGCTCAAACGGATGGGCCGATTTCAATGCGGTTTTTTTATTTGAATGTTAATTTCCGTGCAAATGTTTTTATCTGTTTGGTTAATGTCAATTCAAAATGGCCGCCTCCACAAAATGGCAGGCAAAATCAAAAATTTTCTTCACAACCTACCTCATGGATATCAAATGAAAGGGTTTGACTAGTAGAATAAATAAATAAATATTGGTGGACATTTCACACACAACACCATCTGACCCCAAACTAAGCAAAGCTTGTACTATGGAAGCCAAATAGCTGATATGATACTTATATATTTTTAAATACATACTTATTATACATAGTAAATTTGTCATACTATGCACTATGACAAATTTCAAATCCAAGATGTCCACCACCACAAAATGGCGAAATATATTTATTTTTTCCACAACACCCTTTAGTTAAGGCTGGTCTAGTCGGGATAACGGCGACTGGCGATCCGGAGTCCCGGGTTTAAATCTCATACGCGCACCATTGTTTTTCTGAAGTAATTTGCGATATGCCAATAACTTAAAAATGGGGAAGAAAACATCGTGAGGAAACCGACATGTAGGTTCCTAGAATCTTTCGAGGTAATGTGTCATCTACCAACCCGCACTTGGCCAACGTGGTTGATTATCCTTGCGAGAGAATGCCCCGAGACCCATCAGTGGAACCATTTAGTGGGCTGCTGATGCATGCTAGAGTCTTCATTAGCGAAAGCTAATTTCATAGAAAACCACACTATTATACTTACCTTACTAACTACATACACTAAACACATCAGAATTATCCATAAACCGATCAAGTTTAAAGAATTCAGTCTGTAGGATACCCAGCATGCTGGCGGCATAACCACGCTGAATGGCATTGCTAAAACGCTGAAAAACGCAAGAATTTTGTTCAAAAGCTGAATCGCAATCCATCTGGTTTTAAAAAAAGCTATTAAGCATCGACTAGAGTCAATTAGCCTTTTAATCATCTATCGCTTAGTTCTAAAACTAAAATAACCTGTAAATCAGACAAGGTTAATAATTTTGGTCGCGGTTTGCTTTCAATTTAAATTCAAATAAACCTCACGATTCAGCATTCTAATTACTTTTTCTATGCATATTCTGTGATCATTAATAGGACAAAAGTCTGTCTCATTATTTTCTAATTAAGTTTATTTCAAGCTTGGTTTAATTGCTTGTTGTTTCTTTGTCATAGGCAAAACATCACACATTTTTATTTATAACCAACGAGACCGTTTTATACCCAAGAACAAGTCGAGAGGCCATATCGGCGATGGCGCTATATATTTTATCGATACTAACATAACACGGAGCCACGCAGTACATCACTAGTGGCCTCATATTACGTATGCGGCTGGGAACCGAACAAAGACCCTTTACGGCCTTGTTTATCGCCGACCGCAAGGCATTCCTAACAAAATGCTCGTTTTAGCAACCACTTCGAAAACTTTCTTTGAACAGAAGCCGTTTGATATTCCTTTATCGACTTTCGTTCGATAAAATACTTAAAATATCGACACAGACTTACCGAACTTTAGAAGTTTTGACATCCTTATTTCATCCCTATTTTGTAGAAATGAAATCACCGCGAAGACTCAATTGATTTTTATTCGATAATCATATTCCGTCCGGAGAAAATCGATAACACTTCACTTAGAAAAACTGACATTCTCGTACATCTATTTACACACATACATACAATAATTATGTTACATCGGATACACTCTTTAATCCCGGGATGCATAGTCAGATGGAATTAACTGTCACACTCTCATTTCGTCGATGGCTGCTTGTGGGAGGCTCGTGTGGAGGGCGCCTTTCCCTCTGCGGAGGGTGGCGTGAGGGCCTCCCCTCGCCTCCCCCTCGCGAGGGGAGCTCTGCGCCGTCGACCCGTTCGGCGGCTGGTATTTCTGTTGCCTCAACTCCTGCAGCGGAGGCGAGTTATTAAAGTGGCCCACATTCTTAGGCATTGTCGCGTAGCTTCCCACCTGGGGATAACTCACGTTCGGTATCCGAAAACTGCTGTTCCGACTCCCCAGCTTGCTCGGTAACATCATGTTATCAATACTCAGGCTCGGACTCGGCGGCGATTTCGGAACGTCCAGCGGTCCTTTGAAATTGAGGCCCGCCAAATGCGCATCGCTCCCCATCATTTGTTTCTTACGATTATGTCTTTCCACGTCGACGACCAAACTAGGGGCGTGAGTGGGATCCATATGATAATGCGAATGCTTGCCCGATATAGTCTCGAAATGTTTTTCGTTGAATCGCTGTTGCTTTCCGCGCGACCTGGTTTTATCCCTCTGATAGTAGACGCCGGCAAATATTAGTACGTTTAGAATGAGTAGGGAGCATCCAATGGCGATAGTAACGCTGAGAGCTGTGGAGTACGCGGCGTAGCCGGCGGCTTCTAAATTAGCTAGAGTGTTTTCAGTTGCATTCGGTGTTTGTAAATCTCGTCCGGGGAGCATTGTGGCGCACGTAGCGAGGATTGTGTCTACTGTGGTGAGCGCTGTGTCTGGGTAGATGGAGCCATTCCGTCGGATTTGTTCGTTGTCGTTCGGGTTTCGAGCGAGCGGGTCGGGTCGTACGATGCCCTCATATAAGTCTTGTTCGTTGTGGTTTTTGAATAAGTTGTGTCGAGCTGCAACGTCCTCCATCCCGGCGCGATGAAGCTCTGGCACCAGACGCAGCCACACTGACAGCTGGTGAGCTCGGTAATGATTCTTCAGACGTGGTTTCATACCTGTTGACAAACAATACATAAATTAGATTTTAAAATTATAATTGATGTACTGAAGATGCGAAAGGTAAGTAATTTATTATGCAGATGTGTATTTTTAAACCCCGACAAAAAAAAGGGTTTTATAAGTTTGACGTCGATGTATGTCTGTCTCTGTCTGTGTCTGACTGTGGCACCGTAGAGCTCAAACGGATGGGGCGATTTCGGTGCGGTTGTTCATTTGAAGGTTAATATCCGTGCGGATGTTCTTAGCTATGTTTGGTTAATATCGATTCAAGATGGCCGCCTCCACAAAATGGCGGACAAATAATTTCTTCACAATCTACCTCAATATGAGTATCAAACGAAAGGACTTGCCTAGTAGAATACTTTGCACTAGGACAAATTTGAAATCCAAGATGGCTGCTAGCACAAAATGGTGAAATACAGTTATTTGTATGTATTTAAAAATATACAAGTTATATCAGCTATCTGGCTTCCATAGTACAAGAAACCGCTAACTTAAAAGAAACCGTTTACTTGATCCATCCTTTTATCCACACCCATAGCATTCTCAATGTGACAGCATCGTAATAATTTCAAATATCAATAGATGAAAGAAAAGAAAACAATATTGGATAAGCTACGGGCAAATTTTAATAGGTTAATCAATGCAATCCCAGGACCAGAAGGAACAAAAGGGGTCATGGAGACCTTTGTCCGCAATGTATGGTTGTTGTTTCATTTTTAAGTTTTACGTTAAAGATATATTTTCATTCCATTAATTGAGGTCCCTAAAAATGTTACCAAATTCAAGAAGATAATCATAAAGGTTAGGTTAAGATCAACAGATCTAAAAATACAAAAGGTGGGTAAAGTGAAATATGGAAATTAAGGGTTTCATTTACACCTACCGCTGAACCTACGGATTGTTCAGATATAGGTAAGGTATAGGTACGTGTTAAATCACAGACGCGTCTAGACACCGTCAGAGCTTCGTAGAGCGTAGTATAATGTTGTTGGTATATTTAGTTTTATTGGAATCTAAACTTATTTCATTCCGATAGCTGGAACCTAATTATTTATTATTTTGAACGGAAAAGTATTATTATATATGTTTATGATATATAATTAATCCACTATCTATGGTTTTTGAATCTGTAGTATAAATACATAACCTCGTCCAGTTGAACTCTGTGTTGTACGGCAAACTTGTCCCTGGGCTCCAAAGATACAGGCTTAGCTTTCTCCCTACTTTGGAGTTCGTTGACAGAAGCTTATATGCGACAATACCGCCTACTACACTCTCGTATATAATTGCGTTTGTGCTGTAAATGTAACCTTTAAAGCTATTTGGGTAATCTTCGTCATATTTTTTTAATACTAGCCGGTTTCACCTGCGGAATTTCCATTCCTTTTATTTTCCCGGGCTGAAAAGTGGACTATGTGTTATTAAAGACTATATTTATTATCTATGTTCCATATTTGTTCATCATATAACACAAACAGAACGGGTGTACTATTTAGACGTTGCAACGTGATTGAGCAACAAACATCTAAACACTTTTTTTTTAATAAACACATTATTTACATCAAAACTTTCGCATTTATAAGTTTAGTAGAATTACTTAGTATAAAATTCGTGTTAGTACATTTTACGTATTTTATCAAATCAAAACAAATATTTCAGCAAATAAAAGTTTACGGGTCGAAACCTGACATATTAGGTAAGTACTAAGCATGTTGGAAGAACGTCGCGATACAACGAGCTTGTTACCAAGAATTCGGCTCATCGTGACTTCAGGACACAGTTCAATTTAATAGAGTATGTAAACTTGGTATCGCATAATATTACTTAGCACAATTTTTGTATATGACTCCGTTTGACGTGAGAAACGTTGAAAATTTCCATTGTGCTTAAAAATAATGCATTTTTTTTTTTGAGATTTTAGAGTTAGTTTAAGAATTTTAATAAATGTTTGGATTAATGCAATTAGTAGAATACTTGTATGAAATGTATATAATATATTATTTTAAATGCAAACGTTTAGATATTGGTATTTAATCACGTTGTAATGCTAAAAAGATTGGGTCGTAGTTTAGAATACAGTTAGATTATAGTCTGGAATAGCACAAGATCATATGATCACACACGCATACACACCTTAACACACCCACACACAAACACATACACACACATCCACATACACACACATACATCCACACACACACACATACATATATTTACTGATTGACCATGGGAGGAGCCATTGTCTTCCGAAATACAGTTACGACTAGTTCGGAGACAATGGGTTCATATCGAATTTTTGTTAACTTTTTTAAAGTGTAAAAAATAAATATTTTGTATTTGTACATAAACGGAAAATTTGTGGATATAATAACTATACAGATAAGTCACAGGGCACTGATACATAGCTATACATATTTAATTTAATGTATTCAGCGAAAGTATGGTATGTTGATGTCGCAGTACAAATTAGAATAACAGCGCAGACTCAGGGAGAAGAATACGGGTGAATCCCGCTCCGGCGCAATCCTCGAGCAAAGGATAGCCATTGCCATTCAGTGTGGGAATGCGGTGAACATTAAACACACTTTTATGGCGGGAGCAGTCAGGGGTGGGTTATTCGGAGATTCGTTTTTTTTTTTTTTTTATCCATATTATTTTAAACATAATTTTAAATTTTATATATGCATATTTTATAAATTTTAATTAAGTAGGTATATTATTTTAAACTAAAAAAAATAATGTTATAAAATAAGTGTTTGTTATTATTGCAGGAAAGCTTTAATGCACCGTTATTAATGTATTAGAATACATTTACAATAATAAATTGAAAATAAAAAAAAAATTATTTTGTAATCCTTTTACGTGACATAATCGCTTGAAAGAGCAATAATAGGTATCGCCCTTGTTCTTGCCAGTACATTTTTAATGTATTTACTCAACATATTTTGGTTTTATTTAAATGACATAAAAGGTTTATCTATCTTAGTATATATTCCTGTAAAAAATAGTATAACAATTGATGTATCGTGTGAACGAAATTATTATTTATTGCTTAAAAATTAACATACTGCAAATGCACTGTGCCTCATACCACAGAAAATATAAGAGTACGTGGGACGCGGTCTTTGTTTCCTTAATCCAAAGAACGAGATACAATATACGGGACAGAGAGCAACTACGATAAACGAGTATAGGTATGTCTGAGTGTAAGTACGGATTGTTTACAAATGACGGCAAAATAAGTTATGTGAGAAAATAATACAACTAGTGGAGTCTGGTGGTAGGACTTGTAGCAGAGCCCGTCTGGGGAAGTACCACACCTTTGCCAGTTATTCTATCGCCAAGCAGTATGTGCAAACATTACTGTGTTCCGGTTTGAAAGGAAATGTTTCCAGAGAAATTACAGGGCTTAGAGATATAACATCTTAGATCTCTGGGTGACGAGCGCAGTGGAGTGCTAGGTAATGATTTGGACTCTTCCTATTCCGATAGCTGCGTGTCACTGTGCTGTTACGTGGCAGGCAGGTTGCTTACCATCAGGCATATATATGCCCTGCTCGTTTCGTCACTCTTTATTAAAAAAAAACATTTTTTTTTATTACAAGTGAACAAATTAAAGTGTACGTTTGTTTTAAACGCGAAATTTTCGCAATCCAACGCTTCGTGCGTTTGGATATTAATTTTTTAGCAGTTCAATTATGTCGTCAGAACTGGATTTGTCAGGTTGAACTTTGAAATATTTAAATCTGAGACATATAAGTACTGCTTTTAATCCCAAAAAAAGTCTCCTAATCGTATCTCTTTCAAGCAAAAACTACTCAAGAGATGCAAATGTAGTGTGGTAGAAAGACAGACACTAGACAGGATAACACATAGGCAACTCTTTATTCTTTTCCTGCAAGCTCTTGATTTCAACGTTGGTAACATTTAGTGGGTTGCTTATAAGTACTAACTGTTTATTCCGAAAAAATAACGAGGTCGGCAGCAACGCGGGTAAAACCGCGGGATGCTACTTATATTAAATAAATTAATGCAACTGAAGTATCGTATCGTAAGTTATAAGCGTAATAGAGAAACGTAACATGGCTTCCGAAAATGTTTACGAGTATGGTGTGCTTAATTTACTGGAATGTTGGCTTAAGCTAAGGAAATCTAATAGATTGCTTACACAAAGCTATTTGAGGGTAATTAACTCACAGACAGACAACGATTTCTAAATAATCTTTTTAAGTGTAATTACATTTCAACGTGAAATGTGTTTTAGAACTTCTCGAGGATGTGGCTACTGAAATAATTCACGTATAAAGATTAAGTTATAAATTATTGATTCGGTGCATAATGAGCTGATTGGTTCAGAACCGTTTTAATTTCGTCGTTTAAAACTTGTCATTTTAAATGCAGAAAAATACCTTTTTTAACTTTTTCGGGCGTTGGGCCGACGTAACGTGACTATAATGTTGGCGTTTTTATTAGGCTCAATGTCTGAGCGAGTTATTTGGCGTGATAATACAGCCAGCATGCCACGCACGCTTCTGAGTGGTAGGTTTGATCTACTTAAATATCTTTTGATCTTCATTGGTCTATGAATAATTCGTAAGTAGTTAGTGCATTACTGAAATTACATATAAATTGGTCTTTGTACTATGTCAAAAGAAAAATTTAGAAATATATCTTTATTTTTTCTTGTTAACTGCCAAAGCCACCATTCCCCAAACTTTCGATTTTATAAAATAACGAAAGTCGCGCAGTTCTGTGATCATGGACTATAAATGTTTAACGCTAAGCGTCATCAAACACTATTTCCAACAGCATTTATGCATTACGAAAACAACTATTTGTAGTGTATTTAATTTCACTTGACACAATGTTCTTCACGCTACATGGAAAAGAAGTCAAGAGTTATTAAAACAAAACAACTTCTGAAGCCTTCTTACATGAATAATACGCTATAAATACGCATGACTGCCCTACATTATACTGCTAAACACACCCAGAGCAATTACCGAGACAGGTGTTTCGAAAAACGGGTCTCTGCGCCGGAGCCCCATTCAAACAGTCTTTGATTATGAAAATGATGACGTCTCAGCTCAATTTATACGGGTAGCTCATGAATCTCGGGTAGACTCGCCGAAACCGTGAGTGATCGCTCCCCCGCTTTGTACGGTATGTCGAATATACGTTAAGGAAATAATGGATGCTTTAGACGGCTGTTTTATCACAAATCATTCCCAAAAATTATGATAGAAAATTCAAATATCTCTATAAATAAAAATGTTATGTTGGTTTGTGTACGCTTCAAAAACGCAAAAAGTTATGCACCGATCGAACTGAAATTTTGCAATTATATATAATCCGCATCAAGGATTGTTTTTATCTAATTTTTGCGTCACAATGTCCTACAGCAAAGCGTGGCAGGGTACAACTAATAAGTTATAATTGTTAAAGTTTGGATATTTGTTGATACATCACACTGTTAGTATTTAACGGGTTTGGTTAAAATTTGCAATACAGATCCTGCATAAACTAAGCTAGTTAAGACTATTTTATTTCCTGAAAAAAAGAGTGTGTCAAAAAAGTCCAAAGTAGAAACCTAAAAAATCGCTGTGTAGAAGATCTTCTAGTGACCTTACAATGGTGAGGTGAGTTTCGAATTCCGTTTGCACCAATAAATTTACCAAACATTACTGGCATTAGCAACAAAAACACCGTGAGGAAACCGGCATGTTTCTAAAACTTTCAAAGATCATCTGTTAACCACCACGGGTTCAGTGGTGAATATTTCTTTGACTTTCTCCGTATGAAAGAACATCCTGAATTCCATTAGTGGAAAATTTTTTTTGGGCTGCTGCCTTTATAAAAGAGGTGACTGACTATTATAAAGATAATCTTTTTGATGACCTGAGCTTAGAATAAACTACAACTGTTTCTACATAGAGTTTGAAAAATATTGACTTTATGAGAAATCAACAAACATAAAATGTGTTGAATTCGGAATTATGACATCCGATATTAAAAGTCGGATCCGTCGACGTGGAGAGGTAAAGCTGGTAAATGTATTGTCGTTCCGGGTTGGATTCTCTTGTGCTCGGCACAAATGTTCGCTGGATATATTTGAAGCGGCATAAATTAATTTACTTCCTTGTATTCGTAGCTTATTTTTGCAATCAAAAATTTTAGTCATTTCGAATAATCTGTCTTTGTAAGATTCAAAACAGATTTTTTTTGTTAAAATCTTTTGCAAAACTAACTAAATTGCAAAAAAAAAAAAGTTGTGGAGATTCTTAATTTCAGATTAATAACTAGGAGATAAACCACTTTTTGGCTGGCTGGCTCGTGGTTTAGTGGGTAGGTAACTCTGTCTGCGAAGCCGAGGGTCGTGGGTTCGATTCCATTCTACTGTAAAAATTTGTGTGATGTATTCAAATATTAGGACTGTGTCTGGGTGTTGTAGTGTGTGAATTGATGACTAATATTTATTGATTATTTATTTATTTTCTGGTTATCCAGAGATATGCAATGACAAGAGCAATGCAGTGCTAGGCAGTGATTTGGATTCTTTATCAGTCTTTCAATCTTCAATTTTAGTCTACAAACCACGGGAGAAGATGGGGTGTATCGCTTCTTTATAAAAAAATGACGGGCTGGTTATCCTTATGCAGTTTTCAGGTAAGCAAAAACAAAATTGTTAGGCATTTAACAGCGGCCTTAGTTCCCACCTCTCATGAATAAGTAAGTTCAATTAAGTTGAACGTTTTCCTGCAGTTACTATAAAAATATTGAATGGCGGCGCTTTCTCTCGCCTACAGACGAAAATAACTTCTATCACTAATTTTAAACTTTAATAAATACGTGACTTTTTTTCAATTGATTTCTACGCACTGCAAAATCTATAGACTAAACCAGACACTATATAATAAGTAGACTGACGTCTCGCAAGTAGCACGCTATCACGAGTTTGACGCTCGTAAAAGTCACTGCTCTCCTTGCTCATTTTTAGGAAAGTCTAACTGACAGCGAAGTTCCAGAACTTAGTAAAAATTGTTTCAACGCCTTATTCGTGGAACTGTATTAATTATAACATTAAAGTAGTGTGAGTTGTTTTTTATTACGTAAGCATTCACCTTGCGAAAAACCCGATAAAATAGGTCAGTCCCTTTTAGGATCCAGCCGTTTCAGCTGATTAGGGAAAACATACAAAAAAAAATTGCAATGACTAGTTTTTCATTTACCTAATGTTGGTAGTGCATTTTGTGAAAAATGTAGCATTTCAAATTACAAATAATAAATAAAATAAAAATTATTTATGTGTATATATGTATATATGTTATAATGTCATCCTTGACGTATACGGCACCGGCAAAGCCAGCTACAAACAGTAACATGCGCGAACATGGCTCATTGAAATAAATGTTGTTTCAAATATTATACCTATCGCATGATGGACAACGCAATAGACCATTTGAATTGTTTCACCGTTTCATGGTAGATATTCCAAAGACACGGATAAAGAGGTTTGACTCTACGTTTGTGATAAGAACGTCTAGGCTGTGGAATGAGTTGCCTGAGTAGGTTTTTCCCTATAGTTATAACCTTGGGGTCTTCAAATCGAAAGTGAATCGGTTTCTTCTAGGTAACATGCTCCATCGTAGACCGCATCGTCGCTTGACATCAGGTGAGATGGCAGTCAAGTGTAAACCTATAAAAAAAAAAAAAAAAAATGATGCACAACGCAATAGACCATTTGAATTGTTTCACCGTTTCATGGTAGATATTCCAAAGACACAGATAAAGAGGTTTGACTCTACGTTAGGTGTACGTGCAGAAAGGCTACTGTCGGAGGGTCTACCGTTCAACTAGAACTGTCTTAGCTTTGACATTCCTCTCTATATTGTAATGGTAGGACTCTTGGCAGAGTCCGCCTGGGGAAGTACCACACCTTTGCCAGTTATTCTACCGCCAAGCAGTAATGTGCAAACATTACTGTGTTCCGGTTTGAAGGGCAATGTTTCCAGAGAAATTACAGGGCTTAGAGATATAAGATCTTAGATCTCTGGGTGACGAGCGCAGTGCAGTGCTAGATAATGATTTGGACTCTTCATGTTCCAATAGCTGCGTGTCACTGTGCTGTTATGTGTCAGGCATGTTGCTTACCATCAGGCTCATGTCCTGATCGTCTCGTCGATTTAAAAAAAATATAAAAAAAATCGCTTGACATGATAGAGACCGCAATAGCAAAGCGAAAGTCGATTTAGTTGGGCGGTAGAAGGGCCGGTCTTATTCATGAGACGTTTTGCATCTAGATCTTGTAAACGCTTTCACGAAGGGATGATAATTATTATCCAGAGTGCGACACCAAAACGACTACACAAACCAAATTGAACTGAATATGTGGGATGCGGTATAATTATAAATTATTTGAAGATATTAATGTAGTACAATTGTATTAAAAAAATAGTGACATTTTTTTTTTTTACAATAGTGTTTTTTTATTTGTTAAATTATGCAATTACATTATTTAAATAGTACTCAATTCAAGAGTTAAGCCATTATATATCCAGCTAAATATAAGTGCCGAATTGAATGTCAAAAACGTATGTTATGAAATAAAGTATTACATTTACATTACATTACATTAAAATTAAGCAGAAAAACCCGCAAAACGCTGGTACTCGTAGAAAAAAAAAACAAAACAACATGACGTATACTACACAAAATATTACCAAACAAGATTAATTTCAGCGTTAGATTAAAAAACTTGTTAACTTTGTCAAGTTTCAGCGAAATATAATAATCTTCCCGCCAATTTAGTCAAATTTATGAGAAGCCAACAAATCAACTACACCCCAACATTTTACATAAGATATTCATGAATTTTCCGCTCCACCTCCATTCAATCTCGCGTGAGGAGAGGCAAACGTGAGAACATTTCGCAAACCCTAATGTAGGTCGACAAGATGGCGACAGTCTAACTGCTGAGATTGCGGGAATGACGTCGAGGGGACACGTTTTAAAATAATAATGGCGTCTTGATGGGATAGTGGAATGTTCAGATAAAAGCTTTTTCTCTTATGGAAGAATTAATCCATAATATATATTATATATGTATTTTTAATAAATGGATAGATGATACACAAAAACTGACTTCAATTATAAAAATTAAAATCAGACAGTCGACAAAATTTCATGTTTTTTTGTGAAATCAACCAATTCATGCACTGGTTTTATGAAATAACATACTACATTGCTATTTTCAAAAACGTCGACCAGGTACGCAAATTTAATATTATAGTTTATATTTCAAAATTACACTGATTTCGGTAACATTTATAATGTAAATACCAAGGCAAGTTCTGTTGTTGTATGATGCCCGTGGAGGTTCCCGAGCCACGCTCTCCAACATTTTAATTGCCTCGATGTATGGTGTCATCCACGCTACGTTTGACCTAAATTAAATTTGACCATTCCAACATACTAACATCAAAATATAAACAACATATTTTTTCTTATAAAGATAAATTTCTTTACTTTTCAAAACAAAAGAAATAATACTCGTACAATGCCATACTGAGTAGACATGGGATAATAATTAAAAAAAAACAATGAAAACGTAGTTATCTAATACTGATAAGGTATTTAGCGCGATTAAAACATGACAAAAAAGTTTAATAGTCAGCTCACTACACACTTTTTATATTTTATAATGATGAGACAAACAGGACATGCCTACCCATAATAGCATTGCACCTCTTAATTAAACAATTACGAATACTCCGAATCACTGCCTTGCATTGCAATGCGCTTGTTTTTAGAAGATTTAAAATTTTTGTTTAGCATAAATTCATATTGCCTATTACTTTTAAAACTGCAGTCGTTTGGTATAAAGAGTCTAAAGATAGAAAGTCGTAGCTTTTCATAATCTCTTCAAATAAAGTATTAACAATTTACACCAACAACATCGAACACTAACGGAAATCAAAATAATTTCCGGCGTCCGATAATAAAATATGGATTCCGTTCGGCAAAGAAAAACAGCATTATAAATTCCATCAAGCCATACAAATACGCGCCGAATTCAAATACAAAGTTCCGACACGTACAAGTACAAAATACACTGACCTATTTCGGAATACTTCTCGAGTTGTTTCCTTTCACGCGAACGCTTTGGCATTCGTTTTCTGATTCTATTGTTGTTGATCACATATTATGTCGAATAAATAAAGGAATTATTTCAAAAAAACTATATTTTTTTTCATTTCACCAAATAGTCTAGTCAATATGTGCTTTTTAGTTCGTCATTGTTTAGAATTTTGCTAAAACAATAATTGAGGTGTTATTTATTCGATTCGGAATGGCATATAGATTTTTTTGAGAAAATGCGAAGTCATTGCTACTGCCGAGTTCTGTCGAAACTGCTGACCTGAACCTCGTGCTGGAATGCAGCTCACGTTGTGCGGACACGTGTAGGTACTGGTAGGTACGTAACAAGTTATAAACAATTAAGTGAAAATAACAAAAGGGGTTTTGTTTTTGTCAATATTTCTAAACTATTTGAGAAAATTTCAAATTGAAAAAAAGATTCAAAAAGAAAAGAAAATTGATTCTCGGAACTATACAGACAGTTGAAAATATAATACGAGTGAAAATGAAAGCAAATTTTTTTTTCCAACAGGCATCTATTCTAAGACCTTTTGCCTTTAAAGACTGGATTTTTTTAAGGTTGTTGGTTTTCGTCATTTGGTGAGGTATAGTTTCCAAAGTGTATCAAGCTACTCAACAAAAAGATAAACAATTCGTATCAAGCAGGTGTTTGTGGAGACTGACCTATCTCCAGATACTTCTGATGCGTAGAGTCGTATTCCTCCCACACCACGCCTCGGAACTTGTTTCTCTCTCGGGACGCCGGCAACAAGGCTTCTTGACGTGTGTTATCGTTTGGATTCCTGTGAAAAAATAACTAGTGTATAACAAAACTGTTTTGTGATAAAATAAAGTTTTTTATTGTATAAAGTGACGGGACGAACAGGACATGTGCCTGATGGTAAGTAGCACGCCTGCCCATAACAGAAAGCGTCACGCAGCTATTGGAACAAATACAATCCAAATTATTACCTAGCGCTGCATTGCGATCGTCACCCAGATATAATTATATTTATCTCTACAAACTCTTAATTTATCTGGAAACATTTCCCTTCAAACTGGAATAGAGTGATGTTAGCACATTACTGGTTGGCGGTAGAATAACTGGAAAAGGTAAGGTACGGTAGTACTTTCCACGTGGACTCTGCCTCCAGGTGCCAGGTGGACCATCTTTAGAATATGTTTACCAGTTATTCTATCGCCAAGCAATGTTATTTAATGGTAGTGGTAGCGCAGTCAGTGTTCCAGTTTAAAGTGCAAAGCGATAATATACATATACAGTATCAGTACATAGTATGTACTTACTATTGTATAGAATTTATACTGTAGAGAAACTAAACATCCAAACTATTTCTCGTAGTGATATTGGCAAAAATTGTATTGTTCTTTTGTTTACGTCTATTATCGAAGAGTTTGAAATACGATTGCAATTTAAGAAGCCAAATCCCTGAGCAAAGGCTTTTGAAGCAATAAGGACATAATTTTCCTGCAAACTGGAAGTCTCGTTAACGAAGCGAATGGCCATCGCATTATTTCAGATATTTCTTCTGAAGGTGGGTGATTGATTTCGTTTCTTGCTTACAAACACCAGAAAATTGCTGTATTCAACCCGGAATAGGGTTAGTGGAGTAACCGTGTGTGTTCTGGGAAAGTTCACTGAACTTGGGGTCGGAAAAAGCCGATTTACGGCAAATATGACAAAAATGGACCACAGGAAATTGAGTTCTATCTCTATCGTAATAAATTTGTGATTGACAAGTTATTTTAATGAGACTGCATTTTACTAATGTCTGGATTCATATTTTTATTAGCATACTACGTGGTTACCCGCGTAGTCCACGTTCTTATTATTTTCCTGCAATAAAAATAGTATTTTTGCTATTCTAGACTGTATTCAAATTTTATTTTATTTCTGTGGTTCAAATTTTAATAGGGTCCGTTCTAGAACCTCAATAGGGGTACATACAAAGATGTTCATTCATTCATAATTTAAGAGCGACGCCCTTGTCGGTGGAGTTCTTTCCATGTACTTCTACACTCCGCCTTCTCCTTGACTTCCTGATACGTCACTACATTTATCTTCTTCTTCACTTGGTTCATGTAACTTCTCTTAGGTCTACCTCTCTTCCTCCTCCCGTCTAATTTACCTTCCATTATTGTTCTAATGAAGTTGTCGTGTCGTATCAGATGTCCCAACATCTTCCCTCTTCTGTTTTCTATTGTTTCCATTAATGTTCTTTTCTCCTCTACCATCTTCAAAACTTCTTCATTGCTCTTCATTTCCTTCCAGCTCATTCATGGAACACGGAGTCATGAAATACAAAGTTGTACGTATCAGTATTTAGATATTCTGTTACTTCACGTATTCATATTTAGATATCCTGTCTAAATTGATATTTCGTGTTGATCATCAGTTCAAGTTGTAGGACTTCAGGAGCAGCATTTCACGAGAATAATACGTGTGCCATTGCTATGCTTGATCATATTTGAACCAAAAGATCACCAGACACGCATCGCCACCGCAAGACGTTTCAGCGAGCAGTAGTGATTCGAGCATAGGCGTTCCCACGGTCGCCTTTCAACTTTAAAGTAGAAGGGGATTATGAGATTAAATGTTCAGTTGAAAGAATTTTTCTAGCAAAATATTATCAAAGTAAATGTTGTTGTATAGTTAAGCACAAAAGTTTGATCCAACTTATACGAAAAGATCAAAGGCTCTGTGGATGTAACGAATGATTTATCTATAACGCAAAAACTACTCAACACAAAACACACAATATTTTTATTTTCATGCTAACAAATATAGGGCTGTTTGATATTATTTTTAAATAAAAAACACTAAAAATGTATGAATAATTTTTAGATATTCGCAGAAGTGTATTTTTGCGACATTGTCGTTGCTGTGACAATTGATTATTTATTAGCAACTTTTTTTTCAATTTGTAACTAAATAATCTCGCAAAAATATCTGCTATGGCATTATTGCCATTCAGCGTGTTAATGCTGCCTGCATGCTGGGTATGCTTCTGACTGGCTGTGGGTTTCAGCATCTTCATACCTTCATTGGTCTATGGATTTAGAAGATGTGCTTATGTAAGAGGAATGTAGTGTAGTATAGTACTCATTGTACATTAGTTTTGTTAGTAAAGGCTCTGTCTGTTTAAAAAAAACATTATTTAATCATGTAAGTGAATTTTTAAAGTAATTTTCTCTTGATACGAAGATTCTCAAAAAAAATCTCTTGTCTGTTGTCGAAACGTCGGCAAAGCTATTCTCCGCGAGATTAAATTTGTAAATTGGTTCTCGAATGATACAGGTTCACTTTGATTACTTGTCGAGGAAAATGTAGATGGAGAATGTTTCGCGACTCAATATAATGTGGTTTTGAGTTACATGTGAGGAATTACAGCGTTTTTTGTTAACATTTTTTTGTAAAATATATGAGAAGTAAAATGTTAAACATTGTTGAGGCGTAGGAAATGGTAATTTTATAGTACACTCCGCGAGGTATAAGCTGAGCTTTGCATTAGTGTGAGTGATCACCAATCAGGCAGGAGCTTGAAATTTTGTCCGCGAGGTATAGGCTGAGCTTTGCATTAGTGTGAGTGATCACCAATCAGGCAGGAGCGCGGCGAGACAGAATGGCGCCGCGCCTAAGGCCGGTTGTCACACCTACACTATCCATGTACACTCACACAAATGCAAAGCTCAGCTTATGCCTCGCGGAGTGTATCAGCTTGGTTGTAGAATACTGAATACGACATGATACTACTCCAGGTGGACTCTATAAAAAATCCCCTACTATTTTGAACAAAAGAACAAGCGACGTCGTTTCTTGGTTGCTGTTCCAAAGACTCGGACATAGATTGGACTCTATTTAAAAATAAAAACGTTTGTGGAATGCGTTCACTGAGTGGGTGTTTACCAATGGTTACAACCTTACCTTGTATCTTGGCGTCTTCAAATCAATCAACGTAGACATTGTAAACCATGTAGTAGGACTCTTGGCAGAGTCCGCCTGAGGAAGCGTCTGTACCACACCTTTGCCAGTTCTTCTACCGCCAAGCAGTAATGTGTAAGCATTTCTGTGTTCCGGTTTGTAGGGCAATGTTTCCAGAGAAATTACAGGGCTTAGAGATACAACATCTAATATCTCTGGGTGATGAGCACAGTGCAGTGCTAGGTAATGATTTGGACTCCTCATGTTGCAATAGCTGCGTGTCACTGTGCTGTTATGTAGCAGGCATGCTGCTAATCATCAGGTACATGTTCTGTTCGTCTAGTCACTCTTCATTTAAAAAAAAATACATCAGACCAGGTGAGAGTCAAATGTAACCTGAATACAAATAAATAAATAAAGAAAGAAATAAATAAATAAGTAAATAAATACATAAACAAATAAATAAAATTTCTTTACATACACAAATACATTTGTTAAATATCTGAAAGTTGATTAATATAAAGTTCTTACCCACTCTTAGCGAAGTTAGCAACAAATAGCATGATGGATTCAGCCAGCGCCACTTCTGATTTGGTGTAGTTTTTGGGAAAATGCCCAAACCCTTCCACTAGTGGGGCACCGAACACGTAAGGCAACTCCTCACCGTGGACTGCTCCCGTTCTCTGTAACAAACACATAACTAAATTAAGGAAAACATTAAGATCAACAGTATAAAACTCTTTTTAACACGCTTTTATTAGCTTGGTATCTATGATCATATGTATCTGCGGAACAGAATCTTTCAAGATCAACATTCTTACTTTTTAATTGGATTTTCTTTAAAAGCGTGTTTTTTTTACCCATTGCTTATTAGGTTTTTAATCTAGCGTCCTGTAGTTTTTAACCCCCGACCAAAAAAAGGGTGTTATAAGTTTGACGTCGATGTCTGTCTGTTTGTCTGTGTGTCTGTCTGTGGCACCGTAGAGCTCAAACGGATAGGCCGATTTTGATGCGGTTTTTTTATTTGAAGTTTAATATCCGTGTTCTTAGCTATGTTTGGTTAATATCGATTCAAAATGGCCGCTTCCATAAAATGGCGGACAAAATACTTCTTTATATCTAAATACTTTCTCTAGGTTGTGAAGAAGTATTTTGTCCGCCATTTTGTGGAAGCGACCATTTTGAATCGATATTAACCACACATAGCTAAGAACACTCGCACGAATATTAACCTTCAAATAAAAAAACCGCATCGAAATCGGCCCATCCGTTTGAGCTTTACGGTGCTACACACACACACACACACACACACACACACACACACACACACACACACACACACACACACACACAAAACACAGACTGACAGACATCGACGTCACACTTATAACACCCCTTTTTTTGGTCGGGGGTTAAAAAATTATCACTAGTGATGAGCCTATATTTCAGCTAATTGGTGAAAATGACAGACGTAATTAGATCAGCATATTCTTAACAAAATATCACGCCTCAAAGTAACTCAAGCTAGCAAACGCATATTTATAACTAGTAGAGACCCTCGGTATTCGTGATGTGTCTGTTCCTGTAATACTACAACGAAAAGTAGTCTACACACTATTATTTTACAACTAACTGTGTTTTAAATTTCAATCCAATCTGATCAACCGTGATTGAACAACAAATTTAATACCCAAACTTTACAATGTACCCAACACGCATTTCATTGTAAGTATTATACAGGAACTGGTCATTGGATCGAGCTCCACGACCCGAAGAATCTCTCCACAAAACGTCATTACTACGCAAGAATAGTTCGGGAAGCCTTAGGAATTAAGAAACATCGTAATTTCAACCGGGAAGATGGTTTTCGGTTATCGACGTCGTGGAATCCAGTCATAAATAAATGTACGCATCGCGGAGTGAATTCGGAGAAGCCTGGTGATACGGTTAGTGTTGTGTGTCGTGGTGGTAACCCTGAGATTTTCGAAGACCAAATGAGGGTAGATTTAGATCCCCTCATTTCGCAATGAGACGACGCGCAATTTCATAAGTCTTCTCGTGACCACGGCGGTTGTAACGCTGCCGAAACGTCGAGGTATTTAAACAATGAATTAAATCGTGATTAAGTCCTGTACATTATAAACATTATGTGTTCAAATCGCGAAAGTTTAAAAACAATATTGCAAGTATCATTTGGTAAATTACAATCACGGATTTTTACTCTAAAACCAGTAGGTAAATACCTAGTAGTTGTTGTGATGTGGTAATGAAAAAAAAACTTATTATTGCCAAACAGAATATGGTTCAATACCTTTTCTTCCTGAAAATGTCTTATTCAAAACTTATTTTGATCCGAATGCGACCGTTTCGATCAAATTAAGCTATTACAAAAACCAGTAGAAATTTTCTCACAAAGCTAACATTTGCCAGGTTTCAACGCCTTAGTATGAAATGTGAATTTCCATAGAATAAACTGCAGGATTACCATAATCTGGGGCTTCTTTACAGCACTATCCTGCAATATTCCCAGCGCTAAAGCCTTCCGAAGTCTGCATTGTTCTTTTCGGTTCCAAGCGTTATATTTGAATAATTATAAGCCGGATTTAAGTGAATAACTTTGGAAAGTTCGTTTGCTTTTGCTTTTTTTAAGTGATTAAGGGGTATTTTAATGAAATGTTCGTTGTTGGAATGAATTTTAAGTTTTAGTTCATGAATTATGTTATTTTAGAATAGTTTGTACCTTAATCTATCCTCTTTAGTTTTTACGTTTTAACATCATTATTTTCATTAGTTTTATGGTATCAGCTTTTATGGTTGGTATGGTTTTAGATGATAGTCTGGAAAATAACATAGCCTACTTTTATCCCGAAAAAATACGGCAACTACGCGGGTAAAACCGTGGAGCTGTGCTTACTAATTTCATAATTATAACCACAATAGCAATTACTACATAGAAAAAAGTGGTCAAGTGCAAGTCGGGCTCGCCCATGAATGCTTCCGTAGCAGCAAGTAACGTAATACAAAAGTTCTTGTACTTCGTTGTTACTTTACCTAATCAGTGCTTTAACAATAGTCAATTTGTGACATATTAAAATAAAACTACTAACTAGATATCATACAAACCAATTTTCGTTAGAAGTTTACATGGTAACGTACATCATACATTTTTTTTATTTCTGTCATTCTCTTGTTTTAGAAGTTATAGGGGGGAAGGGACACACTTTTTACCACTTTGGAAGAGTCCCTCGCGCAAACTATTCAGTTTAGAAAAAAAAGTATGTTAGAAACCTAAATAGATACCCCACACGTATGGTATTGATCAAAAAAATTTTTTTGAGTTTTGTTTCATGTATGGGACTAAAAAAATTGTTTTTTTCTATCTTCTGTATCAAAATCATAATGCGGTTTACAGATAACATCTACTTACCAAGTTTCAATAGTATAGTTCTTATAGTTTCGGAGAAAAGTGGCTGTGACATACGGACGGACGGACAGACAGACAGACATGACGAATCCATAAGGGTTCCGTATTTTGGCTACGGAACCCTAAAACACCCGTATTCATCACACAAATCATGAAAATGAAACAGGGTTTCGACTGACACTATTTGCTTTTAGATAATAAAAACAATACAATATTGAAATCTACAGTAGTAAAACGGTTTAATGTCAACAGATGTTACTTTCAGGTTTCGGTGTTATATTAATTTTATGCCAGTACGTGCCTCCGAGCAATGAATGAAATAAACGGAATATATTAAATACTTAAATTTATTTAACTATAAGAACCTATGTTTGTATCGGGTTTCAAGTTATTTTGACCAAAACTTATGAAATAAAACTTTAGTGGCCTAGTACTTTTATTACTGTGTTTGTATGAATGTTACTTACAGTAACGTTAATTACGTATTTATTTTCTTTAGTGGTAAATTGAGTACAGTATTACGATTATTGAATATTTCACACACAACGTAATCTAACCCCAAACTAAGAAAAGGTCTTCTTCATTCTTCCATAGTGCACTATGGAAATCAGATATTAATTATAATACTTATATCCTACGATATTTATAATAATACTTATATACTATGGAAACTATGGAACATAGTGCACTAGTTAGATTATGTTGTGTGTAAATATCCTACAATCATTATTATACTGATTTCAATATATACTATCCATAGAAACACCCAACACAGTAAAAATATTTATATGCAGCTCAAAATAAAATTTACGCTGGGTGGGAATTGAATCCAAGACCTCTGGCTTCAATAATAATTTAACTATAACATCGTCCAGGTAAAGATAAGCAAATTTTATTTTTATTGTTGACATTTCAATGACTGGCACACAAAATTTTGAGAAAATTTACATGGGACCATTTTAACTCGTCATATACGAAAAACACATAACTACAATTGTACTGAGAGCCACTTGCTCTTAAAAAAAATAGTTGAATTATACAAAAATCAAACCGAAAAAAACATCCTTTAAAATAAAACAGATAAAAACACAACGCATAGTCACTTGCCTTATAAACATGTTATGATATTACCATGAACACGTTATAACAAGACCAAAGAACGTTCTACACGCATCCACTGATTCACCTTCGTTTCCATTTTACAGCCCCATAAAATTCCCCTAACCACCGCTAAGTTAGCGAAGTGAATGCATGATAAAAGTTTTACAGCGCGTCCGCCGATTTACGAACGTTCCAGTGAATAGTGAAATTAGTATCGTTACAGCGATTTTTGAGCTCAGTTATCTATACCCAGCGAGCAACACGGAAGCATAGAATAGATAATATAGATAGAACGGACACTCCCAACCCCCGCCAATTTCAAGCTTCCTCACCCCTCAGGCCGTTTCGGATACGCTAGGAGCAATCAACGAAGGGCTGGTATCGAACATCTAATTCCTAACGAAATAACATCATGGCGGGTTGTTGTGCTGTTTACGGCTGTCCGTCAACTAAACGGGACAAGATTAAAAGCTTTATTTAATTTCCTAATGATAAAATTATAAAATAACGTAAGATTAGAAACTTTTCAAAAACGTTGCTTTATAATATTACAAGCTTTGCTTAGTTTGGGGTCAGATGGTGTTGTGTGTGAATTGTCTACCAATATTTATTTATTTATAATAACGAAGTCGTTTTTAACTCACACAGCCAGTAACTTACGTGCCCAAGCACGGATTGATAATGCCTGGAGGAATAATTATAGTGACAGAATAAAGTTTCCTTCATGGGTAAGTGTAAAATAAAATGCGAATGTGTACCTACTAACAGAAATAGATATCTAGGTACCTGATCTAATCTATCATCGGTTTCTTTTCATTTTACGCGGCAATACAAACACCCACAGATTTCTGAAACAAATTAGAAATCTGTGCAAATACCCTTTTAATTAGAATAGTATAATTTGGCTTCATTCTATTTATTTAACTCAACATTATAGCAAGTTTATAGACTACGTCACCAGGTGAACTCAAGGGGCACAACTATTCAATAAAACAATTCAGTAGCCCTAGCGCTAACGCACACATTCACGCGTGTGTACGAACGACATCTGCGTAGTTGTGTGAAGAGTAGGCAACTCCACAGCGGCGGTTGTATGGAGTTTTAGTGGAGTGTCCGGGGTGTGACGGAAGGCAGTAGGCATACACAGCGTTTCTCCTCTGTCAAAGTACAAGTCCGCGTGGACCAAGGAGTTTGATAATATACTGTAGTTTTTAAACTTGCGAGGTTTGAACACATAATGTTTATACAGTACCTACGGGGCTTAATCACGAACAATAAATTATTCGTGATTAAGCCCCGTAGGTACTGTATAAACATTAAATATACTGTAGCTGAGGGCGGGGCTAGATTTGTGAATGGTGTTTTATTTTTTATGTGTTAGTGATTTGGCTGTGTGAGTATGATCGGCAATGGATCGGCACAGGTATGTTTTGTATGTAATGGTGCGGCTTTGCGCTAGTGTGCATCTTTCCCCTCCCGCAAGAAATGACAGAAAGATTTGAACAATATTTTTTAGCTAAGGCTACTAATCCCTTCCGTGCTTGCGCGGGAGATCGAGTTGCTCGAAGTCTATACCACAAGTCTGTAGTTAATGTGTGAGGATAAATAGATACTAATATTCATCAATCATCCAATATATCATAGCAAAAATTTGCAAGGATGGTTGTTAAACTTTCATTAAAAAGAATCCGACTAAAATTAGGTACAAAGATAGATATTAGTGTAACAGACACATTATGTAGGCTCATTGTTATCCCGAAAAAAATGACGTGATTTTACACAACAAGTGAAATAACGGGCCGTTGCTAGCAAACAAATAAATATTGGTGGATATTTTTCATACATCACCTAGCCCCAAACTAAGCAAAGTATCTACTGGCGCCAGAAGGCTGATATAATCCTTACATAATTGTAAGTATATACATAGTAATTGTACATAAAAAACCCAGACACCGAACACATATATATTATTTGTATTCGTCACAGAAACATTTGCCTTGATTGAGAATTGAACTAACGATCTACAGCTTCGCAAGTAGAGTTACTATGTATTAAGCTACTAGGACAGTCACAAACTTTCGTTAGTGTATATTTCATAATTTTCTTTCTTTATAGCTGCCTTGATCGACTTTGTTATGTCAATAGTTAATGGCCTGTCGATGTCTAATAGTAAACATGATTGGGACGTCAAATACCAGTTTTCGAGTAAAATTAGATATGAACTATTTATTCCTCGATATGTAAATTGTACATTAATTATGAATAAAGTACTTTGACTTTGACTCTATAATCCAGTGGTTAGAATGTGTCGCCAATACAACGAAATATCCACGAAATATCAAACAAACACCACAATTCAATTGACATTTTCTGTCAAAAATACTATACACTCAAAAATTATGTCCAAAATGTTCTCACGGATTAGATAAACCCGAAACAAAATGTATAATTTAAAAAAGTCATTTGATTTTCTATGTTGAGTAAAACTTATTTCTTTAACTTCTTTTGAGACGATTCTTCACTCTATCACTCGTGTTGTGCAAACATAGTTAAGAATATAGTTTGTGTCGAAATTGTATCATTTTATATATTTAAATTTTAACTGTATTTCGTTTGGTATACCTGAACGAATAAATTCCTTAAACAAAATTGACTTTGAAATCAATATGGCTGACGCAACGGATCACTTAACCACGCAAAACCCAAAAAGAAATTCCAAAGGATGATTGAAACTCAAGATTTATGGTGGACTTTTTGGAAAAGGTTTTTACGCTAATCAGACAAGGTTCCTATGAGTATTTCTTGGGTTTTATGTAGAAAAATAAACTACACGAGGAAAAATTAACTGCCTCCGTTTTGTCGGTAAAAAAAACTCCCTGAAGTTGGTTATCAAAGAAGTAGACAATAACAATATTTAAAATTTTGATTAACCCCCGACTCGACCTCGGATTTGTAATCTGTACAACATTCTACTAGTAAAGCCCTTTCATTTGATGTCTATATTAAAAGAGTTGTGAAAAAAGATATGTATTACGCCATTTGTGAATAGTCCACCAATATTTATATTTATACTAGTCAAGCCCTTTCATTTGATACCCATATTGAGGTAAGTTAGAAATATTTTAATCCGCCATTTTGTGGAGGCGGCCATTTTGAATCGATATTAACCAATAGCTAAGAACACCCGCACAAAATATTAACTTTCAAATAAAAAAAAACGCATCGAAATCGGCCTATCCGTTTGAGCTCTACGGTGCCACAGACAGACACACACAGAGACAGACAGACATCGACGTCAAACTTATAACACCCTTTTTTTGGTCGGGGTAAAAAATACGAGTATACTCCTCAAAAAAGCCGGCCCGTCCTGCCCAGAAACCATTGTCATCGGTTATTCGCAAAGCAAGGTACCTACCACTTATTTTGCATGAGGTGACACTATTTGTAAAATATTAAGGATAAATTTGTATTGAATGGGGATGATTGGGGATTGTTACAATGATTGTACATATTTTCAATAATAAAAGGGAAAGAGTAAAAAAGTTTTAAGCCAAAGCCAAACCTGAGGATAAAATGATTCCTTCGACTGGTAATCAAACACATAGAAGAATGTCTTCGTAGGGCGGCCGGGGCCATCCTCCTCTGAAGCGGCTGGCTTCGGTCCTCCGCTGAGCAAATCCCCACTTTGCACGATGGGAGCCACGTATTGTGCGTCGGACAGAGCCGCTATTGTCGCATCTCTTGTGTTGATCGGATTCTGTAACAATGGAAGAAAGTATTATCGTATTGGTAGGTAAAGTATATCATTCTACTATAAAGCACCGCTCAAATAATCTCACATTACATTCAAATATTCGCCTATATCACAATTTTATAAATAGGAAAGTGTGGGTGTTGAGATTTGCTCAATCACCTCGAAACTACTACACCGATTGGGTTGAAATTTAAAACAGATGTGGACATACAAATATGCTACTATTTCATCATCATTATCATCATCCTGTGTTCGTCCACTGCTGGACATAGGTCTCTCCTATAACACGCCACTCAGCCCGATCCTATTAATTAATAAACTACTATTTAATGTGGGCGGGAAATTATGGGAACGGGGAATACGCTAGTAAAACTGTAGAAGGCTGCTTCTTAAAATACAGAAGTAGAAAGGAAAACACATGATTTTAGTTTAAGTATACAAAAAAAATTGGTTGCCTGTAAAGTCGGTATACGGGCGAAAGTTTTACGTGACAACGACTTTGAGTGGTAAAATAATTTTACGGAAGGGACGCGTGCCATTCACTTTTTATGTCTGTCTCTCTCGCTCTTAGGCGGGCTAACCATGCCCGAGTGGAAGGGACGCGTGCCTCTCACTCGCTCTCGTTGTGAGCGCATAACGTGAGCGGAGCGTAACGCAGTTTCTTGAAGTGTCACCCGGCAAACCAATTTATAAGACGTTGTCACGTCAAAAATCTAGTCTAAAAAGTGACATCGTTTCATTCCATAAACTCGAACGCACAGTTTTGTCTCCGCTTTCGTAACAAACACTTCTGGCTGTGGAATGCGCTGACTGAGCGGGGTTTCAAGATGTTTTCAATATAACTGGTGTCTTCAAGTTGAGAATGAATTAGTACGCTCTAACGTAGAGGGCATCGTCTGTTTAATATTGGTTTGATTACAAATACACCAAAAAAATAAAGTAAAAGAAGTAACATATGTATACATGTACTGAAGATGCAATCTTTCCTTTGTAATAATGAATAACGTAATACGCATAATATTGGAATAATCCATACTAATATTATAAATGCGAAAGTAACTCTGTCTGTCTGTCTGTCTGTCAGTCTGTCTGTCCGTCTTTACCGCCTAAACCAACCAACAAATTTTGATGAAATTTGATACATAGATAGAATAGATCCCGAGAAAGGACATAGGCTACTTTTTGTTCCGAAAAAAGGGTTGAAAGGGTTAAAATAAGGGATGAAAGTTTATATGGAAAACTTCGTCATTGTTGAAGAACTATGAAACTTTTATTGTTGTTGTTATACATATAGTTATTTAGTGTTGTTTTTCATTGTTCTTAAAAATAATACTTTAAAAAATTGTATTAAGTAAGTCTATTAGCTTTGATTACTTTCTTAAGTTAAATACATATTGTTAGTTATAGGTACTTAGTATAAAAGTTTGTTTATTGTCGGTAAAAATACTTAATTGAATTAATGAATGAATGAATAGACTTCCTACCTATTTTATTTAAAAGTACTTATAACTTTATAAGAAGATTGATAAGACAAAACACCTAGTAATAAATACACACGACAATTGCTCATACAATTAAGAACGACATTTAATAAAACCTATACTTAAGTACCAACAAATTTTATAGTATCCAAATGTACAAACAAATAATAATAACGACGAATAAAATCAGCAAGCATTAAAATCACCCAACTAAAGAAAATAATTACTCAACAATCCTCAATACTAACTAACTAACTCAATTACCCAAAAACCTAAATATACTATTTATTTCACCTTTTTTGAAATAATAATAAAATCGTGTAAATCGAATTGAAATCAATATTCAGTCAATATAAATGAATTTCTAACGAAAAACCTCATATATCGGACGCGTGTGTCACGCCCCGTCGCGTCCTGCGATGTTCCGCGACGCTAATCAAAATCCCCTAATATAAGTATCCCCGTATAGTTAGAAATTATAAAATTGCTGGAACAAACGTTTATCTACTCCATTTCAAGTGTCTAGTTACAAAGTTTCATGGTTATATCTTCAATAATATTGAACTTCCAGACTTTCACCCCCAATTCCACCCCCGTAGGTACAGTTCGAAAGTGCAAAACTGCTAAAACATACATTTTATGGTTTCGTGTTAAATATCTAGACGTAAAGTTTCATAGTTCTTCAACAAAGACGAAGTTTTCCATATAAACTTTCATCCCTTATTTTAACCCTTTCAACCCTTTTTTCGGAACAAAAAGTAGCCTATGTCCTTTCTCGGGATCTATTCTATCTATGTATCAAATTTCATCAAAATCTGTTGGTTGGTTTAGGCGGTAAAGGCGGACAGACAGACAGACAGACAGACAGAGTTACTTTCGCATTTATAATATTAGAACTTAGAAATTAGGTTACCAATAGAAATACGAATAGGTACTGCCTCAATTACTTTAATAAATATGTGGCGCGGACGAAGTTGCGGGTAAAAGCTAGTTTAAAAAAACGTTTCCTAATCAAATTCGGTCTAAGTCAAAGTTATATATTTATTAATAAATGTACAATTTACACGACAAATTACAAAAAACTATGTTCTCAAAAAAATAATCAAAACAGACTTTAATTTAAAATCATATTGGGACGGTCCACCAAATTTTATTACAGTCTATTAGTAGATATTAGTAGATATATCGTCTGATTACATGAACGCAAATTTTAGTTTGTTGTTCATATTTCAAAAACCGCCCCACTGATTTCGATAAAATTTATATGACCACCTCTGAACTATAATCTACCAACCAAAAAAGAACCATCTAAATTGATTCACAATTGGAAATACAACTGGATTGATAACCTCCTCCTTTTTGAAGTCGGTTAAAAATAGCATACAAAGAGTGCAAAGATCCTTCCATGCACACTTTTTACTCCTCATTTCCACTCTTTTCAACTCTTTTTCTGTGATAAAAGTCGCCGTTGTCCTTTCCTAAGTCTAGTCTATCTGTGCACCAAACTGTAACAAACTCTTTAAGTGGCTTAGGCGTTAGACGGCAACGGACAGAGAGAGCTACTTTCATATATATAATTTCGTATTAGAATTGAAAACAGGTGTTCCTGATCATTTTATAGGAGGCAGTTGTAAAAGATTACCGAAAAGTAATACGTTTACTCCTCCAAAAACTCATTTTCGCAGTTCTTAATTTGCCTTAATCGAGCGTCCATCATGCATAACATTTGATAAGACACCATGGAAATCTCGTCGACTATCAAAATTCTGTCTGGTACGCCATTTAGTGGCTGCGCCCATCTTAAATATTGAGGTTGTATAGTGCACTGTATTCTTCTTGTCAAGCCTTTTTATTTGATACCCATGTTGATGGGATTGATAAAACCTAAGTTATCCGCCATTGTGTAGAGGCCGCCATCTTGGATTTTAATTTTATATAGTACGTTGTATTCTACTGGTTGAGCACTTTCATTTGATACCCATATTGATGGGATTGATAAACCCTACGTTATCCGCCATTTTGTAGCGGCCGCCATCTTGGATTTAAATTTTTATAGTATATTGTATTCTGCTTGTTGAGCCCTTTCATTTGATACCCATGTTGATGGGATTGATAAAACCTACGTTATCCGCCATTTTGTAGCGGCCGCCATCTTGGATTTAAATTTTTATAGTATATTGTATTCTGCTTGTTGAGCCCTTTCATTTGATACCCATGTTGATGGGATTGATAAAACCTACGTTATCCGCCATTTTGTAGCGGCCGCCATCTTGGATTTAATTTTTTATAGTATATTGTATTCTGCTTGTTGAGCCCTTTCATTTGATACCCATGTTGATGGGATTGATAAAACCTACGTTATCCGCCATTTTGTAGCGGCCGCCATCTTGGATTTAAATTTTTATAGTATATTGTATTCTGCTTGTTGAGCCCTTTCATTTGATACCCATATTGATGGGATTAATAAAACATAAATTATCCGCCATTTTGTAGCGGCGGCCATCTTGAATTTATTTAAGTACATTAATTATAAATAAATGATACCGCTAGAAGCGTCTTGAAACGCTCTTGAGAGTAAATGGCTCAAACGGGTAAAAGTAAGGCGGCACTTCATATGCCGAAACATAAACACCGCACTTTTGTAACCTGACACCCGTTTTCCCGCCAAATTTGTAAAACGCGAAAAGCGGCCAGTGTATCAAGCGGTTATATAAGTATCCCCGTAGTTAGAATGTATAAAATTGCTGGAACAAACGTTTATCGACTCCATTTCAAGTGTCTAGATACAAAGTTTCATGGTTTTATCTTCAATAATATTGAACTTCCAGACTTTCACCCCAATTCCACCCCCGTAGGTACAGTTCGAAACTACAAAACTGCTTAAATATACATTTTATGGTTTCGTGTTAAATATCTAGACGTAAAGTTTCATAGTTCTTCATAAATGACGAAGTTTTCCATATAAACTTTCATCCCTTATTTTAACCCTTTTAACCATTTTTTCGGAACAAAAAGTAGCCTATGTCCTTTCTCGGGATCTATTCTATCTATGTATCATATTTCATCAAAATCTGTTGGTTGGTTTAGGCGGTAAAGACGGACAGACAGACAGACAGACAGACAGACAGAAACATAGTTGGCATTCCATAAACTCGAACGCACAGTTTTGTCTCCACTTTCGTAACAAACACTTCTGGCTGTGGAATGCGCTGACTGAGCGGGGTTTCAAGATGTTTTCAATATAACTGGTGTCTTCAAGTTGAGAATGAATTAGTACGCTCTAACGTAGAGGGCATCGTCTGTTTAATATTGGTTTGATTACAAATACACCAAAAAAATAAAGTAAAAGAAGTAACATATGTATACATGCACTGAAGATGCAATCTTTCCTTTGTAATAATGAATAACGTAATATGCATAATATTGGAATAATATTAATATAAATTTCGGACGATAGCCAGGCTTCCACATAGATATGCAAATTCTAACTTACCATATTAGAATAACAACGACGATTAAAGTTATTTATTATGCCTTGTAAAATAATGTTCTACACGTTTGAGTGTACCTATTTTTTTTCAAAAACACATAAACAGACAGACAGATAAACGTATATCTGAAGGTGTATTTTTCTGATGTTCCAAACCGAGACATTGTTTTAATAGTTGGCATTTCAAAGACTCGAATCAAGAAAAAGAAGAAGAAGAAGAACTTTGTCTCCACTTTTGTGATAAGATCGCCTAGGTTGTGGAATCAATTCAATTCAATTTCAATTCAATTCATTTATTCATACCATAAATTCATAAGAACACTTGGTAACGTCATTTACAAAAAGGCAAAGAATCTGTGTACATAATAACATAATAAGGGGCAATGTTTCCAGAGAAATTACAGAGCTTAGAGATATAAGATCTTAGATTTCTGGGTGACGAGCGCAGTGCAGTGCTAGGTAATGATTTGGATTCTTCATGTTCCAAAAGCTGCGTGTCACTGTGCTGTTATGTGTCAGGCATGTTGCTTACCATCAAGCACATGTCCTGATCGTCTCGTCACTGTTTATTAAAAAAAAAAGATAAATAACAATGTCAAAAAGAACAAAGCAGCTGTAAAGGGGCCTAGTCAAATACATGCTGCTGTAAAAAGGCTTTGTCGAAGACCAAATAACAAGTAATCAAAACACACAGTATACAGATACTACATAAGTACAATTAATGTAACATCAAAAGTTTTAAAAATCTATTATTTTACCTTATTACAAGATTCTAATTTCGACACATTTCTCTTCCATACGTTACTATCTTTAACAAACTTGTGACTTGACTTGTGACTTGTGAATGACTTGCCTGAGCGGTTTTCTCGATGGTAATAATATTGGTGTCTTCAGATCGAGAGTGTATTGGTTTCTCCTAAGTACTAGATATGCACGTTCTATCCTAGACCGCATCATCGCTTAACATCAGACGAGATGACGGTAAAGTGTAAAGTATAAGTAAGATTAAAGTATTAGTAAGATTTACTGCCGCATTGCCGATTGTCTGCCGCATGTCGGATGCTCACTGGGCCAAAATCACTACTCAGTGGAAGTGGATAGAATCAAATGGAGAGAGGGTAGGGAGGCCTTTGCCCAGCATTGGGACAGTATAGGCTAATAATAATAATTAGTAAGATTTAAATATAATTACTAGCACTCTCTGCAGGTTTTACTCGCTAAGTTATTTTTTTGTGGTAATAAAGTAGCCTATATTTAATATTATTTGGGGTACCTAGCTACCAAATTGCAATTGGATCTGTTCAGACGTGTTTGAACAAAAAACAAACAAACGTTCGCATTTAAAATATTAATAGGATACATAATAAAATAGTTCCCAATAAATTGTTCAACATATGTTTCTTTTCGTCAAACTTTATGGTTGTTTTTTATAAAAATCATTTAAAAATAAGGTTAAATGTTTCATATTCTTAAACAATCGGTAACCATAAAGTATGACTACGTTTCAAAATAAAAACAAACCTCTACCGTTCTTTCCCAGTCTGTGTATTCATTCACGATGGTGTAAAATATTTCACTGAGGTGGTAGGTGTAAGAATTCCTCACGTATGTTCTGAAAAAATAGAACAACATATATATTGTATATTTGTTATAAATTTTCAAATAATTACAATAAAAAAAAATGGAAGACACAAGGATTGCCGATTCATGTGAAAACTTATAATGTTTATTAAAATCAGGACTGATGTCGCACAACACGTCACCGACATACTACAGAAATACTACTTTTAATATGTTGGTAATGGTAACCCATAAGATTCCCACCTAAAAAGTATCTAACACATACGTCTTGGATCGCTGCATTACCGCAGCTTCAACGCGACGCTAATTTGTATGTGTGTTTGGTAATTATGCATAATTTCTGTATTATTATTAGCAATTTTATTATTTCTGTATGAATAATATCGAATTGATAATTGACGTGGAGTCATATTCTTATATTATGACTTTACATTAACACGTCAGCTAACATCACATTGGCATTTCATTATGTTGATTTAATTTACATGGTGGAAGAACGTTTGCGGGGTTAGCTAGTTTTGATTTAAAATTTAAATAAAACAAATACGCTATTCTCACCTCAGCATTCGATCCCTTTTATCTGGTTCAATTCCATTCTGGACATCATTGGCCGAAAATTTCCATAAAGCTTCGTTCGTCACAACCCCAAACAACAGATCATATTTGTTCTGGAACAGTCTTCTTCCACTATCGCTCCTTTTCTTATGCATATTAAGGTTAAAATTCATATTATTTAACGGCCCGAAGCTAGGAAAATCTCCAGTAGAATACATAGTTAGAAAGTCTTTTGCAAAATCTGTTTTTATTACTACTCCATCTACAGATGGTCCAAATGCTGTCAGAAAGTTTGGTGGTGATATGTCTAATGATAGTAATTCGTCTATGCTGGCTTCTCTCAGGCAGTCTACGATGACTTCGTGGTCTTTTGACAAGTCTTCTGGAATAGTACAATTTATATGCTTGGCCAGTCTTAATGAGTAGTAGACGGGGTCGTCCACTATCGCCCAGGAGCTGAGAGCTGATCCCGACAATAGGATAGCCCTATGGAACAGACCTGAAAATTCGGAAATAGGTTAGTAACCGTGTTTTACAATAAGTATATAGTAATATGCATGATTTGTATCTACCATTACAATTCGATTAATAATTATGGGTTGTAGAAAGTAGTTAAAAATTGCCACAAAGTTAAGTATTATTTATTGGGCTTTTAATTAAACTCATTTGGCTGAACTAAAACTTAAGTAGGATTGAACCGGCCGTATTACACGTGAGCAACGTAATAATGTTGTTGCGGTCTCCCCCGAACAGAAACTTAAGTTGGATTGAACCGACCGTGTTACACTTCAGTAACTAGTGATGTTCTTGGGGTCTCCCCCAAACAGAAACTTAAGTTCGACTGATCCGATTATATCACACGTGAGCTACACCTGAATTAATTAAAAATATCCAACTTTAGTGTGCCCACATGGCACGACAGTAGCAGGTACCATAAGAAAGTGGATACATTTAGATGTAGATGGGGTCTCTGTTGAACAGAAACTTAAAATCGGATTGACCTGACCATATATAATACGTGGGTTACTCGTGGATTAACAAAACTTCAGTGTACCCACCTGGCATGACAGTAGGAGATATCATAAGAAAGTTGATACACGCGGCGCCGGAGCCGTGGCCCATGAGGGTGATGTTGTTGGGGTCTCCGCCGAACAGCGCTATGTTTTGCTGCACCCAGTGGAGGGCCGCTATCTGGTCCATGAGGCCATAGTTAGCTACTCGAGCTTTGAGGTGTGGCGCTGGATTCGCATTCAGAAACCCTGTGGACAAAGTAATAATATATTAAAAATTTTATTTTATAATAAAGAGCGACGAAATAAGCAGGATATGTGTCTGATAGTAAACAACATGCCTGCTCATAACAACACAGTGACACGCAGCTGCATTGCAACGTAATTATGTAAATACTAGCGGTACCCTGCCACGCTTCGCTGTGGCACATTTTATTATATATACCTGTATATACATACGGATTATATATCATTGTAAAATTTCAGCTCTATCGGTGCAGAACTTATTGAGTTTTTGAAGCGTACACAAACCAACATAAAGTTTTTATGTATATAGATTATCCCATCAATAATAACATTATCGTTACGTGTATTTCAAAACAAATTTTCTTCAGGCATTTTTTCGCAAAAATGCAAATTTTAAGTCTTTTCACTCTTTTTTTATTGATAAAACTTTAATTTGGATGACAATGCGTCTTTTCTAGACTGAATTCAAGTATTGAATAATCATTACATTACATTAATAATAATATATGATAAGCAATGTTTCGAACCAAGCAACATTTTTATTCACATTTTATTTTATTTTGATGTATAAACATGGAAACGATTACTATAACCTCGTACTCAGCAATGTAATATGCACTCGATGTACTAGTTGCGATACATTAGCGATTCACTCGCCTGTTTTACGTTAAATTCAAAGGAACGCTCCTTTGGCTCCAGAGGCAAAACAGGCGAGTGAATTCCATCAGTCATCAACCAACCAATGATAGCCCTGAGTGAGCTATTATTAGTATTTATACTTATGTAACAAGTTTATTGTATAAGATTAAATATTTATTTTATTTTTAGTGTTTGTTGTTATAGCGGCAATAGAAATACATCATCAGTAATAATTTCAACTGTCTAGCTATCACCGTTCTTGACATACAGCCTGGTGACGGACGGACGGACGGACAGTGTAATCTCAGTGATAGGGTTCCGTTTTTTACCTGATGGGTACAGAACCCTAAAAATGAAAGGAATGAAAAAGGTGGTCTTCGCGATGCGTCAGGAAACCGACATGTTTCTAGAATTTTCGAAGTCATGCGTCTACCTATCCACACTGGGCCAGCGTGGTGGATTTTAGCTATGACCCTCTACTTGTTACTCCTCTTTTTAAGTTACGGCTGGTCTAGTCGGGAGAAAGCGCGACTGCTGATCCGGAGTTCCCGGGTTCGAATCCCATCACGCACGCACCACTGTCTTTTCAAAGTCATGTGCGTAATTCCGCTAACTTAAAAACGGCAAAGGAAAAACATCGTGAGCAAACCGATATGTGCCTAGAATCTTTCGAGATCATGTGTCCTCCACCAACCCGCACTTGGCCAGCGTGGCGGATTATCGCCTTAAACATTCTCCTTGCGACAGAAAGCCCCGAGTCCCAGCAGTGTGAAGATTTAGTGGGCTGCTGATGCTCTACTTGCAGCAGAAAGCACAGAGTCCTAACAATGAGAACATAATTTGTGGGAGTCCCTACTAATCATACACCTTTATATTATGTTTTACATAAATTTACATTTGCAGCTTGAAATATAGAACTAACTCTAGTAACAGCTAACACAAGTAACACGTAGTAGGTTCCCACGCAATAAAACTTGGGATTCCCTTGCGAGATGGTCAGACGGCACAAAGTAAAATGGCGACTAACTGTCTAACTAAAAGTTTTGTGACGGCGATGGGTTTTGTGGAAATAGAATATTACTATTTTTCCTTTGCGCGGAAACGATGTCGTTTTAGGAAATACTATTTTGTATGTAAAAACTTAACCTATTTGGCACAAACTTTTCTATGATTAATTCTTGATTTCCATCTCGTCTGATGTAAAAACACGATGCGTCCAAAATTGAGTTTTTAACCTAGAAGTACAAGCGATACAGCCGCCAGTCATTAACCAACTGTTATACAAATTTTATTTTTTAATTTTAAATAACTGTTGTATTAATTTAATAAGTCACACTGTTTTCCTATATTACATGAATCAAAATAAGGAAAGAAGAAAAAATCAAACCCGGTTATATGACACCAATATATTATTACGAACAATATCTATAAATTACAAAATATATTTGTAGACGATACAATGATATTTTGGATAATCACGGACGTTTAAAAAATTCGGATGGAGTCTCGCTAAAACAAAAACTGTGTCCATCGAGTCGGCCACATAATATGCACGTGTGCGCTGTCACATACAAGCTGACACGCACACATCAATGGGTCATTACACGCTACTTGTGTATATGAGTATGCCTATCAGTGACAACCTGACAACGCACACGTGCTAATGTGGCTCGCTCTAGTGACACAGTTTTTATTTTAGCGAGACTACGTCCGACTTTTTTATAATTCCCGGTGCAAATCCCACGCACATCACTATCTTGACTAAGTCATGTGCGTAATGCCGCTAACTTAAAACGGGAAGGGAAAACATCGCGAGGAAACTGACATGTGCCTAGAATCCTACTTAGTACTTTGACTTTGACTTTGACTTTGAATCTTTCAAGGTCCACCCACTAACCCAAACTGGACCAGCGTGCTAGATATGACCTTGCCTCTCTCCTTGCTAGAGAAGGGCCCGAGTCCCAGCAGTGGGAACATTTAGTAAGCTGCTTATGCTTATGTTAACGAGTCGTCTAAAAATCCTATCACACCTACAAAAGAGCTGTTTTTTTATAACGGATTTGGTGAAACATTTCTAAAACTCTTCCGAATAATTTACTTTTCGAACAAAACATAAATCAGTTCATTCGGAACTACAAACACACACACACACACCCTCACACACACCCTCTCTCACACACACACTCTCACACACTGACACTGACAAGTCAAACTAACAAAATTCGTCGTTTGGTATTGAAGGTTAAAAAAATTATAAGGTTTTGCAGCAAAATAACGGTTATAATAATTTACCGTAGCCTTGCTGTATTTAACTCTCGACTTATTATATAGTCTCCCTGGGGGAATTGGCCCTAGACAAATGTTCCCAGAATGATATCTGCACTGCCCGTATGACTAATGAGATGTGTCGCACTAAATACAGGACAGAACGAGGGTCTAATTCCTTATCCTTCGCACGACAACCCAAATCATGAATTACCAAGACTCGGGCACACCACCGATCCGCCACTTAGACTGTGAGAAGGAGAAATTCATACACCGATTTATGGTTTAATTTAATTTAATTTTACTTGAAATGTATTTTCCTAGCGGCAAGGTCCATCTGCCCATAACAGCACAGTAGCACGCTGTTTTTAAAACATGAGTAGTCTAGATCATTACCAAGTATTGCACGGCTCTGGTCACCTAGAGATATAAGATGATTTATCTCCATGCTCTGTAATTTCTTTGGAAACATTGGCTTTCAAACCGGAACAAAGAATTTTCTACACCATTGCTTTGCGGTAGAATAACTTTATTTAGAAAACGTATATCACTTCCCAAAGCGGACTCTGCAAAGAATCTTACCAGTACTCAAACTACTTTACTTTTTTTTCAAATCCTCAGATATTTCTATATATTTATTTGTATATGATCACGAGATACACACACGAGTGTCATTGCCTATGAGCCTTTTGTCACGTATTTCAATCGATTCCAGAGTCTCCAGCTGATATTTAGCCGATCCATCCCAAAGGTGCGAACAGTACTCCATACAGGAGCGAATCTGTGCTTTGTATACCGTGAGCAACCGTTCAGAATTGAAATAACTTCGTATATTTCATATCGTCTCATCAAAAATTAAGAAAATTTATTAAATTAAGTCTCAGACTTCAAAAATCGGAAGCTTGTCACCACAACACACACTTTTTTGTTTCACGACTAACCTCGCGTAAAGTTATTTCATTCGGTATCTTTATAACCGTAGAGTTCAATCCTATGACCAGTTTCTGCATCAAGCATCTGCATTTGCAAAGTCAAAGTATTTTATTCATAAATGTACAATTTACACGTCAATTAATAAAAACAAAAGAAAGAGCATACAAATTGTATACATTTTCAAAGTTTGAAATTACTACTTTGCTGTATTATAATAAATATTGTACAGAAAACTGTCAAGCATTATACGAGTATAATATGGTTTTAATACAATTGTACTGACCCATGTCAAATTTATTTTTTTACATTTTTATGGGAACTTTGCCATCACTCTCTAAAAATTCGCTGTTAATATAAAAAACTTGATCGATAAGCCAGCACTTTAATCTGTTTTTGAAGCTGCCACTTGGGGCCGATATAACTATATTCGGAAGAGTGTTATAAACTTCCGGTCCCATGATGTGAGTCAACTTCTGTGACCTCGTGAGAGAGTGTGGTATAACATCCAACTTGTCGGCGTTGCGAAAGTTACGAGAATGTCTCTCTCTTCGCGTGTTGTACTATTCTAGATTATTTCTGACATAGACAGCCACTTGGTATATCAAGATAGCAGGTAACGTAAGTATCCCAAGCTCTTTGAAGTATGGTCTTACGGATGTACATTGCGATACGCCAATGATGGCACGTACGGCACGTTTTTGGGCGCAGAACGCACGCTCCCAGTTGGCAGCGCGCGCGTATAGCTCGGCGCCGTATTGTAACCGAGAATGCACTGTGGCGAAGTAACATGCACGTGACACTTCCGCAGACACCACTCGGGATACTCGTCTTACGCGTACTTACTTCTTAGCGCAAAACACGCACTACTAACTTTAGCACACATCTAGTCGGTGTGGTGTTCCCACGTCATGCAGCGATCAATCTCGAATCCCAAAAATATTGTGGTCCGTACTTGTTCAATCCTAACACTGTTTAGCGAGACTTTTAGCGGTTTTGTGTGGTGGCCTGATAGACAAAAGTGAATGAAATGAGTCTTTTTTGAATTTAACATAAAACCGTTGGCACTAAACTATGAATTTAAGCCGCCAATTACAATATTTAATTTATATTCTAGTTCCTCTATTGAAAGAGCTGTGACTACAGCAGCCAAATCATCTGCATACATGAATATGCCTGCACCTTTTACGGCTTCGGGTAGATCGTTTAGTAGGAAAGAGAACATTATATTTGAAACTGACGAACCCTGCGGTACTCCCATAGACGAAGGCAGCGGGTCTGATTTATTAACGCCATCGCCAGCATCCACTACTTGAGAGCGGCCTCGTAACATGTCAGTTAATACCTCGTATGATTTCCCAGCTATGCCATAGTGTTTCAGTTTTAACGCTAAGGTCTCATGGTCTGCGACGTCGAAGGCCTTCGATAAGTCACAGCACAAGACGGCTACTTGCTCTTTATGTTCACGGGCAGCCAACACACTACGAATCACTTCACGCGTTAGAGAAGTCATGGACCTCCCTTCGCGGTATGCGTATTGTTGTTCACACAGCGCCTCGGTTTCTGATTGGTAGGCCACTAATCGCGAACTCAAGCCATTTTCGAACACTTTGGCTATCGTTTGTATAATTGATACTGGTCTATATCCATCAATATCGTCCCGTTTGCCTTTGCCTTTAAATATCGGGGACACTTTCGATAACTTCAGCGGCGACGGGTACGAGTCCTCCCTAAAACACTTATTAAACAGTGTGGCGAGAACCGGAGCTAGAGGCAAAATTGCTAGTTTAATTAGCTTCATGGACACACCGTATATGTCTTTTGACTTTTTCGGAGGTATCCTGGAGGAGACTATGCGGAATACCTCATCAGCTGAAAAACTTGTTAGTCTGAGGGAACGGTCAGACGCCTGACGGGCTGATACTAAAATTTTACATACAGTAGCAGCATTAGCTTTAGGCACCCCACAGGCAGAAGCTGCATTCAAAAACCGAACATTCATAGCATTAACGGCATTTTTTGGCGAACTAAACTTACTGCCGCTACAATCTTTTACAATTTCGGAAAAGTTCAACCTAGGGGCATTGTTTTCCCCCTCTCCGTGTTCACGATTCCCCAAATTAGCTTTAGATGGATTCATACTTCCATGTATTATACTATTATAATGATTTGTTTTAGACATATTCAAAGTCGAATTGTATTTCCTGTTCAGATCGTCAAACATAGCTATTAAGTTCTCTTCTTCAGGAAATTGGTCAACTATTTTCGAAATATCAAACAACAATGATTTTAGATTTATTATGGCAGGCGTAACCCACGACGCGTCACGTTGACATGCACAGTGACTATGATTTATACCAGCTTTGATTGAATGTTTTAAAAACGGCGCCGTATAATGTCTAATAACTTTTTTTTATTAATTTTAGCCGCTCCGCAGACTCCGGGGTCCGTGACCTTTGTTATTACAATTACTTTTTTTACATATTTCTCGGATTTCGAGAAGAAGTGGAAAACAAGGGGGTGTTGTGAACATTTTGAACCTAAGTCTAGTACTAGTCAGTCGAATTTTGTCTGTTGAGCCGATCACTACCGGTTGGGATTCCGATAGTAATCGACTCGACATCGTATTTTGCCTAAGCCGCCTCCTCCCGGCCCAGAGCCTCCACCACGGCCGCATTTCTGTCCTTGATGGCCATCTGCAAGTTGAATTCTCGGATGGTCTTCGGTGATGCAGCTAACGCTCGCCGTACAAACCGACTAATGATGTCTAACAACTCACAGATATTTAGAAAACAATTACGGTTTTACTTCTTAATTTAAATGTTCACGAACATCATGGAATATACATTTTCAACTTCTATGACATCACAAACAATGACTTTTTTAATGGTGTTAATTTTACTCGAAATTTAAACAGGTTTTAGACTTCTGCTGAATGTTCCCACTGCCGGGATTTGGAGCCTTCTCTCGCGTGACAATCCAGATCATAATCCACCACGCTATCCTAGACCGGTTCCATCGACGACGAATGGACTTTGCAGTTTTAATGGATTATGCCGGTTTCTTCACAATATTTTCCCTAACCGTTAAAACGAGTTTTAAGACAAACTTGAACATCAGCAATTGAAAAAATACTCAGAGAAGCAAACGGGATTCAAATGTGAATCACACGTTCAAACGAATAGGCTAAACTTCATTTTCAGCGATAAACACGCACATTTTCTGAGAATACGAATACAATTTAATTAAACAGTTTCAATGTGTATTTCAATGAATAATGCTCCTGAAACTTTATCCACATATACCCCTAGCTGCGTTTTAAATTTCTGCATACAGTGAATACGCCCCAAGGGGCGAGCGGGTCAAAGAGTGCATTCGTATCGAAACAGAATACTTAAACACGGGACAAAAAACATGTTTGTGAAAAGTTTCTTTGTACGCATTTGTATCGGATGTTTTTGTGAAATTAGAATGCAAACGTTTTATTTTGCATGCAAATCCACAAACGTATTACAAATACTGTTTTGCATACAGATGCAGTTTAAATTAAAACAAAAATAAGGATAGTAAAGAATAGCTGCAGTACTACAGTTAAAGTCGTGTAGATTACCATCAGTATAAGTCTGGCTCAACTTGTAAGCCTGTAGTCAGAAGTCGTTGTAATTTTACTCACAGTAAAAATCGCGATTTTAATTCGCATGAAAACTTTAAACAGGATTTTTGGGCAGTAAATCTCGCGTCTTTTGCGAACTTTTCCCTTGGCAAGCTATAAATTGGTTTAGTTTGATAACGACAAAATAACAAATAACACAATGTTAAATATAAGTTATTTTAAACACGCATTAACGTAATATGTGTTACTCAATCACGTCGGAACGTCTTATCGGATTGAAATTTGAAATACAGTTTAATTATAGTCTGAAATAGCATAGGCTAATTTTTATCACGGGTAAGTAACGGTAATGCTAACTCCGTAAAATCGCGGGGTCTGATGTAATAAATATAACTGGACAGTTCATAGACAATCTTGAGTCAGTGTAAGAAGCAGTAGACAGCGTGTTGCATATAATGGAGATGGGACGTGCATCTATTAATGATGACGAGACGTGTTGAATGTAGGAGGTACCTGCTAGTATTTCAGTAACTCCCTGTTGGTGTCACTACTATCTTAATCAACGATTGAAAGTTTGTAGTGGTATTGTTAGTCTCACTTTTAACCACCGTGATAAGTTTGTGGCTTTGTAATCATGGCGCATAAAATGAGGATCTGAAACTTGTATGTATGGTGCAACGCGTTTGAGGTGTAAAAACATTTTATTTTAGTCAAAATTATTTTTAAGCTTTAGTACATTTATTTATCTGCAAAATTACCATGACTTTTTACAATAAAACCATTTAACAGAAAACATTTTTTTACTCTTTTTTTTCAAGTTTTTGTTTCTCATGATATATAATTCATTTGGTACTTCATTATTGCAAGGTTTCTTATGTCAGGCCCTTTCATTCTATGCCAATATTGGGATTGAAACATATTAGTTTATCCGCCATTATGTAGCGGCGGTCATCTTAGATTTAAATGTGATGTATAGTACACTGTAGTTTACTTATTAAGCCCTTTCATCGGACACCCATTTTGACGAAATTGAAAAAAACTTATCTGCCATTTTGTAGCGGCGGCCATCTTGAATTTACATTAAATTTTAATAAACATAATTGTATTGTTAGCAGGACCGCAGACGTATACCAAATTTCAGATCAGTTGTCAGAAAGAGGGTGAAATTTCAATTACTAAATTCGACTCAACAAAAAAACAAACTGAAATAAGCTAAATACATGGACGTATAAAAAAGTCGGACGTAGTCTCGCTAAAACAAAAACTATGTCATTAGAGTCAGCCACATTTGCACGTGTGCGTTGCCAGGTTGCCACTGATATGATATGTATATGATATGATAATGTCACATAGAGGCTGACACGCACACATCAGGGGTTCATTACACGCGCTACTTGTGTATATGTGTGCATGCCAGCCCGTATGTGACAGCGCACACGTGCATATTATGTGGCCGACTCGATGGACACAGTTTTTGTTTTAGCGAGACTGCGTCCGATTTTTTTTATACGTCCATGGCTAAATAAAACCGTTTAAAAAGTCGCAAAGCCTGAACGGCTATGGTTGCTTGGAACATAGATTATATTTTATAACCCCGACTAGCACATATTTTAAGCTACTGTTTAATGCGGGAACCACGTAAAACTACGAAGCCCTGTTAGTCATTTATATGTCCTTTGTATTGGACTTTAAGTATGTTTTTGTATAGAACTTATTTCTCACGCTCAGAGGGTCTACCTAACTAACACTGTCTTAACTTTATTATAGCTCTCTCTTTTTATTTCGCTTGAAATTATAGAGACAGCAATAGCAAATCCATAGCCGATTGTAAGGTTCAAATAGGCTTGTACCTCCTTTCTAAAATACGATTACTGGCTGAAAATTTAAAATAAAATGGGGAATTCGTTTGGGAGACAGATCTGGGATGTCAGAAAAAAGAGAGATGGAAAAAGATGGATATTGAAATTAATTATAGATATCTGGTTAATTAATATATAAGATAAGATGTTATACATTAATACATAATGATTTAAGCTATCTTTGTTTCACTTTCTGAGTTGTTAGCTTACAACATAAAGTTAGGAGGTAAGCCTCCAGGAAAATCCTATAGCTCACAAAGTTGCTTTAATTTAGCTTATTTATTGACTTAAATGAAAACATTATCAAATAAAACGCATCTTCAATTCCCAACGTTGAATTTCTCGATTATAAACAAACTGGATAATTACATCGCTGGAGTTCCGTCGCGCTCATCGCACCTCTAAATGTGACTTGATTTGAATAACCGAATTACAACGGATGTCCGACGACTCTTACAGTTACTGCAGTATATTTTAGATCAGTAGCTAAACTTTATATTATGAACTTCATATTTCATATTTAAATATGAAGTTTAGATACTGATCTAAAATATATTGCAATAACTGAATCATAATAAAAATACGTCTTACTGTCAGTATCATTGTTAGATCGTATCGACCCATCGATGGTATATTGATTTAAAGGTACAGGTTCGCACTGCGACCGCGACATATTTCTTCTGCTTAGCTCATCTAAGCTCGTCTCATCGCGTCTCAGATGGTCTCACCTCATCTCAGCTTTTTTCAGCTCACCTCAACTTAACCAAATTATACTCAGCACATCTCAGCTTTTTTCAGCTCACCTCAACGTAACCAAATTCATCTCAGCACATCTCAGCTCGCCTCAGCCCATCTCCGCTTATCTCAGCTTAAATCGACTCATCAAACTACACTTAGGCGAGTAGGATGATAGATTCACCATTACAAGTTGAGTGTATCACCAACTTGGAAGACCCAAACAAAATACATTTACCTAGATAATATATTATGTTGAGTGCAAAATGCATTTTTAAGGCCGTACCCCGAGTAAATGACCTTGAGTATTTCTAACCTCATCGCATACCGTAAGAAAGAGCAAGAGAGAAACAGTTAGATTTGTCACTGTTGTACGCTTAAATTTTAGATTAAACTTTTTATAAAATCAGATTTTGGTTTTATGAAATAAATATTTCTACTAAAATAGGTGTAAAATAGTCTATCCGTTGGTGTAAGTACAACATCCAAATGTTACTGATTTGTAATAAATTACAGCCACTGGTAATTTTGGAGATATTCAAAAACACTCGTCTGAACGACCCAGTCACTGGATGGTTGATCAAATCCGAAGGCATGTCGAGATTCACAAATCACGGGCCTACAGAATCCTTGTAGCTCACTTCAAGATGTTTGAATACAAAATTACACTTGTTAATTATTTCGAGTCAGCGACCCGAAATCAGGTTTCAATTTTGTTGGAAACTTACCCTGATTTCAAGCGTGGGTGTATTAAGTTGATACTTTAGGTTGGATTTCTAGAACTTGAGTTTTGACTTAAATAACTTTAGTTTATATGTATCTGTATAAAGTTAATAAATGTTGGAGTTACATTCCTAGCTATCTCAAATATTTATAACAAAATATGTTAAAGTTACGGCTTGTGTAATCGGGAGAACGGTAACTGCCAATCTGGATTTGGATTCCTCCCGCACTGCTATCTTTTCGAAGTAATGCGTGTATACCGCTAACTTAAAACGGCGAAAGAAAACATTGTAAGAAACCCGACATGTTCGTATAATCTTTCGAGGTCTTTGGAAGTACCACACCTTTGCCAGTTATTCTACCGCCAAGCAGTCAATTGCAAACATTATTGTTTTCCGGTTTGAAGGGCAATGTTCCCAGATAAATTACAGGGCTCAGAGATATACCATCTTAGATCTCTGGGTGACGAGCGTAGTGCAGTGCTAGGAAATGATTTGGGCTCTTCATGTTCCAATAGCTGCGTGTCACTGTGCTGTTATGTGGCAGGCATGTTGCTTACCATCAGGCACACGTCCTGCTAGTCTCGTCACTTTTTATTTAAAAAAATAAAAATTCGATCCACCAGCCAGCGTGGATTATGGCCTAGATCTCTCCTTGCGAGAGAAAGTCCTGAGTCCCAGCTGTGGGAAAATTTAGTGGGCTGCTTATGCGTGGTCTTGCTTTTCTGACGGATAGCAAAAAAGAACTTCACAAATAATAAAATATTACGAAGTATTGAAATACAGTAATATACAACTCACCCAATACTCCGAGTCTAAAGTTGAGCGTCACTACAATGAGGTCCGTGTAGCTGGCCAATACGGCGCCATCGTAGGGGTGGCTCGACCCCCACGAGTAACTCTCCCCGTGGATGTACACCAATACTGGCAGAGTTAGCTTTGTTTCGTCCACTGCAAAGAAAAATAACGTTTTTATATCTGTTTTTATAGTGGTAGGACTCTTTGCGGAGTCTGAGCCTGGGGAATTAACACACCTATACCATTTATTTTACTGCCAAGTAGTATTGCGCAAACATGGCATCACCGGTGTGAAGGGAAATATTTCTAGAGAAATTACAGAGCATAGAGATAAATGTGCTATACTGTTTTGGGCTCTTCATGTTCCATAAGCTGCATGACATAGTGTTATGTGCAAGTGTAATGCTTGCCATGCTCATGTATTGGTCATTCAGATATTTTATTCTATTTAAAATAAAAACTTTGATATACATTTTTTGTGAGGCGTCTTCTCCTATGAAAAATGATCTTTGGTAGAAAATTATTTCAAGGTTCCATTTATTGGTAAATTTCCGTATTGTTTACTAACGTTTAATTTTTAAAACTTTTAAATGTTGTGAAAATATACAGGTTACAAACAAAGTGAGAAATCTTACATGTCCTTACAATAAGTGATTACAGAGATACTACTATTATTGCCACATGCAAACAATAGAATTCTCTCTGTAGTATATTGTTTGCATGTGGCAACCACCAAGCCGCAAGCAGCCGCAGCCCAATGCAGCATTATGGCCTTGACTCTTTGTAATCAATATGAAAAGAGTAGATATGTAATGTAATGTTCAAATTTTAATAAATTCAATGTATAATAATGCTCAAATCTACGAGTGGGAACCACATCTAGTACAAAAAAATCCATTAGTTTTAACTGAATCTATTTCAGTTATTTTCGCTAAAGTGACATTGTAAAGAAAATATCCTTAAAACGCTACAGTAATGGACTAAGAGCTTTAAAAGCTAAAGTGGCAAAAAATAACGACGGTACTAAGAAACGATATGAAGCATACATCAAAAGAGCTTCTACTTAGCAAAGATGAGATGCATGTATGCCTGCATGAAACTCGATGTAATTTAATGTATTGCTGGAAAGCAGTAACTAATCTCCACGTTTCTAAAGATTGCTTGAACACAACCTTGTTTTTTTCAGTTATTTTGACGAAACAAACGCAGAATATTTAGGTACATAAACAATGATTAACAGCAACTTGTGGTTTTTACCGCATAGTTAACACTGTTAACGTTTGTTGATAATAAAATGTCGATAGTAATATGACGGTATTCAAAATTTTACGAAAGCAGATAGGTAATAATCTCAGAAAATTCAAGAATACAAATGGCAAAGAGAGGATATTTTCTAGTCATCAACCTATCAGAGAACATTTAGTTTAGGGCCCTCTTATGGACCAATCAGTGTACGTTAATCCAAGTTTAATTTTCTTAGTTTTTATTCAAATTGAGAATAAATTGTCATAGCGATTATTTAACTATCCGTGTAGCTGCAAAATCCTTTAAAGTTTTTGCAAAAATCGGGTCATGAAATCTTTTTCCGGAATGCACCTATTGCATAATCTTTTCTTCGCATCTTTGTTCTGCGCAGCCTTGCATTTCCAGCTCGCTAAGATTATCTCTAAACATATAATCCTTTGCCGTATCTCAGTCAGAAGACGTTCCGCCTTCTGACTTGTTCGCTACCCATGCGCACGTGATTTCTCTCTGTAAAGCAGTACCTTTGTTTCATATTGTTTATTTACGTTTTACGAAGTTTCATTAGCACGGGTACAAAAACAGATTTTATAAAATGCCAACGCACAAGGTGCATATTGTTTTTAAACATTCGCGATTTGAACACAATCTTTATAATGTACAGGACTTAATCACATTTATCACACATATTACATATCCCTATAAATTATAAACATTGTGTTTAAATCGCGAATGTTTAAAAACAATATGCACCTATTACGTTGGCATTTTATAAAATCTTTTTTTGTACCTGTGCTAATGAAACTTCAACTCACGCAAGCATTATGTAAATAAACAATATGAAACAAAGGTACTACTTTACAGAGAGAAATCACGTGCGCATGGGTACGAACAAGTCAGAAGGCGGAACGTCTTCTGACTGAGATACGGCAAAGGATTATATGTTTAGAGCTAATCTTAGCGAGCTGGAAATGCAAGGCTGCACATAACAAATATACTCGTACTGAGAATCAGCTGGAAGGACATGAAGAGCAATGAAGAAGTTTTGAAGATGGTAGAGGAGAAAAGAACATTAATGGAAACAATCTAAAACAGAAGAGGGAAGATGTTGGGACATCTGATACGACACGACAACTTCATTAAAACAATAGTGGAAGGTAAATTAGAAGGGAGGAGGAAGAGAGGTAGACCTAGGAGAAGTTACATGAACCAAGTGAAGGAGAAGATAAATGTAGTGTGGTATCAGGAAGTCAAGGAGAAGGCGGAGTGTAGAAGTAATGGAAGGAACTCCACCGACAAGAGCGTCGTTCTTAAATTATGAATGAAACTGAGTAAATATTAAGTATGATGACTAAACAAACAAATTAATTTTCCAGCATCCTGCAGTTAGGTTGTTAACACGTATTTTTCTTGTATTTCACAAACAAAATATGACATAGATACAGTACTTAGAAACTTGTAGTGACGACACTTCATTATACAATGTTTAGGATGAAGTGACGTCACTTCATTATACAATTTTTAGGATGAAGTGACGTCACTTCACTCACTTCAGGAAGTTTGATGTTCTAACGATTCTTAATAATTTGGTAAAACAAAAAATATCAGTTACATATTTTTCCGTAATCAATTTGATTAATAATTAATCAGAACAGTAAATCTTTGATCCAGTCATCTTTCTAATTCGTCCTTGCATCACATAATAAGTTTTTCATTAAATGTTCCCACTGCTAAAGGAGAGTCAAAGTCAAAGAACTTTATTCATAAATGTACAATTTACACGTCAATTAATAAAACCAAAAGAAAGAGCATACAAATTGTATACATTTTCAAAGTTTGAAATGACTACTTTACTGTATTACAATAATTATTATTGTACAGAAAACAATTCACCACCCTGCCAAAGTGTGGGTTTGTCGAATTTGGGAACTTTGTGGCTTGATCACGTCGGAACGTCGACGAGTTTATGGTCTGGATTAGCGCGTTACTTTTTATCCCAGAAAATAACGGAAACGGGAACTGCACGGGTAAAACCAGGGAGCGCTACTAGTTTATGATATAAATAGTGGATTACTTACTCTGCAAAGGCGCAAAAATGTTTAAATACAGGCAATCTTCGCTTTGATTCTTAATATAAGGCATCAGTCTTTTCAAATATTCTAGTCTGCCTTTAGGCATCTTGTCTAATATGGTCCGTTCGTCGTCCAGATCCGGCAGCTTCTGGGGGCAGGCGGCCCCGGGCCGGTCCGAGACGCGCACGCCGTCCCAGGGGAAGGGGGTGCGGGTGGGGCTGAACCTGGGGGGTAGAGAGACATTCAAAAAACAGATAGAAAAATGCCTGAGAAAATTTTAGAACAAACCTAGGAATACACGAAGATGCCCAATGCAAATTAAAACAAATGCAAAACCTTGATAGAATTGCCCCTAAGTCAAATAAAAAATAAAACAGGTTACAGGAATAGAAATATACTTAAGTCTCATTTAAAAAAAAACAAGACTAGAAAACTACAAATGGTTGTGCAATATACTTTATACTTTAGTTTCTGAAATTGAGATAGGAAGACGGAAAAAGATTAATTACAAAATGTTTACCTACAACACAAAGGCCCGTGTTTTCTATCAGAATTTACATTTTTTTCTAATAATATAAGCAATAATTTACATTCTACTACAGTTAAAATTAGATATCAGTTCTATAATTTTTATGAATTTGGCATCATTTGCAAGATTTGGAACAGTCTGCGTGCGTGGCAATGCAATATAACAAGCTTTATATTCAAATAAAACATATAAAAATACGTGACGTCTGGCGGCCCTGGGATCTTACTCTATTATAATATGTACAAATGTGATCCTTAACAATAGTATACACATAGCAACTAATATGAGTATCTAAAAACAATACCTACATAGTCAAATATCTGGGAGCTAACTTTGTGGTCTTAGAATATGCCAACACGTATGAAAATAAATAAACCAAAAAGAATATTGGATGGGTTACATAAAGTTTTAGTCACATTATTTAGTACTGATTTGAAATGTAACTATTCTTTACCATTGAAAGAGAATCACTATTAGTTAATTAAAAAAATATTACAGTTATAAAGAGGTGAAATCTCTTGATGTAATTATGTTTAATAGGAGACTGTTATTTCTTCTGCCTTATTTCTAAAGATTACTATTTGAAAGAAGTAAATATTTTAATATCTATATGAGTAAATAACACAACAATACAAAATTACATGCAAATAAAATTTAAAATGAATCTTACCTATTTGATCCAACAGGCGGCGTAGCATAAGGTACACCTAAAAAAACTTCAAGAGGACTCAGATATCTATGTTCGTCCATCGCCAAAATAATCCCCTGTAACTTTCCATACTTAGTTTGAACTATCCTACTGCTAATCTTAAATTTTACACTACTCTTTGGTATCGGGTCCGGACTCAAGTAAAACTTTTTGTAATCTTCGTAATTACTATACGCGTTATTTTCACTCGAGTAAAATTTACTGTTTAAATGCACAAAATCTTCATTGTTATAATATGGATTGTTCTCGAAATTGACTTTGGTGTAATCAATGTTATCGTGTTCCCGATCTTCATAGTTTTCTTCATTGGGACTGTCGTTTTGTTTGTCACTTACACTGTTTTTAGAGTCACTAAAATGTCGCATGTTAGTTGTGTCTGAATTAACCGCTTGAATAGATAGACACGTAACAACTAATATGCAGCAGAGATTTAGAGACGCGGGTAGATTTCTGATGCTTTTTTCATGGCATTTCGCGTGGCAATAACACATGCTCGTATCACGATGAGTTCGCTTTTTATAGGGCTGTCCGTTTTTCAACATATTTCGTCATGTTACCATTTTTGCGTTTTCATTTTTCGGTGGCGATCGCTTTTACGCTTCGTTGTTTGTGGCATCTGAAACAAAAGAGAGTCGCGGTGAATGTCGGAATCATATAAATGAAAACTGTTTTGTCGTCTCGTAGTTGTTTTGTTTGTTCAGTTGAAATATAGCGTATTTAGAATTTCGGAAGCTTTTTAGGGTTCCGTAGCCAAATGGCAAAATACGGGACCCTTATAGATTCGTCATGTCTGTCTATCTGTGCGTCCGTATGTCACAGCCACTTTTCTCCGAAACTATAAGGACTATTGAAACTTATTAAGTAGATATATTCTGTGACCCACATTAAGATTTTCATACAAAAAATACAATATATTTTGGGGTGTCCCATACTCGGTATAGAATTGAAACTCAAAAAATGTTTCCATTAAAACCATACGTGAGGGGCTATCTATGAATAGGTCTTAAAAAAATATATTGAGGTTTTTAATAAAATAAAATAAAAAACTGCGTGGTTGCGCGAGAGACACTTCCAAAGTGGTAAAACGTACCCCCCCTCCTCATGTAACTTTTAAAATAAGAGAATCATAAAACTATGATCAAAAAAATTATGATGTACATTGCCATGTAAACTATCAACGAAAATTGGTTTGAGTGAGATCTAGTAAGTAGTTTTATTATAAAACGTCATAAACTCACAATATATTGTTAAAACACTGATTAAAGTAACAACGAACTACACGAACTTTTATATTATGTTACTTGCTGCTACGGAAGCGATAATTGTGATAAGTTTAGGTATTTTGTCGACGTAATGTCCTTTTTAATGTTGTAACAAAATGTTCACCTCCTGTTCACCTTGTAATGTGTCGAGAACTAATTGTCCTAGACAAACCTTGTACAGGTTTAAAGGGCGAATTTATTAATGCCTGTAACAGTTATTGTGGTTATGAAATAAACAAAAAAAAATAATAAAATTGTTTATCATTTTCTCTCACACAGAAGATTTAAATTGTAAATATCAAAGTGTACTATATAAAAGTGTCACTGTGCTGTTATGTGGCAGGCATATCGCTTACCATCAGGCGCATGGCATGCTCGTCTCGTCACTCTTTATTTAAAAATGAAATACTTTGTAATAGTAGATTATGTCTGTGCTAGCACAGACACCAGTCTCTCACATAGAACACAAACACACACAAACCTGTATGACAGATCATCAGCACCTGGAACTGCACTGCGCTTGTCATCCAGCTAATAAAATGATTACCTTTACTCTATGCCATGTAATTTTTGAAAACTTTTCCACTGCTAAAATATAATTGAAACAAACCAAAAAATCATCGCCTGTAGTTAATTACACACGAAGTCTCGTATCGTTAAGATGGCGCCTTATCACCGCCATATTTACGTCAGCTGTTTGTATATCTGCATTAAATGCCCCATAAAAATAACTGCCTATAATAACTCAAAACTATGTGATTTATTCCGATGGCTTTCCTCGGAAATGGGAAGGGGTGTAAAACTGGGACAGTTTTTTACATCGCGTAACTGGGACGTTCACAGGAAAACAGCTGGGACGTTCTTGTTAAGTTACGAGTATAAGATTATTTAAATCTATGTAAATACTAGCTGTACCCTACCACGCTTCGCTGTGGCATATTGTGATGCAAACATTAGATAACAAATCCTTGATGGGGATTATATATCATTCTAAAATTTCAGCTCGTTCAGTGGAGAACTTTTTGGGTTTTTGAAGCGTACACAAACCAACATAACATTTTTTTTCTATAAAGATATAAAAGCGAAAGGAAACTCATCACGAAATCTCAAAAACTACAAATGCTGTCTGAAATGAGTCTGAACTTTCGCATAGCCTTTCAGCATGTAAGCGCTCGCTAAGACGGGGTTTTACGAAATTTAACCCCTAAAAGGGTAAAATAGGGGATGAAAGTTTTACAAACTTAAAAAATTCGCACAAGTTTTCCTTCTATGATGTAGGGATCTACTAATGAATTACATAATATCAAAATTCTATCCCCAAGGAGGATACGATTTTTAGAAAACTTTTTTTGTTGTTCATAAAGGGGATGAGAATTTTATATAAAAGTTTAGGCCTTAGGCTCCCGACTTACAAAGGCTAGTTTTAGTATAAACGCAAACCTGCGATAACAATGCAGTGTCAAAGTCAAACAAATGTTTATTCTGTATGGCAATCAATCCCGCTGCTGCGTGGGCAAACTTACAAACCAATTACGCTACGACAAGGCCGGTCAACTCAAGTATTATGCATTAGTTTCATTTTCAAGGTAGAAAATAAAGTTACACTTTATATACAGGTAATTTAGAGTGACGATACGCACAAGACTTGCACCTGATGGTAAGGGAAGTAGCACGCAGCTATTTGGACATAAGGAGTCCAAACGACTGCGTAGCACTACACATGCGCTCATCACCCAGACATATATGATATTTTATCTTTTTGTTCAGTGATTTCTCTGTAAGTATTACCTTTCAAACCGGAACACATTAATGTTTGCACACTGCTTAGCGCGAGAAAAATTGGCAAACAATTTTGAATATAGAAAACTTGCAGCACGCTCTCAAAGGCAGCAATATAACAGGAAAACTGTACCGGAATCTCGATACGAGTGAGAAATTCCATGAAATTTCTGGAATGTTCTCAGTAACGGTGATATTATTTTGACGTTACGGTATCAGAAATTGATTCTTTGCACATTTTTACGTGATGTTTTTGACGTTAAATCCAATCGAATTTCTGTTTAGGGAAGAGTTGGTTTTAGTGAAGCGTAAAACCGTTTGCGTGCCGTGTAGTGTGGTGTGAAAAACAGGGGCTATTTTGAACTTAGCTACTCGTAACTAGTGATCGGAAAATTTATAAATTCTGTTTTTAACCCCGACCAAAAAAAAAAAGAGATGCTATGAGTTTGACTTCGATGTCTGTCTATCTATGTGTGTGCCTGTTTGTCTGTCTGTGGCACTGTAGAGCTCAAACGGATGGACTGGATTGCGATGCGGTTTTTTAGTTTGAAGGTTAATTTCTGTTCGAAGGTTCTGAACTTTGTTTGGTTATTGTTCAAGATGGCCACCTCCACAAGATGGCAGACAATTTTTTTTTCGGGTATTCATAATCGGGTATGATTTATGACTAAAACAGGGATTCTCAAAAAAATTGTTTGTTTTGTCGAGACTGTCTACCTGCCCGGTGATTTAAATTGAATTATTTATTTTGCTCCACTACTCCCAAGTTAAATCTGCAACTCTACTTACTATAATAGGAGAGTTCTGTGACAAATTTTCAGCTTACCTCAATACCTACCCAAAATAAATAAATAAATAAATATCGGTGGAAAATTCACACACAACACTATCTGACCCCAAACTAAGCAAACCTTGTGTTATGGCGGCCAGATAGCTGATATAATACTTATATAGTTTTAAATACATACCTAATATACATAGAAGTACCGAGAAACAGTACAAAAATTTGAATTCATTTACACTAATATTTGCACTGACTGGGAATCGAACCCACGAACTTCGGCTTCGCAGGCAGAGTTACTACCCATTAAGCCGTGAGGCCAGTCAAATTTGCTGCCAGGTCTTGGAAGATCACTTTTGTTAATAATACATTGCTGTCTTAAAGCGTCCACACACGAGTCCTAAAATCAGAGGAAATGACGTAAAAGTAGTGGTGGGAGCCTACATCGAACCATAAATCTCCAATCATATCCTACATCGCACGATATGGTAGGTGATTTATGTTGCGCTGTAGGTTCCGCCCCACTACTTTTACGTCATTTCCTCTGATTTTAAGACTCGTGTGTGGACGCTTTAAAACTGGTACGCCGTGGGTTACGCTGCGGAGCGTAGCTAGTGCCGAATAAATTTCCATGAAAATGTCGAGGTCGGACAATAAAGACTGGAAACAAACTCACGCCGTCACGGCACACGACCGCAGTGTCACAGTACTAGGCTCCATGAATATGACTCTTATCTTCCAAAATATTGCATAGTACTGTAGGGTTATCTATAAACAAGTTGTTTACGTTCAGGCACCCTACTTATTTATTTCCTTACTCACTTTTTAAACTTATATAATTCTGTTAGACATAAGTTAAACTTACTTTTCTGTTTTACTATCGATAAATAATTGGTTAGCATTTGACCGCCATCACGCCTGATGTTAAACATCGATGTCGCTTTATTGTCAATTTCAGCGTGCTAAAATAAATCGATTCACTGTTAACTTGAAAACACTCGGATCATGACCATCAGGAAATACCCAATCAGGCAATGTATTCCAAAGTTAAGATTTATTACTGAAGTTGAGTCAAAGCTCCTCGTTTGAGGCTTTGGAATAGCAACCATGAAACGATGTCACTTTTTTAAGATATTGAATTATACAGATCAGTTGCTCAGTCTCCAAAATGTGTCCGATTAAAAATCGATAAATTACCAATTATGTCAGACAGATAGACGGACAGACAGACAGACAGACAGATTATGCTGTGATGTTCAAAACATAGAAGTATTTTTCAAACAAAGATGTTGAAACGGTATATTACGGTATATGTCTGTGTGTCTGTATATTATAACGCCTGAGTCTAGTGTTTTTAGCCAAAGAGCTTTACACTCAGAATAACTACATTCAAAAAAAGAATAAAATAAAAACACCTCATCCCAATAAGACCCGAAGAATAGACAATCATTTAGAGTAAATACGCTGAATCATCGAACCTCATCCCTTTCTGGAAAAACAATTTTCCAAATCGTTTTCCATTGCCCCATCTGTTTATGCTTAAAGCTCATGCGAGGATACAAACGTTCAATGGATGTCTTTCAAAGCAATTGTCTCGGATTGAATGAGGGACGGCCAGCTAACCCGAGGTTAGGGGGTAATAGGACTCGACCTTTCAGGGTGTGGGGTCAGTGAAAGCGGAGGGAAGTGTGAAAATTGGGAATTAATAGTTGACGAGACTGACAATTTATATTATGTTTTAAGGCTTTTATTACACTTTTAAGCTATTGCATAGCTTTTATCGCGGGCCTGGGGACCGAATTTTAGTGATCGTGCATCTCTTTCTTATGTTCACAAGAAAGAGGGATGGAAGACTGTAACGCCGTCCTCCCCACTCGGTCATTCGACTTTGAATCTTATTTGTATTAGCTTTACAGACTAAATGCTCTTAGCAGTGTTGCCAACTTAACGGATTTCCCGTGATATTTTTTATGGTAAACAAATGTCACTCTTCAAAATAAAAACAATTCCGAATTTTTTTTTAACATCCCTATTGCTTATGTTGATAAAAATGCATGCAACATGCAATAGCTTTACCGCGGCAGTCACCGAGTGCCACACTTCTTTTTTTTAGTTAATAGCTACTTAATATTCTCACAGTGCAATGCAGTACAAATAATAAGAATAAGTCATCAGTAAAAAAAATCTTACTTGCATTTATAAATTAGAGAACAGTAGGCACCAATTTCAAAACAAAAGTTTGTGTGTACTTATGCAAGTAAGAAGTTATGATTTTGCGATTTATAAGAGATATCACTTACGCAAACTCTCAAATAAAGTTACCTCTGCGCTAGACCAAAACCAGCTAGGCAAGCTGAGGCCTACTTATATATCACGTGGTAAGAGAAGGCCTCAAGTAACATTGGTTGGATCAAAAAGCAGTCTACTTATATGTATACTGTATTTTTTAACAATATTATGTTTACTCTTGACCGCCATATTGCCTAATGATAAATAATGTCAATGTGGATAAAGTGTACCAAAGAAGTTGAAAAAAAATCGAAATCTATGAAGCGTTCTTACTGAGAGAAAATCAATTTACTGTCGAGTTAAAGAAACAAAAATTGCAACCATCAGGGAAAACCTACTCAATCAACGCATTCAAAAGCCTAGACGTGCTAATTACGAAACAAATATTTAGGTATCAAAATCGGTTCCCGAGAAATCTATACTAATATTATAAAGCTGAAGAGTTTGTTTGTTTGAACGCTAGGATCTCGCGAAGTACTGGTCCGAGTTGAAAGATTCTTTTTCTATTCGATAGTCCATTTATCGAGGAAGGCTATAGAACATAACGATACTATTAATAGAAGCAGAGCATGAATCAAGAATGTAACAAAATCGGAAAAAAAATCCTTTCTGAGAGTTTTCGTACGTTTCGGGCTTTGACATGACACATGACAGCATGTGTCTAAGATTGCGTCATTGAATATCACAGATTACATACCTCTTGAATATAAAACCTTTGCTAATCATTGTTTAAAACCTGAGTTGGTAAGACCAATTTCCGACAGGTGGCGCAGCTGGTAGATGAAGAGGTGTTTTGTTTGAAAGCGATATTGTCAGGAATTACTGAACCAATTTCAGACATTCTTTCACCGTTGTATATGTACGGGATCCTGGTGAGTGCTATATAATGTACCACGGGCAAAGCCGGGGCGGACATCTAGTCAGGTAATATACATTAAAAAAATGATGATCGAATTGATAACCTCTTTCTTTTTGGAAAACTATTAAAAATAGGACTTCCTCCGTTTTTAAACTCAGTTAATGAAGTTGAATCTCGTTCAAATCTTCTAATTATCCTTTATGAAACAATGTTGCTGGACACTGAATCAAAATGTTGTCTATAAAAGATTATGCTGGTAATAAAGTGTTTTGTAATGGTATTGCATTGAAACGTTGTCGCTTCATAATTATGCGCGTTTTCAATGCGGCGGTACATGTATATATCCGCTAACCGCTATCTCTCTGCCCAGCTATCTCTCTGACCCCAGGGGTCATAGTCCTCGGGTACATAATGAGGTACTCCAGCATTGTGAGCGAAATGCGATGCGTGTACTGATTGTTTTGATAACGTAATTGTGTGCGCACGTGATAAATGTTTCAGCCCTTCACTAGCCCGAGACATTCCGTTACATGATACTGTTGTCGTGTATTGGGGAAAATGGTGAATGCTCCGATGTATTTTCTCACAAAAACGTGTATTTTATTTCGTGTCACGGAAAGATGAATGCGGCTTTCTATAATGTATGCGATATGGATGTATTGTTTGGGGTAATGTTGCGATGTTTATTTAGTTCTTGACGGTATGTAGGTTAAATAGGTGTACATTTATTTGCAATTTAATTTAAATAAAACTTTCGTGCAATTATTGTTACTAATATTGATGGTATGACTAAAAATCGACACTACCTGTGTCTTAGTTAATATTATAAATGCTAAAGTATAGCAGTCTTATTACAATACAATACAATACAAAAACACTTTATTGGCACCACAAACAAAGTTGACAATAAGTAAAATAAAATAACAAACACATAATGGGCACAAAAGGCGACCTTATCGCTAAAAGCGATCTCTTCCAGATAACCTTTGATTTACAAAGAAACAAGATGTGTAAGATTTTGGGCAGTGGTGCAACTAACAATATAAATAAACACGTGTATTAATTATATATAAATTAAATATAATAGAACAAAATACATATAATAGGTGTACAATAAATAAATAAGTTTAAATATATAAATACACATACAAATACATATATATATATAAAGTAATGTATGTATACAATAAGAAACACAAAAATCCAAGAAAAATAAACATAAATCAGTGAACAACTTTTGTCAGAAAATGCTGCCGAATCAGAGTCCTGAACGAAGCGACGCTCTGCGCACGTCTAATGGCCGCAGGAAGAGCATTCCATAAGGCCACAGCCTGCACGCAGAACGACGAACCGTAAAAGGAGCTTGTATGAGCTGAGGTAGATAATAGGAGATTTGTAGACGACCTAAGATTTATTGAATGAGTGTCGCAAAGAAATGTGAAACGGGAGCTTAAATACGGAGGGGAAGAGGTTGTGAAAAGTGTGTTATATAAAAGTGATAGGATGTGAGTATCCCGACGTAAACTGATAGGGAGCCACTCGAGCTTAGATCGGAAAAGAGAAACATGGTCATATTTTCGGAGACCGAAAATAAGCCTAATACAAAAGTTTTGAAGACGCTCGAGCATATCGAATTGGTCCCGTCTAAGGTCCAGGTAGCAGACGTCAGCGTAGTCAAGGATGGGAAGAAGGAGGGATTGTACTAACGCAACTTTGGTGGCTGTAGGCAAAAATTTTCGAATTCTTCGAAGTGATGCTGCTGAGGCATATATTTTGCGTTTTATTGATCGAATTCTAAAAGCATTTATTCATAATAAATGCTTTTAGAAGACTTAAAACACTCTTTAGTTAAAACGCTCGATAAGCTTATAAAACGTTCTATAAAATTCCGTATTCATAAACGCTCTATAAGTCTTCTATAACTAAAGCATTACTAATATCAGTTTTAGGATCAAAATGTTGCCATTATAATGAAATCGATCGATTTTATAGACAAACTGACAGAATCGTCCACAGATAAAACGAGTTTGATGGTGGAGCCGTAGAAAATGTTACAGAATAAAAAAAAAAAATTACATACACTGTGAAGTTATGAAGCGGGGAAATTTAAAGTTATATTACTAAAACGTGGTGGTGTTCGTTCGTTCTCTCATCAATTTCTTGTATTTTATAAGAAAAATTGCTAAAGAAATAAAATAGAAATAAATTCCGAAAGTAAAAGGATCACTCCTACTTATGTACATCTTTCGTCGATGTGGATTACTTTCATGTCAACATGTTTTATTCTTACACTACATAATATATACTCACTAAATTCACATACATTCAAACGTTTGGAATATTTGAAGCAAGAATCCTGGTACCTCGATTTCACGTGTTTTCCGACAATCAAGCTCATAATTCTCAGAAGCTATGAAGAAGATGGAAGACTGAGCACCTGAATTAAGAACATAATATAACAAAGATACTGCCAACGCTCAAACGCTGGACATTGGCGAAATTACGGTGACATTACCGAATGGAAACCAAAAAAAAAGTTGAAGTTGTATATGTCACAACGCCATTTTGTCACTAATCAGCTGTTAAGAGTCATATTTGCCTTAAAACACCGCTAAAGTAGGGTTCTCGGCTCTATAAATTTATAGAAAACGTCCATAACTTCGGTCGATATATCGTTAAGCGTACTTCGTAGTAGACCTGCAGGATATATAAGCCACTTTTTTGTCACGGGAAAAGTAACGGCCACGGGAATTGCGAAGGTAAAACCTTGTGATGCTTCTAGTATAGTGTAAGTATGTAAGTAAGTATGAACATAAACATGTTATATCGGGTGCGTGCAGTTATAACGAATTTGATATTACATAATCATTTTAAAGACACATGAATCCTAAAGCTAGGTGTATAATTTAAGATTCATATTAAACTCGTAAATGTTTACTTTTAATAAAAGAGGCCGTTTAAGTATTACGTAAATAGATTTATTGCAATTGTCAAACCCCTTCCCCTCCCGCTTTGTAATCAAAAGTAAGCAAAACTATAACCCCTATGCTTACGTAAGCATTCCTCTGAAAATGCGTTTCGTTTTCAAGTCTATAAGTGTGGGTTGCCATCTCCGCTTTGTAATCAAAAGTAAGCAAAACTATAGCCCCCATGTTTACGTAAGCATTCCTCTGAAAATGCGTTTCGTTTTCAAGTCTAGAATTGTGGGTTGCCATCTATTAGTAGGAGATCGACCTTCACCGAGCTGTTTATTGGATGAAAAGTGTTTTATATGTAATTTAATATGTCAACAAATATATTGCAAATGGGTTGCCTGAAAAATTTCAGTCCAGAATATAAAAATAATACATAAAACACTTTTTATCCAATAAACAGCTCGGTGAAGGTCGTTGTATAGCGGGATCTTAGACTATATGTAAGCAAATAAATAACAATTGCTGGCGTATCACCTCACCCCCATGTCATCAAAAATAAACAAAATGCATTTAGTACTTAATATCACAGTGCGTAATACTTGAAAGACTCTTAATTATTATTTATGAGTTTATTTTTAAAGCGCCACAGACATTGCGTAGGATAGCAATGAAAGAGTTCACACAGCAACCAAATCACCAGACCTGTAAGTGCCGCCTACAAACCATTGCAAATTAAAAACAGTTACAGTCAAACGTTATTCGCATGTACATAAAGTTCAAATTTGCGACTTCATGTCTAAAACGTCTAACCTTTTCTCGTAGCTCGGCCTGAATAATTCACTTGCTTTCCCTATTCTCTGACCTTTCAAGGGTTACCTTATCATGTTCATAAAAACATTCCATTACTGTCAACTCGTTAGGGGTGCCAAATTACCTTCAATTTACTTGGCTCGCAGTGGCACCCCTTATTTAGCTCGTTTCGACTACAGTTTACGCAAAGATACCAAATTTTGTGACGAGAAGTTTGAATTACTTTCCCTGTACTGTAGTAATACACCTTACTTGTATACAATCCTCTGGTAATTGATATAGTAGCGCCGCTTGTCGTTGTCAGATAGTGGTGTTGGTGATTCTAAGTAGTAAAGTTTGAGGTCGCCGGGTTAGGGTAGTGTCGTTTTGAAGTCTGATAGGTATTTAACTCTGAGCTATTTTCTGAGCTATAGTCTGCTTGGAAATTAGAAAAGAACGAAATAACTGATTTGATACTGATTAAATTCTTAAAAATAATTATATTGTGTTTAAATTCTTCATTTTTGTTTCGGAGAAAATGTAACATAGGCATGTGTGTGATATCCATCCTATTAATATTATAAACTAGCTGTACCCTACCATGCTTCGCTGTAGCATATTGTGATGCAAAAAATTAGATAAAAACAATCCTTGATGCGGATTATATATCATTGTAAAATTTCAGCTCGATCGGTGTAGCACTTTTTGAGTTTTTGAAGCGTACACAAACCAACATAACATTTTTATATATAGTAGAGATTTAAATGTTTGGATGTTTGTTGCTCAATTACATCGTAACGTATGAACAGATCGGGCTAAAATTAAGAACAAAGCTAGATTATAGTCTAGAAAAATACTTTTTGATCAAGGAGAAATAACGAGTATCAAAGCTGCTTTAGAAAAAGCGCGGGACACTGCTGGTTAGCTAAAAAAAGGTACTCTTTACAAAAATAAAGTTAACTAACCAAGAGTGACGAGACGAGCAGGACATGTACCTGATGGTAAGCAACATTACTCGCACATAAGAACACAGTGACACGCCGTTATTGGAACATGAATAGTCAAAATCATTACCTAGCACTGCACTGCGCTCGTCACTCAGAGATCTAAGATGTTATATCTTTAAGCCCTGTAATTTCTCTGGAACTATTCTCTGATAAACATGATACATCAACGCACCGTACGTAAGATCAGTAAGCATCACCTGGAGTGTCCTCCATACAGGACTTTCCTAGTGTTCTTTCCTAGTGTCCTAGTAGTTCGTCATAAGTGTCTATTTGGTTTTAACTAAACATACGTACCTAATTATATTCTATAATTCCTAGAAATAATTTAAGCTCCGTGTTTTGTTTAACCACAAATAAACTTTTTGTATTTGTATTGTATGTTCTTAAATAAAAAACTTTTAAAGCAACATTCGTTACATCCGTGAATATCGCTTGAATCTAGAAATATCAGAGACTTACCAATTAAATTATGGAAAATACTCCGTAAATAGTAATCTTAGTGTCCTATTATGGTACAATACTTCGTAGCTTCTTGACAAAAATAAAGCCACCACTAAAATACCAAAACATTTTCAACCGGGTCCCGAGCACCGCTTTCAAGAAATCAACGAACCGTTGAAGACGGTCCCGGAAAAGGATCGAAAACAACTGTTTGAATATATTCAAGATCAATAACAGTATCCATATAGTATAAAACGTACTGATAACTAATGGACAGACAAACACTAACTTATAATGTCAATGAAATTCTTGTAAGATTACGTACCTATTAGTAGTCGGATTCAGCAATCAAGGAAAGAAAGGAGAATGAAACCAATAATCTCAAAAATAAGATCTAAATTTTGAAGGGAGACCTTCTTTTGGCGCACCACGTTCAGGTTTTTCGTGGGATGTGAATTAAGCTCAAGCGTCACGCTCGTAAATAAAATAAATTTCAGGATGAACTCGGTACCGTGGTCTCGGAGAATGGTATCGCATTTCTAGATGGGCATGGTTAGAAGTATGGTCATCAGATATGGTCTAGAGGGCCGTATTTAGAAGACCTATTTGGACGACAATGCTTTGAAGATTTATTTCAAACTAGCAGCGTCTACGTTTTTACCCGCGTAGTTTCCAAAGTGAGCTATCAAATTCTGAGCTATAAGTTTTCACTTCTATCGACTGCCACTTCTATCGCGGTCTCCTGTCGCGGTCTCCGAGCGAACCGCTACCTTTACATTTTTTTACAGGACATTGACCTGCAGCTATTGGTAAAAGTCCAAATTATTACCTACAACTGGACTTGGCTCGTCGTACAGAGATATAAGATGTTTTATGTCTAAACTCCGTAACGGATTCACTGGAAGAGTTGCCCTTCAAATCGGAACACAGTAATTTTTGCACAACACTGCAAGTTTGTGTTATATTGTATCTTCATGTAGGTATGTACGAGTAATATAATTTCGTGACTCAATATTGCAATGGATGTGTTAGGTATCTACTTCTCATAAAGTAGCTTGCTTTTCTCGTCACTTAAAAAATAATCGAATTACAGTTGTTCCGTAGAATGAAATCTTGAATCCTATTTTATTCTAATTTTAAAATAAAAGTATATAAAATTAAATTGCAGCTGCTTTCGTCGCCAGAATGAAACCACTTCCCGTTATGTCTATTCAAAAATAAATTTCACCAACAAATCTGCCATTCAAATTTCTTAATTAGCATCCGCCAAGATTGAAATAACATTACAAAGAAACACCCAGATGTAGATAGGGAGCTACTGGTTGGTCGATTCACTGATGTAAAAATGTCTACATTGTGATACTTAGTATGGTACTTGCATTTGTAAGTTACCGAAATAAATTAAATTGTCTTGTTTTATTATTTCAAAAGATTGAAACATGGATTCTATGCGGAAGGCAGTAGTAGTAATAGAAATGTGATCTGGGTCAAAAATAAATCATTCTAATTACTCTGTCCTTAAGCTTCGTATCGTTTGGGGCTAACAGGTGTTATGAGAAAAAATTCAAGACCAATTTTTAAAAACACTTTCCGAAAAAAGACTGCATAAAGGCTGCACGTTCGAGTTTTTGTGTAAATTTAAGAAGAGCCATAAAAATCAAAGCAGGTATAACATCATCTAATTGAAAATATGATACAGGCCTTCATCGCAGTTTAAATTAATATAAAAACAAACCCATGGTGCAATAAGCAATTTACAATCGCAAGGTTGTAGGTTCAAATCCCACCTGCACCTCTGAGTGTTTTTCTAAGTGCAAATGTATAAATTTGTCATCACCACTGGTCCAAAAACTTTTTGAGGTCATGTATAATTGGCAAACGTGCATTGGGCCAGCGTGGTGGTTTGTGACCTTGACTCTTTCCATGTAAGATAAAGCTCTAAGTTTCAGCAATGGGAATATTAATTTAGATGATTATGCTAAAATGAATTAGATCGCGATTAACTTCTGTGTAATAATTTCAATATTATCTTATAAGCCATATCGTGATTTAAATGGTCGCTTGCTCCTCACCTAACTTCAAGTTACGAAGTCGAAGCCGTTTGATTGACAAAACTGATTGAAATTATTAATTGCATTGGTTGAGAGTCCTTGTTTTGTTATATTTCTGCTCTCTGCCAACGTGTTGCCAGTCTGCGACTTTGGTTGTTTGTATTAGCTGATTGGCGAGATACTAATTATAAAATATAGGATAGTAATAAATTTCAAGTTAATTTTACTGGCTACGCAGGCAAAATATTCCAATGTTAAGAATAAATTTATTCCGAAAATGGTATCTAAGCTCTTCAAGTAAATATTTACGGGGAGCAGGACATGTGCCTGATGGTTAGCAACACGCTTGTCGATAAGACCAGTGTTATATTGAAACGTAAAATTGTCCAAATAATTACCCAGCACTGCACTACGATGGTCGTCACCCACAGATATTTTTATGATGATTAAATGTGCTCTGCCTGCGAAGCCGAGGGTCGTGGGTTCGATCGCCACCCAGAGCAAATATTTGTGTGATGAATTCAAATGTTTGTACTGTGTCTGGGTGTTTCTATGTATAATAAGTATGTATTTACAACTATATAAGTATTATATCAGCTATCTGGCCGCCATATTACAAGCTTTGCTTAGTTTGGGGTCAGATGGTGCTGTGTGTGAATTGTCCACCAATATTCCACCAATATTTGTGTCTTCAAATCGAGAGTGAATCGGTTTCTTCTAGGTAAACACGCTCCATCGTAGACCGCATCGTCGCTTAACATCAGGCGAGATGGCGGTCAAGTGTAAACGTATAAAAGTTATAAAAACTTCTTGGCGGTAGATTAACTAGCAAAGATGTGGCGCTTCCCCAGACAGACTCTGAAAAAAGTCCTACCACTACTACTAAGATATATGTTAGGTTATAATACTATGTTTTTTACTATTTTTAAATTTCAAGTATTTGGAACCTCAACCATGAAACGATTTCCCTTTTTGGAGCTACGAGCATTCTAACAAAAAAAAAAAAGCAAGGTAGTATTAGATCTTGCAGTTCTGTTGCACGCTCTTCGAAATGTCATACAACACACTAATTGAATCTCATTGCAATATTGTTAAATTGATGATGGTACATTTTTTTCTTGACAAATTAACCTTTCTGATTGTTTGATAAAAATATGACTCTGTATTTTGTAATTTCATTAAAATTTTAATGAAAACGATCTGGCACGAGGTTGATTGAAGCGAAAATATTATAATTTTATGCAATAAAGGGAAGGAAGCGTTTTCCTGACGTTATTAAAATTCCCATTTCCAAAGCAAGAATTCTTTTTATTTACCTACACCCTATAAAAATACAGTTCAAATTGTTTTGTTAATTTGGAAAAAAAATACTTTTCATTTCACAACCAAAAATGTTAACCAACACCTAATTTTATTTATCGTACTGTGTTAATAGGTGGATTTACAATATTCTGTTTGGATTTTATACGCGAATGTGTTTTTGAAATGAGCATCTTTAAACGTTTTTAATGAAAGTTCTACTCAGCACCATATATCACACTCTACGAGTAACTGTATAAATAACAAAATGTAGTTAAAATACTCGCATATAACAAGTATAATTAAGCATAAACAAATAGCCCAATTTGTGTTTCACTGCTACGATTTGGAGTCTTCCCTCACTTTGTGAGTGTAACGTCTTTAGTTGTTACGTTTGTAGTTGGTAGTAAAGGATAGTAAAAGATTCACTTAATATAGATTTATTTCTGATAGTAGAGAGAACAAATGTATAAACCGGGTTGAGATCGGTTTGTAAGCGTGTTCAGAATTACTTTGTTAATCAGATTGGACACTGGCTTTGTTATGAGTAGATAAATCGCTGAAAGGGGGAAGCCGTTGTGAGCCGAGTCGCAGTCCTTCTGGGGCAGATTCAGGTAGGCCAGCTAGATGCAGTCATTATGATGGGTAGCTGATCACGATTTAAGTCATTGTTTAAATACCTCGACGTTTCGGCAGCGTTACAACCGCCGTGGTCACGAGAAGAATCTTGATTAAGTCCTGTACATTATCAACATTACTTATGTGTTCAAATTGCGAAAGCTTAAAAACAATATCCACTAGTAAATATTTATATTATTCATCTCACTAATAGACTGCAGGCCCGTGAACAAAATTTATGGGTCATATGATACAGCAGGAGACCTATATAGGATGATAGAAGTGTACAAAGTAATAAAATTGAGCACTACTAATAGTTTCACAAACTAATAGTTAAAATTTTAAAATTTATAATTTTTCTAGTTTCAATACCTCTTCTAATACATTATTTCGCAATGCTGTACAAAAATCATGCGACAAGGAGAAACGATCGAGGTTTAGAACCCCCATCTTCAACAGCACTCAGTTGGACAGCTTACAAGTGACGGCATAGTGCTCAATCTTATTACTTTATACCCTTCTATCATCCTACATAGGTCTCCTGCTGTATCATATGACCCATAAATTTTGTTCACGGGCTTGCAGTCTATAAGCGTTGGTCGACGTCGTTGGGTAATTTGAATTACCGCGTTTTATTGGTTCATTCCATAGTCTGTTTTCATTGGCCACTGCAAATTTGTCGCATTTTCATTGGCCAGCATATAACGTTCCAGATTCAGATTCAGATCATTTATTCACCATTGCAACATGTTAGTTATACAAGGTACGTCATGGATACAGGAATAATCAATACTAGAAACAGATATACTTAGTACACAAGTTATTTGAAAATTAATTATTGAAATTTACAATGTTGAATATTTTGTACATCAAATTTTCACAAATTATTTGTCTATAGATAAATAAAGTAATATTTTTGTTTTTGAAGTATACATGATACGTGTCAAGTGTTATCTAATTAACATTAAATTAAACAAAATTGTTAAATAATTTGTTAAATTTCAAAAGTCAAAGTAAAACTATGTGTTAAATGTCAAGGAACGCAACGTTCCGTTTTATGTCATAGTAGTTTTATAATTGTGTATGATTACTAGAAAAGCGCTTGAGTCAAATTGTTACATGAGAGTCAATGCTATCTCCCACGCAAACTTGTAATAATGTTAGGTTAGTGAATGACATAATTTTTATGTCAGTAATATGACTTCTTGACACATACCGTTGTTCTTACAATATTTTCACCGTTAAAACCAGTACTTATAACTTTTACTTCGGCACTTGGATAAATCTATAAAGCCTTTACAAAGTTATTAAATCTTATTCCCCTCAAATTTGATCTCACCTGTCAGTGCTAATATCTAGTTATTTTCCAATTTCAATCCCAAAATTGCACTGTAAAAGATTGGATCACTCAAAGCTTTTCCATTTTCCACCTTTTTTCACTTTTCACTTTTATGTTTGAACCCACACGTAAGGTAACAGAACAAAGGAGAGGGCCACGTTCAATCAACGGCATCAAAAAACAATAAAATCGAAATAAAGAACCAATTACTAAATAGACCGTGAAAAGGATACAAGAAACCGAGCTTTGTCTGAACAAATAGTCGCGGCCGTTCGTTCGACTCGACAAGATATTTAGAGATGTCCTACTCAAAAAGGTTATGTTAAGAGACGTAACTGTATCTTATACAATGCAACCACATTTTATTACACCACAAAAAATAATTGAAACACAATGATATCGTCTTAAAATTAAAAACATATTAGACATAAACACCAATGGCTGGAATCTACCCAAGACGGGTATCTGGAAATTGGTACTTAATAAGTGCTAATTTCTACATCCTACGATAATAAAATTAATCCTACGATAATAAATGACTGAACCGATATCAGTCATTCTTTCACCGTTTTATATGTACGGGATCCTGATGAGTAGTATATAATGTACCACGGGCAACGCCGAGGCGGACATCAAGTATTGTATAAAGTATAATATTAGTTTCAGAATGAAGTCCAGTTTTTTACAAATTTGAATTAACAAAATAATATAATTTTAGTAATGTTTCCATAAATTAAACAATATTGCAAATTATTATACAAATGATGTTACAAATATTATGTGTATTCGATTGTACCATGTTCGCAAAATGGATCTGAAATTCGAATGTTCTCCCTAATACCGGCAACCTAACAAACGGAGCGTTGGGATTATGCAAACTCTACATTATGACTAAAACTGTGCTCGCTTTTATTAAATTGTTGCTGCATAAGTCTAATAAATAATGTTTTTTGCCTGAAAACCGAAGGAACCAACTTTTAGTTTAGCATTTCATACAAATAATTACATTTTAACATATAAATTGGGAAATCTTGAAGTTTTGAAATAATATCAATGTGTCTACTTTTAGAATACTTGTTAATTTTTCAATTATTATGGGACTTTCAAACATTTTATACAAATTTTATATAAACAGTAATCTATAATTAAATCACGATTTTATAAGTAAACTCGATGTCCGCCCCGGCTTTGCCCGTGGTACATTATATAGCACTTATCGGGATCCCGTACATATCCAACGGTGAAAAAATGACTGAAATCGGTTCAGTTTTTCCTGATAATATCGCTTTCAAACAAAAAACCTCTTCAGCTACCTGCTACCCCACCTGTCGGAAATTGGTCGTACCAACTCAGATTTAGAAACAAATTTGATTAGCAAAGGTTATATTCAATGATGCAATCTTGGACATTGGCGAAATAGCAATGACATTACCGAATGGAAGCCAAAAAAATATTTGAAGGTGAAGTTGACGTAATCTTAGACACATGCTGTCATGTCAAAGCACGCTACGAAAACTCTCAAAAAGGAATATTTTTCCCCGTTTTTGTTACATTCATGATTCATGCTCCGCTTCTATTGATAGTAACGTTATGTTCTATAGCCTATAGCCTTCCTCGATAAATGAACTATCTAATAGAAAAATAATCTTTGAATTCGGACTAGTACTTCCTGAGATCCTAGCGTTCAAACAAAAAACAAACTTTTCAGCTTTATAATATTAGTATAGATAAAATTAATATTTTAGGCGGAGCGTCGTACGTCCAGCTGTAAGATGGGTCGACGATATCATATTTATTGCGGGTCGAACCTGGACACGATTGGCATAGGACCGAGGAAGATGGCATGAAAAAAGAGAGGCCTATACCCAGCAGTGGGATAAGAAAGGCTGTGAATGATGATGATGAATATTTTTTCCATTCCTGATTTTATAACTTGCATACGTTTTTAAACGTAATATATTTTACTGATTTCTGCTAATTCAAGAACAAACACCTCAGCTTTTGAAATTTTAGCTTATAGAAACGTCACAACAAAAAGTATGTTTCTAACTTATGATAACTTTCGCAATTGGAACTGTAGTTTATAACAATATACTGACTTTTTAATTCTCTCTCGACAAATACTTTGTTGCGTTATAGCCGGTCGTGGTTACTGTATGACTTTTAGTTTGTAACTAGATCCTGTACAATGTTTTAGCAAAAAATAAATAAACAAATATTGTCTCGCCAAAATATTAGAAAAAATAAATCCGTACCATCCCTAGTTAAGATGAGAGGGCCGGGAAGGCCTCTGGAGGATTCTATATACGAGGATTGGGGCCCGCGTGTTTGCTAAGGCGCTTTGATGCAGCCCTGTGGAGATTATGGATTGATACATTGATAATGAGGTTCTTTATAGTTATAATGTTTCTACAACATAGAATACTACCAATATCTGTAGAGGTAAGATTCTTTGCAGAGTCCGCCTGGGGAAGTATCACACATTTGCTCACACAATTTAATCTACCGCCAAGCATTTATGTGTGAACATTACTGTGTTCCGGTTTGAAGGGCAATGCTTCTAGTGAAGTTACGGGGCATACAGATAAAACGTTTTGTACCTCTGGGTAATGAGCGCAGTGCAGTGCTAGGTAATGATTTGGACCTATGTTTCAATAACTGCGAGCGTGTCACTGTCCTGTTATGTGGCAGGCATGTTGCTTACCATCAGAAACATGTCCTGCTTTACTCTATATCTACTATCAAATAAATATCTTGTGAAAATTTGGATTTTTGGACCCAATTGAAGCTGATATTCTAGTTAAAATCACAATGTTTAATATTTATTTATATATCATATCTAATTACTTTTATGTATTAGTATATTATTTAGTTCGTATTTATGTATAAGGATGTATAATTACTGTGTAAGTATACCTATATATTAATGGTTTTTTAATTTTTTTAATCTATTTTATTGTTTCATTGTAGAAGTAAGTATTAATCAATCCTTTTTGTACTTCCCCTCCTCCTTATTCTCAAATCTCTCTTTCCATCCTATGGTTGCTTATATGATCGCATTTAGTGAAAAGGTCACCAATTGCTACTTTATTTTGTTTTGTTATAAGTAACTTTTGTTTGTTTTTAAATTAAGTGCAATAAAGAGTTAATCTATTTATGTATCTATTTTGTTTCTCAGTTACGTTATGTGAAGAGGACTGATCGTGATAAAAATAGCTTATATACTTCTCCAGGCTATATCTATGTGAGGTACAATAGCATACACAGTCTTGTCGTGACCACAGCGGTTGTAACGCTGCTGAAACGGCGAGGTAATCAAATAATAATTCGGAATGTGATGGCCCAATGCGGCTTGGTGGATAATACATGCCTTCGAAAGATTCTAGGTACATGTCGGTTTCCTCACGATGTTTTCCTTTGCCGTTTTAACTTAGCGGCAACACGTGCTTTCAATAAGAAAGTGGTGCGCGTAGGATATGGACCCGGGGTGCCGGATTCTCAGTCGCATTTCTCACGACGAGGCGAGCTGTTAAAAAAAAACTTGAGAGGTGTCAAGGGACACCCGGATGGAACGAAGTACCTTTCGATTAATTAGTGAAGGATTTTTTTTTTTTATAATTTACAAAAAAAACCTGTATACACTCAACAAAAATAATCGTCGCGACACCACACTGTTCAATGCGAAATAGAAATGAAAATATCTGGCTTGCTTTCTATAAGAGAGAGAGAGACAGACAGAGAAACATGCGACGCCGCACAGCTTACAATAGCAAAAAGTGTCGTGACAACTTTTCGTAAGAATTTTTTGCGTCTAGCCCCCTTTCACAACTAAGAAGATAAGGAACTTCGTTCCAAAAACTCATTCATTCCAGCACATGATGTTTCCGGTACTTCCAATACTCCAACGCCTAACAAAATAACTTTTAATTTTACTATTACTCTATCAAACTTTACTTCCACGTTCATTAACCAACAAAACTTGTAAATCAAGAAACCGACGTAACAAATTAAAACCCAAGAAAATCGGAGTCCGAATCAAATAAAATTATGATTCGTCTTTGAAACGGTTTCCGAAATGATAAATCTTTAGTTTGCAACTCCGCTAACTTTACCGTTCCCTTCGTAATTGGTTGCTAAGTTATAAAGTTGAACGTGTGGTGGGGATTGAATCAAATTTAAATTAGATTCCACGATGATATATTCGAGTTTAATTTGTATCACGTGTTTCAATTTGATTCACAAATTTGAAATAATATTGCGATTTAAAATTAATTGAGGAATTGGCCGTTTTCAAACTAGACAATGAACTCCGAAAACACAAAAGTATGTTTTTGTGTATATGTGTATGTATGTGCGAATACATTATTTCGGAATCTAATTTAAATAAGATTCCACGATGATATATTCGAGTTTAATTTGTATCACGTGTTTCAATTCGACTCACAAATTGGAAATAATATTGCGATTTAAAATTAATTGAGTAATTAACCGTTTTAAAACCAGATAATGTATGTTCTCCGAAAACACAAAAGTATGTTTTTGTGTATATGTGTATGTATGTTGCGAATACATTATTTCGGAATCTAATTTAAATTAGATTCCACGATGATATATTCGAGTTTAATTTGTATCACGTGTTTCAATTCGATTCACAAATTGGAAATAATATTGCGATTTAAAATTAATTGAGTAATTAACCGTTTTAAAACCAGACAATGTATGTTCTCCGAAAACTCAAAAGTATGTTTTTGTGTATATGTGTATGTATGTGAGAATACATCATTTCGGAATCTAATTCAAATTAGATTCCACGATGATATATTCGAGTTTTGTTTCTATCACGTATTTCAATTAGATTTACAAATTGGGAATAATATTGCGATTTAAAATTAATTGAGTAATAAACCGTTTTCGGACTAGACAATTTATGTTCTTCGAAAAAACAATAACATACTTTAATTTAAAATTGAATTCAGACCCATTTACCCAAATTCCATAAGAGCATCAGCACAAGCTAAGTTATTGACGTACGAGTATAAAAGTAAATTTTAGTTTTTGTTCATCTTTCAAAAATTACTGCACTGATTTCAATAAAACTAATTGGGAATTTGCTGAACTATGATATCCCAAACAAAAAAAACCATCACAATTGATTAATAATAGACAAAACTAACGCGTAACATAAATATATACATGCATACAATGAATAAACATCTGAGTTGAGAACCTCCTATTTTCTGAATCCGATTAAAATTTATAAAAAAAAAACTATAAGACAATGATATAATCAAAACATATAACTGGTAATGTAAGCCCTAAAAACACTTTTGCTGTTGCACAAAATTCAGATCGGTTTTGTATACTGCTATTACCTAAGCATGTCGATAGCCCGGATTCAATTGTTTTGGTGTTATTTACTGTAACATAATTATATATTACATACATGACTTTAGACTACTATAGCAGAAAATTAGCAGTAGGTGCATATTATAACATTAAACACACTTCTTTTGGTAGAGAAAACAAGAGACATTTAAGAGATTTATAATGGTTACAACTTTGTAAAAAGACGAAAAGATAATATCTCATTGTCCTTTTTACGTAGCAGTAGAGAGTATTCTACGTATTAAGTCATGTGCTGTCTAGCAACGGATTATCTAATCTCATTACGCGATTCAACAAAAAAACGGAACACCCCAAAGATCAGAACCAGAATCGCACGCATTCATATTCCCATGCAAATCGACGGATTTGCCGTCAGACCACAACTGAACCAGCCCTAACAGAGAAACTTTACAAATGCAGTCCCTCTCGCCTTAGCACTCAGGAAATATAGTTGACATTCGTATGGATTTGTGTATAGTTTAAATTGGGGGCTTATTCTGACTTTAGTCACACGCGAGATGAATTTGTTTTGGCTACAAATTGAGACGAATTGCTTTGTTGTTGTGAACGACGCCGACGGTCGTAATTCTCAAGACGCTCGAACTATACATTGTCAACATCGCTAAGTGCAAACATGTATGTCGAAACAAGACGCTTGTTGTCTCAAGAAAATGAAGGATCTTAAAGGCTTTGAGATAGTTTAGAATGGGAAGGTTTAGTTGCGTGTATTAAGTCGCGTTCGTGGCGTTGGGTAAATAGGAAGACCAGTGGCGAAATAGGTCAGTAGACTGTAATTTTTGAAGTGAAAATTTATTTCTGTGACTTAGAACACTTTTTGTTCGGAGAAAATCTTACAAGCTTACAACACCGCTAATTTAGCGATGTAGCATAGTAGTGGCGACGAAACAGCAGCGCGAGACTTTGATTGATTTTTGAATGAGTGAAATCTGAGTTCACGTCACCAACTTAAGATACGAAAATAAAACACTATACTTATGCACTAACACCACAAATTAATCCTTTATTATAGTGAGTATTTTGTGTGGGAACTGGCATAATGGAAATTCCAACAAAAAGGGAAAAATTTAAAACATGGACCGGAGAAAATAAATCTTACCATGAAATTGTGTTAGCACAAACGACCGTACAAAACTCTGGGCTACAATTAAGAATTCCGCGATGGTACTTCTTTAGAAAAGCTTTTACTTCATTATACACGAATTTCAGCCACTTAGGGCTTATAAAACAAAAAACTCTAATAAAGTGCCTAAAGTTCTTTTTTCTTAAACATGGTTCGGTGCTTTAATTCATGTCGTGTTTCACTTAAAAGCTTCCCCGAGTCGTCACGTGGACCGAAAAGCGTTTGTCCACTCCGTTTCATTATAAACCGGTCAAGCGCAAGACAATTATTACTCTGAGGGTTCCATATAATTTATCTTAATAGAATTTTAGTAAAACTATAATTACGTCATTAAGTAAAGTGTACTGCAATTTCAACGCACTGATTGGTTAGGTTTTGGTATATGTATATCTATACTAATTTAATTGTATAAAGCTGAAGAGGTTTTTTTGTTTAAACGAGCTAGACTCAGAAACTGCTGGACAGGTTCCAAAAATATTTCATATATGAATGCGAAAATTTGCAAGTTTGTTGCTCAATCACGTCAGACAATCTGAATGGATTGGGTTGATATTTTGAACATAATTAGATCTTAGTCAGGAATAAGACATAAATATGCTACTTTTTATAGGAGAAAAAATATGGGAATGGGAATAAAGTCAGCAAAAACGTGAGACACTGTTAGTTTTCAATAATTTTAAGTCCAAAAATGTTTCTGATTTCAGAACTACACATTAAATAGCACTTATTGCTCTTACAGCTGACACTCAGAGACTTATCCCACAATAACCGGTGTCAAAGCCATAATTCACTTCGCTGACAAAGCTATGTTTATTTTAAGTAATAACTATTTTAAATTGCGATACAACACTATGCTAGGATTTCAATTTAACCCTTTGTAGTTAGAAAAATAAAGTTTTACATACCTGACAGGCAAGAAGATACTGGAGCCACAGTAATAAGGTTCCATTTTATATGCAACCCTAAAAATGCGAAAAATAAGTGTCAAAACAGTACGGACATTCATCTTCCTTTCATCACGTAAATTAGCAAAGTTTGTTAACTCGTTCTTTTCAGCCGCTTATCTGAAATTTTCAATTTTTTATACAAAAATGACAACACAGCTGCGCAGTTAAATTTAATTCGAGTAAAAGGAAACAGCTGAGTATTGTTGTATCTCGTTTCTATTTTACGTGTGTTAGAACCAATTCAAGCAATTAACACAATTTCCCTGTTCACATTAATCACTAACAGTGAAAAATTAAGTGTGTTTCACTTTGACAACGTACATTATTAAAACTGGCATTTTGAAACGAAAACTTATTTGCCGCACCAAATACAGATTTTTTCGTGGGCTGTGTAAATGAATAAACTAAGCTCATTGTTTGTAATGTGAAAGATTCTTTCGGGTGAACTCGGGACCGCTAAGTGTGTCTGAGCAAGAAAGATAGTCTGCTACTATCTGTCAGCTGTCACTCTCGTGTCGTGTTACTAGATTAAATTTTTATGTTTTTAAGTAGTAAAATTATTCCACAGTTTTTAATTGTTATTTCTTATTTTCTCTTCTGCCGTGCTGTGTGTGTGTGTGTGTGTGATGTGGATGTGTGTTTAAGACCACATGTCAGACTGAAGAGAAAATAAGAAAAAAAGCTATGGAATAATTTTACAATTTTTTCGTTTTGTTTAATTTGCCATGTCTTTCATATTTTCTTTACCCTTACTCCTATCATAGATTTCAAGGTTTTGTTTACTAGTAAGTTTATGTATTATACGAGAAATAAAATACGTACTTAAAAATTTTTCAAGAAAGATCCACTACTTCTATCTCTATCTAGTTTGTAATAAGAAACTGTTTTTTTCTTATAAAAACGGTTTGGTTTGTGCAATATTGGATTTTAATAATAACAGCTACAGAATGTATCTTATTGAGAATACAATACCAACAACTATGTAAGTATTTACGACATTTTATTGTAGTTGTATAATTTTAATGGATCTTAGATTTCTTTCACTAAGGTATTGCAAATTTACGTGTGCTTGTATTAAAATTTTGTTCTTTTTAATATTTTAGTACCTACTGTCCACGCTATACACCGGATGCGGCATCGAGAACGGGGAATGAAGCAAGGGATGGGAAATTTATTCATCGCCAGAGGCCGTGTTTTGGGTAAATGACTAGACCATCGGGCATTTGGGTCCGACGGCCCAACGCCGAGTTAAAATCGAATGGGAAGAATGGGACGCTTGCTTGGACGAATATGGTAAGCGATATGATTTAAAAACAACTTTGATGATTTTATGAGTCCTCTTACGCTTAGTTTGATGTTGAGAAATACTGTTTGTGCGTAATGTATGAATGAATGAATGAATGAATGAAAACTCTTTATTGTTCACACCTTAAAATAGTACAGAAAATAAATATGTACACAATAAAACTAGTGAAACAACTGGCGGCCTTATCGCTGAAAGCGATTTCTTCCAGGCAACCTTGGGGTGGACAAAAAAAAACTAGGAGAACTTAAATCGTGGTGCGCAACAAAGACTATTACTACGAGATAAACGTACATTCCAATAATATTACATACAAATACTTAAGCTATACAAAATCATAATACACTAATAAATAAAACTAATCATAAACATACGTACTACTACTTGATAAGAAGATAATATACATATTCTTAAAAGACAAATAACTAACCGGTAACAGATAAATAAGTAAAGAATAAGAATCTAAAATGTTAAAGTGATCAACGCAATCAAAATAACGTATGTACATATAACAAGCAATTTTTAATACATTAAGAAAATCACAGCTTCGACAAATAGAACTGTTTTACGTGATCTTTAAAGACAGGTAACGATTGCAATTTCCGAATACAGACTGGTAGTTCATTCCACAACTGAACAGCCTGAAAAGCGAAGGATTTGCCATAAAAGTTTCAGGGCGAGCGGAAGGGATCATTAGTGTCAGGTTGGTTTTAGACCTTAGTGGAAGAGAATGACAATCTTGCAGTAAAGTGAACCGCTCTTTAAGGTAATGCGGTGTACAGGGGTTAAATAAAACGTTGTACAGAAGGAAAGAATATGTGCACTACGACGTTGGCGAATCGGTAACCACTTGAGTTTAGCGCGAAATTGAGAAATGTGGTCATACTTGCGTAAGCCAAATATGAACCTAATGCAATAGTTTTGAAGGCGCTCAAGCTTATCTAGCTGGTCCTCTCTCAGATCAAGAAAACAGACGTCAGCATAGTCCAAGATGGGTAGCAGGAGAGACTGTGCGAGTGCAACTTTAGTGGCAGTGGGTAAGAAGTTACGTAGACGCCTAAGTGAGCCACCTGATGCAAAAATCTTGCTGCTGATCGACTTGATGTGAGTATCCCAAGATAGAGTTCGATCCAATATAACACCAAGATTCCTAACAGAGTCACTAAATGGTATCACAATGCCGTTAAACATAACGTTGGGAATCGTAGACCAATCAATTCTAGATACCCAGTATGAACTACCCACTACTATAGCCTGTGATTTTGCGGGATTGACATTCAGGCCAAAAGACTTGCTCCATTTGTGAATGGAAAATAAATCGGCATTTGATCTTGAAATGGCTAATGCAAGTTCATGAAATGAAGCTTGTGTATAAATTTGGAGATCGTCTGCATAAAGGTGGTAGGATGAAGTAATGTGTTTAGAAATAGTATTTATGAAAATGGCAAAGAGAAGAGGAGATAAGACACCGCCTTGAGGAACACCAGCTGTTGTATTACACCAAGAAGAAAAGGTATCTTCTAGGCGAATCCGTTGCCGGCGTCCTTGTAGGTAACTACGAAACCAATCGATTACCGGTGGAGATATATTAAGTGAGCGTAGTACTGCTAGTAAAATGTCGAAATTGACGGCGTTGAAAGCATTACTGAAGTCTAACAGGGTTAGAACAGTAAGCTTACCGTCATCCATCCCCAGGCGAATATCGTCGGTGACTTTAACAAGTGCAGATACAGTGCTATGCCCTGGTCGGAAACCGGATTGGAATGGATTGAAGAGATCTTGTCTATTGAGAAAGTCATTCAACTGTTTGTGGACAAGGCGCTCAAGGATTTTGGACAGGAAAGGCAGGATAGATATAGGACGGAATTCTGAAAAAGATTTAGGGTTTGACTTTTTAGGTAGTGGCAATATATGTGCATCTTTCCAGATAGAAGGGAAAACACCACTTATAACTGAATGGTTAAAAATGGAACAAAGGGCAGGAAGGATAATATCTAGGATGGGCAATAACATGTTCCGACTTATACTGTCACCGCCAATCGCATTGGAAGAGATGGCCATGAAGCTCTTCTTAACATCACACTCGGTAAATCGATTAAATTCAAAAGCAGAAAATTGAGGTATAGGAATGGCAGAGAGATGACTTAGAGTTAAATCTTTTTCTGCATCAGACATAGCAGATGCAGAAGTGAAATGTTGATTGAGAGCATTAAGATCAGGAATGTTAGAAGTGAGATTAGAACGTGTTTTGCCAATTCCCATAGACCTAAGGAATTTCCAGACTTTGGCTGGATTGTCATCGTCTACAGAAGCATGAACGTGGCGGCGTATTGCATCCCTACACACCTTATTGCAGCGATTACGGGCCTGGACATATTTAGTTTGATTTAATTCAGATGGACGCAACTTGAATTTAGTTTTAGCTACTGCTTTTTTATGTATAAAAGTTTTAATATCATCAGTAAGCCATGGTGCCGGTAGATGTTTAATTTTAATGGCACGCATTGGTGCATGCACATCATAAAGTCCAATGATGAGAGTATTAAAATATCTACCTGTTCATCCACAGAATTAGCATTAATGACGGAAGACCAATCAATGCTTTCTGCATCTTTAATAAGAGCGTCGTTGTCCATGCCACCAAAATTGCGCTGCACAAAGGATTGAGGTTTGGTTTTAGGAGGTCGAATTTTATATGACAGGAAAACTAAGTCATGGTATGAAAAATTGTCAGCGGAGTATTGACCATACTTAGCAACATTATTTGGAGATGAGACTATCATCAAGTCAAGAAGAGATGGAGTGCAATTTGGAAAGTGATGTGTAGGATTTAAGGGTAGTAGATGTAGATTAAAGGATTTAAGGGTTGATTCCAGTGACGAGCTGCGGTAATCTTTTCTGATAAGACAAGTATTAAAATCACCCATGATAATGGAGTGATTGTAGGAAGGAATTAAATTATATAAGATAGCCTCGAAAGAAGAAAAATAATTAATATTACTGGATGGACAATAATAGACTCCGAGAAGAAGTTTTTATGCGAGAGTGAAATTTCAATAAAAGATGTTCGCCACCATTCGCAGGAGGCGGCTGTGGAGATTGACTTAAAATTGAGAAAGGAATATTAGCTTTCAAGTAAATAGCCACACCGCCACCACGACTGGCGCGATCATTTCTAATGAGAACAAAACCGGGAAGTGAATAAGATATAGAAGGGAGACTTGGATGAAGCCAAGTTTCGGAGACTAAAATTGCATGTATATTGCTCTGATCGAGAGTTGCCAGCATTTCAGGATAACAGGATGGTATGCTCTGTGCATTTATGTGAACTACGTTAAAGTTTCCAGATACGTCGCTGAAATTGCACTCAAGGAACTCAGAAAGTGGAACTATGCTCATGAAACTGTCATCATTACTACTCGGGTCCGCGAGAGATGCCGAAAGATATTCGTCATCACTATTACCGTTGTCATTTTCAAAAATATTTATCATTTTAAATAAATATAAAATTATATATATATACAAAATAAATACTAATAAGAAATAAATATACCTATTGGCTAATAAATAATAAAATTAAATCAATTTACAATCTAAAACTAATATTGATTAACCATTTATAAACCACCTGCCGGTTGTGTTGGGTAGGAGAATACACTGAATAAAGCAACACAAAAAGAAAATTAATAAATGAAATGGGAAAAAAGCTAAATTTTACAATAAAAAAACTAAAGAAAACTAACATAAATATGACCATATGACATGCCTAATCACACTTAAGTGCAATAAAAAAAAAAAAACTAAATATTGCCGAGTCATAGAGCGCGTCCTGGCAAAATGTGAGTATGCGATACTACGGGAAAAAAGTAATTGACATAAGATTCAAATTTGACACAGAAAATTTGTATGAAACAATAGGCACGACCCTACTTTGAAAAAAAAAGTGTTTTGTTTTGCACAAAACTAGGTACCTATTACCTATAAAACTGTGTCTGAAAACAAGAAAACAAGACAAAATACCACAACGCTACATCACGCATTAGACGCCTGATACAAAAAGAAGGCAAAAGTTACTGTGACGTGTAAATCAACACAAACATCAACTATACAAATCTACAACATTGCAAGACTTAGCACTAAAATCAAAAGATAAACAATAGAATTATTGTTTCAAAGCGACTCTTCGCTTAGTGGGCAAGGCTTTCTTCGCAGCTACCGCAACAGTCTTCTTATTCATCGAGGGCGGCGCAGGAGATGAAACCGACACTTCGATATCATCCAACTCGTTACGGGTGCTAATACGGTGTCGCGTGTTATTCAGTCCCAGCACTATGACAAATCCATCCCGTGTCCAGCACTTCGATACCCCAAAACGTTCTCGGGCAGCCATGAATACTTCATGTCGCGGCTTAGTTAGATACTCTGACAGTGTGATCCGTGATGACTTTAAAGACTTTTTGGCATACCACAATTTCTGTCGAAGGAGCATGCAGGTCAATTTAACTAAAATTGGCCGCGGCCTATCAGAATTAGCCGAACGGCCCATACGATAGCACTTACTAATATCTGTGTTTTGGAAATCCATCATTTTGAGCTTATCACGTACCACTCGTACTGTGCAGGCTGCTGTGTCCTCACCGTTCTCTTCGGGCACTCCATGAAGCAACAAGATCTTACGACGCGTTTTCATCTCGATATTGTCAGTGGCACGAGCCAACAAAGTAATCTGTGCCTGTAGTGATTTCACCGCTACCAGAATGTATTCTCGAAAAGAGTGAAATTCCTGTGCCAGGGATGAAGTTTTATCTGAGGCATTCTGTTGAAGTGCTGCCTCAAAGGTGTCCATCTTCTGAGCGAACAGAGCCTGCAACTGTTCTTGACTTTCCAGAACGGCCTCCATTTTGTTGTGTTGAAAATAAAGTGATGACAAAGTGCTATTGCAATATGTTGCTTGTTTGAAAGGAAAACACTCCCAGGCAGGTAATTTTGGTTAATAATTTAAAAAAACATGAGATTACACTTTAAAATGTATGTTTAGTAATTAAAATTTTGAATTTAACTCAAGAGCAAAATAGTTGATGTTGTTATTGCAACTACCCACGTAAATCTGTCTATCTAATAGATACTACTTATTTTTAACAAAATAGGTTTTTATGGCATCAAAAATTTGACCACGTTATAAAGCGTTATGATGCAGTAACTTTCTGTTTTAAATAAATTTGTGACGTCGCGTCGCGTCGGAGTCGTCAGATTATAAGCCTGACTGTTTTTACAATTTTACGGTGACACACATATTTTAAGTATATCTATCATTACGAAGGATGTGTAATATACATTTTCCATGGTTTCGTTTAAATATGAACTTACAAAGCACTCTTATCCCAAAGAGCAAGAAGCAAGAGAACGAAAAATGTTAGATACACGTCCTATTAGCTATTTGTCCTAGGTCACTAAGACCCGGTGGCACACTAAAAGGCGTTCTATTCCGATATAAAAGGGGGAATTGGTTTTAATAACGGAGTCCCGATAAATATCAAAGGGAGACGTTGGATAAAAAAATTGTGAAGCCGAAATTCTGTTTTTCATCTCCGTTACGGGTGATTTTTAATGAATTTTTGAAGAGAAGCCAGCGCTATTTCCTGTTTTCAATCATTTTCATATTTTTGTGCACAAATTCACAAATTTCACTCAAAATGTTTATGTGATGATATTTCATTATTTCAATGAAATAACTTAGTGAGTTTTCATGTCAAACACAGATAAAATTGAAATATTGTTTTATTTAAAAAAATTACAAGAATTCGTGACAATGAAGTAACTTGAGTAACGAAGGTACTCCGCGCGTAGTTCTCTCAGATATGAACATTGGTACGGAAATTTATAAATATACATAAAAAAATACATTTGATTGTAAATAAAATTATAATTGAAAAGATTTTTTACATTTTAATTTCAAGAAAACATCTTAAATCTGTTGGTGACGAGCGCAATGCAGTGCTAGGTAATGACTTGAACTCTTAAATGGTCTAATAGCTGCGTGTCACTGCGCTTTTATATGACAGGCATATCGCTTACCATCAGGCACATGCCCTGCTCGTCTCGTCACACTTTACTATACATAAATAAAATAAAATAAATAAAGTGGCAAGTAATTTGGTTGGACAATTTTTTTAACGATATTGACTCAGTATCAAGGTCAACACTATTATCCTTCCATCTACAAATCTCTTTACTTGCTACGATATTTAGAGCACTAAAGAGAATAGGCAATAGCGATAACCTTCAAATAACAGTACAAGTACTCACGTATGTGTGTCTATGATCTGCGTACACATACATAAGTAACTTCGCAGACATCTCAAATAAAACCGAATAGTTTTTAGATAATGGTCGCAGTAAAATAAAATGGTTGAACCTTTTAGAGGTAAAATGTGAACATAGCTTTCCGTTTTTAATTTACAATGAAATATATTCGCTAAAGTTTAAATAGAATCTAATTATTCTTAATAACAGTTTTAAGTTTAGTTTGTGTTTATCTAATTTAAAACAAGTTATGTAATGCAAACTACCACAATAAATTGAAAAAAAGAAACCCGCACATATTTCACAACAGAACAATAAGTTTTTTTATTGTTATTAATTAATATCATTTAGTCGATTAAGTAGAGTTCCTACTCGAATATTTTAGTTTGGAGAAAAATCATTGTCTTCATTGACTAATTGGTAAGCATTGTAACGTGTTTTCTGAGTGGAGTTTACTTGATGAACATAATTAAATGATTTCTCAGTTCATTTCATGAACATAATTCAAATCAGTTTCTTCTCCATAAGTGTGTTCCATCTTAGACCACCGTCGTTTTGCATCAGGCAAGATGGCGGTCGAGTACCAAGTTTTCTTTGATAAAAATGAACCCTAATTCTTGTTGAAGCAACGAGAATAAAAAACCAACTAAATGAGAGCTCGCGAAAATAAACCACACAGAAACTCAATATTCAAATGAGAGTTCTAGAAAGGTTAAGTGCTTTGCACACCGCATCAACCAGACGACCCGACTCAAGGTAAATTTATCGAAACGTGAAACTCGTTTCAACCTCTCACTGTTTACTACAGTATATTGATGGAAATTAAAGCATTTTACTGGTAAAATAAAACCACGTGTCACATAGAAATAGAAAACGTTATCTGACGCATCCTTCTTGGTAATGAGCGGTCAGGCGCTCTTCGGTTTGCCTAATATCTAATACTATACATTGTTGTATGACAAACATATCAACACGTATTAAAATAGAAACAGCGTTTAACAACTAACTTCAATGGGATTAAAAGAAGCCGATATGTATGCCACTTAATTAAATTACTGCGACTAATTTTAATCTAAGCTGTTCAGAAGATTTAAGTATACGTGAAACAAACACGACACCATTGACTTTTACGGTAATTGTTAAACATCACGAAAAAACCGGTGTCTCCAAAAATATACTTACATAATTTAATAAAATTTCTTTAAAAATAGACATGTTTATTACATCCGTCGATCTGCATTTGACCAGTGTAATGAATTCTGTCCTTGACAATCTTCGTTTAGAAATATAAAATGGGCTGCTGAAGCCATTTCAAATTAGAAAAAACACGAAAAATGGTCTAAGTAAGACGGTAGACATTAGCCCTGTTACCGTTTAACTAAATCAGCTTTGGATTTGCTATTGCTGTCTCTACAATATCCAGATGAAAGAAAAGAGAGAGCTAAATTTAAACTAAGACACTTTTAGGTAGGCGGTAGACTCTGGTCGAATCGCCGTATTGTGCTATCTTCTTAACACGTTTGAAAATGAATATTTATCAGCACGAATGGGGGGATCGGGGGCTTAAAGCAATTATTTTAACAGAAACTCTGATAGAAATTGATAAAGATAAAGTAAATACTAGCATTCATTAAATGTTAATGTAAGTATATTGATTTGTGCAATATTTCTCTTTAGCTCAAACAGGACTTGATCAGAATTAAGCCTATTCTAATAAAAATAAAATTCGTCAATACAAATCCGCATGTGCGAAGAAATAAATGTTGGAAAATAATGAAGACAGAATCACTGGACTAGACTCTGTACAAAAGCTGAAAATAATAATGAAATGCTCTGGTTTTGTTCAATAACTATAAAGGTAAAAACCTAAGCTGCAAATTTTGTTAAAAAAATTATTGTACGTAAATGAGTAGTAATTAAATTTTAATTTTAAGTATTAAAATGGAGGTTTCAGTGTTCGTTGTTAAATCATATCAAAAGTGCCGATGCTGATCTGGTTAAAATTAGGAACACTATTTATAACAATTAATAATACTCAGGCTACTTTTATTTCAGGTAAATTACGGGAAAAGGAACTATATAATTAAAAAACAGCTATTAACTTGCCCTTGAACTTAACAGCGGTTGAACTTGGCCCTTGAGGCAGTCTCGAAATGGGGCGATGCCAATTTGGCCAGGTTTAACGAAGGAAAGACACAGGCGTGTTTGTTCTCCGCTAAAAGGAGTCCGTTCCAACTGGCTCCTACTTTTCGAGGCGTGTCCGTGCCGGTTACTGACCATCTCGAGCTTTTGGGCGTTTCTCTGTCATCGACGCTCAACTTTGGCACATATATTGAGTCTAAGGCTAAATTAGCCGCCAAAAAAACTAGGTGTCCTCTCAAAGGTGCGAAGATACTTCAACTCTGAACAGTTGCTCACGTTATACAAAGCACAGATTCGCTCCTGTATGGAGTACTGTTCGCACCTTTGGGATGGATCGGCTAAGTATCAGCTGGGGACTCTCGAATCGATTGAGAGACGTGCCAAAAGACTCATAGGCAATGACGCTCTTGTGCGTAAAAGACTTCAAAGTCTTGATCATCGCCGCAAAATCGCTAGCTTATCGGTTTTTTATCGGATACACTTCGGAGAGTGTGCAACTGATCTGCATGATCTAATACCACCTTGCCCTTTCTTCTATCGGAATTCTCGTTCCACAAAAGGGCGGCATCGTTTCATGGTTGATGTTCCAAAAACGCGAACGAAGAGATTTGACTCCACGTTTGTGATAAGAACGTCTAGGTTGTGGAATGCGTTGCCTGAGTGGGTTTTCCTGATGGTTACAATCTTGGTGTCTTCAAATCGAGAGTGAATCGGTTTTTCTGAGGTAAGCACGCTCCATCGTAGATCTCATCATCGCTTAACATCAGGCGAGATGGTGGTCAAGTGCGAACCTATTATAGTTAAAAAAAAAAAAAAAAAAAAATATTAGAAAATAAAAAGTCCAAATCATTACCTAGCTCTATAATAACACTACGTTGGTCACCCACTGTCTTTACTTATGACGTCCTGGTGTAATTAGATAGGAATGTAAGTTTACTATTAATAAACTATTACTTACTATTACTTATTACTTACTTACCCAGAGATATAAAATAATTTATCTATGTACCATGCAATTTTTGAAGAAACATTTCCCGTCAAACCTTAACACAGAGATAAATAAATATTGACGGATATTTCTCACTCAATGTCATCAAATGATGTTTGCATAATACTGCTTGGCGGTAGAATAACTAGCAACAGTGTATTGCTTCCCGAGACGTACTATGCAAAGACTCCCAACCCTACAAATAGTGTGGCAAAGGTACTTTTTAACACTAAACAAAAAAAACAGACATCTTAGGTAACAGTTATTTAATAAATTGTACACAGACAGAATTTTCGCCGACACTAGCATTTTACGTACTGAATACAAGAACGTTATGTGACAAAAATACCTTTCCCCACAAAACGTCTTACAAATTCTACCTCTATCGTTGGAATACTCATAAAGGAGGTCGGTCGAAATGGCATTGCGTAATTACAGCCCAACTGGTCATTGCGAGCAAATCCTTTTAGGCCGAACAGATGGTAGACAATTTTCCGGATCCCCAGCAAATATTCTGCTGTGTATCTAATGACTACATGTTCATCGGTTAGGTTTTATTTTATTAGCATCAGAGTCTAATTCTAATTAAATATTAATATTCAGGAATTGAAACTACACAGGACTCAAACGTTATCTAAATCTGTAGTGGTAGGGTCCTTTGCAGAGTCCGCCTGGGGAAGTACCAGACCTATGCCAGTTATTCTGCTCCCAACCGGTAGCATGCAAACATAACTGTGTTCCGGTTTGAAGGGAAATGTTTCCAGATAAATTACTGGGCTAAGAGATAAAACATCATACATCTCTGGGTGACGCGCACAGTGCGGTGCTAGGTAATGATTTGGACTCTTCGTCATCTGATAGCTGCGTGTCACTGCGCTGTTATGGGCAAGCATGTTGTTTGGCAGGCACATGTTCTGTTCGCCTTATCACTCTTTAGCTCTATACTATAAAAAAACTAATTTAATTACCTCCACGTTTCAGCTGCGTTACAAAGACTGTGACCGTAGTCTTTTTGTGATCCCTTATAGTGAAAATGGTTGATATGAAAACATAATATCTAATAAATTAATTTTACATACATTTTGCTAACATTAAAATACAAAAGTTTCAATATTTTAATATTTGTTGGGCAATGACCTTGGATGGGCTGAACCAATCAGGTTTAAATGTGATACTTAATCAGATTATAGTTTAATGTAGCATATCGGGTATTATTTATAGCAAGAAATAAAGCGGATACTATAATAGGCAAGTAAAAATATACTTATTCCATTTACATAATGAGACGGGCGCAGCCAGTTCATTATTTACCTATTCTATTTAGAAATTAATGTTTTCGTAGCATATTTATTTTTGATTTCTATATATAAACAAAAATTTCAAGAATTGCTTCTGGCTTTTTAAACCCCCGACCAATAAAAAGGGGTGTTATAAGTTTGACGTCGATGTCTGTCTGTCTGTCTGTCTGTCCGTCTACTGTGTGTGTGTCGGTATGTGGCATCGTAGAGCTGAAACGGATAGGCCGATTTCGATGTTTTTTTTTTTTATTTCAAGGTATATTATATATTTTATATACCCATGCGGATGTTCTTAGCTATGTTTAGTTAATGTCAATTCAAGATGGCCGCCTCGACAAAATGGCAGACAAAATATTTCTTTACAACCTACCTCAATATGGGTATCAAATGAAAGAACTTGACTAGTAAGATACTATACACTATAAAAAATCTAGTCCAAGATGGCCGCCACCACAAAATGGCGAATTATATTATTTTTTCACTACTAACTCAATATGGGTATCAAACGAAAGGGGTTGACTAGTAGAATATATTGCACTATAAAAAAATCTAATCCAAGATGGCCGATTAGTCTATGGTCAAGATCAACGGCAAACAAATTGTCTATGGCAAAATATTTTTAAATACTGTTTTGGTATAAAAAAATACCCTTGAATATTTACATAGGGCTCCTGTTCACCTTGTATTATGTTCACTATTACATATTTATTAGAATTAATAAGTAACATATTTTTTTGTCTTTGAGTTTTCAATTTTATTCCAGACATTTGTATCTTTCGTACCATACGATTATAATTACTTACGACAAAAACATAATTTAACAAAGTGGTAAAACATTTGTGCGAAAGGTACTAATAGTCCTTTTAGGTAAACTGATCGAAGCCGGTTTCAGCTCGATAGATAAACGTGATAATCCTGCTTCTTTGCTCAATATGACTGTTTGAACAGCAGTACTGTTCAGTCGAATGAAATATCTATGTTTATCATACAGTAAGTGTAAGTTTCACTGTTTTTGTTTGATAAAGGTTTTGTAAACTTAAAATGGTAATAAGTAATAATTCAGACACAAATTCATACAAAATACAACTGACTTGAAAACCTCTTGTTTTTTTTGAAGTCGGTTAAAAACATAAAATAACCGCAGAATATTTTCGAACGCAAACGCGCTATAAAAGTAATGTTGATGATTTAATGTTAAATTGTATGCGTGGGACCTTTTGTAACACCCGACCAAAAAAAGGTGTGTCAAAAAAGGTCGATGTCTGACTGTGTGTCTGTCTGTGGCACCGTAGAGCTCAAACGGATGGGCCGATTTCGATGCGTTTTTTTTTATTTGAAAGTTAATATTTGTGCAGATGTTCTTAGCTATGTTTGGTTAATATCAATTCAAGATGGCTGCCTCCACATAATGGCAGACAACATATTTCTTTATAAGCTACCTCAATATGGGTATCAAATGAAAGAGCTTAAATAGTAAAATACTATACATTGTAACAAATTTCAAATCCAAGATAGCCGCCACCACAAAATGGTGAATTATATTTTTTTTTTCACTACTACTTCAATATGGGTATCAAACGAAAGGGGTTGACTAGTAGAATATATTGCACTATAAAAAAATCTAATCCAAGATGGGCGCTTCCACAAAATAGCGAAATACATTTATTTTTTCAAAACTCCAAATCAAATGAAAGTGCTTGACTAGTTAGAAATGTTGTACAGATAACAAATCTAAAGTAGTCGGGGGCTAATTAAAATTTTTCATTTTGTTTTATGTAATATAATGAAAGTGAACTCCGATAATTTGTTTGATTACAAATCAATACAAATACAAAAATGTTTATTGCTGAATTATGTTTATTGCAGCCGAAGGTCGCAAAAAAAACCAATTTACTTTTAACTTAATTTAATAAAAATAAAATTACAATTATAATTAAAACTAAAAATGGATTGCTTCGATCGAAGTTGGATCTAAGAATGACGGAAGAATGCCGGGCTCGAACGGGCGGCTTCGGGTGTCGCGTCGCTGCACGTTCCCAGGCACGTTGCGCTGACGGCGCGGTCCTCGTTGCTACCGCGGAATCGAGGGCGATGCAGACGCAGCGATTACCGAGTGTTAGGCTAGCGTAACACCTCCCCCCGAAGAACAGCGAGTATGGAAGACCTTGGTCGTGAATTGAGCTGGGGGTTGATTGATGTCAACCCTTCTGGAGTTCGGGTCTTCCTCTACGTTTTCGGGCAATTTCTTTGCAGGCTTGAAATGGTACTGGCGATAGTATAGGCAGGCGACTAGTACAGATGCACTTAATAGTAGCGTGTACATCGGTACTGTAGTGTGATAAAGGCTGTAGTCGGCGTCGTCGTTCATCCTTATCGATTCGGATTGCAGAGTAATTTTCTTGCTAATTTCGTGAAGGCTGTCTAGTTTTATGGAGTTTAGTTTCATTGCGGGAACAGTCGATGGCGTAACAATTGTCTCGTTGACTATATCCATAAGCTTGAGTACATGTCCCTTGAGACGATCGTCAGTGTTGGAGATGGTGAAATGTGTAGTCTCCAGGTAGCATGACCGGGGAATTACTGTGAGGTAGCTACCCTGTAGTGTAGTGTAGAGATCTTGACTGCATGAGAGGTGAACCTTTGTAGGGGCAGGGAAGCTGATGGTATAATGTTTCTCGTCCAATTCTTCATATGCCGGTGTTTGCAGGGAAACTTGCATTGGGTGACAGATGGTGGCGTTTCTCTTCTGTGTAATTATCAGCTGGACTATGCAATCTTCTATAGATCGGCTCTGCAGGCTCCGACTCTCTTTACAGAGATACCATTTACTGGTCTTCGGGCATTCAGCCTCTATGTACTTGATATCTTTCTCTAGGAGGGCTAGATAGGGCAAAGGTGGAGAAAGGATTTCACGGTTATGGTTCGGGACTATAGATAACTTATACATATCATATAAAGAGGGTAGAACTATAGGAAATTTATATACTATAACTATCCTATTTTCTACGTAATATGATCCTATTCTAATTATGTCAAAATACTCTCTAAAGTCTAAATCTACTACTCTCTCTCTGCTATATAGTGTGCTTAACTTGCTAATCATAGCTCGTATCGCATACAAATCTAAGACCGAATGATGCACAGTGGAAGCTCTAATGAATGCTAAAACGTTCTGGAGATTAAAAGCTCTTGAGAAATGGCATCGACATTGTCACTAAGTATTGTGAGTACTTGGGCTAAGTGAGCATATTTAAGTAGGTCGTGATCTCTAGTAACTAATGTTTCATTAATTTTATTGGTGAGTTCAGTAAGTTTGCCTTGGTTTTCCACGATGCTCTCTATAACTTTAGAGTATCGTTCGGCCCATTCTTTAGATAGACTGACGTGGCTATTTAGTTCGGTAACTAGCTTATTTTCATTGGTCTTAAGGGACTTCAAAATCTCATCATAGTGTTTAGCGTCAGTATAGTCAAGGTTGCCGGTTATACTTTTTATAACCGAACCAAGTCCGTCTATGAGTCCTCGCTTAACGCGGTTAGTCTCGAATGTCTCTAGCTGTCTCAGCACGTTATTAAGCTTATTTTTAAGAAAAGTTATGTGTGGTTCAAATAGTGAGTGGGTTCTGTAGTGAAGGTCAGGGCTGATACTATCTATTTGGCTATTAATGGAATTAATTTTGTCTTCTAGGTCTTGTAAGTGAATGTATTGTAAGAACGAATGGTAATGTGTTATAATTTTAGCTGAGCCTAATTTAAAGGGTAAAATACCGGGGCCATCATTGAGGCTTTCAAGTTTTATGTCCTGCGTTAGAGCTGGTTGCAGGATCAGATGGAGAATCAGGATCAGTCTGGAACAATTGGTTAGATTTAGGGACTCTCTTTAACCTATTTTTGGCTATAGGACCTCTCTTCTTCTTTGTGTAGATGTGAATAGGGAGGTTAGCCATTACTACGTCATGAGTATATCTAGGAGCTAACTTCTGTCGTGATGCGACTGGATTTTAACAAAAATCTGTTGCTCTGGGGAATAGTCAGTTTCTGGTTCCCGGTTTTGTTTCGGTTCTCAGTCAAGTCTTGACGCGAGGCGTTAGAGAGTTCGTGAATTTCTTTATACGCTATGGTCATTTTGTCTTTGTGGCTTGTAATGTATTGCTGTAATAGTTGCGAGGATATGTCAATGTCAAACGGGTCTCTAGGGTCAAAATGTCCAGTTATGACCTCAATTGGTTTACATTTAGTGAGGCTATGTATACTACTGTTATATGCAAGTAAGGCATAGGGCATTAGGTTTATAACTGATTCAGATTTATGGTTGATTTTAAGTATGCGAAGGTGTTCCAATATCGTTGAATGGAATCTCTCCACTATACCGTTTTCGTTTGGTGCATGCGGAGCAACCCTGTGGTGGTGAATTTTATGGATACGCAAAAACTCTGCCATTAGTTGGTTGGTGAACTCGGTACCATTGTCTGTGACTATAGTCAATGGTAGTGAGTGATGTGTGCTAAAGCTAAGAAGGGCTTGTACTACGCTAACTGCGGTCCCGTCTCTTAGGTAATAGGCTTGGGCGTATTTAGAAAATGCGTCAACAATTGTAAGGAACTTTTCACTCTCTATTGTCAGAAGGTCTAAGTGAACTAGTTCAAAGGGCTTAGCAGCTGGTGGCACTATTTTAAATTGTTGTTTTATAAGATTACGGTCGTATTTGGCTCGACCGCACACTGTACACTCATTTATAAATTTAGTAATATTTTCTCTCATATTTGGCCAAAAGTACTTATGTGAAAGGGCTAAGTAGCATTCGTTTATACCGCGGTGGTTGGTCTTACCATCGTGGTACTTGTTAATAATTTCCTGTTGACGGAGGTACTCCTTAACATTTTCTAGTTCCCTTTTAGTGAGTGTCAGGCTCATGGATGAGCTTTTGAATGCGCTTTGGATAACAGGTATAATTTTGTATAACGCTAAAGGCGGATTTATTAGCAACCCAGTTTTGACTTTAGGGTGGACGTACTCTTTGATAGCATTAATTACATCCTCCTCAAGGTTAGACTCAGATATTTGAACGGATGTGCGTGTGTGAGTTGCAAATGGTTTTGAGACGATTGGTCTGCCTTTTATGTCACCTACGACATTTAGAATTAGTTGCCTAGTAAACCTATTCAAGGGGTCGTCTGAGATAGGGACTTCCAAAATAGGGTTTTCAGCGCTAGAGTGAATGGTTTCGGTAGATGAACCAGACACTGATCTATTTGACGGAGGGACTTCGTCAGAACTGTGAGCTGTTATAGTGGTAGATCCTGATCTAGATAAGGGTTGTTCAGAAGGGTTTGCAATAATAGAGCTGACATCTTCGTTGATGTTAATTTCTACTCTCGACAAAGCATCGGCATTTGTATTAGCCTTGCCTTGCTTGTATACTGTGGTGAAATTATATTCACTTAGCTTAAGTCTCCAGCGTGTTAAGCGAGACCCTGGCTCTTTTAGGTTCATAACCCATTGCAATGGTTTATGGTCTGTAACAATTTTAAACTGTCTTCCAAACAGATAAGGGCGGAAATATTTAGTTGCCCATACGATAGCTAAAAGCTCCTTTTCTATTGTACTGTAATTTATTTCACTAGAGTTCAAAGTTCTTGATGCGTAAGCTATGGGTTTATCACTGCCTATCGTTCCTTGTGATAAAACAGCGCCTACGGCGAAGTTCGATGCATCCGTGGTTAGTACAAAGTCCTTGGTGAAATCAGGGTATTGTAGTATGGGGTCATTCGTCAAAAGTAATTTGCATTTCTCAAAGCACTCTACATATTTCTGGTCTAACGAAATTTTACTTCCTTTTGAGACATTGGGTTAGAGGTTTAGTCACACGTGCAAAATCTGGGATGAATTTTCGATAATAGCCAAGTAGTCCGAGAAAACGTTTGATTTCAGTGGTTGTTTTGGCAGGGATACCTTTGTATTGCCTGTATTTTATTAGGGTTAGGTTTGACACCCTCGTTTGAAATGACATGGCCTAAAAACTCAGTCTCTAGCTTCAAAAATTCGGATTTGTCCATTTGAATTTTGAAGTTAGATTCTCACTGATTTTTTGAACACTTTCTCAGATTTAGGATGTGTTCCTGGAGTGACGTGCTAAATACAATGATGTCATCGAGATAGACAAGGCATACCTCATTCTGCAGGTCTTTGAGAACATTGTCCATCACCCGTTGGAATGTGGATGGAGAGTTCTTTAACCCCATGGGCATTCTTAAGAATTCATAGTGCCCGTTCTCTACGTTAAATGCAGTTTTATGTATGTCTTCCAAATCCATTTCCACCTGGTAGAACCCACTTGCTAAATCAAGCGTGGTGAAATACTGACATTTGCCAAGTTTGTCAAGTACGTCAGTTATGTTGGGAATTGGGTACTTGTCATCAACCGTTTTCTCATTAACTTTTCTAAAGTCTACAACAAGACGCCATTTAACCTTGCCTGAAGCGTCGGCCTTTTGGGTACAATCCAAATTGGAGAGCTCCATGCAGAGTCGGAAGGTCTTATAATATTTTGTTCCAACATTTTATTAATTTGGTCTCTAACTTCTTGTCGGTGGACATACGGGTATCTATAAGTTTTTGTATGTACTGGGATTTCATCGGTGGTTCTTATTTTATGTTTTATTTTGTTGGTGAATGTTAAAGATTCTCCCTCAAGATAAAACACATCAGCATAGGCCGCGCATAAGCGTTCTAAGTTAACGCGTTCTTCCACATTTAGATGTTTAGTGCGGAGGCGGAAACAACTTCACTAACGCGATTCGGTAAAATTCCAGTACGTTCACTTTCGATGTTAAATACTTCGGCTTCTACCGGTCTATCCATAGCAAAAATAATATCGTTAGATGTGGGGTTAGTAACTTCTACCCAACCGCGGTTATTTTCAACTGTGGTTAAGCAATCGGAAATGAGGCAATTACAAATAGTCTGAGTTTCAACTACCACGTCTCCGTCTAGTGAATTTACTGGTAGCCTAATTAATTTGGAAGAGTTGGCTGGAATAATTTCCTCATAAAGATTAGCGTTACGAGAGTCATACATCCGAATAGGTATCTCCGCATTACGAGTAACCAGAACTTTACTACTAAGGTCTATTTTAGAACCCCACACGTCAAGTAAATCAAAGCCAATTAGTCCATCAAAGTAATTGTGGAACTTGTACACGAATAACGTAATGTCATCTTGCTCACAGAATTCCGAGAAACAAGGTAATGTTATCGAGTAATCGTTCTTACTCGTGGCGTGTACATTTGTCACCTCAAAGGGTCGTAGTTCAGAGGACATCACTGAAATATTTTTCGACAGCGTCTGGGCTTATAAAAGACTGATTAGCGCCCGTATCAATTAAAAGTTTTAATGGTGGGTTAGATATTTGAATGTAACCCAGCTGTCTTTGGATGTGAAAGTTCAATTCTATTTTGGCTTTTCGCACTTCGACTCCTGTTGAAAATTTGTATCATTTACAGGAGGGGATTGTTCTACTTCCTCTAAAATTACCGATTCAGCATAGGGCTGAGGCTCTGGGTAATACCATAGTCGGTATAGTCATAGTAGGGGTAATAGTACTGTTCTTCATAATCGGTACAATATGTGTCGTGGTCAGGGTAGTTAAAGTCGCACTCGTTATGGTTCATTTCGCGAGTTTTAAAGTAATTAGTCGGGGCGGATTCCCGAATTTCCGCCAATCGTGTCCCTGCATAGTGGGTGGTAAAGCTCTAGGAACAAAATGACTGACCCCGCTCATCGGACGAGTTTGGTTGCCGAATCTATATTGCTGTTGAGGCCTATTATTCATAGAAAAGTTATTTTGTTGGTTATTGTAATTTGGTGGTGGAGCACGCATCATCTGCTATGTCCTGGTTAGGCCACGAGGCTGTTGCACTTGGTTTGGGTAGCTAGGTCTCCAACCTTGAGGAGGTTGAGTCAACATTGGCATTTGCCGCGACGGACCGGGCATGTTAAAATTCGGCTGTCTAACAGGCATACCGAATGTCATGGGCTTTGGAACAAAAGTGTTTAAGGGTAAATTTTGTGCAAATTGTGACGGTTGATGGTATTCCTTTTAGGACCACTACCATCATTGCGCTGTTGCAAATACAGCGTATTTAACTCCTCTTGGACAAATTCCAACGCCTTCTCCATAGATTCAGGTCGCATACAGCGTATCCTGCATCCTAGGGATCTTTTAGACCTCTTAAATATGCCTGAAGGGTTAGTTTTGGTACAGTGTACGTTTAGCCTCAATAGTAGATGGAATATGCTCGTGTAGAGTCACATACGTCATAACTGTGCTAAAAGATTTTGACAGCGCTCGTAAAATTCCTGAGGTGTACTAGACCCTTGGGTCTGTAGGGAAAGGTCACTATACAGAGCAGTTTCATCGCGATGGTCTGCGAAATTGTTAATAAGGGCACTCCGAATACCCTGCCAGGTTTCCGGTATGCCATTGGCGTTTATCAATCTAGACGCGGGTCCCGTGATTTTATTTAGTATTCCGTTAGTGAGGGCTAAGTTGGATAGTTCGTGCCCAGGCTGCGGATTCGCGTGAGCTATAATTATTTGATCACACAAATTAATGAACCGCGTAAGGATATGCGGGTTCCCGTCGAACTCGGGTAACAGTCTAAGTGACTTGTAAATGACATCTATATTGTCATGCGCGGATGGAGCGAGGCCTGAGGCTGAGGTTGAGCTTGGGGCTGCTCCATTTCTTCTAGATTTCTACTCGCGTCAACTAAATTAAACCTATTATACGACCTACTTCTACCTACTCTAATGTCCTTAATTTTCCTCGGATGGAAAATTTTGGAAAATTTAAATTAATCTAACACAATATATGAGCCTGGAAAAATTACACAGTACACATATAGCACACACAAAAAATTACACAGAAATAAATGACACAGTATAAAAAGAAATTACACACAAAAAATAAATGAGAGAAAATAAAATAAAATATGGGTTCAATAAAATTAGGATGGAATAAGGCTAAAGGAATAAGGACTGAGAAAATTCAAAGCACTTACAACATGGTCTCCTTTTGCCGAATCAATGTCTGGATTCCTTCGACTACAACCGTAAGTTCTTTTATTGTAAAAAGCCGCGATTTTAGTGACTTTACTTTACAATCCTACCGTCTGCGCCAATTATGTTTATTGCAGCCGAAGGTCGCAAAAAAAACCAATTTACTTTTAACTTAATTTAATAAAAATAAAATTACAATTATAATTAAAACTAAAAATGGATTGCTTCGATCGAAGTTGGATCTAAGAATGACGGAAGAATGCCGGGCTCGAACGGGCGGCTTCGGGTGTCGCGTCGCTGCACGTTCCCAGGCACGTTGCGCTGACGGCGCGGTCCTCGTTGCTACCGCGGAATCGAGGGCGATGCAGACGCAGCGATTACCGAGTGTTAGGCTAGCGTAACAGCTGTTTGCAGGTAAGACAACATGATACAAAACATTACACAAAAACAAAGAAACAACAAAGTAACTCGAAGAAGCGACACCTTTTCATGGTGGATATTCCAAAGACACGGACGCAGATGTTTGACTCTAAGTTTGTGATAAGAACGTCTAGGCTGTGGAATGAGTTGCCTGAGTGGGTTTTTCCCGATAGTTATAATCTTGGTGTCTTCAAATCGAGAGTGAATCGGTTTCTTCTAGGTAAGCTACGATACGTTTCATCGTAGATCGCATCGTCGCTTAACATCAGGCGAGATGGCGGTCAAGTGTAAACCTATAAAAGTTAAAAAAAAACAAACAAACAGACCATCTTGACAGCAACGATTCTATTCTCGAACCAAATCAGGTCCAAAGAATCTCATGTAAGCATCACATTAATATTCCTTGAGAGTTCTCATACTGTTACTTTACATAAAATACGTTTTGAAGGAATTTTGTTGGACTACTTCCTGTTATGAAGGGAAAAGGTACCCGATTTATTTTGGAGTCTCGCAACGATACGAATGCCTAATGCTCTATGTAGGAGAAAAAGAAATATTCTTCACGAAAATGTCACAGAGGAAATTTAATATTTTTTGCGCGAGATAGTGAGAGATATCGGTATTGAAAAGGCTCCCGTCTTTACTGCTAGTCAGGTGTAGGAATATATAATGGAGTCAGTGGACTAAAACTCTTTTTTAACTGACTTTAAAAAAAGCTTCTCAATTCGTTTGTTTGTTTGTATGTTACGTGATAACTCCGCTAATTATGAACCGAGTTTGATAATTTGTTTTTGTTTGGTAGATCAATGTTTAAAGGTAGTTTCATATACATAGGTAAATTTGATTGAAGTCCGTGTAGTGGTTTCTGGAATATTGAATATTGGTGGACAATTCACACACAACACCATCTGACCCCAAACTAAGCAAAGCTTTTACTATGGCGACCAGATAGCTGATATAACACATATATTGTTTTAAATACATACTTATTATAAATAGAAACACCCAGACACACTGCAAACATTTGAATTCATTACCATACGCACATATGCGCCATCGTGGGCGTGTCGCAATGCACATCCGTCAGACCATATTTCAAAGAGCTTGGCATACTTACGTTGCCTGCAATCTTGATCTACCAAGTAGCTGTGTATGTCAGAAACAACTTAGACTCATACGACACGCGAGGAGAGAGACATTCGCGCAATATACGTAACGCTGACAAGCTGGATAGTATACCTCACTATCTCACGAGATCGGAAAAACTGACTCACATTATGGGACCGGAAGTCTATAACACTCTTCCTAAAATAGTTAAATTAGCACCGAGTTCGGGTAGCTTCAAAAACCGATTAAAAAGCTGGCTTATCGATCAAACTTTTATAGTTACAGCGAGTTTTTATATAGTGATGGCAAACTCACAATAAAGTTGTAAAATATTGACATTGTTCATTACAATTGTAATAAGTACATATATTTTAATTTTTGACACTTATTTGTACGATACCTATTATCGTACAATATAAAGTTCAATTTAAACTTTAAAAATGTATACTCTTTGTATACTCTTATTTTGTTTTTTTATAAAATTGTCGTGTAAATTGTACATTTATCAATAAAGAACTTTGACTTTGACTTTACACAAATATTTGCACTGGGTGGGAATCGAACCCACGACCTTCGGCTTCGCAGGCAGAGTTACTACCCACTGAGCCACGAGGCCAGTCGAATATGGACAAAATACTGGAATTTGCTTACATTTATCTGAACAACATAGTGATTGATAGCTTCTTATTAAATTTTGTCGAATGTCTTTTTTTTAATTAAGAAAGAAAGGTGAGACTAGTAAGACATGCGCCTGATGGTAACCAGCATACCTGCCACATAACAGCACAGTGCCACGCAGCTATTGGAACATGAAGAGTCCAAATCATTACCTAGCACTGCACTGCGCTCGTCAACCAGAGATCTAAGATGTGATATCTCTAAGCCCTATAATTTCTCTGGCAACATCGCCTTTCAAACCGAAACACAGTTATGTTTGCACATTACTGCTTGGCGGTAGAATTACTGGCAAAGGTGTAATGCTTCCCCAGGCGAACTCTACTAGGAGTCCTACCACTACTAAATTAAATTAAAAAAAAATACATGAAATTTGGTTTGATTTTTTTTTGATAAAATAGATCCTTGAAATAAAAAGTCATATTAAAAAAAAACAAATAGATTCACGTCATTAGAACCGTTACTGACGCTCTTGTGTAGAAGTACAAGTAGGTATATAATATTGTGTGTGTTCGTAACAATTGTTCAAATTCTCTTTATCACTAAAAACATGTGCATTGTGCATACTATGTAGGCCGACAGTACGATCTGATGCCAACTTCACGCGAAATGAGTTGCCGCCATCTCAGAACCATTCACCATCGCGCGCGCTAATTGGTAAAATCGAATAACACGCGCTTCCTTGGTTTCCTGTTACGTTTCCGTCCCGTTCACAAAATCTTTTCTGCTGATTACACATATTAAAAATTTAACGATATAATAGTAACCTTTGATCAATGCAGTAGGTCTACTACGAAGTCCGTTAAACGATATATCGGCCGAAGTTATGGACGTTTTATACCACGAAACACAATCGGTCGGTTGATCACAAAAACTGTCAAATCAGTGTCGGTCGGAATGAATGAATCAGATGAACCGAACGATTGTGTTTCGTGGTATGAAACGTCCATAACTTCTGCCGATATATCGTTTATCGGACTTCGTAGTAGACCTGCAGCTCTAAATAATACTCGATTATGTCACTCATTTTACAGTGCACTTTGTTCCCAGATCCCAAAATCCTCTCCCATTGAGCGACGTCTGAACCAAACAATGGACATTCAAAGCGCTGGCAGCTCGCTGTTTACAAAACATCGATAGTACGTGGCGGATCAAAGAGCTCGCTTCGACACTCGTCGCTTTCAATCGACGTTCAGAATTTCGCGTTCTTACATTTCGGTCTAGGCTTTTACGGGTTTCGAGGGGTTAACAAGGACAGTTTTTTACAATGTGCTTTTTAGAAGGAAAGCATTAGCCGTTGTAAATGTTGACAAGAACAAAATTAAAAATTTTGGTTAACCCCCGACTACCTCAGATTTGTTATCTGTACAACATTCTACTAGTCAAGCCCTTTCATTTGATACCCATATTGAGGTAGGTTGTGAAGAACTATTTTGTCCGCCATTTTGTGGCGGCGGCCATCTTAAATCGATTTCAACCGAACATAGCTAAAAACATCCGCACGGATATTAACTTACAAATAAAAAAAACCGCATCGAAATCGGCCCATCCGTTTGAACTCTACGGTGCCACAGACAGACAGACAGACAGACATCGACGTCAAAATTATAACACCCGTTTTTTTGGTCGGGGGTTAAAAAGAATTTCAGTCAAAGGGGTTGCTGACAAAAGTGAAACTTTGAAATAAAGTTGTAATATTAAACATTGCTATTGTAAACCCGCATAATTCTCGTTCCCATTATCTTCTCGCAGATAATACCGCATAACTAGAACTGTCTTAGCTTTGAAATTGTTATCTCTTTTATTTCCGCTTAAAATGATAGAGACCGCAATAGCAAAATGAAAGCCGATTTAATTAGGCGGTAGAAGGGCCGATTAAAAAGTTGCATGTGCTATTCCAGATAATCATCATCTGCGTTCCATTCGTGATTGTCGTGATTGAGCAACTAACATACAAACTAACATTTTTCTAAAACGTGCATCTCACAATCGAGAGGCCGTAGCTTTGAATCCCGCCTGCACCTTTACGACTTTTTAAAAGTTTATTCTATCGCCAAGCAGTAATGTGAAAACATTACTGTGTTCCGGTTTTAAGGGCAATGTTTCTAGATAAATTACAGTTCTTAGAGATCTAACATCTTCGATCTGGGTGATGAACGTGGAGTGCTAGGTAATGATTTGGACGCTTCATGTTCCAATAGCTGCGTGTCACTATGCTATTATGTGGCAGGCATGTTGCTTACCATCAGGCACATGTCCTGCTAGTATCGCCACTCTTTATTAAAAAAAATAGTATACAAGTTCATCTACACCACTGGATGTACTCGTAACGACATAGAAAACGACGAAAGAAAACATTATGAAGAAAACGACATGTTTTAAGAATCTTTTAAGCGTAATGCTTGATCTGGCAATTTATACAGCGTTATAAATGATTATGGCGTTGACTCGCTTTTTACATTACATAAAGCCGTAAAAGTAAGCACAAAAATTAAGTTGCTTAAGCTACACCAATGTATAATATTTTTCTTCAATTAAAAAATGTTCCGTCAAAGAAAGCGTTTAAAATGTAGCGTCATATTAGAGCAGTATTTTCATCGCCCGCTGAGTCTGTCGCTAAAATTAATTCGCGTTTCGCTTTACATGTCGACAAGTTGACAACTTCATCAAGGAAAAGATGGAATTTATCGCTACGAAGGCAAGAGAAAATTGGTTCAAGATAAATAATTACAATGATGTTAAAAACAGTGGTCAAGCGAAAGTCGGACTCGCCCATGAAGGCTTCCGTAGCAGTGAGTAACATAATATAAAAGTTACTTATTGTAGTTCGTTGTTCCTTTCATCAGTGTTTTAACAATAGTGAATTTATGTTGTATATTTAAATAAAACTACTTACTAGATCTCATTCAAACCAATTTTCGTTAAAATTTTTCATGGTATTACATGGTATGTAAATCCCTTTTTTTTTAAGTTTTGTCATTGTCCTCCGGCTTTGACTTTTTGACCGATTTCAAAGAAGAAGGAGGTCTCAATTCGATTGCATGTACGTATGTTACGCGACAATTTCGCCATTTGTGAGTCTACATATTTTTATCATAATTTTTTTGTTTGTTAGGTAAGACTTTTTTCGAAATCAATGTTTTTGAAAATCAACAAAAACCTAAAATTTGCTTACCTGTACCGACAACGGACTCGTACTACCTTGCTCATAATAGGGTGTTAATTTCACCAAAATTATGAACTTAATCGAGTAAAATTGTACATACGAAATTTAGAATGATTGTTAGTCAACCATGTCGGAACAGATCGGACTGAAATTTAAAACACAGATTATATAAAAAAACAGTCTGAAAAAGAAAAAAATGAAAAAAGAACGGAAACTCCGTGCAAAAATCGCAAGACGATATTATTGTGTATGTTTTCAGAATTACGTATTATATTCTACCGCCAAGCAGTAATGTGCAAACATTACTGTGTTCCGGTTTGAAGGGCAATGTTTCCAGAGAAATGACAGGGCTTAGAGATATAAGATCTTAGATCTCTGGGTGACGAGCGCAGTGCAGTGCTAGGTAATGATTTGGACTCTTCATGTTCCAATAGCTGCTTGTCACTGTGCTGTTATGTATCAGGCATGTTGCTTACCATCAGGCACATGACCTGATCGTCTCGTCACTCTATATTTAAAAAAAAATGTATTTAGTATGGGGCTAGGTGATGTTGTGTGAAAAAATTCCACTAGTACCTACATATATTTATTTGTTCTAATTATTACTTGCATCTGTTTAACTATGTGTTTTAGTGGTAGGACTCTTGGCAGAGTCCGCCTGGGGAAGTGCCACACTTCTGCCAGCTATTGTACCGCTAAGCAGTAATGTGGAAACATTACTGTGTTCCGGTTTGAAGGACAATGTTTCCAGAGAAATCACGGAGCTTAGAGATATAATATCTTAGATCTCTGGGTGACGAGCGTTGTGCAGTGCTAGGTAATGAATTGGACTCTTCATGTTCCAATAGCTGCGTGTCACTGTGCTGTTATGTGGCAAGTATGCTGCTTACCATCAAGCACATGTCCTGCTCGTCTCATCAAAAAGAAAACAAAAATTTTAATGACTCTTCTAGAAAGCTATATTCTGTGACAACAGAGAAATATTTATTCTAACAAGGTGTACCTACGCAATGGTAACGTGTTTTTTAACATAAACAAGTAATTTGACCAAAGTTATTCCAAAACTCTTTGAGGTAATTTTGAAATTGTTTGTGAAGTCGTATTGTTTTGTTTTTTGTGTAAACATGTCGGATGTAATAATTTCGTAGTTAGGTATTAGCTTTGACAAAACATATTACGAAAGTTCTTAGCATATAATAGACTACAGGCACGTGTACAAAATTTATGGGGTATATGATACACCAGAAGACGTATGTAGGATGATAGAAGGGTATACATTAATAAGATTCAGCACTAAGCCGGCATTTGTAAGCTGTCCAACTGAGTGCAAGTTGAAGTGGGGGGATTGCAACCCTTGATAATTTCTCCTTGTCGCATGATTTTTGTACGGCGCGGCGTTGCGGAATAATGGATTAGAAGAGGTATTATTATTCTATTATCCTACATAGGCCTCCTGATGTAAATTACCCATAAATTTTGTTCACGGGCCTGTAGTCTACAAATGAAGATGTGTTTAGTTGTGATTTTAGCGAAATAATTTTAGTCAAATAGATTACTATTATATCAAAGGGAGTCCTTTGATATAATAGTCGATTTTGTGCAATTTAAAACTGTTACCAAAAGGCTTTATTAGTTATCACCACCAGCCTGTATTCGGCCCCTGCTGGACATAGGCCTCTCCTATAATACGACACTCAGCGTGTTCCTCGGTCCTACGTCTTCAGCCGCCACCGACAGCTGTATATCGTCACTCCATCTAGTCTCAGGGCGTCCTACACTACGTTTACCGATTCGCGGTCTCCACTCCAGAACCCGTCTACCCCAACGGTTATCGGGTCTGCGACAGATGTGACCGGCCCATTGCCACTTCAGTTTGCTAATACGCTGAGCTGTGTTGGTGACTTTAGTTCTCTGACGAATTACTTCATTGCGGATTTAATCCCTCGGAGAAACCCCAAGCATAGCCTTATAGCTGAACCTACCTTCCGACCGCCTTTCCCAGTCCGAAGTGTTCTTTTAATATTTTTTATACTTATGCACTAAAACGCCGTCTTGCCTGATGTTAAGCGACAATGGGCTCTACGATGAGCTTGCTTACCTAGAACAAACAGACAACAATTTTAAAAAATAGTTTATTACTTACATCCAATAAATTGCATCTAAATTATCCATAGACCATAGTCTACATATGATCAAGACGATCAAGTCTACTACTAGTTGAAAGCATGTCTAGTATACTAGCGGCATTACCATGCTGAATGGCAATGCTAATACTTTGAGCCAAATAAACGCCCAGCATTTTAGTTACGCGACGCGTCGACCAAGCGCTCCGAGAGGAAATTATTTGTTGACACCTTATTTTCGTAGACGCCAAAATAACCTTTGAAGCCAATATAACCCTAAAAATATCATTATCCAGCCAAGTCAGCCCTGATGCGGGGAAATTTTCCGCGTAGTAAGTTTTCGCTATCTCTTGATTCAATAATGCGGAAACTGATATGTGGGGCACGCTGTGACGTCACCAAGTAACAGATGCTAATATTTCGTTTTGCCGTGACGTACGCGAATGAATGGACAGTAGCTTTTTGGGCACAGTGATGGAACGAGCAGGACATGCATTGTGCATGACGCTTTATAAATGTCAAAGTTTAGATGTTTGTTGCTCAATCACGTCGTAACGTATAAACAGATCGGGTTGAAAGTTGGAACACGGATTATTGTCTGAAATAGTACATAGGTACATATCACAGGAACGAGACCAGGAACTGCCCAGGTAAACCCACGGAGCGTTGCGAGTAATTATCTAAGAACAAGCAAAAAATAAAATGCGGCTGCTCTAAAAATAACGGCTGTTCTAGTTCGGAGAAAAGCAACTCCCCATTCGAATCCTCTGGATCAAATCCTACGCCTACTATTTTTATCTTTTTGAAGTCATGTGCGTAACTCCGCTAACTTAAAATGTCGTAAAAGAAAATGTTGTGAGGAAATCGACAAGTTCCTAGAATCTTTCCAGGTTATGTGTCGTCCACCAACCAAAGAACTTGACCAGCGTGTTGGATATTGTCTTAGATTTGCTCCTTTTGAGAGAAAGCCCTGAGTCCCAGTAGCAGTAGTATTAGTTGGCAAGCAAAAAATAGATACCTTTGTCTTTTTCTCACGAATATTCCTCAATATAATGTGCCATGTCGCACTCTAATACGTCACAGTTGCGGAGATATCACGTTATGAAAGCATAGCTGCAAACTCATAAAATTGGGGGTGAAACACGTTTTGACAGCCCGTGAAAACTATTGCAGGATGGTGTGTTGGAAATAAGCGAACGGTGAAACTCGCGTTTCTCTCGCTGTACGACTATGAATTTATATTTAACGTTTATTTGTGAAACAGTAGGTTTGTTTCAGCAATTTAATCATTTCCAATAAGTTTTGTTCTATGTATTTCCATACATCTAAAAAATAAGGGTTAGTGACATTGAGGGTACATTTATGAAAATATTATATGAGCTGTTTCGTATAGTTTGAGGCTAGGTAGTGTTGTGTGAGCAATGTCCATCAATATAATATTATTATTATCAGTTATCAATTCTACAACTGTTGACGGGATGAGAGTTTTAAAAAGACGTAAAGTTGGTTGTGTCTATAAAGTCGGTTAGTTTACGGACGATAGTTTAACGTGGCAACGTCATAACAAAACATTGATAGATGTTGCGCAAGCATACAATGAGCATAACGGGACTCTTTCGTGCATGCAGCCGGCGTTCATCGATTATTATATTAGAAGTCGTCACGTCAAAAGGGGTTGTCTATAAAGTCGGTTGGTTTATGGCAGATAGTTTAACGTGAGAACGTCATAACAAAACATTGATAGATGCGACGAAAGCGTACAAAGAGCGCAACGGGACAATGAGCGTAACGGGACATAACGGCACACTTTTTCGAGCGTGCAGCCGTCGTTCATCGATTTATTAGACGTTTTCACGTCAAAAATACCAAATGTTACAATTGTACTAAAATTTATTCATGAGCAGCTTTGTCCATGCTGGTGTATATTTTTGTAGCAATGAATTAAGGTTAGTACTATTTGAACTTATTCTGTTTTTTGGGTATTTCTATGCATTATTGGTATGTTTTTACATGTAGGCTAAAAATTACTAGCACCTTCCCGCATATTAACATTTCATACGTATAATTTATTCCGTGACAAAAAGCAGCAACTTTAATTGCTGACTATAACTTTACTTTACTGTGCTTCAAATTTCAACCCAACTAGTTAAGCCGTTCCAACGTGATTGAATAACAAACATAAAATCACCCAAACTTTCACATTTATAACATATAAATAGGATATAAATATCAGCAGTCTGGTTTCCATAACACAGGATTTACCAAGTTCAAAGTTGGATAGTGTTGTCTGAGAAAAGTCTACAAATATGAAGTGAACTTGGCTTTAATGGAGGATAGCTGTAACGGCTCTTTGGAACTTCGAAACTTTGGGTATCCAATTTGTCGAGTCTAGGTGTTGAATGAAGACAGTCGGGACGGCAGAGAGTTGAAACCTTGATCCAAGTTTTGGTAGTCACTACAATATCGGAACGTGCTACAACATTAAATTTCTCCATTATGCTAAAATTTCAAATTAATTTAAATGGGGTTGTATTAATAAACCAATCCAAACGTATAGTAGCCCGCTATTTCCCCAAGTAGTTACCGGTCTTGTAATTTTCCGTGATAAAATATACATAGTAGGTTTTCCACTAAGCGGACTCTGTATCAAACTTCAATCACATCTTGCTTTAGGATGAACTAAGTACCATCTGGATGGCGGCTTTGTAGTAAATCGAGAGACTTGAAAATTGCTCATAGGCAAATACTTTCTTGTACCTGAAATATTTCTAAGTCTTGAACATCAGAGTAGAGTTGGTTTTCTGACGTATTGCTAGTCTTGTCACTGTTTACTATAAAAAAGCAGTACAACTCCGTGTGTACCGACAGAACTGGAAACTAGAATTTTTTTATTGTAGAAAACATACATCTTCTTACAGTTCAACTGGGCAATAAGAACATTACAATTATTACGTTTGTATATGGACAATAATTCTACTTACTTACTATTTATATACACTAGTGTTGGTAAAGATGACAATGTCGCGAGCTCACCTATTTTTCGCATCACAAAATATAAAATGCCTAAAAAAATTAACGCAAAAAATATATACCAGCAAAGTAACTCCATAATTCATCTCCATTCGTCGCTTAATCACAAACCCACGCAACCTTTCAATCTCAACAAAGCCTGCCATAAAACAACCTACAATATTAAATCTCGAACCCATCACCTCAACGCACTCCGTGAAATTAAATATAAGGAAGTCACAAGGTGACAGGCAACACCTGCGTAAAAATGAAATCCGGTAATCCGTTCGGTATAAGCCTCTTAAACTGTCAACGGAGGCGATTATGAGATAGAACGCAGATGCGGCAGCGGTAAACAGAAGGACAGGGCAAATATTTAAATTATGGATTAGTGGTGGACGTGACGGTATCATTGGTAAGACCTATTATAGACCTGCGTTTGTGCGTAATATTGATTTAAAAGCGTTCATTTATATAACCTACAAAAATCTTTCCCACATAATACATATTTATATGTACCTACATGAAAATCAAGTATGGTCATATTTGTTTCCAGTGAACTCGATTCACGAAAGTTGGCAATTATGTGTTTTGGTCCAACTTGAGAGATTTGATAGATTTTATTTCGATTAACGATCTTTATATTATGACAATACTTGAGTAAAGCCGGAACAAACCGCTAGTTTAAAAATATTGTTGGCAGATTTTTATATCGCAGTGTGAAAGCAGAACAAGAATGTTTGTTTTAAGGATAAATATACATTTATATATATATATATATACTAGCGGCCCGTTCCGGCTTCGCTCGGATATTGTCAATTGAAGCCCATTAATCGAAAGAAAAACTACCCTATTTTTTAAATTGGATCAATCTACACACGGTGTCCAAATTTGATTAAAATCGGTTAAGTAGTTTAGGAGTCCATCGCGGACAATCATCGTGACAGGAGATTTATATATATTAGACAATTGGCTTATACTATACCAGCTAGCAACGCCCCACGTTCAACCCGCATAGTTCAAGATCTCGTTATTTTCACAACCACAAAAGTAACCTATTTGATATTTCAGACTATAATGTGTTATACATTATAATACTATGTGTTCAGCCGTTCCAAAATGATAAGGTAACAAAAAATAGCACATTTAGGTATAATATTTAGTAAGATGTGTAAAACGAGAAAACATGCTACTTCTTTGCTAAAACGCTGAAAAATAAACGCCAGTCTGAACCGCTTTAAGTCTTCCATAGGTCGCAAACTGTGTCAATGGGGATTGACACGTTTGATGGGCGACGATTAAATGGATGGACCCAATTTTGTTTATGGAACCGGCTTTGAAGTCTAGCAGTGATTAAATCGTTTGTCACATATACAAACTGCGGGTGAATTGAGCAGTTTGTTGCTATTCTATTTAAACTGCGTGTTTATTAAATGTGAAATTTTGACGGAACGGATAGGATTGCAATTTCGAATACAGATTATGATCCGGAGTACAAATTATGGTCTGGAATAGCACATAAGGTTTTTATCGCGAGAACATAACGGGCACGAGAAATGCGCAGAGCGCTGGTAGTTAAAAAAAGGTTGTACATCACCGCTCAATCCTGATTGATCGCATCGTTGCACACTTCAGTTCACAAATTAATTCAATCACAAAAATCCTCACAACTGCCAAGACTGTGATCAAACGTATGTAATATCTTCAACACGAGCACGTTCTCGCAAATTTTCCTTTATTACTGCGGTTCTCATATTCCGAGTTCAATCTCCAAAAAGATTACTTATTCATACAATACTGTACAGCCGGTGTTAATAATGTACAGAACACATTCATAACCATCAAATTAATTCTCTTCCGCTGCCAAGACTTGGAGGTCGGAATATTAAGTCGTCTTAGGTCAGTAGGTTTTGATAAGAAAAATACTCATTTTGGCTATAAGTGTTTACTTTAGCGTGACCTTTACAATATTTTCTTTTTTCCTTAGATTACTTGTTTCAGTAATCTAGGCTTTTTCTATTTAAATTTCTTACTTAGAAAGTAAGCAACTTAAAAAAAAATTGGTTGCCTGTAAAGTCGGTATACGGGCGAAAGTTTTACGTGACAACGACTTTGAGTGGTAAAATAATTTTACGGAAGGGACGCGTGCCTTTCACTTTTTATGTCTGTCTCTCTCGCTCTTAGGCGGGCTAACCATGCCCGAGTGGAAGGGACGCGTGCCTCTCACTCGCTCTCGTTGTGAGCGCATAACGTGAGCGGAGCGTAACGCAGTTTCTTGAAGTGTCACCCGGCAAACCAATTTATAAGACGTTGTCACGTCAAAATGCAGGAGGATCTCAATCCGGTTGTTTTTTTTGCATAATATGCGATATTAACTCCACCAATCGTGAATTGATCTTGAAGTATAATTTAGGTAATCACATTTCAGAGTATCTTATAATAACTTTTGTCAGAATCAGTGTAATGGTTATGCAATATGGACACATCTAAAATTTGCTTATCTCGATGATAAAAATTGTTGCCTTGTCAACCTCAATGATTTATTGGTACTGTGACACATTGGCTCAACACTGATTTCACAAAAATAAGAAATGTTGTATCAGTTAAATTTTAAATTCAATGACTGTGTGTGTTTGGCGTTTTGGAAATAAATGTATTTATTAAAAAGACAGACAATTCAGGTTAAAGAGATAATACCTAATTAGTAATTAATCATATTACATATCTATAGTAGAAAAGCAGTGCTAAGGAGTTATTAATTTGGAATCTTTACTTTCAACACATGTCTGACGCATCTCGGCACTCTTTTTATAAATGAAATGTTACAATATTGTTATTTATTGATGTACTCGTAAATATCATATAACGCGAAAAGAAAAATATGTAACAAAAATACTAAAGATTCAAACCATAAAATAATAATTAACTTTTCTCTACAGTTAATGTTCAATGTTGTAGGTTAAAATTGCATTTTTTTTGTTCTTCAAAAAGCAACTAGATGGCGTTGATCAGCGTTAAAACGCGCAACCGTTTGCATGCCAACATTTATGTACCTAAACTTAAATCTACAAATAAATGTCTATGCTCTCCGGTAAATGTTGTATCATTTGCCTGGCTCAGGGTACCGTACTAAACATTAAGGTCCTTCGAGCCGGATGGTTTTTTTGTTGAGTTATCAACGAACCCCTAAAGCATCCAGCTAGTGACAAAAGTATCCAGCAAGGCGTAGTAATACCGAGTGTGCTCATCAACGTGAAGCTGTTTTCTGTATAATCAAGAGCAAGGAAATCGATCTTCGACCAGCAGAGGGCGCCACACGGCAAAGTGAGATAGTGTTCTAGTGGTTTATATATATGTGCAAGGAACAAACTGTGAGTACATTTGTTGTGTTTATTAACTTAGAAGAAAATCAAAGTAGTGCATAAAAGGAACTTGTAGAATTTCGAAGTGGTAATTTGGACTTAGAATAATTTCGAAAAAAAAAAAGTGGAACTACGGGGAACCTATGCCCGATTTTGGCCCCATCTTTCAATAGTTCAAACACTTAGCAAAATTTCGAGTCTCATCTTCGACTTAAATAATTTTTATCCGTTTTGTACAACTTGATTACATAATTGATACAAAGTTGTACCTAAAATGGCTGACGAAGACATTGATTTTGATGGAGAAGTCCGAGTAATGAATGACTTGAAAAAACAAATATCAAAAGGGCATGCCAACTTTAAGAAATTTCCAAGAGATAGAATCACAGAAGCATATATTACTACTAGACTAGAAGGCTTAGAAGAAATAATAAGCAAATTAAGCAAGAAACACGAGTCGGTACTTGCTAGTTTTGACATGGACGAGCTAAAGAGACTGGGATATTTAAAAGACGATCTATTTCAGGAAAGTTACGAGTGTTATTTAGACTACAAAACTGAGTTAAAGAATGAGCTAAATAAATTAAACATTGCTCATGGTCCGGTTGGGAATGCTTGTGTAGCCAGTGATAAGGATTCGGTCGTTAGTCTTCCTAGAATCATATTGCCAACATTTAGCGGAAAGTATTCAGAGTGGTCGTCCTTTCGAGATCTCTTCTTGTCGTTGGTGCACAACAATCCCAAATTGGACGATGTTCAACGGTTACATTATTTAAAAACACAAGTATCGTCTGAAGCGGAAAAGTTAATAAGATATATTCCCATTACTCAGGCTAACTACAACAAGTGTTGGGACATATTACAAAGCCGGTACAATAATAAAAGGCTTATGTCTAACAGTATTTTAAAGCGCTTATTCAGCCAAAAAAATGTAATTCAGGAATCTTCCACTGCTCTCAAAGAATTGTTAGACACCACTTCTGATTGTTTACATGAATTGTCAAATTTAGGTGTAAACACTCAGAATTGGGATATTATTGTAATATATATAACATGTTTGAAGTTGGACGTGGAATCTCGCAAGCAATGGGAATTGCAGGTTAGCACATCGGGCGACGATTTACCGTCTTTCACGCAGTTTAAAGAGTATCTGGAAGCCCGTTTTCGCGCTTTAGAAATGGTCGAACCCAACACCTCCAAAACTACTAAACCGACTCCTAAGAACGCAAATAATCCTAAAGTCTTGCACACCACTGCTCCTAACGTCGCCAAACCAAATGCGTGTAAGCTTTGTTCAGAAGATCACAAACTTCACAAATGCAAGCAATTTGGCCAAGCCGATGTTGACAAACGTCGGGAATTGGCAACTTCTTTAGGTGTTTGTTTCAATTGCTTAGGGAATAATCACAATAGCTTTAAGTGCCGATCATCAACCAAATGCCTTATTTGTCACCGCAAGCATCATACCTTGCTGCATCCAAAGGGCCCAGAAAGTTATCATGCAGGAACTTCTGGGAGCATTGAACCTGAAAAGCCAGGACCGGAGTCGCCTACAAAGGCGAAGGAGACCATACCGAACATAAGCTCTCATTTCTTGACAGGGAATGTTCAATGTCAAACATTATTAGCTACAGCTTTAGTTAAAACTGAGTCAAGAAATGGACACCAGCAGGTATTAAGAGCCTTGATCGATCAGGGATCACAAGCCTCTTTTATATCTGAATCAGCAGTACAATACTTGCAACTAACTAAAATACCAGCAAAGAGTACAATATCTGGATTAGGAGGGGGCAAAAGTGAAGTATCATCAAAGCATGTGGTAAGAGTAACAATACAGTCACTTTATGCGCCTGAGTTTCAAGTGGAAGTACAAGCACACGTTATAGGCAGAGTCACATCGATTTTGCCAGAACGATCATTTTCAGTAAATGAGTGGTCAGATCTTCATCAACTTGCATTGGCTGACCCTCGTTACAACCAACCTAATAAAATAGATGTTTTATTAGGCGCCGAGGTTTATTGTAAAATTATCAAAGAGGACTTATCAGAAATCCCACTAACACTGCCATTGCTCAAGATACTTACTTGGGCTGGATCATATCCGGTACAGTGGGCAGTACTGATTACAAGACTTATCATAATAATGTGGTGCTTAATGTAGTAGTTCATACAGAAGATGTTGATGATATCTTGAAACGTTTCTGGGAACTAGAATCTGAACCAGTATCACCAAAGCTGAAATTGATGACAGCTGAGGAGCTAGCATGTGAACAACATTTTCAAGCTACTACACGCAGAGATGAGTCGGGTCGTTATATAGTAGAGTTGCCGTTTCGTCGTACCGATCCACCTGTTAAGTATGGGAATTCTAGACATATTGCTGTAAAAAGACTTTTGAGTTTAGAACAAAGACTAAACAAAAACGTCGAATCAAAAGAGCAATATTCTGATGTTTTGAACGAATACATTACCCTTGGGCACATGGAAAGGATCTCGGAGGTATCTGAAAACTAAATAATGATAAAGTATGGCTGCCTCACCATGCTGTCATTAGGATGGATAAAACCACAACTAAAACAAGAGTCGTCTTTAATGCTTCGTCAAAGGATAGTAACGGAGTATCTTTGAACGATACTCTTATGGTTGGGCCAACGCTACAACCTGAGCTACGACACCTTGTTCTAAGATGGCGGAGTTATCCCATCTGTTTGACCGCCGATATTATAAAATGTATCGGCAAGTGAGAGTGGCAGACAAACACACAGATTTTCAACGAATCGTATGGAGAACGGATCCGTCTTCTCAAATAGAAGATTATCGTTTGCTAACAGTGACTTTTGGTACTGCTAGCGCTCCATATTTGGCAGTCAAAGCGTTACAGCAAATAGCTGTAGACGAAGGTAACTTGTATCCGTTGGCTGCCGAAAGGGTAAAATCTGATTTTTACATGGACGATTTGATGTCTGGCTGCCACACTGAAACCGAAGCAAAGAAATATATTATCAAATGAACGGACTACTCCGAAAGGGTGGTTTCATCTTACAAAAATGGGCCAGTAATAGAGTAGAGTTATTGGAAGACCTACAAGGGAGTGCCGGGAAGAATTTGGAAATAAAGGTGGATGATGTAACCAAAGTCCTTGGACTTATCTGGAACCGCCGCACCGATGACTTCAATTACTCCGTGAAGCTAGCGCCCGATGAACCTGAAACAAAAAGACAAATTATTAGTGAAATTTCGCGTCTGTATGACCCGTTGGGGTGGATAGCACCTTGTATAATTACCGCAAAGGTGTTCATCCAAAAGCTGTGGATATCTGGACTAAGCTGGGATGACGTGTTGCCGACGAATCTCCTGCAAGAATGGAAACGATATAGAAATGAACTATCAGAACTTACCAATTTCCATATTCCGCGTTGGCAGTTCTTGTCACTAAACTTCTGTCGGAAGTTGCTGATGTATTGAAAATTGAACACAAGAACTTACATGCCTGGACGGACTCCACAGTTGTTCTAGCTTGGTTGTGTGCGCACCCTCAACGCTGGAAAACGTTTGTAGCAAATCGCACATCAGAGATCTTGGATAAATTAGATGCTCAGCAATGGTCTTATGCACAGTCCAAAGATAACCCTGCAGACTGTGCATCCTGTAACTTATCGGCAGCTGCCTTAGTTAGGAATCAGCTGTGGATGGTAGGACCAGAATGGTTGCGCCATGAAACCATATCTTATTCCAAACCGAGTTCTATATGCACAAAAATCGATCTAGAGAAAAGGATGATAAAAACGCACACAACCACGACGGCACTTTCGGATTCTGAATTTTGGTCTAGGTTTTCATCATTGCGACGTCTTCTTCGAGTGGTAGCTTACTGCAGAAGGTTCCTGAAAATAAAAGACCAAAAACCAGCAAAATTTGAACCGTACCTTTCGCCGTCAGAAATTCAAGCTGCTCTCATGGGTGTAGTAAGCCAGTGTCAGACCGAGTTTGGCAAAGAAATAAAACTTCTAACTGATAACCAAGATCTACCTAAGAAAAGTCGGCTAATTACATTAAGTCCATTTGTGGACAAGGACGGAATTCTACGAGTAGGCGGTAGAGTTACCAACTCAGCTCTACCTGAAAGGAGTAAACATCCGATCCTTATACCAGAGAACTGTCACCTAGCCAAATTAATAGTAGCAGACGCTCACGAAAGGACAATGCACGGGGGACAGCAACTGATGCTGAACTTTATTCGCTCTAAGTTTTGGATCTTGAGGGTTAAAACTTAATTAAAGCCCATATACGAGATTGTGTTCCATGCGTACGTCAATCAGCCACTGTAAAGACTCAACTGATGGGTCAATTACCGGGTTGTCGCGTCACGGTTAATAAGCCTTTTTTGAACACAGGTGTTGATTACACGGGACCAATACAGATGAGAGTATCTAAAGGACGGGGCCAACGCTCGTTCAAAGGATACATCTGTCTCTTTGTGTGTATGGCCACTAGGGCCATACATATTGAAGCAGTATCCGATTTGACCTCCCAAGGTTTTTAGCCGCTTTTAAACGGTTCGTAGCAAGGCGTGGACGTTGCACCACCCTTTGGAGTGACAACGGTACGAATTTTATCGGTGCGTCCAAAGAATTAGCTAAATTGTTTAGGGCAGAAAGTACTTCAATGAAAAGTGAAGTAACTGCTTCTTTGGCCAACAATGGAACAAGTTGGCGCTTTATTCCTCCTCATGCTCCAAATTTTGGTGGAATCTGGGAAGCAGGGATCAAAAGTGCCAAACATCACCTAAAAAGAGTAATAGGGAATCGACTTTAACTTATGAGGAAATGGCAACGGTGCTAAGCCAAATTGAGGCTTGCCTCAACTCACGTCCACTAAGTCAGGCCAGTACAGATCCCAACGATCCTGAACCATTGACACCGGGACATTTTCTCATCGGAGAACCCCTCGTAACAGCTCCTGATGAAAATTGGGAGTTTGATAATGTTAGTTGTTTGCGCCGCTGGCAGTTGATCCAACGAATGGTACAGAGTTTTTGGAGGAGGTGGTCACAGGAATATCTAGCCCAATTTTTCCAGCGCTATAAATGGAACTCCAGAACTCCAGAACCCCGGATAGGAGATGTAGTTTTGGTCCGCGAGGACAATTACCTCCTGCCAAGTGGCTACTTGGCCTAGTAGAGGCGATTCACCCGGGAAAAGATGGGATTACGCGAGTTGTGTCTCTAAGGTGCAAAGGGTCCCAGATGAAACGTCCAACTGCAAAACTCTGTGTCTTGCCCAAGTAGTTTTGTTTTGTGTGTTTCTTCCTTTATTTGTTAATGTAACTACATTTTAATTAAGATTTGTTAAGCTAAACTTTATAAATACAGTCCATTGTTCTTTTAAAAATCAAATGAATATGTCGAAGTATAGATTTGTGTAGCTCTGTTCTGAAGGACTATAGTCCTTAGTGGGCGGAATGTTCAATGTTGTAGGTTAAAATTGCATTTTTTTTGTTCTTCAAAAAGCAACTAGATGGCGTTGATCAGCGTTAAAACGCGCAACCGTTTGCATGCCAACATTTATGTACCTAAACTTAAATCTACAAATAAATGTCTATGCTCTCCGGTAAATGTTGTATCATTTGCCTGGCTCAGGGTACCTTACTAAACAGTTAATTTAATACGTTTTGCGAAATAAGAACAAGCGGCGGTAGCCCCACCCAAGCTAATGTCCCATTGTACTCTCTCAATATCACAAATATACGATATACACACTCAGTACTGCTTTATAAAAAGAGTATAGAAGAATTCACAACCACTTAAATAATTTTAAGACTCACAAAGATATTCGCATTAAGTAACAAACACAAATTCAGCAAGAGCATTTTGAAATTAATGTTGGTCCCTATTTGGGCGCCAGTTACATCTGACCTTGCATGAACAAACGTTTCACGGTTCGCACACAAAGTAAGCACAAAAAGGTTCTCCCAATTTAAACGAATTGTGTATATGACGCAAAGAAGTCACAAGCAGATACTAAAATATTACAAAAATACTCACATTAATTAACAAATACAAATTCAGCAAGGGCATTTTGAAATTAATGTTGGTCCCTGTTTGGGCGCCAGTTATATCTGACCTCGCATGAATAAGCGTTTCACGGTCCCCACGCAATGTAAACAGAAATAGAAGGTTCTCTCAATTCAACCGAACTGTTTATAGGGCCCAAGACGTATGTTATGTAAACGCACCCTCTGAAGGTATATTGAGTCATCTGTTGGGTCCCACTAAAAGCCAGGCCCCAATTAATCGTGAGGACCAGGTATGAACTTTATTGTGACAATACAAATGGACTTGGAATATTAATTCCGTAATTATTACTGTAACCTAGTGGCGCGGCGTCCCATAGTTTAATTTAATATTTTACGGAAAACTTTAAATATTATTTATACTAATACCTATATTTATGAAACAGAAAAGGTTTTACAAAAGGTGTGTCCATAGATTGAAACTTTCACATGTGAAAGTACTACTAATAGTACGTACTATTATATATAGAAATAACGATCTATTAACAGTATAAGATTAATAAGTAGGTAAGCTTAGACATAACTATAAATTTATTATCAAAAAATGTAATAAAACTTTAGGTGAAGTAAGAATGACTAAAACTACTTTACTCACTCGTATTGAAAGAAAACTTCGAGTCCCAGCTGTGGGAATTAAAAGTAGGCCATTTACGCTTACGTTTTCAGGGCAGCTAAGTTATCTTCACAAACTGTCCAGACCACACCTTTGTGTTTCACTAATAGCTGGGGCAAAATTTGGGTCCTCAACTATTAATGTAAGTGCAAAGAGACATTTATGTTATGAAACCAGACTGCTGTGACTTACAGACGGACGTTGAAATTAGCTAAAACAATATGACTCAGTAGTTGGAGAAACAGCTGAGAACAAGCACAGTTGATTAAAAAGCGAAGAGATAAAACATCTTAAAATCGGTTTACGTGAGACGTCTTTTTATCTATATCTGCCTGATGACGTAACGGACTGTTTAAAAAACGTTTAAAGACTCATTTGATAATAAACGCGTAATATTTGTTGAAAGATTTTCTAAACAATGATCACATAGTATTGCTTTTTATTACAAACGTTTAATAATACATATTTTTTAATATGAAGTACACTCCGCGAGGTATAAGCTGAGCTTTGCATTAGTGTGAGTGATCACCAATCAGGCAGGAGCTTGAAATTTTGTCCGCGAGGTATAGGCTGAGCTTTGCATTAGTGTGAGTGATCACCAATCAGGCAGGAGCGCGGCGAGACAGAATGGCGCCGCGCCTAAGGCCGGTTGTCACACCTACACTATCCATGTACACTCACACAAATGAAAAGCTCAGTTTATGCCTCGCGGAGTGTACCTAGGTACCTATTATTCAATAATTACTAGATTGTTTTTGTGAATTTAAAATTGTGACTTGTGAATTATTTTTACCAATAAATGATCTGTGTCTGTAAATTGCACTCAGATGAGTGATGAGTGCAGTGCAGTGCTAAATAGTAATTTCGGGTCTTCAAGTTAAAATAACTGCGTAGTGGTGTGCTGTTAGCATTAGGAGTCCATTAAATGTTCCCATTACTGGGAATCGGAGCCTTTTCTCCCAAGGAGTCAAGACTATAATCCACCACGCTGGCCCAATGCGGGTTAGTGGATGACGTATCACCTGGAAAGATTCTAGAAAGGTGCCGGATTCCTCATGATTTTTCTTTATCGTTTTCAAGTTAGCGGCATTACGCTTATGACTTTGAAAATATTATAGTGGTGCGATTGGGACTCAAACCAGGGGCTCCGGATCGGGAGTTGCCGTTCTCCAGGCTAGACCAGCTGTAACTTTGTGAAGTATTAGCAAGATCGAAATTATTAATGACCTATGTGAGTTTGAACCTGTAATCTTATATCTGTAATATCAAAGGTTCTCGGAACAAGGTCATAACGCCTTACTCAGAAAATTAGATACTAACAAGAGAAAATTGCTCAAATTTCACAAAGAAATACTAGTATAACAATTTTCGATCTAGAATACTAAACCTAAGCGCTTACGAAACAAGATTCTCATCAAACATCATTATACATACTAAGCCCTTATTTAATATTCCGCCAAAAGCGAAACCTCAAATTTAAATAGGCCAGTTTTTAATAAGACTCTAATCTTTTTTTATATCGGCATCATTAGATGAATGCTTTCAAGGAATTTCTTTAAGGATTTCTCTCTCAATACCGTCTTGCTAGACCACGCTCTTTTGAATTACAATCGAAATAACGAAGATCATTGAAAGCCACCTGTCCACAATAACGCATAATTTCTTTTGAAAATTACTGGATCTTCATCGAGGGACAAGATAATTTGATTGTGAGGATGTTGGATTTTTATCCTTAAAGAGTTTGTTAAATTAGGAAACATTTTTATCTCCAAACATTTTAGTAAGTTCGCATCTAAGGTTTTTTTTGTAAATATTTTGAGAAAAATACTTTATAAACCTATACCTAGTCTAAAATTGATCACGCTCTATGACGAAGGATTCTAAAACGTCTAGTAACATCGCTTATTATTCATAGATTTGTTGTCATTAAATTATAAATACTATCAGTTTTAAATAAAACCCGTGAGATTTTAATTTACAGTAGGTTAGGTCAATTTATGCAAGGTTAATTAGCTGTATGCAGGGCTAATGTTTTGTACATTTAAATAAATCATTATTGTTTTACAGTTCTTCGTTAAAAATCACTAAACTGTACATAATAAACATTTTTCAAAGTTCCCATAAAAATGTAAAGAAATAAACTTGACATGTGTCAGAACAATTGTAATAAAGACACATTACAGTACACAGTACAATAATTATTGTAATACAGTAAAGTAGTCATTTAAAACTTTGAAATTTATACAATTTGTGTGCTCTTACCTTTGTTTTAATTTTTTATTAATTCGCGTGTAAATTATACATGTATTAAAAAAGTACATTGACGTTGATTTATGTAAAAAAGACACCTCAAATTTTTTTTTTTAGTTTCTGTTATTTTTTATTTTGTAAAAATAAATATATGAATGTTTAAAAATTGTATGTCAAAAGTTGTTTTATTTAATGCACTTAATGCATTAGTACATGCCCTTAAAAGGATGCGCGCTTATTACTAATAACCCTGAATATATAACAACGTTAGCTTATAATCTGATAGTATTTACAATTGAATAGTGACAGATACAGTCAATTCAAATGCAAATTGTTAAACTTAAATAAATCAAAATATCCCTTACTCTTGTCTCTTTTAAATAGATATCATGCCCGACCCTCATCAGGACGAAACATTTTGTCTAATTGAACAAAGGCCTATGTATTTGCCTAATAACAGCACTAGTTGGGCTATTATTTAGGCAAGCAAAGTCTGTAGTTACGCAAAATTCAATAGCATTAAGTAAATAACCTTTGAGACCTCAAAATTTGATCAAGTCAAAGTTTGTTATTCTTTGATTAGTCCGGCTGAAATAGCAGGGTTGCTTCGTTTGATTTAAGATACAGAGATACGCAAAAAGGTAGTGGAAACTTTATTATCAAAGTTTTGAAGTGAAAACTTAATTAGTTTTGTTGATTGATTGCCTTTTTGTCCACTTGGGGAAGTACCACGCCTTTGCCCATTATTATACCGCCAGGCAGTAATGTAAAAAATATTACTATGTGCCGATTTGAAGGGATATGTTTTCAAATAAATTACAGAGCTTAGAGATATAATATCTTAGATCTTTGGGTGACGAGCGCTGTGCAGTGACTAGCTAATGATTTGGACTCTTCATGTTCCAATAGCGGCGTGTTGCTGTGCTGATATGTGGCAGGCATATTGCTTAACATCAGGCAGACTTCCTGCTCGTCACGTCACTAAAAAAGTAGCGCTGTTTAATACTACAATTCTAAGTTTTAAGTTTATACTTGTATCGGCAGCCCCTAATAGAGTAATGGGAGGAAAATAAGCAACATCTCTACCTATTACAACACAGTGCTATGCAGTTTTTTGAACCTGCAGATGACAAATTACTACCTGCAATTTGCTGCACTGCACTCGTTACCTCAAGATATAAGGGGATTTACTACATTAAACTATATAATACAGGTAACACCCAGTGTTGTACATTTAGAAGTGAGGACAAAGTGTTAAGAGAGTAGAAAACAAAAACTTCGTAAAAAAAATTAGCTTGTTAATTAAAAAGAAATAAAATCATAAAGCATTTTGCAAGGATGCGGCCTAGCAGCGACAAAGGAAAAGTCACGAATTTCTTTTATCTTGTCTTCACTTTTGGCGCGAATGGACTGTTGGAACTTGAATTATTTCAAGAGCCTTCTTTAAATGAGGCTCTTTGATGCTTTGGATTGTGCATAAAAGCGCACGCGTTGATTTTATAAATAATTTGAATATAACTTGAGTATCTTCAAAGTCTCAGTGAGTCTGAGACTTTGAAGATACTCAGTGAATTGACTGCCCTAGTGGCTTAGTTGGTAGTAGCTCTGCCTGCGAAGCCGAGGGTCGTGGGTTCGATCCCCACCCAGTGCAAATATTTGTGTGATGAATACAAATGTTTGCACTGTGTCTGGGTGTTTCTATGTATAATAAGTATGTATTTAAAACTATATAAGTATTATATCAGCTATCTGGCTGCCATCACACAAGCTTTGCTTAGTTTGGGGTCAGATGGTGTTGTGTGTGAATTGTCCACCAATATTTATTTATTTATTTATCTGTTTCATATAGGAAGGTTAACGCGCTCCTGGCGCTCCGTTGTGGATCACATTGTCACTTTACGTCAGGAGAGATGACCGTCAAGTGCAGATCCATTTCCAATATGAAAAAAATAAAAGTGGCCAAATGCGAGTCGGGCTCACCCATGAAAGCTTCCGTAGCAGCAAGTAACATAATACAAAAGTTGTACTTCATTGTACTTCGTTGTTACTTTAATCAGTGTTTTAACAATAGTCAATTTATGACGTTTTAAAATAAAACTACTAACTAAATATCATGCAAACCAATTTTCGTTGATAGTTTACATGGTAACGTACATCATACACCTTTTTTTATTTTTGTCATTCTCTTATTTATGGTATTGATCAAAACATTTTTTTTTGAGTTTCAGTTCTATGTATCGTAACCCCTAAAATTTTTCGTTTTTTTCTATTTTTTGTATCAAAATCTTAATGCGGTTCACAGATTACATCTACTTACTAAGTTTCAATAGTATAGTTCTCATAGTTTCGGAGAAAAGTGGCTGTGACATACGGACGAACAGACATGACGAATCTATAAGGGTTCCGTATTTTGAAATTTGGCTACGGAACCCTAACAAGTTGCCAGTCAGACTGCCGACAAGGATGGAATCATAAAACTTAGAATTTCAGTATCAAACACCGCTGATGTGTTCACAACATGTCACTTGTAAAGCTTCATCATTTCACATGCCAAAAAGTGCCAAAAACTAAAAGTAAAATTTAAATGGTGTTTCAGATTTTGTTAATCTTTTTTAAATAGGTACTCGTATGTTACGCTTTGAAAAGCAACTGAATCATGAATATATCTATGAAAAGTGCTACCGTACCTCAAACTCATGCTCATTTACCTATACAATTATACATACACTCTCAATTCTGCCATTTATACTAAGAATCCAATCACAAAAAAATTGGTTGTCTGTAAAGTCTGTTGGTTCATAGACGATAGTTTAACGTGACAACGTCATAACAAAACATTGATAGATGCGGCGCAAGTGTACGCTGAGTGCAACGGGACAATGAGCGTAACGGGACATAACGGGACACGTTTACGTGCATGCAGCCGGCGTTCATCGATTTATTATACGTTGTCACGTCAATATTCGTTTTCAAAAAACCTATTCAGTTATGCTAGAGCGACATGAGGCTAGTCTTTTAAGCTCAAATAGCAAGCTAATTTTAGCAAGCTAGCAAGCTAGTGTTTCTAGCTTTAGCTTCGTGTAGACAAAACTAGTTTGCTAATACTAGTTTGGTATCCTAGCTTGAAAAACTAGCCTCGTGTAGCTCGAGCATTATTCTCGTATATTCTTCATAGAATTGTTAAAAAAGAAGTGTGGCACTCGGAGACTGCCGCGGTAAAGCTATTGCATGTTGCATGCATTTTTATCAACATAAGCAATAGGGATGTTAACAATTTATCGGAATTGCTTTTATTTTGAAGAGTGACATTTGTTTACCATAAAAAATATCACGGGAAATCCGTTAAGTTGGCAACACTGCTATGAGCATTTAATCTGTAAAGCTAATACAAATAAGATTCAAAGTCGAATGACCGAGTAGGGAGGACGGCGTTACGGTCTTCTATCCCTCTTTTTTGTCAACATAAGAAAGAGATGCACGATCACTAAAATTCGGTCCCCAGGCCCGCGATAAAAGCTATGCAATAGCTTAAAAACACATAATGGGTTTGATGTAAATAAAACATGAGATATAATTAATTTTAAGCTGATGCATTAATTTCCACTTGTAGGTGAAAATTAAATTCTGTAATCTCAGTTTCAAAGGAAACCCACAAAAGCTCAATATATCGTCCTGAAATGAAATTGAAAATTTAGCAGACATGTGGTACCTACGCTATATACTCGTAAGATTTCGAATTTGAAAATATCGACATCTTACACATCTTATAAATATTTGGGAGTAAGTAAATCTTATTTAATACTTTTTTTAGTTAAATTTTATGTTTGGACTAACGTGTCTTTTTAACGACGGAACATTAAACATTTTTATAAATGTCTTAATTTCAGCACGTCATTTAAACATTTTTATAAATGTCTTAATTTCAGCACGTCATTTTGGATTTACTATTGACTAAAATACTTTCGATTACTATTTTTGCTCAATTAATTACGACTAATAAATTGAAACAAGCCAAGATTAAAAAGTTGGATTTGACTATGTCATAGACAGGACCGTTTATTAGGCGTGCACTATTTAACACTACTATGCTTAAAGGGATACAAATATTAGAGGATAGTAGTAGTAACTAGACTAGACGATTTTTTAAAACAAATGTGATTTTTTTTGTTGGTGAATTTGTATGCCTATTTTACGATACCCTTATAAATGCTAAGATGCTACGAGATTTGGATGTTTGTTGCTCAATCCCGTCGGAACATCTTAACGGATTGAGTTTAAATATGCTACACAGTTAGAATATAGTGTGGGATAGCACATAGGTCATTTTTTATCGTGTAATAACAAACTACGCGAGTTCAACTGCGGTGTACTGTTATAGCTAGTAATTCCACGTATTTACTTGGTGTTCTGTTATTTATTTAATTTCTAAACCTAAATAGCTTGTATTTAATTAGCTAACAGCTAAAAGTTAACTTAGCTTATAACTACCTAGATACAAGGTTTAAAATGTCTCGGGCAACACAACAACCGTTTCTAGCTAATTTCAACGTTACAAGGCGGCGAGTCAATGGCTCTCTGTTCGTTTTCTGCTCACTGAATAGCTCCAACAACGTCCTATTTTACTACTATCTGATGTTCAAGTTATAGTTTAGTATAGCGATGCTCCTCCTGATATAGACCAATGATTTGATAACTTAATACGTTGTTATGGAAAGATAAATAAACAAATGAGCGTGCAAGATGCCCCTGTATAAGACTTTTAACGCACGTGTTAAGTTAATGTTTGACCACGCTTGAAATTTGCTATTATTTTTGAGCTTATAGCACAAGTAACTTATTTTGGAGTTAGTTTAAAATAATAAAAGTAAATATTGGTGGACAATTACACAGAATACTATCTGACCCCAAACTAATCAAAGCTTGTAATGTGGCGGCCAGATAGTTGATATAATACTTATATAGTTTTACATACATACTTATTATACATAAAGACACCTAGACACAGTACAAATATTTGAATTTATCACAAAAATATTTGCACGGGGTAGGAATTGAACTAATAACATAAATAACTTTTTAACCGAAATGATTTTGACCCACTTATGTTTATGTTATGCATCATCCAGAGGCTTTTTAAGGAGAGCGAGCGCGGGTGACCTCTTCTTGTTTGGTACCTAGTTTATAATTGTAAATTGACACACGTAAATAGCCCGTTAGTTAAAATGTGTTACAATCAACATACACATAGCTCAAAGAGTATGCAAGCTGAAGTGGCAATGGGCAGGCCACATCGCTCGCAGAAATGACAACCGATAGGGAAGAAAGGTTCTCGGCCAGTGTTAGACGGCCTCCCACTAGATGGACAGATGACCTCACAAAGGTTGCTGGACACCGCTGGTTGCAGGCTACGAAGGACCGTTCGTTGTGGAAATCTAGGAGAGAGGCCTATGTTCAGCGGTGGACGTCTTGCGGCTCATGATGGCTATGATGATGTGATCAGATAAGTTTTCTCTCTGGTTTTGGTTTGAAATTCACCCATTCACCCACAAAGCCTGCCAACGTAAGCGAAGTAGCGCGTTGAGCCAGTGTTAAGCTCAATTCTTAAATAAATATTATATTTTCATTGGTGCTACCTAGGACTTTTTGTGAGAGAGATAAAGTCACAGTCGCTGCACCTCGCTGGTCAAGAGTGGCTTTACGAATCGCAGATTTTCTCGAGATTCATCAAGAATGGGGCGATTTTTTCACATTTTTGTTTAATTCAGAAATGCTGACAAATTTGTACATTTGCAATTTGATACTTTGAACATTACCCAGAAGCAAAGTGTACATCTACACTCAGAAAAATTCCTGAAGGTGTAGTCGAGATTTGAATCACGAGCTCACGATTATGAAATCAGACATTCTCATGACCAGGTTAACAACTTTTTAATATCTGTGAATTTATTTTCAGCTCTTCTATGAATATTCTGAAGTATATTTTATCTATTTAATAAACTACACTGAACTCTAAAAGCTCTTGCATTATTGATCTTAATTTCAGAACCCCTTTACCAGCGTTTATCGAACAACCATTTCTGCATTAAAAATTCATTCCACGCGTCGAAATATTGGAGACCATGTTTGCTTCTAAACTTTAAACTTGCGCGGTTGATTCTGTAGCGAACTCTAATACAGTTAGCTTCGAGGTTATACTCGTAAACTGTCTGGGAGCTTAGTAATAAAAAGAAGTAGAATGTCTATCAATGTTGTGCAACTGAGTCTATGAAGAGTGTATGTGCCTAGAATGTTATCGGGGTTTTGCCAATGGATACCACGCGTCTTCAAGTTGAATCTTGATGGACTGGTGGTTCCAGTCACGAATGGATCGTTTCCTTTTGAAGCGGAATCTTATTTTGGTGCGCAAGAGACAGATTTTTCGTGGGCTGTAAATTGAATTCTAGCGTCACGCTCGTGAATGATAAGAAATATTCGAGAAATCTCAAGACCATGCCTATTGGTCGTCTAGGAATGCGTGAACATTTCTCATTGAGCATTTAGGAATGCGTGAGCATTTAGGAATGCGTGAGCATTTCTCATTGAGCATTTAGAAATGCGCCGTTGTAAATAGCTACGCCCTCTGGTTTCACCCGCGTAGTTTCCAAAGTAAGCTATCAAATTCTGAGTTATCATTTTTCATTTCTATCGGTAGTTCCTTCATTCATTCATAATTTAAAAGCGACGCTCTTGTCGTTGGAGTTCCTTCCATGTACTTCTACACTCCGCCTTCTCTTTGACTTTCTGATACAAAACTACATTTATCTTCTCCTTCACTTGGTTCATGTAACTTCTCCTAGGTCTATCTCTCTTCCTCCTCACTTCTAATTTACCTTCTATTATTGTTCTAATAAAGTTGTCGTGTCGTATCAGATGTCCCAACATCGGCAGTTTCTATGACTACCAATATTTTTGTATAAGTAGTTTAGAGTGATTCGACGGCACGGGTAGGTCGAGTGGCTGATGGTAAGCAGCATGCCTACTCTTTACAGTATAGTGTCACGTAGCCGGATTCTAAACGTTTTATAACACTTTGCCTAGCCATGGCCATGGTCATGACCACACCCTCTGGTATCACCTGCAGTTTCAAAGTAAGCTTTCAAATTCTGAGCTATAGTTTTCTCTTCTATCGGCAGTCCCTATTACCGCCATTTTTTTTTTTGTTTTTAGATACGACCACTTCATGACGCTTCAGAGGCGGCCCCATATACATTTCATCAAATACTGTTTAGCACTCTTGGTTAAATTAACAAATTTAAAATACATGAACAAACAACGTTTTAGTTTGTGCTTTCCATCAGCACATTTTTTATGCATTGATGTTGGTTGTCTGGTTTTTAAAGAAAATCAATCAATACAAGTTAAAAGAAGCTTAAAGTAACGTCAAGTTGTAAGCGTATAAGGCCGTCATTTAAGGCACTATATAGGTATAAGTCGGTTTCTGTACTTTTTCGCTGTAGATTACTCGAGTGGATAATTAAGTGTTTCTGTCCATCTGTCGGTCTAAAAGAAACTATGAGAAAAAGAAATCACTCCGAACTCGTAACTAGGATTTGCAAACAGAAACCAAGTTTCCTAGCGATAATAGTCAAAGCGCACCTGTCAGCCCCCGGACCCAGTTAGGAAACTAAGTTGTCGTTGCTGGTTCTATACTATACCTACTCTGTGGAAGTTGGACAGTTAGTCGACTCGCGTTTAGTTGACCGTGTGAAACGGGCATCGTTATCTGGACATGCGAATGGTTTGGTTTCATCATAGATAAGTTGGCGTAGAGTAGTGATAAAACTGGTATTTAATTTATCTATTACTAGCAGTGCCTCGTGGTTTTACCCTCATATTTACCATTCCTGTTATTTTCCCCAGAAAAAGTAGCTCATGTGTATGTGACTACAATTTAACTGTGTTCCAAATTTCAGTTCGATCCGTTTATAGGTTACGTGATTTAGCGACAAACATCCAAACATTCACATTTATAATAATAATTAGTAGGATAGTAGGAAGTAGAAAGTTACGGCTGATCTAGAAGTTACGGCTGGTCTAGAAGCTACAGCTGGTCTAGACGTTACGGCTGGTCTTGAAGTTACGGCTGGTCTAGAAGTTACGGCTGGTCTAGAAGTTACGGGTGGTCTAGAAGTTACGTCTGGTCTAGTCGGGAGAACGGCGCCTGAGCCGGAGCCCACGGATCTTTTCGAAGTCATGTGTCATCTACCAACCTGCACTGGCCCAGCGTGGTGGATTCTGGTTTTAACTCTCTGCTTCTTCGAGAAAGCTCCGAGTCCCAGAAGTGGGAACATTTAGTGGGCTCATAATGTTTATGATGTACAGGACTTAATCACGATTTAATTCATTATTTAAATACCTCGACTTTTCGGCAGCGTTACAACCGCCGTGGTCACGAGAAGATCGTGATTTAAGTCCTGTACATCATAAACATTAAGTGTTCAAATCGGGAAAGCTTCAAAAAAACTTAAAAATATTTAGTGGGCTGTTGATGAGGAAATAGAACACATAGGCTACTTTTATCACGAGAAAATAACAGGCACGGACACTACGCGGGGAAAACCGCGGGCGCTGCTAGTATGACACAATTTTGGAAACATTTTTTTCGGATGGAACATTCTAAATATCTCTGTGTTCTGTGATTTCGGGCAACATTGCCCTTCAAACCGAAACACAGTAATATTTGCTTTACTGCTCGGCGATAGATTAACTGCCAAATGTGTGCTACGAGTACTTTCTCAGGCGGGTAATACAAAACTTTCAGGATAACTCAATGTAATGTTGGTTAAATACGAGTACTTATATATATATGTATTACGAGCACCATTATTTAATTTACGTTAGATATTTCTGTGGTAAAGATATTTTCAAAATAATAACTGTAGCTTTCTGTTGGAAATACCATTCCGATCAGTCAGCCGAAAAAAAGCCGTAACGCTTGTTGCTTGAGTTCAAAGTTAATCGCTTGGAAACAAAACCCTTTCCATATTTATGTAGGTACGATATATCTTAACTCTTTGGATATACCTAACAGCGTCGATATGGACTGAGTTGTACGTCACACTCAAACGCAAAATAGGTAAAAGCAAAGAGTTTACATATACTTCGTATAGAGTTAGAACAAACGCCTTACACCGAAAGCACAGGTCATTACATACAAAAAATCATTGAACCAAATTGAGAGCCTCCTTTTTAGAAGTCGGTTAAACGAGCGTTTTGTTTAAAAGTTTTGCTTAAAACTATAAATATTAAATTATCGAGTTTAGTAGAGTACCCATAAATATCCTTGTAGCACTCGTTTAAAATACCTATTCAAATCAGGAACAATTCTCAAACCAAAAACTAGCCCTTAAGTTGCAGAAAATTTCCAATGTCAAATAATAAAAAGCGTTCTTCACATTCCGTGCTCCATTGAAAACTGTTCCGAAAAGGATCGATCACCATTTCCTCTTCCATTCGTCCCTAAAATTGTTCCCAGACAATGAAATAATTCGCTCCATTTGAACTCACCTGTACTGTCCCATTTCATCAATAAAAACGAGTTAAAAAATCGGAAAATTTGGCACAGCTAGGCTGTTACGGAATGAAAGCAACGGGCTACAATTTAGCTACAGCCTCGAATTTTTGACGCAAAAATGTTTCTGCACTAATTGCTACGCCGAAATAATCACGACTCAAAGATAGTTCGCGAATTCTTTTGTCTTATATTTAGTAAAGTTTCGCTTCTATTGTTAGAAAACTCAATTTGCGAGCGCGAAATGTTCGCAAAGATCTTTGTGTACTTTAGGCTGGCCGCGTGGCAAAATTGAGTGTTTTTATTTGTTTGCAAAATCCAATTGTTTTCTATTGAATTCTATTGTGTAGAAATGCTAACTTAGCTCCTAGTTTATTGTGAAACTTCCGTAATACATTCGTATCTGGCTTCATAGAATATTCATCGCCTTTATCAGTCCCTAGATAATTTAGAGTGTAGATGAACTGAAGCTGGAGATATGAATATAAAAGGAACTATAAATTATTTTGTAACGATAACTAGTCTTAAGTTGTGTTGGCTTAGTAGCGAAAATATTCGGTCTATAATCGTCAGTTGGTAAGTTTAGAATCCTGATAACATAATTGCAATTTATATATTTATAACTATGTTTTGACACTGCTTTCAGCGATGGAGAAGAATATCATGAAAGAGCCGACAAGTTGGAATAGTGAAACCCACGTGTCACCCGCCCTTGGTGAGAGCGGTGAATTATGACCTTAACTTTTTCCTTATATGAAAAAGCCACAAGTTTTGACATCAGTGTGAATATAATATAATGTGTGTTGTGGATCTTTCTGTTAATGAAATGAAATATGACTTGACATGACTACGTAAGTAATCTCGAAAAGTTTGAAGTAGCCTAATTAACAGGTATGACGACATTTGATGACAGTATTTAAATATAATAATATATATATATATATAATATTGATATTATTCTGCTTAACCACTTTATGCTCATTCAAAGCTGGATGGGCAAATCCAATATAAAAGTACGAAATTATTAGAAAATCTATTTACCATTGGATAATCCATTCTATTTCAAGTGACTTTTGTTATGAAACCAGTTTACTAAACACAATATTTAATATAGCATTCAATCTTTAGGCGCGACGCATAGAAAATATGACAGTGACGTCACGCTTCTGTAGTGGTTCTGTATGAAGCGTTTTTGTGAGAGCCAAAAATTGTGATTTTAAAATCGTTATTAAAAACTTCCCGTGAAGTTTTTAAGATAACAAAGAAATTCTTTCACTTATGTTTCAGTTATTAAGAAGCCTTTTGATGGCACATTAAATCAAAAATGAGTCGTTATGCCTATTGTACTCAAGTATACTTATATATACAATTACGGCAAATATCCTGTAATACATATACTAGTGTAGTTCTATGTATTACTTTCAATACAATTTCATTCGGGAAAGTTTACTCTTTACTAAGGACTTATCAACTAATAATAAGTTTTAGAGTAAACTGCAAACCCAGTAATGGGTCATAAGAAGGTCGCTAGAGTGATCAATACAGATCTAATAGAAGGATAGAAGAGAAGCCACAATATAAAGCGGCAAATAAAGCGTACAATTATAATGATCCTGCAAAAATTTATTGAAGCTTCCCAAGGCGATTCGATTCCTCAGATAGTACATTTCCAATTCCCTGGATGAAAAAGATAGGGTAATGTATTTTGTGGTAGCGTGGCACTGAATTCTGCGAGATGGAATAAATTGGAGAATGCTTTTATGTATCTTATGTATGCTTTTGTTGAGCAGCACTCTGCAGATTTGAAAGAGAGTACTCAAACTAAATTTTTGACGTGAAATCTACCCGATTGTCCAGAACTGTTCAGTGCCACACAGCTGTAGTGTAGTGGTAGGACTCTTGGCAGAGTCCGCCTGGGGAAGAACCACACCTTTGCCAGTTATTCTACCGCCAAGCAGTAATGTGCAAACATTACTGTGTTCCGGTTTGAAGGGCAATGTTTCCAGAGAAATTACAGGGCTCAGAGATATAAGATCTTAGATCTCTGGGTGACGAGCGCAGCGCAGTGCTAGGTAATGATTTGGACTCTTAATGTTCCAATAGCTGCGTGTCACTGTGCTGTTATGTGTCAGGCATGTTGCTTACCATCATGCACATGTCCTGATCGTCTCGTTAATCTTTACTTTAAAAAAAAAGGTATTGAAATTTGAAGAGTCTAAACCATAGCCTAGACGACACTGCGGACGTCACTCAGAGATAAAAAATACTCTTCATGGAATGATATGATATTAATTTTTCATAAAACGAATCCTTGGGATGTAACCGGGATATAGCACTAAGATGATGATGACTGCTGATTGATAGTAGAATAAATAGCAAAGGTAGTACTTTCCCAGGGGAACTTTGCAAACAGTGCTACCACCACAAAAGTAAATCTGCTAAGTTTCACTACTAAGTTAAATTACCTCTAAGTTAAAAGCATAATTAAACTTTTTGCATTTTTCATGTTTAGACGGGAGGAAGACGAAATAATTAATTACACTGACGAAAGTATGATACAATCTCACATACTTTTGAAAGCAGACAGGCTACAAGCAATGTGAAGCAGAATGGCCTAGTAGGGGAAGACGTTAAATTTTGCGTGACCTTCTAGGATTAAGCCCTATCTATATATCACCTTAAATTGTCGACATTGGCAGATTATAATCTAATGCGTGACATTGTAATCTTACGGTAGGGTACACTCCGCGAGGTATAAGCTGAGCTTTGCATTAGTGTGAGTGATCACCAATCAGGCAGGAGCTTGAAATTTTGTCCGCGAGGTATAGGCTGAGCTTTGCATTAGTGTGAGTGATCACCAATCAGGCAGGAGCGCGGCGAGACAGAATGGCGCCGCGCCTAAGGCCGGTTGTCACACCTACACTATCCATGTACTCTCACACAAATGCAAAACTCAGCTTATGCCTCGCGGAGTGTAGGGTAGATTGTAATCTAATATCGCAAACAAACGCTAAACAAACAGTCAAATATGCACATGCACATTGTGCACTTGGGATTGGCACCGTAAAATAGATCTAGGGCTTATCATAAACAGATGTGTTATTAAAAAATGGTCTTAACAGCGAAGTAAATGTCGCGAGGAGACAATACTTTACTTCATTAATTCATTCATAATTTAAGAGCGACGCTCTTGTCGGTGGAGTTCCTTCCATGTACTTCTACACTCCGCCTTCTCCTTGACTTCCTGATACGATACTACATATATCTTCTCCTTCACTTGGTTCATGTAACTTCTCCTAGGTCTACCTCTCTTCCTTCTCCCTGCTAATTTAGCTTCAATTATTGTTCTAATGAAGTTGTCGTGTCGTATCAGATGTCCCAACATCTTCCCTTTTCTGTTTTCTATTGTTTCCATTCATATTCTTTTCTCCTCTACCACCTTCAAAACTTCTTCATTGCTCTTCATTTCCTTCCAGCCGATTCTCTCCATTCTCCTCTAACACCACATTTCGAATGCCTCGAATTTTAAGTAAGGGACCACGTTTTGCTGCCATACAATGTCCAGATGTAGATCCTAATCAGCCTCTTGCGAATATTCTATGATATTCGGGCTTTAAACAGATGCTTTTTATTGTTAAAAGCTCTTTTTGCCATTGCTATTCTAGCTATAATGTCTGGTGTACACCTGGAATCATTGGTTATTACACTGCCTTTATATTTGAATTGTGTTACGTTATCTATGGAAATTGAGTTAAGTTTAATTGGGTTTTTAGTTATTGCTTTCTTCTTTGAAGTAGTTAAAATTTTAGTTTTTTTACGTTTATTTTCATTCCGAATTTTGTGTACATTAAGTCTACAATACTTTACTATTACTCCAAAAAGAAATCTATACAACAAGGTCCAAAATTCACAACAAAAAAATATAATAAATGATAGCTACGTAAATTGGCAGAACAATTTAATTCTCGGCTCCAACATAAAATCCACAAAATGTAGAACGTTCTCGAAGCACGGGTTTTATTTTCAAAAATTTTGTTTTACGACTCGAGAGGAAAAACTAAAAGGGCGAAATTATAAAAAAAGCTAATTAGGCAGAACGAGATATTCTTTGAGCACCGAAAAGTTAAGAAATTTTTAAATCGACCAAACCGGAGAGAAATCCGCGTGTTGTAAAAATATGAATGTATATTTTGCAAGTAAAAATTTCTGCCAATTATAACTTTTACTTGGATTTTCTCATAGGGGTGGTATGGAGTGGATGGCCTGCTAGCTAAACCTGATAATATTGAAATTCGTAAAGGTAGGGAATAATGTAGAAAATAATTTTTAATTTGTAATGGCGTACTAGGTACATGAAAGTAGTTTTACGAATGGATATTAGGTTATTGTTCATTTAATTAATTATTTGTTATTGGGTAGTTGTTTTACATAGGTATTATTCATAACGGAATATTTACCAAAGTAATACGGTGGAGCAAGTCGTAGATAAACAATAAATAAATATTGGTAGACAATTTACACACAACACTATCTGATCTCAAACTACGCAAAGTATAAGTAAATCTCTTTGGAAAAAGTCCTTTCGATGTCCTTATAATTGACATCGAGTCCTAAAATATTGGCTTAGTTTTTTGGTTTTCATTGATCAGTGGGACCAAAATTTTATTTTTCGAATCGCATAATGTGTTTGAATTACATTTAAAGAGTAGCACTCCATGATTTTACCGGTGTATGGCCTCGACTCTTTCGAGAGAAGGCCCCGAACCCCAGGAGTGGGAACATTTAGTGGGCTATTTATGATTTGTTATATAATTCAAACTTTGTTGTAACGGTGAGAGTCTCTGTTTACAAAACTAATATACAATGAGAACTACACCACGCTACATACCTAACTACTACAACAAGCACATCTGAATGAGACATAGACCAATGAAGGACTAAAGTCCAAAAGCATGCTGTAGCATTACCACGCCGAATGGCGATGCTTAAATTGGGCCAAATAAACGCCAGCATTTCAGTCATGCATCCCATAAACTAAGCGCTCGGCAAGCGGCAAGGCTTTTGAAAATTAACTCTCCGTGTTTGTCAAAATGCCGACCAAAATTGCCAATCAGACTGGTGGCATTCCCATGCTGTATGGCGAGTTGTGTGCCCGATAGAGACCCGAAAATAAAGTAATTTGTTTAATCTCAGAAATGGGATGATTACAAATCTCGATTACATTTGTGAACTACAAAGTCAATTAATGATTCGAGCATCTGGTGCGTTAAATATTTCAATGATCACTCACATCATTTTATTGACAATCAATGGATTCAATTTAATATGCAATTGGCAATAATTTCCAGCATCTGTATTTAATATTCAAACAATGAATAAATCGTAATTATCGCAGGCTTTCAACCGCATTTTATTTAATGATATAGTGATGAGACGAGCCGATCACGAGTCTTATGGTAAGCAATTTGCTTGCCCATAACAGCACAGTGACACGCAGCTTTTTTTAAAATAAAGAGTGACGAGACGTTTAGGACATGTGCCTGATGATAAGCAACATGCCTGACACATAACAGCACAGTGACACGTAGCTATTGGAACATGAAGAGTCCAAATCATTACCTAGCACTGCACTGCGCTCGTCACCCAGAGATCTAAGATCTTATATCTCTTAGCCCTGTAATTTCTCTGGAAACATTGCCCTTCAAACCGGAACACAGTAATGTTTGCACATTACTGCTTGGCGGTAGAATAACTGGCAAAGGTGTGGTACTTCCCCAGGCGGACTCTGCCAAGAGTCCTACCACTACAACAGTTATTGAACATGGAGGCCAAATCATTACCTAGCACTTCCTAGCGCTCGTCACTCTCATATAGGATTTTAATATTTATTTATATTTATTATTTTTATAACTTGAGTCGGATTGACCGACCACATATTGGTGGACAATTCACACTCTACACCATCTGACCCCAAACTAAGCAAAGCTTGTAATATGGCGGCCAGATAGCTAATATAATACCTTAGATAATTCTAAATACATACTTATTACACATAGAAACAACCAGACACAGTGTAAACATTTGAATTCACCACACAAATATTTGCACTGGGTGTGGGAATTGAACCCACGACCCTCGGCTTCGCAGGCAGAGTTACTACCCACTAAGCCACAAGGCCAGTCAGTAATATAAAGTAATATATACCTGAGTATCCCGTTACCCAATTAAATACTCATATAAGATGTTAATATTATATGCCCAGTAATTTCACTGGAAACATTGCCCTACAAACCGGACCACAGTGATGTTTTCACATTACTGCTTGACGGTAGAATAACTGGCAAAGATGCGGCACTTCCCCAGGCAGACGCTGCAAAAAATTTTCTACAACAAAATATAAAAAAAACTCGGAAAAAAACAAAAAAAACGGCTTAAATTTAAATTTTTATTCAATCACTCGACCAAATTTAATAAAATTCTATCACACGTCATCAACATACATGAATACATTTTGTAGTGTTAGGACTCTTGGCAGAGTCCGCCTGGGGAAGAACCACACCTTTGCTAGTTATTCTAGCGCCAAGCAGTAATGTGCAAACATTACTGTGTTCCGGTTTGAAGGGCAATGTTTCCAGATAAATTACAGGGCTTAGATATAAATAACATATTAGATCTCTGAGCGAGGAGCGCAGTGCAGTGCTAGATAATGATTTGGACTCTTCATGTTCCAATAGCTGCGTGTCACTGTACTGTTATGTGGCAGGCATGTTGCTTGCCATCAGGCACAAGTCCTGCTCGTTTCGTAAATCTTCATTTAAAACCAAAAAAATAAAAAAAATTTAGTTTTTTGTTAACATTTCAAAAACCGAGTCGCCCATTTTGTTAAAAATTATATAGACCTCTGAACTATGGGTCTACCAAACAAAACATAAAAAAGTAAGTAACCATGAAGATCGTCTCGCAATTTGGCAGCCCTATGGCGTAACAAATCTAGGGGGAAGGCCTATGTTCAGCAGTGGACGTCTTGCGGCTGATGATGATGATGATGATGATGATGATGATGATGATGACGATCATGATGGCGTAACATACATACAAAACTTAAAAAACAACCGATTTGAGAACCACATTTTTGAAGTCAGTTAAAAGTAAAGTTCCATTTCTGTCCTATTCTATCATATTTATCATGTCCTGTCAAACAAACTCAAAAGTACATTTGATGTCAATTTGACGAATTTTTATCATCCGTAAACTGACTTCACATTTTTTTGCTATATTTCCCTTGTAATTCTGTTAGGCAAATAAATAACAGGAGGTGTAAGAATTATCCTTCACTCAAAGACTACAACAAAGTGGAGGAATTCCATTTGAATAATTGAAAAGAGCTCTTATTTAAAGCCTCTACAGTTTATTTTCAAGATCTCTTCTAAATCTGATTTACATTGGTTCAGATTTAAAATTAATTATTTAATTCATACTAGCAATTTCCCGTGGGCTTACCTATGTGTTTTTCTCGATAAATAGTAACTTATGCTATTTCAGACTAAAATCTAAATATCTTTGCACCCCGTCTGGGGAAGTACCACACCTTTGTCAGTTATTCTACCGCCAAGCAGTAATATGAAAATATATGTTCCAGTTTAAAGGATATTGTTTCTAGTGAAATTACAGGATTGACTTGTTTGGGGCTTAAACGCTCTACACACGAGTCCTAAAATCAGAGGAAATGACGTAAAAGTAGTGGGGAAGAGATTACATCGCACCATATTGGTGCGATGTAGGGTTCTCCCCACTAGTTTTACGTAATTTTCTTTGATTTTAGGGCTTGTGCTCAGAAGGTTTTAATTCTTTGTAAAAAATGTCGAATAAATGTTGTTTTATGTGTCAAACTCTTCATGGAAAAAGTATCGGAGTGATAGTAATTTGCTTATAAACTAATATTGTGTAATCAAATGACAATAGTTCACAAATTATGTTGACTATTCTATTAAATTTGGTAAAGACGTGTTGCTAACTCTATTCTCCATTACGGGTCGTAATTGGGTGTCCTCAAATTTCTGCCTCGACCGTGCAGTTGTGGTAATACCTATCACGCAACTGAAATACGGAATAGTACAATTATGAAGCTAGCTATTATACTGATATTATAAAGCTGAGATTTTGTATTTGAACGCACTAATTGATTTATTTATTTATAAAGAATTGCCGATATGTGCTCACAGCATAGCCAACACGCACAAACGGCCATAATATACAATTTTAATGACTACTGGACTGATTTCAAAAATGATTTCACCGTTGGATATTTACGTAATCTTTGAGTGCAAAGTGGCTATCAGTACCACTGGCGAAGCTAGGGCGGACCGCTAGTAGTAAAATACAGGTACATAAACCTGTTAAAACTATTTTAACAAATTTTCCTCGAAAAAATAAAACTCTGATACTCGATTTATATCAATAATTTTACTGAAAAAAACAAAATGTTCCAATGAAACAACGAGGTGTGGAATTTTGGATGTTTGTTGCTCAATCACATCCGAACGCCTAAACGAATGAAGATAAAATTTAAAATATAAGTTATAGTCTGGAATATCACATATGCTACATATACGTGGATATAAAAAGATACACAAAAACATCTTAGTACTTACATAAAATCTTTGTAACAAATTTAATGGTTGCCCTGGGTGGGAATCGATCCCTCGACCAATGTAGTAGACAGACAAACGACCAATAATTGAGCTATAAACCCAGTCGTAATAAATTTATGTAACAAACTCCTTTGAAATGATTACTATTTGAACTGGGAGGTTTCGAGATTTCAGTATTTGGTTTTATATTTACATGCTAATTTAAAAACAGTTGGTAGAAGCAGTAAAGGTCATCATATGAGGCCAATAGCTAATAGTTCTTTAATTACAAAATTAATGCTTATTTTAATGCCCTCTACGAAATTTCGTGAGTTTGCGATGTTGGTACTGTTCGAGATTGTATTATTTTGGTCAGTAATTTTAATTACAGTGACAATAAATTATAGTAAAACATAATTGGAAAAGTCTAGGTAGGTCTTTTCAAAATTAATCATTTTTATGATTCTTATTTTTTTAAAACGATTAAACATATCATATGATCAGGAGAATGGCAACGCTTTGTAAGTAGTGATCGTGTGATAATAGTGATTGTGTGATACAGGAACATTCCAGCAAATAAACCGTTACATTTTTTTTTAGAATCCCGTTTCTCTTATTCTATTTTAAATTTATGAGTTACATTTTATAGCTCTCATAAACAAAAGGACATGTAAAAGTCAAGCTCAGTAGCTTATTAAACGCACATGTTATCCAATTTCCATTTACTCACCTTTTCAAAAAATACACGATGAAATATCCATCTATACCATCGATTACACAATACCCAATGTCACTTAATTACTACACTTTACTATACTAAACAGTCACAGATAGAGAGCAAGGAACACGTATTTAATTTTCAAATTTGACGAAATGCGACGACGAAATGATACCGCACAAACACGTCCGTGACCAGGCACGGTCGCGCGACAACTGAAAATGCTACTGAATATGAACCTAATTTTCGTGGTCGGGTGGTTATCGCGAGTTGCTTGCGGGTAAGCCTTTGAATTGATTCCAATGTACGATAATAGATGGCGCCAAATTGAATTTTGCCTACACTTTGTGTATTTGTGAAATTACTTGGAACTCGTAACCTGTAAAACTAAACCTTATCGCTTCGTTACAGTTTCTGTATCTTATTCCCTTGCTAACGATAAAGAATAAAATTAGTCAATTTATACTCAAATAAAATGTGATTTGTCAAGTAACAGTCAGTTATTTCATCATCAGTAAAAATGAATAGGTAGTTAGATCTTTTTAAATAAATACACGGGTAACTCACGTTTGATATAGTCAGTCCAGTCCGACTAAAGTTTCGATCGCGTTCGAGTGCTAAACGAGCTGCAAACACGCGCGCACACTCTCCTTGAAAAAGATCGCCGGACGCGATCGAAACTTGAGTCGGAATGGACTGACTATATCTAACGTGAGTTACCTGTGTATTTATTTAAAATGTGTAATAACCGCGTTAGTTTTCATACTAAAGTAGTTAGATCTGTTTAGATCTACTGAAATAGAAAATATTTTATATTTCATAAACCTACGTTACCGGAGATTTTCAAAGAAATGTATGATGAGAAATGTCCTCTTAGGACCCCGGTATCATTGAAAATTGTTGTGTAGTCCAAGAATTAAAACATTTTTGATTATTTTTCCAAGCAAATACAAAAGTTCATCATTAGCTTTATCGGTGAACAAAAACATCGTGATGAAACTAGCATGTTCCAAAAAAGACATCCTATCATGTTTTACTTTAAATTCTTTAATGTATCTTGTAACATTGCTCTTCAAACCGGAACACTGTGATGTTTGAAGTGAACAAAAATAGCTCTACATCAACTCATCCTAAGAGGTTCGACCCCACTTTCATAATACGTGGTAAGGTTCTATATCTGTAGGTTGTAATTTCGGATGGTCTTTGGTGATGCACCCCACGCTCGCCGCACGACCCGGCCGATGGCGTCGTCGGTGTCATCAGCGTAGTATGTGAAGGGGACCTCCACACTTAAAATTATTGAAGGGGACCTTCACATACTACGCTGATGACACCGACGACGCCATCGGCCGGGTCGTGCGGCGAGCGTTGGCTGCATCACCAAAGACCATCCGAAATTACAACCTACAGATGGCCATTAGGGGCAGAAATGCGGCCGTTGTGGACACTCTGGACCGGGAGGAGGCCGCTTAGGCAAATGGCAAAAGGCAATTAGGAAATCACTTTTACACAATCAGGATTACTAGCGGAATCCCAACCGGTAATGATCGGCTCTACAGACGAGCACTAGAATTAGATTTTAAGTGTACCCAACTCGGGAGGAGTTTGCATTTTCTTCTTCTTATATTTATCCAAGAAATGTGTAAAAAAAATGTAATGACAAAGATCACGGACCCCTGAGTCTGAGGAGTGGGTTATTTAAATAATTAAAAAAACGCGTTACTTCAGGGAGTTTTCACAATTAATACGTACTCGTGTTGTAGATGGTTGATAAGCACGTTCAATCGTAATTAACATCAGGCGAGATGGCAGTCATTTGATCGTATAATTATTACCGGCTGTGTGAACACACCCGTGTTTATGTATGTACGTAAGGAAAGAGAAGATTATTTTTGTTGTAACAATGTTTATTAAAATTCTGACTAGCTACTTTTAGAATGACAGTTTATCGTGTTGTTGTGGGCGCACAAAAAATGTATCTTCAAATATAAGTATAGGGATGAATTCAAATATTTCTGCTATTTAAATCGCTTGTGTCGTTTGACTTGCGACACAAGGCTTAGAATACTCTACGAGCGGGATATTTTTTACGCTATGGACACGATTTAGTATCACTTTATTTGTTTACGAAAAATTTATAGAAACTAACACCGTCCTGTGGTTTTACCCGCATATTTTCTGTTCCTGTTATACTCCCGTGGTATAAAATAGTTTATGATAATAAAGATTTCTAAAACTGTTTGTGTTATTAGTTACTTCTGACTATTTCTTAAATTTCATAAGTTCAAATTTGTGATTGAGCAAGAACCTCCGAAACTATCACCTTACTTTTTTTTAAATAAGGACTGACGAGACGAGCATGACATGTGCCTGATGGTAAACAATATGCCTGCCACATAACAGCACAGTGGCACGCAGCTATTAGAACGTGAGGAGTCCTAATCATTACCTAGCACTGCACTGCGCTCGCCACCCAGAGATCTAAGACGTTATATCTCTAATCCCTGTAATTTCTCTGGAAACATTGCCCTACGAAACGGAACACAAGTTTTAAATGTAAGTTACTTATTGTAACTTACATTTCAAACGTCAAAACCACCTACCACCTCAGGGACTAACCTGTATAATTCCTGTTCCTCTTATTATACGGGGATTGCAAATTCCTCCTTATGTGATTTTCCAGACTGGATTCTGTGTTGCAAATTTTATATGTATAAATTAAATTCCATTGATTGAACAATCATTCCAGCGTGATTGAACATCCGCTCAATCTTTCGCTTTTATTATATTAACGACTTTTAACGTGGTTAGTCATTATTTAATTACGTTTTTCTCATGACACAAAAGTAACCGTAAACTAGAGAAATTACAGGGATCAGAGACATTACACCTTAGATCTCTGGGTCACGAGCGCAGTGCAGTGCTAGGTAATGATTTGGACTTTTCATGTTCCGATAGCTGCGTGTTACTGTGCTGTTATGTGGCAGGCATGTTGCTTACCATCAGGCATATGTCCTACTCGTCTCGTCACTCTTTATTAAAAAAACACTGTGATCTTTGTTTGTCTTTTCCAATAATCTTAAGTACAGTTTAGAAGTTAAAAAGTTAATCTAAATTAAGTCATGGTCAACTCTAAGCTGCGAAAACCAATTTATCTTTGACGGTATACTTTAGAACGCTTCGGGGAGTATTGCGCTGAGAATACGGAAAAAGTTTAGCCGGGGGAATTAGAGAAGGCATTTTTGTTTATACTTTGTATTTTATTTCTGTATAAATAATGAAATTCTACTGGTTAGATTTTAGTTTATGTAGTAAGTTTGGTATGTAGTAGTGTAAGCTCTTATGGTATTTTACCATTGTTAAATAAAAACTCGGACCGCTAAAAGAATAGAATTAGAATGATATTGTAAAAGATATGTGTATGTGTGTTCAAGAATAAATAAATGATATTTTTTGTAGTGAAAACGAGCTTAGTGTACTTTTGGATGAACAAAAACTATGGACCGCGAGAAATCGTCACTAAGTCGTCATTGAGGTCATGGACTCCAGATTCTGTGGAAAGGCTAAATGTAAAACAAAAATGTCACAAAATGCTTTCCAGATTTGTACGAGTATATACATAAAATATGTGTTATTTTTAAGGTTTATAGAGAGTCACCGTAGGCTTCTTATGAGCTAAATGTTTTGTATATTGTGTGATTACAATTTAGTAACTCGACGATACAAGTTATAAGACAATAATAATTAGATTAATAATAAGCTAATAGAAATAGTAAGAAGAGTGTCAACGAGTGTACTGTTCGCCTGATGAAAAGAGGTATCCGTCACTTATGGACAACTGCAACATCAGAGATGCTGACAAAGTTTTGCCGATCTGCCATCTTTTTTTTTTTTTTTTTATTTAAATTATCCACTCAATTATCATATTTTTATTTAAATATCAGACTCCGGAGTCCGTGATCTTTGTCATTACAATTATCTTTTTTTTTACACATTTCTTGGATAAGGAGAAGAGGAAAATAGGAGGGATTTGGGTACATTTAAAATCTAATTCTAGTGCTCGTCTGTGGAGCCGATCACTACCGGTTGGGATTCCGCTAGTAATCGACTCGACATCGAGTGTTTGCCTAATTGCCTTTCATTTGCCTAAGCTGCCTCCTCCCGGCCCAGAGCCTCCACAAAGGCCACATTTCTGTGCCTGATGGCCATCTGTAGGTTGAAATCGCGGATGGTCTTCGGTGATGCCGATCTGCTATCTATTTGTACGAGTTTGTATCTAAATTAAATTATAGTTATACTCGTTATGAAAATGTATCACATGTATTTATGTTTTTTTTTTCGCCTGGTTATTGTCACAAGAACTAATTTAGTACTTTTTACTTGTCCTTTTTTTTCATCCATTTAGTAGTTAACTACTAAATGGACAGGTTCATTTAGTAGTAGAATGATACATTTAAGAATAATAACTTAAACTAAAGCCAACTAATTATGCGTTACATTTTATACTTATATCACAAGCTAAGTTGGAATATTTGAATATACATTAATTCTTGTGACACTTGGACTTTGCCAAGAATCGTACCGGATTCTTGGCAAAGTCCGCTTGGGGAAGTACCACACCTTTGCCAGTTATTCTACCGCCTAGCAGTAATGTGCAAGCAATTTACAAGCTTGCGCTGAGACCGCGACACGTGCGTGTTTCGATCTCCTATGACGGTTTCGGCGCGAACTGGCGCTCATACAATTCCATAATGTCAAGTACCTGTCGCGGTCTTCAGTCGCGGTCTCCGGTCGCAGTCTCCGGTCGCGGTCTCCGGTCGCGGTCTCCGGTCGCGGTCTCCGGTCGCGGTCTCCGGTCGCGGTCTCCGGTCGCGGTCTCCGGTCGCGGTCTCCGGTCGCGGTCTCCGGTCGCGGTCTCCGGTCGCGGTCTCCGGTCGCGGTCTCCGGTCGTGGTCTCCGGTCGCGATCTCCGGTCGCGGTCTCCGGTCGCTGTCTCTGGTCGCGGTCTCCTGTCGCAGTCTCGTGTCGCGGTCTCAGCGCCAACTTTTGTACCTGAAGGTTTCTTACCTACGAAATACTTAAAACGGCTAAAGGAGTTCTTACTTCAAAACTTTGTATATGTCAAAAACATTGTGATTGACATACGAGTACACTTGACATAACATTCCACTGATTTTAGTTTAGTGCCGAAATTAGAGCACCACCTCCGAGTTTCCCTCCTCTGCACCAGAAGCAAGCCACGGATATCTGTAATTAAAACTTTAATGCGGTTTCCCTCGCTCTATTCTCAAGGCGACAGACGTATGGTCATTTTAAAATACTACAGAACTAATTGGAAATACCAGGAATTCGGAATTTAAGTTTAAAATTCCCGTGGAAAATGTTTCCAAACTGCTTTGAAGGGCTTCCGGAGTTCGAAGTTTGGTAAAATTAATTTTATTTCGCATCGAATTTGAGGTTTGCTGTAAACTAACTATGTAGTTTTTGTATTTGGAATTTAATCATTTACGTTCCGTATATTTCTTTTGTGGTGGTAAATCTATTTGCAGAGTCTGGCTGGGAAGAAGTACCGCACCTTTTCCAATTATGCTACCGCCAAGCAGTAAGTCTTCCAGTTTGAAGGGCAATATTTCCAGGAAATTACAGGACTGGATGACGAGCGCAGTGCCTAGCACTAGGTAATAATTTGAACTCTTTATATTTTAATAGCTTCGTACCACTGTGCTGTTATGAGACAGGCATATTGTTTACCATCAGGCACATGTCCTGCTCATCTTGTAACTCTATGTTTTATCTCTATGACCAGTTAATTTCACTAGAAACATTGCCCTTTACGTCGGAACTCAGTAATGTTTGCACATTACTCTTTGCCGGTAAAATAGCTGCAAAGTTGTGGTACTTCCCTAGACGGACTCTGGAAAGAGTCCTACCACTACAAAATACAACTCCAACCACTACATCAAAATTGATTCACATTTGGTGGAGCTATCGAATGGATAACTCCTTCTTTTTCGAAGTCAGTTAAAAACTCGCGACAAACAACATATATTTGTGTTCATTACACGAATTTTCGTAAGCCAGCCTTAGCCAAGAAACCAATTAATATAGAATAATCTCAATATTATTATTATTTATAGTTGAAATATTTAAATTATTCTACAGTAAGCTTTTACCTCACAAAGTAGCTACATACAAAGTGAACTACGTCTTTGAAACCACATCATATTACTACATAATGCTCAATAAGCTAATCTCACATCTTTCCATCACTACTCCTCACCTTAGTTCAATGTAACGCGACACGCCGGCATAACCCATTTTAGCCTTTATAGCTACGGCACTTAAGGCTGTTTCCCGCTGTACGTTTTATAAAATAGCGGATATACATTAAGGAAGCGTAAGAGCATGGAAGACGGAATGTTAAGCCGTAGCTTTGGATTAGAGCGTTATCTATGCGAAGCGTGGCCATGTTTTATGTATCTAGGACGGGAAATTGTTTTATTTTAATTTTTAAACTAGATCCCCGCCCCGGCTTCGCCCGTGGTACAAATATAGCACTCAACAAGATCCCGTACATATCCAACGTGAAAAAATGACTGAAATCGGTTCAGTCATTCCTGAGAATATCGCTTTCAAACAAAAAACCTCTTCAGCTACCTGCTACGCCAACTGTCGGAAATTGGTCGTACCAACTCAAATTTCGAAACAAATTTGATTAGCAAAGGTATATGTTCAATGAAGCTATCTTAGACACATGCTATCATGTCAAAGCACAGTGCGAAAACTCTCAAAAAGGAATATTTTTTCCCGTTTTTGTTACATTCTTGATATGAATCAAGAATGTAACAAAAACGGCTCCGCAGCTATTGACAGTAGCTTTATGTTATATAGCCTATAGCCTTCCTCGATAAATGGACTATCCAATAGAAAAAGAATCATTCAATTCGAATCAGTACTTCCCGAGATCCTAGCGTTCAAACAAACAAACAAACTCTTCAGCTTTATAATATTAGTATTGATGACAATGTTTTTGATCTCATTGAGTACTCTTTCGTATGGTAAAATTTTTAATTATGGTCTCGTGTCAAAGATTGCTAATTGTGCACGCGCAATAAAGTACGGCGTAGCATAGGACGCGTAGCAGTGGAGCGAGCGCGTAGCAGCATAGCACCACGCAGCCGCGTAGCAGCGAAAAGGCCGCGTAGCAGCGGAAAGGCCGCGTAGCAGCATAGCGAATCATCTGCGTTAAGTTTCTTTTGGGAGGGTGCAATCCGATCCTAATATTAGCAAATCTGAAGTTGTAGGTGGAGCATTACGCAATAATATTGACGTATTATGTATTTTGACATAGTTTTTTGTTCCCATACAATATTACTGTTGAAATTCTAAGGTGTAAGTTTTCACTTCATTTCTATCAGCAGTCTCTGACAGTTTGCCTTTTTGCCATAAGTAACTATGTGATATATTACAACAATTGTGTCACCTGGCATTACACATATATGAATGAATGAAAATTCTTTATTGTTCACAACTTAAAATAACTCCAAACATAGTCATGTCCGGCGTCCGGCTCGATCTGGTCGATGAAGTCAAACTGCTAGGCCTACTGATCGACCGACGGCTCAACTTTAAAGCACATGTGACCGCCCAATGTAAAAAAGCGGCGAATATTTATAGACAGCTAGCATGTACAGCGAAGGTGACCTGGGGATTAAATGGCGAAATCACGAGAACTATCTACGTCGCGGTGGTGGAACCTATTATCATGTACGCCTCAAGTGTATGGGCACAAGCGGCAGACTTCGAGGAAAACAAGTCTCACTTGAACGCAATCCAAAGAGGTTTTGCCCAGAAAATCTGTAAGTCATACCGTACTGTTTCCCTTAAATCAGCACTAGCCCTGCTCACCCTGGATCTGAGGATACAGGAAGCTGCGAATTTGTACAGAGTTAAAAAGAACTTTTCCCAAGACTACCTCCCACCAGGAGTGGAACTCGAGCGGAACGTTAACTACTTGGACCTACCCCATCCGTCCAGGCAGGTATCCGTAGAGTACAAGCTCTTAGAAAACACCTCAATATTCCAGAAGGACCTCAAATTTATACTGATGGTAGTAAGATTGAGAGTAAAGTTGGAGGTGCTCTAACATGGTGGGAGAACGGGAGAGAGGTCAAGAACTCGACGTTCAAGCTCCACTCCGAATGCACAGTCTTTCAATCGGAACTTTATGCTCTTTACCGGGCAACTCAAATGGTGTTACAGAGCAAGGACCCAGAAGTCAATGTCCTGAGTGACTCCAGATCTTCACTCGAACTGTTAAATAACCCAAAAACGAGCCACCCCTTGGTAAAGTGCATAAAGGAAAACATTGGACAGATAAATGCTGAAGGGAGATCTCTTCGTCTTTTCTGGGTAAGAGCGCATGCAGGCACCGTTGGCAACGAAAGAGCCGACGAACTAGCCAAATCGGCAGCACTCGCGGAATCACCCAGGGACTACGAGGGTATCCCCTTGTCCTACGTCAAACGCAAAATCCGCGAAGAATCGGTCAAGAAGTGGCAGGATCGATAGGAGACCTCGGACACCGGAAAAGTCACCCAAACGTTCCTTCCCGATATAGCAAACGCATATCGGTTGACGAGGACCACGAAATTGACTCCTTTCCAGGTACAAGCGTTGACGGGACACGGAGGAATAGCAGAATACCTGTACAGATTTAAGCTCAAGAGCAGTCCTGTATGCGAGTGTGATGACTCTGAAACATCCGAGACTGTGTGGCACGTACTATTCGATTGTCCCCGATTCATGGCTGCAAGACATGATCTCGAATCCATGATTGACAGGAAGCTGGTTATCTCGGATCTTCAAAACGTCTTGGCAGAACCAGATAGCAGACCACGGCTCCTGGCCTTCATGGAGAGTTCATTCCGCATAGCGGCCAAGAGAAACTCCACACTTTCAAACACGACCCCTTTGCCATCACACCTACCCCGCTGTCCGTGGATGCCACGCCGAGTGCAGTCCCCGCAGTCCCACTCAAGAAAACTCCTCAAAGTACATCTCCGCCCAACAACTACTGGAGAACGCAGACCGAGGAGAGCGGGGATCCGTATCCGCGGGTGGCTCTCTTCATGGACAGCAACAAAGAGAGATTCGGAATAGACTTTTGCTTCGCCTGGGAACGGAAACGCGTCCGTTTGTCTCCTGGATTGTCTTGCCTGCTCAATGGGAGTACCGCCAAAGTCACAATGAAGCGGAAAACCTTCGATGCTATGCCAGTGTGCGAGGTAGACGGCCACCGATTTCGGTTGGTGCGATCGAGAAACAAAACGATTGCGCTAATAGAGTACTCGGAAGGTCGGACGCCTTTCACGCAGGCAAGTGCGCTGCTTGCACATCTGAGCAGAAATGCAGGTGAAAACCCCCGGGTGATAAGCGTGGATGCGATGGCAATCGAATACTCAAGAGCGAAAGTCGCAGACCGGCTGGGTTGCATTGAGGCCTCTAAACATCATGAGGTTGTCGTATACGAGGATGGGGAGAAAATCTGAGCTTCCTCAGAGCCCCTTCGCACGACTTAACAAATTCAACAGACAGCTGGGGACCCGTTCCTAGTTCGACTAACCAAACCGGTTCCGAAAGATTGCAGCAGAGGGCAGCCGCGGAAAAAGCCGCAGCCAATCAAAGCGGCAGCCGAGGCACCATCACGGCCTTCGTAACTGCCTTCAACACTGCAGCAGGAAGCGTGCTCCGAATCTCACCCCATGCATCACCCCCCTTAACGTCAAAGACCCCAAAGCAGCTTCACAGCAACAAACAGCCCGAACGAGAGCCGACATGGGACAGGTTGAACCGCCCGCTATGTCACAGCTTCGGAGCCACGAAGTCATGCACGTAACGCCTTCATCGAATTCATAGCCACACTGAGAGCAACAAAACTAGTCAACCTCAAGATCTGCGAAAACATCATGCAGTTCTATAAGCTAGGAAGTGAAAGCCTCCTAAAGGCGAAACTTGATGAGGCCGAAGCAGCCATTTACAATAATGTCACTTCCCGGGTCATCAAGGGAACCATGACAGGACAGTATATGGCAGCCTACAGTGCAGAAAATGGCTTCGTGACACTGAACGAGAGAGAGACAGAGCGCGCGGAAGACCCGTTTATGCGACACCACCAAACGACCCAATTGTAGTTACCGCCCGATGCACCAAGATTATGCTGGACGACAGGATCCTCGAGATGGCCAAGTCCATTGAAGGGAACTCAAACGTCAAAGCGTATTGGGAAAACTGGGAGGTACCAAGAATACAGTGGGTCAACGGGTTCCAGGATGTGGAAAGACAACATGGGTGATTAGACACTTCGATGTGGACAAGGACGCTATCATCACCACAACAACTGAGGCAGCAAAGATCTAAGAGAGAAGCTATCGCACCGCATCGGAAACCTGGTCAAAACCAGGGTGTGAACTATAGCTTCTGCTCTGGTAAATGGTTTCGAAAAGAGAAATTCAGCCGCCTCATGATGGATGAGGCTCTCATGAACCATTTCGGAGCCATCGTGATGGTCTCACGGCTGTCTGGTGTAGGCGAAATCGTCCTCATCGGAGACGTCAATCAGTTACCTTACATCGATAGGGAAAATCTCTTCGAAATGAGGTATCACCGCCCGAACCTGGTAACAAAGATCAGCCAGGAGTTGCTCTGCACACATCACAATCCGATGGATGTCGCATATGCGCTGAGGAAATATACTCAGGTATGTACTCATCAGCACCCCGTATAAAGTCTCTAGAGCAGAGAAGGTTTAAGGGAGCGCAAATACCCGGCACCCAATCCAACACCCTCTTCTTAGTGTATACTCAAGAGGAGAAGGAGACCCTGACAAACCAGGGTTACGGGTCGGGCACCGGGTCACGCATCCTTACCATCCATGAAGCTCAGGGATTGACATACGAGTCGGTCATCTTAATTAAAACTAAGGTAAACATGAAGCTGCACGAGCGTGCCCCATGCGGTTGTTGCAATCTCACGGCACACGGGGACCTTCACATACTACGCTGACGACACCGACGACGCCATCGGTCGGTTCGTACGGCGAGCGTTAGCTGCATCACCAAATACCATCCGAGAGTTCAACCTACAGATGGCCATAAAAGACAGAAACGCGGCAATAGTGGAGGCTCTGCGCCGGGAGGAGGCGGCTTAAGCAAAAGAAGATGTCGAGTCGATTACTGTCGGAATCCCAACCGGTAGTGATCGGCTCAACAGACGAAATCGGACTAGTACTAGAATTAAATGTTCACAACACCTCCCCTATTTTCCTTTTCTTCTTCTAATCCAAGAAATTTGTAAAAAAAAAAGATAATTGTAATGACAAAGGTCACGGACCCCAGAGTCTGTGGAGTGGCTAATTTAAATAAAATAAAAAAAACTTAAAATAACACTTATAACATAGGAAAACAGTAATAATACTAGTGAAACAACTGGCGGCCATATCACTAAAAGCGATTTTTTCATTTCTATATGTGCATATATTATGGAAATCGTTCCATGACTGATTAGTAAATATAAGTGAGTGTGATCCTTCTGAGCGCGCTTCATCGTAGACCACATCGTCGATTAACATTAGGCACAATGGCAGTGTAACGCAAAACTATTACAGGTTAAAAATATTTTTGCAAAACAGAAAATTGTCCTGAAAACTACTAAATAGCGATCACCCTATCCCGCGGAAGTAAAACATACATATTCAACTACATATGTATGTGTTTGCTTTTCATATTCGCTCGCTTGTGAGTGTTTATCTCCTGTGTTGGTGTTGGTAATGTCTATTTGATTTTGTCGCCATAGACTTGTTTACGGGTATCTTCAGCTACGTGTTAAAATAGAAATACACTATTTAATAAATACGCATTTTAATAGAACTAGTGATCGTCAAGTAGTAAAAATTTGACAATAAAATAATAATGCTGGATATTCCAAAGAGACGGACGAAGAGGTTTGACTCTACGTTTGTGATAAGAACGTCTAGGCTGTGGAATGAGTTGTCTGAGTGGTTTTTTCCCAATAGTCATAATCTTGGTGTCTTAAAATCGAGAGTGAATCGGTTTCTTCTAGGTAAACACGCTGCATCGTAGGGCGAGATGGCGGTCAAGTGTAAGCCTATAAAAGATAATAAAAAATTATAACATATTCCCAATAAGACAAAAAGAGTATTTGTGTGAGTGTGTATGTGTGTATGTGAGAGAGGGTGTGTACGGAGGTGTGTGTGTGTGTGTGTGTGTTAAATTCACGGTAGTGTTTGCCAATGTGTATTTTTTAATATAATATAGTGGTTTTTTTACATCGTTTAAAAATACATATTAGCATTCTGCATTCATTATCGATCTAAACAAACAAATCAAATTAGAGTGTTTGTATCTAATAACAAACTAACAGCTTTTTACTGAGTTCAAATAAAAGTATACGTGTACGGTATCTGTCTCTAAAAACTACTGTAATTTTTTGTCTGTCTATCTGTTTGTTCCAGCTAATCTCCGAAACGGCTGTAGCGGTTATGACGGGAATTTTACTACAGATTTCATCTAATCCCTAAAATATAGAGATAATTTTCCAATCTTTAAAATAGGCTACTCTTACTTGAGGAAAATAATTAGGGTTCCGTGGAAAAAATAAAAGCCTATAAACACAGATGAAACCGCAGACACAGCTAGTGTAAACTATAAGTGTGTATAACTATAAGGTTCGGCAGCGTTACAACCGCCGTGGTCACGAGAAAACACGAACTCAGTCTTCTCGGCGGTTAAAACGCTGCCGAAACGTTGAGGCGCGAGTAATTAAATGATACATAGTTTTGATAGAGATTCAATCCTGTGTAGTGTTTAAATTGTGTTAAAATTGCGAAAGTTCAAAACTGTGAGTATATATATATACTCACTCTACCATTCATAAAACTACTGAAAACCTATTCAGAATCAATCATTCAGAATACTGGTTAGTGTATTGAATAACCGTAATCGCTAAAAGCAATGTTTTAAAATTCTTATGATAACTCATTGTCTTTTCATTTTTATTTTTTATTAATTGACGTGTAAATTGTGAATTTATGAATAGGGTTCTTTGACTTTGACTTTTCCCAAAAAAAAAGGTAGTTGTAAAAAAGCGGGTAAAAATCACACAATTTTTATTCATCATAACAAAGAATCAGAAACGTACAAAGTTCGCGGACGTTTCGAATTGTTTTGAAAAGGAGTTTCGAAAGAACAATTTTTACAGAAGGTTATTCAAAATTAAATTTTCTACACAGTCGGTTATTTGAGATATCTTTCGCCTGCGGGAAATGAAACATAACCTTTTTTATAATGGAATGAAAATGAGCGAGTTTTTATGATAATATAATTTGAAATGTGAAAATATGAACGCGTGCTGATACTGTGTGATAATTTCAACGTTGCTATATTATTATTTTTTATAATTAAACTAGCTATAGGTGCTGTACGCGTTGTTACGCCACCTGTCGAAAATGTATCGTACCAACTCAAATACATTCTTTGGCTCATACACAACAACTTTGCTAAAGATCTTCACATGATCAAATGGATAGTTAGTTACTATAAAAGAAATCCAGACAAACATTCATTTTTATTTCAATAGATACCGAATTTAATTGATTTTTTTTTCAATCAACTCTTTAATTAGCGCATGTTTTAAAGAAAGATTTATATATATATATATTATATAAATCTTTAGCACTGAATAAAAATCGATAGCACTGTATCACATCATCTTTCTAGGGTATTTATCAGCTGCCAACTGGTCCGTGAAGCAACCTTGATCGGTGTGGTAGATTATGGCTTTCACTCTTTCCTTGCTAGAAAAGAGAGTGAATACTAGCTTATTTCAGCTTATGTTCCTACTGCATAACGTGAGCTACTAATGATTATGTTATTTTAAGTAATTTTAAGGCGAATATTTAACAAACAATTGAGGAGAAAGAAATACTTGTTCAGTTTACATTCATCTACCTAGTAAACAAATATACGATTACTTATACTAGTATTGGGATAATACTGCAATTTCTACACAATTTTGTTAGATATCGAAACAAAACACAAATATTATCAGTAACAACGTGAACCGAGATCGAATGGAAACAATTCCTATTAGAAGTAGTTTTACTATATTATACGTTAAGGAGAGTATATACTTAGTTTAGTGGTTGGGGAATTTTGAATTTCTCGTTTTTTAAGCTGCTTACCTTACGACAAACAGGGTCGGATGAAATATTTTATATAATATGAATCAAAAACAAATACAATAGGTTGTTAATACCCAGCAGTAGGGTATAGTATGATGTGGATTATGATGATGGTGATTAAAAGTGCCTTTTAAACGCTTAAATACGAATGTCTCTCTTATGTCACCTTGTCTGTTGCAATAAAATCAAAGTCAAAATTATTTTACTCAAAATGTACAGGTTTAACAATGATTTTTTTGCCATTGATAATTGTGTATCTAATAAAAGCGTGGGTCTGTTTGTTTCCTACATGACAGTAAGGTTTGAAACTTAGCTTACTGTAATATTTCTGTTTTTGTGTCCCAATAAATAGTTATCTATCTATCTATATTAGCAGAAACGCTATGTGCTGGCTTTTCTATCGTTACAAGCTATTTTAAAATAATGACAGATAAGTATTATACTCCAGAAGTTATTTTCTTCATTAGCTACATAAACACCTACAAACAGATACATAATAAATGTAACCTGTCAATTTCTTGAGCCAAGTCAAACCTTCAGATTTTTTAAATTTTCAACGTTTTATCATCATCATCATCATCATCATCATCAGCCACAAGACGTCCACTGCTGAACATAGGCCTCCCCCCTAGATTTCCACAACGAACGGTCCTGCGCAACCTGCAACCAGCGGTTTCCAGCAACCTTTGTGAGGTCATCTGTCCATCTAGTGGGAGGCCGTCCAACACTGCGTCTCCCGGTTCGTGGTCGCCACTCAAGAATCTTTTTTCCCCATCGGTTGTCAGTTCTGCGAGCGATGTGGCCTGCCCATTGCCACTTCAGCTTGCTTACTTTGAGCTATGTCGGCCACTTTCGTTCTTTTGCGAATATCCTCATTACGGATTCTGTCGCGCAAAGAGACTCGAGCATAGCTCTCTCCATAGCTCGCTGTGTGACTTTGAGCTTCGTTATGAGACCAACAGTGAAGGACCACGTCTCAGTTCCATAAGTCATCACTGGCAACACGCACTGGTTAAAGACTTTCGTCTTTAGGCATTGGGGTATTTTGGACTCAAAGATGTGCCGAAGTTTCCCGAACGCTGCCCATCCGAGTTGGATCCTTCGCTGGACCTCTTTGTCGAAGTTGGATCTACCTAATTGGATCTTTTGACCCAGGTAGACGTATTCGTCAACAACTTCGAGTGTGGTATTCCCAACAATAACCGGTACAGGTGAGACATGAACATTTGACATGACCTTCGTCTTGTCCATATTCATCCTCAAACCTACCTGTTGGGATACTCTACTGAGGTCCCTGAGCATAGCACCGAGGTCCTCCATCGACTCCGCTACAATGACTATGTCATCGGCAAACCGAAGGTGAGTGATGCATTCGCCGTTGATATTGATGCCATATCCGTTCCAGTCCAGTAGCTTGAAAACATCTTCCAGCGCGGCAGTGAACAGTTTCGGAGATATAACATCTCCCTGTCTCACGCCTTTCTGTAGCTGGATATGTTTTGTGCACCGGTCCTGTAATCGGACAGACATTGTGGCTTTGCTGTAAATACACTTCAACACTTCGATATAGCGATAGTCGATGCGGCATCGCTGGAGAGACTGAAGCACTGCCCAGGTCTCGATGGAATCGAAGGCTTTCTCATAGTCCACATACGCTATACATAGTGGCCGATTATACTCCTCGGTTTTCTGTATAATCTGCCGAAGCGCATGAATGTGGTCTATGGTACTATAGCCTTTTCGGAAACCGGCTTGTTCGGTGGCTGGAAGTCGTCAAACCTGCGTGCGAGACGATTCGTGATTACCCTCGAAAACAACTTATAAACGTGGCTCAGAAGTGAGATGGGTCTGTAGTTCTTCAACAAGGTGTTGTCACTTTTTTTGAAGAAGAGCACCACCACACTTCTGCTCCACGCTTCTGGCGTACTACCGTCAAGTATGACGGAATCGAACAGCTTCTGGAGGACTTTAAGTACCGGTTTTCCATCCGCTCTCAGGAGCTCAGTCGTAATTCCGTCGTCGCCAGGTGCTTTGTTGTTTTTAAGTTGTTTGAGGGCCATCCTAATCTCATACAGGCTGACTTCTGGGATATCTTCGGTAAAGTGTCTGGTCAGCTTGGCTCTGGGGTCTTTTGCCATGCTAACGACAGGTTGTGCTTGCGTAGAGGTGTATAACTGTTCATAGAACCTCTCAATCTCCTCCAAAATCTCAGGCTTTGACGAGACAACGTTACCACTATCGGTCTTCAGTTTGGTCAGCTGACTTTGCCCAAGAGACAGATTTCTTGCGAACACTTTTGAGCCTTTGTTCTGCTTGATCGCTTCTTCAATACTCGAAGTATTGAAGCAGCGTATGTCGCGTCGCACACAAGTAGAGATCTGTCTATTGAGCCGTCTGTATACCGTCATGTCGACCGAAGACTGTAACCGCATATCTCGTCTGACCGCCATAAGATCTAGACTTTGATCGGAGAGCTTTTGGGTTCTGTTTTGGCGTCGGCTCTTATAAAATTTTCTGCCAACAGCATGAACAGTTTCCACTAGCCTGTCGTTTATTTCGTCCGCCGTTACGCACTCATCTAAGGATTCGAAGCGATTTTGAAGTTCGAGTTGAAAGTTATCGGGATCTTCGATCTGAGCATAATTTGGTCGGAGCGTGGACTTCATTAGACGTGATCTTTCAAGCTTAATGTTTAGATTCAGCGTGCCTCTTACAATACGGTGATCGCTGCCGGTCTTAACCCTGCTGATCACAGAGACGAACGAACGAGACGAGAGAACGTTTTATCACATGTAGAATTTTATCTATCTGCTGTACTGTGCTTTTAATTTCGTATGTCATTGTAAGTTTTCGATAGCACATACCATCTTATTTATTTGTATTTATTTATTAAAGGCCTAGCTTAGTGTGCTACACTTGGCAAAATTTTAGAAGCAAGTTAGAAGCAAGCTATCGTCGCTTCTGAATTTAGAATGCTATCTTACTGAATTTAGTAGTGACTAAATTTAGACAAGTGTAATACGCATTTTTGTGTAAGATATCAGTCTGTAAGCTTCGAGCGTGACGTTTAAGGTAACATGACTATAAATTATTTTCGTACAAAAAAATTAAACCGACTTTAAAACGACAAATAGTCTATCCGAACACAAAAATAAATTTTAAAATCGGTGCGGGAGTTCTCGAGAAATCAGGTAACATACATAAAAAACATTGTGGTTGAATTGAAAACCTCCTCCTTTTTTGAAGTCGGTTAAAAAAATGGCAAAACCCTATTGTTCACAGCAACGTAAACAGTTTAATAATATATATCTATATATATAAAAGAAAGTCGTGTTTGTTACAACACTTGTAACTCGAGAACAGCTGGACCGATTTTTTTTTTTTTTTTTTAAATAAAGAGTGACGAGGCGATCAGGACATGTGCCTGATGGTAAGCAACATGCCTGACACATAACAGCACAGTGACACGCAGCTATTGGAACATGAAGAGTCCAAATCATTACCTAGCACTGCACTGCGCTCGTCACCCAGAGATCTAAGATCTTATATCTCTAAGCCCTGTAATTTCTCTGGAAACATTGCCCTTCAAACCGGAACACAGTAATGTTTGCACATTACTGCTTGGCGGTAGAATAACTGGCAAAGGTGTGGTACTTCCCCCAGGCGGACTCTGCCAAGAGTCCTACCACTACTAGATTGCCATGGTTTTTGATTTGTTGGATCTGTTTCCGTCCCGAATAACAGAATACATCTTAAAAACAATGAAAACTCGATATGTGTTATCAAAGAAATTGGAAAAGAATGTGTAATGAATACTTAATCATTTCAATAGAAGCTGATTTGTTTATTACATTTGTTTAAACATTTGTTGTCCAATCCTGTCAAATAGTGTAACAACTACTTTTTTTGGAGCTTATGCCCTGGTTGCTGAGACCTTTATTTTTTCTGAAGACATCATGTGTGCGTTCAGAAATTTATTTTTTGTAAAATGTCTACAAAGTTCAGGTACTGTTATATTTGTTTGTTTTTAACCGACTTCCAAAAAAAGGAGGAGGTTATCAATTCGACCCCTATGTTTTTTTTTTTTTTTTTTTTTTTATGTATGTTACCTGATTTCTCGAGAACCTCTGAACCGATTTTAAAATTTCTTTTTGTGTTCGGATGGGTATGCTTCCCGAATGGTCCCATATAAATCATTTTGAAATCGGTCAAGTAGTTTTTGAAATATGAACCAAAACTGAAAAATTGCGTATCTGGATGACGTTGTTGATTTCACAAAAGTTATGAATCTCGACCCTGTCAATACAAAATTGTGTAAATACTTTAATAAAAACTTGTTTCTAACCCCCGACCAAAAAAAGGGGTGTTATAAGTGACGTCGATGTCTGTCTGTGTGTCTGTCTATCTGCTGTGGCACCGTAGTAGAACTCAAACAGATGGGCCGATTTCGATGCGGTTTCTTTTATTTCAAGGTTAATACCATAGCAGATGTTCTTAGCTATGTCTGGTTAATGTCGATTCAAGATGGCCGCCTCCACAAAATAGCGGACAAAATATTTTCACAACCTACCTCAATTTGGGTATCAAATGAAAGGGCTTGACTAGTAGAGTACTATGTACTATAACAAATTTCAAATCCAAAATGGCCACCACGACAAAATGGCGAATTATATTATATTTTTCATTACTACCTCAATTTGGGTATCAAACGAAAGAGCTTGACTAGTAGAATATTTTTCACTATGAAAAAATTCAAATCCAAGATGGCCGCTTCCACAAAATGGCGAAATACATTTCTTTTTTCACAACTCCCTTTATATGGGTATCAAATGAAAGGGCTAGTATAATGTTGTACAGATAACAAATCCAAGGTAGTCGGGGTTTAATCAAAATTTTTAATTTTGTTCTTGTACACTAAAAAGAGTAAAATAAACAATTTTCGTACAAAAAATTAAACCGACTTCAAAACCACAAATAGGCACTCAAAAGCGAAAAATAAACTAAAATCATTATTATAAGCGCTACTCACTCATCTATTTGAAGTCGGTGCCAGTCAGGTCAAAAGTTAGTAGATTGATGCTATGTAGGCACAGGTAAGTAGTATCTATCCTATACCTGTTAGATTTAGCTGGCACCGACTTCAAATAGATGAGTGAGTAGCGCTTATAATAATGATTTTAGTTTATTTTCGCTTTGAGTGCCTATTTGTGGTTTTCAAGTCGGTTTAATTTTTTGTACGAAAATTGTTTATAGACATACATTTTCGAAAATTATGTATTAATTATTTAATTTTTAATTCCCGAAAATAATACCTAAGATTTATTCTACAGTAAAAACATAAAATCATCGGAAAAAACGGAATTTAGGGAATAAAAAATCAGTTGGTAAAGGTTTTAAGATTAAAGAAAAAAATCTACAGGTTAACAAAGAGTAAATGTCTTTTTATAGGTTGTCTATGATTTTTCTTGATAAGCTATTACGTAGTGGTTATATACTCTTTGAGCATTCTTTGAGCTATTGTATATGTCTCGAAACTTCAGGCACTGTTATTATATTTGGTGGTTTTATGCGAGTGCACATTTATGAATGCAATTAGGCAACGGAATATCGCGAGTCAATTATCTGATGGAGAACGAAAAATTGCACGAGAACAGCGCCGCGTTAGTATGGAGCAAAGAGAGGCAGCCCGAGAAACGGCTAGGTTAGAAACGAGAAATCGTCGAGCTTATCGTACAGATGAACAGAGGAATAATCTTCGAAGTGCAAGAAGAAATGGTTCAAGTATTGCTTTGAATCGAGCAGCGTTTCTGTATGATTGCACCATCGACTACAGCTTGCATCGTTTAGTTTGCATTGGTCCAATGGACGTTGATTGCCAGCATTGTGGAGCATTGAAGTTTCCTGGTGAAACGCCTGGTTAGTGCTGCCTTAGTGGCAAACTATCCGCTTTATTTGTTCTTGCGCCTGACCAAAAAACAAAGAATGTCGTTTGCCACAAAGTGCTTGAATGAAAATCCTATTAATGAATTAATCCGAGTTTTTTTCCCCAATCTGCACAGCATAGTTTTCAATCATTTTTATCTGACATGAGTTTGAAGTACTTAATTATTATTATTTTTTTTATTCTCATTCTGTATGTATGTTTTCATCATCATTCATCATAATAAAATACTTTTTTGTTTCTATCTATATAAATATATTATTTTGTATCATTGTTTTACGTTCATCAAAGCCTAATTTAGTTCAGCTAAAAAGTAACACGACATTCATTGACTGTTAGGCGGTACGAAGTTCGCCGGGTCAGCTAGTATTATATATATATATAATATTTATAAATAGTTTATATGAATACGTGAGTGCCTGTAAGTGGCTAATTTCTTAGTTGAACTGCAAAGTACAGCTACATAATACATAGGTGTATGTACTCTCCTTAATATTACAATTGTAATCATCAATTTAATATTACTCCGATCACTTCACGGAATATTCGGAACTCGCGTCTCTAATACACATAGATAGAATAAATTACGTAGTTACTGGGAAACCAGAGCACGGATTGAGCGTCGTCCTTAATTTTGATGAGTAAATATGCGTGATGGGTAGTTTGTTAATTAGTTTAAAAAACTGTGTATTGTACTAATAGGACATAGAACACATTTGCAGTTTATGATACGAATATTTTTGAGCCGATTTTCGTAATAATTAATTAACGAGAATTTGTAATTAGAATAAATAAAGAATTAGAGAAAAACAAAACACAAAATGAAGACGTACTTACAATTTATTATCAAAGAGTTTTGCGGTTGCATATGGAAACCAAGATAATCTAAAATGGAACTATTTCCTTACCCACATATATATCTGTCATTCGAAAACCGTCTCATAGAGAATTTCCACAGATTATTTACAGTATTTACATCTATGTAAAAAGCAAAATAATATTATTATATCATACCATAAAAATAAACAAATTTACAAATTAAGAGATCACTACTGCGCGGCAGGGTACCCAGAATGCTGGTAGCGTTGCCTCTTTGAATAGCTAAACTCAGCTTTTGTGCAAAGTAGGCGCCAGCCCTGGGATCTCCCCGAAGCGAGGACCAAACGTTTCGAAAGATCTTTTACAAAATTTTTGGTATCGGACGACCACGGGCCTATAGCCTCTACTGCCAGCGCAAGAAATATAAATACAATGTGCGCTGAGCTGGGAGTACTTATTACATTACTCAAAGAGTAGATTTCTTCAAATTTATATATTGGTAACAGCGCTATTAGAGTAAGATCCCAGGGCTGCCAGACGTCACGTATTTTCTGATGGATGAAATGTTGACGATTGAGTACGTACTAAGAACACATGCTTACCCGCTAACTTGCTTAGACGGCCAATTTTGAGATATAGGATCCAGAAGATACATTACTTCACGTATTTTCTGACAACTGATTTTCACGTATGTTACAGGCCATATCTTTAAAAATAGGACCCCAATACTCTCAGACACTTTACGTCGGCCGTTTGCTTAAGAGACGCTTTAAAACTCCCAAATAATAGAGTTTTGAATCAAATAATTTAAGAGGCGATCATATTGCGTTTTGGGTTCACTAAATTTAGCCAAGTGTAATAATCAATTTACACCTTAAAGACTTACGAGTATGTTGTAGTATTATCTTACCTGTCATAGGAATAACCGATATGTCGATGGTTCGGTATTCACAATTGTGTGTTATGCAACCGCAGCCATAACCACGATTTCAACCGCAACTCCAATCGACCGTCACCCTCATCAACACACTACTACTTTCATAAAAAGTAACTTCAGCTGGAATCTTTTTTTTTTTTTTAACTTTTATAGGTTTACACTTGACCGCCATCTCGCCTGATGTTAAACGACAATGCGGTCTACGATGGAGCGTGTTTACCTAGAAAAAACCGATTCACTCTCGATTTGAAGACACAAAGATTGTAATCATCGGGGAAAGCCCACTCAGGCAACGTATTCCACAGCCTAGACGTTCTTATCACAAAATTAGAGTCAAATCTCTTCGTTCGTGTCTTTGGAACATCAACCATGAAACGATGTCGCTTTTTCGAGCTACGAGCATTCCGATAAAAAAAAAGGGCAAGGTGGTATCAAATCATGCAAACCAGTCGCACACTCTCCGAAGTGTATCCGATAAAAAAACCGATAGGCTATCGATTTTTCGGCGATGTTCAAGACTTTGAAGTCTTTTTCGCACAAGGGTATCATTGCCTATGAGCCTTTTGGCACGTCTCTCGATCGATTCCAGTGCCTCCAGCTGATACTTAGCTGATCCATCCCAAAGGTGCGAACAGTACTCCATACAGGAGCGAATCTGTGCTTGATATAAAGTGAGCAACTGTTCAGGCTTAAAATACCTTCGCACCTTTGAGAGGACACCCAGTTTTTTGGCAGCTAATTTGGCCTTGGACTCGATATATGAGCCAAAGTTGAGCGTAGATGTTAAAGTAACGCCCAAAAGCTCAAGCCTGGAACCTTTGCTACCGATTATAGCTTTTTGACCACCTAGCTGGCTATAGCTTTGATAAAAAGAGATCATAAACTAATAAAAATAATCTTTATCTTTTCAGTTAGATATTTGACCAACAACAGTTACAATAAAGCTCTCTGCTATCTGACAGATTAATTTTGAAACTGAAAAAATGTCGTACTTATAAAACCCACCCAACATACTCTCCACAAACTCCTTGTCTTTTGAGTAATATACATTACTTTATGCTATTCCCAAGTAACAATATATTATTAAAACCAACAATAAACACGAAACTTTTCTCCTGCAAACATAAACTCACCCACAAAAAGCGTAGTATATTATTGTGAGAGTACAAAGTGGTCTAAAAGCCTCGAGAGTACTTTAACGCACTCTAGACAATTAACGCACCTATGCAGTGACCTATATCCAAATTTAGATTTCCTTTCAAGTAAAATACACAAGAATAAACCTTATAATTTTATTCATAACATACAGTTCACTGTGGCACAATACTGTCGTGTATGGTCAAAGTGTCTACGGAAAGTCGCGTGAATGTGGATTTTATTGCGATATGCATAGAGTTCATTTTCATGCTGCGTTTTAGTTTTGTTTCCATTTTTCTAAGTAACTAGTAGTCATTTAGATTAAGACTTTAACGTTTGATAATAAAGATCATTTTGAGATAAGCCGTGTAATATATAAATAAGTCTAGTAGTACCTAGTATATGAGGCAATATCTAGGCAATATGGCAGCTAAATTATAATGAACAATATTTAGCCTCGTTTTAAGCCCTTGTAAAAAAATATTTTTAAATTGAGGGACAATTGTAAGTGATTTGCTTTTGGTAACAAGTCGTTAATTCGAACGCCGTCTGTATTTCTGTGTATGTTTTCTAGGATGTAAAAGTTTGTCAATTATTAAAAACCAAGTGATTTTTATTTTTTTATGATTGAAGTGCTAGATTTTCAATATTTGACTTAACTGACTGAATTTCAGTTACAATATTTAAATCCATAAATATATTTCATACGTGATTTGTCGTTGTAGTGCAAAATGTTTCAAAATAAATGTAATAGTGTCTCTCACAACTCTGTAGTATGTACTATAGTGCGTATGACTGAAAAAGTAACGCGTTGCAAATATGCAACGAGCGATAATATCAATTAACAAGCTGTGCCTGCGGTTTCACGTGCGTTTGAAGGGTTTTTTGTATATTTCGCGGAACACAGTTTATTAATCAAGTAAGAATAACTTAAGTTGCCTTAGAATATCAGCTATCTAGTAATGACATCAGCCCAGCCGTTTCGAAAAAACAAAGACGGTAGCAACAAAAATGGAAATCTATGGTAGAAACAGACAGGCAAAACTGTGAAACTTTTTATTTTGGTATATGTACCGTCTATACATTCGTTAATATGCATGTTAAAAAAGCGGTTATTTTAACATTACATACACAGACATCTTCGTTTTATTTATCTATTTCAATGTAGATAAAACACTTGCGAAAATGGAACAAAGCCAATGGTAATGATGTCCTACCAAAACTCCAGCTAATTTCAACCTCAAGGACCCATCAAAACGGCATTATCAATGTAACCTCAATTGCTTAGATAATCTGAACTGTACCAGCAGAAATTGTCTGAATAATTCATCAATAAAGTTATCACCTAACTTTTTAAGGGCGGAACCGACCCTCTAACGACCCAAAGTTCCCTGCCAAAGTTTAAAAATACAATTTTGTCGTAAATTCTGATCTATCGTAAAGATTAGAAGAGAAAGCGAAAGCTGTTGTAGATTTTTATTAGAAGGACATAAAAAGTTATGTGTTTAACTGATGTTTACCTGTGTATACATAGATGTGTTTGTATAAATAAACAATAGAATACTTTATTTGAGCAAAACAAAATGGTAAGTATATAAAATAATATCTAATTTAGTATACTGTACAATATATCTTATCGTATCAGGTTATGCAAATCAAAAGTAGTATTTTATCCAAATTAATATATAAATTAAAATTAACAATGACCACATATTTTGTATCCCCGTTTTGGCTGATATGAAGTATTTTTATTACGAAAGAATCAAATGCATTGTCGTTCAAGTACCTTAGCTAATAGTTTATCCAAAGTTAAATTCTTAGTCGTAGAATATAGTGACTTATTATGTTTAACAGAATAACTTCATATAGGTAATAATATATTATTTTCTGGGTGTCATTGGCACCAAATACACAGTCTTTGACGAACACATTTGATTACATATTGATAATTTTAATAATAAAACCCTTGGTTAAAGGGCGAAGAGTTTGAAATTGTGCACCTCCAATATCATGTGTGGATGGTCCTTTGTTCCGTTTGACTACCAATCGGTAGTAGATAACAATGAAGAGTAGCTTCCTATTGCACATGGCCCCCTACACTATATTAATTCTGATCGGAATTCAAATTGCTATTTGCGATAAAAAGCGTGTGACTCCCAGTTCTGTACATAATATGTACAGAACTTACAAGTGACATGATGATGGCTCCGTAGTTTTTTGCTTTCGTTACGCTACTACTGGACTTTTGGAGCAGGTATGTAATATTAGTATTCGTGGACCTGGAAAAAAGACCAATCTCGAGGACCTTATACGATTGAATTGCCAATTAATGTTAGCATCGAATCCATTTTAACCCTAAGTTCTGCAATCCATACGACCTAGGAATTTTGAGTGTTATATAATTAACGTTCACGTAGACAATTAATCATTATTATAGATTGGACGATCTCTCGGATACGTATTTGATAACATGCATTCAATTACGCTCCTTGTGCATAGTAACCGACCACATTCCGCGAAGTTTTCTATAGCGTAAGCTATATATATTGATTGCTATATATATTGATAGCTACCTATCGATCACATGGTTGAGAGTCCTTTAACAGGTTTTTCTTCTGATACAATTGCAATTGATCTTTTTTGTAGTATATGCTGCGGCAAATATGGTTTATTCGTAACATTCTGCATAATTTAGTCAACCGGTCTATGGTCTGATATCAATCACAGCAAACACATTTGTTACGAATGCTTTTATTTGGGGTTGGTTGTTCCCCAATTGAATCATTTGGTTTGTAGAGAGAATCCTGAAAGTACATATCATCATCATCATCAGCCGCAAGACGTCCACTGCTGAACATAAACCTCCCCCCTAGACCTCCACAACGAACGGTCCCGCGCAACCTGCAACCAGCGGTTTCCAGCGACCTTCATGAGGTCATCCGTCCATCTAGTGGGAGGCCGTCCAACACTGCGTCTTCCGGTTCGTGGTCGCCACTCGAGAACCTTTCTTCCCCATCGGTTGTCAGTTCTGCGAGCGATGTGGCCTGCCCATTGCCACTTCAGCTTGCTTACTCTTTGAGCTATGTCGGCCACTTTCGTTCTTTTGCGAATATCCTCATTACGGATTCTGTCGCGCAAAGAGACTCCGAGCATAGCCCTCTCCATAGCTCGCTGTGTGACTTTAAGCTTCGTTATGAGGCCCACAGTTAAGGACCACGTCTCAGTTCCATACATATAAAAACACATATACATCATAATATTCAGAAAGTACATATACATCATAATATTCAGAGTTGCGACTCGGGTACACTTCCGGCGGTTGCGTAGTACGCGGTACGGAATAGGATGAGTATCGTTAAATATCGGCTACTTTGCAGATACGGAGCCAGAAAGCATATCGCTCCCATCACAGCTAGCAGTATATATTGCGTCTACGCATAATCAAGTGCATTAAGCACGGCCTAAAGTATAGTGTAGATTAATGCTGAAAAACCTCATCTCCCAGAGCATCTTCTCATCTGAAATACATTTATTTTGTTATTCTATGAACCTTGGAAGTATCTTTGCTATTTTTTATAAGCTTCAAATGTCCTACACCTGGGCAAAAGTCACTCCTGATTCCCTTCATTTAAACTAGACTTGCGTTTCTATCGTCAAATTATTTTTAGATCAGAGCTCTTCTTTCATAGGTAGGATGTATACCAGGCATGGGAGTGGGTCAGTTAGGTGAACATAACGCAAATTGATCGGTGGGGCAGAGTTTCTACGCCGCTATACCTATTGGTCACTCGACCCCAAAGTCCTCCGACGCGATGGAAACTAAAAATAGCAGTTACGACTGCAGATAAAAGTGAAAACTGACTCAGAATTTTAGGAATAAGCAGCTCGTGAAATGCTGCATCTGTATAGCTACAGGTATTTTGCATGGACGTGAACTCACAACAATTCCACACACGTCCTATTACTCCGCTACTCCACCGCTGCTCCAACGCTACACTGCTACATTGCCGCCGTAACACAGAGGATCCTGCGAAAAAGTACACAACGCAGGTAAACAACCGTACATACATACACTTCACAAATAAAAATCTAATTCATAAAATGTTTCTCTGACATTTTCCTTGCATTTTCTTTATTTATGAGTGGAAAGAGCAGTCGCGGCTGTGATGCAACAAATCACGGCGCGACGAGTTTGATTAAATTCTGAATAAAACCAATTTTCCATTGGCGAGGAATGCCAATAAATGCGCTGGAAATAGATCGGTTCTATTTGTTTGCTATCGACTACTTTACGCAAATTTCACGATTGGATTTTTTGAAGTAAGTTTTAAATTTCTTTAGCCGTGGGCATTTTTCGTGGGTTCGCGTCTCCGACAAATTAAAAATAAATATAACAAAATTAAATTAACAAATTTAGCGGCGTAGCGGCATAGCTTTGGAGCCGTTGCGGAACAGCGGACCAGGATTTGCTCGTTTGCATAAGTATGTGTTAGTTTGTATGAGTGAAATCTCGTTAGTTCACGCTACCGAGACATGAGACATTTAATAGGAGTATATCTGTGTATGTGTTTTTCTGGCCATACAACTTACTTAAGGTGCAACAAAAGTGCTGTTGAAATAAATAAATAAATACCTATTGGCAGACAAATCACACAAATCATCATCTGACCCCAAATTTAGCAAAGCTTGTCATGTGGCGGCCAGATTGGTGATTGACAATGTACTTATTATATCTATTACCAAAACTGGAGAATGAACTCATTTTTCTAGGAGAACCTTAACAAAAAAACCGCCAAATTGATAACTTCGTTCTGTTTGAACTCAGTTAATAAATTGCAAACTAGTGCAATAGTATTCCGCGAGCTACTACGAGTAGCAAATTTTGGGTGGGGATTTTGCCCCGCTCCTCACGAGCTAGGTCGGCACCTCTGTATAGGGATATATTAGGAGAACTATGTGACAGCTTGCTTCAAATACCTACCCAAACTTCAAAAACCTACACTACACAAGTGTCTTCGGATATTTATGGGTTGAGAGGCTATTTTCGTTTTCGCTAATGAGTCAAAAGGTTAATTTCAGTCAGACATTCATAGAACCTAAGGCATTTTACAATGCATTTTACAGAAATACTAATTGCTTTGCCTATATAAAAACAATATCTTACCTAAGAGGAAGCAAAATTTAGCTACCTTGGCACCATTTTGCATTTCCAAAACGCTGTGATTAATGTCTAGTTATACCTACATAATCTATATTAGTTGCATGAATTGTATACGGAAAAAATGTATTTAATGATAGCCCGAACAGCTGAACTTTTAGAATGTTAAATTCATAATGGAATTCAGAAATGTACTTAATATTTTTGTATCTAATTTCTTATTTTAAAGTCTTTATAATATTGCTAAACTAGTGGTTACTTATCCACGATCTGCGACGTAATAAAATGTTAACATATTTTTACCGACTTCAAAAAAAGGAGGTTTCTCAATTCGACCGTATATATGTTTTTTATAATTATTGACGAGTCTGTACAGAATCATTCCAAATGTTTAGGTTTAAGTAAATGTTTGTGAATATGACTAACATGATAATAAATATTTTCTATTCTATTCAAATTGTCCCATATAGTTCTCGGATTTTGTTTTAGAACCTGACTAATGGTAGCTGGCTTGAGTGAACCCCTACTACCTATCTGACTATTGAGTTAACGCCGGAGGCGCAGGACTCAACCAGCTTTCGGAATATACTTGGCGACCTTATCCATTTGTGTTCTTTCCAGGCAGTTTAAGTTGATGTATTTATTTGCCTTACTCCTTTCTCCATCTAGTTTCAGTTCTCCACTACGTTTGCAAATTCACTCTACCCAAGAACACCACTTCACCAACAACTTCCTAAAATTCCGCCCTCACAAACATAGAGAGTATCGAATTTTTTCAGTAAATAGTTGGAGTTTGCCTACATTAACTAGTTCGACATTGATCTGTGTTCGCCAGGGTCCGGAATTTGTCACGTCCGTCGAGAGACCCGACCGATTTCTCTAGAAGAAGCCGAAAAACGTATTGGAGCATAAATAACTGTCCGCTGGAATGCGATGGCCGAGTTGAAATGGATACATGTTTTTAGACAAAAACGTTGAAAGGTTCTGGCATATTTTATTTTACGAAAAAGTCTAAATGGTTAACGTGTCATGAATACCAGACAATATAACTCATCACTAGCTATGTACTGCGGTTTTGCTTGCGTGGTTCCTGTTCTAGTTAAAATATGGGTAAAAATTTGCCAATGATAATGACAAAACATTTAATGTGACAAAAACTTAAACTAATATTTAAACGATTGTTAGGTACCAATCTCCGAAGACACGTTTCGAAATTGAAAACAATCTAGTTGCAGTCTCTTCTGACTTCAGATGTTATGTAGTTGAAAATGAAAGTTTGTCTATATGTCCTTTTTAAAACCGAAAATAATGCCTTTGATCATGATGATCTTTAGCAAAGTTGTAGGCCATGAGCTAAAGAAAGTTTCTGAGTTTTACGATTAATTTTCGACAGGTGGTGCAGCAACGCGCAGGGTAAGTACTGCTAGTGAGGACCTTGCGTGTGCTATGCCTGGCTATATTCCGTGTTCCAAATTTCCAGATCCGTCTAGTTATTCCGACATAATTGAACAATAAACATTTTAACATGAAAATTTATATTTACAATCTTAATAGGATTCGAGGCTATGCCGGAAGCATTGGGTCACGTATCTTGACCATTCATGAAGCACAAGGACTGACGTACGAGCCAGTAATTGCTATTAGGACTGGAAGTGCGATAGTGCTTCTTGAATGTGTTCCATATGCAGTTGTAGCAGTATTACGATACACCAAGCCTTTAATTGATTTTGCTAATGATGGACGGATGGCGGATGACATTTTTTTGAATTCGTGGTAAGCGCAACGGCTGCACCATCGAACGTTATAAATAAATAGCTTAATAAGTAGCATTTTTTTTAGTATAGACTGACGAGACAAGAAGGGTATGTGTCTGATGGTAAGCAACTCGCATGCCCATAACAGAACAGTGACACGTAACTATTGGAACATGAAAAAAAAAAGCTCCGCTCGTCACCCAGAGATACATGATGAAGTATCGCTCTTGAATGGAATACTTATTTAATGGAATAACGGGACACTCACGTATATACGGTCGGTCAATCCGACTCGAGTTTCGGCCGCGTCCGGCGGCCTTTTTCAAGGCGAGTGCACACGCGCGGTGGCTGCCCGTTTGGCACATATACGTGACCGACCGCATATACGTGAGTGTCCCGTTAATCAATTAAATATGTGTAACAACCACGTTAATTTTAATACTAGAATGGAATACTGTTCGCACGTTTGGGATGGATCGGCTAAATATCAGCTGGAGAATTTGGAATCGATCGATTTGGAGACACGACCCAAAACACTCATAGGCAACGACACTTTTGTGCGAAAAACACTACAAAATCTTGAACATCGTCGCAAAATTGCTAGCTTATCGGTTTTTAATCGGATACACTTCGGAGAGTATGCCACGGATCTGCATGATCTAATACCACCTTGCATTTTTTTGTATAATAGGAATGCTCGTAGCTCGAAAAAGCGATATCGTTTCATGGTTGATATTCTAAAGATACGAACAAAGAGAATTGACTTTACTTTTCTAATAAGAACGTCTTGGCTGTGGAATGCGTAATTTGAGTGGGTTTTCCCTATGGTAACAATCTTTGTATCTTCAAATCGAGAAAGAATCAGTTTTATCTAGGTAAACATGCCATGTTGTTGCATGTTGTTTACCATCAGGGACGTGTCGCGCTCGTCTCAGCTCTATTTATTCGGGTTTTAGATGGTAGGGGTACATCACTCTATGTGCTGGCGAGACCATTATACCTCACATTGTATTATATCCCAAAAACAAAATAAAAACAAAATACCAGAGTATCGACATACGTGGCGTTCCACACCAAAGGACGTCCACATTATCTTACAGGAATAAATAAGAGTCATCCCTTCGAGATTGTTAGATATTGTACCTACCTGCCTCAATTTAAGGAAACCTTTCGAATTTTATTAATTCAATATACAGTCCTTGGGTTAATTAAACAAGGGAAACCCAGATTATGTGTCGGGCACACGCAATTTAATAATTAATTTGAAGCCTACAGCTTTCCGTGTAAATAGATATTTTTGTAGGAAAAGGAGTGTTTTGGGAAACCTTTTTTTGCATTTATCAAAAATGGGAGAAGTTTGCGTAACATCGCAATTCTTGCGATATCAATTTGCGTTTTGGGCTTAAGTAAACAATTATTTAGGCACAGTACGTGAATTATTAAAAATTGTAGCTTGATGGAAACGCTGACTGCGTAATTGTGTACAACGCCATCTGTTTGAATTTTCCATAACTAGCAGGGCAATGTTTTATTATAGGAACTGGAAAAAGACGTTTCAACTTTTCAACATAATCTAGCTATCATCTAGTTCTTTATTATTGAAATAGATGGCGCTTCACAGTAATTTTGTTGGGATACACTGGAATTTCATTTATTTTTCAAACTGGAAGCGTACATAAATTTTTCGTGGTATTTTTCTGTATTGATTCTTAAAATTTTAAAAATCCGTAACATACCAAAAAAACTCAGTTTATATTATAGAACTGAGAGTTTATCCGTCAATATCTTGATATTAAAATGTCTAAGTTATTATTATTCTGCACAGTAGTTTTGTAAATGCATAATTATTTACGTAATGTCGTAGTAACTGTTTTCTCATCTGTGGTACCGTCATTTCTAAGTAAAAGTTAAGAAATCTTCCATCATCTTTATTATCCGCCTACATCAACCGCTGGAAATATGCCTCTCTCATAATAATACGCCAATCATTCATAACCTCGGTCTTCCAGTTTCAACTATTACCATATTTGCCGCCTTCCATAGGTACTATATTATCAACACTCCATCATCTAGTCTCAAGCCACCCTACACTACGCTTACCGATAATTACCGATTTTTTCTAAATTAATTTACTTACCTACTTGTTTTTTAAAAATTATAAATAATTTAACTAACGCCCCTCGGCTTCGCGCGGGTACAATGGTGATACTAAATTATATGAGTACTTACATACTAATAAAATTATTTCTGTGGGTTATTCCTAAGAGATAGACATAATTTACTATTGCAGACTTTTTTGTAGACCTTTTGAAGGAGTACAATATTGCGATACCTACATTATTTTGATCTAGCTCATCGGGATCAGCCAGCGTTTGCAGTGTAAGCGCAAAAACTGTGTTTGTTTATGACATTACATTAGAAATCTTTAAAAAGGGGTGTTGTAAGTTTGACGTCGATGTCTGTATGTCTGTCTGTCTGTCTGTCTGTCTGTCTATCTATCTGTCTGTCTGTCTGTCTGTCTGTCTGTCTCTGTGTGTGTCTGTCTGTGGCACCGTAGAGCTCAAACGGATGGGCCGATTTCGATGCAGTTTTTTTATTTGAAGGTTAATATCCGTGCGGATGTTCTTAGTTATGTTTGGTTAATATCGATTCAAGATGGCCGCCACCACAAAATGGTGAATTCTATTATTTTTTTCACTACTACCTCAATATGGGTATCAAACAAAAGGGCTTGACTAGTAGAATACATTGCAGTATGACAAATTTCAAATCCAAGAGTGCCGCTTCCACAAAATGGCGAAATACATTTCTTTTTTCTCAACTCTCTTAATATGGGTATTAAATGAAAGGGCTAGTAGAATGTTGTACAGATAACAAATCTGAGGTGGTCGGGGGTTAATCACAATTTTTAATTTTTTTCTTGTATACCATGTCCCTATTGATCATCTGCAGCCTGCAGACGTCCACTGCTGAACATATGCCTCCCCCAATGATTTCCATAATGACCGGTCTTGTGCCGCCTCCATCCACCGACTTCTCGCGACCGAGACAATATCATCGGTCCATCGTGTGGCTCCATCGGGCTGTCCTACACTGCGTCTGCCGGTTCGTGGTCGCCACTCGAGAACCTTTACTCCCCAGCGGTTCTCGGTTCGGCGAGCTATATGGCCTGCCCATTGCCACTTCAACTTGCTAATTTTAAGAGCTATGTCGGTGCCCTTCGTTCTTCTGCGGATTTTCTCGTTTCGGATTTTGTCACGCAGTGAAATTCCGAGCATAGCTCTCTCCATTGCCCGTTACACAACTTTGAGCTTGCATATCATACCAATAGTTAGCGACCACGTCTTAGTGCCATATGTCATCACTGGCAACACACACTGATTGTAGACTTTCGACTTGGGTGTTTGTGGTATTTCTGACGAGAATAATGTCAACTTTCGGCACTTAGCAACAGACCCGGACCCCGAAAGTTCTAACCTCTCCGTTCCATTAAATTTTTCCTTCATTTCCAAACACTCCACTAATCTATGTCAATTCACGGCAGTCAATGAATATAAGATTAATCGTGGGCCTATCTCGATCGGACCCAGTTTGAATAATTAATTGGACACCCTACATCCTATACACGTCCCACTCTATCCTCACACGAGTGACAGAGACGGAACGGCAGTATCAGATTTTATGTATCGTTTGCGTAATTAAGTTTTTAAATTGGCTTTTCTTTCATGAGCTCTTTATGAATTGCTGACCCGTGTGGTTCAGAGTTCAGTGTTAATGGAAAAGAGATTTTGTGATGATTCGGGAATGGCCACATGGTATGTTTTGTTTGTTTTGTAAAACAAAAGTCGATTGTATGATGTATTGTATGAGTATTTAAGACTAATTTTGCTTAAAGCATATTTTCAGATTTTAGGTTTTTATTTATCTTGTGACCATGATTTGCTACATTGAGCAATACGGAAACAAGCATATATTTTTAAGATGTATCAAATAACAACGTTAAGTCAGTAAAAAAAATGTCACATTTCGAACGGACAGCTCAAAAAGAGACAATATTTCAAGGTTGACGTTTCAGAAAATAACGTGGTTTGATGCCATTTTCATAATACTGTGAGCTCGACTGTTGAATGGGCTTTTGGCAATCAAAAATCCCGGATCTCTTTCATTAAGGATATTTGCATTTTGGGTTAAAAAGTATTTTAGTAGCAGTAACCTTTAATTTCTTACAACGTGAGTGAACTAACAGCAACCAAACATAAAAACACCATTTTTAAATTTTTTATGTTTCTAAACATTAGCATATATATAATGTATTTTCTTGGTTGTACGATGGTGCCGGTCTCAATTATCAATTTATTATTTGTCATCGCAAAAAACTATCATATCATAATAATCTAACAAAAACGATGATACAGTCTCTAATCAAAAAATATTAAAAATATAAAATAATAATATAGAAAATAATAGTCATTGACTATTTTTTTAACGCGGGAAAACAACTCAAACAGGTACTACGCGGGTAAAATCGTGGGGCGCTACTAGCAAAGTTTTTTTACTCGATTTATTGTATTTCTACTGGTGACCCCCAAAATCTTAGCCTGCGTATAGGTTAGTAGTGGTAGGACTCTTGGCAGAGTCCGCCTGGGGAAGCTGGGGAAGTACCACACCTTTGCCAATTATTCTACTGCCAATCAGTAATGTGCAAACATTGCTGTGTTCCGATTTGAAGGGCAATGTGACCAGAGAAATTACAGGGCTTAGAGATATAACATCTTAAATCTCTGGGTAACAAGCGCAGTGCAGTGCTAGGTAATGATTTGGACTCTTCATGTTCCAATAGATGTATGTCACTGTGCTTTTGTTGCTTACCATCAAGCACATTTACTGCTCGTCTTGTAACTCTTTAATTAAAAAAAATGCTGCTCCCTCCAAAATTCGAGGTGGGACCGCGCCTGTACGGTCTACCTACTATAAAGCGCGTTTAATAAGACGAAGTCAATAATTATTATTAGTATTATTATTCATACAAACAAAAATCATAATTAACTCTCGGATTAAACTCACCCAGAATATCACAAAACACCTACTCAGGCAACACATGCCACATGTTAAAATAAATGTTTTTATTGGTCCGATTCCTTCCGTTGTTTATTTCAGAATTTATATTTTGCATTCCGAAAGGTACGCAATACGTGAAAATTATGCACGTACACTAGACTTGCCTAAACCTGGATCTGGGTGGCTATTTATTATTTACGCTGAGAAGATGGGAAAAAGAGGTTAGGCTTATACACAGGGACAAATCAAGGATAAGATTGTAAGTGTTAAAAGGTTTTATTAATAGAAAATGTTATAGAAGTAAGTATGATTTCAAATTCTTACCAAGGAAAGTAAGACAAAGTTCTAGTTATGTAAGGCCGTACCCCGAGCAAATGACCTTGAGTATTTCTTACCTCATTGCACACCGCATCGCAAGAAAGAGCAAGAGAGAAACAGTAGGATGTGTCGCTGTTTTACGCTCAATTTTTGAATAAACTCTTTATAAAATCAGATTTTGAGTTTTTTTTAATACTTATTTCTACCAAAATTTATTTCTAACACCAACGGTTAGTGTTCCGATCCGTTAGTGTAAGTACAAAACCCAAATAAGGACGGGTTTTCGAGTAGGTGCATGATAATTACAATTATTTCTATTTTTTAACTCCCGACCAAAGAAAGGGGTGTTATAAGTTTGACGTCGATGTTTGTCTGTCTGTCTGTCTGTCTGTCTGTGTGTGTGTCTGTCTGTGGCACCGTAGGTCTCAAACGGATGGGCCGATTTCAATGCGGTTTTTTAATTGAAAGTTTATATCCGTGCGGATGTTTTTAGCTATGTTTGGTTAATATCGATTCAAGATGGTCGCCGTCACAAAATGGCGGACAAAATATTTCTTCACAACCTACCTCAATATGGGTATCAAATAAAGGGGCTTGACTAGTAGAATGTTGTACAGATAACAAATCTGAGGTAGGCGGGGGTTAGTCAAACATTTTTAATTTTGTTCTTGTTATGGATTCGTTGTGATTTTTCAAACAATAAATTCATTCAAAAAAAAAAAGAAACTACCATTTTGAAGCAAAGAATTTGTACAAATTGAATGTATTTTTACCAGTTGATATTTGTTTTGGCCAAAAAGTAGCTAGCTCTGAAAACTGGACAAAAAACTAGTTTTGCTGGACGACGCACCTTAACTTAGTCCAGCTAAGCTTACTTATATTATAAACGCGTAAGCTTTGGTGCTTGGGTGTTTGTTTCTCGATTTCAATGTAAAAACTGTCTATCTTAAATTTAGAACAGTCTGAAATTAAAATGTTGGTAGATTCAAGTTTGGAACTAGTAACTCAGATATTCCGTAACCATACAAATTTGATCTATTCATCATCATATATTTCATCATATATGAAATACCAAGCCAGTTACTTTATTAAATTCCTTCTATCTTAAATGTTTTGGTAACCATATTAATTTAAAAAATCTGTAATGCTATACATAAAATAATTTGATTATAATGCACAACCCGTTTCTTTCATACTTGACTCAACAGACAACTCATGGTCTTGTGAATTATTTTAGACTTCATCGTCGTGTTTCTTTGGACTATTGTGGTCAAACGCGAACCTATGGACATTTTTCGGGACTCACTTTGTAAGTTCAAAAGGAAATTGTTTAGGTACTTTAACAGTAAATAAGTTATGTTTTGTGATTGTAGTATCAGTGGTCTTGTTCTTGAAATCTCTGTTCTTAGTTTGATTATTGTAACATTTGTTTTTTCTTATAATTGTTTTTTGTTTGTTTAGTTAATCGTCTAATGTTGTAGAGAATGCTGTAAACACCTTTTAAGAGAGAGACAGAGACGATTTTCTTTAGCATTCCATGGATTCACCGTGCGGGTGCCGGGTCCATCGTGTGGCAGAGAGAGAAAACCCGAGTAGTTCCCGAGACTTGTGACTCAGGCGTAGGTTTAAGGGCCCCTTTCTGACGTACATCAACACTCACCTTCACCACTCGTTTTTCTCTCCCTACCCAGCCAAATCTGATATGAGCCTACTAGTGCAGCTTTAGATACTCGTTCTAGTATAGAACTTACTGCACTTCTGGATAAGCCAAGGTCTTTCAGTAGGTTATAGAGAGATTTTGCTGGTATACCTCTCGCTCCCACTTCTACAGCGTATTAACTAACTACATAGCCGTTTTTTGTTTAGTCGTAATACTTATTTTTTTTACATATCAGAAAACATTGTAAAATTGTAAATTCACCTTAGACTTATTTAATATGTGTACTGTTGGTGTTTGTTTACATAAATAAATAAATAAACCTATGTTGACTGAAAAACCTTACCTATATAAAATAGCGTGTCAAATTCAACCCTGTTCTCGGTTGGAGGTCAATATTTTCATTCGAAATGTATGCAGGAAAGGTTTGAATAACTTTGAAGTTATGCTAATGTTAAAGTGAGTCCGATGCTACAAGATTTCACATCTAAGCGTGGTTCGTAAAATGTTCTAAATTTAAATTTTCGAAACCATTTAAAGGCAACAGCTTATTTTGTGGATTCCGTAGAATCCCATCATACAAAAGTAGTATGGAACCGTGAGAGAGTTTTTTAGTACAACTATAGGTAAATTCAAACGTGTCAGCTTATAGTTGTTTCATGCAGATGCCTTCCCTGTGAACATGATGCATTAAGCTGCATCAAAATATCGGAGATAATTTCCACTGTTTATCAAAAACTATGGCACAGCAAATTTTCGTTAACCTGCAAGATATTATAGTTTTTAACAATAAATTCACCATTTGAGAGATGCTTTAAGATTGTGCCTTTTTGTTTAGTATCTGTCTATATAAAAGTAACTGTTAAATTATGAACACTGTTAGAATATAATCTAAACGTTCCTATCCTAAGTTAAATTTTGTATTGGTAGGGGAATTCGCACAGTCCACCAGCGAAATACTACCCCGTTGCGAGTTATTCTGTCGCCGAGCAGTAATGTGCGAACATTACTGTGTTCCGGTTTGAAGGGCAATGATTCCAGGCAAATTACTGGGAAATTATTTTTTAGAAATAAACTCCTTAAGTATCTCCGGGTGATGAGAAGCGCAGTGCAGTGCTAGGTTATGATAGGTAATGATTTGGGCTCTTCACGTTCCCATACCAGCTTGTCACTGGTGATATTATGGGCAGGCATGTTGCTTACCATCAGGCATATGCTTGTCTTGAGACGATTTTCTCTATACAATTAAAAAATTAATCTGACAGTATTTAAAATTATACAGTGAGACAATCAACAGATAATCTATAATATAAAAATGAATCGCAAAATGTGTTGGTAAGCGCATAAGTCAACAAAGCCTGGACCGATTTGGCCATTTCTATTTTTGAATGTTCGTTGAAGTTCAAGGATGCTTTTTACGGCGTGAAAAATTCTAATAATTGCCGGAAAACTATAAAAACAGCCCTTTTCTTTTTCCCATGCAAACGATTCGTAATAATTAATACCTAAAAGAAAATTTGAACTTTAATACTAAATCATAAAGTTCAAGTGTTAGTGGAGAGGTTCCAGGAAGGCAAAAATAATTGAGTGACGTTCTGACGTAATCATCGTATATTGATATCAATATTTATGTACACCTATGATGGTAAAATGTCACTTGAAATATAAAATCTCAGGCACTACTGGACCGAATTCAAAATTATTTTACCATTGGATATGCCCGTAATCCCTGAGTGCCATAGGTTATATTTATATGTGCCACGGGGGCGGACCGCTAGTAAATTATAATAATGAAGTGAAAAACAGTGAAAGCTTAAAACAACATTGTTATTTGAAATAATTAAATAATTTGAAATTGTGAATTGCCCACCAATTTTTATACATTATTTAATAACATAATATACTCGTACGTCTTGCTAAGTCTTCATAAGCCTACACACTAACCTTATAAGAAACTTAAGCTTACAAATCACTGTTGTACGGCATGAACGCAAGAAATGCCCACAAGGCTCCCTCTATGCCTCGGGCACCGCAGATGCAATCTTGTTCTAACCGTAACAAAGCAAGATAATACTGCAAAATAAATATACACCAGAGGGTGAACTTTGACGGAATATCAGATTTGGATACATGAACAAAAACTCAGGAGGGTTTGCGGAAGAGCACGAAAGTTGTCTTGCATTCCTACCGTAGGTACCTAAGCGTCAAAAGCGGAACCTCGTCATGGCGCTGAGAACCTATGTAAAATTATTTAAGATACGAAAATTAACGACCAATTTGTGGAATTTATCCATTCATTTCCATTGTACATATCTACCAACAACAAACGACCAACATGGCCTTATCGTTCTTAATTTTGACAATAATTCGACTGCCCTAGTGGCTTAGTTGGTAGTATTAGCTCTGCCTGCGAAGCCGAGGGTCGTGGGTTCGATCCCCACCCAGTGCAAATATTTGTGTGATGAATTCAAATGTTTGCACTGTGTCTGGGTGTTTTCTATGTATAATAAGTATGTATTTAAAACTATATAATTATTATATTAGCTATCTGGCTGCCATCACACAAGCTTTGCTTAGTTTGGGGTCAGATGGTGTTGTGTGTGAATTGCCCACCAATTAGTCGTTACAAAATAAAACGTAACTACAACTTACCTTTACTATACCAAAGTTACCCTTCTGTATTTGTCTGGTTCGTAATAATACCATCAAAGATACGCAAGTGGGGCAGTAAAAACACTTGGACGTAACAGCACGACGTTAGCCTCAAACCGAATTAGGAGACGTTCCCCTCGAGATGCGAGAATGAATATCTTTATAGTTATGGTTCATATTGCGACGAGTGGTCCCCGTTGGAGAAGGAAGCGACTCATTTACCGCTACCTAGTATACGTCCTACTAATTGAAATGTGAAAGTTTGTATGTATGTTTCGCAATCACAATTAGAATGTATTGTGCAAACATTACTGTGTTCTAGTTAGAAGGGGAATTTTTCCAGAGAAATTACAGGGCTTAGAGATATAACATCTTAGAACTCTGAGTGACACGCGCAGTGCAGGGGTAGGTAATTATTTGGACTCTTTATGTTCCAATAGCTGCGTGTCACTTTGGTCGCCCACTTTTAGCCAACTTTTGTTTGGATATTGGTCGAGGATTTTCGCTTTAGACCGTTTACTGACACGACTATCGGGACTATGCTCGTCGAATCGACACTCCACATTATTATTTATTATTATTTTACCCTGTGAAAATAACGGGAATGAGTACTCCGTACGGGGGTGAAACCACCCAGGGCTTTGGATTTTTATATTAGTATAATAGTGGAATCCAAATTTTATTTAAATTCGTCTTGTTCTCACAACTTAACTCCGTACAAAACAGAATAAGGTAAAGATTCCCTTTGAACGGGGGTCACTCCCCGCGGGGGCCCGCGCTATGTTTTATGATAATCATCTAACGAGATTTATGGAGGCTTCTTATTACAACCGGCGTGGACTAATTACTGCTGAAACGTAAATACGTTCGTGGAAGAAAATGCGTCTAGGTCATTACGTGGGATAGACTTTCAGAGAAATTTAGAGTTTCGCCTGTGCATTTATTTTAAGTAGTAAGTTGTTTTGGTGTTTCTGTGTTTTGTTTAATTATTTAAGTGGAAAAAAGAGTTTATCTAGCTATCTATCTACTCTTTTAGACGCGTTAGTGACAAATTGTGAAAATACGGTGTACTTTACCACGCTTTCCTACATTATTATACTAATGGTGATGAAAAATTTTACCAGGCGCTAGTGGTGACGGAACATGAACCTATAACCTTACTCGGAAAACTGAAATTCTCACCACGGAGTGATAGCTTATAAAATCAGGCGAGTTGGCGGCGAAGCGTAAACCTTGTTAAAAACTATATTAGTAGCTTAGTCAAGTATAATTTTTAACAAGGTTTAAACTTAACCACCAACTCGCCTGATTTAAAACGATAAAAGAGCGTGCTTACCTAGGAGCAGAGATTAGATACCCCGTTGATCGGCGATGATACGGATCTCGCCTACTATCACAACTCACCAGCGGGGGCGCCGGACAAGATACAATACCGGATTGTGATTTGCGAGCATCCGTGTGACAAGACTGACTACTTTCCACGAATGATTTGAAAAAACGAATATTTGTTTTATGTATTAAATTTATTAATAAAATGTTAAATTGAATGATTTCTACTTCTATTGTAATGTGACGAAATTAATTTTGTATATTAAATAAATGTTTTTTTTATAACGAGATAGACAAACTTTAATTCAACAGGATGCAATGAAACGCATCAACGGGTTCCCATTGTGCAACTGAGCAATCTTGGTACTAGACGGCGAAGGAGGGTAAGTCATACGACCAGTCGAGTGGGTTATTGTCATTGCCTAGAAGCAACCGATTCTTTTCGATTTGAAAAAACATAGATTGTAACCATCGGGAAAATCCCATCCCAACAAAGTTAACCCTGCAATCGTGTAAGTACCTGCATATTTCAGAGGCCATACAAATCTCTTAAAGAAGTTCGTACTTCAAGGTAGTGCTTTTTCATTAGGTGCTTGTACAACTTGGCCGCTTCCATCTGGCCACAAAGTTGCAACAAAAACTTGCATAAATTGTCCGATCGCAAACAAGAGTGCGGTTGAAAAGTAAAGTGTGATAGCAGAATCTGTGGCTAAGCACCGGACTACACACGGGGCAGGAGTTTGAAAAACCAGATCATATTTTAAATTTGCATCATCATACACGTAGTATTAGTAAAATACTTTGACACTAGTCGGTTGGTTTACGGACGATAGTTTAACGTGACAACGTCATAACAAAACATTGATAGATACGGCGCAAGCGTACAATGAGCGTAACGGGACACTGAACCTAACGGGACATAACAGGACATTATTTCGTGCATGCAGCGGGCGTTCATCGATTTATTAGACGTTGTCACGTCAAAAAAAATACTATCAAAATCGTAACTAAAAAAATATTGTTAGAGCTATCGTAGAAATGAAATCATAAATTACAAATTGCATGTCGATGCGATTTCTATGGTTGTAAGGAGAATTACTCGGGAGTGTTCTAAGCAATGTTCGATGAAGACCGATACAAGACTGCCGTAAAAAATGGCAAAATAATATCACAATTAACTTACTTTAACTCCCTGAATATAGTTTTCAAATGAAAGGGCTTGCAAAATACGAAATCATGATAAATTTCAAATCCAAAATGGCCGTCTCTTCAAAACGTCCGGGGGGTCTACCGCCTAACTAACAATGTCTTAGCTCTGATATTGCTCTCTTTTCTTCTCGCTTGAAATGATAAAGACAGAATAGGAAAGCCATAGCTGCTTTAGTTAGGCGGTAGAGGGTAATATTATTAATGTCAATACTACTGTTTATTACGTGAAAAATATGGGACCGGTAACTACGCGGGGCACTACTAGTGTTTAATGTAAATTAGAGTTATTTTCGAACTTGCTCGTTAAACTAGATAGTACGAGTAGTAACCACTCCGGCAGCCATCCATCCCGTTTTGAAAGTTGCAAACTGAACTTTAATCCTGACTAACGTAATTGCTAAAGTTGGAATACAAAAGCTTGTTCGCGGCACGCGCGATTTACTGTCCGACATTTTGTTACCGATGCGGTCGGACCCTTAACTCGGAGCCTCTTTTGATTTTGCTCAATTTCTCAATGTAGCCATTGAGTTTTTGTGTAAAATTTCGGCTTGAATTACACCTTCATTTTACCTACTGTAAGTAGCAGTGTAAACAGGGTAAACGGGTTCTGGAGTGGAGACCGCGAATCGGTAAACGTAGTGTAGGACGCCCTGAGACTAGATGGAGTGACGATATTCGAAAGGTAGCTGGTGACGGTTGGAGACGGAAGACCGAGGATCGGGCTGAGTGGCGTATCTTGGGAAAAGCCTATGTCCAGCAGTGGACAAGTACAGGCTGATGATGGTGAAGTAGCAGTGTAATGGTATATAGCTGAAGTCCCTGCACATGGGATACCATCGGCACTTATGAAAGCTGTAGTTTTGTTAGCACGCTTCCAACCACAGGTAAGACAAAGGTCTAATAAGTTTGACTCATTGTTGTTTTGCACAAAATAACCACAACCATATTTGATATGTAAATTTAGCAGTAGTAGGATTCATTTCAGGATGGGCCTGAGGAAATACCTCACCTGTGCCATTTACTATACTGCCATGCCGTGATCGTATATAACTGTGTTCCGGTTTGAAGGGAAATGTTTTCAGGCAAATTGCAGAGCATAGAGATAACCTATTTCATAAAGGTAGGGTCATAAGCTCAGTGCAGTGTTAGGTTATGATTTGGACTAATTTTCTTTATGTATTATCTCTAATTTAATATTATTATTATCAAACCACTGTATTTAAACAAATATTGTTTCTAGACCCACTTAGTTTGGAATGTAATACAGTTATGTATAGTGTACTCTTATGTTATAGTTTGTGTTTATTACATTCTGTTTTGTGTGCTTAGTGAAGGAATAAATGAATGAATAATCAAGTTCCAACAGCTATTTGACACTGTGCTGTTATAGGCATGGGTGTTGGTTACTGTCCTACCCTACTAATATTAACTAGTGACCCACCCCGGCTTCGCACGAGTGCATACTAAATATAAGTACTAATAAGAACGGTTATTGTGGGTTATATGGGTTATAAAGTTGAAGGGTTTGTTTGTTTGAACGCTCGGATCTCGGGAAATACTGGCCCGAATCGTTTTTTTTTTTAATTGGATTGTCTATTTGTCAAAGGCTATTATAGGCTATTTAACATCACGCTGCTATCAATAGGAGCGGAGCATTAATGAAAAATGTAACAGATACGGAGAAAAATTTGAGAGCTTTCGTACCGTGCGTTGAAGTGATAGTACGAGGGTCAAACTGAAAGTTCTTAGAAAATCAAAAACTGATTACATTAGCCAGTTATTAGTTTTATTATATCTTTTCAAAATATTGTCCATTCACGTCAATACACCGCTGCATGCGATGGAACCACTGGGAAAAGCACTTTGCCCACTCGTCCTTAGGGGTCTCTTCAATGGCATCGCGATACGCAGCCACCGCTTCTTCAGCATTCATAAACCGCTTTCCTTTAAGTTTTTCTTTAATTTTTGAAAATAAATAAAAATCACAAGGCGCGAGGTCGGGGCTTTACGGCGGGTGACCCAGTAATTCAACGTTTGATGTCGCCAAATAGTCGATCGTTCGCTTGGCGGTGTACGATGAGGCGTTGTCGTGGTGAAGGAGGATCCTACTGCGAGGTCGTTTCTCTCGTACTTTTTCCAAGACAAGTGGCAAACAATTGGTAATGTACCATTCTGCAGAAACTGTTTTTTGATCCTCTAACACAATTGTTGCGAAATGACCTATCCTTCCAAAGAACGAGGCCACCATTTTTTTCCCCGCACTTCGATCTCTCTTCACTTTAGTTGGCAACTCCTCGAAAGGAAACACCCACTGAGCAGATTGTCTTTTGGTTTCAGGATCATAACAGTAAATCCAGCTTTCGTCACCTGTTAGAATGTCGAACACAGTATTTAAGTCACCTCCGTTAAATCTTTCAATCATTTTACGGCACCAATCCACACGATGGAGTTTTTGAGCCTCAGTCAAATTATGAGGTATCCACCGGGCGCAAAGCTTCCTGACCGCTAAATGTTCGTGTAGGATTTTGTGCACTTGACTCATACCGATGCCTAAGCTTGTCCGAATCTGCTGATAGGTCACTCTTTTGTCAGTCTCTATCATACGCCGCACAACACAGATGTTATCTTCAGTCGTCGCCGTAGAAGGCCGTCCCTCACGTAAATCATCAGTGAGATTAGTGCGACCACGTTTAAACTCATTAAACCAGATGTAAACAGTCGCACGAGATGGGGCTTCATCGTGAAAGGCCAATCGTAGTCTATTATAACTTTCTTGTTGACTTAAATGACATCGAAAGTCATAAAAAATCATTGCACGAAAATTTTCTCGTGTTAAATTCATGTTGACGTGACACAGACAATTTTCAATTTGCCGCCAAATCGTAAAACAAATGACAAATGAATGAAGTATATACTCAGTAATATTGGCAAAGAGTTCTATTTTCAAATTATAGAATTATTTTTTTATTATATTGTTTATAAGTGGCCAGTTCTAAGAACTTTCAGTTTGACCCTCGTATGTGTCTAAGATTGCGTCATTATAAATCATCACTACATAGTATAAAACAAAGTCACTTCGCGCGTCTGTCCGTTCCTATATATAGATTAAAACAATGTAAATATGTACGACATCACATTAGAAACCTCAAAAATAACAGTATTTCTCCACTTTTTAGTGGATGTTATTGTAAATATAAACATTCCTCTTCAATTACTGTATCTATTAAAAAAAACTGCATCAAACTCCGTTGCGTAGTTTTAAAGATTTAAGCATACATAGGGATATTGAGGCAAAGAAAGCGACTTTTTATTATACTACGAGTATTTGTAGTGATAGTGATGTGAATGTATGGATGTTTGGATGGTTATTACTCAATCACGTCAAAACGTCTGAGCGGATTGGGCTGGAATTTGAAACATAATACATAGATTATAGTTTAGAAGACCAGATAGGCTACTTTTATCCCGAAAAAAACAACAACGGGAACGGGGTCTATGTCCTTGTCGTTCCATCACTCTTCACAATAAACAAATATGCGTGTAGGCCGATGTTTGTTAAAATAGTAGCAATATAAATTCGATTGCAAAAAATAATAATCTAAAAACGATATCATAAGCTGATTTTAATTTCAAGATTTCTGTAGTCAACAAGAAATCCATAGTGTTGCCATGTCTCTTCAAATAACTCTGAAAGTCGTTAAACTTAAACAGAGTTGCCATAAACATCAAATCGGGACGCAGCCCTCAATCACGGATCTCGGCACGCGGCCCACCGACCCTCACTCACTTCATCTGGACCAATCACCGGCAGACGTGAAATTATTTAAATCATATTTATTACAAGTAGTTCGCCCTGTGGATTGATATAGCCCACAGCACGCACCTCCATCCAACGGTAAAATATTTTTTGAAAGCGGTCCAGTAGCTCCTTTGATTAGCCCGTTCTTACAATTAAACTCTTCAGCTTTATGACATAACATAGTATACGAGTACATTAGATTGTAGTATGGACAAGGGCAAACAAATTAATTTTTTATAGTATGGATAAAAAGACTCCTAAGCAATGGCACTCTTGCGCCGAAAAACCTTCAAAGTCGTAAACATCGGCCGAAAATTGATATCGTTTTAGTTTTTAATCGGATACACTTCGCGCACTTGATTTATATGATCTAATTATTACCTTGCCCTTTCTACTATCATCCCGCTTGTGGCTCGAAAAAGAGACATCTTTTTATGGTTGATGTTCCAAAGAGGTTTGTAATGAGAATTATTTAATTTAAAAAAAAGGTGTGGAATACGTTGCCTGTGTGGATGTTTCCCGATAGTTACAATCTTGGTGTCTTCAAATCAGTTTTTTCTTAAGCACACTTCGTCATATAACGCAACATCAAGCGTGATGGCGGTCAAGTGTAAACCTATAACTTTCAAAAATGTATATATGTATTATAAGTATGTATTTAAAACTATACATGTATTATATCAGCTATCTGTCCGCCATATTACAAGCTTTGCTTAGTTTGGGGTCAGATTGTCAGTTGTGTGTGAATTGTCCACCAATATTTATTTATTATTTATTTATTTCCTTAGTACTTATAATGTGTAGGTTTTATTTACTCCTATTTTAACTTACTTCAAAAAGGGAGGAAGTTCTCAATGTACGTTATTTTATAATATGAATGTTACGCGAGAACGCCACCGATAATAAATCGATTTTTTTATTTGTAGTGTTGAGGTTGTCCATTATAAATTTTATCAAAATCGGTGTAGTGGTTTCTGAAATCTGAATAAAAACTAAAATTTGCTTTCGAGTTTTTAGACGCGACGTATTAATTGATTATATTTGGTATCCGAATTAAATATTATAATTTACTGTTAATAATGTTAAATTGAAATCAGATTTTGATTTTCAGAGAAAATATTTTTTTCTATTTATCTTTGTTCGTGTCTCTCGTCTTCCTTTACTTTATAATAATTTTTCACTCCACGGTTGCTTGCTAGTGATCGCTTTTAACGTTAAGGCTGCGAATTTTGACTAAGTATACGTTTTATTGTTTTCTTATTATTTTTTATTTTATGTAGTGCAATAAACAGTTTATCTAGGTACTCGTGCATCGTGCAACTTTGCATAGAGTACGCCATTTATAAAGTTTATTGATTATCGTGAGTGACGGCCCATGAGACGTGTCCGGGGCGTATTGTTCCACCAAACCGCAGACGACGGGCACGGACAACGCAAACAATAGGCGATGGCGTCGTAAATCAGAATGGATGTGCCGATCCACTGGTGTTTGTAGGCATTTGTCGGTGAGCGCGCTATCACAATGGCTAATTGGTACGAGTAGGTTTGGGTCGGAGATGCGGACAACATTTTGTAGTTTGTAGCTGTTTTGATGTAAGACAAACTTATAGGGTGTGGGTATGATGTTAAAATTTTACTGTGTGCTGAGCATTACCCATTTATTTATGAACTATGTGTAAAAAATTGGACATAAGTAACTTAATTAAATATCTAAATAACTTCCCAAGGTTTATGGTAGCGGCCATTTTGAATTAGACATTTGACATTAGACATTTATGACAGTTTACAGTATTGTACGAGTGGTCAAACCCTGTCAAGTGATAGTAATATTGAAAGAGTCAAGTCATATTGAAAGAGATGTAAAAAAAGAATATCATTTTGTGGTGAGGTGTGGTGTCAAATAAAAGGCCTTGACTAGTAGTATAGTATCCATTAGAACATATTGCAAATCCAAGATGCCCGCCACCACAAAATGGCGAATTTCATCTATGTTTTCACTACTCCCTCAATATCAAATGAAAAGGCTTGACTAGTAGAATGTAGTACAAATTACAAATCCGAGGTAGTCGGGGTAAAGTATTTTTATTTTATTATTTAGTGTTTTGAAATACCACTTTAGAATTTTTCAGTACAATACCCAATTACTGTCAAACTTTGAACCGCATCAAGCCAAAGCCCGTTTCCTCAAAATTATCTCATAAGAATCATTATACTTGTCTCAGCCGTAACGTCAACAAAATTCCCGCATCCAAACAAGATAATTAGTGACATGTTCTAATTAGACCAACCGTTCCTAACGACAAATATATTCGAGGAGCTTCTTACAAGCGCTCCATTAATTAAAACAGGCCTATTGGAAAATAAATGTTTTCTGATGAAAATGCAAGAACTTTCATCATTTTTGTAATGTGCACACACTATTGTTGTCACTTAATTTATCAGACAGTTAAGTGGTCTATCTAGATCGTTAGAAAATTAACATAATAGTGACGTATATAGTTGAATATCCGATACTTCTATTACAGTTACTAGGAAGTAAGATATCCGCCACTTTAAATACTCGTAGTACAAGATTTGCTTAGTTTGCGGTCAGATAGTGTTGTGTGTGAAATGTCCAGCAATATTTATTTGTTTTATTTATTTATGAATATGAGAATAGCGTACAGCTTCATTACAAGCATAGGTATTACTTTTTAATGACACAATAGGTTGTGTATTAGGAGTTAGATACAGATAAGAGCCACTGTCATAGAAAATACTATCTACACGCTGATGATGTCGTTGTTATCACTGGCGGTACAAAAACAAACTGCACCAGAACTTCAATCAATGAATAGAAGCACTGAAGACAGTAAAATGGCCTCAAATCACATCCCCACAAAAATAACTTACAAAATAAAAGTTGTGCTCCAGTATCATTATTTTGAAATACGGAATTATATAATTTGTAATAGGGCGTTTGTGTGATTTAAATACGAGTACTATCAAGGTAGGCTCGCGTTTGACCGCCACGTTGAATCACATAGCTCGGCTATGCAAATATTTTGACAAATGCTAGCGTGGCACCGGACGCAGTTTGTTATCTGATCCACAATGGTGGCCGGATTGGGCTGACGGCTATTGTTCTATAGAGTTCCAAGTAGAAACAACGAAGGCATTTGGTAGGTGAGCTCTTCCTTAATTGTTGGACGAATAGGTGTAGAATTTAGTACCGGCTTGTGCGTACTTAAATTTAGTCAGAGTTTTCAATAAATTTACGGGTAACTCGTATGTATGTACGTACGTAACGTATGGTTTGATCGGTTCGACCTAAGCTTGTGCTGCATCGAGTGTAAAGGGACAAGTTCGCGCTGAAACCGCGACACGAGACCGCAACCGGAGACCGCGACAATCACTTGACACTATGGAATTGTATGGGCGCCAGTTCGCGCCGAGACCGCGGCAGGAGACCGAGACACGTGTCGCGAGACATGTGTCGCAGTCTCGGCGCGAACTGGCGCCTTTAAGGTTCAAGTTCGCCCGAAGACCGCGACACGAGACCACGACGCGAGAGCGCGACCGGAGACCGCGACAGGCACTTGGCTCTATGGAATTGTAAGGACGCCAGTTCGCGTCGAGACCGCGACATATGTCTCGCGACACGTGTCTCGGTCTCCTGTAAACCTATTGCAAAAAAAACATAAATAGGAATTAGGTCAAGCAAATTTAGGAAGGCTGTTGGGCGAGATAATAATGAGTCACCAAAAGTTGCAGTTCCATACTTGTAATACGTACCCATAGTGAAAAAAATATCTCTTGAAATCGTTCCTCAATATAGAAGACACTTCTGGTTCTGACGTGGCCTGATAAATCACCTTTATTACTGGATTCGTCGCGTTCATCGATCATTCTTAATGGGCTTAGATTTTTACAGTTGGATGTAGTTTCAACTGTGACCGAAGTCTTTTTTATGGGATAGAACGAGCAGGACGTACGTCTTATGGTTATTATGACAGCAAAGTGTCACAAAGCTATTTAAGTGCATAAGCATAAGGAGATCGCTAAATGTTTTCATAGCTGGGAATTTGGGCCTTCTCTTGCTAGGAGATATATTTTTTGGTTGCAGGTTGACAGATGACTTTGAAAGATTTTTAACCCCCGACCAAAAAAGTGGTGTTGTAAGTTGTAAGATGTCTGTCTGTGTGTGTGTGTGTGTCTGTCTGTGGCACCGTAGAGCTCAAACGGATGGGCCGATTTCAATGCAGTTTTATTTATTTGAAAGTTAATATTTGTGCGGGTGTTCTTAGCTATGTTTAGTTAATATCGATTCAAAATGGTCGCCTCCACAAAATGGCGGACAAAATATTTCTTCACAACCTACCTCAATATGGGTATCCAATAAAAGGCTTGACTAGTAGAGTACTATACGCTATAACCAATTTCAATTCCAAGATGGCCGCCACCACAAAATGGCGAATTATATAACATTTTTCACTACTACCTCAATATGGGTATCAAACGAAAGGGCTTGATTAGTAGAATACTTTGCACTATGACAAATTTCAAATCCAAGATGGCCGCTTCCACAAAATGGCGAATTACATATTTTTTTTCACAATTCCTATAATATGGGTATCAAATGAAAGCGCTTGACTAGTAGAATTGTTGTACAGATAACAAATCTAAGGTTAATAAAATTTTTAATTTTGTTCTTGTTGGTAACTTCTACTTTTTTCACAATGTTTTTCCTCACCGCTAAAACCATTGGTTAATACGAACTCGTACATCTATTTTTGGAAAAATACTAAGATATGCAGACGGGAATCAAACCTATTACTTCACGATTGTGAACCATGAGAGTGATAGAACATGCTTTCTATTCACTATTCCATCATGTTTTCATTTATAAGCAACCATGAAAAAGTTCTATTATTTCTTATAGTTGGCTGGACGATGTTAATTTTTTTCATGGTTCATTCCCATAATATGAACTATTACTTGAAGTAAACTAAAAATTATGGACTAGATATTTATGTATATCTCTTTTTGTTGTGTATATTTAAATGTATATCCTAAAATATTTAGTAGTAGGTATATGCTAAATTGAATAAATAAAACATGTAGCTCTACAATAATGCTTTATTTTAATTAATTCTTAACATTCTTTACCTATCTTTTTCCTCTTACAAAATACCCTGCTTCTTTCTTATCCTTACATCTTTTGTTGCCTAAGATACCATCTTCACAGGAAACTAGAACAGGCTTAACTTGTGAAGATAGCAACTTACTTTATTCAATTTTTTAAATGAAATACACTTAAAATGCTCTTTTAGATACACGACTATATAAACTCATACTTATTACTTCGAGTAGCTTTTAGCTAAAAATTCAGCAGTAACACTACAAATAGACACTCAAATTTGGTTCGATCGCAAACGTATATGGTGCGTACCATATTCGAGCGTGTGTGCACCGTGGACATTGTTATTATTATTGTTTTCGCTTGTCAACTCATCAACGTACTGCACATATTATACCAGATTTGATCACATAAATGACAAAACGAACCGGTTTTTTGGTTTGTCGGTATGTCGTGTTGTCATTACAGCTTTTGTCATATAAGCATAAACGGCCCACTACATGTTTATACCGCTGAAGCTCGGGGTCTTGTCTCGCAAAAAGAGAGTCAAGGCCGTAATCCACCACGCTGGCCCAGTGCGGTTTGGGGAATGGCATGTGACCTCGAAAGATTTTAGGTACATATCGGTTTCCTCGCGATGTTTTCCTTCAACTTTATAAGTTAACGGCAATACACAAATTACTTTGTAATTCCGACTAGACCAGCCAGCTGTAACTTATTACAGCATTTACAAAAAAAACTTTAAAAAAGGAAAAAAGATTTGATGAAATGATTCAAATTAGTGACTTAGCAAAACCGGTTGCTAAAACTAAAGTAATTTTGTTGAATTTGATGAAACAGGCGCCATAATACAAGACGAGTTGACGCACTGACAAGTCTCACTAGACAGTTCGAGAACGTTTGGCGATGCGCCGCACCCATTGGTTCGTGGTACGATGCACACCAAAATAAAGTGTATGTTAGAATCATAAGTGTATTAATATCAACATATTATATAGGTACACTTATAGGTAAATTATAAGTGTATCAATTTCAATATATTGATACACTTATAGGATCAGTTTCTTCTAAGTAATCTCTATTGGTAAGTAGGTTAAGTGTAAGCCTAAAAAAATGTAAACAGTTTCAAAATACTCAAGACACAGGTTAGGTTTTCAGTGTTTACTGACGTAACACCAAATCCGTGGTTTGTGTTCTCTTGTGCTAGCTAAGCCAATGACTGTGCATAGATCCATTGTAATATATTATTCAACGTTTTCATCATTCATTACTACCTATTAAGTTGATAAAAAAGAACTTTTAGTCATATGATTATAAGATTTTTGGATACCTATCAATTTTGACTATAATTTTACAGCATTTCGTAACTATTACACAGAATAATGCATCATAATTGCTCTAAGCAAATGTCTACTTGTACTTTGCTCTACAACTGACACAGTTACATTAAATTATATATCTCAATGTTGCTACGATAAATCTATTTAGGAGTTTCTCCAACGTAAGGTGTGGATCCTGTCCATGTAATTTTCGCATCTTGCCATCTGAAACCAATGGAAAAATCATCATCAACTTACAATTTGTGAGATTGTAAACAAATTAACACGTCCCGTCGTTTTACCAATATAGTTGCTAGTTCTCTTGTTTTGCCGCGATAAATAAGTATATTCATCATCATCAACAGCCCTCTAAATATTCCCACTCCTGAGACTCGGGTCTTCTCTCGAAAGGAGAGAGTTAAGGCCATAATCCACCACGCTGGCCTAATGCGGGTTGGTGGATGACACATAACTTTGAAAGATTGTAGGTACATGTCAGTTTCCTCACGATGTTTTCCTTCACCGTTTTAAGTTAGCGGCATTACGCACATGACTTCGAAAAGACAGTGGTGCGTGTGGGGTTTGAAGCCGGGGTCTCCGGATCGGCAGGCGCCGTTCTCCCGACTAGAGCAGCCGTAACTAAATAAGTATATTGCCTGTTCGCTATACCAGACTATAATCTAATGTATATAAGGTAATATTATAAAGCTGAAGAGTTTATTTGTAAAAACGCGGTAATCTCAGCAATCACAAATATTATTTCACCGTTGGATTATACGTGATTTTTGAGTGCTATAAACTATTTAATAAGTACCACGGCTGAAGTTGGGGTTGACCGCTAATCGTAAACTAAACTTCCATTAAATCCGTTTCGACGCGATTGAGTCACAAACATCCAAACTTTATCCTAAACAAATTTTGTTATCATATCGTCAGCATAAGGAGCGTGGTGCTGAAATTCATATCATAAGGATAGAGTCAAGCTCGCATTCCACCACGATACTACGTGGAGTTTAGCGAAAAATACAAGTTCTGGAAAGATGACCTTTTAGAATACGTTTTCCACACGAGGCTATGAAATTTTCTCTGAAATTTTCGCTTTATCAAATTATTAACGATTTACAGAACTAAACTCTTCTTGCTAGAGATACTCGTATATTGGCTAACTATAACTCAGATTTACACCATTATCAACGTATCCGACTCACTTAGACATGGATATATGATATATATCGATGGATATATGACAACTACCTCACATCACGTCTCACTTGGCCTTTCCTAGTATATGACATCGGTAAAACTCTCCTGGCAAAGCTAGATGCCAATGTCATAAAGATATTGAAGTCATGGTTAGAATTGGCACATCCGGCTGATCCCTCTACTCTTTTTAGGGATCACAATAGTTTTGGGCTGAAACTAAAGAAACCGTCTGAACTTTACAAACACCTAAGAGTTACAAAAACGCATGTTTTGGGAAAGTCGCAAGACGACTTAATTACATCTCTCCCAAAAGACAAAACTGCTTCAGACCTGGAATCTAGACTTCAATTCCATAAACAATTTATGGCAGGTGCACAAGTAAATACTGCTGGGTTGGGTGCGAGAAGGAAAAGGAAGACCGAGACATGGTAAAAACTTTTCTACAACAAGACGAAAATAACGGTTACAAAGTGCACGCTATGAATTTAGAAATGCAAAGTGAGTGGTTAACCATAGGTGAGTTCTGTATCCCATTAGCTCCAAAGTGGCGCACCTTGATCTATGACTGGTCTCCTGCCTTATTAAAATTTTATCTAAATGCATTCCAAATGACCCTCCTGACCAGAGTAACTTGGTAAGGTGGGGAAAAGCCTCTGAAAAATGTTGCTATACTTGTGGAGAGGCGATATGTACAGCAAGGCACATATTGGTGGGATGCAAGGTGCTCCTTAATGGGGTCATTACTCACGGCGTCATGACAGAGTACTTGAAATCATACGTGAAGCCATGAGCCTTTCAGTAGCTAGAGCCCAAAAGGGATTGACGACAAACAAAAGACAAATTAACTTTGTAAAAGCAGGCTCAACTTCAAACTCCAGGAACAAGCCTTACTCAATCCTGGGTACAGCACCTGATTAGACTATTTTAATGGACACGTATGAAAAGCACTACAAAATCCCAGAGGATGTGGGTGTTTCGTCATCCAGACCGGACATTTTCCTTTTTCTAGAGCTACGAAACGCATAGTCCTTGTAGAACTTACCGTACCGTGGGAAACTAATATACCTAAAGACCACGCGATGAAACAAAATAAGTATTACGACCTCCTAAACGAATTAACAAAAACGGCTATGTAGTTAGTTTATACGCTGTAGAAGTGGGAGCGAGAGGTATACCAGCAAAATCTCTCTATAACCTACTGAAAGACCTTGGCTTATCCAGAAGTGCAGTAAGTTCTATAGTAGAACGAGTATCTAAAGCTGCACTAGTAGGCTCATATCAGATTTGGCTAGGCAGGGAGAGAAAAACGAGTGGTGAAGGTGAGTGTTGATGTACGTCAGAAAGGGGCCCCTTAAACCTACGCCCGAGTCACAAGTCTCGGGAACTACTCGAGTTTTTCTCTCTCTGCCACACGATGGACCCGGCACCCGCACGGTGAATCCATGGAATGCTAAGAAGATCGTCTCAGATTTACACCATTATCAACGTATCCGACTCACTTAGTATGGATAAGCTTCTCTAGTGGAGTAGCGCTGATGTCATCGTTCCTCAGGTGGCCGGCCGTGTCGTCGTGTGCCCGCGTGTCCACACTAAGCAGCACGTGACACCCGCCGCACGTGTAGTAGTGGATATCGAAACTGGAAAAGAGATGCCGACTCGATCAAAAATATAGCATTTTAAATAGTCCATCAGGTAGATTAAGGAAAAATATGGCACAAACATGTTTCGTTTTACCAAAATATATTTAATAATCGACAAAGATATAGATCACCGAACATCCAGATTAGGGGTTATAATCACAGTAAATACATAACAGTAGGTTATCTAAGGCCGCCCACCGAGTTATTAGCCTACTCTTGCGTTGATCCCCAGGGTTGTCACTTTTGCGACGTTGGCGAGAGTTGACGAATGCAAGCGGTCATGTAACGTACGCACGTGCTCAGTCGTGCTGCACAGCCTGTACTGCCGCCACCTTATTCCCCCATATATTATGCTAGCGTGTGCGTGAAATCGCGTGCCGACACGGCGCGCGGCGTGTACGCACACATTCAAACCGAGAACGGCACGTTTGTATGAAGATGTTTTACTGTGCTATAACGTTACGTCTTCAAAAAATCTTAGAATGAAGCGACAAATGACCGTTAGAGGCACTGTTTTTTCGTCATTATTTGTTTATGACAAAAAAAATACGTGTACTAAAAAAATACGTGTAATTCTACTAAAAGAGTTTTTTTAATTCATCATGTCTATTAACCAAGGTAGCAAACTGAAGTGGCAATAATCAGATCGCATCTGTCGCAGACCCGATAACCGTTGGGGTAAACGGGTTCTGGAGTGGAGACCGCGAATCGGCAAACGTAGTGTAGGACACCCTGAGACTAGATGGAGTGACGATATAAGAAAGATGGCTGGCTGGTGGCGGTTGGAAACCGAGGATCGCGCTGAGTGGTGTAATAAAGGAGAGGCCTATATCCAGCAGTGGACGAACACAAGCTGATGATTAATAAGTTAAACTTTACATGAGGCTTTATCGTCAATACGTCTTTAATATTACTTCCATGGGGAGGCATATCTCCGCAAACATTTTCGTTCAAACTGAAACAGAGTAATATTAGCACATCACTACATGGTGGTAGCAAAGATGTGGTACGAGTTTCTCCCTGGGTGAGTAAATTTTTATTTTTACCACAAAATTAGTGGAATAATACAAACCGTCTTTCAGCGTGGTAGTTCCTCAATAGCTCTCTATTGGTGTTGAACAGTATTCCAAAATGTCCGGCGCAGCTTGTCACCTAAAATTAAACAAATCATTCTATCAAAGTTATTACATAAAATACCTACTTACTAAAAACCATTTACACTTAGATAGATAGATAGATTAGATAGATTAACTCTTTATTGCACTTAATATAAAAACAAACAAAAGTTACTTACAACAAACAAAATAAAGTAGCAATTGGCGACCTTATCACTAAAAGCGATCTCTTCCAGGCAACCATAGGATGGAAAGAGAGAGATTTGAGAATAAGGAGGAGGGGAAGTACAAAAAGGAGTGATTAATACTTCTACAATTAAACAATAAAATAGATTTTAAAAAACTAAAATACCAAATAATATATTGATATACTTACACAGTAATTATACATCCTAATACATAAATACGAATTAAATAATATACTAATACATACATATAATTAGATATGATAAAATAAATAAATAATATATATAGGTATATATTAAACATTGAGATTTTAACTAGAATATCAGCTTCAATTGGGTGATGACTGCGATAAGTATACTTCTTTTACTTGGTTCTTAAAAACAACGTGCGACTGAGCTTGTCTAATGGTCACAGGCAAAGCGTTCCACAGCTGAGCTGCCTGAAATGCAAACGACTTGCCGTAGAACATTTCACTACGTGCGGATGGTATTTGCAGCAACAAATTGTTTTTCGATCTAAGAGGCCGAGAGTGCATCGCTGCAGAAAGTGAAAAGGTCTTGTAAATAATGCGGAGACAATGGGTTAAACAACACGTTATATGTAAGGGACAAAATATGAGCATTCCGACGAAAGCGAATGGGGAGCCACTTGAGCTGCATACGAAACTGAGAAACGTGATCATATTTGCGTAAGCCAAATATAAATCTTATGCAATAATTTTGGAGGCGCTCAAGTTTATCTAGCTGATCTGCTCTGAGATCAAGGTAGCAAACGTCTGCGTAGTCCAGGATGGGAAGAAGGAGAGATTGCGCAAGCGCAACTTTAGTAGCAGTAGGTAAAAAATTGCGGAGTCGCCTTAAAGATCCCCCAGATGCGAACAATTTGCAACTGATAGATTTCAAGTGAGGCTCCCAGCACAACGTGCGATCAAAAATCACGCCAAGATTTTTCACAGATTCACTGAAAGGTATTACGACTCCGTTAAAACGACTTGTGGAATAGAAGACCAGTCGACCCTGGAGATCATATAGAACTACCAATTATGATTGCTTGAGTTTTGGTGGGGTTAACATTTAATCCGAAGGAGTTGCTCCAGCGGACAATACGTTCTAGATCAGCATTAACCATGGCTATAGCAACGTTAATATCAGAAAGCCGAGCTTGAGAGTAAATTTGGAGATCATCTGCATAAAGGTGGTAGGAAGAACTAAGATTTTGAGAAATTGAGTTAATGAAAATTGCAAATAGAAGTGGTGATAGCACGCCGCCTTGAGGGACACCGGCATTAGTACTACTCCAAGACGATAATACATCGTCGAGGTGAATACGTTGTCGACGTCCATACAAGTAACTATGAAACCAACTGATTACTGATGGAGATACGTTAATAGAGCGCAGCGTCGCCAGCAAGATATCGAAATCAACGGCATTAAAGGCGTTACTGAAATCTAGCAGAGCTAGAACGGTAAGCCTGCCGTCGTCCATACCTTTGCGAATGTCGTCGGTGATCTTAACAATGGCGGATACAGTGCTATGCCCAGGACGAAAACCGGATTGAAAAAGGATTTAGGAGGTCTTGCTTGTTCAGGAATTGGTTAATTTGGGAGTGAACAAGACGCTCAAGGACTTTGGACAGAAAAGGAAGAATAGATATTGGGCGATACTCGGAAAAGGAGGCAGGATTAGGTTTCTTAGGCAAAGGAATGAGTTGCGCGTCTTTCCAGATTGCTGGAAAAACGCCACAGGAGGTGGATTGTTGAAAATTGAACACAGGATAGGAAGGATGACGTCAATGATGGGCATCAACATGTTCCTACTGATACTATCACCGCCAACAGCGTTGGAGGAGATCGACACAACACTCTTCTTAACATCACTTTCAGTGAATCGAATGAACGTAAAAGGAGAGTAGTCAGGAGTAGGCATGGCAGAAAGATGATTTAAAGTAGATGTTTTTACTGCTTCCGATATAGAGGATGGTGAGGTAAAGTATTGATTGAGAGCGTCTAAGTCCAAATCACCTGGAGTAAGATTCGGTTGTGATTTGCCTACTCCCATAGACTTGAGAAATTTCCAGACTCTGGCTGGATTTTCATTTTGTACAGATTTGTGAACGTGTCGGCGCATTGCATCTCTACACACCTTATTGCAGTGATTTCGGATCTGAACATATTTCTCTCTATTAGTTTCTGTGGGGCGAGATTTGAAACGTGATTTTGCAGCCGCTTTCTTGTGCAATAATGACTTGATTTCGTCGGAGAGCCATGGGGCAGGGAGATGTTTGATTTTAATTTTACGTAGAGGAGCATGGACATCATACAGTTGAGTTATGAGCGTATTAAAGATTGCTACTTGATCATCCACCGAGTCAGCGTCAATAATGGGGCCCCAATCGATCTTTCGCGCGTCATCGATAAGAGAATTGTGATCCATGCTACTAAAATTGCGTTGCACGATAATCCTGGGCTTAGTTTTGGAGGCCTTATTTTATACGATAGATATATTAAATCATGGTAGGAAAATTCGTCAGCAGAGTACTGACCATGTATAGAAATATTATTAGGGGAGGAGACAATCATCAGATCTAATAATGATGGGACACTGTTAGGAAAATGATGAGTGGGATTTAGAGGGAGGATATGTAAATTAAAGGATTTGACTAAAGATTGAAGTGAAGAAGAGCGAGAGTCGTTTTTTTGAAGGCAAGTGTTAAAATCACCCATAATAATGGAATGATTGTAGGAAGGTATAGTGTCATTTAGGAGAGTCTCAAATGATGTAAAGTAGTTAATGTTTTTGGAAGGGCTATAATAGACTCCGAGAAGAACTTTTGTGTGTGATAGAACTACTTCAATAAGAAGATGCTCACCCGCACATGCCGGTGGAGGTTGTGGTGATTTGCTCAAAATTGAGAAAGGAATATTGGCCTTGAGATAAATAGCCACACCTCCACCAACACGGTCGGCCCGATCATTTCTTATGAGTATGAAACCAGGAAGAGAGTAAGAAGTTGATGGAAGACAAGGTTGAAGCCAGGTTTCGGAGACTAAAATAGCATGGATGTTATTTTGATCAAGGGACGCCAACATTTCAGGATAGGAGGACGGAATGCTCTGCGCGTTAATATGGACAACATTAAAATTTTTCGGTACATTTACAAAGGTGGTTTCAGGAAGTTAGATAAAGGTTGAAAACTACTGAAACTTTGATTACTGATATTTGAACCAGAAGACGCTGAAATAAATTCATCATCACTCACACCGTCATTATCACTGAAAATATTTAACATACTCAACAGAATAATATTTAAATAATAATAACAATTAAAATATAATTATATGTATATATATTTATATGTAGGTATGTGTAAAATATATAAATATATATATAGTTAATAATAAATTAATAATAAAACAGATGATATACTAAGTTTAGTTTTACGCATCAATCACCTGTCGGGTTGTGCGAGAAAGAGATAGCGAGTTTCACATCAATTTAAAGTAGGTTTGTAAATTACAAAATTAATACATAGTAAAAACACAGATTTCTAAAAATAATAATTTCAGTCTAAAATTATCTACTTTATGAAAGTCGGCTACATAGCACTGCATCCATGAAGCTAATAGCTGGGGTACAAAATAAATAAAACGTTTCGTCGGAACATCCAAATATGACAATGACAGCCACACATCACCCCGCTTGCAAACAAAAACAAAACAAAGAACTCACAATTTAAATTTAAGATTTTAACACAAACTATTAAGAAATTATGATAAAATAGTAAACTACGTACATACACGATTAGAATTTAGATGTACATTAATCGTAACAATAGAAATTACGACGTGCATAGTGCTGAGCCAAAGTTTAGACCATTTAATTTAAGTAACAAGGAGGTAGATGTGAAATGAAAACTCTTAAAGTGAAAACCTGCACATGCCTCAAATATAAAAAAACAAGCTACTTTGAAACATAACAAGGAGCTACTTCAAAGGGGCCCTTCGCACTGCTTTTGGACCCTTTTTCACAGCTTCTGTCTCCGGTTTCTTCAACTTTGTCGGAACCGGCGCCTCAAGTTTGTCCAGTTCAGATCTACAACAGTCCCGATGGCGCTTGCCGTCTGGCCCCAGTACTATAATGACGCCGTCCCGAGTCCAACATCTTCCTATTCCGAAGCGTTCGCGTGCTGACATAAATGTATCATGCCGGGGTTTGGTTAAGAATTCTGAGAGAGTTATCCCGAATCCTTCAGAGCAGTCTTGGCATACCATAAGCGCTGACGCATGGTCATGTCCTTAATTTTGACTAGAATAGGCCTGGCCTTGTCCGGAGCGTGAGAGCGACCCATGCGCTGGCATCTATTGATATCAGTAGCTGTGAACTCTGATACCTTCAGCTGACTTGAGATTACCTTAATTACTGTGGCTGCCGGGTCTTCATTCTTAACCTCTGGAATCCGTGGAATAGAAGAATTTTACGCCTTGCATGTGTCTCTTGCTTGTCCACATCAAATGCAAGAAGGGAAATCTGATCTTGCAGTGATTTCAAGGCTTCTAAAATGAATGTCCGAAAGAAAGAGAATTCCTCGGTCAATGATGATGCCTTGGATGTTGAAGGTGAGCGCTGTAGTTGAAGCTGGAAAGTATCCATACGCTGCAGGAACAAGGCCTGCAGTTTTTCCTGCGACTCAGAATAGCCTCCATGTAGTGGTTGTGATGTGCAGATGTAACTTATAGGTTGTGATTTTTAAACTTTTACAAATGTGCACTCAGAGGAGAAAACGCACCCAACAGGTATTTATGCACTATTAATTAATTTAACATTAAGATTTGATTTAAACTGTAACTATTTCAATTATTAAATTAAATTTAAATATGAGCAGATATAAAAGCTGTGTTATTGGTATCTACCCCCAATAGAAAATGGTTCGATGAGTACAAATATTTGTTATGTGTCTGGGTGATTACACATAAATATATATTTATGCATTGTTAAGCTTTGGCACCCGTAATAAGAACTTTCCATAATTTATCCTTTTATGCTGTCTCAAAATTAATTTACGAAATGAGGGTAGTTTCACATTTTTAAAATTTAAAACTTTTCGCTTATTGACATTTGTACATACCACCATAGCAGTTTACTTACACTTATTATGACTGATTCAACTGTGCCATATTAAATCAACAGTTACCTGTATCACAGGTTACACCTAGCATAGGTAACTGGGTGTCAACTTAAATTATAATACACAGTTCTTACATGCCGATATTGGTGAAACACCTAATTATGTTGAAATGTATTAATGTATCTTGTGTGTGTGTTTTTTGTCAATAAAGATTATATTATATTTCAATGGTTGTTCTGTAAGCAGAATACATTAATCATGTTAGTGAAATAATTAGGGGCTAGTAAGTGCTGTGTAAGAAATATCAAACAGTGTTTGTTTATTGTTCAGTAGTAAATTAATCAGTATTTTGAAACACCGATCTGATATACTTTTGGGCAGATCGCAAATTCCAAAATCAGAATTAGCTGTGCAAAAGAACAAGTATTATTTATTTCAATGTATGCTGTACCCAGATAGGCAGCGCCGGTGTCTTGAGGCGTGATCCCGGGAACTGCTTGTTGAGGTTGTTCTTAGCGCCATCTTCACCACCGTACCACACCAGCAGCCCCACAGGACTGCGAGCCAGCACTCCGAATTGCGGCATAGCCTGAGATTAAGCATCGTTTAGTAAGTCTTTAACAAAGCTTATAATACAATAATAAGCTTTTTTTTACTTTTGCGATTTAAACTCATACTGTTATGATCAGATCTCGTGACCGCGGCAGTTGTAACACTACCGAAAAGTAAACTAATAAAAAAAAATCTGGTTGCCTGTAAAGTCGGTTTTACGGGCGAAGATTTTACGTGACAACGTCTTTTTCTCGGTAGAATATTTATTGATATGAATATAATTAAATTGCACAATAGGAACAAGGAATTGAATGAAAATAAGAATTGCACAAATTTTAACTATAGAAATATATTTTGTTTACTAAAACATTGTACATGTAAACTTAAACTTAACTAATTCCTATTTGAGTGATTTTGTTGAGGATAGGACGATGATAGGAGAAATATGAAATGAAAGGAAGTGTTTCTGCTGTAATGTGTCTTGCGAAAGTCAAGTCGATAGTTGTTCCTTTTAACGTAGTTGACTTAGAAACGTTTGATACGCAATCAAGATTATACGTATTTTCATGAAATTAAGAAATTAATCAATCAATCATAGTTTACGATAATGAAATATCAGTGTACAATTATTTACCTTTATTGTTGTAGTTGTTGTAAATGACGAATCTAAGCACTCCACATTTTCACTACAGACACAGCTGACGATACTTTAACCACACGTGTGAACTTGTATTATGACGCTTTCTTGTTTTTCCAACGCCAAGAACGTTCGAGAAAGACAAAGACAGAGACACAAGCATGCGCCGATTCAATGCGCCTAATTCTCTAGTGCTGCGCGCGCGGCAGACCGATCATAGTTGAGTGGGAGAGAGACGCAAGGCATTCGGCGGGCCTCTCTCTCGTTCGGTGACTCATCGTAACGTTACCGAGCGTTACACTTTTTCATAAGTGACTCCCAGCCGCAACCTAATTTAAGACGTTGTCACGTCAATAAATTACCAGTCATAGGGTTTTTTATTTTACTCTCGCGCTTTAAAATCATATTATCATGATCAGATCTCGTGACCACGGCAGTTGTAACGCTACCAAAAATCAACAACTAAAAAAACATTCGCAGTATAAGCTGCCGATAGCATTGAAAGCTACTAACTCAGAAGTTGATAGCTCACTTTGAAACATACGCGGGTGAAACCGGAGGGCGATGTTAGTCTAGATAAATCTTCTAAGCATGGCCATCTAGATTAGCCTTTTAACCTTTTAAGCATGGAGAGATGCGTTATCTATCTAGAACTTTGTTAGTCTGTTCCATGAGATCAACTGACCATTTTATACAATAAAGAGTGTGACGATGAGCTACATTCACTGCCCGCGAAAAATTTGTGTGTGGTGCGCAAAAAAAGTTTTAACTTCGAAAGAAAGACAGTGACAGCAGCCAGACACCAGCGCAGCAGCTGACTGTTTCATTCTCGCTCTATCACACTCGATGGTCCCGATTTCACCCAAAGATTTCTTTTATTTCCGGTTAAGATGATGCCCACGAAAAACCTGTATTTGGTGCGCCAAAAGAACTTCAATAATATTGTGTATCGTGGAATAAGTCCTGTATAGTGTTTACATTATGTTATCATAAGCTTTCGATCCACTGCTGGCATTCTGGGCCTTAGCTTGGAAGGTGATAGTTAAAGCCATAATCTTCTAAGATGCCCAGTGTACGTTGGCGGTTGATGTATGACGTTGGAAGATTCTTTCAACATATCGGTTTCAACAAAGTTGTAGATATACCATTGAGATACTCAGAGATGACTGGTTATAATAATTTTGGGTATTTATCGCTCATAAACAGTATTTACCCGTCAATATGGTACACGAAACTTTGTCTAAATATCTAGACGTACGGCAGTGTGGCCAGCCAAGTCATTCAAGTAAACTGGCGAGCCGCACCAACTGTCATATTACACGAACTATTTGGAGCTACTTTTGTCCTCCTTATAACTTAAAAACTATTGCACATTAAGTTGTGAAATTGCTCACACATTGAGACTTGCAGGATATCAATATGTGCAATTAGAAGCCAAGTAAGATCTGAAGCTTAAATATGTTGTGTTAAATTAAAAGAAAACAATAAATTTTAAGTTCTTACAAAATATGCTATGTTGTTTTAATCAATTGAATTACTGATCATTGAACTTGGCACCCATTTACATCTCACTTCTTTTGTTGTTGAAGTCATCAATTAAGACAAATCAGAGTATTGAATTTGGCTTTCATTTCACATTTATGTTTATCGAAGACTTACTCCACTACTTAACCATGGTAAAAATAATTGCAATTAATAATACCAGTGTAATTACAGTGTACAGTAAGCACAAACACTAAAAGACTGCAGGAATAAGTTACTCACGTAATGATCTTCATCCCCAACGTACAGCACCCCATTATGGAGGTAGGGGGTAGCGCGACCCGTCAGAAGCAGAGTCACTACGTTCAGGGAACCTTCCACATGAGCTGACACTAGGTGCGTCAACTTACCATCCAAGTCTTTCTTTACGCTGAAAATTTAAATGCAGATTCAAATTTAGTTGTCTCTGTAGTATAGTATAAAATATAGGCGTTTGTTTTTTTTTAATATGTTAATTTTCAATTGGACTCTTAATGCTTAAGCCTTTGTAATATCCTACTAATATTATAAATGTCAATGTATGGATGTTTGTTGAAACGTATCGGATCGGGCTGAATTTTGGAACACAATAAAATCTGGGGGCACGGCAGTGGCCCCGCCAAGTCGAGCGCGAAACAAACACTGCCGTACCATCCTTTACTGGAACCATTTCGCTGCATTTTCAGGCCCCAATTTGTTAGATTATAGTCTAGAAACAAACATAAGTTCCTTTGTATTCCGAGAAAATAACGAGAACAGGAACTCCTCGGGTAAAACCGCGAGTCCCTGCTAATATATTAGATAAAATCATAACAATAATAATAAACCAAACTTTTTTTAACATTAGTCATAACTAGCTTTTAACTTGATTGCCATCTCGCGTTTTGTTAAGTGATGATGCGTTCGAATTATTAAAAACATATATATCTTGAATGACTTGAAAAATTAAAATTATTAATTATTTTGAGGGCTTACAACAATTTTTTGAATTAAGTTAAACGTTTTTGAATAGAGTCAGGTATCTTACTTTAAAAATTAACCTTAAAAATACCTTCTTTGTTATGTAGGCGAAAGAAAAGCTAGTGAGATTGTATAAAAGTGAAGGAACGCTGAAACTCGAAGATGAAAACTGAAATTATTACTTACTTTTCACAACCTCGGGATAAAATAGCAGCGTAAAGAAGCAGCAACGCTCCGCATCCCTCCTCCGTTTGAAACTGCGGGTAGTTTCAAACATTATGCTTTCAATAATAGTTTATAGGTAGTTTATTATCATTACTATTCTGTACTTTGAGCTGTATTTTATTAGGTTGTGTTGTGTATCGTTGTGTTTTGTTATTGAGGTAGACATGAACGGGGGCCACGCGAAGGTCTTTTTAAAAAGCAATTTTAAAGAATATATAATGAATTTATTTGCTCTAGACCTTAACTCTAGGACGATTTAACACTGAATGACTTAAACCTAAAGCTTATTCTAAAAGGAAGGCTGGGAGCCAGACGCTAATTCAGCAGTCTACGCTGCGTCCGGCCGCTATGGGTGGCCGTATTCGGTGAATTCTCAGCTTTGTGCTGACGGCACGACCATGGTGTTTCCAGAGCGGTAGGGCTGTGCTCCCAACATAACTCCTCCCTCCTCAAGATCGAGATTACCCGAGGGATGAGGGTGATCTCGAACCTGACCCCTAAATTTAACATACATTTTTTTAATTTTAGTCTTAAACGCTAACGATACAAGGCCGGTTATGGCGATTACACATAAAATTAGATTACTTAAGCTAACACTTTTATGACCTAAAACACTGAGGTTTTCACTGTCACTAAAACTTCCACTTTTCTGCAATAATAAATTCAGGAACTGAGTGTCGCCGAGGTCGATGCCTTCTAGGTTAACGGGTCGTTTCTGCATGTCTGTAGTGGTGGTTCTTATTTGGGGCAAATTAATCACGGGAATCTGGTGTAAATTAAGTCTTTTCCTTGAGTTTGGTGTCTTCTTAAAGTTATTTGTTCTATTTTTACTGTACAACTGTCGTCAATGGTGAGGAGATAAGTCCCGGAGACAACTTCTTGTTCTATCTCGTCGCCACAATATTTGGTGAGTAGGGTCTCCTTCTTTGTGTAAAGGATCCAGCGGTTAGGTTGTACCAGGTCGGCTCTTACGTCATCAATGGCGACAGGAACTGGGTGACAACTGGAGATATTGGTCGAGTTCGGCAGTGCAATGGTCTTCGATCAGCTGGGTGACGTCGTTTTCGAAGCACAGGAACCGGGCTTCGTCGACTTCACGGCACGGCTGGGAGAGCGGCGTAGCTTTCAACCCTTTCACTAGGATGAAGGGGTATTTAGGAAGGATAAGGGAAGTTACGTCGTTTGTTTTGTTGTAGATAGGTAACGGAATCAGTTTGAAATAATTAAAGGTGTCATTTGTTATCAAAGGAATATGCATAATGAGCTTTATCTGATTTTGCTTTACATAGGCCTTAATTTCTATACATTGCTCTATTTTAACTATAGTCTCTGCGTTTACAGGGAATACCAACTTATTAGTTATTTCAATTCTCTGAAGTAGTTCTATGAGTTCGTCTGTATCTATAAGAGACTGATGTAACAGGTTAACTTTAGCAAAGGCAATAGAAGTTTCAATCTCATTGAGTCTCAGGTAAAGAATTTGAAAATTGTGTATGGAAGCGTCATACAGATGAATTAGTTTATTGCTGAACTGCGAGAGTCTAGACTCATTAAGGGTGCGGCTGATGTCTTGTATGCTTTGTTCTATTTGTACGAAGTTGCCTTTGGTAGAGTTAGCTATTTTTGTAAATGTACCCAACATTTCGGAAACGATTATCATTTTTCTGTCTAAATTATTTTGTTTTGATTCTACTTCTTGGATTAGTTTCTCATACATCACAGCGTCATCGTTATCTAAATTACCAGTTATTGCTTTTACGAAAGAACCAAGAGGGTTTATTAAGCCGCGTTTAAGTCTTACTGACGGAGTTAGTTGCTTAAACTTGTTGGCAGTTATGTTCATAATGTAGTCGGTTTGTGTCTCTATTTCTCTAAAGTCACTGTCAAAAGTTGCGAAGTCAAAACAGTTGCGTACCATTTGTCGTAACTGTGTGAAGCCATTTATATTTTGTTCTAATTCTTCCAGTAAATACCTTAAGTCTAAAATTTTGATTATAGTCCATGAGTCGTGACTGACGAGGGCTTGGCCTTCCTTGATGGGTAAAAGGCCAGGGTTCCTTTCAACCTTCTGCAGGTGAAGGGCTCCGGCATGAGTCACCAGAAGTAACCACCTGTGGAGGGCGTTTTATGTCTTTAATAGACGCTGTGGTATCTCGGTTGCGGAGGTTGACAGGTTCAACGTTCTTAGCTATGGGTAACCTAGTCAGTGACCTGGGCCTTCTGATATCGTAGTTTATTTTTCGCTTCAACAATTTTGTGTGTGTGGCATTTGTATAGGTGTCGCTTTTAGCATGTTTCTAACTAATTAACCTATACTTAACTACTTGTTGGGTAAAGTAACTGTCGAAATCTAAGCGGAATGAGCTGCTTGACTCAGTGTGCTTAAACTACTTCAAATGGGGTAAAGCCTGTAGGGGTGTGTATGGTGTGCCTATATGACATTATAGTATATGTCATTACAGATGCAGTGTCAGTTACTTTTTGTTCTTATTTGGAAATCCTGTTTTTATTTTTATTTTTGATAGTAGTAGTGAAATCGCTCAACTACTTCTACCGAGTTGGGATTATGAGGGGTACCGATGTGAAGATCAATTTTGTAAAAAGACAACGTTTCTTTAAGTGAGGTATTATTGAATTCGGTCTCAGGATCTGGGCTAATTCGGCTGGGTGTTCCGTAAAGAGAGAAGTATTTTATTAGGGCTCTAACTACTTCGGGGGTAGACTTGGTGCTAATTTCAAAGGTTTGGCCTAGTTTACTGAAAGCGTCGACTATTGTTAAGTAAGTTTTCCCATCGATTGAGAAAGTGTCTATAAAAAGCTCCTGAAATGGTTTAATTTGGGTCTGTGTTAGTTGTAGTTCCGGTTTCAAAGATTTTCGGTCGTATTTAATTTTTTTGCAAAGTTCACATGAGTTAATAATGCTAGCTACTGTTTCTGCCATGTTATGCCAGTGAAATGTGCGCCTTAAGTGTACTAGTGTCTCCCTTATTCCTCTATGGCTTTTCTTGCCCACATGATATTTAACTATTATGTTTCGTTATTCGTCTTCATCCTCCACATAGACTACTCTTTTAGTGCATTCAATGAATTTGACAGTTCCCCTTCTGAAAAAGGAATATGGTAGCTTCAGAGAATTGTTTTCGATGTAACGGGTTTTCGAAATAAAAGAAATATTTAACTTTTGGTTTGATATAGCTTTTCAAAAATCTTTTAACTAGATCTGGGTTAGATAAGGGTAAGTGAACTGGTGCGTTCCAAGGGGAGTGTGAGTCAGAAATTACATTATCAACTAGAAGTTAGTCTACTTGTTTCTGTATCTCTTGATCTACTACTGAGGGATGTCATTTATAAATTGGGTCTTCGTTTGTAGTGCGGATGTTGAATTTAACCTGGTTTGTAAATGACAGGGGTAGTTTTCCCCAATAAAATATGTCGCGGTACTTGTAACAAAGTTTCGAAAAATTCTCGCGTTCCTCGTTGCTAGCGTGGCGTAATCGTAATTTTTGTAAATTATTTAAATAAGTCGTCATTTGTGTCGGTGTTATTTATTGAACTTATTTCAAGCTCTTCGATTTTATATTTGGATACTGAGAGAGGTCTATATGATTGAGGTTAATAATAGCCTTTTCATTAGACGCGTTTTAACTGTAAATGTGGAATAGTTGTCACACTTGACAAGGGGTGTGAGCATTCGAACACCTTGCTTAAATTGGGCAAAGTCTAAAATTGCGTCACCATAATTAAAAGTTAGTCGAGACTCCACTCTTCTTTCAGACCGAGGCGGTATCTCAACTTCGAACGGAGGGTCGACGTTCCTATTTTGTAATAGGTATGCAACTATAATGTGTCTGTAATACTTTTCTGCGTATATCTATTTTGCACCTAATTTTGACAGAAAGTCAAATCCAATAAGACGGTCATATTGTCCGTCTACTTTGTAGATATAAGGCTTCTGACCTGCTTTTAAATGTCTTTAGAAGTGGTATAATATTGTAACTTTATAACGTATACTCTGAGCCTAAGGGGCTGATGGCCTAGAATGGTTCTTAAAATTTGAAGTCGCTGAAAACCTCTTGAGCTTTGGTCGTGCTTATAAGAGAGCAACTGCTCGCTATGTCGATGGTAAGTATTTATTTTATTTCAGGGGTTGTAGAGGATAGTCTTAAGGCCAGGTAATTCTGTCAAAGTAGGCATTTACCGCTATCTTGTTCTCGTGACCGTCACCGACCGCGGAATCGGTGCCACAGTGCAGAAATAACATTAAAATATGGGACTATGTAATTTAAACTCATTTTTTAATCAAGATTTGTTTATGTTTGTTTGTTTATGATAAGAGTTTTATTGCTATATAAACGAAGAAATATTAAATATCTATAAGTACTCGTAGGTATACAAAACTCAACCTTTTCTTTTTTGGTCACACTATAAGTTGAGAACGGCTTTTCCAATTTCATGCATCTTTTTAAAATGTTTCCTAATAATTCACAAGTTCGTCAAAATTTTAAAAAAATGTGCTGAAACGTAATGAAAGGCCAGTAATAGTTATTTGTTATACAAGAGTGCAAAGTTGATTTTTAACCGCGTGCTCAATTTTGATGACCGAGCAAGCGAAGGATTCTAAAATTGAATCACGAGCACAGCGAGTGATTCAATATTAGAATCCTGAGCGTAGCAAGGGAATCAAAAGAGCACAAGCTGAAAAATCTTTGCACTCGAGTGCAACACGTAACTTTTCATTCCACCTCAGCGAGGAAATGACTAAATGCAATTTTTTAAATGTTTTCGCGCTAAGCAAATTAAAAAAGTAAGTACCAACACCAAGGAGGTTCCGAGTCTGAGTTTTAACATATTAAAAAAAATGTATGATGCATTCGGCACCAAGGAGGTAAAATAAATAGGTTGAATTATGTTTTGAATTTAAAACCTCAGTACACACGATGTTCTAAATTCAAATTTACTTTAACCTCTAGAGGGTAAAACGACTTTTGCGCCCTTATATCGAGGAGCAAAAGTACTCTTTCCGAGCTGGTGGGATGAAAAGGTTTTTTTGCACTACATTTCTAAACCAATTTTTTCTATGAGGATTAAAGATCACTAACTGAGCATAAAATTACAAAATGCTCACAGATCCAGGTAGAGCTTCAAACGCCTATTGAAAAAAAACTGTTTTAGCCGATATTTTGGAAACTATATATTTTGACAATAATTGTAGAAAACAAAATTTTGCATCTTTTGTTGCTAGTATCTTTTTTTGTAAAACATACCGTTTACGATTTATAACCCATTTAATGATACGGTTGCGATGATGCCGATAATAGTGGATGAAAATAATGTGGTCTACGATGGAACTTGCTTCTCTAATAGAAACAATCACAGTGTACCTCGTAACCCCAAGGTTCGAGCCTTCGACAAAAACCCACTCTGGAAATGCGTTTCACAGCTTAGTTGTTCTTATTACAAAAGTGGAGACCAAACTCTTCGTTCAACTCTTCAATCATGATAATGAAAAACATAACCCTTCTTCCATTCCGGTAAAAAAAAACATGTTTATGCTACTGGGAACAGAATTCACATCTTATTTTTTTACATTGTTATCATTAAATTCGACATAATAAATCGTAATCGGTAAGTTCGAAAAAAGTTTACTGGCAACAAAAGATGCGAAATTTTATTTTCTACAATAATAATAGACTTTATAACTTTTTCGGAATATCGGCTAAAAACGTTTTTTCGAGCTCGCGCTTGAAGCTCCACCTGGATTTGTTATTATTTTGTGATTTTATGCTCAGGAAATGATTCTAAACCTTATATAAAAAATACGAATCGGAAATTTAGCACAGAGTTAAATTCTACGAGTAATTTTACTGCCTAAAAGGCTTCTTATCAAATTTGGTCGAGTGTCTAAATTTCATTTTAAATAAGTTTTAAATGAACGAAGTTGGGTTTTTAGGGATTCGTAGACAAATTTTTACAATATACGTTATGTCTGTCCATCCGTATGTGACAGCCATTTGTCTCCGAAACTATAAGAAGTATACTATTAAAACTTGGTAAGTACATGTATTCTATGAACAATATTAACATTTTCATACAAAAAAAGAAAAAACAATAAATTTTGGTAGTGTCACAAACTTGGGAAAGAAATAAAAAAAAATCTATCAAAACCATACAAATTGTATTGTAGAATCGTTTGTGCAAGAATCTCTTCCAAAGTGGTAAAATCTGTATGTGAGGACTTTTCTTCCAAGTACTAAGTACCTTACTACCAAAGAATTTACCTAAATGGCATATAAATACAAGTTAGGTATCATTTATGATACCTAACTTGCATTTTTTTTCAGTTAATCTATGACCTGCGAAGAGAGTGGACGCGTGTCGGATCAGTGCTCAACTAATTTTTAAAAATTTACTGAAAACGGCCAACAAAAAATAAGCCATATAACCAGTGCACAAGATATAAACCTGTACAAAAATTGAGTAAGATTATTTAATTTTAACTGCTAGCATCAGACTTAAACTTACAATCGCATCGACTACGCAGCAACGATTACGAACGCTACGGTAACCTACGTAAGTCTACGAAGTGGATCTACGCGACAGGCAGCTCCCGCTCACCCCTGCGCACCCCTGCGTCGCCTGTGTCTAGAACACGATACTGTACATACTTGCCGCTCGCTGCGCTGGAATTTCTCCAGGTACCCGAATTAAGACAAAACAAATCGAATACTACCTTGCCATTCTGATCGATCGGTATCGTCTCCGTGTTGCAAAATCATGTCGGTGCTGCGAACCCCACCATCGGTTCTAATGTCTCCCGTCCCAACAGCTGCCTTCGCAACACCCATGCAGCTCCTGAAGAACTATCCGTCTGACTCAAACATTTCCGACGTGAGCGAGGAGCCCGCGCTCAGCGCGGCGTCCTCGTATAGCAACGTGAGTCACCGGCCCAAGCGTAAGCGCAGCGACGATATTAGCAAATCAGAACTTTTGGATATGTTTACCGCACTAAACAAACGTCAAGAAGAGAAATTCGAACTTATTTTATGCTCAATTAATGAGATCAAAACTTCCGTTGACACAATATCCGCGAAGTACAATGAAGCCCTTAGAAAGATAGACCTGTTGGAAGCGGAAAGAAAATGTCACAAAATTGAAATACAAGATCTCCAAAAGCAAGTGGAATCACTACAGCACCATGTCCGGGGTTCTAGTATCGAGCTTCGAAATATCCCGCAATGCGCTAATGAGTCGAGGGTAGTCCTCATGCAACATATTACAAAAATGGCAAATACCCTGAATATTCCTATGGAGGTGTCCGACATAAAAGACGTATTCCGTATAAATAGAAAAGCCGCCACAAGACCGATCATCGCTGATTTTATGTCGGTCTGTATGAGGGACCTATTTCTTAACGCCTATAAAAAGTTTAATAAACAAAACCCACGGAACAAGTTTAATACTTCTTGTCTCCAACTCGACGGCGAAAAGAAACCGCTATACATTTCCGAAAACCTAACTCCGAGTGAACGTAACTTATTCTACCTGACTCGTGAGTTTGCTAAGCGGAATGACTATAGGTATTGCTGGACATCTTTCGGCCGCATATACCTGCGCAAGGAAGACAAGTCACCACATATCCGCATATCATCTGAAAGCGACCTGAGTAACATTACAGCACAGTGACTAGCCCTGCCCCGCTCGCAGAGCCGCGCCGCGCCCGGCCTACCTTGCCTAGAATTAAAAAACCCAATAAATGTTTTATATCATGTTCTTATTGTTCCTATCGTATTCGTTATCAAACTCGAACTAACATATGTCAGCATATTTGAGTTGTTAATCAAAGTGTTTTTATTTTTTAATGTTAAAACAAGCCAATTCTTTTCTTTTACGCTACTATGTACTACTATTATCACGGTTTATATTTTTATGTTAAAACTTTTGAGAAAGAAGTACTCTTCAACCAATTTCATAATAATACTCAATACACACACACATCCAAAGCACAACACAACAATTCACACTCTCAGCACACTGCGCTCACAACATTCTACTCCTACAGCTATGACAAACAAACCATCACACATTTACTCGTAAAAACATTATACATATACTACAAAAAATGCATCCAAAACAAACACTGCCCATTTTAATCAAAATGACCAAGCGACGCTAGTTATACCTATGTTACAATACCACACGGAAACTTTAATCAAACCACTATATGCTACGAGTAACGTGAGGGTCTCACCACACCTACTGACCATTCCACTCATTACCACCATCCATACAACGCTAACAAAACACTTCTATCCGTCCGCACATTCTCTTATTCGTTCAGCATTCGATAAGTGTTCCAAATTAAATACATCGCTCGATTAACATTGTTCGTCCATAACATCCAGTAGCGCATGTGAGCGCGTCGACTGCACTGACGCGACTATGGTCCACACCGCCGCGCTTGCTACGGTAAAGGTGACTCCAAACCGCTCGGCTACGCACATGCCTACATACTTACGTAACTTATATGTTGACGAGAATAAGTATAATTTTATCGTAGTGGCCTCTTACTGTTCAAAACACGAACAATATATTAGTAAAAATTATATCGCGCGCAGTTGCTATTGTGGTTGTCTGCTTGTAGTCTGTCATCGATACCTTAAACATCATTTAACCATTACTCACAGGGGTTCCTGTGATGTAATCCAACATAATTATTATAAACCCATATCATGAGTCTAAATAAAGATTTATTAGATAGTATCGATGACGCAATACTGGTAGACAGCTACAGTGCTAACTGCGCGGAGGAATGCAAACACATACTTTCTAAATACATAGACCAAACTACGATACTCACACAAAATATAAGGAGTGTTCGGCGTAACTTCGACCAATTCGTGATATACCTAACGAGACTTCGGTTTCTTCCGAAAATCATAGTGTTCACCGAGTGCTGGGGAAGGGATGTTACCCAACAATTCAAGATACCCAATTACGAATGCCACTCATCAAAAGAATTCAAAAACCAAAACGACGGACTTATGATCTTTTATAAATCTGGACTAAACGTGGAAATAAAAGAACCACCTTTTAATGACGCCAGCTGTCTAACAATAAAAGTGGGTTCAGAACTGGCTGTAATAGCGTTATATCGGTCCCCATCTAAAGACAATACACATGGTTTTCTGTCGTCACTGGAAAGTGTCATGACGACCGTATCTGCCGAAACTTGTGTCATAACCGGCGACATTAACATCGACATAAAACCTAACAGTAATGATCCGAAATCAGTAGACTACCTGGAGCTTACCGCATACTATGGTTTTGTTCCAGGACACGTCCGTCCGACAAGGTATCGAAATTGTCTAGATCACGCGCTCATTCGGTCCAAAAAATCAGCCTGCGTTGTGATTTGCAATTCAGGTGTAACTGACCACGATACGGTATTAATAGGTATCGACAGACTTAGTGATAAAAGCCAACCTGAATCTAAATTCAAAATAAAAACCAATTACCCTAACGTCATTGCCAGCTTACAAAACATTGACTGGAATATTTTTTACACAGAAACAGATGTCACATTGGCGACTGAATTTTTAATTAAAAATATTTGCCTTGCTGTAGACACTAACACAACACGCACAAAAATAAAAAAATCCGAAAAAATCAATAAACCCTGGATGACAAGCAAGCTAGTACAAAAAATTAGAAAAAGAGATTACCTGCATCTAAAATCAAAAAAATGTCCCAACGACCAAGCATTACATGAAAAATATATAAAATCACGGAATCTCTGTAACCTATTGCTAAAATCTGAAAAACGTAAATTTGAATCTGATTTGGTCGCTGCCAATAAAACTAATACCAAAAAATTATGGGAAACAGTTAAAACTATATGCGGCATAAAACAATCTAAATCTGTCCCAAACGAACTTCTTCAAACTAAATCAAGTCCTTCAGAGTCCCTTAACTATACTAACAAATTTTTCGCATCAATTGGTAAAGATCTCGCCCAAAAAACTCTATGTAAACTAAACACAACTGAAAGCCACCTCACAAATAGCACCTTCTTTGAAAACGCCCCTTCTGATTCTTTGTTTTTAACACCTGTTGACGGATTAGAAATCGGCAAGATAGCATAGCTGGCCTGAAAATTGGATCTGCTCCGGGTAGCGATAAAATCAGCAATGAACTGCTAAAAAATGCTTGTCATGTTCTGGCTCATCCAATCGCTCACATATGTAACTTGAGCATGGCCCAGGGAATCGTTCCAAACTGCTTAAAGACTGCCGATATCTGTCCAATATACAAGTCAGGCGACAAGTCAATAGTGTCAAACTACCGCCCTATCTCTCTTCTGTCCTCAATTTCCAAAATACTTGAAAAAGTTATAAATAATAGACTGTTGGGTTTCCTAGAAAGTAAACACCTGCTTTCTCACAACCAGTTTGGTTTCCGAGCAAAAAAAGTCGACTGAAGATGCTGTCGCGGCTCTAGTTGATCACGTGACTACCGTTCTCGACCGTAGTCAGAAGTGTATTGCTGTATTTTTAGATATGGCAAAGGCTTTCGATACGGTCAGCTGGTCTATACTGCTTCGGAAACTCGAGCTTCACGGGGTACGCGGTACAGCTCTTAACTGGTTCCGCTCCTACCTATCAGAACGGAGCCAAAGGGTTCGAGTGTCGAATTACACCAGTGATTACACCCCAGTATCCTTCGGGAATTCCACAGGGTAGTGTCCTTGGACCTACCCTATTCCTGGTGTATATCAATGACCTCTGCCAGCTCAAGATCAATCAGGCCAAACTGTATGCCTTCGCAGATGACACAGCCATAGTATTTCACGGCAGTAGCTGGACGAAGGTCATTGAAGTGGCCCAGAAAGGGCTGGCTGGTGTGGCACACTGGTTGCAAAACAACCTGTTGACACTAAACGCAACAAAATCACAATACATAACTTTTTCCATCACCAAGCGGACACAACCTAGCACTATCAACCTTAAATTACATTCATGTGAATTACCGTCAAATCAGCCATGCCCCTGTCCCGAGCTACAACACGTGTCAGCCACCAAATATCTAGGAGTGATCATAGATAGCCATCTAACTTGGGAGTGCCAAATTAATAACATCATCACTCGAGTTAAAAAGATGACGCACATCTTCAAAAAAATGGGTTCAGTGGCGGATCCAAAAACACTCAACATTGTATACCAGGCTCTATGCCAATCTATACTAAACTACTGTATAGTGTGTTGGGGATCTGCCACCAAGATATTATTTCTGAAACTTGAGCGTGCTCAACGATTCATCCTCAAAATTGCCCACAAAAAACCAATGTTGTACTCTACCGAGCAACTGTACAAAGATACAAAATACTTAACAGTAAGGCAGCTTTATATACAAGCAGTGATGTTGCGATTCCACCGAACGGCTCTGTACTCTCTCACACCAAACAGTCGACGAAATACCTGGAAACTACCGCGTACCAGAACTACATTTGCTCAAAGATCATACCAATTCAAAGCTCCCTACTTATACCAAAAACTGGATAGGTCCCTTAGTCTGCTCGAAACATCCCGATACGTTTGTAAGCGAAAACTTTCATGCTTGCTATCCTCACTTAACTACACGCAAACGGAGGAAGTGCTTAAAATAATTATCTGACCCCGAGGGGTCTGTTCCTCACAAAAATCAAATCTATTAGCGTTATAATCCTCACCATTAAGGGGACCAGACCCCTAATTATCACAAAAGCATGTATACCCTCTGCCACGCGCAGCAGATATTCATAAATGAACAAGTAGGTTCTTTCCCAATTACCAACCAAAGTACACTCGCTCGTCCACGTAATACACTGCGGCCTTTCTATGCACTCGCTCTATAACACCCGCTCCTCCTCAAACGTATAAACTGACATTCACGATCGCTTGCACACTCACACACCCTCTTATACACAAATGCCCGCGCACACACACACACACACACACACACACACACGCCCTCACTCTCCCACACATACTTTCCCTCACACACACATACTTTCCTCACACACACACCCTCATCCGCTCACACACCTCCACTCTCTCACACACACACCCTCACACACACACAAATTCGACTTCTGTATGCCTTATTTTATAATTAAAGTATGATTTCTGTTAAGAGAGATGCAACCCCGCTGCCTCAAACAGCCGGATTGCATCTTCCTCCACAAAATAACAATTGTGGAAGGTACTGGATTTCACAACACAGGACCTCCCCTAGTGTGGAATCCAGGACTCACATAAGCTAAATACTTTATTGCATTATTTTAACCACATTATTTTTGTAATTACTGTATTTTTTGCTCAAATAAAGTTTATTATTATTATTATTATGTTACGCAGGGGATTTCTCCCCTCTCATTATTTCCTTATCCCGATCTCTGATTTGACGGACGAATATTGTACCGATACTTATCTATTTTCCATTGCATCCGCATTGAATTTTTTACTGATGTGCTATCGACGTCAGTTTTTTGAGACTCCCCTATTGGTCTACAAAATAAAGTGAACTCAAAGTACTAATTAGTCTATTTGCAATTCCAATGAAAACGGTATCAAAAATCAAGATCATATCGTGCTTCACTAGTAATACCTACTGATATTGTTATACTGTGGCACTATGATCGTAATATTTACAATTTATTGGTTGTCAAAATTGCAAAATCAAGCACAGGCCCGTCGTCCGTGAGCGCCGAAACGTAACTGATCAGGCCTGCCGAACGGCGCGCTATATATATGGTAGATATTAAAACATAGTGAATAACTGATACTTTTTATCAAGTCAAACTCTGCGAATGCATCTATAACTTTTAGTGGCTTTCATTGAGTACAAAATTTAGTAAAAAAAAATTATTAGTTTAGTTATAAACTTGAAAAAACTTTTTGAAAAGGGGTAACTTTGGGATTTTTTTCTATCAAGTAAAATTTATTAAATCGTGTTATTGACTGCGAATTGCACTAGATTAGATCCTTAACTAATACATATATTTTTTTCAGAGTTTAATACACTATTTTAAAGGTCTTAAAGTTGTTTTAAAAATTCAAAATTACGGCCCACACGCCCTTAAAGTGTTATTATAATAGTTTAAACTAGTTATTGTTAGCCGTCTCTGTCGAAGTAATTTCTTGGGAATTTTTCAGTTGTTCAGGTACGTCTGGGTATAATTTTTCTAGATGTGTATACTCTGGGTAATTCTCATATAGGGATACTCTACGTCATAGTATTGGTAATTAAAGTCAGACAAGTATTCGGGGCTTAGGGCGTCATAATCATAAAACAGTTCATCTATTGTCATATTTTGCCTAATTGGTGGGGCGGTGCGCATTGTGATGTCGTCATCTTGCGCTTTGGTTATTGGCGGTTGTTGCTGTGTTGGCATACCAAATTTATATTGTTGCTGAGGAATTCCGAATTTAAAGCCACCATGTTGGAATGGTGCGCGTTGCGTTGGCATGTGTGCTTGCCCAAAGTTTCGTTGGGGTGCGTTTTGGGGTATCCCGAAACGGTACCCTTGTGTGGGTGGTTGGCTTAGGTTAGGCCTAGAGCCTGAGTTTTGCGGTATGCCAAATTTGAAATTTGTTTGAGGGGTAAATCTAAAATTACTATTGGCAACAGGGTTAATTGTTGGTTTGAATCCTTGAGGTTGCATTAGTGGCTTCGGTGGTACCTGTAAAGACTGAAGGCCTGTCGTTTGGGGTTGTGTGCTTTTATTAATTTTATTTTTTGCATCATATTGAAATTTGAAGTTGACTTCTTCAGTCACTATGCTAAGCGCGTTTTCTAGTGTAGAGCAGCCCTTTAACCGTACTATTCTGATCATGTCTTCAGGTAAGTTATATAAGAAGACATTTAATGCAGTGTTGTTATAGACGATCATTTTAGCTGCCTTTATGCCTTCGTCGCTTAACCGGATTACTTTAGCAAAAGTGAGCTCCTGATATTTTGGAGCCGATGGCAAAACTGAATGTATGTTTCACTGTTTTTGATTTTAAGGGATTCTAATTCGATGGCTATGCATTCCTCTGAACGAGGGTCTCCAAAATGTTGAGTAAGTATCTCTTTTAACTCTTCATAAGAGCAGACATTAGGGTGGTCGCTAAGTAGGATGGCCGCTTTACCACAAAGTCTACTGGAGATAGTGTGGAAGAGGTACAAATTTTGAGCTAGGCTGCCTGCAATTCGGCTACAATTTATGACATACTCGCATTTATTCAAAAATAGATTTAGGAGGTTTTCATCTCCGTCGTATCTGGGGATGATATCAACAAACTCCTTAGGGATGGTTTTAATTTCCATATTGAACTATATTACTACTTCTGACACTATTTCACACAAGTTAAGTCTAAGTAATTTAACTATAGGATACTAAAGTATATATGGTGCCAATTTCTGTGCACTATATTAAGATTTAAAGTCGCCGATTGCTGTGCGACTGTTTATTCTAAAATTGCCAATTTGTGTGCAATTGTTTATTGTAAAATCACCGATTTAAATGTGATTGTGTAACCTAGAAATCACCGATTTAAGTGTGATTGTTTAACCTAAAAATCACCGATTTATGTGTGATTGTTTAACCTACAAATCACCGATTTAAGTGTGATTGTTTAACCTAAAAATCACCGATTTATGTGTGATTGTTTAACCTACAAATCACCGATTTAAGTGTGATTGTTTAACCTAAAATCACCGATTTATGTGTGATTGTTTAAATCTAAGAATTGCCGATATGTGTGCAATTGTTTAACCTATCCAGACAATTACGCTTACCTATTTGCCTATTTTTGTGCAAATAAAAATCAGATAAGAGTAATTTTTAAATCTGGTTAAAAAGGGTGGAAAATACACGGGAAATGAAAGCAGGAAGTGAAAAGGTTTACTCACAGTATGCCCGCTCCCATGTTTTTCCTGGTGATTCAGTGCCAAGGTCCTCGGTGTGCGCGCCTCCGCCGGGAGTCTTATTTGTAAGGTTCGGGTTTCCACCGCCGCGTATAGTCGGGTTTAGCGCGAGCGTCTCGACCGCGATGTCGAAGTTTGGAAATCACGGAAGAAAACTCGCGAAAACTTGGTGAAAATCCTACCGGCTGCGCCAGACATGAACGGGGGGCCACGCGAAGGTCTTTTTAAAAAGCAATTTTAAAGAATATATAATGAATTTATTTGCTCTAGACCTTAACTCTAGGACGATTTAACACTGAATGACTTAAACCTAAAGCTTATTCTAAAAGGAAGGCTGGGAGCCAGACGCTAATTCAGCAGTCTACGCTGCGTCCGGCCGCTATGGGTGGCCGTATTCGGTGAATTCTCAGCTTTGTGCTGACGGCACAACCATGGTGTTTCCAGAGCGGTAGGGCTGTGCTCCCAACATAACTAGGTGCATTGTGTTTTGTTTCGATGCGTTGTTATTTTTAACCGACTTAAAAAAAAGAGGTTTTCAAAACTGTTGTATATTTTTTGTACGTATGTTATACGATTGTAGTTTTTTTGGTGTAAGAAAGTTGTACTGTGTAATCTATACTTTCAATAATTTCAATCGTATTTTCAGAGCAATTCTCTTCCTATTCTAGTTTCTCAAACAATTCCGAGTAAATACAAAGAAAACCGAATGTTTCACTCACCAAATACAAATATCGCTTTAGGAATATCTGCAGATCTTCCAGACTCCTGAATTCAAACAAGTGTAGCTTGAAACAAAATAAGATAAAAGTGATGATATCAGAAAATGTTGTTAAGATATTAGATATTTATACAACGAATATAAATATTTTAGTAACATAAATAACGTTTGTACTTTACTTTTTAAAATATAAGAATTAAGGTTAGCATTCAAAACATAAATAGAAATTAAATTTTTCAATTTTATAATTGAAGATAGACGCTACAACCCATATCAAACAATATTAAATCAACTGGTTACTGGTTTCTAAAATGAAATAAAAATCCGTTATTCTTGTAAAAATATACAATTTGAATGTATTTTTTAAGAATAATTTTATTCACAAAACTATATTTAGAACATCACTAATCTAAATTACAAATTATAGGATGAACATTACAACAAAACTAATATTTCTCAAACTAATATACCTCATGTAATAAATAAAGATATGCAACAAACATATTTATACTTATAAATTGAACTGTAACTATCCCATCTCTAAAGTTGATTAAAAATGCACAGTGTGCAATAATAATTCATTAAAATCAGTTCAGTAGCTTAGGAACTAATCACATACAAACAATGAGGCACAAGACTCATAAGTTTAAATAGTGACTTCGGCAAAGAAAATATATTTTGTGCCTATTTTTCCTAATTTTAGGCAAACATCTATTTCTTTTTTAATTAATTTCCTACCCTCATTTCACTTTACCTTATCTATCTAGCTGATTACGGTAGTTTTTCTAATATTCGTTCGACTTGTTATCACCGGTGGAAAAGTATTGCAAGAAAAAATAGAGCAGAATACCTTTTCAGTGATCCCGTCCTGGTAATAAGTGGAGCAATGCTGCACGTAGGCCTCTTCGCTCGGGAGTGCGACCACGGCTTTGACGTCACTACCCGCTTGGTGGTTGAAGCCGCCGGCGCAACGCCAGATCACCTCACTACAAGCCCTCCATAGAGCCTCTTCTTGACGTTCTTCCGAAGGACGGAGGTAACTGGTAGGTATAACCAAAATAATCACGGGTATATACAATTATTATATTTATGAGAGCAGGATTTGCCTGTGAAATTCAGGCCATAGAAACGAAATATCTTTTATCTATGGGTGACGAGTGCAGTGCAGTGCCATATAATGATTTGGAATTTTCATGTTCCAATAGCTGCGTGGCACTGTGCCGTTATGGGCAGACATGTTGCTTATCTCCAGGCACGTGTTCTGTTCGTCTCATCACTCCTTATTATTAAAATAAAAACGGTCAAGTGCGAGTGGGACTCGCGCACGAAGAGTTCCTTACCATTAGCAAATAAACGGCGAAAACCTCTTATTGTATGGGAGCCTTCTTAATTATTTATTTTAAAATTAAGTATTTTGTGAATAGTTAAAGCGTTTATCTGCCCCCGTTATTAATATAAAGCGAAAAACGGCACAAAATCTAGTTTGCTGTATGGGAGCTCTTAAATATTTATTTCACTTTATTTTTGTATTTCTTGTTATAGCGGCAATAGAAATACATCATCGGTGAAAATTCCAACTGTCCAGCTATCACCGTTCTTCACCGTTCTTGAGACAGACAGACAGCCTTGTGACAGACGGACGGACGGACGGACAGACAGACGAACGGACAGACGGATGGATGGACAGCGAAGACTCAGTAATAGGGTCCCATTTTTACCCTTTGGGTACGGAACCCTAAAAAAAGACATTTCTAACAAAATGCTGTGTGGATCATGGCCTTTATTCTCCCCTTGCTAGAGAAGGACCCCAGTCACAGTCGTGGGAATATTTAGTGGTCTGCTTTTGCTCAATGTAGCCCACTTTAAGTTTCTAAATGGATTAAGACTGTACTCAAAAACATTTTAATTTTTAAAATATAAAGTGAAGGGACGAGCAAGATTTGAGCCTGATGGAAAGCTAAACGTGTGTTCTAACATAGTGCCGCAACACTATTTGAATATGAAGAACCCAAATTACTGCCTAGTTCTGCACTACGGTCATAACCAGTAAATTTGAGACAAGTATCCCTGCTCTGTAATTTATCTGCAAACATTTTCCTTCAAACCTAAACACAATAATGTTTGTAGTACTTGGCCGTAGATCAACTGGTAAACATAGTTTACTTTCTAAAGATAGAGTTCTACCTATTTTTTGCAACTTTACTTATAAAAAAATCTCTTATGGCGTACAAAAGACATATTTGGTCCAAACTCGAGCAAAGACACGACGGTAAACTAGTAAATAAACCAAATTCTCTAGACAACAATATATTTACTATCAAACTGGCAGTGTACCGGCATCCATGCATCATAAGCAAAATGGCATTGGGAATAGGCGATATTTAAAATAAACGACCGAAAGGTTTAGAGCATAAAGTCATTTATTGCATGTGAAATATTGCGCCAGTGCATAGTTCAGATTTATGTCGCAACACGCGGGGTGGCGTGGTGTACGTTTAGAATTATGATAGGAGTGTTGGAGTTTAATAAGTTTGTTGAGCTATTGTTGGTTTTACTTTCGTGTTGGTAGGTGTTTTAGCAATTAGAGATTTATTGCTTGATGTTAAGTAGTGTAAGGTAGGTATTTTCATTGCAATAATAAATTGCATTCTTCTAGGGAAGATAGGTTCATTGTCGATCCCATCGTCGTTTATCATCAAAGATGGCATTCAAGTGCAAACCTAACATTCGTTAAAAAAGTGATCCTGTAGAATAGCCGAAAAGATAACTATATATATTTTTTATATATTTTGGTGACGTTGCATGAAAAAGATCAAGATCCGGGCGTAGACAACAAGCGTCTTACGATGATCGAGATGAAGATGTTTCTAGAAGACATCTTTCTGTAGAATTAGAGACACCTAGATTGCATCTTGTGTGGGGATTTTTAAGTAAACACGATCACTTGGATGTCACTTAATGTTTACGGAGAGTGAAATTACGAATCGAGGAGGGGGGAGACGATATAAAATCTTCAAAAATTGCGTCATGTAATACTTGAACGCTCCCGTATGAGTATAAATACGTTAGGTAAAACGTTAGGTATCCCCACAGTACAATACTTCATTTACTATCTCCAACCTCCTCGTTTAATGGTCAATCTTTTCATATGACATTGGTAGAGTTGTTAGGCTAAACCACACAGAACCACTAATCAAGATTTAAAGAAGATAAACGTTCGTTGTCACGCGCATGTTGCCTTAGCAAAACAATTTTGCTTTTCAAGGAACTGGGGTTATTAGTTACGGGTTCCGACATCATTCCACAACAGCCAGAAATTCACCTTGCCTTCTTTATTTTAGCAGAATATGCAGCGTAAGTTTGGAGAAATATTTTAACGAAATACGTGCACTATCTGTCTTCGAACTGGCCCATTTGTTGGCTTGCTGTTGTTCTTCTTGCATAAAAATATGAAAAATAGCGTTTCAGTTTTTTAGATTGGAAGTCATATTGAGTTTTTCGATCGACTCTAAAGCTTTCAGCAGGTATTTAGCTGACCCATCCCAAAGGTCCGAACAGTACTTCGTACAAAATGTTCCAATTTTTAAGAGATATCCCAGACTAATGAATATAATTTTACAATTATTCTTACGTTTCTGGAGGAACTTCAGATTTGTTGTCCTTGGTCTGCGGCCGTGAATCGAAGAGCAGCCACTTTATCATGTGCGCCTGGAGAGCTGACAGCAATGACCTGTAATTTATATGAAATTAGAAATTGTAAATATTTCCCCGAAGGTTTTGCCACAAATAATATAGAGTGATTAGACAACCAGGACTTGTGCCTGATAGTAACCAATGCCTGCCCATAACAACACAGTGATACGCAGTTATTGGGAGATAAAGTGTCCAAGTCAATACTGCACTGCACCCGTGACTTAGAGATATAAGATAATTTATCTTTAAGTCCAGGATTTCTTTTGAAACAGTGTCATTAAAATCGGAACACAGTGCCGTTTTCACATTACTGCTTGGTCGTAAAATAATTGGCAAAAGTGTGACACTCCCAAGACGGACTCTGCAAAGAATCCTATCACTATTGACACTCATCTAGTTGTCTCACCTAGCTCCATTCCTCGGGGCTGCGAGTCCATAAGCCAGCGGTTGATCGGGCGACCTCATGATGAGGGGGGTCCGGATCCACTCACCACGCGGGGGACATGAGGCTGTACTGAACGCTGTGACGCGGAGATCCTGAAACGAACAGCTTACTACAGCACGACATTGCAATTGCAGTCATTTACGGCTGGCCTAGTTGCAACAGCAACTGCCGATATGGAGCCCTGGTCCAATTCCCATGTGCACTACTATCTTTTCGAAGTTATGTACGTAATTTCGATACTTAAAATCCAAAAAGAAAAAAACTGTGAGGAAACCGGCATACTCCTAGAATCTTTTAATGATAAGGTCAACAATTGCTTCTTTTAATTTCTTTTGTTTTAAGCGAATAGTGTTTATTTTAAAAATTAAGTGGAAAGAGTTCATCTATCTTACGATGTCTTGCATCATCCACCAACCTACGCTGAGCCAGCGAGGTGGGTTTTTGCCTTAACTTTAGACTGGACTCGAGACATTCGCTAATAAGGAGAGAGTCCACCATGCTAGCCTAATGCTATAATTTGTATTTAACATATTTATTTAGGTAGTACTTGTATCTTTGTCTGCACACAGCGCCATCTAGCCCCATAAAGCAAAACTTGTTCTATAGGTACATGTATGTGCTGACTACTGACATAATACTAACATATTATTTAGTTGTAAATACATACTTATCATACTATTAAGTTACATATATTAACATAGCAAATTTCTTAGCAGAGTAATTAATATTAGACTCTATCCAACGCTATAATGTCTCCAGCTAAATTCCAAGTTTCGTGGTTCCGCCGCTGATCCCAAGACGTTAAGTTTCATCAAATTCATTATAGAGCTCTTAGTTAACTAGATTACTATCACCAACTTTCCCACCGTCAGGTATCGGGAGCTTCTAGACAAGATAATTTAGATAATTTATCTTAGAGGGAAATTACCTAGTCCTAAGATGTATCTTAGTTTCGTAAACACAGTAGACAAAACACCAGTCTACGTTGAACTGAAAAGATTGGAATCTACTGTTTATCAAAGAGAATGTAATATACCTGTTTATTACAAATTAATTTTAATCGAGCATAAAACCGCTAAAATAAGATGTTTAATCTAAGGCTATAAGCGAGGCAAAAACCCACTATTATACCCATCGATATAATTAAAGAAACGAAGATGAGATACGCTATAATCTAAAGACAACATAACGTGGCGAAAATTTGTTTGAAAAATTTGAAAATTGAATTGTCAGCGAACGTACACGTTACGACTTGTTACGACTGAGACTAAATCAGGAGACGTCACCTGATTTTGCATCGCCATAGTAGAAGCGCGTTTGCCGCTTCTACCGTTTTTAAGAGTTCGATGATTATACCTAAAGTCTGTCAGACAATTAAAACATATTGAAAACGTATTTTGTTTGTTTCACAAACAAAAATTACGAAGGTCTTATATTTATGTAAACTCTTTGAGGAAGATACAGTGAAGTTTCAAGTGACATCACTTTATGGTACGAATACGAAATTGCTTATGTTATGACGTTCGATTCTCTCTCCCGTAGTTTGATGATCAAAATCATTGTAAATCTTTTATATTTATAGAGTAAAATATTTTTTATTTGTATTTTTTAATGTGTCACATATTTTTACAAAATCTAGTGGGTGGACTAATTAACATTGGTTTATTTTGGCCATGTCGTCAACTTAATTATATGTATATGCGAATTTGGAGAGTACTTTTTCCGATTTTTGATTTATTCCTTGTACTTTGTATTTGAGTGCATATTTAGGTTGTCATTTATCTTTACTCTCAAACTTAGGGGTGATCTAAAACATGATGAAGATACCGTACCGTAATTTTCTAAGATATTTTAAGGCATTCCAACATGATTAAGAAACATGATTGAGAAATTTTGATAGCATATTTATTTTGACGAAAATTTAGTTTAATACCCTCGAGCCTTACTGCGTTTTCTACATCACTAGAACTTCATAAATCTCACAATATAAGTACAGACAATATAAACTTGTTTCCTAAAAGCATCCTGACACAGGCACTCATTGACCACAACTTAGTTACGAGACCCTAAGCCTTCGTTATGCTAATCCTCTTAGACCGTTTATGTCTTCCTCGAAGTTGGTCAACAAGTTTCTATGAGTCGGATCCTTCAGAGGATCCACCTCGACTGGTCAACTATTAATTGTTCGAGCTTTTGGCTGCAAAGTCGTTGTGGAGAAGTGGTAAATCAAATTTGTACAGTTGGTATTTATATTAAAATCCACGTCCAAAACATTAAAAGATGAAATTAAATTACATATACCAATACTTACCTATTTTTTGGGATATATTGCTGTAAGTATTTTAAACATTTATTTAAGGTTTACGCAAGTCGAAAGTCTGTCTAAGTTTTGAAAGTAGATACCTATTATGTTTATTTTCGTTAGAATGAAATAAATTAAGAGGGAATCGTCGTTTTAGGTTAGCAACAAAGACCGGTTCGTGATTTAATTAAAATGACTTTTTTTTATATGTGGTGTCGATTGAACTTAAAAGATAAAGTAACCTAGTGCAGGGGCAATAAACGCTTATTTAACCAATGTTTTAATAAATTAATAAATGTAATTTTATCGCAAATAACACATTTTGTTTTTGTAAATAAATTGAGCTTACGTAAGTCTAGTTTTGTACTACGATGACATCTGCCCAGAAATATGCATTAGCCTAAAAATATCTCATTAGTACTATGTATTATGTCTCATTAGTATTAGTACAAATGAAACGAAAAACTTACCAGTACAAAAAAGACTCTACATTGTTTAGTAATTTTTAATTTGTTGAAATGAGCAGTAAATAAAAAATAAATCAATCAATTTTGATCGAAACATTTTCACACTACACCATTTAGTCTAGCCGAAAACTAAACAAAACCAAATTGTTTGCAGCCAGACTTAATAAAAATTTAATAATTAGTTATTCAAGTTACATAAAAAACACTCAGTCTCAGAACAGCAATATTTTTTGTAGATTGTATTTTATTTTGGATCTGCTGCGCCCAGGAATTTTCTTAGGGTACTTCCTTTTCCTATAATAGGCATGACGAATCATTTTTGTTTTTATGTGCCATCAAAAGGCAATAACTGAAACGTAGGTGAAATAATTACTTTGTTATCTTAAAAACTTAAAACTCGTGACGAATCACGATTTTAAACTCACAATTTCGGACTCTCCCAAAAACGCTTCATACAAAAACACTACTGAAGCGTGACGTCACTGAGTCGCATTTTCTATGCGTTGCGCGTCTTGTTTGTGTGTTAACTTTATTAAATACTAGCTGTTACCCGCGACTTCGTCCGCGTAGAATTTTGATTTGTTATGTGTATAAATTCACTGCTTTTAAAAATGGTAAAAATGTAGAGTGTTGTCTTACTTTGTTTATTATAGTTCTTGTAACTACGGGGTGTTTGTATATTTCACTCGTTACCAGAGAACATAAACAAAGTTTACGTGAATTCTTACAAAAACAATAATTTTGCCAGAATAGTAACGTCGGCAGAGTTATAGTCAGCTGTATGCCGATTCAGAGTATATACCTTATGTCGCCAAAACCGGCTGACATACAAAATACCTTAATATCTTTCGTGTTTATCGTCGTTATGTTATGCTATGTTGTCTTATGTTGTATTGTGTTGTGTTCTGTTCTGTTCCGTAACGTAAACGTAACGCAAACGTAACGCAAACGTAACGCAAACGTAACGCAAACGTAACGCAAACGTAACGCAAACGTAACGCAAACGTAACGCAAACGTAACGCAAACGTAACGTAACGCAACGCACGTAACGCAAACGTAACGCAAACGTAACGCAAACGTAACGCAAACGTAACGCAAACGCAACGTAACGCAAACGTAACGCAAACGTAACGCAAACGTAACGCAAACGTAACGCAAACGTAACGCAAACGTAACGCAAACGTAACGCAAACGTAACGCAAACGTAACGCAAACGTAACGCAAACGTAACGCAAACGTAACGCAAACGTAACGCAAACGTAACGCAAACGTAACGCAAACGTAACGCAAACGTAACGCAAACGTAACGCAAACGTAACGCAAACGTAACGCAAACGTAACGCAAACGTAACGCAAACGTAACGCAAACGTAACGCAAACGTAACGCAAACGTAACGCAAACGTAACGCAAACGTAACGCAAACGTAACGCAAACGTAACGCAAACGTAACGCAAACGTAACGCAAACGTAACGCAAACGTAACGCAAACGTAACGCAAACGTAACGTAACGCAACGTAACGCAAACGTAACGCAAACGTAACGCAAACGTAACGCAACGTAACGCAAACGTAACGCAAACGTAACGCAACGTAACGCAACGTAACGCAAACGTAACGCAAAACGTAACGCAAACGTAACGCAAACGTAACGCAAACGTAACGCAAACGTAACGCAAACGCAACGTAACGCAAACGTAACGCAACGTAACGCAAACGTAACGTAAACGTAACGTAACGCAAACGTAACGTACGTTTCAACAAACGCTAGTTTGGCGTACCGATGTTGATACTTGATCCCTAAGGAACTAAGCTATCTGTGTATTATATTTCAGCGCAGCGCAACAAACATTCATACATTGACATTTATAATATTAAGGATAGGATAGGATTTCAAAGAACTATTTGTGTTCCGAATTGCAACAAAATCTAATAAGGCGTTCCGATATTACATTTATACTTGTTCCCTTGGGAACTGTGTATGTTTTCGGGATAATAAATAGCTTGTTTTATTTGAATGTTTGGATCTGTGTTTCAAATTGCAACAAAATCTAGTTAAGCGTTCCGATGTTACATTTATACTTGATCCCTAAGGAACCGTGCACGATTTTGGGATAAAATATAGCCTATATGTTATTCCAGTGTATAAACTATCTGTGTACTAAATTTCAGCTCGATCCGTTGAGCTCTTTGGGCGTGATTGAGCAACAAACATCCAAACATCCAAACATCCAAACATCCATACATTGACATTTATAATATTAAGGATAAGGATTAGTAGGATAGGATTTCAAAGAACTATTTGTGTTCCGAATTGCAACAAAATCTAATAAGGCGTTCCGATATTACATTTATACTTGTTCCCTTGGGAACTGTGTATGTTTTCGGGATAATAAATAGCCTGTTTTATTTGAATGTTTGGATCTGTGTTTCAAATTGCAACAAAATCTAGTTAAGCGTTCCGATGTTACATTTATACTTGATCCCTAAGGAACCGTGCACGATTTCGGGATAAAATATAGCCTATATGTTATTCCAGGCTATAAACTATCTGTGTACTAAATTTCAGCTCGATCCGTTGAGCCCTTTGGGCGTGATTGAGCAACAAACATCCAAACATCCAAACATCCATACATTGACATTTATAATATTAAGGATTGTGTTTAGGAAACTGGTTTCACAACAAAATTCACTTTAAATTAAATGGGTTATCCAATGGTAAAAGATTTTCTAGTAATTTCATACGTTTTAAATGGACTTGCCCATCTATCTTTGAAGGATCATGAAGTAAGTCAAAAAAATATCAAAATGAAAATTGAAAAAATCGTATCAGATGATTTAATATAATCAGGATCAGTCGTCATGCCTATTCTCCCGCAATATGTAGCATATGAACTATTTCAGACTATAATTTAAGTATGCGTGTGATTGTGCCCGTGCCTGCGTGCGTGCCTGTGTCTGTGACAGTTAAAGATTTTCTCATTTTTGTGAGGTTTTTACAAATAACGTTTATGATGCTACTTACTATGGCCAGTTCTTCCGAGATGGGAGTCCCGCCAACAACAGCCGGCCGAACCCCATTTAGAAGTTTACTTCGCGCATACAGTACTCGCTCTGAAAAAGAAATTATAAATACAAATAAAACGAAATATATAGAAGTTATTACATAAAAACGCACATTAAAGAAACTACAATTTAAAGCAAATTAACAAGTATGCAAAACCCACAAGCTACAACGTTCCTCAAAGCTAACATAGTCCATGCCATTGGTCAAATTCAGCCTGATTTGCCAGAATTACGGGAATTTCAACATTTTGGATTCGCTCCACGCAGAAAAGTCATATAATATTATATGATAATCTACATTTTAGGTATCAATGGATCTTACGAAAGGAAAAAATCGAAAATACGCTTATTATTTATTTAAAAATAGGAAGCGCTTAATGAAAGGTCCTTTATGTATTCAAATTATAGAGGAAGATTCATATAAAAGATTAAAATAGTCAATAATCATCATTTTACTATCGTCACACTTACACCAAAAGAAGGTAATTAAGTTTACTGGATTTTTATAGTTTAATATCTTTGGCGCTACATGGCTGATAATTTGGATAAAAAATTACCTTTAAACGCAACTATACCCCTTTCTCTCAGAAGTTAGCCCGAGAAAATATACTCGTATTTAGATACTATACTCGTTTTAAAATCTCTCTAGTAAAAACTCGCACATAGATATGCTCGTGTAAAAAAAATGTTACAAATGAATTTAAAATACAAAAATACTTTTATAATTACACTTAAAGATTAAATTTTTTTATGTGTTTAGAAAAACTATCTCGTTCTTAATTATAAGAATGATGCTATATTTTTTACAAAATAATACAAATAGCATTATTCTAGTACAGGTACTCGATAAAATCACTCAAGGTCAATAATATCTCCACTTCCAGAACCATTACAAAAAGTCCCACAACTCAACATTACGAGTCCGATCCGGCCAAATCCCGCTATCTCACATAAATGGACCCTCGGAATCCTGTTAGGGTCCCATTGTGGGATCACAATACATTCCAATTACTCCAGCGGGCCCAGGCTCCTGCTGCTTTGACGGTGGAGTCCCCGCGTTCATTTCATCTCATTTCATTTGCTTGACAAACGTTACTTGTCAACTGATTATTTCTTTGAGTCAATTCATTTTGGAGAATGTGATTTCATTTCATGCCAAGTCGAGAGAATCTGAGACGGAATTGTACCAAAGTGTACTCCATATCCCTTCTTTCCATTGTTCCAAATATTTCATCAAAATAATAGTCAACAATTAATTAAAATTTTGTCTAAAGCATATCTTTAAACAATTAGGCAAGAAGACTAAAAAACGTTTTATTCCGTCGGCTGTAAAATATTGTACACGTATTATTTCATTTGTCTCACAAACAAATAATGACGAAGTTACATTGCGTAGAATTTTCGAGTGACGTCACTTAATGATACGATTTTCCTCACAAGTGACGTGCCTCACACTGAAAATTTGATGATCTATATCTTCGTTGGTTTTTAATAATTTGAGAAAACAAAAAATACTTCTTCCATTTTTTTCTATGGTCTTCATCCATATTGGGTTGTCGAAAACATATTTTTTAAAAGAAAATGTTTCCATTATTTTCCTTTAAAATATGTTTTCGACTTTGAACTAGATAGATTTCTAAGTCTAACCTTTCGAATAAAAAAATAACTACTAAAATCAGGTCACCCAGTCGAAAGTTTCCAGTTAATAGACATAGAAAATACAGTCGTTGAAAACCTCCTTCTTTTTTGATGTCGGTTAAAAATATCGAACATGTCGTTTATAACATTTAAATATAAACGCATAGTTAAAACTATGGATCAAGTAAAATGAGTCATAAAAATTGTTACACTACACAAGTTTATACTCACTAACTACTTACTATAACTACCAGTTTGCCCGAAGCGGTTCATAATAGAACCCGTAGAGCCAAAAAAATAACAAATGTGTGGGTGCCAGTACTGTATCTATGGTTTCTAATTTCAATTGTAAAAAAAAATACTTATTTAACAGAACATAACGATTTTTGGAAAAAAACTTATTTCTTAAATCATATTAAAATTACGCCGGCAGTTTTAAGATAAAAATATTTTTTGTACTTTCAATAACAAGAACATCAATCACATTAAAATATTAGACTTACTACGTATGTTAACTTGAGATTATGAAACATTATGTATTATTAAAATATATATTTATTAGTGTCTGTTTGTAGTGTAAAAGAAAAACACTAAAACAAAAGCATTGATCTCATAGATGATAAGATGAATTTCTAACTAAATTCTTCCTCAAAAAAGCCTCAACCCTTCCTCAACTCGCTTCAACTTGACAAATGATACAACTACAGGCGAGGGTCAGCACGAGAGGGTCAGCCTCGATAATGACCCTCGGAACTCGGCGCTCTTCAGAGTAACGAGACCACGCTTCGGAACTCTTCAACTGGGAGGGGTGTTTTGGACTTGGAACCCTGTAGATACCGCTTTGAAGCGTACTTCTAGTACTTGTATCTGACGTTTGTGTTTCAGTGCTTGGTACTTCGTAGTTAAAAAAAAAATTGAAAATTTAGTTTTTTGGCGCTTAAGGGAAAAATTATGAAATAATTTTTTACAATTTTGTTTTATCATAAAAACTACATTTACAAAACAATTTTTTTTTTAAATAAAATGTGACGAAACGAGCAGGATAAGTGCCTCATGATAAGAAACATGCCTGCCACATAACACCACAGTGACACGCAGCTATTGGCACATAAAGAGTCCAAATCATTACCTTGCACTGCAGTGCGCTCGTCACTCATCTAGATCAAAGATATTATATCTCAAAGCCCTGTAATTTCTCTGGAAACATTGTCTTTCAAACCGGAACACAGTAAAGTTTGCACATTACTGCTTGGTGCTCGAATAACTGGCAAAGGTGTGGTACTTCTCTAGGCGGAACCTGCCAAGAGTCCTACCAGCACAAAAAAGTTCCTTACATAAAGGCAGGCTTGGATGAGATAGACATTTTGCTGCGCGCCCGAACTGAAAAAAATGTAATGACGTAAGAAATGTACGTACTTATGTGATGAAAGTGATACGTAAAAACTGCCCGGGTTCAGTATTGCCAACATTATTTTTATACCATATAGTACATATTTTTTTTTTAAATGTGTTTCTTCTATGTTATTCAAAGAAACTTTGTTCCATCCTTGACCCAAATTTTTTCAAAAATGACAATTAAAGCTGCGAAGTTTAAATTTAAAAATCGTATTTGCCTGAACTACAAAGCAACTAATTTTATTTCGCGTATCGATATTTTCTACTCACTTATTTATTACAGCGTAGCCAACACGCACATACAGCCTAAATGCAAAATACGACATCATAAAACACATTAATATTAACAGAATAATTAAACCAATAACACAACATTATTTAAACAATTTCAAACGATAGAAATAAATAAATTCTCGGACTCGATGTCTTATTTCAGAAGGAGATAATCAAATCCACTAATTATTAAACCGGTCAAGTGCGAAATGATAACTAATGTTCTTAAAAACTGTATCTGAAAAATGCTGGTTTTCTTGCGGCGTTTTTCTTCACCCTGAAAGCCAGTGGTGATGGCACACTTGTAGTACATCTGGAGCATAGAAATATGGAGATGTACATTTGAACAGCCTTATGGTAATTTTTGCGGCGTTTTTGCTGCTGATGGCATTCCAAACAACGAGCGGTTTCAAAATGTACGAAACGATGCTTAATTCTTGCTAACTAGATGTACAGATTGGTGCTATTTGAAGTTACAATTCCACGATTGTCGATTCCGATGTTAAAAAAATACTCTATAGTTTTTTAAATAAAACATTACAATAATAACAGAGGATTTCTATTTTCTGACTCAATAAATATTGCTTTTTGAATTTCAATGCAACTCAGTTCTTTATAAAATGAAAGACTAACTTCAGCGTGTAGTTATTTAAATTACCTTCCATCTTTGTCGTTTGTGCAGTGTTTTCACGGTTAGCGCGATGCAACATTTCCAAGAGTCTACAATGGAAATAAAATGCATTTAACTCATTTCGTATTTCAACCAAAATTTTGTTTAAAAATAAAAAAACATATTTAACCAATGTAACGAAGTATTTAGTCAAAGAGATAAAGTTTTTGATATCTCTGAGTGAAGAGCTCATCGCAGTACTAGGGAATAATTTGTACTTTTCGTCTTAAAATATCTCCGTGGCACTGCGATGTTATGGGCAGACATGTCGTTTACCATCAAGCGCATAACCCGCCAGTATTTAAAAAAAGTGATAAAAAGCGCGTTCTTTGTTTTTTTTGTGACAAGGAAAGTAAAGAAATGTAAATACCAACCCAATCTGCGACTTCATTGCCACATGATTAGACAACAAACATCTATAAATTCACACTAATATTAGTATCATTGAAATATTAGGTAAGGGTTCAAAAACCAGTTATTACTATTATTTTACATTTTGTAATTCAAAACAAATGTATACTCTCGTGTTAAAGGGTTGGTTTTATGGTTTCGTTTCAACCGCATTTCGCGATTAGAACTGCGGTTAAAATTTAAATAGGGTGGTGAGGCGCCCAACTTGCGTTTGATAACTAATTGCACTTTAAAAACGTATTTCAGCAAATTGTAACATCACTACAGACACATACAGTGTACTCATAAATCACGCAGAATTCACACATTGAAGTTAATTTAAATCAAACTTGTCCAAAGACAGTTAAGGCTTACCTTCAAGCGAATATCACACTTATCACTTTGAAATAACGGCCCTGATGTGACAGCAATATACACGTCAAGCACCGAAAGGTGATTGTTTCGAAATGGAAGCATTGTCGGTGCAAGGCAAGTAAATGATTCTTGTGGTAGGTGGTAATAACGCGAAACATGGAAGACGAGTTGAGAGTAAAATGGATATGGTACATACTATTTCATTTCGTCATTTAAATCTATTTATTTATTGTGTTCGAAAGAATAACAGAATTAAACAATAACGTTTCGTGATAAATGTAAAGTAAAATAAAATGTTTGTGTGTGTGGTATGAACTGGTTTTTTAAACGGTTTTATTAAAAATAATAATATTTATGATATTAACGTGGGTTTTAGTCATACACTGATATGACTAAAAACCCACGTTGACTGATGACACATAAAATTTACAACAAGAAATATACTAAAAACAAAAATGAATTGAAGTAGCAACCATAATATAGATATCAATAATCATAGGTAACTAGTCCTGTTAATATTATTATAAATGTATAATATTATTGTAAATGGTTGCTTAATCCTGCCGTCACTTCTGAATGGATTGAGGTGATATTTGGAACAGTTAGTCTGGAAGAACACATGGGCTGCTTTTATCCTGGAAAAATAACGAGAACGGGGCGCTGCTAGCCTAAGATAATACATGATAATGAAATATTAGTATTATCATCATCATCATGACATTCACGTGTATCACGTGTTCATTTTCGTGTGAACTCACCGAGAAGACCACATGTTTCAGAGAGATCTTAAACTGTTCCACTGTACAAAATTCACGAATTTATTAAAGTGGGCATGATATAGATAAAGCTTTAATTTAATTTAGTTGTATCTGTACTAATATTATAAATCTGAAGAGTTTGTTTGTTTGTTTGAACGCTAGGATCTCGGGAAATACTGGTCCGAATTGAAAGATTATTTTTCTATTGGATAGTCCATTTATCGAGGAAGGCTTTAGGATATAGAACATAACGCTACTATCAATAGAAGCGGAGCATGAATCAAGAATGTAACAAAATCGGGGAAAAATATTCCTTTTTGAGAGGTTTCGCACGTTTCTTGCTTTGACATGACACATGACAGCATGCGTCTAAGATTGCGTCATTGAATGTAAACCTTTGCCATAGATTACATACCTCACCTTTGCTCACAGATTAAACACATCCCTTTGCTAATCTAAATCTGAGCTGGTACGACCAATTTCCGACAGGTGGCGTAGCAGGTAGTTGAAGAGGTGTTTTGTTTGAAAGCGATATTCTCAGGAATTAATGAACCGATTTCAGTCATTCTTTCTCGGGATCCTGATGAGTGCTATATAATGTACCACGGGCGAAGCCGGGGCGGACATCTAGTTTAGTAATAAAACTCGTAGAGTATGGGAAAAAATTTAGATAATGTTTCAGGTATGTTTTTATTTAAAGATACTCTGCGTTAATGCGTGGAGTGTACTTTAAATCAGCAGAGGCTATCGGAAGCCTAATATAAAAAAATGTAGGATAAAATAATTTGTTGAACAAAGGAAAAAATCAAGAAATGTCTAGCATAAAAGCATAAACAGCCCACTAAATGTTCCCACTGCTGGGACACGGGGCCTTCTCTAGCAAAGAGAGAGAGTCAAGTATAAAATCAATCATTCATGATGTCCCAGTGTGGGTTGGTGGATGACGAAAATATGTATGGTTACTTTTATGCAAATATAATCGGAGTTTTTAAATACAATTAATCGTTCACAAATGCTATATAATAAAACAGCTTGCTCACTCGACGCTTTAGTTATGTAATAATTTATAACTAATTAATATTACTACTAATTGATTTAAATTATAACAATATTTTATTAACTTGAATTTTATAATAAAGATATTGTGTTACTGATTAATTAGTATTAATTTTACTATTTTTTTATTATTACACGTACGGAAAGTTTGAATAAATGAGTATGAGTATGAAAAAGAGATAAGAAACAAGATAAAACCATATCTTTTTTTCTGAAATAAAATAAGAAACTTGAAAAAGTCTAGGAGATGTGCGAAAATTGTAAAACAGCAAGATAAATCCATAAGAAATTCAAACTTGTTTATAAAAAAAATATTTTATAGATATAAAAAAAAAAACAGATTAAACGTTCTTTTTTCACATAGAATAGGTATAAATAATCAAACGTGTTTTAAATTTTATAGTCAAGCTCAAATGTCAAAGTGTCACTAACTCCTTACAAAAATAAGAACCTACCCACACTTTTTTCTGGATCCAGGAAAATAAGCCGCAGTCCACATATTCAACTATTCTTGCATCAAGCCCGGTAAGATCAAAGTCATGCCACACCGACGTTATAGGAAATTAATCTTTTATTTTTAGCACCAATACTGAACTCACACGGCTGTGAGCGTTCGTGTGTAGCTGCAATAATGTGTGCCCGCCATATTTTAAAATGGCGTCGCGTTCGATTTTTAAAAAGACCGTTAAATTGTCTATCGAACCGAACTGCTTTTGTTTTGATTCACTATTTATTTTGAATTTGTAAAATGTACTGAATTGAATTTGGAATGCGAATAAAATAACACAAACACTGTAAAGTTATACGAGTAGTATTATTTTTTCAGACACTAAGCATCAAACTATATCTACTTTATTTATTGTGTATTTTATGTATTTTAAAGAGAGAACGCTTGTTTTACAAGTTGTTTTTATAGTTGAGACAATATTAGGAACCACTTCACCAATAAAAACTTACTTGAGCCTACACGTTTGAGAGAAATACATATATATTATGTAAATAATAATAAAATATGTAGTTATCTAGATCATAGACTGGATTTTGCTTAAGTGAACTTTATACTCCCACGTTTAGGATTCGGAGCCTACTGTAACTAGGGAAGAGTCAAGACCAGGTTTTAAAATACATTTTTAAGTTTTCATTTTTTTTCTGTAGTACCTATGATTACCATTTTAGTATGAAAACTAACGTGGTTATTACACATATAACAAAGTCAAAGTACTTTATTCATAAATGTACAATTTACACGTCAATTAATAAAAAACAAAAACAAAAGAAAGAGCATACAAATTTTATACATTTTCAAAGTTTGAAATTACTACTTTACTGTATTATAATAATTATTGTACAGAAAATTGTCAAGCATTATACGAGTATAATATGGCTTTAATACAATTGTACTGACCCATGTCAAATTTATTTCTTTACATTTTTATGGGAACTTTGCCATCACTCTCTCTAAAAATTCGCTGTAATTATAAAAAGCTTGATCGATAAGCCAGCACTTTAACCTGTTTTTGAAGCTGCCAAAACTTGCGGCCGATATAACCATTATCGGAAAAATGTTATAAACTTCCAGTCCCATAATGTGAGACAGCTTCTGTGACTTCGTGAGAGAGTGTGATATAACATCCAACTTGTCGGCGTTGCGTATGTTACGAGAATGTCTCTCTCCTCGCGTGTTGTACGATTCTAGATTATTTTTGACATACACAGCCACTTGGCATATCAAGATAGCAGGTAACATAAGTATCCCAAGCTCTTTGAAGTATAGCCTTACGGATGTACATTGCGATACGCCAATGATGGCACGTACGGCACGCTTTTGGGCGCGGAACGCACACAGTCGGCAGCGCGCGCGTATAGCTCGGCGCCGTATTGTAACAGAGTACGCACTGTGGCGAAGTAACATGCACATACATAAATACACGGGTAACTCACGTTTAATATAGTCAGATGATTACCAATTTTAAAAAACCTATTACATAACATGTTACCGATTTATAAAATAAGAACAAAATTTGTGTCACCCTAAATAATCTTGGATTTAAATTTGTTGTAGTGTATAGTATTTTACAAGCCATTTCATTTGATAACCATATTCAAGAAATTATAAACAATGTTATGTTTGTAATTCAAACAAAAAAAAACAATAAAACTAAAATCGACTCATCGACACACATTCACACACACACACACGTACGTCGAACTTATAACACCCCGTCGTTTTTACGGCAGGATTTAATAAAGGCCAATAAATGAACGCTGTTTCAATGTGTAGCGTAATTTGTAGATTCTCTCAATACTCTGCCAGTAAACGAAAACTGTACCTTTAGCCTTCTTGTCACGTTTCTGATCCACCATTTTCTTGTAGACTTGAGAAAATTTGCGGAATTTGCACAAACAAACGGTTCCGACTAAGGAAGCAGTAATTGCACTAACCGTTTGAGAACAACTACCCGAAACTAGCTATATTTTTTCTTTAAAAGATGAACTTTGAGCGGAAAATTATATTTTTGAAGTAAAAAGTTCTATAATAGCCACAATGGTCACTTTTTGGTGAAGGAAAATCTTAAAAGTTCGCAACATCGACATGCCAACATTGAGGGGCGGCGGAAGCACAAATCCATAATTGTTATTACCGTCTTTGTTATTACAGTATAGACAATCTAGGTACTACACTTAAGTATCAGTGAAATAAGGTATTTGACAATGTTGAAAATATAGCATAAATTATGATAATCTTGTTAGATAACACATTAAATAAACATATTTCACTCTATTTTCGGAGATATAGTGTGTATTTTTTGTGAAATACGCCAATGAAAATTGAAAAAATACTGAATTTTTTTCTTCGACGTAAACGCACTGCTAAGGATGGCAACGCTGTTGACATCACACACCAGTAAATATGCCATCTATGACAAACGGTTTCTTTGAGAACAGTGATTTATTTACTGGCATGTGACGTCACGCGCATCACATGACCAGACACAGCGTTTTTGGCGGGCTTTTCGAACGAAAACATTTATTTTTAATGTAAAAACAGTGACTCTTGCGGAAATATTCATGTGGTATGTATATTATGTAATCATAAATCATTTAAGTGGTTTTAAAAAATTAGTCAAATACCGTATTAGAAAAGATATTTTTGAATCAGATAATCCACATTTTTATGAACATACATGAAAACGACACATGTCCAGCGATGAACTAGAGTTGGACGATGAATATAACATAACAAAAATTAAAAATAATTCGAAAAATTTTGGTTGCCACTTTCTCTGACCGCAAATTGTCTAAGCGGCTGAAACTACAATGTGCTTATTGTTTTATTTATGTTTTTGTAATTTATTATCTGTACAATATTCTACTAGTCAAGCCTTTCGTTTGATACCCATATTGAGGTAGTAGTGAAAAAATTAATATAATTCGCCATTTTGTGGGGGCGGCCATCTTGGGTTTGAATTTTTTGTAACGTATAGTATTTTACTAGTCAAGCCTTTTCATTTGATACCTATTTTGAGGTAGGTTGTAAATAAATATTTTGTCCGCCATTTTGTGGAGGCGGCCATCTTGAATCGATATTAACCAAACATAGCTAAGAACACCAATAAAAAAACCGCATCGAAATCGGCCCATCCGTTTGAGCTCTACGGTGCCACAGACAGACACACAGGCAGACAGACATCGACGTCAAACATATAACACCCCTTTTTTGGTCGGGGTGAAAAATAAAGTTGGCAACACGGATCACGGACAGTTTTTACGCGTAACTTCTGTCACATGTTTTTGTTACGGTGTTAGTCTCACGTTTTTTCAGTTGGATTGCGCACCACAATCGCTATATCCTCCAAGCCTGTTAAATGAAACTTCGTTGTAACAAAGTCTTAGTGCCGGATATTGAAAGTTTTGGTATATTTGCGCCAGACCCTAAGCAACGAAGTGCGCTGTTATGCATCCATCAAACTAATCGACAAGATAAGCGGTAACTCGCTAACGCCGCGAGAGATCTTGAGTTTATACCTTTGTTTATCTTTGCTGGTTTGCGCTTTGTAGCTCAAACGAGGTGTATTACCTACTTAGTTTAATTTGTCGAGAAACGACTAAAGAGATTTGACGCAGAACCATACGTTTAAACGGAAACATGAATTGTTGATGAGATCCTTGTTTTAACTTATATAAGTTTACACTTGATTGCCATCTGACCGAATTTGTTGTTAAACGACAATGCAGTCTACAGTGAAACACGCTGACATAGAAAAAAAACCGAAACACACGCAATTTGAAAACAGCAAGATTTTTATCATTGGGGAAAACTATGACAACGCATTTTATTAGCCTAGACGTTCTCATCACAAAAGTAGAATTAAACCTCTTCGTTCGAATCTTATACGCAATAAACACATAATAGTACATTATGGCACGAGTGTGCAATGTTCGTGATTACCACTGAGACGCTATTGAGACCCGAGCCTTGGCGAGGGTTTTAAGATAGCCGAGGACGTTTGCAAATACATTTGCACTTTGCACATAACATAATATATATAGTAGTGTGATTGATACTCTTCAACAAGAATATTATTTATCTTAGAACTAGATTGAATTTTGTATGACACACCATCACTAAATATTTTTTTTATTCGACTTAAATCTAATTTCAATGTAGGTATTTTAAACTAACCCCGTAATTCCTGTTTCCGTTATTTTTCGACATAAAAAACATAATGTTTATATTGTACAGGACTTAATCACGATTTAATTCATTGTTTAAATACCTCATTAAAGCAGCCGACATGCTGCTTGCAGAATAAAACAAAATTAATTATTACTCAATTCGTTCAGCCGTTTCGAAGTGATTGAGCAATAAAAATCCAAAACTTTACATTTATCACATTAAAAGGTATTTTTCCTAGAAACAAGTAAAATACATTAAGAGTCTCATCACCCTGCTATAAATTCAGCACCAGCCTTACTAGACAATAAAAACTAAGTTCACGCACTTTGACAAGCAAACAAAAAACATCAAGTATCAAAACCGTTCAACACAATGGCGGTGCTTAGTAATCTAACCCTTGGAAGCCGTGAAGGTCGATGCATACGCGGAAATGCCACCTCATCCAGCTGCTATTAATGACGTTTCGTTAAATTTTGCGAGAATGATTAATTTTTACTTTTTTTAACGAAAAATATATCTATACTAGCCATCGAACTCTTAAAAACGCAGAAGCGGCAAACGCGCTTCTACTATGGCGATGCAAAATCAGGTGACGTCTCCTGATTTAGTCTCAGTCGCAACAAGGAGTTGTGTACGTTCGCTGACAATTGTGTACGTTCGCTGACAATTCAATTTTCAAATTTTTCAAACAAATTTTCGCCACGTTATGTTGTCTTTAGATTATAGCATACCTCATCTTCGTTTCTTTAATTATATCGATGATACTAGCAATATCGAGTCTCCTTCTCGGAGGTCCCTTTTTCCAGTGGCTAACTGGGGCTCTCCTGACTCTATGCTCCACCAATGACAAAATTTTACTCTTCTCACTTCTTCGCGGCCCTGACTGCGCTGATTCTATGTGGACGCCTCTCGAAAGGCAAGTCCTGCTCTGACACTCTCTCTGAATGCGACGCTAAAATATGTGGGCCTCAGAGACCCCGCAAGAGGTTCTACAACTAAATAAAATCTTTAATTCTTACCGTAACCTCTTCCCATATCTGGAGAGAGCTGCATAATTCTTTTATTAACATTTCCAACACTACTCTTGACTTCACTATGAGCTGCCAAGGCAGTATAGTCCATATCATTATGGTATCTAGGAGTTATGTTATATACAATATACTTTGTCAACTGATCCATAGTGCACTTTATTGATGTGACTAATTAAATAAAAAAATTGTTTAAGATGACTTTTAGACACTTCTTTGTTAAGACAAAAAAAACATTATATCTTAAAATTGTTAACTATTGTTTAGGAGCAATCAATTTTGAGCGTTTGTAAAACTGTTTCAATATTTTGGGATAAATAAACTAATAAAGTTATTTCTGTGGCGTAATTTGAAAATTTTACCAACAAAAACAATTAAGAGGACGAATATTTGCAGTCTAAGAAATAAGTAAAAAAAATCGAAATAATAATGAATAAATAATAGTGAACAATCAAAATCTAAGTAAACTAAATTTATCACTAGTTTTTAGTAACTTTAATTTTAGGCAAACTTATAGCTTAACTTAAACTAAAATTTAAAAGTGTAACTTAAACAAAATTTTATTCAAAGAATTTTTTTTAATTTTACTCGCAAAGCCGAAAGATGTTCTAAACGCCAAAATAAGAAAAAGAATAAGTGTAACGAGTAAGTGTTCGTACTGTGCAAAAAGTTAGCAAAAAAATACGAAACAAAAAATTAACTTCAAAGCCACAACCATTTCGTTTTTTAACAAAAAAAACCTAATATATTTCAAATGTTATCGATCGTGTCGAAACCTAATTCGATTTTTAAATAATATTCAAATTTCGAACTATGGTAAACAGTTAAAAATAAAGTGACTTTTCGTAGCGTTCTAGACGACAGCGTTTCACAGAATAGCCGAGGAAACTTTAATGTAGCGACTATAGCCTGCAGTGAAATCAGAAATTCCTATGTCACACGTCCGACAATTTGCACCGTCTTGTTGTCTACCTGTTGTCTAATAAAACTGTTACACGTCTTTCTGACTGTTACTTTCCTGAAACGATAGTTAAATAGATATTTATTGAAGCTATAGGACGAAAACTTTATTCAATAACGTTATAATTATGTTAATATCAGCGTTGATTATATTTAGACCTCTGATCTATTGATAATACAAATATGCTAGTGTTAGTAGTTAGGTTCGTAGTATATTATTGTATACATAATACAGGGCTTAATAAGAACCTAAACTATTAGTTACTAGTTGTACCCTGTCACGCTTCGCTGTGGCACATTGTGATGCAAAAATTAGATAAAAACGATTATAAAATTGATGCGTATTATATATCATTGTAAAATTTCAGCTCGATCGGTGCAGAACTTTTTGAGTTTTTGAAGCGTACACAAACCAACATAACTTTTTTATATATAGAGATGTACCTCATAGTTAATTACATGGATGTTTTCTAGTTTTGTGTTATGTTTATGAGTTGAAATCGCGTAAGTTTAAAATACTAAACAATACAAAAACTATGGAGTGTAGTTTTCATTGACCGACTTCCAGAAAAAGGAGATTATCTATACTATAACTATTTTTTGTAGTTTTGTTTACTTAGTAAAAAGACTTGCCCGGTAGAAAAAAATGTCAATACTACCAGTTGTCTTTTATACTTCATTACTACTTACTTATTTGCTCTCTACTTCAACTTCATGTGATACACAAAGGAACGATCCTTTAGAAAGCTCTGCATTTTTGAGAAAAAAGTATCATAGTTTTGGGCAACTGGCTACTATAATTTAATTTATCAGTCTGAAAATCCTAATTCTACTTATAATACATATTTATTCACTTGACATATTGAATAGAAATGACTAAATAACGTAAAATCAGACATTTCTAGCTACTTCGCACAATAACAAACACGGCACATACGAGTAATGTGGTATTAGCTATAAAAGTAATGAAATGAAATAACGAGGTAAGCCAGGAAAACCAAGTGACTAAAACTAGTGTTGCTATATAGCTCTTGAAATTTCAATGTTTCGTGTGAATTGGAAATAGTTTCTAGTTCGAGAATGTGGGCCTATTTAAGCTTGCATGGTGGAAAACGGAAGGCAACAGAACCTACGTAAATGTACAGTACAGACTAGGTAAGTAGAGGTGGGATATATTCTGTGGAGGCCATGGTCATGGTGGTGCCTTAAAGGCTATATATACCATTCACTCTCATAATCCTGAGGCCCGTAGACTTCAGTATGGCCTCTTAATTTTCTTCTTTTCTAGTTTAAGAGTTTGTAATCACCTCCAAAATTTTTCGTTAAAACTTTGGTTCAATTGATGTGACAGAAACATCAACATTTTGGAATGAGTTGCTTGAGTGGTCGTTTTTATGATTAATGTAATATGTGAGTCTGCTAGTCGAAAGTGAATCATATTTTTATATGTAAGCGTGCACCATCTCAAATCGCATCACCATTTAACATCAGGCATAACAATATGACAGTTAAGTGCAAAAAACCTATAAGCGATAAGGGCAGCATTAAACACTTTTAGTTACCCTCGGCCATCTTGAATTTTACATTTTTATTCTTCCCTTTAATATTGAAACAGTTATAAGAACATTTATACATAATCCGCTATTTTATGATGGCGGCCATCTTGGACCAAAATTTCGTAAACATAGATAAAAAACTGCGACTAATTCACCTTTCAACAAAAAAAATAACTAAATCGGTTCAGGACATACGATGCTACAGACAGATAAGAAGCCCCATAGCCCCGTAATTTTTACGTCGAGGATTAACAAATAAAACGGCCAAGTAGGTACGAGTCGGACTTGCTCATGAAGGGTTCCGTAGAACAAATAACATTATAAGTACATACGTTCTTGTAGTTCGTATTAACTTTGATCGATGTTTTAATAATAGTGTATTTATGACGCACCAAAAAAAAACTACTTCTACTAGATCGAGTTCAAACCAATTTTCGGTGGAATTTGGCATGGTAATGTACATCATATATTTTTTTTTACTTTACCATTCTCTTCTTTTATAAGTTACAGAGACACATTTCAACCACTTTGGAAGTGTCTTTTGCGCAAATTATTGAGAATAGAAAAAAAAAATTAAAAACCTCAACATCTTTTTTTAAGATCTATTCTATTAGGTTTAATGAAGAAAATTTTTGGGACATTATGGCATATGATTATGGCATACAAAAGTATGGAGCACCCCCAAAGTTTACTGTTTTTTATAAATATTTTTGTGTAAAAATCTTAATGCGGCTTACAGAATACATCTACTTACCACAAGAGTATATTTACTTAACAGTATATTTAGTTTTAGTTCTTATTATTATAGTTCTTATAATTTCGGAAAAAAGACAGACAGACAGACAGACAGGCATGACTAGTTCATAAGGGTTCCGTTTCTACGTTTTACGGAACCCCTAAAACGGCCTTTAGTAGCATGTGAAAATATTTGATTACGGTGGTGAGAGTATGAGACTAATTTATGTATGTAATGCGTACATAAAATACATACATGTTACAAAGACTGACAAAGCGATAGTTAAGTAACATACTTCATGCACAGATTTCTAAACAGATGAAACCTTCGTGAACGACACTGTGAGGCCAGTCATTAGTTATGTATGCGTGACAGCTCTCACCGACGTTGTCAAATTACTCACGTTGGTGTGCGTGTAATGTTCCCAGTCTTAAGAAAAAAAATCCCACTATAGTTGTCTTAACCTTTGGAAATTTTCACGTATAATAAACACATAAAACATTATTTTAAAATAATTTATTATTACACCGATATTATATAATGCAAGGATTTCTTGTTAATAACAAGAAATCTTATTTCTATTTTATGAAGTTTAGAATTTTGATTTTACATGCAACCAAAAATCAACTTGAATCGCAAATATTAATTAGTATGATTTGCTCCCTTAGATAGTTTAAACAAAACCAAAACAACCATCTTTACCACCAAAACTAGTTTTGATAAAATGCATATGGGCTACCTTTTTATAGGGCCAAACAACAAACCAAAAAAAAAGAAACAAATAATCGTTTAACCGATTCACTAATACTTCACTTTTTTTTACAAAACCTCACTTTTAAACCAAGTAATCGTATAATATTCAAAAACTGCCACTATCAAATGATAATATTCTGAGACCTACTGCTAGCATTATTTAACATTCTATTCTACTCGTATAATATTATTATAATGTAAGTGTATTATGTATTTTTGAAAACTCCACAGAACATACAAGTATTAAAAACTCGCTTCATAACTACAGATTTTCATCAACACTATTAGTAATTTTACTAACACTAGTAACGGCGTGGATCACTGCTAGGGATCAATTCATATTATATATAAAAAACATAGTAAAAATAGGTCTTAAAATTGAATAATACTACCTACAAAAACAAAAATTAAAATCTATATTTTACTTTCACTTCAGGGAAAACTATTTCAGTTTGGTATAGCGACACGTGTTCCTATTTGTTACTTTAATGAAATCTAAATAACATAATAGCAGTAAAAATATTCAAACTTACCTATGAAATGATATTCCTCCTTCCTTTTTTTGTTTTTGGGAACTATGTTTGCAATATTTGAATACACAAGACGGCATTATTTAAAACAAAACATAAAATCACACAGGATGAACACGTATGGACAGGCCCGTACAAGATGAAGTTTGTGTCGTACTGACAGGAGTTTGTATTTGCTTTGGCCACATATTACTAAAATAAAACCTTTTAAACTCCATAGTACACAGAAGTATTAAAACTTGTTTCATAACTATAGTTTTCATCAACACTATTAGTATTTTTATTAACCCTAGTAACGGCGAGGATTTGTTCTTGGCATCGATTCACATTAAATTAGAAAAATTACGCTTGTAAAAATAGGGCTTAAAATTGAATTGTACAATGTTCATCAATAATTTGGTCTACGAGTATCTTTAAAACAAAATTAGAATCTATATTTTACCTTAACTTCAGGGAAAATAATTTCAATTTAGTATAGCAACACTGACCTATTTTCGTTGAGGTGTTGTGTTTCTATTCATCAATCGAAATAAAATCGTCTAAATTATATAAATATCAGTAAAAATATTCTAACTTTCCTATGAAATTTCCTTTTTTTATTTTTGGGAACAATGTTTGCAATGTTTGATGACACAAGACGGCATAATCTTAAACAAAACATAAAACACACGGGACTCCCGTATGAGACGGAAGTCAGTTTCGTACTGACTGGAGTTTGTATTTGCTTTGGCGTTTGATATTTGCTTTCCGGACCTAAGGATCTGTGTTCCGAACGTTCCATCTGCCTTTTGTTTTAGAAATCTGTGACTTCATGGTACGAACCAATTACAAATCATTCTAATTTTAAACGCTTCTGCGTTGAAATTAGAACTGTTTTGATACTTTGAAATGGGTTTTAAATGTCGCTCTTCAAACGTTTACTTAAGGCTTAGCATAGGCAGCCCACTTTATCCCCACTGCTGGGATTTAGAGCTTTGTATTACAAATAAGTCAAGGCCATGATCCACCACGCTGATCGAATGCCGGTTGGTACAAACATGATATATTTCTTTTCCGTTACCGTTATTTTTACAGAATTAAAAGCTTACCTACATTTGTTCTCTCAGGCGTGTTCTGAAAACAGAATTGTCTTCTGAATTTCAGTCAGATCTGTTCATAGTCATCATCATATTTATCATAAATATCATTATATGGATGTTTGTTGCTCATTTATGTCGTAACGTATTAACGGATCGGGACGAAATTTAGAATACAGGTACATTATAGTCTGGAAGAATCCATAGGCTATTTTAATCCGAAAAGTAATGATAATGACGGGAACTACGCTGGTAAAATTCCACGATGCTATACTTGTAAATATCGTCGGTTATTATTATATTTCCATTCATATAATTTATTAATAAAATTTTGTTTCCGTTGTTTTTTTCGGATTAGACTCAATTCAATTCATTTATTCGAACCATTGGAAATATACATCACTTGGTAACGTCACATACAATTTTAAGGAATGAATAATTTAATATCTTAAGCGGCTGTAAAAAGGCCTTGTCATGTAAAAAAAATGCAGCTGTAAAGGGGCTTTGTCAGGGAACATGTTTATAATAACTACATAAAATGAAAAAATGCCAATAGAGACTATTATGTATACCTACTATGATATGATATAATGCAATATGTAATACATTATTGATGTCTTTTTTTAGGCCAATGTCTAGTTAGAATTAGTTAGAATAGCACTAGTAGTAGCAGTGGTAGGACTCTTGGCGGAGTCCGCCTGGGGAAGTACCACACCTTTGCCAGTTATTCTACCGCCAAGCAGTAATGTGCAAACATTACTGTGTTCCGGTTTGAAGGGCAATGTTTCCAGAGAAATTACAGGGCTTAGAGCTTAGATCTCTGGGTGATGAGCGCAGTGTAGTGATAGTGATTTGGACTCTTCATGTTCCAATAGCTGCATGTTACTGTGCTGTTATGTGGCAGGCATGTTGCTTACCGTCAGGCACATGTTCTGCTCGTCTGTATTCTTCCAGACTATTATCTAACTTTCTTCTAAATTTCAGCCTGATCCGTTCATACGTTACGACGTGACTGAGCAACAAACATCCATACATTAACATTTATAATATTAGTAGTATGATAATATATTATGGCACGTATCAACACCATTCGATCCTCAGCCGCGGCAGCGGTGTCAAAACGGCACGATTCGCGATAACCACTGCAGGTGTTCGTTTTACATACAAATGAAACATTCTCATTAATTACATATTACTGTACTCTGCATTACGGTAATGAGTGCTCATAAATTTTGTAGATTACAATCCTCGGATGTGGTTCCAAAGTTAGAACGTTCTCGAATGACAGTTAAATGGAACGTCTGTTTCAATTACATAATAAGTAATGGATAGGTATAAAAATGGTGTTTAATTTTGTGAAATTTATTTTTCACAGAATATATTACTAGGTTAAATCCTACAAAAATAAATTATAAAAATTAAGATGAATGCCAACGTTTGAATGTTTGGATATTTTGATGTTTAATCATGTAACGTGTGAAGGGATCGGATTAAAATTTAGACAATCGCACACATTTAGATTAAAGTACGGAAAAACACATAGGCAAATTTTTATGCCAGGAAAATAACAGGTACAGTAAAACTACTCAGGTAAAGTATGTTAGTCTTACATTTAAAGATGGATCTTCGAAATGTAGATTTGTACTCTCATAAATAAATAAATACAAATAAATAAATATTGACTGGCCTCGTGGCTTAGTGGTTAGTAATTTCCTAACGATTCCCACCCAGTGCAAATATTTGTATGATGAATTCGAATATTTGCACTATGTCTATGTTTCTATGTTATTACAAGTATGTATTTACAACTATATTAGTATTTTATCAGCTATCTGGCTGCCATATTATAAGCGTTGCTTAGTTTCGGGTCAGATGGTGTTGTGTGTAAATTGTCCACAAATATTAAAACAAATTTGTATACAATTCAGACAACAAAAAATGTTGGCGAGCGGTGGACTGTAACTAACTGGTGAATATAGGAAATGAGTAAGGTGTGCCTTTCTCATTTCCTATATTGATGATGGTAAAAATATTATAATTATTTAAAATATTTACAAAATAAATCAAAACGCTCCGTAACCAAGGTAACAAAATCAACAACAATAACTTGAATGACTGCACCAAATTGGATGATAATTTGTTTTATGTATTCGTTATATGTGGGATAAGGTTTGTATAGCCGAAATTTGTCAAAATGTTGACGAATAAAGTATGATGGTACAAATTTAATTGGTTAACGGGACAATCACGTATATACGGTCGGTTAATCCGACTCGAGTTTCGGCCGCGTCCGGCGGCCTTTTTCAAGGAGAGTGCACGCGCGCGACGGCTGCCCGTTTGGCACTCCGCCGGCGTTTGGCAGCCGTCGCGGGCGTGCACTCCTTACTAAAAAGGCCGCCGGATGCGGCCGAAACTCGAGTGGGATTGACCGACCGTATATACGTGAGTGTCCCGTTATCCAATTAAATATGTGTAACAACCACGTTTATTTTAATACTAAAAAATGATGGTACAAAGTTCGACGGGTCAGCTAGTCATCACTAGAGTCATAGTATAAAACACTTCCCGCGTCTGTCCGTCCCTATAGCTATATGATATACTAGATGCCCGCCCCGGCTTCGCCCGTGGTATATTATATAGCACTCATCGGGATCCCGTACATATCCAACGGTGAAAGAATGACTGAAATCGGTTCACTAATTCCTGAGAATATCGATTTCAAACAAAAAACCTCTTAAGCAACCTGCTACGCTACCTGTCGGAAATTGGTCGTACCAACTCAGATTTAGAAAAAAAAATTAGCAAAGGTTTATATTCGAGGCACAGATCACTGAAATTCAATGACGCAATCTTTGACACATGCTGTCATGTGTCATGTCTAATCACGAAACGTACGAAAACTCTCAAAAGGGGAATATTTTTTCCCGATTTTGTTACATTCTTGTTTCATGCTCCGCTTCAATTAATAGTAGAGTTATTTTCTATAGCCTAAAGCCTTTCTCGATAAATGGACTATCCAATAGAAAAAGAATCTTTCAATTCGGACCAGTACTTCCCGAGATCCTAGCGTTCAAGCAAACAAACAAACAAACTCTTCAGCTTTATAATATTAGTATAGATAGATAATATAGACCTTTAGCATATGCTTAGATCTTTAAAATCACCAAACAGGTTTTGTTAAAAGATAGAGAAGTAATTCAACTAAAATGATAACAGTAAAGATGAATAATTGATACTTTTTAATAAAGATTTAAAATGTAAATAATTAAAAAAAAACAGTTAAAAAATAATTAAATGTAGTAATTATATGTACATAGTATGAAATGTTTATATGTTTTTCATTTTCTTACGTGCATAAAATAGCAGAGAATCATGGATAATTTTAAATGTAATGTCATAAATAAACACATTTTTGCGCTTTCAATGCTAACGCTGGCTGAACCATCTGAGTTAGATCAAAATAATGTTAACCAATATTGTACCCCTTTAAAAGATTTACGAAAAAGTCCACCGTAGTATATGTCTGTCTCTTAGGAATAACCTACAATGACCATTTTTGTTAGTAGGTACTTGTATTTAGTAGCAGTATTACACCTGTGCGAAGCTGGAGCGGGTCACTAGTTAACTATATAGATGAACTCAGTGCTAATAAGACCTTTACAAGATGCGCAAATGTATAGCCTACTAAATATAGTTCTCGATTCCGCCAAAAGTGGCCCTAATGTTTTATTTTGCTAGAAAACATAGAACAAAGTTAAATGGCGTTTATGGCCTACGGTGCTGAAACGTGGACACTGACAGTGAAAATGGTCCGTAAGCTCAAAGTCGCTCAGCGAGCTATAGAAAGGGATATGCTTGGGGTTTCTCTGAGGGATTGCATTCGCAATGAAGTAATTCGTCAGAAAACTAAAGTCACGACATAGCTCAGCGTATTAGCAGACTGAAGTGGCAGTGGGCCGGTCACATCTGTCGCAGACCCGATAACCGTTGGGGCAGACGGGTTCTGGAGTGGAGACCGCGAATTGGCAAACGTAGTGTAGGGTGCCCTGAGACTAGATGGAGTGACAATATTCGAAAGGCAGCTGGTTGCGGTTGGAGAAGTAAGACCGAGGACCGGGCTGGCGTATCATAGGGGAGGCCTATGTCCAGCAATGGACGAATACAGGCTGATGATGATGAAATAGCGTTTGCTTTTGCTAAAATCGAGAAATACATTTTACAGCTACTTGTATATTTAAACCCTCAAAATATCCATCGTAAATACGATGCGTTTTGAGGGTAACTATTCCGAGTTTTTGCTGGTAATACTTAATTTTATTCTTTGCATTTCTTTTTTTCTTGGCATTCAAGTTCTAAAATTGAATTTATTCGTGATCTAAATCATTTAATTTAAAGTTTGACTTTTCTTTGACTCATGGCGTGGGTCATTTGTTTTTGATTTACATTTTTGTTTATTCATTTGTTTTGATCATTGTTTTAAATACAAACTGTCATTAAATTGTGTCCCTGTCAAGTTTTAGGTATTTTTTTACAGCAACATGGCCGCCGCTTCTGTTTTTCAAACCCTGATTCCTATCCTACGTAAAGAAATATTTGAAATGAATTAACAACTGAACATCAAATGATAACATTGCAATTAAAAAAAAACTAAATCTTGTACAAATTTTGCTAAAATAACCAAAACAACGTCTTTAGAAAAGGACATCAGTAGTAGTCGTTGGACTCCTAGCAGAGTCCGCCTGGGGAAGTACCACACCTTTGCCAGTTATTCTACCGCCAAGCAGTAATGTGCAAACATTACTGTGTTCCGGTTTGAAGGGCAATGTATCCAGAGAAACTACAGGGCTTAGAGATATAATATCTTAGATCTCTGGGTGACGAGCGCAGTGCAGTGCTAGGTAATGATTTGGATTCTTCATGTTCCAATAGCTGCGTGTCACTGTGCTGTTATGTGGCAGGCATGTTGCTTACCATCAGGCACATGTCCTGCTCGTCTCGTCACTTCTTATTTAAAAAAAAATCATCATAGAACTGAATTGTTAAAAAGTAAGGTTAAAAAATCTGTTTTTTTTTTTATTTACCTGTCTGTTTTAAACAACCTTTTCTCGTATTAAATTATTAGTAACGTGTGTGGCAAAACAAGATGTAAATTTCTATAATACCATAACGAATTACTAGGAGAAAAAAGCCTGAATTCATTCATGAAGTATAATTATGTAAGTAACTAAGTTACGGCTAGTCGGGAGAACGGTGACTGCCAATCCGGAGCCCCCAGGTGAACGGTGAAGGAAAACATCGTGAGGAAACCGACATGTACCTAGAATCTTTCGAGGTCATGTGTCATCCGACAACCCGCACTTGGCCAGCGTGGTGGATTATGGTCTTAAACTCTCTCCTTGCGAGAGAAGCCCCCGAGTCCCAGCAGTGGGACCGTTTAGTGGGCTGCTTATATGTAAGTAACCACGAATCCGTGTAAATAACTGTATCTAAAAACACAGGTTGCCCTCGCATGGGATCCCAATACACTAAAACAACACTTCGTTTTACAAATTAATTAATTCTTCACGCATAACTTTGCATTAAGCCAATGACTTACCAGTATAAAAAATGCTGTAATAATTTTTATTTTTCCTCACCGGCGACATAAACACTTTTTCTCTTTCACTAACTACTTCCATTTCTTTCCCCGAGCCGACTGCGCTCCTGCTAGGAAACTGGCTCATTTTAACTGCGCGCTATTAAAAAAAACACTAGACGAAAAAACTAGAAACCTAGATGACTTAATGGCACAGACGAAAAACCTAGAGACGACTTAATGGCTCGAAAAATGTCTCAATGTGAATGCCGCGACAATTTTCGTCGAATTTTTTGTCGTCGCGTAGAGGCCGACATCGTCACTAATAACAGTTGAAACAGTCAAGGAACATTCAAGAGTGAAGTAATAAAGTAAGGAAAAAATGAGAACCGCAAAGGAAATGGTTGGAGTGTAGTTTGAACGAGTTTTTCGCATAAAGTCGCGCCTTTGCAGGTGACTTTCCCGAGACGAAACCGGATGGGACACTTTCGCTACGGAACTCCTCATTAAGTAAGCGTGATACAGGATTTGATTTTGCTGAACTAAAATATAAAAACGAATAAAATATGTCAATAATTTTACGTTCTACCAGGAGTCACTACATGTGACTCCTGGTAGAACGTAATGGTATTTGAATATAAATAAGCTTAACTTAAGTCATTTAAAATTATTGACATATTTTCTTTTGTAAAAGACAAGTTTACGTTAGTCCGTTACGTTACCAAAGTTTATTTGAAAGATTGTAAAACTACAATATTAGCTGTTGTACACACTTGCGATAAATACTTTGTAACATGACTCCTTTTTGAGTTTCAGTTCTAAGTATGGGACACCCCTAAATTTTATTGTTTTTTTCTATTTTTTGTATGAACATAACATTGCAGTTCACAGAATACACCTACTTTCAATATATATATAGTATAGCTCTTATAGTTTCGGAGGAAAGTGGCTGTGACATACGGACGGATAGACAGACAAACATACATATCGAATCTATAAGAGTCCCGTATTTTGCCATTTGGCTACGGAACCCTAAAAAACACATGAAATTAATTCCACAATAATTAATTAAACTGCTAAAATTATATTAATTATGTATAATTTTCAGGATAAAATTACAGTTCTGTCTCACCAGCTAATAAATATTAGGTAATCATAAAGTATCCTGCTTTTTGGTTTTTCTTCGAAAATATGAATCTGAAGATTAGCTTGAAACGTTAAAGAGAAAGAGTTATGGTACCAAAGCGGGAGTGTGCCACCCGTCTTTACGGATTTAGTATATGTGCTAATTTATTTTATACGTCTAGACTAAATTAAGTTCCTAAAATTATACGCCACTAAAATCATAATAGCTGAATAAGTATTGTAAATTACATTTCTTAACATTTATAGTAGAAAATCTTAATGTACTAAAAAGATAATTTGTATAAAATATGTTGGTATTAATATGATATTATTATGTATTATTTGTTACATGTAATTTTCTTCTAGTTCTTGGCGAAGAGGTATTATTTAATAGGTAGCTACAGTTAACAATATTAGACTTTTAATTTGGAGGCTTAAAATTGTGAGTAGATAGCATATTTTTGTTTATCCAGACGATAAGTTCAGAATTGGTGGCCATTTTGAACAGAAAGTAATTTCTTTTGGTTCATTAGGTTGGTTTATAGCTTTTATTACTTAAAATATTTGTAGACATATATATAGGTTCTGTGCTCTGAACGAAAACTCTGGGTCGCTTTCGATCATCATCATCATCAGCCTCAAGACGTCCTCTGCTGAACATAGGCCTCCCCCCTAGATTTTCACAACGAACGGTCCTGCGCAACCTGCAACCAGCGGTTTCCAGCGACCTTTGTGAGGTCATTTGTCCATCTAGTGGGAGGCCGTCCAACACTGCGTCTTCCGGTTCATGGTCGCCACTCGAGAACCTTTCTGCCCCATCGGTTGTCAGTTCTGCGATCGATGTGGCCTGCCCATTGCCACTTCAGCTTGCTTTCCCTTTGAGCTATGTCGGCCACTTCGTTCTTTTGCGAATATCCTCATTACAGATTCTGCTACGTTTTCGATCACTAGATATAAACACACAGCGTAGCCTCTAGCGTTGTTTTAACCTAAAGCTATCTCGAAATAGAGTCTGATTCAGAAGCGTTCCAACGGAGGATTCTGTATGTATAGATGTACCCCAATACAGCCAGATATCTGTTAAACATTCTGCCTTCTATATCTTTTTGCTATAAAGTAAATAATATACTGTTACTTCTTAAAAAAGTGGGTGCACGCAAGAATTTGATATTTCTTATTATATTTAGTTCTTCGTGCTATGAAGCCTAACTTAAACCAGGGAATAGATAATATTTTCAATGCAAGAAATTTTAACCTGAACTTAGTTACAATCTTTCCTAGCTAACTTCGGAGTGTCGTTTTTTTGTGATGGTGTGCGTTTGTGTATCGTAAAATTTGACGCTCATAATTTTTACCTAACGCGCCAGAAAAAGTATTAATTTCCAAAACCAAATATAGAGAATATTTTAAATCTTCTTGCAATACTTTCCGTTTACATCGCTATAAAGCCAAGTCTGAGAATATAGCCATTATTTATACGGAGTACCGTGTTATTAACTACTAGGCTCTCAGACAAAATGGCTATATTCTCAGACTTGGCTGGATTGCGATGACAACGGAAAGTATTGAAAGAAGTTTAAAAAATAAACTTTTACTACTAGCAGTCAGGGAGGTTGCGGTCTATTTGGACTGAATGTTATATTGTTCTAAAACCGTAAGAAACACTACAACTACGCGCGTCATTATGGTGTGATGTTCTGATGTGAGATCAAAATATTTTTTTAATTTTCAAAATTAGTTCTGTATACAGTAGAACCTCGATAAGTTTAAGTCCAAGGGGAAACACAAAATATTTTAAGTTATCAAGGTACTTATATGTTAGGGATAGGTCGATACCTCTTTTAATCCATTATTCCGCAATGCCGTACAAAAATCATGTCTCATGACAAAGTGAAATGATCGAGAGTCCCCTATCTTCACCTGTACTTAGTTGGACAGCTATCAAGTGACGGCGTAGTACTGAATCTTATTATTTTATACCCTTCTATCATCCTACATAATAATATACATAGGTCTCTTTGGGTGGTGGTATAGGTATAGGTGGTTCATATGACCCATTAATTTTGTTCACTGGCCTATAGTCTAACTGATCAAAAACTTATGATCCAAGTAAGCCGTATGTAAGGCTAACTGAAACCGCTAAACAATAGGTGACATATTTGCAAGATACGTGCAAGCAATAACTCCCGAAAACTTTTGTTTTGCGCACTTTTTCACTTATTATCATTTATTACTTTTTTCATTATAGAGGTTTTGGGCTCTGATGGGAAGGGAACATATAATTTTTTGAAGTTATGGAGTTTTTTAAGTTACCGAGGTTTGAGTTATTGAGGTTTTACTGTATTTGTAATTTTGTGTATTTGTAATATCTGCAAGTTTGTAACAAAAAGTTCAAAACCAAAAAACAAATATATTTGACTTGCTTTTACTTTTACGAGCTACCACCGACTACTCATTTTAATTTTCTCTTTGTCTCCCGGGAACCATTCCAAATCTGGGGATGAGAGTTATTCTGTGACCTGTCACCTATCTCGGAATATGAACTCAAATCGTTTCACGCTCTGTTCAAATTGGATAGTAGTTTTAAGGGCGTGTGGGCCGTAATTTTGAATTTTTAAAACAACTTTACGACCTTTAAAATAGTTTATTAAACTCTGAAAAAAATATATGTATTAGCTAAGGATCTAATCTAGTGCAATTCGCAGTCAATAACACGATTTATTGAATTTTACTTGATAGAAAAAAATCCCAAAGTTACCCCTTTTCAAAAGGTTTTTTCAAGTTTATGACTAAACTAATGAATTTTTTTACTAAATTTTTGTACTCAACGAAAGCCACTAAAAGTTATAGATGCATTCGCAGAGTTTGACTTGATAAAAGTATCAGATATTCACTATGTTTTAATATCTACCATATATATAGCGCGCCGTTCGGCAGGCCTGATCAGTCGCGTTTCGGCGCTCACGGACGACAGGCCTGTGCTTGATTTTGCAATTTTGACAACCAATAAATTTTAAATATTACGATCATAGTGCCACAGTATAACAATATCAGTAGGTATTACTAGTGAAGCACGCTATGATCTGGATTTTTGATACCGTTTTCATTGAATTGCAAATAGACGCTGATACTAATTAGTACGCTGTTTACTTTATGTTGTAGACCAATAGGGAGTCTCAAAAAACTGACGTCGATAACACATCAGTAAAAAATCAATGCGGATGCAATGGAAAATAGATAAGTATCAGTAAAATATTCGTTCGTCAAATCAGAGATCGGGATAAGGAAATAATGAGAGGGGAGAACTCCCCTGCGTAAATCCCATAATATAAATGCAAGTTAGGTATCATTTATGATACCATTTAGGTAAATTCTTTGGTAGTAAGGTACTTAGTACTTGGAAGAAAAGTCCTCACATCCAGATTTTACCACTTTGGAAGAGACTCTTGTGCAAACTATTCAGATTAGAAAAAAAAAAAATTTTACTTCAATACAATTTTTGAACACCTATCCATAGATACACGTATGGTTTTGATAGATTTTTTTTTTTAATTTCTTTTCCAAGTTTGTGACACCACCAAAATTTATTGTTTTTTCTTTTTTGGATGAAAATGTTCATATTGTTTATAGAATACATGTACTTACCAAGTTTTAATAGTATACTTTATAGTTTCGAGAAAAATGGCTGTCACTGCTGCATGGACAGACATAACGTATATTTTAAAATTTGTCTACGAACCCTAAAAACCCAACTTCGGTCATTATATACAAAACATATTTAAAATGAAATTTAGACACTCGACCAAATTTGATAAGAAGCCTTTTAGGCAGTAAAATTACTCGTAGAATTTAACTCTGTACTAAATTTCCGATTCGTATTTTTATATAAGGTTTAGAATCATTTCCTGAGCATAAAATTACAAAATAATAACAAATCCAGGTGGAGCTTCAAGCGCCAGCTCGAAAAAACGTTTTTGGCCGATATTCCGAAAAAGTTATAAAGTCTATTATTATTGTAGAAAATAAAATTTCCCATCTTTTGTTGCCAGTAAACTTTTTTTTCGAACTTACCGATTACGATTTATTATGTCCAATTTAATGATAACAATGTAAAAAAATAAGATGTGAATTCTGTTCCCAGTAGCATAAACATGTCTCTTTTTACCGAAATGGAAGAAGGGTTATGTTTTTCGCGCGTATCTTTATGTTTGTAAAACTTTTATTTCCACATATCTTCCAAACGGCTGGATGGATTTTGGTAACTAAGATATTCTAAGACTAATCTCATTCGCCAAAGTGTCCTTAGATAGTAGGTAATATTTTTTTACGTGTAGTTGTTTTTGTAGTCGGGGTTTTTAAATTAAAGTTATTCTATCATATTGCTCGTTGCTCGAATAAACAGCACCGTTCATCATCATGATTGAAGAGTTGAACGAAGAGTTTGGTCTCCACTTTTGTAATAAGAACAACTAAGCTGTGAAACGCATTGCCAGAGTGGGTTTTTGTCGAAGGTTCGAACCTTGGGGTTACGAGGTACACTGTGTTTGTTTCTATTAGAGAAGCAAGTTCCATCGTAGACCACATCATTTTCATCCACTATTATCGGCATCATCGCAACCGTATCATTAAATGGGTTATAAATCGTAAACGGTAAGTTTTACAAAAAAAGTTTACTAGCAACAAAAGATGCAAAATTTATTTTCTACAATTATTGTCAAAATATATAATTTACAAAATATCGGCTAAAACAGTTTTTTTTTCAATTGGCGTTTGAAGCTCTACCTTGATCTGTGAGCATTTTGTAATTTTATGCTCAGTAAGTGATCTTTACCTCATAGAAAAAAAATAGATTAGAAATTTAGTGCAAAGTTGAAAAAAACCTTCTATTTTTACTGGCCTTTCATTACGTTTCAGCACATTTTTAAAAATTTTTGACGAACTTGTGAATTATTAAGAACCATTTTAAAAAGATGCATGAAATTGGAAAAGCCGTTCTCAACTTATAGTGTGACCAAAAAAGATAAGGTTGAGTTTTGTATACCGACGAGTATAGATAAATTTAATATTTCTTCGTTTATATAGCAACAAAACTCTTATCATAAACAAACAAACATAAACAAATTTTGAACAAAAAATGAGTTTAAATTACATAGTCCAATATTTTATTGTTATTTCTGCACTGTGGCACCGATTCCGCGGTCGGTGACGGTCGCGAGAACAAGACGGCGTTAAATGCCTACTTTGACAGAATTACCTGGCCTTAATGTAATGATTGTCTACATAAAGCTGCAGACTCGGTTGGTGAGTAGCGGGGCAAAATAAACGAATGCTGCAGTGCAGTGCTAGGTAATGATTAGTACTCATCCTGTTATGGTCAGGCATGTTGCTTATCATCTGACACAAACATATCGTACTCGTATCGTCATTCTAAACTATAAAAAATACTATCTAAACTAAACCTAATAAAATTTTTAATTTGTTTACTCATTTTTACGTTTTTGTCATTATTAACAATTTAATGAACATTTTGAAGCGATATTAAATTGCTCTACAAGAATACAAGTATTTAAACACTAGGCCACTAACCTCAAAGGCGATAAAACCCACAATTACCTTCTTAAATTCATAAAAAGCAGGACTCAAGCGCTTACCTTTATCCCTGGAGATATGAAAAACCTTATTCAAGACCGCTGGTTTTTTCTCTTCCTCTTTTTTCTTCGTGTTTTGAGCTAAATTCATCTTGACGGTTTTCCAACGGCTTGAGACATTTTTATTCATTTTTGATGGAGCTTCTTGCATGGAAAAGTTTTAAGTGCCTGTCGGTTTGAAACGAATACTGAAGCTCCGAGGCGTTGGCATGTGAGTTTGTGCCTTTGTGTGTTTAATGGGTATGGCAGTATAAGCTGTCTTGATACTTTATCAGTAGATGCATCAATCCTACCTCTTTGATCTTATACTTACTTTTAGGTTATAAATAGTTTATGTAGTATAATTACGATTACAATTAAATAAATAATAAATAAATTTTATTGACCAATATCAAACATCACATGTTGGCATTAATCTAAGGTAATACAGTAAAGTTTGTCGTTGATTCAAGTTAGACAACCTTGGTACCCAAACTAGGTGTAACCTGTATGATGGCATACCAATTTGTTAGTTACAAATTGTTAGTTATTATGTCAATGACGTGAGATTTTTGTGTTATAGTCTCGTAATATAAATGTCAATATTTGAATTTTTGGGTGTCTGTTGCATAATCACCTCTTAACGTATGAACGGATCCAGCTGAAATTAATTTTGTAGTGGTAGGACTCCTAGGTAGAAGGTCCGCCTGGGGAAGTACCACACCTTTGCCAGTTATTCTACCGCCAAACAGTAATGTGAAAACATTACTGTGTTCCGATTTGAAAGGCAATGTTTCCAGAGAAATTACAGGGCTTAGAGATTTAACATCTTAGATCTCTGGGTGATGAGCGCAATACAGTGCTAGGTAATGATTTGGACTCTTCACGGTCCAATAGCTGCGTGTCACTGTGCTGTTATGTGGCAGGCATGTTGCTTACCATCAGGCACGTGTCCTGCTCGTCTCGTCACTTCCTATTAAAAAAAAATGGAGCATAGAAAGATAAGTCTCGAAAAACACATAAACTTCTTTTTGATCCCGGCAACATGACGGGAATGACAGAAACTGAAACTAGCACACGCGGGAACAGCACGGGCGTTGCTAGTGTATACTATAGTCTAAAAAAAAAAATTTATTTTGGGATCAGAAAAATCCGTATATATAAGACAGTAAGCACTAGTAGTGGATTGATGCTGGCTGAAAATGATTTCTCGTATTCCATAGCCATATTCCATTCGTAAAGCCATAGTCCCCGTAGCCAGAGTCGCCACTGTTAGGGCACGGGTGTCCTTCTAACCAAGAAAAGAGATTAAGATTAAGGCTATAGATTACAATTGTTAGGTTTATATAAGCTTGTACAAAACTCCTTGCTAAAATATGATTACTGGCTGAAAAATTAAAATAAAATGGGGAATTCGTTTGGGGGAGACCATTGATTACACACCTCGGGGAGACCGATCTGGGATATCAGAAAAAAGCGAGATGGAAAAAGATGGATATTGAAATTAATTATAGGTATCTGGTTAATTAATGTATAAGATAAGATGTTATACATTATTACAGAATGGTTTAAGCTATCTTTGTTTCACTTTCTGAGTTAGCTTACACAATACAACACGCTGGCCAAGTTGCGGGTCAGACTTCATATTTATCTCTTTGAAGAGCTAAATCATTTCCGACAAGTAGGTTTTCTCAATAGATTTCAATTTTTTTTGCTACGCAAATTCGACGTCTTTTTTTTAAATCTTTTATAGGTTTACACTTGAGCGCCATCTCGCCTGATATTATACGATGATGCGGTCTACGATGGAGCGTGTTTACCAAGAAAAAACCGATTCACTCTCGATTTGAAGACACAAAGATTGTAACTATCGGGAAAAACCCTCTCAGGCAACGCATTCCACAGCCTTGACGTTCTTATCACAAAAGTAGAATCAAATCTCTTCGTTCGTGTCTTTGGAACATCGACCATGGAACGATGTCGCTTTTTCGAGCTACGAGCAATCCGATAGAAAAAAGGGCAAGGTGGTCTTAGATACGTCTTTGGTTTCCTCATGATGTTTTTTGTTCATTATTTTTTTTTAATTATTAATATTAAGCACATGACTTCGAAAAGAGTCGCGTCGGAGTCGATTTCGAGGGCGATCAGTAGCTGCCGGTCTCCCAATTAGACAAACCGTAACTTGTGTGAAAATGAATAAGGTGTTATTATTAATGCTACAAAAGGATCAAATCGTATCAATCCCTAAAATATCAATTGAAGAGTCGCGTAAAAGGATTTATCGATGCAAACGAAGGTCACGTTTAACGCCATTATGACCCCAACAAATTGTGTACCGCCATTGGTGCCTTAGAAAACTATTGTAGTATTGAATAGAGCTCTTTTACTATTAAGTGGGGGTAGAATGAATCAGAAGTGTTAGAATGGAAATGATTTGCATAAAATCCACAAAGTTTGTTGACTTATTTTTGTTGTTTTATCATGCGAATATTTTCTTGTCTTGATGGCGATAATATTTATGTATGTTTAGTTTAGCAATACATTGTTTTAACAGGCTTACGAAACCGCCTGTGCTTATTATCAAAGGAATATTACTTCTATTTATTTTTCACGCCACCACCTAATAATTTCGGAATACTTGCGATACTTACTAACTCTACATGGTATAACCGTGAAGAATTTGAGTTCCGGTAGCAAGTTTGTCTAGCTGTTCGATAGTAGAAAGCAGAGGATAAAATCTAGGGGAAGTACCACATCTTTGCCCGTTAGTTAAACTCCAACCAGTAATGTACAAACACTGTGTTTCGGTTTGAAAGGCAACGTTTCCTGAGAAATAACAGGGCATAGATATACCTAGTTGCGGCTGGACGGTGACTGGCGATCCGGTACCCCAGGTTTTATTTTTTATTTTTATAGCTTTACACTTGATTGCCATCTCGCCTGATGTTAAGCGACGATGCGGTCTACGATGAAGCGTGTTTACCTAGAAGAAACCGATTCACTCTCGATTTGAAGACACTAAGATTATAATTATCGGGAAAAACCCACTCAGGCAACTCATTCCACAGCCTAGAGGTTCATCGCCCATGCGTACCACTGTCTTTTCGAAGTCATGAACGTAGTGCTGCTAGTTTAAAAACGACGAAGGAAAACATCGTGAAGAAACCGACATGTACTTTATATCTTTTGAGTTCACGTGTCATTCATCAATCCGCGCTAGGGCGTCGTGGTGGATTATAGCTTTGACTCTCTCCTTGCGAGAGAAAGTCCCGAGGAATAGTAGTGGGAACATTTAGTGGGCTGTTTATCTATCTATACTAATATTATAAAGCTGAAGAGGTTAAGTTTGAACGCGCTAATCTTAGGAACTACTTGATCGATTTCAAAAATTATTTCGCCGTTGGATATGTACGTATGTGTGTGATCTTTGAGTGCTACGGATCCTACCTATATCATATACCACGGGCGAAACGCTGACTAGCGGTGATATAAGACCATTTTAAATTATTTTTGGGTGATGAAGGCAATGCAGTGGCAGATTTAGATTTTAGATTTGGACTCTTCATGTTCCAATTGCTGCGTGATACTGCGATGGTATCGACAGGCCTGCGGTTTGCTATCAGGCATAGACATATCCCGTCTCTGTATACTATAAAAAAGCAGTAGCAATCACAAGCATGCTTAGAAGGATTCGTTCCCAGCACGTTCTAAATAAAGCGTAATTACTGACGCTCGGATACACTATACCTCACGGAAAGAAATAAACTGGATGTAATGGATACAGTTCATAGAGTAAGTAAGACAAGTTGCTCAACATTTTGAACAAAAATAAGAGCTGATTTGGGTATTTTGGAAATCCAAATTCCAAGTTGTAATATTGCTTGCTTATCGGAAACATTTCAGAAAATATGTCCAGGGATAACACACTCTTATTCTGTCCTCTCTTATCGTTTACTATACGTGTAAATAGCTAACACACTTTGCACTGTAGGATCTCTGGAAAACTTTTTCCTTTGCAAACACAGGAAAGGTTTTCCTGTTTGAAGGTTCAAGATACTATCCTAGTCAGACGACTGTGAAAGGAGTTCAACCAGTACAAATAAAACTTACATAATATGTGATCTAAACATGTATTGGTATTAGTTGCCTCAGTAAAACAAAATAATAAGAAATAGTCAAGTTAATCATTGGTATGGACCCTACATAGGCAAAAATATGTCCCTAACGCTAATAATTTTAGGTAAAAAATTAGCTAAATAACAAACAAAAAATATAATGAAATAGGGGTGTTAACATTTTTTCGGAACTGCTTTTATTTTGAAGATTGACCCCTGGTCACAAAACATTGGTCGCGATTCATGACTGTATGTCCAGTTTATGTGTTTTCTTATCATTACTTGAATACAAACAATCAAAATCGTCGTCGCTAAGATCGCAAACTGTAATAAAAATTCAGAAAAGTAAACAGTTTCATCAGTTCCAACAGTTTGTTTTGCGACTAGTGACGTAATAAATGCATATTGGTGTTTCCAGTCACGTGACAACACATTAAAAACATAGCATTTAAAATAATTTATAATAAATTTACTACGTAATATAACATTATAATAATGTGATTTTCGATATTGTATTAATGCAAACTATCATAAAATTAACATTAAACATTAATTTGTGATTAGTGTTAACATCCTATTGGCTTAGTGACAAAAACGCCAGATTCACAATCAATGTATCGTGTATTCGAATACCGTTTGCAACTTCGGAATATTTGTCCAAGTGCGAGTTTGTCATCACCAGTGGAATTAACGTACAGAAGAACATTGCGAGGAAACCTGGTCCTTCCAAGAAAGATCCCGTTTGAAGATGAGCATTGTCCCCCAACGTACAGTTGCCAATAGTTATAATAGTTGCCAATGCTAACTAACTAACTATAATAGTCAATATAATAGTTGCCAATAGTAGGTCTCCTTGTGATCCGTCGCAGGACTAAGGCTGTCCTGGCTTGATGGCGCCTGGCACTGAATTTCTAGTTGGTTTCTGGCGTATCTTGGGTTGGGGTCTGATTTGCGCCGGTAACGGGTCTTCGAGCGCGGCGTGAGAAGGCCTGAATGGACCGAGGCCACAGCGGCATTTGTGGAAGGATTTCTGCATTCCCGCGTTCGTGGCACCGCTGGTGGAATACTATGAAGGTTTTAGTCTCAAGGGGCTCTCGTTTAGAGTCGACTCAGACATTTAACCAGTGGAAGGAATGCATTTCCTCCACACACAAAAGAAAACAACAACATTGACACTGATGAACAATGTCTGTCATCTGCTGTTTCCCCGCCATTGTATACAGTAATAGTCCAAGTTCCTAAAGCCGCCACTAAAAACACATGCTTACCCGCTAACTTGCTTAGACGGCCAATTTTGAGATATGGGGTCCAGAAGGTACATAAAAACATTTATGTACGAGAAGATGAGTTTAGGCGATGGCCCCTAAGATCGGTCTGTCTCTCTCTAACTCTACGCAATGGTACACGTTTCGTTCATCAGAAAAACGTGACGACTAACGACCCTGGGATCTTACTCTATAAACATATTATCGCAGAAACTAAAATGTACTGAAGTCCTCTTCTGAATTCTGTCGTAACTGTGGCATCGCGTTCGACGTCGGATGAATGTACCGGCTCAATCAACGTCCGTGCGAGCGTCGGGCGTATTTGTTACCCAAGTTTTACCGGATCTACTCCATCTATAGGTGCTAATTTTTAACAGACTCGGTAGAATAATTTCAGCTCGTGTTCATTTTCTGTTGAAAGCAGTACTAACTGTAAGACATTTGATATTTACTTGTCATTATAGACCGGCATTTTAATAAAGTTATCTGAAAGCGATGATGTTGTCGAAGACAAATAGTGCTTGCATATAAAGAACCTTATTTCTCAACCCCCAAGTTTGGCATGCCCTTTGTGTGTGTGTGTTTTTCTGTGACATTGTAACATTGTAGCCCAACGGAAGGATGTTTTTACTCTCTGCGTCTTATAAAATTTGGTTCAGGCATTTTAAAATGATTTAGGCGCCGAGTGCCGACTTTCGCACTTAGCCAACTTTTGCAATATTCAATACATATTGCAGCGGACTGCCGACTTTTGGAAAGTCCTATGCAACTAATCGCTTATCGACTACTATCGCGTAGTGCCGATTTTTGTTATGCTTATGCAATCGGTGGCGTTTTGTAAACTATTAAATTATGTCGTGTAATCATCAGTTGTTTTGTTACCTGCGGTAGGAAAATTGGTATTTATTTAAACATATTTGTGACCTGAAATTTGAAACAGTTGTGTGAAATATTGAATCTACAAACCGTGATTCCCATTGGCGGGTGTGGAGCGTCCATTCTACATTGTATTTAATAATATCCATTCTATTACTCCATGTACATTTTTCACGTGTATCTCGAGATGCATTCAAAGCAAATTCAAATCAGTCGCTAGTGTTTTACGGGTCCATAAACCATCGGTGCACGATCGCGGGTGAGTTACGAGGGCGCACTCCTGCACAGACCTGATACAAACACTTTATTGGACAGATCTCGGCGAGACTAATGTTATTGCTCGAGAGATTCGTTTGATTTGTGAGAGAATATTACAATATGTAAAATTGTAAGAATTTTCCATTACTTATTTGTAGTTCCTATTATTGTTATCTGCCGCATGAGCTATAAGTTTAGAAATTGTGTTAAGGCCAGGTAATTCTGTCAAAGTAGGCATTTAACGCTGTCTTGTTCTCGCGACCGTCACCGACCGCGGAATCGGTGCCACAGTGCAGAAATAACATTAAAATATTGGACTATGTAATTTAAACTCATTTTTGTTCAAGATTTGTTTACGTTTGTTTGTTTATGATAAGAGTTTTGTAGCTATATAAACGAATAAATATTAAATTTATCTATACTCGTAGGTATACAAAACTCAACCTTTTCTTTTTTGGTCACACTATAAGTTGAGAACGGCTTTTAAAATTTCATGCATCTTTTAAATGTTTCCTAATAATTCACAAGTTCGTCAAAAATTTAAAAATGTGGTGAAACGTAATGCAAGGCCAGTAAATATAGACGGTTTTTGGCCAAGTTTGCACTAAATTTCTAATCCAATTTTTTTCTATGAGGTAAAGATCACTTACTGAGCATAAAATTACAAAATGCTCATAGATTCAGGTAGAGTTTCAAACGCCAATTGAAAAAACTGTTTTAGCCGATATTTTGAAACTATATATTTTGACAACAATTGTAGAAAATAAAATTTTGCATCTTTTGTTGCTTGTAAACTTTTTTTGTAAAACTTACCGTTTACGATTTATAGGCCATTTAATGATACGGTTGTGATGATGCCGAAAATAGTGGATGAAAATGATGTGGTCTACGATGGAACTCGCTTCTCTAATAGAAACAAACACAGTGTACCTCGTAACCCCAAGGATCGAACCTTCGACAAAACCCACTCTGGCAATGCGTTTCACAGCTTAGTTCTTCTTATTACAAAAGTGGAGACCAAACTCTTCGTTCAACTCTTCAATCATGATGATGAACGGTGCTGTTCATTCGAGCAACGAGCAATATGATAGAATTACTTTAATTTAAAACCGACTACAAAAAAATCTACACGTAAAAAATATTACCTACTATCTAAGGAGTCTATGGACACTTTGGCGAATGAGACCAGTCTTAGAATATCTTAGTTACCAAAATCCATCCAGCCGTTTGGAAGATATGTGGTTATAAAAGTTTTACAAACATAAAGATACGCGCGAAAACATAACCCTTCTTCCATTCCGGTAAAAGAGACATGTTTATGCTACTGGGAACGGAATTCACATCTTATTTTTACATTGTTATCATTAAATTGGACATAATAAATCGTAATCGGTAAGTTCGAAAAAAGTTTACTGGCAACAAAAGATGGGAAATTTTATTTTCTACAATAATAATAGGCTTTATAACTTTTTCGGAATATTGGCCAAAAACGTTTTTTCGAGCTGGCGCTTGAAGCTCCACCTGGATTTGTTATTATTTTGTAATTTTATGCTCAGGAAATGATTCTAAACCGAAAAAATACGAATCGGAAATTTAGTGCAGAGTTAAATTCTACGAGTAATTTTACTGCCTTCTTATCTAATTTGGTCGAGTGTCTAAATTTCATTTTAAATAAGTTTTAAATGAACGAAGTTGGGTTTTTAGGGATTCGTAGACAAATTTTAAAATATACGTTGTGTCTGTTCATCCGTATGTGACAGCCATTTTTCTCCGAAACTATAAGAAGTATACTATTAAAACTTGGTAAGTACATGTATTCTATGAACAATATTAACAGTTTCATACAAAAAACGAAAAAACAACAAATTTTGGTGGTGTCACAAACTTGGAAAATAAATTTTAAAAAAAATCTATCAAAATCATACGTGTATCTATGGATGTTGTGTTCAAAAATTGTATTAAAGTTCCTAACATTTTTTTTCTAAATTGAATAGTTTGCGCAAGAATCTCTTCCAAAGTGGTAAAATCCGTATGTGAGGACTTTTCTTCCAAGTACTAAGTACCTTACTACCAAAGAATTTACCTTAATGAGATAGAAATGCAAGTTAGGTATCATTTATGATACCTAACTTGCATTTATATTAGGGATTTACGCAGGGATTTCTCCTCTCATTATTTCCTTATCCCGATCTCTGATTTGACGAACGAATATTTTACCGATACTAATCTATTTTCCATTGCATCTGCATTGAATTTTTTACTGATGTGTTATCGACGTCAGTTTTTTGAGACTCCCCTATTGGTCTACAACATAAAGTAAACAGCGTACTAATTAGTATCAGCGTCTATTTGCAATTCCAATGAAAACGGTATCAAAAATCAAGATCATAGCGTGCTTCACTAGTAATACCTACTGATATTGTTATACTGTGGTACTATGATCGTAATATTTAAAATTTATTGGTTGTCAAAGTTGCAAAATCAAGCACAGGCCTGTCGTCCGTGAGCGCCGAAACGCGACTGATCAGGCTTGCCGAACGGCGCGCTATATATATGGTAGATATTAAAACATAGTGAATAACTGATACTTTTTATCAAGTCAAACTCTGCGAATGCATCTATAACTTTTTAGTGGCTTTCGTTGAGTACAAAAATTTAGTAAAAAGATCATTAGTTTAGTCATAAACTTGAAAAAACTTTTTGAAAAGGGGTAACTTTGGGATTTTTTTCTATCAAGTAAAATTCATTAAATCGTGTTATTGACTGCGAATTGCACTAGATTAGACCTTAACTAATACATATATTTTTTTCAGAGTTTAATACACTATTTTAAAGGTCTTAAAGTTGTTTTAAAAATTAAAAATTACGGCCTACACGCCCTTAACTTGTGAATTCTTTTTATTTGGTGTTTGGTTTTATTTTACCTTTTCCATCGTATCTTATCCTAAGACACCATTTACTTCATTATAGCTTTACGAATGTGGTCTTTTGATCATTTATTTTCGAGTTGTTTCGAGTTCTCAATCTTCTGAATCTTGAAATAACTATAACTCTGCCTGTGTATATATAATTCAGCTATAGACATCATGAAACTTCATAAATTTAATTGTGAATACCTACATATTCTATTTCCTTCAAAAAAAAACTTGTGCATTGATCATGCACCTTTAAGTATTCTGTGAACAAAACATATTTTAAGAAAATTGATGCACCTACTGAGAACCTCTCTTTTAAAAAGTGAAACTAACAATCTAATAGGCAAATTAATTTTAAACTTTATCGTTAGATTTATAATTACAAAAAGAAAAACCCCAGTGTTGAAATGCCCGACAGCTCTTAAGTAAAACTGTGAAAAATTACGCATCTAAATATAGAATTCAATTTATCATAAAACGATCTAAAGATGGTATCCATATAGTAAAATGCAGCATTGAGAACTCAAACTGCTGAGTCTGTAGGAATTTTATCAAGAAATCGGGTGTCGAAGTTCCACCATATATCATTATTTGGCTATGTCAGCGGTCGAGTACGCGAATATAGAGCTTTATTTGCATAATGTCTTAGATTCATATAGTTCAGGAAGAAATCTTTCTTTATAAATACATTAGTAAATAAAAACTACATTATTATGAATAACTATACTTTCATTTAAAAAAGCGTGACTTGAAATTGTATGTTTTTTAGGAATAGTATGTGTACAAAATTTTGATAGGACTGTTTCTTTCAGTAGACAGTGCAAAGATGAAAAAAGCGACATCGTTTCATGGTTGATGTTTCAAATCCAAGACAGAGAGGTTTGTCTCTAGTGTCGTGATGAGAACGTCTAGGCTGTGGAATGCGTAGCCAGAGTGGGTTTTCCCGATGATTACAATCTTGGTGTCTTGAAATCGAGAGTGAATTTGTATCTTCTAGATGGGTAAGAACGTTCCATTGCAGGCCGCATTGTCACGTAACGTCAGGTGAGCTGGCAGTCAAATTTAAACCTATAAAACTTAAAAGCCAGCTTACATTTTAGGGTCGTTCTCAAATGTCGCCTTTGTCAAATAGACCTTTTATTTTTGAAAACGACTTCTAAACTTACTATACGTACGCAGATAGATATGTTATTATAACCGTACCTAAAAACAAATAAAATGAAGCAAATAAAAAAACCTTCACATTAGTATACGAACATCAAGTTCCACACTACTGATGTCAGCGTGTGTGAGGATTTAGATTGAAAAATTATTTAATTTTTTCAAAAAAACAAAAATTGACTTCCAATTGATATTAAATTCTGGAATTTCACCATATTCAAAAGTAAGCAATCATTATTTTGCTCGTTTTTGTTCATATTTCTAGAACCTTAACACCAATTTCGATAAAATTTATATGGGACTATTACTGAACGATTACCTACCAAACGAAAAAAGAACCATCAAAATCGATTGGTAATTGACGGTGCTATCGCGCAATATACATAAAAAATATGGAACGAAATTCATAACCTCCTCCTATTTTGAAGTCGGATACAACGTCATGGATCAATTGCCCTATGAGATAGATAAGTATGTCTATGGCAAACAATTCGAGTAAATTGGAGTTTTTTCCAAATCCTTGTTTTACGATTTTCAAATTACCCAGAAATAAATAAATATTGGTAGACATTTTTCACACAATACTACCCAGCCCCAACTAGGTAGATTATTGTATTTTGGAGCTAGATTTCTGATATAATAGACATGACGACAGGTTCTTTATTTATATTAAATTATTTCAATTCATGACAGTATTTAAGTTGAATAAAATATGAATCAACTACAATTTTGATATCTTTTTGTTTACATACTTTATGATCATTCAAAGTTGGATGGGCAAGTCCATTGTACAAGTACGAAATTTTTAGAAAACGTATTTACCATTGAATAACCCATTCAATTTAAAGTGACTTTTGTTATGAAACCAGTTTCCTAAACGCAATATTTAATTTAGCTAACATACCAACTTTACGCGATAGGTACACATAAAAAATACCCGACAGTGACGTCACGCTTTAGTAGTGTATTTGTATGAAGCGTTTTTGGAAAGTCCAAAATTGTGATTTTAAATCGTGACATCACGGGAACTTTTTAAGATAACAAAGTAATTATTTCACCTATTTTTTCAGATATTGAGTAGCCTTTTGATGGTATATTAAATCAAATATGCGTCAAATATGACAAATGCGAAAATTTGATATTTGTTGGTGAATCGCGACGGAGCACCTGAGCAGATCATGTGAAATTTGGAACACAGGTAGTCTGGAATAATACACAGGCTATTTTTTTATCCCAAAAAATAACAGGGATCGTGAACTATGCGGGTAAAACCGCGAGGATATGACTAATGCTATATGATAATAATTCGAGTATATATGGCCGTAAGTTGTCGAATGACTTATGCTATATAATAATAATTCGAGTATATTTGGCCGTAAGTTATCGAATGACTAATGCTATATAATAATAATTCGAGTATATTTGGCCGTAAGTTATCGAATGACTAATGCTATATAATAATAATTCGAGTATCTTTGGCCGTAAGTAATCGAATCTTCGCGTTAAGGCGCTGAATATCGCCAACTAGCACTTTTTAAACACACATTTAACAACATGTATATGGTTTGAGGCTTTTAGTAAAATATATGTTATTCTTGAACATATTTATTAGGTAACCTATTGTATCAAAACACGATTTGGAAAAAAAAATCGATAAAGAAAAATCCTAAACTTACCTCTAAAATAAGTTTTAGATGTAAATATCTGTGTCATTAATAAACATACATTATTCAAATTTTATAGGTAAACGTATCATTTTTTACTAAGGGGGATGGAAGATTTTGTATTTTGGATTATGAAGTTTAATTCGTATTAATTAATTGTCTTTTGAAAAGCTAACTCGACCGAGCCGGCCCGTGTCTTGCTTCTCGCTTACTACTATGAAGTCCAGCAGAAAGCGCTGATGCGCCTTGCTAAAGGACCTGTGTCGCTTTGTCGTCCGACGCTCGCAATTCAAAAAAATAAAATAAACAATTCTCACAAATTCATGCAGCAACATCTATAAAGTTCATGTGGTTTGAAAATTCGACACTACAGACATCTGTAGATTTGGCGCAATGTTTAAAGCGGCAGATGAAGTAGTTACGATTTACGATCCTGAGTTCGTATCTCAGCACTACCAAATCTTTTTGCGTGTTTTTTTGATATTGTTTTTGTTAGATATTTTCTCCGTTGTTTTCAAGGTTTTATTTCTTTAGTTCTGTCTGTTCTGAGACACAGATTAGAAAATAGTTCCTAAGTAACCAGAGGCTTTTCATCAAATCTTAAAATTAAATCTACTTCCCAGTTCCTGATTGAAGTTATAGAAGTTTTACAAACGGTAATAAAGTTCATATGATGTGAAATTTTGGACCCTACTGTAACTTGTCAGTTTGGCTCGGTGGTACAACCGCGTTCAAGTTCTCGAGTTCATATCTCATCACTGTGTAATCTTTTTTGCATGTTTTTTGATATCGCTGTTGTTGGATATTTTGTCCGTTGTTTTCAAGCTTGTATTTAGTTTTCGAGACACAGATTAGAAAATAGTTCCTATAGAACCCGAGGCTTATCATCAAATAATCTACTTCCCAGATAGATTTGTAACTTCGAGTCGAGTATGGTCGGTACCTTCAGTTACCGACTGAAGTTACCGACCATACCAGTTGAAATTGTGTTCCGGTTTGAAGGGCAATGTTTCCAGATAAATTACTGCCCTTAGAGATATAACATCTTAGATCTCTGGGTAACGAGCGCAGTGCAGTGCTAGGTAATGATTTGGACTTCTAATATTCTAATAGCTGTGTGTCATTGAGCTGTTATGTGGCAGGCATGTTGCTTACCATCAGGCACATGTCCTGTTCGTCTCATCACTTTTATTTTAAAAATAATAATTGTATAGTTGAATATTACGATATTTTAACGTGGAGCAGTAATTGAAACAGCCGAGTGACACAACGACATTTATTGGTTTACCCACAAGTATAGTATTAATCTCTAGCCTACCCACATCACACTACCTACATTGCAAGACAATGCTCAGTAACAGAATAAATATTAGTACCTACAAGGCTCAGTAATTAAACAAACTAGCTTTGAATCACCGAGGTGTTCGGACGTAGGTGTACAAAAGAGTCCTTGCATAAAATCTTAGCTATGTTTGGTTAATATCGACTCAAGATGGCCGCCTCCACAAAATGGTGGACAAAATATTTCTTCACAACCTACCTCAATATGGGTATCAAATGAAAGGGCTTTACTAGTAGAATATTATTATACGTTGTAACAAATTTTAAATCCAAGATGGCCGCCACCACAACATGGCGAATCAAATTTTTTTTTCACTACTACCCCAATATGTGTATCAAACGAAAGGGCTTGACTAGTGGAATACTATGCAATATGACAAATTTGAAATCCAAGATGGCCGCTACCGCAAAATATCGAAATACATTTCTTTTTCGAAACTCTCTCAATATGGGTTTCAAATGAAAGGGCTTGACCAGTAGAATGTTTTATAGAAAACAAATCCGAGGTAGTCGAACCAATGTTTTTAATTTTGTTCTTGTTCGATTGAGCGATGAATTAAAATTACCTAAATCGGTGCTTTAAAACTAAAAAGCCACAACTCAAAATCATTTTATCTTTGTTTTTCAACTATTTTTTCTATTTCTGATGTTTTTCTATCATTCTCTGTGTATGTTAATTAGCTACAACTTGATTATTTTAGGTATATGATTATTTCAACATTGTGTTAAATATAACCAAAATAATTCAGGACATTTTTTTTTTTACTTTCAAAGGTTTACACTTGACCGCCATCTCGCCTGATGTTAAACAACAATGTGGTACAAATACAAAAATCTTTATTGCTGTTTGCAGGTAAGATAAGGTGATACAAAACATTTTAATAATTGACCCATACAAACTGGTCTCTTCTTCTAGAGGCATGCAATATGTTTGCCTACGATATGGAGCGTGTTTACCTAGAAAAACCGACTCACTTTGGATTTGAAGACACAAAGATTGTAATTATCGGGAAAACTCACTCAGGCAACGTATTCCACAGCGTAGACAAAAACAAAAAGAGTCAAATCTCTTTGTTCGTGCCTTTGGAACATCCACCATGAAACGATGTCGCTTTTTCGAGATGCGAGCAGTAGCCCTGAGTAGATAGCCAAGCCGAGACCTTTTTCTTGCACTCATAATGTTGACGTATCTATGATGTCCAACTCTTTGTCAATAGGTTGGTAAAGGTATGGTCCAGTAAAGGAAAATGCACCCTGGCCAAAACCGGTTCTTGTTTTAGGTATTGTAATAAGTGTTACGTCTCTTTTGACCTTTCCGCCAACACATTTCAAAGTTGTGATGGGAGACTTCAACGCAAAACTGAGCAAACGTAGATGAGTGAGAGTGGGATTTCGGATATGGGCAGCGGAACCCAAGAGGGCAACGTCTAGCGGATTTCTTGGAAAGGAGAGCATCTTTATGATGAACTCCTTTTCAAGAAACAACCACAAAGAAATTGAACCTGGATTAGCCCAGACGATTCCACAAAAATGAGATCGACTTCATTATGACGACTAAACGGCAAATATTCAGCGATGTCTCTGTGATCAGCAAGGTTAAGACCGGCAGTGATCACCGTATTGTAAGAGGCACGCTGAATCTAAACATTAAGGTCGAAAGATCACGTCTAATGAAGTCCATGCTCCGACCAAATTATGCTCAGATCGAAGATCACTTCGAATCCTTAGATGAATGCGTAACGGCGGACGAAATAAACGATAGGCTAGTGGAAACTGTTCATGCGGTTGGCAGAAAATTTTATAAGAGCCGACGCCAAAACAGAACCGAAAGCTCTCCGATCAAACTCTAGATCTTATGGCGGTCAGACAAGATATGCGACGTATGCTGCTTCAATACTTCGAGTATTGAAGAAGCAATCAAGCAGAACAAAGGCTCGAAAGTGTTCGCAAGAAATCAGTCTCTTGGGCAAACTCAGCTGACCAAACTGAAGACCGATAGTGGTAGCATCGTCTTATCGAAACCCGAGATTTTGGAGGAGATTGAGAGGTTCTATGGACAGTTATACACCTCTACGCAAGCACAACCTGTCGTTAGCATGGCAAAAGACCCCAGAGCCAAGCTGACCTGACACTTTAAGATGTCATATCTCCGAAACTGTTCACTGCCCCGCTGGAAGATGTTTTCAAGCTACTGGACTGGAACGGATATGGCATCAATATCAACGGCGAATGCATCACTCACCTTCGGTTTGCCGACGACATAGTCATTGTGGCGGAGTCGTTGGAGGACCTCCGTGCTATGCTCAGGGACCTCAGTAGAGTATCCCACCAGGTAGGTTTGAGGATGAATATGGACAAGACGAAAGTCATATCAAATGTTCATGTCTCACCTGTACCGGTTATTGTTGGGAATACCACACTCGAAGTTGTTGACGAATTATACGTCTACCTGGGTCAAAAGATCCAATTAGGTAGATCCAACTTCGACAAAGAGGTCCAGCGAAGGATCCAATTCGGATGGGCAGCGTTCGGGAAACTTCGGCACATCTTTGAGTCCAGAATACCACAATGCCTAAAGGCGAAAGTCTTTAACTAGTGCGTGTTGCCAGTGATGGCTTATGGAACTGAGACGTGGTCCTTAACTGTGGGCCTCATAACAAAGCTCAAAGTCACACAGCGAGCTATGGAGAGGGCTATGCTCGGAGTCTCTTTGCGCGACAGAATCCGTAATGAGGATAATCGCAAAAGAACGAAAGTATCCGACATAGCTCAAAGAGTAAGCAAGCTGAAGTGGCAATGGGCAGGCCACATCGCTCACAGAACTGACAACCGATGGGAAAAAGATTCTCGAGTGGCGACCACGAACCGGAAGACGCAGTGTTGGACGGCCTCCCACTAGATGGACAGATGACCTCATAAAGGTCGCTAGAAACCGATGGTTGCAGGTTGCGCAGGACCGTTCGTTGTGGAAATCTAGGGGGAGGTCTATGTTCAGCAGTTGACGTCTTGCGGCTGATGATTATGATGATGTGACATTGTTTAAAATATTTACAAGTTTAATAACTAAAATATTTACAAGTTACGCTCATTTATACTGCTCTACGGGATTATTTATTTTTTATTTATTTAGTATTAGTAGATGAATTTGCTTTTCGTGGAGTTGTGAACGAAAGCAGGTGCGATGAAAACCATAACACAAAAAAGTCTATCTCCATTGTTGCTGAAAATATAACTTAAAACCGATATTAGTTGTTTACTTCACGCATAAATGTAAAATGTGACTTTTGTATCAATTTAAAGCTTAAATTGAAAAAAAATCGATATTATTTAAAGGTTATAAACTGGCAATAATATAATTGGTTGAGGGGCGGAAATAATGATTCATCATCATGATCATCTTCCTAAACGAACGAGAAGAAACACAGCGCTGCTCTAGTGTCAAGGAAAACATAGAAATATATTATTGTATGCTGTAGGTACCCCATATGGAACAGTACTGAAAAAATGAATATCTACAAAATCAATGCATTTCATTTGTTACTAGATGTCCGCCTCGGTTTCGCCCGTGGTATATTAAATAGCATTCATCAGGATCTCGTACATATCCAACGGTGAAAGAAAAACTGAAATCGGTTCAGTCATTCTTGAGAATATCGCTTTCAAATAAAATACCTCTTCAGCTGCCTGTTACGCCACCTGTCGGAAATTGGTCGTACCAACTCGGAGATTAGCAAAGGTTTTATATTTAAGAGGTATATAATCTGTGATATTCAATGACGCAATCTTAGACACATGCTGTCATGTGTCATGTCACAGCACGAAACGTGCGAAAACTCTCAAAAAGGAATATTTTTTCCTGATTTTGTTACATTCTTGATCAATGCTCCGCTTCTATTAATAGTAGCGTTATGTTTTATGATCTATAGCCTTCCTCGATAAATGGACTACCCAATAGAAAAACAATCTTTCAATTCGGACCAGCACTTCCCGAGATACTAGCGTTCAAACAAACAAACAAACTCTTCAGCTTTGTAATATTAGTATAGATTATTTTCACTTATGTCTAGACACTATATAGAACTACATATATATTTTTACTCGATTTAATAAAATCATGTATTGTATTTTAAGACATATTCACTTACGAAATAAAAAAGAATTAGGAAAATTTGGTTATCCATATCGAGGTAGAAGTGAAAAAATATAATTCGGGATTTTATGGTGGCACCCATCTTAAATTTTATATTGGTCATAGTGTGTAATGTTTTACTAGTCAAGTTGCCAGCTATTCCACCGCCAAGCAGTAGTGTGACAAGAACAAAATTAAAAATTTTAAGTAACCCCCGACTACCTCGGATTTGCTATCTGTAAAACATTCTACTAGTCAAGCCCTTTCATTTGAAACCCATATTGAGGGAGTTGCGAAAAAGCAATGTAAGTCGCAATTTTGCGGTAGCGGCCATCTTGGATTTTAAATTTGTCATATTGCATAGTATTCTACTAGTCAAGCCCTTTCGTTTAATACCCATATTGGGGTAGTAGTGAAAAAATGTAATTCGCCATTTTGTGGTGGCGGCCATCTTGGATTTGTTATAATGTATAATATTTTACTAGGCAAACCCATATTGTTCTTATTGTTCATTTGATACCCATATTGAGGCAGGTTGTGAACAAATATTTTGTCCGCCAGTTTGTGGAGGCGGCCATCTAGAATCGATATCAACCAACCATAGCTAAGAACAGCACAGATATTTACCTTCAACTAAAAACCGCATCGAAATCGGCCCATCCGTTGAGCTCTACCGTGCCACAGATGGACACACACATAGACTGACAGACAGATAGACAGATAGACAGACAGACATCAATGTCAAACTTATAACACCCTTTTTTGGTCGGGGGTTAAAAACATCACAGTTTTCCGGTTTAAAGGAAAAAAATACAGTATGATTACAGGGCTTTGATATGAAATCCTACTAATATTTTAAATGTTCAATATATGGATAGAAATATATTGAAAAATATGGATGTTTGGATACTTGGATGTTTATTGCTTAATCACGTCGTAACGTTGGGTCGGGCAGAAATTTAGAACACATGTAGATAATAGTCGTGGCGAGCGCAGTATAATGCGACGTAATGATTAGGATTCTTTATTTTCCAATACCTGCGTGTCACTGCGCTATTATAGGCATGTGACTTACCACCAGGCACATATACTTACTGCTCATCCCGTCACAACAAAAAATACTTGTATCACTTGTTAATAAAAAAGAATGCCCTAACTAAAATGATATAAAAGTGATTTTGGTTTTGTTTTGTTTGTGGACCTTTCGTTACAAAGCAGCGAAATGGCGTCGCTGTATTATTATTAAAAATTTGTTTTCCGAGTTGTAGTATGCAATAATGGTGGATTATTTACTCGTAGCCTCGTCTAATGATAATGATGATTATATTATGTACTATTAGTATCCAATCCTACTAATATTGTAAATGTCAATGTTTGGATGTTTTTTGCTCAGTCACGACAAACATCAAGTCACGTATAAACGGATCGGGCTGATATTTGGAAAACACGTAAGATTATAGTCTGGAATAACACACAGGCTACTTTTATCCTGAAAAAATAACGGGAACGGGAACAGTGAAGGTAAACTCGCAGGGTGCTGCTAGTCAGCCCCGGACCTTCAATATTTTTTAGGCGGGCAAAATCTGAAAAATGCCGCCGGGCCGCCACTAATATCTAAATATATTCAGTGTTTAAACCGAGCAAAGCTCGGTCACCCAGGTACTTACACATGTACTTCACTAACAGTGAATGTTTTTCTTCAAAATTCGTACAATAATTTTAAAGAAATGGATTACTTAATATGTAGTGATTCATCTTCCTGGCTTAGCTAATTTATGCAATTTGTTTTTTTATTTAATATACAAAAGGACTTTACTTAGTCCGTTAGAAAAAATAAGAGAATCAGACGAAAAAAATTTGTAAACAGCAAAAAGACGTGCATTTCTAATTAATAAAAATTTTGAAAAGCGCCATCTATGAGCATGAGCATGGAAGCCTTTTGTTTCCATCAATGCAAATAATTTTACTGAGTGCACGCAACTTCGTGTGGCGCTGTCTTATCGGAGTTGTAAAGGGGCGGAGCTTAATTTTGCATTCGTGAATTTCACTCAGGTCTTCCCAGCGCCTTAAGTGTTCTCTAGGCGCCGCAAACTCTTTCGTTCACGCAACACATAAAATATTAACTCATTTTGTATGAACTGATTTAGAAATACCACTGCCGATGGATTCTTTCGAGTCATTTCAAGTAATGATCTGTTTATAAGGTTCATGTTTCTACGGACTTTGTTGAATTCTGTTGAATAGAATTTGAAAAACAAAACTAAAATCGACTTCAAAACTGTACCGATAACTAAATCGATTTCGATAAAATTATATTGAATCACCTTGAAAGTAAACCATAACTAAAAGTAACATCAAAATAAATTCATAATTGGCGAAATTATCGCGTAGCAGATATACAAAATAAACATATTACCCTGTCCAAGCACTCAAAAGGCTATATGGAAGAGATCACTGTAAGCGATAAGATCGCCTTTTATGCCGAAAATGTCTAATTTTAAGTACTTGTGTATTTATTGTATAGGAAGCTTATGTATTTTAGCAAATATGTGTGTTTAGTATTAGTACGTAGTTTATGTATATTCTAGTAACCTAAGCGACGACTTTTAATTAGTCATATTGATTTTCCCTCACACCCAATCTTTATTATATTGACTTTTTGTGCTTTTCCTGCCTCTAATGGTTGTCTGGAAGAAATCGCTATTAGCGATAAGGCCGCCATATATGGCACTAGTAATAAGTATTTTCTGTTTTGTACTTTTTAATTTTACTGGTGTGCATAATAAAGTGTTTCTGTCTGTCTGACTTTCTGTATTGTTTTGTGGTATAATAAAGTGTTTTGTATTGTATTATATACCAGCGGAATTGAGAACCTTTGTTTTGAAGTCGGTTAATAAGTGGTCGTTACGTATTTAAAAGCAAGTTAATGGGATATTTTATGGTTTTAAGTGACTTAACTAAGCCAAAACCTAAAACGGATTCGGCCCGGTCGTGGGTTCGATTCCCATCTAGTACAAATATTTGTGTTACGAATACAAATAATTATTATATGCCTGGGTGTTTCTAGATAAGTTTGTATATACATTATTGATCTTCTTACTTTCATGGTATAAGCTCTGCTTATAACAAAAATGGGTTTAAGGACTGTACATGATAGGATTTAAGGATATGTTTTGCAATATATTAGTAATTGTAGCAACAAAAGGGAAACTTATTGTTTAATAGAACGAAGAAACTTCACTTTCGTAATAGTATATTTTAACTCTGGAATACGTTGGCTGTGTGGGTATTCATTGATGGATATACTCAAGGTGTCTTCAATTCTTAAATGGTTTTTTTAAGTAAAGCACTTTCTAGAGTTATTGTAGGCCGTACGAAATGCGGTAAGCGCTAATTTATAAATAATACAAAAAAAACAAGAAATAAATCCAGCAGTGGCAATACTGGTTATGTATGCTCTATCTCGTCGAAATGTTTTTAAATTTGAAATAGGAACAGGTAGATTCGATTCTTCAATAGCCTACAGACTATTTTTATTCCCGGGGAAATAACGGGAAAGGGAGTTATAGTTATCCCGACTACATTTCTATTAAAAATAATAACATTAGACAGTTATTAGTAACCATTAGTTGTAAAAAATTACATAATTCTCTAAGAAACAAAGCTCCATCGACATTACAGCAGATGTAAGCTGTGAAGTGTAATTTGAGCTGCCCATTAAAAACTTCGACATTATTTCTGAGGGGACCGGAGCAACGAACTGCCTAGCACTAGATTACATCACAGTGATCCAGGTACAAATGTAATTTTCTTATTAAAATATAATGTAGTGAGAACTCTTTTTCTTTAAGTTATATGATTTATTTTTTGCACTGTAATTTTTCTGTAAACATTTCCATTCAAATGGCAATTAATAACTACTTAGTGTTTAGCTTTCTCTTTTAGAGTTGACACAAACGCTTTTCACCGAAAGTACGGGTCTAATCGTTCATGGCTTGTCGCTCTTGTGGAAGTGTCATACTTTTGTCGCGACACATCACTCTGTTGCCATAGCAAGTATGCGCGTCATCTGCGTACGATTAGTACAAAGGAACCGTGGTGAAAAACCCATGTATTTATACTCTATCTATCTATCTCTATCTAAGCTGGTATACTTATCTGTGGACACTACAAAGAGTCTTAGCATTGTTAAGCTCAAAATAGTTTATTATTGTTGAAACATGTCAATAAACGATGAATCTATGCACAAATTGTTCTAATCATAATCATTTTTATTCATAAAAGATATTACATGTCACAAGATTAAATAGTAAAATAAACACATTTATGCTAATTATTAATATATTACACTAAATGTAATTATTTAAACAACTGATATCATTTATATTAATTATCTAGAATAATTAATCAATTCAATGCCATAAATAAATGTCAGAATAATTAAAATAACCATGTCAACAATTCAATCGATTAAATAACTGTATTTAAAAAATTAAAGGAAATCTCAGAAAATAAATAAACGATTACAATGTCACAAGTACCGAAAGTACATATTAAATTCACATTTTAAACAATAAAATTAATGAATGCCTGTTCGACAAGCCACTGTTTCAATCTATGTTAATACGATCCCCTAGAGGACGCAGTTATTATTTCTTTTGGTAGTCTGCTGTACAGTTCTGTTGCCAATATATGCACAAGTCTGTCAGACTTGGCGAGGTGGTGCGGTACCGCGCACAGCCGGTGTGCGTGCCTCGTCGTGCCGCGTACAGAAATGTACTATCTCAATAACTGTTTTATGATTCTACAACCAATTTTGGCATTTATCTATCTACCGCAGCTACTGAACTTTAATTAAGAATAATTCCATTGTGGTCATCAATTGAACTGCGTAGAATTTGTACAATATTTTGTAAATGTGGTTTTTAGGTGATAATGTTTTCGGTTAAGACTGTTTCTCTGTAAAATTGATACGAATTGCAATTGGTTTTGAATTAACAACTTTGAAATCGTTTCAAGGGACTTTTGTGAACTGTTCGGGGTTTTCAGGTTTACGGATTTTGTAAATACTAGTATAGGTACATAGATTTTGTATATGCTAGTATATGATTAGTTTGAAGTTTTAGAAGTGAAATTTCCGTGTCTTTCTATAAGCTATTCTAGACTATAGCATAACCAGTCCACTGCTGGAAGTCAGGCCTTCTCTAGCAAGAAGAGAGTCAAGGTCATAATCCACTACGCTGCAATGCAGGTTGGTGGATGACGTACATATGACTTCGAAAAATTCCTACATGTCGGTTTCTTCACGATATTTTCCTCATTTTTTTAAGTTAACAGCTTTACGATCTTGCATGATACGTGCACACGTTACAGAGATAATACCGCCAAAATACTGGCCATGCTTTCGATTAGTGGTAGATGTAGAATATGTAGAATAAAGTATGTAGTGAAACAAAGTCTGACGAAATGACAGTGTAACTAATATGCCAGCGCCCCAAGGCCGTGCTCCGCTATTTTAAAGAGTTAGGCTGGTTAGGGTAGGCTGGCCGGGGGGAAGTGCACAAGCGGGATGTCAGTACAGGTCTATCACCCCTACCTTGAATTAGACTGGTGGTAGACGGTATAATCTTGTTGATCCTTAGATCTTTATCGGTCTGTGGATAATTCATATATACTTAGTGTGAATATACTTAGTTATATATATGTTGTAGTGTAGTCGATTGTCATTTTAATTCAGTTTAATAAAGAGTATACCTATGTGTTATATTAAGAAAAAAGGTACCTACATTAAGAATAATTATGAATAGGAACAAAAAGTAAAAAGAAAATAAACAAACTTTATAATACAAACCCCCACTTAGAATGAGACTTTGTGTCTCCATTTTCTTGAAACATCACATGTGCAAACCTATGTAAAGTGGAAGCATCTTAAAAGGTTCCATAATTTATCCGGCCCCATCTGAGGTCGCCAGATAGCGTACGGCACAAATAATGGTACGATTAAAGATCCGATGTTTGTGCAAGGCTTTTTATCACCTTTATGATGAGAAATCCATTTGGGATGACGACAGGGTCAAAATATACCATTCTAATTAATTCCTCGGGTAGATTATGGAAAAATATAGAAGATAAAAACAGTTCAACATCAATATTTATTTAATATTGTAGCTATACGAACCTCTACTATACTATTCGCAACACCCTAACAACAAGGTATAATGTGTAACACTATTTTTTGTAGTGCATTTTAACTAAATGTATCTTACTTATACAACGTGTGGCGGAAAGGTCCAACAATATGTGAACAGGTCATTCCAATACTGATGAGGTCTTCACCTCCGAAGGTCTTTTTCCCCTCAGCACTTTAGACCGCGAGATAATACGAGTTAAAGTTTGATGTAAAATTGACCAGCTTCAACCCTAATGCGCGGTGGCGCGGCGTGCGACGACGCACGCGACGGAGCGGCGCGCGGCGGCCGGCGGTCAGTGACCGCGCCGCGCCGTCGGTAATTAGGGTTGTCAAATAAACTAATAAACAACGAATGTTTTTCTTTGTATGGAATAAAATTGTTGTGGTTTCGTGTCTAATATTCACATATGTGATTCGATACCTAGTATAGATGAACTACAATAAATATTGTTGGACCTTTCCGCCACACGTCGTATACATATTATGTGGCGATGTATACCTCAAATAAATAAATAAAGTATGGGACACTTAAATTTTGTCTTATCGATTTCCCAAAAATTGACAGAGATACAAATCATCAAACTTACGCAGTGGGGGGTTATGGCGTCACTCTATAGTAAAAATTGTTTCATAACGTGACATCATTCGAAACTTCTAAGCACTGTATGTTCATAATTTTTTGTTTGTAAAACATAAGAAAAAATATATATATCTCTACATATAAAAATGTTATGTTGGTTTGTGTACGCTTCAAAAACTCAAAAAGTTCTGCACCGATCGAGCTGAAATTTTATAATGATATATAATCCGCATCAAGGATTGTTTTTATCTGATTTTTGCATCACAATGTGCCATAATTAAGCGTAGCAGGGTACAGCTAGTAGAATATGTTTTAATAATGTAACTGCTGGACTAATTAGTTATTTTTAGTCGTTTCGTCTATTGCAACTATGATATATTCTGTTTGAAGGGTCATCTCAAAATGGGTGGAATCTCAAAAAAATCTAGGTATCTCAAAAATCTAAACTAATTAAGGTTCCATTAATTACCGCGAAGCATCTAAGACCACATAGCTGAATACCTACATTTCGGAGAGCGTGCAACTGATCTGAATAATATACTCATAGTCGTCACTTTGCTTATAGGCAACGACACCTTTGTCCCAAAAAAGGTATTCAGAACATCGCCGTAAAATTCCTAGCTTATCTGGTTTTTATCGGATACATTTCGAAGAGTGAGCAACTGATCTGCTATTCTCACTTCGCTGTTTTTTCTATAGAACTGCTAATACTTGAAAAGCAATATCGTCTCATGGTTGATTGATAACAAGAGCATCAAACTGTGGAATACGTGGCCTAAATAGATACAATCTGAGTTGGTGCAATCTTCTATTCTAGGAATCTTTTATTTAAATTTATAAAACCATCATACTGTAACAATATACTATGTATCTAAGGATACTTAGGCAATTGAGGCGAATCTAATGATATCTTAATTGTCAAAATCCATTCAGCCGTTAGGAAGATGTTTGTGGGAATAAAGAAAGTTACAAACCCAAAATACATGCGAAAAACATAACCCTTCTTTCAGTCGGGTATACATAGCTGCCAGCAAACAAGTTGATCCAATGAAGTTAGCTGCACATGGCTGCGCAGAGACGTTTTTAAGGTCTCTTTGGTGGAAGTGCATATGCATCACCTTCCACGTCACTTTTGGGTCAACTTGTTTGCCGGCCACTATAAAAACATGGATTGTATTTATCAAGGAGCATCTTGGAAGGTCACATATTTAAACAGTGATGCAAAAAGCGAGATGTTAAACCTAAGTTGGACCTATGTACGTACCTACTGCGCCTTTGTGGTTGTGTATATTAGTGGCGTGTTTTGTGTGTCCGTACATCGACACCAAACATACCTGTGATATGTTATTGTTTGCGAATGTGCTTGGGTGCATAACTGCTAGTATCTTTTAAACAATGCAACGCAAAAGCAAGATTGCCGCGCGCCAGTATGGGCCCTCTGAGGTGGCGTCACGACAAAATTCTGTCACTTTTACGATCGCACTGGCAATTTTACGGTTGGTATTTGACGGAATACAAGAAATATGCGTTAGGTAAAGCGACGGGTGTGAGTTGTGGCCAATTTCTGAGATTTATTTGCTTATGCGTGTTGCAGTATATTGTGGCGCACAAATTTTACTTATGCCTTACGACTGAGTAAACAAATTGAAAGAAATTTGCTAAATTTTATGTTCAAACAAACTTTTTAGTGAAGTTTAATCATTTTTATAATAAACTAGCACCACCCTGTGGTTTTACCTGTTTTGTTTCCGGTAATAAAAGGGATTTTATTTATGGGTTAAAAAGTAGCCTTCCAGACTATAATCAAATTTGTTCTAAATTTCAGCCTGATCCGTTCATATGGGTCGGGCTGTCGGTTCATAACGTATAAACGTCGTAATGTATGAACGTTACGAAGTGGTTGAGCAACAAACATGCAAACATTGACATTTATAATCTTGGTAGGTAGGAGGCGTAGTTCATTAGTTTATTAATTGCATAATGTATGTGAAAACTACAATTAACAAATTACGTCTTCCAGCCCTTCTACCGCCCACCTAAATTGGCTATGGCTTTGCTATTGTTGTCTCTATCACTTCAAGCGAAACGAAAAGAGACAGAATCAAAGCTAAGACAGTTTCAGTTAGGAGGTAGACTCTCGGGAAAATAAATATATGCAAATTTTTGTTTTTGTCGATATTACACAAAAAATGCCCCTCTGATTTCGATAAATTTATAAATTGATCTCTAAGATATTGTTACATACCAAACACAAACATCATCAAAAATTTTTTTTTTTTAAATAAAGAGTGACGAGACGATCAGGACATGTGCCTGATGGTAAGCAACATGCCTGACACATAACAACACAGTGACACGCAGCTATTGGAACATGACGAGTCCAAATCATTACCTAGCACTGCACTGCGCTCGTCACCCAGAGATCTAAGATCTTATATCTCTAAGCCCTGTAATTTCTCTGGAAACATTGCCCTTCAAACCGGAACACAGTAATGTTTGCACATTACTGCTTGGCGGTAGAGTAACTGGCAAAGGTGTGGTACTTCCCCAGGCGGACTCTGCCAAGAGTCCTACCACTACAAAAATTCACCATTGGAGCGGAGATTACTAATTTTGGCGTAACAAAGAGGTACCTACAATACAAATACATACAAAAAAATCACACACCGAATTGAAAACCTCCTTTTTGAGGCCAGTTAGCAATTTTGTTGCTAACAAGTTGACGGCCCTCGTGGCTTAGTTGGTAGCAACTCTGCCTGCGAAGCCGAGGGTCGTGGGTTCGACCCACATAGTGCAAATATTTGTGTGATGAATTCAAATATTTGCATTTTGTCTGGATGTTTTTACGTATAATAAGTATGTATTTAAAACTATATAAGTATTATATCAGCTATCTGGCCGCCATATTACAAGATTTGCTTAGTTTGGGGTCAGATGGTGTTGTGTGTAAATTGTCCACCAACCTCTTCAGTAATTTAAAAAGACGCAAAACACAATCTGTACGCTTAAACATATAAACCAGGAAGGAGCGTCAGCTAAAATCCTATTGTAACTTTTTATAAAACAAAGCCTACAGCTTCAGTAGTAATAACGGTAAAACTTAATTCAACTTCATTCTACATTGTTCATACTCTGAAGGAACAAGCACATTACTATATTATTAGAAGTAATTTAAACCTCATTTCAGCTTATTTTCTCTGAACATAAGCGTATATTCATAACATTTTTACTGCGACTACGGAGAGCGTAAAACTGCAACTCTGTTATGGTTATTGCTTTTTAAGAACTTATTTACTTACTTGTGTTGTGTGGGGTATGTTAGAGAATAGTATGTGAATATTGTTTGTAGACTTTCGCGATTTGAACGCATACATATTGCAAACATTGTAAAAGGCTTAAGCCACGGCTTAAATTATTATCTAACAAGCAATATACTGCAGTTTTACTTCAGTCAGATATCATCAGGAATCAGTTTCTTCTAGGTAAGAACACTCCTAACCCTGGAGCCGGGGTCGTAACAAGAATTCGGCTTCGGTATACCCTGCCTATTGAGGCGATTAAAAGGGTACCTATGGGCTCGTAGACGGATAGGCTTGGGGGCCTAACGTCCTATGAACAACGAACCCATCGTAGGAAAGGCTACGGTGCGTGGTGCGGCCCGAGTCGTTTAGTCCATCACATAAAGAAGGTGACTTAGGCAAAGTGTCAAGAGGACGCCGGTGCGTTCCAACGGAGATCCCGTCGTCCTCCTCCTAGGCACAGATGTAGGCAACCGAGGCGGTTTTAGTGAGTAAGATCTCACATTTTGATACACGTGCTGATGGCACGACAGCGTCATAATTTTTTTTTGCTTGTGACTTATAACACGAGAGTCATGTCATTTTTAAACCGAATATAACTCCCTCAAATTGAGTTGTAAAAGATCTGCTCAGAACTAAACTATCACTATTTTATACGTAGATTTAACCTGTCGTGTTAATATTGCTTTTCAACTTCCCGATTCGAACATATAATGTGTATATAATGTACAGGACTTAATCACGATTTAATTCATTGTTTAAATACCTCGACGTTTCGGCAGCGTTACAACCGCCGTGGTCACGAGAAGACTGAAGAAATTGCGGGTCGTCTCATTGCGAAATGAGGGGATCTAGATCTACCCTCATTTGGTCTTCGAAAATCGCAGGGTTACTACCACCACGACACACAACACTAACCGTATCACCAGGCTTCTCCGAACTCACTCCGCAATGCGTACATTTATTTATGACTGGATTCCACGACGCCGATAACCGAAAACCATCCTCCCGGTTGAAATTACGATGTTTTTTAATTTCTAAGGCTTCCCGAACTATTCTTGCGTAGTAATGACGTTCGGTGGAGAGAATCTTCGGGTCGTGGAGCTCGATCCAATGGCCAGTTCCCGCATCAATCAAATGCTCAGCAATCGCAGATTTCTGTGTCTGGCGATTTTTACAGCGGCGATGTGTTCTTTGATCCTTTCAGCAATTGTACGCTTAGTTTGACCAATATAAGAACTACCACAGCTGCAGTCGACCTTATACACACCTGGAGTCTGAAATGGAATGACGTCTTTCGGCGTCCTAATATGCCTCGTCATCTTTGATAAGGGAGTATACACAGTTTTAATAGAATATTCTTTTAATAATGCCCCCACCTTATCCGTGATGCCTTTGACGTAAGGCATAAAAGCCGGCTGCCTCTCGACATTCATCACTTTCCTTTTCTGCCCTTTTCTGTGTTCCACTAACTTCGTCACATTATAACCATTACTTTTAAGTACCTCCTGAACGTATCTTTTTTCCGCTTCTAAATGTTCAGGGTCACAGAGGGCGTCCGCTCTATCCAAAAGAGATCTGGACACCGACTGTAGTTGACGAGGGTGATGATGTGACGTCGCGTGCAAATACCGGTCAGTGTGCGTGGGTTTTCTATAGACAGAGTGAGACAACGAACCATCAGATTTAACTGTCACTCTGACGTCCAAGAACGGCAGAGATCTATCCACCTCCAATTCAAATGTGAACCTAATGTTGACATGTATCGAGTTGAGATGCTCCAAGAAACGGTTTACTGCTTCCCTATCTCCTTTTAAAATGCAAAGATGACGAGGCATATTAGGACGCCGAAAGACGTCATTCCATTTCAGACTCCAGGTGTGTATAAGGTCGACTGCAGCTGTGGTAGTTCTTATATTGGTCAAACTAAGCGTACAATTGCTGAAAGGATCAAAGAACACATCGCCGCTGTAAAAAAATCGCCAGACACAGAAATCTGCGATTGCTGAGCATTTGATTGATGCGGGAACTGGCCATTGGGATCGAGCTCCACGACCCGAAGATTCTCTCCACCGAACGTCATTACTACGCAAGAATAGTTCGGGAAGCCTTAGAAATTAAAAAACATCGTAATTTCAACCGGGAGGATGGTTTTCGGTTATCGGCGTCGTGGAATCCAGTCATAAATAAATGTACGCATTGCGGAGTGAGTTCGGAGAAGCCTGGTGATACGGTTAGTGTTGTGTGTCGTGGTGGTAGTAACCCTGCGATTTTCGAAGACCAAATGAGGGTAGATCTAGATCCCCTCATTTCGCAATGAGACGACCCGCAATTTCTTCAGTCTTCTCGTGACCACGGCGGTTGTAACGCTGCCGAAACGTCGAGGTATTTAAACAATGAATTAAATCGTGATTAAGTCCTGTACATTATAAACATTATGTGTTCAAATCGCGAAAGCTTAAAAACAATATAATGTGTAGTACGTGTACTGTCGTGTTAAGTTTTCAAAAAATGTACGCAGCCATGAATCGGTTAAGAGAACAATCCATGAGATCACAAATAAAACTGCTAGATGCAATTAGTTCTAAAATTACAAATCCACAATTACATAACTTGCTTAAAATGTTTCAAACTCCAAGAAAATGACAAGTTACTATCATAATTTCCAAAGTTAAGAACTTTAAGACTTTTATCTTCGGCTTTAAAGTTTGCAAAGTATGATCCAGAAAATAAATTTTCACGTTACTTATTCAAAGATATATCTATGCAAATATGCAAAACTAGGCCAAGCCACCTGGGTAAACACCCAATTGCGTCAGCATTTGCTTAAATTCTTGGACAAAATTAACTAACGAATTTAACATAAAATTTCCCTAATTTTTTAAATAAACATTTTAGCTGCGTAGATCACTTAAAAAAAATCTTTAAAAAAATTATAAGGTAGGAAAACCACTTTAAAAAAAAAATAAGGTAGGAAAATTTTTTATGCGTTAGCATGACCAACATGCGAATGTAGCAGCGTAGCGTTGGAACAGCGGTAAAGCAGAAGACCTGGGGTTCTACTGGCTAAGAAACACTGCCTTAGTTTTGATACTGTTCTCTCTTTTCCTTTTTCTTGAAGGTATAGAGAAGGCAATAGAAAACCAAAGCCGATTTAGTGAGGTTATAGAAGGGCGGGATGTGCACGTTAGGCCCAGAACAGACGGCGCAACGAGAGTGAAACGAAACCTTTTCGAAATAATTAGTTTGCAACCAGTTTCAATTGTTAGCCACACACGCCATGCAGTTTCTGCCCATGTTTTATCAGTCTCAGTCTTGCGAGACGTTTTTGTGTGAGTGAAATCTTGCAAATCTGCGTTACCGATATGCGTAATAGCAGTATATTTATAGCTATATAGATTACGTGTTGTGGATTCCAGGTGGACTCTGCTAAGAGTCCTACCACTAAAAATAAAATAAAATTAGTGAAATAAAAGGATAATTAGATGAAGCATAATAATAAACACCAGCCGGTATGAAACATCTTCTTAAACTAACATCGAAGAGCAGGCAAGTGCTTCGACTTCGCTCCACCGAACATTTTCATTTGCACCTCGCCTGCTATACGTGTACGACTGTACGTTGCATAACACTAAATAAATAGCTTGGCTTTTCGCAACGAACGTGGACGAAGAGATCACGGACAATTTTATTACGAAACAACGAAAATTAAACCGTGCTGCTCTAGTGGCGAGAGTATTAAGTTTTACAATCGTAAGGTTCAAATTCAAGTTGTGTAAACCTTTAAGTATGTTTTCTGCAGATGTTTGCACAAATTGTCATTAATACTAGTTTTGGCGGTGAGAAAACAAAGAAACCAGCATTTTCTAATAAAAACAACTTTAATTAACCCGCATTTGGCTAGTGTAGTGGATTATGGTCTTGTCTCTCTCCTTGTAACTGAAGCGCTGAACTTTAGGAATAATGTCTTTCACCGTTTTTAAGCCGCATTCCGTAAATGGTCAAAAAAATACAGTAGTGCGCGTAGGTTTCCAGGGGCACCGGTTCGTTACCGTTCTTCCGATGAAACCAGCCGTAATTTACCGGTAATGTGGTATCTAAAGATTAAAAATAAATTACCTATTTATTTTCTTTCAAATTTTAAAAGAAGCTACTTCTACGTCGGCGTCGACATCGCCTAGATAAATGTACGTAAATTTTTGTTTTTGATGATGTAACCATAACTCCAAATATAATAAAATGTATATTTACCTCTGAACTATGATATCAAACAAAATAAGAATAATCAAAATGGATTCACAATTGGCGGAGCTATCGCGTAACATACATTCCTATAAAAAAACATCAAACTGAATTAGAAAACTTCCTCACGTTTTGAAGTCGGTCAAAAAAGGCAAGCGCAGAAAGTTTTTTTTTTTATGATGTAATTAAAAAGTACCTGAGATCTCAACCTACACATTCTTCGAAACTAATATCAGTGTAGTGTACACAGTAACCGAATTGCTGAAATTGCGCTCGGAGCAATACTTTTCCAACTCAGTGTACTTGAGGCAAACATACTCGTTTGAATTAAATTTTTAAGTCTCCTTCAGTTAAACGTATTTCATCTATTTTAAGGTTTGTGATCATCCATCCGTGGCGCCAAAACTGGATCCGGCGTAAACATACAAACTTTTATAATAAAATAATTATAGTCCAAGTTCCCAGAGCCGCCAGACGTCACGTATTTTCTGATGGATGAAATGTGGACGATTGAGTAGAGTTAGTACGTACTAAGAACACATGCTTACCCGCTAACTTGCTTAGACGGCCAATTTTGAGATATAGGGTTCAGAAGATACAATACTCTTACTTCAAGTATTTTCTAATAACTGATTTTCACGTATGTTATAGGCAATATCTTTAAAAATAAGACCCTAATACTCCCAGACACTTTCCGTTGGCCGTTTTGCTTGACAATCTCTTTAAAACTCTTAAAAAAATTACTTAAATTCACTTAAATTCTTATACTCCATTTGTATATACGAGTATGTGTATAATACAACTAATTTAGAACCTTTTCCGAAAAGACAGACCGATCTAAGGAGCCAGTCATCCCTAAACTCAAAATCTCGAACACATTTTTATGTACCTTCTGGACCCCATATCTCAAAATTGGCCGTCTAAGCAAGTTAGCGGGTAAGCACGTCTTCTTAGTACGCACTAACTCTACTCAATGGTACACATTTCGTTCATAAGAAAATATGTGAGGTCTGGCAGCCCTGGGATCTTACTCTATAATAATAGACGGTTGGATGGCGGGTCAAATGCACGCGGCGGTCATCCATCCTTGTTTTTATCAATATTATAAAAACTTAGGCATAAGAAGAGAAATGAATGAATACATGAATATTAGTAGGAATCAGGCGATATTTGAGTTTATTCAATGTTTACCGATGCTAGAAACTAGTAAACTTTAATATGGGGTTTCTACGCCGATTTCAGTCACTGCAATTAGCCTAAAAGACTTCATCTACAGCCGCCTGAAGTTGTTTGCCGAGCGTAGGTGTTTGTTTTATACCTGGCAAGTGTGTGAGCCTGGCAGGCTGGCAATGTTTGCTCAGCTCCCGGAAACGCTCGAATTATGTTTCGGCTCAGAGTTCAGACGAAATAATTAAACGTTGTAGGTCTCCTTGCTGCATTTTAAAAGAGGTTCTCGTTTTAATTCTTGTGTTTGTGTTGTCTGGAATATATCACTTTTAGCGACAAGATCGTCATTTATTTAACAATAAAATTAATGCATTTTATATCTTCTAAATATTTATAAATTACGCGTCACGTTGTTTGTCCGCGATTGACTCCTAAACTACTTAACCGATTTTAATGAAATTTGTACAGCATGTGCAGTTTGATCCAACTTAAAAGATAGAATAGTTTTTATTTCAATTGCAGTCATGACAATTTCTGAGCAAAGTCAGATCGGGCCGCTAGGAATATGAAAAACAGTTTTTTTTCAATATGTTTATTAGTACACCAAATCAATAAGAAAATAACATAACCCTACCATGTATTTGACATACGCGTACACAAGAAATATTCATTTTTGCTTGTTTATTGTTATTGTCTGTGGGGAAATTGAAATATTAAACTAGGTCGAATATTTCTGGTCGCTTTTAGACTACCTGGCGACCATCAGTTGGTAATGAACTTGTTTCAAGACTGATTAATCAAATACTGGTTACACATTTAAAAGAACTACCACAATAAAATCTCAACAAATATGACGTCAGAGACCCGTAGCTCGTACAAAAATAATCCTGGTCACATACAAAGAAACACTAAGTATATGATCCCAAAGGAATGGCCATGGCTAAGGCGATTAGCGGAGCGAAAGAAGTGATGAATTTAACGTTATTAATCTACTTAATATATATAAATATTGGTGGCCAATTCACATACAACACCATCTGACCCCAAACTAAGCAAAGCTTGTAATATGGCGGCCAGATAGCTGATATAATACTTAAATATAGTTGTAAATACATACTTATTATACATAGAAACACCCAGACACAGTGCAAATATTTGAATTCATCACACAAATATTTGCACTGGTTGGGAATCGAACCTACGACCCTCGGCTTCGCAGGCAGAGCTACTACCAACTAAGCCACTAGGGCAGTCACTAGCACTGTACTGCGCTCGTCACCCAGAGATCTAACATAATTTTATATTTTAAGCTCTGTAATTTCTCTGGAAACATTGCCCTTCGCTCATTACTGCTTGGCGGTAGAAAAAATGGCAAAGGTGTGGTACTTCCCCAGGCGGACTGTGCCAAGAGTCCTACAGTACTACTACACTTCGTGAGAGAAAGACTTCCGAGAGAAATAAAATGATTTATCTCTATGGCCAGCAATTTATCGAAAAAACATTCCAGGTTGATATGGATCAATCGTAGCGATGTTTGTACATTACTGCAATATTTTTTTAAAATAAATAGTGACGAGACGAGCTGGACATGTCCCTGATGGTAAGCAACATGCCTGCCACATAACAGCACAGTGACACGCAGCTATGGGAACATGAAGAGTCCAAATCATTATCAAGCACTGCACTGCACTCGTCACCCAGAGATCTAAGATGTTATATCCCTAAGCCCTGTAATTTCTCCGGAAACATTGCCCTTCAAACTGGAATACTGTAATGTTTGCACATTACTGCTTGGCAGTAGAATAACTGGCAAAGGTGTGGTACTTCCCCAGGCGGACTGTGCCAAGAGTCCTACCACTACTAGAACTTGGCGTTAGACTAACTTGCAAAGATGAGTTACTTCTCCAAGCTGACTCTGCAACGATGATGATGACGAGAAGCGAGCTGATACTCATCAGCTCGCTTCGCTTATCGCTTGAATCATGACCACAAACAAAATATATGATCCTAACCCGGGCCGCGGACCGGAAACTGTGTATAAAGAAATAAATCAGGGCTGAGATATGCCGACGGCAAATCTTTAGGGATAACTTCTTACGCTCCACGAAAATGTATTCTTCTATATTTTGCCGACGAATTTCTTGACCCGGCTAGCCATCAAATTTTGTGACCGATTCTTAGTAAGTTTATTTTTATTTATCTTGTTACAAAACTAATACCTAGTTTTTGAATTTTTTATGATTACTAGGTAACCGTTCCGGCTTGGCACGGATAAATATAAAATTAAAGTATAATTTGCAATATTTTACTAAAATAACAAACCAAGATTGATTTATTAACGAGCGTATTTCTCAAGTTATAACAAATTACACAAAAATGCCAGCTTTCGTGAATATTGGGTGACCTGAAGAAGAGCTTACTGAGATAAAATGTTGATGTTGTGTGTGAAATGTCCACTAATATCTAGGCAGGTAGGTAATAGAACACGAAGAGCCCAAATCATGATCAAGTACTGCACTGCGCTGCGCTCATTACAAAGAGAAATGAGATAGCTGTTATCTCTACAATATGTAATTTCACGGAAAACGTTGTTCTTCAAATAATACTGTTTGCTGGTAGAATAACTTTTGCCAGTTATTCTACCGACGTTCCTCTAGACGTACTCTACACAGACTACCACTACAATATTCATATTACAAGCCCCGAATAACTTAAGTCCTTCTTTAACACTAACTCCTTCATCTAAATCTATTCCGTTTGAAAAATTGTCTCTATCGGCCATCCATCAAGGGCATGACTGGCGAGACCGCGTCATCTCTGCTGATGAGATATTGATGGCGCGAGCCTACACTGTGTATGCTTAGTGGCCACTAATGCACAGTGGGAATGAATATGTATTGTGATGTTGCGTATTATGACCGCTAATTTGTGGAGCTTGGGACTCGGCCTTTGCTTAAGAGACTGTATAGAAAAAAGTAGTTTATGTTTGTGTTTATTTTTGTTTTATACTAGCAGCATTTCGCGATTTTACCTGCGTTGTTGTACTCGTATGTTCTTTATAGAATCTTCAAATACAAATATATAATATTTATTTCTATGTATAATAAGTATATATTTAGAACTATATAAGTATTATATCAGCTATCTGGCCACCATATTACAAGCTTTGCTTAGTTTGGGGTCAGATGGTGTTGTGTGTGAATTGTCCACCACCACCACCACCAAATACAAAAATCTTTATTGCTGTTTGCAGGTAAGATAAGATACAAAACATTTTAAAAGTTGACCCATACAAACTGGACACTTTTTGTAGAGGCATGCAATATGTATCAAAACAATTTGTTTCAGTTTTTAATTTATACAATGAAAAAAGAATAAGTGAATACAATAATAGTCAGCCGATTAAAGTCGTCTTCTTCTTCGTCTTCCTTTCATTTCTAACTTTTATTCATTTGTGTAATTTAGAGGTAAGTAATATTTTTGACTTAAAAAAAAGAGGTATTTCATCTTCCCTTTGTTTCTTGCTTCTATTTGGTTGTGCTATGAATGAGAGATATTTTTAGTGAGCACAATTACGCCAACGTCTTGTGTTTCAGCAGGATGTTGTGTTAGAGTGTAGAGATCTTAAACAATGAATTTGATTATGACTATGATGATTTTTAGCAAAGTTGTTGTGCAGGAGCCAAAGAAGAGTTTTGAGTTGGTACGACCAATTTATGACAGGTGTGGCAAAACAATGCGCGAAGACCATGACGTATAATTACGGATTCTCTCACTGTTAACCTTTTTTTAATAAAGAGTGACGTGACCATCAAGCCATACCCCTGATGGTAAGCAATATGCCTGCTACATAACAGCGCAATGACACCCAGCTATCGGAACATGACGAATCCAAATCATTACCTAGCACTGCACTGCGCTCGTCACCCGGAGATCAAAATGTTATATCTCTAAGCCCAATTATTTCTCTGGAAACATTGCCCTTCAAACCGGAACACAGTAATGTTTGCACATTACTGCTTGGCGGTAGAATAACTGGCAAAGGTGTGGTACTTCCCCAGGCGGACTCTGCCAAGAGTTCTACCACCACCTACGTCATTGTTTTCTACGAATAGGTATATTCGACAATGTAGTACAAACAAGAACCGCAATATAATGGCATCATGTGGCTAAGTGGTTTGCTAACGGAATGCTTCCCTATAATTAGTAACTACTCTAGAAAGTGATATAGCTTCAATGTTGATATGCCTAGGGCTCAAACTAAGAGGTTTGATACCGATTTTGGTTAAAAGCTGTATAATTCGGTGCTAAAGTGGGGGTTTCCTGATGGTTACAATCTTAATGTAAATGAATAGTTTTGTTTTAGGTAAAAGCGCAAACGTGGATGAAATTATTTTGTTTTATAGAAGTACTTCATCAGCTCTAATGGTGAAGATACTACTAGAAACATAATGACAAAACCAAAATAACTTAATAATTAGGAATTTTTCATTTAAAACAAAACAACCAACTTCAACTTCAAAGTCATACACTTAATTCGTTTTAAAAGAATTAATAACAAATTTATATGTCATCCACAAATGCAAATTTTGTTTTTGTTGATAACGAGTATCACAAAAATGCATTTTAATAATTTGCATGAAAAATTTCAGGATCTCCCGATCCCCCCGATCGATCCCGATCTAAATTACTGGATCAGCCATAACGGTAAACATCCCATGATTATGCAAAATTCAAAAATAATGGTCTCCAAGAGGTTGCCCATTTAACAAAATACATTACGATGAACTAAAACTATGACGTAAGTAACGAGCTAGAAAATGTGGCGCGAGCTATCAGTCGGTTCATAACAATAATAACACCGTTTAGTCTCAACTTATCACCCATTTAGGTAAACACGGTGAGGCAGAGAGCTAATGCGCAAATTGATGTGCATAGCGCGAGCAACACACAGGAAATGTGAAAAAATCACCACCACTGAGCTAGTGATGTACTCATGTTATCGATAAATAAAAGAAACAAAAATAAGTTGCAATACAAGCACTTTATGTAGCACAGTTGCTCACGCTATAGATATAGTCATAGTCTTCGAAGTCTGGATCGCCGCAAAATCGCTAGTTTATCGATTTTTTTATCGGATACACTTCGGAGAGTGTGCAACTGATCTGCATGATCTAATACCACCTTGCCCTTTCTTCTATCGGACTTCTCGTTCCAGAAAAGGGCGACATCGTTTCATGGTTGATATTCCAAAAACGCGAACAAAGAAATTTGACTCCACGTTTGTGATAAGAACATCTAGGTTGTGGAATGCTTTGCCTGAGTGGGTTTTACCCGATGGTTATAATCTTGGTATCTTCAAATCGAGAGTGAATCGGTTTTTTCTAGGTAAGCACGCTCCATCGTAGATCGCATCGTCGCTTAGCATCAGGCGAGATGGTGGTCAAGTGCGAACCTATTATAGTTAAAAAAATGTACTTGTTGCAACCGGCTAGATAACCAGCCGTTCAATCAACAACTAAGCTTATTTGATAAACAGCGCATCTCACAAGAGAAATCAGATACAACGCTACAACGCTAGGCAAATGCTTAGGTACTGGTGGCTGATATAATATTATGCCAGCGAAATGTGTCTTGCCTTGGTTTTATTTATTTATATATATATAATTATGTTATGCTAGTTTTATTATTCTATAGTTCATTTTTCGACATTACATTCGGCGGCGATATATGACATCGCAATTTTAAATCTACACTTATAAAGTACTCAGAAAATTCTAACTTACGAGTTTTATTACTCTTAAATAAAGTGTTTTTTTGTAATCTAGAGTAACACAACAAGCAACACTTAGAAACCATCAAGTTTGCACATCATTTACTTGCGGTAGAATAACTTACGTGTGATTGGTTCCCGGGTGTACTGCAAAAGGTACTACTAAGTATTGAAGTCAGACAATAGGGCGTAGAAGTTGTTTTCATTGCCTAACACTGCTAGCATTTTTGGCAATATAAAATTTTGATTTTTCACATACAGTCTTTGTAAAAGAATCTTAATACTACTTGAAGTCTTATATTACTTAATTTTTATTGATATAGGTACATTTATAAAAATAATATATGACAGCACAGAAGCATAACATATTTATAGATTGAAACCGTTGAGAATTCAATTTTCTATCAATGCGAGATAAAATGTCATCTTGTCATTAGTCATCTTGGCATACTATAGAATTGGACTTAGACTATGCATCTTCTATTTTATCGACAAAAACGACGGTAGGTATCACATCACTACTTCTTAAGGAGACATTCCGTGTAATCCGTATTTATTTTATTTAGTAGCTAAGCAGAAGTAATGTGGTGGGGAGAAAGTGCGAACGGGGGTGGGTAATGCGATTATTTTACGACAAACGCTACATGGGAGGAATTATTTCTCCACAAAGACACAAAACAACTGACTCGGCCTTACTGTATTACACAAAACAAAGTCCTATTTTTTTTACATGACAAATTAATTAATTATTATTGTTTCTTATTGGATTGGTAGGATTCTACGCCACGGCTACCAGGGGTAGTACCATATCCTTGTCAGCAAAATATGCAAACTATGTAATATGCAGACATCACTGTGTTACTATTTGAAGGGCAATGTTTCCTTTGTAATTTCTAGGTACAGGGATAAAACATCTTATATTTCTGGGCACCAGTGCAGTGCTAGGTACCTAGTTTAAACTCTTCATGTTCTAATAGTTTCGTGTCACTGTACTTTTATGAGCAGGCATGTTGCTTACTATCAGGTACATGTCCTGCTTGTATCGTCACTTGAACCTATTTAATTGTATTCAATTAACAGAAATTGGAACTACGGAAATAAAAACGCGGAGTGCCAGTAGTACATAATACGTACATACAATATTTTAAACACTACGAAATATGTATGTTACAAACATTTTAAAGTATTACTGTGTAAAGTGTAATGCGAATGCGTTTTTCTAGAAATGTAACTTCGCATAGATAGGTACTATGTGGATACTATTATATTAGATGATGACTCCATGGGATACAAGCCCGTGTCTAGTATAAAAATAACTTTTATTCGCACTGAGGTTCACATCATTAGACACAAGTGGCTCCAATGACCCGAAGCACCGTAAACTCGATTCGCCTCGTCACATATAACCGAATTAGTCCAAAATTCCGAGGGAATCCGATTGTGAATAACCGATGTCCAAAAACACATTTTCATTTCCACTTTCTACGCTTTCGTGTCTCTTATTTATATCGGTATAGAGTCGAGTTTGCGTGGTTACATGTTTTTCAGTGGGATTTTTGATTTGGTCGGACTACAATAATACACTTCGTCATACGTGTGTGTCACATGTCAAAAGATAATTATCGTTTCTGACAGTACAATCAAATTTTGGCTGATTAAATCCCCGCATTGTGATGGCTCAGGGGGTTTTCGCTTCGAGTTAGTGCACAAAATTAAACGGCTGTTCGATATTGAAGGGTTTTTATCCGATTCTAATACAGATTGGTGTACATAAAAAGAATAGACAAAATAAGTATTTCTTTATTTTTGACGAGACATATTTTAAGCCCTGTTATTCATTGTTTTGCAACCTATTAATGTAAGAAATGTTAATGGAATGTTTAAATATGTCAATAAAATTATTCTATTCTATTCTATTTATACTATTTTTCATAAGGTTTTATTAGCTGCGCCTCTCGGTGTAACCCGCGGCTTATCTAAGCTATTCGTGACTTACGTAAATATTCCTGCGTATCTTATACCTTTAAACGAGCAATTCTTGTAGGTATATATAGAATCTGAATCTCGGAAACGGCTCAAACGATTTTCATGAAATTAAGTATACAGTGGGTTTCGGGGACGATAAATCGATCTATCTAGGTTTTATTTTTTAAAACATCATTTTATGCGCATTTTTAGACAATGAAAAACTCCTACAATGTCATTAGAATACGATAACTTATTTCGCCACTGTTCATTAAGTCTAAATGGCTCAGACGGAATATGCTCGCCCTCGGAGTCAACAGGCCCCGGTTCGAATTCTGACGGTTACACTCGGGACTTTTCTTTTTGTTCTTTTTTTTCTAAGAAAATCTTATACCTAGAGCTTTTTATAAACGCATTTAATTAGTATCTAAGCAGGTCTAAGTAAGTCATCACTACGTAATTCGTACCTGCCTAAATATCATTTAAAAAAAACGAGCAAAGCTCGGTCAACCAGGTACTAATAATTATTTAAGTAGGTATTATAATTTTTAGCTAAGTATCTCGCTTCCATAATAACAGCTTAGCTTAGTTAGGGATGGATGGTGTTGTACGAAAAATGTTCACCAATATTATTAGCGATTTTACCCTTTTTAGGATAATTTCATTATAAACTTACAATGTCAATTAAAAGGTACCTCATTTGATCAACCTGTTTTGAAGGAATAAAAATACCAACAATACGGAGTATGATTATAAGTGTAATTTATTAAAGACCTGTCAGTTACAGTTACATCATCCAAATACAACATTTTTGATCTTTTTTGCAATCGGTTGCTTCCTCGAAAGTTGGGCACCTTTGAGGTGCAGATACGCATTCACCTCCTACTGAGCCACAGAGTTGAGGTGTTTGAGGAGCTGAAAAAAATTAGTCAATATTATCTTTCTTTTTAGTTTTAAACGTTTACACTTGACCGCCATCTCGACTAGTATAAGCGACTATGCAGTCTACTATAGAGCGTGCTTACCTAGAAGAAACCAATTGACTCTCGGTTTGAAGATGGTAACATTGTAACCATCCACGAAAAATCTACTCATTCATTAAGTATTTATTCCACAGCCTAGATATTTATCACAAACGTAAAGTCAAACTTCTTCGTTTGTGTCTGTGGACCATTAACCACGAATCAATTTTTTGGAACTACGAACGTTTCGATAGAAAACATAATATTATAATTCTGATTTGTTTTGTTAAAACTGGCTAATACATATGTACAAGTAGGGGTTTTCAACAAAACGATACAACGATTTATACTTTTTCTTGCAAGGAGAGATACAAGTCCATAATACACCACGCTGTCCCGATCCGCGCTGGTGGATTTCACATTACATCAATTTTTTTTGGAAAATGTCGGTTTCCTGTCTGTCTTTTCTTTCAACGTTTTCAAGTTGGTGTCATTACGCAAATTGCTCCGAAAAAACAGTAGTACGCGTGGGATTTGAACCCGGGTTTCTTGATAGGCCGGTTGCCGGTCACCCGACTAGACGTAACTTATTTAACAAATTTTCACTATTGACCTTTTGACTTACATCAAACCCACTGAACTTTAGGTTTACCCAAAATAAGCGCTCTACAGACGATGCCCTGAAATCGGAGGTTATGACGTAGATGTAGTGGAGCACTAAAATTGGGTATTCTCTACACACGTACAAATCAGTCAGTACGATACTGGCTGTACAACGGACTGGTCGTCGATCAGAGCAAAGAGTATGTAATTACTACGTAGGAGTCGGCACTCAGTACAAACCAATAACAGCAGTTTACATGTCTGTTCAATACCAACCTAACATATAATTTAATTTTCATAATAATATATGCAATATTAGACTTAAATAAAGTTTCTAGTGGAAATGAAAAAACTGTTTGGTAAACTACGTTTTATATTTACAATACAATAGAAAAATAAATATACAGCTAATAAAGAACAAAAAACGCGGAAATAAATCAAAGAACAATTATGATCAACACGCAAATGCCACAATGAATAAACAATGCCAGATTGACAAATCGCCTAAATTGGTAAAGAGATGCCCGATGATATGATATTATATTATATATCGTAAAATGCTATTGCCTATTATAAAATTTGAAATCGGATCGGTTGAAATTGCGAAAACAGTTGGATTATAGTCTGGAATAACTTAGACTTTATCAGCTAACTATTATTATCATTGTATAAATTCAGACCAGTAGAAACTGTGTTGCCAGACATATTGCATGCTTCTAGAAGAAGAGGCCAGTTTGTACAGGTCAACTTTTAAAATGTTTTGTATCACCTTATCTTACCTTTTAGTTTAGTTAGTTTATGAATAATATTTGTAGGATTATGATGGGCAACAAATTTGTGTGTTTCTAATGGATAATACTGTTGGGGCTATTAAATTTTTTTCATTTTTACTATGTACAATGTAAAAATGTCATCATCATCAGTCTGTATTCGTCCACTTCTGGACATAGGCGTCTCCAATAATATGCTTCTCAACCCAATCTTTGGTCTTACGTCTGCTACCGCCATCAATTGCTTTTCATGTATAGTCATTCCATCTAGTATCTCGAAATCCTATACTACGTTAACTGATTCGCGGTTTGGCCAACAGCTTGATGTCTTGCTTGAAGTCAACCTGACCAAAAATCGGCTGTAGGTATATAGGAACAGGAACTGAAACAATTTTAAATTCCAAAAATTTCTTCAAATAGTGAGTCAACATGGATATAAATACTATTTTAAAGAGTAACCTACTTCTTTACACACGTATTTATTCTGTACTAACTAAAAATACTAGTTGTGGAAGGGTCATACTTTTGTCGCGGCACATCCCTATGTTGTCGTAGTTGACATAAATCTTATCCGCTTACGATTAGCACAAAAGAACCGTGCCGAAAACTCCTATCTATTCTATCTATTGACTTACATTTTATCTGGTTTCCGCAAATTTCAAATTTATTATAGACCATCTTTTCGGCGGCATTGTAGTAAAACGTATTCACTGCTAAATGCTAACATAATATTATTATGCAATATCTTCTATTCAACTTCTATTTCTTCTTCTTTTTCTATTAAGCTCCGCGATTAAAATACACGAAACACAATACAAGCAATGTGACGGACATGACCACAGACTTAAGTAGATACTTTGATATAACAGTGAAAGAAAGAGAAGCTATACATACTGTGCTCTTGACATGGACCGTGTAAATTTCATACATTTATAATTTTATTGTTCCAAGTTATGATAGACTTACAACTTACAAAACTAGGGCGTGTATTCCGCAATTCCGAAATCTTGAGATTTTTTTCGATACTTAAATTCCGAAATTGAAACACTTTAATATCGTTACTCCAATATCGGTATTTTGACTACCAACTTCTTTTCTAACGATACACACGCGATAAGTTATTAAAATAAACCTGAGCGGCTCCAAAATTATTGAACTGGATTTGTTTAACCCCACCATTCTCCTACTTCAAAGAACTTTTAAATCTTTACATAATTACCATAAGCTTCCTTTTAGGTCAAAAATCAGTCTTTCCTAAAGGCCCTGCTTTAACCTTCTGCTTTAACTAAAATGTTCGATGGCATATCGTTTACTTGCAGGGCGGGCGACTCAGTTATGGAATAAATTGCCCGTGCACATCAGGCATTCTCCTTCACTGAACAATTTGAAAAATATGTTTAACAATTATATTTGTTAAAATTGTAGACTTGTTGTTGAAAAGTTACTACTTATGCAATTACAGGCGTTTTTATTTATGTTGTAATCGCATTACATTTATTTATAATCGTATTAATTAGTATTGGTATTATACATCAATAATTAAGTACCTACTAGTATTGTTGTATAAGATTAACTAACTACAATATCATTATATTGTGTTTTTATTATTATTGTGTCTTTCATTCCGTTTTTTTGTTCATGTTTGCGCACCCCATATTCTGACTATTTTACATATTCTTTTCCGTCCTAAGGTTGGCTGGAATAGATCGCTTTCAGTGGAAAGGCCGCCCACTGTCGCAGTACTTTACAATGTTTTGTTGAGTTTTGCTGTGCCTTTTTTTAATGTGTCAATAAAGAGTAAGCATAAATATTAATAAATTTTGTAGGTAAAATCCAAATACATTTTCCAGTTTCGAAGCTGTTCCGGAATTAAGATATTGGGTATTTACTATCATGATTCAGTGCAGGAATTGAAAACTTTCCGATATTACATTCCCTACTTAAAACAAAAACATAGGTGTTGCCATGGCACTTACTACTGAGAAAAGAGACTTAGGTTAAAAACTGGTTGTAAAAACATCATGAATTATAGACAAAAACATTAGGGATGTTTTTTGAAAACTTGTTGTAGCGCACACACTGATTTTTCGTGGGCTGTGAATGAAATGAAAGAAATGTTCAGATGAACTCAGTATCGCCCAGAGGAGATGATCAGATGATCGATATTCATTGATGGTGATATCAATTTAATTTTGCAGATAAAAGTAGTACTGCGTAGTGGTACTATGCGCAATCCGAACGGCTCAAATTCAAAATGACAATCCTTGCTTCTGTAATTCTAAACAGATAAAACAAAGACCGAGATGTGAGATTCGGTGTCGGATCAATCCGACTGGGTTTAGAATTGCTACGCTGGTTTCATTTAATTTCTACAATAAAAGAGTCGTAACATATATCAACTAAAGATAAAACATACCTACACTTTTTATAGAAAAGAGTGCTTGTCACTGTTTTCTATAAAAAAGCAGGACATGTGCTTGATAGTAAGCAACATGTCTGCCACATAACATCACATTTTTGGTAGTGGTAGGACTCTTAGCAGAGTCCGGGTGGGAAGTACCACACCTTTGCCAGTTATTCTACCGCCAAGCAGTAATGTGCAGACATATTGAAGGGCAATGTTTCCAGAGAAATTACAGGGCTTAGAGATATAGCATCTCAGATATCTGGGTGACGAGCGCAGTGCAGTGCTAGGTAATGATTTGGACTCTTCATGTTCCAAGAGCTGCGTGTCACTGTGCCGTTATGTGGCAGGCATGTTGCTTACCATCAGGCATATGTCCAGCTCGTCTCGTCACTATTTACAAAAAAACACAGTGATACGCAGGTATTGGAACATCAAGAGTCTAAATTATTACCTAGCACTGCACTGCACTCGTCACCCAGAGATGTTTTATCTCTATGCCCGGTAATTTCACTGGAAGCATTGCCATTTGAACCGGCACGTAGTAATGTTTCCACATCACTGCTTCGGGGTAGAATAACTGGTTATTTATTTCAAGATAAGTTAAGAAAATATTTTGTGTACGATTTCGATTACTCGATCGTATATCGTACTATAGCCAAAAAGTCGTATAAATACGATTTAAATCGTATGGTTGACAACACTGGCTGAAATCGGACCCGATTTTTTGATAAGTGATTTATCACGCCCCCTCCGCCCCTTTTTCGTCATTTCCTCCGATTTCAGGGCATCGTCTGTAGAGCGCTTACACTACGTAAAGAGTTAGATTTTCCGCACGGCTCCTTTGTGTCAATCGTAAGCAGATGACGTGCGTACTTTCAATTATAAGAGTGATGTGACGCGACAAAAGTATGACACTTCCACAAGAGCGACAAGGCAAGAAAGATGCTACCCGTGCTTTCGGTGTAAAGCGTTTGTGCCAACTCTATACGCAGTATATATAAACTCTTTGGGTTTACCCTAAAATAATAATTGTCATCGGGACTTTCCTAGGCAAATAGATGGTAGATTCTTACGTTCTGTGGAAACACAGCCAGCACAGCATCCACAAGGTCCTCCGTCATCCTTGTACACGGTTGGGGGTTTGCAGTCAGAAGTACTGGTCGGGGCGAGGGTGCAGTCAGCGTTTCTGCAGTCATCAGGGAAACACACAGTCCCAGATGCCACTGCTAGTCCTGCCAAGGCGACTAGGATTGTGAACTTCATTCTGAAATAAGATAAACTAAATTAGCATTGACAAAGATCTGTATCCATAAGAAATAATCCATTGAGACAATATATTTTACACCCTTGGTGTTATTCGAATTCGAGTCGTTGGAATATCAACCATTAAAGGATATAATTTTTTCGAACTGTTATATTCTAAAAGCCCTTCGGGGTTTACCCACGTAGATCCTGTTCTCTTTATTTCTCTAACAGTTCTCTCTCTTTCTCTTTGTAGTGATAGAACTCTTGGCAGACTCCGCCTGGGGAAGTACCACACTTTTGCCAGTTATTCTACCACGAAGTAGTATTGTGCAAACAATACTATATTCCGGGTTGAAGGGCAATGTTTCCAGAGAAATTACAAGGCTTAGATATATTATATCTTAGATCTCTGGGTGACGTGCCGAGTGCAATGCAAGATAATAATGTTTTCATGTTCCAATAGCTGAGTGTATCTGTGTTGTTATGTGGCAGGTGTGTTGCTTACCATCAGACACATGTCCTGCTCGTCTCGCCACTCACTCTAAATTAAAAAAAAAACAGTGGTCCAAAATTTCAGCCCGATCCGTTTCGAATACGTTTACGATGTGATTGAGAAACAAACATCCAAACATTGACATAAATAATATAATTATGATATAATAGGATTAATAAATAGGATAGTAAAAGCCATGAAAATACGAATTAGCTTATGCAAGGTACGTGCTCGGCTGGAAGAAAAATCTATACATACAAATAACTAAAATTCGAGTGTACAGGTCTATGCGTGTAATATCAAATTAAGTAAAATCTTTTAACCAAGTTCAAATGGGATGGGATGGGAGTTTATGGGGTACCTATATCTTAAATAGTACGTTTTTTATTTTAATTTTTGTCTGCCTATCTAAATTTTAACTCCGGCTAATTTCCGTAACGACTAGACGGATTATGACGACACTTTCACTATCAGATTACTGGTGTTCTATGGCATAAGCTACGAGTACTCATACTTGACTAAGATAATTAGAGTTTTGTGAAAAATAAAACAGAAAACCTTATAAACGCGAAAACAACAAGTAGTTTAACATAAAATACTCACTTGATGCTCTCACAGTGCTCTGGTTCCCGTCAACTGTAACTGTTTTCAAAACAAACCTAACACTTGGCTTATATACAAAACTCATATACCTATATATTAGTTGTCACGGAAAATAAAGCGGTAAATGGTATATTATAATGAAATATTAAAATCAATGTTATAATTATTAGTAACAATACGGTTAAGGAAGGTTGCAAAGTTTTTTATAAGGTAGAGTTAGAATGCCGGGATGAGCAGAGTATGTACCTGATGGTAAGCAACATGCCTGCCCGTTACAACACATTATCACGCAGCTATTGAGAGTCCAAACCACTACTCAACTTACAGAACAATCTGTTCTCTAACTCAACTGCCCTGAACTCGTCATCAAAAATGTAAGGTGATATATCTTACTTTTTCTTAATTAGCCACTCCACAGACTCCGGCGTCCGTGATCTTTATCATTACAATTGTCTTTTCACACATTTCTTGAAGAGGAAGATATATCTTACTTCTATATGATATATCTAACTTAAGTATGATGATTGACATTTTGTAATAATTAATTTTATATGTTGAGTGTGGAATTTGAATTTTTAAGTTTGACATTTTGTAATTTTTTAATTTTGATTGTTGAGTGTGTAATGAGAATTCCAATTAGTATATTTTATATACAATTACTATTAATTTACTGACATGTACGGATTGTATGTAATAAATGAGTATGAGTAAGTATAGTTCTAACCTTCAAAAATGCTTATAGAAGGATCATTTTAAGAAAAAGAATAGGTTTTTCTAGATATAACAAAATCTTGGTAAGTTCTCTTTTAGAGTGAGTCAGTTTTTTCTACGCTTCTTCGTGGTAAAACATTTCGTCGCAGTCCACAACGTTGCTGAACATCAGGTTAGATTGAGGTCAAGTTAAAAACCATTACCAATAAAAAATGTAGGTCTCCTTGACATATGTACGAAGGAGGAAAATAGTATGTTATTTACTATTTGTACTATTAAATTATGAAAGTTATTAATAAAACAGCGTAATATTAGTACAAGGAAAATTTTGCAAATCAGTAGGTACTTATATAATTTAATCAGTGAAAATATGGAATTATTCTGAATTCTCTGTAGGTAATTGGTTATTGCTCCAAAAATAAACGTTAGGGATAAAATAAAATATAATACTAAGAAATCTATACCCACGAAGAATCAAACAACTCATTTCAACTCTTAATTATACGCACATAAGTTTACAGGAAAAGCCTTAAAAAAGTCTGTAGTGGCTACATTACAACATATTACATTTATATTTTTTAACCGGGCCGAACTAACAAATAACTAACAAATTTAAGTAGTAGTGGTAGGAAGGACTCTTTGCAGACCCCGTCTGGGGAAGTACCACACCTATGACAGTTATTTTACCGCCATGCAGTAATGTGGAACATTACTGTGTTCCGTTTTGAAGGGCAATGTTTCCAGTGAAATTACAGGGCATAGAGATGAAACATCTTATATCTCTGAGTGACGAGCGCAGTTCATTGCTAGGTAATGATTTGGACTCTTCATGTTTCAATAGCTGCTTGCCACTGTGCTGTTATGTGGCAGGCATGTTGCTTACCATCAGGCACATGTACTGCTCGTCTCGTCACTCTATACTATAAAAAAATAACAATGAGAACTTTATTATTAGCACATCTGAATTATCTATAGAATAAAAAAGATCAACAATAAACAATTGCACTTCCAGTCAAAGCGCACCCATCATGTTGGTAGCATTACCACACTAAATGAAAATACGTATACGTTGAGTCCAATAAAATTTAGTATTTTGGTAACGCGTCGCATTTTCATACATTTATTCAATTTTCGGTAACACTGATAGTCAGTCCTGTGTCGTAACAGAGACAGATTTTAAGTAAAGATGTTTAGGTAAGTAAGAAAATATATTCATATACAAGCACAAAATTAGAAATTTTGATTAACCCCCGACTAGGTACTTCAGATTTGTTATCTGTACAACATTCTACTAGTCAAACCCTTTCATTTGATACCCATATTAAGAGAGTTGTGAAAAAAGAAATGTATTTCGCCATTTTGTGGAAACGGACATCTTGGATTTGAAATTTGTCATAGTGCAATGTATTCTACTAGTCAAGCCCTTTTGTTTGAAACCCATAATGAGGTTGTAGTGAAAAAAAAAAATATAATTCGCCATTTTGTGGTGGCGGCCATCTTGGATTTGATTTTTTATAGTGTATAATATTCCACAAGTCAAGCCCTTTAATTTGATACCCATATTGAGGTAGGTAGTGAAGAAATATTTTGTCCGCCATTTTGTGGAGGCGGCCATCTTGAATTTGAAATTCAAGATGAAATTTTGTATTTTGTATAGCTAAGAATAGCCGCACGGATATTTACTTTTAAAAAAAAGAACCGCATCGAAATCAGTCCATCCGTTGGAGCTCTACGGTGCCACAGACAGACACACACACACATACAGACAGACAGACAGACATTGACGTCAAACTTATAACACCCCTTTTTTGGCCGGGGTTTAAAAAATATGCGTGATGTTAGTGAACAAAACTATATTGTACTAGACTGCACATAAAAAGAAAAAGTGACAACAAAACTGGCTGTTTTCATTTTAAACTAAGAATTAGAAAAAGAAATTAAGCAAAAGGCCATGAAACAGCAGACTAACGATTCCAAATTGAAACTCGTGTAAAGTGACTTTTTTTAAAACATTTCTCGTGCAGAGCATAGTTTTTTATCTGTCTGGCTCTGTCATTAATCAGCTCAGGGCATACACAGCAAACTGAGTAAGATAGCTCAGCCTATAATTTTATTGACTTGTGGGTGGCAGAGAATGATATATTATTATCGTCGCTAGTAAATGGACGAGTATGATTGGCAATTTTATAGCACTCATTTGAATGCAACTGAATCTCTAAATAACACCAGCTACGAGTATTATTTATCTGCACGTAATTTTATTTTTATAAACAAATTTTATATACATTAATTGATGCTTAGTAGTAAGTGTTAAAAAAATAAGCTTAGTGATCCAGGGTTAATTTTATCAACGTTTCGATCGATAATTAAAATAATTCGTTATTTGAGCAAACTAATTAGATAAGAATTTGAATCCTAAGTCCTGTATTATATTTAAAATATGTGGTGAAATCGCGAAAGTTGGAAAACAATATCCCTTACTCATAGATCGTAGAACTCAAGATTAGCCCTCCCAAACTTTAGGACGTCCGGAATCATGTTACCGTTGGGAAGAGTGAGTCCGTTCTAGTTGTTTGTAAGAAGCGGGAGATGCCGGTCGTTTTTACTTAGCACTGATTTTGATAATTTTGAACTCAAATATAAAAGATTATGTCTTCCTGTGCGTTCAAAAAGTGTTCTAATAATTTTAGAACACTCAAATAAGTCTAATGGAACCGCATTTCATGCGTAAGTTCTGCATTTAAAATTATTTTGAATATTTTCTAATTACATACCCAATAAAATTCTAAAATGGCTACCATTAGTGTGATAGAGAGAGAATAACACCAAATATAACTAGCACGAGCGACAGAGACAGATAATGTCTTAAACAGAGACAGAGATGTCTTAGATAGAGACAGATGACACAGATGCAGTTTGTTACCAATGTCAAGATCTTCAGTGCTAATCTTGAGTTCTACAATATTTGCCCTTACTGTTGTTAAATGTATCCTATGACCAGGCACTACGATAGGAACTTGCAGAAAACAAGAAAAGTTTCCTTTCTCTTGAATTAAAATCTTCAACAGCATGACTTTGGATTTTTCCTTTTTTCTGGCCAAAGATTGAGTGCAGTTGTTTCCAATTTAACGATTAAACTCTACAATAAATTAGAATCTAGTTATTTACGCCATGTTGATATAAAAAGTAATTTTCAGCTTTTAAGTATTGGGTCTATTTTTACTAAAATGAAATGTTATCTAATAATAGTAGTATTTATTGTCAATAAAATTGAAGATTACAATCGCACTTAACGTTAAAAATAATATTTAAATAAAAGAAAATTGGAGGAAACAAAATCTATTAAATAAATACATTAAATATACTCATACAACTGTATCGAACCTTTAACGACGCCAAGCTATAGAGTTAATATAAAACTAATGTAATTATAAAAAACATAATATCATAAGAAGAAATACTCTGAACAAAATTAAATCATGTCAGTATTTATCATACAACTTTTTGGTCGGGGGTCGAAAATTGAGAGTTGGGTAAAGATTTCAACGTTCATCGGCACAAAACGTTGCTAAAGTGATTCGTAGAGTGATTTCGTAATGAGTAAACATGCTTACCATCAGCCACTCTATCAATCAATCAATCTATCTGTAGCAAAATAATAATAATGTATCATTCCTTAGAGTTATTTTTGAGCTGAAATATAATAAATCCGCTAAAAGGTGGAAAAAGTAAAAAATCAGTAGCTAAAAGGCCACTAAAGAACAAAAGAAAACGTATAATATTCTATTTACATTGACACTGGGAAGAGCACGTCGATCCCTGAAAAGGTTTAACGAACACTAGAGATTTAAATAAAATCCATCGCAGGTAAAAACGAGTTGATTCGTTACTTCGTTATTTTCGCGAAAAAATATTCGCACCTGTTACTTTTATTTCTTATGTAATCCTACAAATATTTTAAATAAATACACGACTCACTCACGTTTGATACAGCCAGTCCAGTCCGACTCAAGTTTCGATCGCGTCCGGCGATCTTTTTTAAGAGAGTGCGCGCGCGAGCTTGCTGCTCGTTTAGCACATGACAACTATGAATACATAAAAGATAAACTCTTTATTCCAAAACAAACGACTAAAAAATAATAGTCTTACAATATAGTAGCAAATGGCGAGCTTATCGCTATCTATAAGGTTATCGATTATCGCTATCGATCTCTTCCAGGCAATCGTGGCAAAAATATGATATAAGCAAAAATATGAATATTTGGAAGGTCCCAAGTTGCTCGATGACATAGGATAGTCTAAATGGAAAGGGTTTAAAAATGAAACACATGCAGATTGTTATGTTTTGCACTTATGTCACTTTTCGTCGCGGGAAAGTTACGAGAACGGAAAATACGTAGGTAACACCGTAGGCGACTACTATTGAAAGCATACATTTAAAGCTATGCATGTGGTAAATCGACTATTTTGCTTCGACCTGATCAAGTAGAACAGATCAGCTTAAAATTTTAAACACATTTTGGCTGTAGTCGAAATGGTCTAAAGTCTAATCCCTCTTCTAACCCATTATTCCGCAATGCCATACAACACTCATGCGACAAGGAGAAATGATTGAGGGTTGCAACCCCCCTTCTTCAACTTGCACTCAGTTGGACAGCTTACGAATAGTCCTGAATCTTATTATTTTATAACCCTTCTATCATCCTACATAAATCTCCTGGTGATTCATATGCCCATACATTTTGTTCATGGGCCTGTAGCCTATAATGTATCTGATTCATTATTTGGACTCTTCTGAAGTTTCACTACTGTGGTGTGTGAATTGCATACACATAGGTAAATTCTCACATAAACAATTATATTTTATTTGCTTTTGTCCGCCATAACGTCAGATGTAGTGACGCTTTCGCCTGCGTTGACCCGGAGACTGATTATTATATATTGGACTTCAATAAGTAATAATCAACCTTGGCCCAACAAGTTTCGTTATCGGTCAATCGCGTCCTTTCAATGAAAGGGCTTTGCAGCAACATGCAACAATGTCTTCCAGTTGGTTTCAATGTGTCAAGTTTAACTCTCAAACCTGCAGTTTTGATATTGAATTGCAATATTTTTGCATTTCTGTCTAGGTATTTTAAACAAAAACAAGACAATACATGTTCTGTTGTAATATTTTAGTCACTTTAAATTAAATGTGGTTAGAATAATTCGTCATTTAGGCTTATAATGTACAAATTACGTGTTTAACTCTCATCACAAAAGATGCACGAATACTATTAGCGTTTACACTTACTTGCAATAGGACTGGCAGTTTAATTAGATTTTATAGAAATACTAGCGACCCGCCCCAGCTTCGCATGGGTGCAATACTGTTTAAGTACACTAAATAAAAGTACCTACTAATAAAATTCCGGTCCGGTGACAAGATGTTTCGTTATACGTAATCACATAAGTCAGTTTTTTGTCATGGATACTTTGTTGGCGCGACGGACGCACGCAATGTGTTGATTGATGGAACGAAACGTGCTTCACACCATAGATGGCAACAGCGGTTTGTTTGTCAGTACCATCAAAATGTTACGAAATTCTCCATAATCCGAATTTTGTGAACATATGTTGTCGACTCAAAATCATTTTTTTTTTAATATTTTGTTATTCATTTAAGGTTTCGATCAAGTTTACCGTACCCCTTGACGAAATTATTCATATAAATGAAGTCATGCCCGAGTGACACGTGGCTAGTTATTCAAACTAGGATACCAAGCTAAAACTTTTAGCTTCATGTAGATAACGCTACGCAACGCTAGTTTTGTATACACGTGCTAAAAGTACTAGCAAGCTAGTAAGCTTGCTAGCTTGCTAACACTAGCCTGCAAAAACTAGCTTCGTGTCACTCGGGCATTACGGCTGCGTTTATTGGGAGTACGGCAACTGCCGATCCAGATCCACGTTCGAATCTTATGCGCAATCTTTTCGAAGTCATTTACGTAATGCCGCTAATACAAACAGTCCCGGAAAAAGTCGTGAGCAAACCAAACCAAAAATTCCTAGAAATTTTCTAGGTCGTCATGCGTCATCCAGCAACCACACAGCGTGATGAATTATGGACTCCTTACGAGAGAGAGTCCCGAGTCCCGGCAGTGTGAAAATGTAATAGGTTGCATATGATAATATAAAAATAAAACATACCGTAATGAATGATATAAACCGTCTGATTCATAGAAGATCAACCAACACAAGCGTCCCTGGCAGTTCCGGAAATAACAAATATTTTGTGACTAGAAAAATATTTTGTAAAAAATGTCGACCAATAACCGAGCAAAGCTTACGAAGCCATTTAAGTTTTTTTACAATTTAGAGTGACGAGACGAGCAGGATACGTGCCTGATGGTAAGCAACATGCCTGCTCATAGCAGCACAGTGACACGCAGCTATTGGAACTTAAAGAGTACAAATCATTACCTGGCACTATACCTTGTTCGTCACCCAGACATCTAGGATGGTTTATCCCTTAGCCCTGTAATTTATCTGGAAACATTGCCATTCAAACCGGAATGTGATCTTTTATCATTACTGCTTGGCAGTAATATTTGTTAAGTTAGAGACTAGTTACTGTGAGAAAAAAAGTCGACCAATACTGAGCAAAGTTTGTACTAACGAAGCCAGATAGGTAGGCCAATACATAATATATACATAACTAGCTGTACCATGCCACGCTTCGCTGTGGCACATTGTGATGCAAAAATTTGATAAAAACAATCCTTGATGCGGATTATATATCATTGTCAAATTTCAGCTCGATCGGTGCAGAACATTTATAGTTTTTGAAGCGTACACAAACCAACATAACATTTTTATATATAGATAGAGATAGAGATATATCAAATATCCGAAAATGCATCTTGTGATCAGATGGTATTGTGTGCGAATAGTCCACCAATATTGATTTATTTATTAATCTTATATTTCAATACACTAATACATAGAATATATTTCCTTAATTGTCTTTGTTCCAAATAGAAATCGAACCCTCTATCCAGTGAGTAGACTCGTCACGACGTGCTACGAAGCTACTCAGTACTCAATGTTATCTAATTTGTTATGAAGCATCCAATTTTGTCTCGAATTGTAAAGGCGTATTCAAATTACGTATTCGCGTTTCGCAAAGGACGCACCTGAATAACCGGAGCACAGAAAATGTATTACAAATTGTAATTAAAGTGTGTTTTTGGCTCAGGTGCGAGGGTTTATTGCCGCACGCACTTTTGCAATATAAATAATTTATTTACAACTGTTTTGTAAATATAAATAAATATAATTGGAGACTGTTTGCAATAATAATTGCTTTTTATTACACTTGTTGGTAGACCACCAGCCAGATGGGTTGACGACATCAGATCTCGTGGATTACGTGGATGAGATCAGCTTAGTGATCAATGGCACAGGGGTGAGGAAACATACGAGTATTCGTATTTCCAGCAATGGGTCGATACAGGCTGAAAATGATGGTGATGATGGCATGCATATTCATGTTTAGACGGTACATATACCATTTTTTTTTCTTTTTTTTTGTTTGTTCCGGCTTGTCTTCGATACGACTGGACTGATGATTTGATACCTTTCACTACAAGGTATCTGATGTTGTAATGTATTATTGAGGCTACTCTTGATTGAGTAAGATATACAAAATTCCGTAAAATAAACAGAAAACCCTTAAAATGCGAGTGAAACTGCGAGCAGATAGTCTTAACTAATATTATAACGGGGAACAATTTGATTTGTGAAAACTTGTTACAACGCAGCGCACAGATTTTTTCGTAGAATGTAAATGTAGCTGACCCGTCACAATCTGCAGTGAAAGACGTTCGCGTGACCACCGAGCGTACCCGAGCGAGAAACATAGTTTATCCGTAGCCTGTACTGCCGTCTACAAACTATAACGCCTGTAAGTGTAATTTTACCTAAATTGACTTATAAATGCCATAATACTAAAACAAAAAAAAATCTCTATCGATACATCTAATCAGCGGCTTCTTAGCAGCTGTAGTTTTTTTTATTTAGAAATATGAGAAAAGTCATCAAGTCACTACCTATGGACACAACTGCAACACATAAACGTCTTTAGCTATCATTAACAAATGAATAACTCCAAAAATCTGTGACATAATTATTACAAAGTATTGAGCTAGCTCTATATTTACAAATGTTTAAGTTTTTCATAAGTTGATAGGTTTTCAAATAGTTTTTTTTTTTACATAATGCCGGTTTTCGCTTGTATCCCGAAACTTGGTTTTGGTAGTTAGCGACATTTTAGCTTGTGAACGGCAGTGTAAGTGAGCTGATCCGTCATGCTTAGAGTTTTTGCTTCGCGTGTTAATATCTAGACTAAATATCTAATTAACCCATGTGTTCACGCCAAAAACAACCCCTAGCGATACCTAACCTAGATTAACCTAAATTTCTAGTGTACTTCAACAAAATTTCTTATATTGTGTAGCACAGCAAATATATCGCGTCATCGTTAGCCAATGACATCACAGCTACATGACGTGATATAATTTTTAACCAATAAAATTGTTACTAATACCCTTTCCACGATCTCTGTATTAGAGACGTATTCAATAAAACTCTAGCACACTTCACACACAAGCTGGTTTTTAATTTATTTACAAAATTAATTTATACCAATAATCCACAAGATATATAAAGGACCATACACATGAAAATTGTAGAAAGATGTTCAAAAAACATACAAAGACACGAGAATACCCAAAAGTTTACCTGCCCAATTTTACAAACAATAATTACGAAAAGGTCCAACACAAAGTCAATATGAACGAATTAACACAAAATAAGCGGAAATTTAAATTTGTTAAATGGTTTACACGACTGACCAATTATTATCAGTTGAGTTTTCAAATTGCACAAACTGTTACCAACTTCCCGTTTTGCGGTCGCCAATAAAATGGGACGTGTTTTAAAAGTTAATAATTGTAATTTAACATCATCGACCATAAACATTTTCAATACCATAAATATTGAATCGGAGATCGGAGATTTTTTTTTGTAGCATAGAGTGACAAGACGAGCAAGACATGTACCTGATGGTAAGTAACAGGCTTGCCACATAACAGCACAGTGACACGCAGCTATTGGAACAAGAAAATTCCAATTCTTTGGGTCGATCAGTCGAACAGTCGGGATCCATAGAACATCTAGATTTGGCTGTAGAATAATAATGGATCCCGACTATTTAGTTGTTATGTTCCTTTACTAGAATATATTTAATTATCTGCAATAGTATTAATTCAATAGCATTTAGACCACCAGAATTCTAAGTGCTTGTTTTATTCTTTTCAGTTTTATAGTTTGTAAGTATAAAGTTTGGTTCACAATTTATGCAATCGGGTTTTTTTGAGTTTTTAAATTATTTTTATTTTATTTTTACTTTTTATGAATGAATTATGAATGTTATGAGTGTAACAATAATCAACAAAATATGCATGTTTTGGTTTTTGACCAAGTATCTTCGATAATATAATATGTAGGTATTCCTGTTAAAGTGATAGTAACCATGCCTGCCACATAACAACACAGTGACACGGAGTTATTGGAACATGAAGAGTCCAAATCATTACCTAGCACTGCACTGTGCTCGACACCCAGAGATCTAAGATGTTATACCTCGAGACCCTGTAATTTATTTGGAAACATTGCCCTTCAAACCCGAACACAGTAATGTTTGCACATTACTGCTTGGCGGTAGAATAACTGGCAAAGCTGTGGTACTCCCCAGGCGGACTCTGCCCAGAGTCCGACCACTACAATTTAATGAAGTTTCCTGCTACCAATAAACCTGCAAATGTGAGAATGGTTGTTACGCAACTTTTAAATCGATATACATCCTAAACGATCAGCCAAATCAAAAAACGTTGAAAGAAAACAAAATTTATTTTTAAATACCTATTCAACGATACCCCTTTTGACATAGTTTGTTGAATTTATTTTTTTAATTTGGACAATATGGCGTCCGGTAGCCGCCATATTCAATTTACACTAATGTCATGTCTTTAGTGTCACTCGCGTGACTAAGAGGAATCGATTGACGTGTAAATCTTAAAATCGGCCCAGCCGTATGGTCTGTGTAGTGCTTCAAAGAATCATACATACATATATAGACTGATAAACACATTACCACTCCTTTGCGTCGCGCAGTCGGGTAAAAAACAAGCCAATTGCGAATGAGACTCGCGCAGAAAGGGTTCCGTACCATTACCGCATAAGTTTTCGCTTTTATCGGTGAGCCAATTTTTTTCATTGTTACTTTTAGACTTGGAAAAATATTAAGCGGTGCAGGCTGGATTTGGACCTACGACCTCACAATTGTAAATTACACGTTCTAGCTACTAGGTTACGTCTTATACTTCCTACTATTATTGTAAATGCAATAGTTTGTACGTATGTATTCATATTTTTCCCTTTCAAACAAAAATTACTGAACGGACCTGGATGAAATTTGGTATATAGATAGATAATATTACAATAAGATAGTAGAATTTTGTACAACATACAGATCACTTTTTGTCTCAAAAAAATAAATAAAAAATACGTAATTGGAAAATGTACAAGTAAAACCGTAGAATGCTTTAAATGTAAACATAAATTCCCCATAAAACAAACCAATTTTATTATCCGGATCAACGTACCTTTCAAAGATACCAAAAACGAATATATAGTAAATATTATCATTATTTATTTCCAAGCTCAATGTCGAAGCCTTCGAGTAAAAATATATAAAAAGCATCCGTCTCATAAAATCCTTATCAAAATAGTTTCCTTTATTTACCTTCTTTCATATCCCGTCTTCGGTGCGACGGATATTTGTTTCGCAAACGCGACCCATAAAAGAAACCAGTCTTATCAACGTAAACACAGAATTAACATGCATAGGGGCCCGTCACAGAGAGAGGCAGATGCAAATGCCCAACTTATACATAAACTGGAAGTTATTTTTTTGTAGAGAAAATGCCTAACCGTGTTGAGTACTTTTGGTAAGGGAAAAGGTTTAGGAGTCGCGTCACCGACGTTTTAAGGTGCGTTCACCAGCAAAACGAGTTTTAGTCCAGTTTTCAGAGCTATCTACTTATTAGCCAAAACAAATATCAACTGTTAAAAAATATACTAAATTTCTACGATTTCTTGGCTTCGAAATGGTAGTTTCTTTTTATTATTTTTTTTGTTAATGAATTTATTGTTTAAATAATTTATAAACGAAACCATAAAAATTAGAAATAATTGTAATTTAACTATCATGCATCTACTCGAAAAAACACCATTTATCGGATTTTGTACTTACACCAACGAATAGGCAATTTCATTTACAAACATTTTGGTTGAAATATAATTTCATTTACGAAATTTTTTTTGTGCTGTCCTAGTGAGAACACGCTTCTGAATATTTTGCCAAAGTACGATGTATTCAACTTCTAACTGGTACTTTTATCACAACCGCTAAAACAAGTACCAAACATTGAACTATGCACACATTTGCTCTCGTGCGTAATACTGTTCGCTTCTTTGGGATGGATCGTCTAAGTACCAGAGAGTCTTTGGATTACATCGAGAGACGTAGCAAAAGGCTTATAGGCAACGACACCCTTGTTCGAAAAATACTTCAAAGTACATAACAGCAAAATTGCTAACTTGATGGTTTTTACCGTAGGCCACATCGTCTCTTACCATCAAGTGAGGCGATGATAACCAACAGGGATATTATATAGACTATGTTTCCAGAGAAATTACAGGGCTTAGAGATATAACATCTTAGATCTCTGTGTGATGAGCGCAGTGCAGTGCTAGGTAATGATTTGGACTCTTCATGTTCCAATAGCTGCGTGTCACTGTGTGGCAGGCATGTTGGTTACCATCAGGCACATGTCCAGCAGCTCGTCTCGTCTTAATCTAAAAAAAAACTATCGAATTTCCAGAATGGTGAATTAAGACGTCATGTCTTTATAAACGTTGTATCTAGACATGACGTCTCTCGAACCACCCAAGCACTATTTCTTAGTCATTTTTGTTTGAGAAACAAAAGAATAAGTAACTGTTTAACATTTTTTAATTATGGAACTGATAGGCAAATTAGTTTGTTTAATCCTTATATATGCCTGTTATAGCCACTTGATTCAATAAGTGTTCAATAACGGAAGTTGACTATCTGTAATTACTCTGTGGTACGGGCTGGTATAAATTAACTTATATCAATGGACTGTTGTCATAGCGATTTTTACGGTTAGCTGAGACACCTGTGTCGCTATGAAAATGTGGGTGAAAGTTTTGTGTGTGGCGTCATTAGTCAGTGTGGTGTGTTGTGGGTCGGTTTCCTCTTATCGAGGTCTTGGGAAGGGTCGAGGTGAGTGACTTTTATTTATAAAAGGTGAGTTGATAAACAAGTTGCGAAGGCCCAGGGCCAAGAAAGCCTAGAGCATTACAATTGAAATAAGGCTATAATCTCGAATTTTATTTCCATCACTGATTATTTTTAACTGTCTTCAAAAAGACGTTCTCAATTCATCTTTCTTTTTGTATGTATCTTACTATATAGCTCCGTTATTTGTGAATCAATTTTGATGGTTGTTTTTTTGTTTGATACATCAGTTCAGAGATTTTATCCATTAAAATTTTATCAAAATCGGTGTTGCAGTTTTTTAAATAGGAACAACAAACTAAAATTTGCTTTTATGGATTCAGATGACGTAGTAATAAATTCTTATCATAATATGGTCGAGTGTCTTAATATAATCTTAAAATAAGTTGGTTTGCTTTTTTTTAGGTAAACACTTATTTTAAGTGTAGTTTTAAAAGTCTATTATTTGCTTTGACGATGAAAAAAAATCACGAGGTTACTATGTATGAAAACTAACGTGGTTATTACACATTTTACATAAATACACGGGTAACTCACGTTTAATATAGTCAGTCCAGTCCGACTCAAGTTTCAATCGCCTGGACTGGACTGACTATATTAAACGTGAGTTACCCGTGAGTTATTTATGTAAAAAGGTTACTATGGTATGTAAAAAAAAATGTTTTCGAGATCATGAAAACTATCGGCTGTCTGCTGTTTTTCTAATCCCATGTCAACAATAAAAATAAATAATTTATTTGTTTCTATCATCATCGCCCGTAAGTATTAAAAGATAGGATTTCTGTTATCTAATTACGCGTTATTTACTACTACTATGGACTATGGGACTGTGTTGCGTACATAGTCAAATATGACTCAAGAACTTCAAAAATGATTTAGTGGGCTGCTTACGACCGTGACTTAAATTAACAAATAAATATGAGTCAATGTCCCCAATTAAAATTAGATAAAAAACGGTTTCAAGCTATACTTACTAATATTTTAGAGCTGAAGATTTTGTGTTTGAACGCGCTAATCTCAGGAACTACTGGACCGATTTCAAAAATTCTTTCACCGTTGGATATTTACATGATCCCTGAGTGATATTCATATTCATATTCATTTATTCATACAACAAGTACACGTCAATATCAATTTTACAATTTATGGTGGAAATTACACAATTATAAGTAGGTAGATACTAATAAACAATATAAAAAAATCATATATAATATGATATATGTATATATGATATGATATATATATATATATGATATATGCTATATGTGATATATGCTATAAATTATGTACCACGGGCGAAGCTGGGACGGACTGCTAGTTTAAAATAAAACATCACACACACATTTCATATTTTTTGTGAACTCTACTTTAATGTAGTCCAGATAAAGGTAAGCAAATTTTAATTTTTTGTTGATATTTAAAATGTAATAATTAATTTAAACACTTCTGAACTATGATCTATCAAAATAAATAAAAAAGTAACGAAATTGATTCACAATTGCAACTATCGCTTAAAATACATACAAAAAACACAACTGAATTGGGAACTTCCTTTTTTTGAAGTCGGCTAAATATGCGAGACCAAAATATTCAGTTTAGAAAAAAAAATGTTAGAAACCTCAATATCATTTTTGATGACTTATCCATATTGTGGTTTTGATTAAAAAATAATTGAGTTTCAGTTTTAAGTACGGGACCCCCAAAATTTTTTTGTTTTTGTTTTTCTATTTGTGTAGCAGTATCTTAATGCGGTTCACAGATTACATCTACTTACCAAATTTCAATAGTATAGTTCTAATAGTTTTGGAGAAAAGTGGCTGCGACATACGAACGGATTTTTTGATTTTTCTATGCATAATGACATTCTTTGACATTGCTCACACGGCTGAACTGCAAGAGCTACTACTGCAAGACCTTGGATTCTACATAAAACCACACACTTGTCAAAGTCCATAACATTATCCTGCTGAAGCACAAGACGTTGGCGGAATTGTACTCATATAAACATATCACACTAACATAACACAACGGGATAGAAGACAGAAATTAATAGACGATGAATCAGATGACATATATGATACAACCGATAAAAAGTTAAAAATGAAAAAAGAAGAAGAAGACTTTATCAGCTGACTATTATTATCATTGTATAAATTCAGACCAATGGAAACTGCGTTGCCAGACATATTGCATGCCTCTAGAAGAAGAGGCCAGTTTGTATGGGTCAACTATTTAAATGTTTTGTATCATCTTATCTTACCTGCAAACAGCAATAAAGATTTTTGTATTTGTATTTGAACGGACAGACAGACAGACAGACATAACGAATCTATAAGGGTCCCGTATTTTGCCATTTGGATACGGAACCCTAAAAAGTGGGGAGATAAAAAAGAGGTTCCAGATAGCAATGAATTTCGTTCGGGTAAAATAGTGCCAACATAATTTGCAACTTAATTTTGTTTATATGATCATTTGAAAAATAAAAGTTGTCAACACTGGTCACGGGCAATTTTTACGCGTCACTTCCGTTACATATGTCTTTTTTCACTCTCATGTTTTTAGGGTTCCGTAAAATGTTTAAACGGAACTGTTATAGATATGTAGAGTCCGTATGTCACAGTCACTTTTTGCCGACACTATGAGAACTACCCTGTTGAAACTCGGTAAGTAGATATGATATATTCTATAAACCGCATTAAGATTTTCATACAAAAAATAGAAAAAACAAATTTTGGGGGTGTCCCATACTTAGATCTGAAACTCAACATTTTTTTAATACACCATACGTGTGTTTTCTCTATGGATTGGTCTTCAAAATGATATTGAAGTTTCTAATTTTTTTTTTTCTAAACTGAATAGTTTGCGCGAGAGACTTCCAAAGTGGTAAAATGAACTGAACTAACAAAACTAAAAAAAATGTATGAGGTACCATATAAACTTTCAAAGAAAATTGGTTTGAATGAGATCTAGTTAGTAGTTTTATTTTAATACGTCATACATTCACTATTGTTAAAACACTGACTAAAGTAACAACGAACTACAAGAACTTTTATATTATGTTACTTACTGCTACGGAAGCCTTCATGGGGGAGTCCCACTTGCACTCGACCACTTTTACTTTCAGTCCGGTTGCGTAATTAAATTCCTACCTTCTCCAAGTCAAATAATAAATATACTATACTAGTTGTACCTACCACGCTTCGCTGTGGCACATTGTGATGCAAAAATTAGATAAAAACAATCCTTGATGCGGATTATACATCATTCTAAAATTTCAGCTCGATCAGTGCAGAACTTTTTGAGTTTTTAAAGCATACACAAACCAACATAACATTTTTATATATAGAGACAGAGACAGAGACAGAGACAGAGACAGAGACAGAGACAGAGACAGAGACAGAGACAGAGACAGAGACAGAGACAGAGACAGAGACAGAGACAGAGACAGAGACAGAGACAGAGACAGAGACAGAGACAGAGACAGAGACAGAGACAGAGACAGAGACAGAGACAGAGACAGAGACAGAGACAGAGACAGAGACAGAGACAGAGACAGAGACAGAGACAGAGACAGAGACAGAGACAGAGACAGAGACAGAGACAGACAGAGACAGAGACAGAGACAGAGACAGAGACAGAGACAGAGACAGAGAGACAGAGACAGAGACACAGAGACAGAGACAGAGACAGAGACAGAGACAGAGACAGAGACAGAGACAGAGACAGAGACAGAGAGAGACAGAGACAGAGACAGAGACAGAGACAGAGACAGAGACAGAGAGAGACAGAGACAGAGACAGAGACAGAGACAGAGACAGAGACAGAGAGACAGAGACAGAGAGAGACAGAGACAGAGACAGACAGAGACAGAGACAGAGACAGAGACAGAGACAGAGATAGAGATAGAGATTGTGCCTCCAAAATATTGTGCTTGTTTTGTTTTCTTTTACTTTCTTGTCCTATTTTACGCCATCAGGTTACTCAGAAGAAGACATTCGATCTCCGTCCTACGAAGTGCCCTGTATGCAGTATGGGGGAATATGCCTGCATAAGAGCGAGTGTCCTAAAGGGAAAGAATCTGGAGTGAGAGGCCTTTGTCCGATGCAGCAGGAGAAAGGAGTGGAGTGCTGTTTTTCCGGTGAGATCCTAAACGTTTCTTTAAAAATGTAAGCATAGTCGACCGCAACGTTGTTTTACATTGTGCGAGATGGTCAAGTATAAATCTAAGACCAAATGAATACCTACTTATGTGTTTTGTTTATAATAGTAAAGAATGGCGAGACGAGCAAGACATGTGCCTGATGGCAAGCAACACGCCTACTCATAACAACACAGCGTCACGCAGCTATTGTTTTAACTTTTTGTATATATTTACTAGATGTCCGCCCCAGCTTCGCCCGTGGAACATATTTAGCACTCGTCGAGATCCCGCACATATCCAACGGTGAAAAAATTTTAGAAATCGGTTCAGTCATTCCTGATAATTTCGCTTTCAAACAAAACACCTTTTCAGCTACCTGTTACGCCACCTGTCGGAAATTGGTGGTACCAACTCAGAGGTTAGCAAAAAGATTTTATATTCAAGAGGTATGTAATCTGTGATATTCAATGACGCAATCTGACACATACTGTCATGTGTCATGTCAAAGCACGAAACGTACGAAAACTCTCTAAAAGGAATATTTTTTTCCCGATTTTGTTACATTCTTGATTCATGCTCCGCTTCTGTTAATAGTAGCGTTATTTTCTGTAGCCTATAGCCTTCCTCGATAAATGGACTATCCAATAGAACAAGAATCTTTCAATTCAGACCAGCACTTCCCGAGATCCTAGCGTTCAAACAAACAAACAAACTCTTCAGCTTTATAATATTAGTATAGATTACGTTTTTACGCTATGTATCATAGGTGTATGTGTATATAGTTAAGTAGTGTATTTTATCTAGTTTAGGTGACGAAATTAGTATTGCTTTTTCTTGCTGTTACTCTTACGCTATATTCTCTACTTGTTTTTGCCTTATTAATTTTTTGGTAACATTGGTTGCTTAGGAGAAATCGTTGTAAGCGATAAGGCCGCCATTTATAGCACTAGGTATAAGTTTTCTGTATTCTTTTTTTTCGGTGTATGTGATTTTTCATGTCCGTAATAAAGTTTTCTGTATTCACGCAGCAGTGGACAAACGTAAGTTTCAGTGGACAAACGTCCACTGAAACTTAAGAGTTCAAATCATAACTTAGCTTTGCCCCCCACTGCGCTCGTCGTCAATTTAAGATGTTTTATCTAAATGTCGTGTGATTTATTTTGAAACATTGCCCTTCAAACCGGAACAGATTAGTTTAGATATTACTTGTTTTCGGTATAATAACTGGAAAAGTGTGGTACAATGTAAAGAACTCTACCACTACTAAGCCTACAAAGTGATACGACAAAGAGATAAAACATCTTGTATGTCTGAGTGACAAGCGCAGTGCAGTGCTAGGTTATGATTTGGTTTCTTCATGTTCGAAAAGCTGCGTATCACTGTTGTTATGTTTTATGGGCAGGCATGTCGCTTACTATCAGGCACATGTCCTGCTCATATCATCAGTCTATATCATTAAAAACCCAATAATTTTCTGCAATAGCAACGTATACAGTTTTTCAGACATCTAAACACTTATTTTATGTAAACATATATATAATTTATTTTTTTCAGTTGCCAAATCATCAACAACTTGCCGCGCGAACGGAGGCGAGTGTATGGACGCATCAACTAACTGCCCTGAAAACCTGACGTTTTTGAGAGCTTCTGACTGCCAACAGAACGAAAAGTGTTGTATTTTGGTCAACTAAAGAATGAGGACTAATACAGTTTTTTTTATGTTTGCAATAAATGATTGTTTAATTAAGGAATTCGATTTTTATTAATGTTAACATAAATAAAATAGAACAAAAAGCATCCACACACGAGTCCTAAAATCAGAGGAAATGACGTAAAAGTAGTGGGGCGGAGCCTACATCGCAAAATAAATCACCAATTATATCCTACATATGGTGCGACCATATGATTGGTGATTTATGTTGCGATATAGGCTCCGGCCCACTACTTTTACGTCATTTCCTCTGATTTTAGGACTCGTGTGTGGACGCTTAAAAGAGTAGAGTTTTATTGACGTAATAAACCACCTTGATACCACCTTGCCCTTTTTTCTATCGGAATGCTCGTAGCTCGAAAAAGCGACATCGTTTCATGGTTGATGTTCCATGTTCCAAAGACACGAACGAAGAGATTTGACTCTACTTTTGTGATAAGAACGTCTAGGCTGTGGAATACGTTGCCTGAGTGGGTTTTCCCCGATGGTTACAATCTTTGTGTCTTCAAATCGAGAGTGAATCGGTTTCTTCTAGGTAAACACGCTCCATCGTAGACCGCATCGTCGCTTAACATCAGGCGAGATGGCGGTCAAGTGTAAACCTATAAAAGTAAAAAAAAAAAATTGTCTAAACAGGCATTGCAATTTAAACATCTTATTACCTCACATACTACTTTATGTTCTAATATTTATAATAGTTATGTGTAGTATCAGCAGGTTTATCCCATAGAGTTTACATATACCACGTATAGACTTAGATTTTCCGCACAGTTCCTTCATATTAATCATAAGCAGATGACGTGCATACTTTCTATGGCAACAGAGTAATGTGCCGCGACAAAAGTATGACACTTCCACAAGAGCGATAAGGCAAGAAAGATGCCAATACCCGTTCTTTCGGTGTAAAGCGTTTAATTATACTCTATACGTAGTATATGTAAATTCTTTGGTTTATCCGGATGGTTACAATCTTGGTGAAGTCTTCAAGTCGAGAGTGAATCAGTTACTTCTAGGTAAGCACGCTCCATCGTAGCCCACATTGTCGCCTTACATATTCATATTGGCTTCATTTTGGAGGTTATAACATTATTTTATCATTACTATTAAACTGAATAATTTCACTATTTAACGATCGTGAGAGAAGGTGATTGCACATCAGCGTTTTATGAAATATCCGCAGGAGTACCACAAGGCTCTGTACTTGGACCCATCCTGTACATACTCTTCACACATGACTTACCTCAGAGCCCAGATGTTACAGTTGCAACCTTCGCAGACGACACGGCCATTCTCGCCTCAGACAAATGTGCAGTGCAAGCCTCTTTGAAATTGCAAAAGATCCTGAAAGAAATCGAAGAATGGCTGGTGAAATGGAGAATTACCGCTAGCGTAACCAAATCAGTGCACGCAACATTCACCCTCCGGAAGGAAGATTGTGCTCCAGTAGCCCTAAATGGCATTCAACTACCCCATCAAAACGTAGTGAAGTATTTGGGAATGCACCTGGACCGTCGTCTCACCTGGAAAAAACACATCGAAACAAAAAGAGACGAAGTCAAAGTCAAAGTCAAAGTACTTTATTCATAAATGTACAATTTACACGTCAATTAATAAAAAATAAAAACAAAAGAAAGAGCATACAAATTGTATACATTTTCAAAGTTTGAAACTACTACTTTACTGTATTACAATAATTATTGTACAGAAAACTGTCAAGCATTATACGAGTATAATGTCTTTATTGCAATTGTACTAACCTATGTCAAATTTATTTATTCACATTTTATGGGAACTTTGCCATCACTCTCTAAAAATTCGCTGTAACTATAAAAGTTTGATCGATAAGCCAGCACTTTAATCTGTTTTGAAGCTGCCGAAACTTGGGGCCGATATAACTATTTTGGGAAGAGCGTTATAAACTTCCGGTCCCATAATGTGAGTTAACTTCTGTGACCTCGTGAGAGAGTGTGGTATAACATCCAGCTTGTCGGCGTTGCGAATGTTGCGAGAATGTCTCTCTCTCGCGTGTTGTACGATTCTAGATTATTTTTGACATACACAGCCACTTGACAGATCAAGATAGCAGGTAAAGTAAGTATACCAAGCTCCTTGAAATATGGTCTGACGGATGTACATTGCGATACGCCAACAATGGCACGTACGGCACGTTTTTGGGCGCGGAACGCACGCTTCCAGTCGGCAGCGCGCGCGTATAGCTCGGCGCCGTATTGTAACCGTGAATGCACTGTGGCGAAGTAACATGCACGTGACACTTCCGTAGACACCACTCGGGATACTCGTCTTAGCGCAAAGCACGCACTGCTAACTTTAGCACACATCTTGTCGATGTGATGTTCCCACGTCATGCTGCGATCAATCTCGAACCCCAAAAATGCGGTGTTCTGTACCTGCTCAATCCTAACACCATTTAGCGAGACTTTTAGCGGTTTTGTATGGTGTCCCGACAGACAAAAGTGAATATAGTGTGTCTTTTTTGAATTTAGCATAAAACCGTTGGCGCTAAACCATGAATTTAAGCCGTTTATTACAATATTTAATTTATCTTCTAATTCCTCTATTGAAAGAGCTGTGACTATGGCAGCCACGTCATCCGCATACATGAATATGGCTGCACCCTTCACGGCTTCGGGTAGATCTAAATCTGAGATACAAAAGCCTTTATTGGCTGCTGGGGAAACACTCCAAACTGTCGCTCGAAAGCAAGATACATGTGTACAACACAGTGCTAAAACCAATTTGGACATATGGAATTCAGCTATGGGGAACGGCTAGTGCCTCAAACATATTGAAAGTCCAAAGGTCACAAAATAACATCTTAAGGCAAATGACGAACGCGGCTTGGTTTCTCCGAACAACAGATGAAACTTTAAACGTGCCTATGGTAAAACAAGAAATAGAACGCCATAGTGCTAACTATAACCTGCGACTGCAAGAGCACCCGAATGAACTTGCGGGTCGACTCACTATCCCTGAAACCGTACGTCGTCTCAAAAAGCGACGGGACATGTATGATAGTTGACACAACAATAATGTATAAAGAAAGGGGCAATCTCCACTGGGAGTGGGACCCTCAACGCCATGAAACTGTCATCTCATCTGTTTATAGTCTGCCAAGACTGATTGCATGATTAAGATTACAAAAAAAAAAAAAAAATTTAACGATCGTGAGGTTTTAAATTTTGAAGTGAATCTTTTTATGCGACTTCCAACAAAGTTGCGTTAAACGTTTAACGCTACCATGGAGAAGGTATGAAAGAACTGTTTCGTGGGAGGGGGAATAGAAAGAGACAGAGATTGAAAGTTTCACTTTTTCCGTGCGGAGGGACTGTACGGTCCACGCACTACTAGGTCGGTTTCTACTAGGTAAACACGCTCCATCGTGGACCGCATCATCGCTTAACATCAGGCGAGATGGCGGTCAAGTGTGAGCCTATGAAAGGTAAAAAAAACTTTTTTTTTTTTTGTATTCATTTTTACGATAACAGTGAACGAATCAAAACTTAAGTAAACTACTTATGATAAACTACTCAGTGTAAATGTGTTAATTTCAATGTCGTACACAGCATAATTCATCTAACAGGACGAGAAACAATTGAGGTCAAAAACGAAATATAAAAATTACTACGTTCCTTGAAAGTGATGTTACTGCAGTAATTCTCTCGAAGTTGAAAGTGATAAACAAGAGAAAAATACAACTCCCAGCGAAGCACTGATATTAAAAAAGTTATTTACTGGAAGCGCATTATTTGCTTACAATATTTAACATCGAATTTTTACACAGACGAATTGGGCTGTGATTACAATACAATATAACACAAAACTCTTTCATACAACATAATAATTATGTACTAAATATATACCTCTATAATAGTAAGGGGGTGTCACAATGTTTTTCGTTTTTAAATTGACGAATACGTGCCAACCACATGTAGCAGGGTGAGGGGAGTGGTTCTGAGACACTCAGGTATACAAGGTGCTGCAGAAAGGTGGAACAATATTTATGGTAGTTCATCTACATTAAGTTTTGATTCATATTTGTGAAAATTAGAAATAAAAACTCAAAAAAATCCATAATTTTTTTTTGTTTGTTTTTAATTTTTACATACCCCTAATAATGGCCAGATCTCGGCACGGATTTTTATACGACGTCGCGGCTTCGGCGGCTAGGTCGTTTGTCAACTGTACATGCGTTAGGGTAGAAACTGGTGATTTGGTAAGAATTTTACATCAAACTTTGACTGGAATTACCTCGTGATCTACCGTGCTGAGAGTGTAAATCCACCACGTTGTATAAAAATCTATATAAAAATGAATGTTTGTCATGGTGTTTAGCAAAATTATTATAGGTTCATGAGTTAAAGAAGGTTTCTGAGTTGGTACGGCAAATTCTCGACAGGTGGCGTAGCAACGTTCGCAGGGTCGGCACAGCTAATGTATATTTTTCATAATATATATTTCATTATATTGACAGGACAAACAGGACATGTGCACGATGGTAAGCAACACGCATGTCTAAAATACCACGCCATTCGACTAACCGAGCTAAAAACAAGATCAGTCGTTACTCCGAAAATATTGCCTGTGAATATGGAATATAGTGTTGTGACTGGTCGCGTGGCTCAATGGGTAGTAACTCAGCCTGCCTGCCTGTCGTAGGTTCGAATCCTACCCATTGCAAATATTTGTGTGATGAATTCAAATATTTGTCCACCAATATTTATTATTTTATATAACCTCGAAGGAAAATATTTAACTGACGTACAGTAATGATGGGTGCTGCCTGAGAGGTTATTTCTATATAAGTAGATACAAAACGTGTGTAATTTTATCTAGAGAAAATCGGTTTAATCTGCTCCATCTTAGACATCATCGCCATTTAACATCAGGTGCGCTGGTGAAACACAAGCCTAGTTTAAGTTTAAGTAGTGTCGTATAAGCATTAGGTCAACTCTACAAAAGTCTTGTTGCTGCTACTACATTCCGAGAGCTAGGCACCAAATCTTGATTAGATGTTTGAGGCAAAGTGAAAACTTGTCACGTTGTGGTAGAACTCTCTACCTGCCAGGTGATCTAAATTTAATTCCAGGGATTCATGTTGCCTTGGTACTCACTAGCAAGCCTGCGCCTATTAGGAGAGAGATAGATAGATAGATACCCATAAATTTGATTCAAATTCTCGGAATCCTACGTAGTCTAGACAAAACAGAACCAGATAATAAACTAAAATATTTTAAAAACATTAATTCGTAGTCAAAGCAAGCACATAATGAACTGCAAGAACCTCTTTAACTGATATTTATCTGATTCTCAAGTAAGCAAAGACAAAACACGACCAAAACCTAACCCCTCTCCGAAGAAGGCGATCGTTATCTCCGTACTAAATTAGAGGAACGTGGGTGAATGGGTGGGTTTTATCTGCCCTTTACGTGGCCCAAGTGGCCCAATGTAGCCCGATGGAGGCCAATGCGGGCCACATTAGTCGTGCTCCTTGAGTTACATGGAAAGATTGTATCACGAAATCGTGACAATGGGGTAACTCGAGATTATAGTTCGGTGCTACGTCCGATCGGACATAGTACATAAATGTAATTGTTGATTAACTGAATGCGTATAAACTTTGTAATCTTAATTTGTTTTGGTTAAATAGTACCTCTTTGACGTATCTATGGCCATCTTTCATGTTTCCTCCCAGCAATGGTTGCTTGAAAGAAATCGTAAGTAGCGATAAGACCGCCATTTATAGTACTAGTTTATACTATATTTTGTATTTTTTTTACTTTTGTAGTATGCGTAATTTATAGTGTTTATTGTTTGTGTGTAAGTGTTTCTTGTGTTTTGTTTTCTATCTCTCTGTCCCCGTTGACGAATACGTCAAGGAAAACTCAAATATTAATCCAAAAATGTACTCAAAATAAAAATATTGTGAGGAGTTGACTCTGCATTGTAGTAATGTGAATGTCCTTTAGTTTGTATCAGGACTTTGTTTTCATTTTGGTGCTTACAGTAGTTTATTTTTGTCTAGTGTCAGGTACGATAGGTACACATTTTTTCACTTGATGTTACTTTAACGCTCTATAATCACCCTATTCTTGTTTTTGGACATAAGACATTTCCTCACATTAATAATAACCTGGAAAAAATATCTATAAATCATGAGACCACCACACATCAATTACAATACGTAAAAGTGTATGTGCCGTTTTAATAGCAATTTATTTATAGCTCATAAAATATTGCTGTCTATCAGCCTTGAGGAAATGTTTTACTATACAGCACATATAGCACATCTAATTTCGGAACTCCTGTAAAATACCCATAATAAGCGAGTAGTTCCTAAACACACATCCGACGCTCTGACGTCAGCATTGAACTATGATTAATAGCAGCTGATAGCATAATTACCGGGTTATCTTCCCGAGCAGACGAGCCTGTCGCGGCCTGATGGGAACTGGGCCTGTTTAGAACTTGCTTTGAGCTAAACAGGCACTTGTTACTAAGGCAAAGGAGTGGACATTCCTTGGACGGCTCGGAAAAGGACGGAAAACGTGATTTGAAGTAAACACTTTCAGTGTTTAGCCTCGTTGGGCGCTTTTTGTTAGATTAAATCTTATGGAGTCGCATTACCGACATGCCAATCTCGGGTGGCGGCGGTGGATTCCTTCCTTCCACTCGACACCACCAAAACGACTCCACGACACATGGAATCACTAGTCCATACGACACCACCGACTAATAGTGAGGTTACCTACATAAAAAGTTGTTGATATGAAAACGCCAATTAAGTTCAAGCAGTTTCAGTAATGAGGTATGTCATTTGATAAAGTTTATATTTATCTGTCACTCAAATGGTCATCTTGACATTGTTCATTGCAATTTGCATATTATTGTCTTTCCGTCCGAATATTTTAATTTTTCACAATGGACTTGGATACTTATACTGACGACATAAAATACATATAAACCATCGAACTCTTAAAAACGCAGAAGCGGCAAACGCGCTTCTACTATGGCGATGCAAAATCAGGTGACGTCTCCTGATTTAGTCTCAGTCGCAACAAGGAGTTGTGTACGTTCGCTGACAATTGTGTACTTTCGCTGACAATTCAACTTTCAAATTTTTTAAACAAATTCTCGCCACGTTATATTGTCTTTAGATTATACCTCATCTTTGTTTCCTTAATTATATCGATGATATAAACTAATGGCGGAACAGCACATCACTAGGGTGGTGTCGTATGGACTAGAGATTCCATACGACACCACGGATGGTGTCGTTTTGGTTGTGTCGAGTGAAAGGAACGGGTGGATTAGCGGTGGCAGAACAGCAAAATGAGACGTCCACGTTGGAAGAATTATGCATTGACAAAATGCGTAGCGTTGCGTAGTGTAGCGTTTCGTTGTATAGTCTCGCATTGCTTTGCATTGCGTTGCGATGCGTTGCGATGCGTTGCGATGCGTTGCGATGCGTTGCGATGCGTTGCGATGCGTTGCGATGCGTTGCGATGCGTTGCGATGCGTTGCGATGCGTTGCGATGCGTTGCGATGCGTTGCGATGCGTTGCGATGCGTTGCGATGCGTTGCGATGCGTTGCGATGCGTTGCGATGCGTTGCGATGCGTTGCGATGCGTTGCGATGCGTTGCGATGCGTTGCGATGCGTTGCGATGCGCGATGCGTTGCGATGCGTTGCGATGCGTTGCGATGCGTTGCGATGCGTTGCGATGCGTTGCGATGCGTTGCGATGCGTTGCGATGCGTTGCGATGCGTTGCGCGATGCGTTGCGATGCGTTGCGATGCGTTGCGATGCGTTGCGATGCGTTACGTTTGCGATGCGTTGCGATGAGTTGCGATGCGTTACGTTGCGATGCGTTGTGCTGCGTTGCGTTACATTGAGTTGCGTTGTATTACGGTATATTGTATCGCTCTGATGAAAAGGACTATGATGTTGAAGTACTTACTGGGAGAATTCATTTTAAAAGACCGAGTAAAGTAAAGCATAGCATAATATTCTAGTCTATCCATTTTTTATTCCACGTTATATTATCAGTTGCATTTGGAATCTAGTTTCTTACGGTAGCCTCGGACGAGATAGGAGTTTTGCTATAAAAGATGTGAGAATAAACTTTTTTTTTTGCAAAACATGTTGCTTCTGTTTTATCTGAAGGAACTTTGTTTCTATCTGGTATCCCATAACACCACATCTTATTCCCTATAATTATCTCCATGGATTTGGGCGTCCACGTGTTTTGCATATTGCACTAATTTACTTTTTTTAATTTGGCATGCACAAAAATGTAATAAATTCATGATTTGTCCGCAAATGCCTTGACCTTGACTAGGTCTGTGACCTGCACCATATGGCAGACAACTAATAGCTCAAAGGAGTCTCAGAAATAATAACATTATCATTGCTTCAGACTCAGTACACACCTGGCGTCGGGCTAGGAGGTAAGAAACTTTGGATGTGAAAGCATACTAATTAAGAGGCTCATGAATATTGTTGGATATGTTATTAAACTGAATAAGATAACAAACGATCAGGCTACCAATTGTAGCTGTTATTTATAGTTTCAAGTGACTGTACAAGCAGGGAATTGTGCCTCATGGTAAACACTTTTGCTTACTTTGTCTTCAAATCTGCAGTGTCCGTAGCTATTGGAATGTGAAGGGTCCAAATCATGACCTGCATTACGCCCTTCTTTCATATAGTTATGATGAATGCCTGCTTTAAGAAAGGCACGCCTTCAATAATTGACTGGCCGAACTGCGCTCCGCGTTCCCGCGATTTTTTCGCAATAATAGCACCTGTATTCTATTCCAGACTATTATCTGTGTTCCATATTTCACCCTCTGCGTTCAGCCATTCCGATCCAACCCAAACTTTCACATTTCAAATATTTGTAGAATATCTTTACGATTTGACTTTCCATACAGCTTTTTGACTTGCTATTATTATGCTATTGCTATTACCTTGACACCTTGAGTAAGGCTACGGGCACAAAACTAGCGATGGACAAGCGACGGTGGGGCGGCGCGGCGCGATTGGAGAGCGACGGCGATGTATACAAAAGTATAGTGCAGGACAGAGACGGGCACGAAACGAGCGGGGAGCAAAGCGGGCAGCAAGCAGTGCCGTGCCGACAAATACGTGACCGCCGCTCCGCCGTCACCCCGCTGTTGCCATCGCTCATCTGTCGCCAGTTTCGTGCCCGTAACCTATAAAAGTTCAAAACGCGATGTCTACTCCTAATTTAGTACTTCTACGAACAACACACCTAATTGTAGCGAATACAATTTGTACGTATTTGCACTGAGCATGGTCTATCCGTCAAGAGCGTTGTGTTGATTTATTTGGCGCTCATTTTGCGGGATGTCGTGTTTCTCTGATTTATTGTTCAGGTGATTAGACCTGATGTTTGTTTGATCGTGCTTAAATTGTGTCAAGGTTATTTGAAGACACACAAACTAGCTCTTTTGCTTTGTAATAAGCGCTTATTTTAGGGCTCGGTGCTCAAGAGGTAATTATTAATTTTCTCCTCAAAAGCAAAAGCCCACTTCAATATAAGATTAAATTCAGACCGTCAACCAAATTTCATAAGTCATCACTAGGTTTTCGAAGAATGTGAAAGCGAATTTTAGTTTGTTATTCAAATTTCTTAAACTGAAACACGGATATCGATATAATTCATATGTAATTTTCTTGTGCCAAAACGTTTCTTTGGCTATACAGCGCGGAAATGCGGCAAGACTGATGGGAACATTTGGTCGCGGAGTTGACGATCGCGGGTTTATTTAATCATATTTAAATGTTTTTAATATATATGTATGTATATTTCTTTTTTATTATCCTGTAACTAATTTAATTTTATTTAGTATTCATATGTATATTATAGGTAGTTCACCTCTGATCTACCAAACAAAAAATAACCATCAAAATCAATTAACAATTGGCGGCACTATCGTATGACATACGATGAGGTAACAAAAACTAGTGAACATTTTCTTGCTTTTTCATTCCTCAACTTTAAGAATTAAATATAATATTGGCCTGTAATAGTGGTTCCACGCTTCAGGTAATCAATCAACAATAGATCCAATCCCTTCAAAGAATAGGGAATAGAATATACCCTATTTAATAGGGGTTTTTGTGTGTGAATCCAACTTGAACTGGACAAGTTTTTAGTATGAACGAAATTACGTGATTTCATGAAAAATATTTTTAAATTTCGTCGATACTATAATGACGCTTTTCCATTGGGAATCGCGGCGAAAATATTCAAATACCATCAGTTTCCCGCCATTTTATCAGAGGACCAATATGATAATGCACATAAAGCGGTACCAGAGAGCTAGAGGACCCACCCTCGTTAGGTAAAGTGTGTTTCGATGTCGCAACAACGTACCCGGTGCATGTGGGACTTTTTGTCTATTGAAGGGTCTTCGCAGTTATATAGGGTGAGAGCACACAGAGCTCGTTTTTAATCCCCGACTAATTTAATAAATTTGACGTGACTCTTTCTGTGTGTGCGTTTTGATAATAAAATGTTTTGAAATGTCTCCTCCGCAGAATATATATTTTTTTTTTTTTTGAAATTGCTTGAAATGTTTTTTTACGGTATTTACTTACATAAAACTATATTTTACATATTGTGCGTCCCGTTTTCCATAAAGTAGTGTTACACTACTACACTCAAACAGTGCTAGTAGAGCGTGCACACTCTCCTTAAAAAGTTGCCAAATCAGGCTACAATTTATTAAAGTTTCATCACAAATCATGTCATTCCTTGATTAAAAGTGTTTTATACTCGTACTTACGTTTGGCATACGATGCCTGAGTGAGTTTTCCCAATAGTTACCCTCCTGCTGACTTCAAATTGAGAGTGAATCGGTTTTTTCTGGGCAAGCACATTCCATCAACGTACACCGCATTATCTCTTTACGTCAAACAAGATGGCGGTCAAAAAGTTAGTTTTTATAGCACTATTTAGTGGTAGATGCTAACAGTAAGATCAAAACATTCTCATTATAGTCCAACCCTAACTTTCGTAGTCCGCAAGGGGAATACGGGATGCTTCAACAAAATTACTTCAGTCTTATGGAGTTTTGACCGTTAAGTTCAAAAGATTTTAAGAAGTTTTACACAAAAAAGACGAAATAATTAAAAAAACACAACATATTTTTCTAACTGAAGCAATCATCATTTTTGTGGGCTCGTAAGTTTGTTTAAACAACCGACTTTCTAGAGTTGTTTTATTTTGATATAAGGACAGTTACTCGTATTTTACATCAAGCCACAAATTAATAAGATATACCAATGTGTTACACACTGATTGGACTAATTGATGGATTTATCATACATTACCTAACACCTAAATTGCTCATACTGTGGTAGGTATGTGATAAAACACCTTTTACACGAATTTCCCGAACCCTTTGCCGTTAACAGGTAGCTAACGGGCTTCGCCCGGCAAAAACAGTTTGCAGGTATAACTGAAAACTAAATGCCACATTTTACCAAACTACCTGAACTAGGATTCACAAGTCAGCTTAACTATCAAATCCGTGTAGCCGTGAGGTACGGTTGTTACCAATTAGGTTAGCTATGTTATGTGTAATGGGTGTGTGTTTGGAACCTTATAGGTATTATATCAGCTATCTGGCTGCCATCACGCAGGCTTTGCTTGGTTTGGGGTCGGATGGTCGGATGGTGAATTGTCCACCAATATTTGTCCACCAATATTTATCGTTGAACAGGTCATGTTTGAAACATGGTTTAAAGTTACTTGTATCATAGAGATATTTAATTAAAAATTTCATGATGGGATGTATATATGAAGTATTTTATTATTCAAATATTTTTGTAAATGTATAATTTGACTTGATTTGTTGTGTGAATTATTAACACGTTTTACTTCGATTTTCAATAATACGCGAAATTTTCCGTCGGTATAGTTACAAATACGATTATAATGGAGCGAGTCTTTGATATTTTGCTGCCGTTTTATGTACCCAGATCAGTAGTAAAAGCTATCCATGTCCACTATATACGAATGGGACTGCAATTTGTAACACAGTAACATTCTATAAGATGTAATCTGAAATAAAACAAATTCTACTTTTCATTGAGGGAGAAGAACGAGAACTGCAGTGTATTTCTAATAATAAGGTAATAAATAATTAATAGTTAAAAAAACACGCTTTTAAATAAAAAAAAATCTTTTGAAGATAACTAAACTAAAAATAGATAAAAAATAGACTAAAAATAGATAACTAACTAGAAAGTTTAGTGCCTCAAAAACTTCATTTTATTTAATTTAATAATCACTTTTTATCTTCTGTATATGAATCTAGTTTTGTTACATTCTCTGTTTACCTGCTTGCATGCTAATTGCGGGACCTGGAGAACTGTCATGTATTTTAAGTACCACCCTTGTAACCCAGGACCACAAGCTGAATAAATTGATTTGATTTGATTTGATTTGAAAAAAGTAGAAAATAAGTCATACCGCAAAAACCAAAAAACACACTTTTCCGAAGATCCAACTATAAAGTCAGAAAATAAATATGAATTAAGGATAGTGTGATTTACAAAAAATATGTTTGGTAGTGAAAAGGCATTTGGCAAGGCTGCTTTGCACCCTACGCATTTTACTCACAAATATTTTTTTTCAATTTTACTTTTTTTCTTAATAGTTGGATCTTCTGAAAAGCGTGTCTTTTAGTTTTTAACTATTACTTATATTCTACTTTTTAGTTTAGTTATCTTCAAAAGAGTTTAGTATATTTTCACATGTACTAATTAAATTATATCGAATGATAACGTGGCAACGAAACCTAGTGACTGACTGCACATGCCAGTAGCAGTCAGAATGATACTAATATATTACAGTAATAAATTGAAACTGAAATGCAAACATAATTATTAATCCTGATGATCGTGGTGACGATGAATAGTTAGTGGGACAAACCGTGCAAATCATTGCATTGTCGTCGGTCCTTGATAAGTGTGCAAAGTTTCAAACCAAACCGTTGCTTAGAAAATAGTAAAAATCACGATCCAAGATTCCGTTACATAGATACCAAGTTAATAAAAGCGTGTTTAAATGTCTACGATGATGGCTCCATATTGTTATTTTCATTTAAATGAATTAAATTATTTACCGTTAGTTTTCCACGAAAGTAGTCGACATAAATTTCGTAACAGCGTTTTCATGTAACAAAACCTCGCTTAGCCGCAATTGAGACATTAGCACGGCAGAACTTTGCAATTGTTATTTAACTTATTACTTACTGTAAATGAGCTTGATATGTTTAATTCGTGAGGTATTTGTGACTACTTTTAGACAGTTTAGAAAGATACGAAATAATTGACAAAAATACTCAAAAATATCTGGATATTAGACTGGCTTCGTTACTTAATAGTTGGCAGTAAGTCTGTCTGCGTAGCCATAGTCGCAGGTTCTATTGATGTGTGATGAATACAATTTTTTTTCTATGTCTCGGTATTTTTATTCTACTAATATTTTAAACGTGAAAGTAAGTTTGTTTGTCATGCTTTTACGCCAAATCTACTAAACCGATTATCATGAAACTTTGTACACACCTTTTTGGAGACGTTAGAAGTAACCAAGGCTACTTTTTATGTCGGCATAATAACGGGATCGGATACTACACGGGCGAAACCGGTGAATAACAATAATTTATTTGTCATAAATACATGTACAAGAAATTGGAATCCAAAGGCTCCTGAAGTAGTTAAAAACTGTGTGACAGGAGCCGATGGCCACTCCCATTACAACAATAAATTATAACACGCTAAAACTAATAATTTTTCACAATATTATAAACGAAATAAATAATTTATAAACGAACATTCCTAATATATACAAACAATTAATTCTAAAAAACAAACTGTTTCTAAACAGTTTCAAATAAAAGAAAAAGAAAATATGTCTTGAGTGAGGTGTTTATTAGTTTGTACTCGTACTTAATAGTTGTAGAGTACAATAATAGGTAGTTACATTCATACAAGTATTATATCAGCTATCTGGATCCCATATTACAGATGTTGCTTAGTTTGGGGTCAGATGGTGTTGTTTGTGAAATGTCCAACAATATTTATTAGTTTACTTTTTTTTTCTGGGCAGAGCCTTTATTAACAAAACTAAAATACAATGAGAACTACATACACTACACTACAAACCTAACTACTTACACTAAGCACACCTGAATTATCCATAGACCACTGTAGGTCTACAGATAATCAAGATGTTCAAGCCCACTACCAATAGGAAGCGTACCCAGCATGCTGGCGGCATTACCACGCTGAATGGCAATGCGTTGGGCCAAATAAACGCCAGCATTTTGGTCACGCGTCGGGTCGACCAAGCGCTCGGATAGGCTTTTGAAGATGAGGTGCAGTGCAGTGCTAGGTAATGATTTGGACTCTTTATGTTCCAATAGCTGCGTGTCACTGTGCTGTTATGTGTCAGGCATGATGCTTACCATCAGGCACATGTACGGATCGTCTCGTCACCATTTATTTAAAAAAAAAAAAGGTGAACTCTCGGCCCCTCAGTTTACTTAATTACGTTTTTATACTATTCTGATCTAAATAAACAGACGTATTTAATCACAATTCAATTAGTAGTAGCTATAAATTTAAGTTAAAAATAGCAGATTAAGTAGGTGGTTTTCCGTTCGGGAGATTTCGTGGAACTATCCCCGCCTACACTCGTAGCTCCCACTCCTAACAGTTCAAATAAAGAGGATTTGTCAATTAATTCATTTCGAATGAACTAAATACCTCTAGAGAGAGTACGTGAGTAATAATAGATTTAGTATTATAAATATTTTGAGTATAATTGGAATAATTGAGGTTATTAGACTAGAAATAGGTATGTGTTTGGGGTTTTACTAGAAAGATAATATTAATATATACTAGTAAATTTTTTTGGGTTTTGGAAATGTCAAACTTTCCGTGTACCTGATTATTTTTATGCCGAATTATATGCCTGAATATTAAAAGCAGGTTAAAACTGTTTGTCTTCCGAAGGTGTTTTATCCAACCGATAAAAATGACTAGGTGGTTTTACGTGCTAATGTATCAGATGCTGCATATATACATGAAATAATTAAAAATGACAAATAACAGGAGTCAAAACAGCAGTGAAATTACGCGAGCAGTAAAAAAATCAATCAATATCTTCAAAAAATTGTGTTGAAATATTTTCAACACTCCACCGTTTCCCAGTAGCTCTAAAGAAATAAACCTTGCAATAAACCATTCGCCTGTCCTATTAAAGGGCCTAATTCCTTCGTTATTTCGTTCGCATTCGTGCTACCATCACTTCTTGGGAAATAGGACAGGAGCAAAATATCGAAACTATTAGCGTTTTAGTTTATCATTCTTAAGAGGAAAATGTATGTTTTGATTTTGAATTGCATTTGCATTTCTTGCATTTCTTTAAAATATAAGGCCAATATAAGTCATTTTATAAAAGCAAATATACTTGTCAAAGATAGTATTCAATTTCGACGAAAGTGTGACGTCAATGTTAAATTGTGTGAAATTTCATAAAACATTTATCACTTTTACACGAAAGTGAAACTGTTTATTGACAAGTACATATTGATACAGTATAGTTATTTTTGTGACGAATAAAACAATCAGCTTCAAATTGAAAATAACTTTTAATGAAATTAGTTAATAGGCCCATCAAGATTAACAAACTAACTTTAACTATTTAGTGATTAGCAGTGAGATAAAAACAAAATACAAAACCTATTCCTTTTTGTCAGTAAAGAGTAACGAGCAGTACACGTGCCTGATCGTTAGCAACACGCCTTTCCATAACAGCACAGCTCGTTCCGTCACATGTAACCATTAAAAAAAGTTTCCCTGTAGAATCAAACTATACGTAGATTAATAAGTTTCTGTAAAATGATGGCAACCCCAGCCATATCTCGTCAAATCTCCTTCATGGGAGATTTACCCACTAATCCAATGTAAATTGCTGTTTATGGGATAAGACACGTCATCGCCGTATTGAAGTAATCTCGCCGAAAGCCGTGATGTGTTTACGAATAATCAGATTTGAGACGTTATATTAATACTCTGTTACTCAGGACCGAGGTTCGCGAACTCAAGAAAAGGTTATTAATACAAGCTACAAAGAATCTAAATGCTTGGTATTTGACTACCTGCATTTAGTTAGCAATGCCGAAGCAGAATCCTTGCTAATAAAAATTCATACTATAAATTTCTTTTTAATATTTTTTAAACTTTGTTTTAAACTAATCTAATTTTTACTAAAAACATGAAATCTCCGCACCGTACATAAGATCAGTAAGCGTCTTTGGTGTGGCCCTTGCGATACAGGTCTTCCCCAGTGCAGGTGTCACTAGTATTATTGTTTTAATGAACCATACGACCCATGTACGAAAGTTCTTAAAATAATTAACATACGCACCCTGTAACATGGTAAGTCACAAATAAAAAAAAAAGTTTTTGTATTCGTATTAAGATAATGGAGCAGTAGGCGAGACGACTTAAAAAAATATCTGGACAGAGACTTGATATAGCTGTGTATGGGAGCTAATTCGCACTGTGACCGCGACACGTGTCTCACAACTCGTGTTTCGCAACACGTGTCTCGGCCTTCTGTCGCGGTCTTGGCGCGAACTGGCACCCATACAATTATAAATAATGTCAAGTGTCTGTCGCGGTCTCCGGTCTCGGTCTAGTGTCGCGGTCGTGGCGCGAACCGTCGCCTTTACTCTTCACCAAGTCAAATGATATTCCCAAAAGTTAAACAATTATGTGTAATTTGGTTGGTTGTAGAGAGATAAGACACTACTTTTTTATTTCAACTAGTGATATTTACATAACAATATCCGAGCAAAGTTGGAACGGGCCGCTAATACATTCAAATAGTTTTACTTTGTGGTAGTAATTTATTGATTAGGTATAATGGAAAAATATTAGTACGTTTTTATTTTAACCTAAAATAAACTTATTTAATCGAATTTCCCTATCCTCAAAGGGGCGTTTAGACAATGTTGAAGTGAAACTTTGTAGACTTCGCTAGTTCAGCTAATGTCCTCGCGAGGCAGCTTTAAGCAAAGCTTGGATAGGTTTCATAGTCGAAGCGGGTATTATGTTGCGTGTCCAAAATATCAGCCGACGTGGTTAATAAATTAAAAAAAAAACATTTGTTTGTTAAAATAGGGTTATATATTTTTTGTCTGTAGTAAGTTACCGCCTGACCGTCATTTCACTTGATGTTAAGCGATGCGATGGTGCAGTCTAGTGTGAGTCTAGTCAATGGTTCCAATAGAATAAAAAAAAAGATTTCAATTTTTTTTTAAATTCAGACATTTGACCGAACTTCATAAGCTATCATTACTCGTAGTTATCACTGTAGTAGTTATCACTGTCTTTGAGGTAGGCATATAAAAGTAAATTGTAGTTTTTGTAACGAAAACTTTTTGGCGCACCACACACAGATATTTCGTGAGCTGTGAATTGAGCTCAAGGATCACGTATCCGCTTGATACACCAGTGTGTAATATAATACCCAAAAACTTGGTTGATGATGACAACACGTACTTAAAGTTGCGTTTTGGGTTTTTGGCGGGAAACATTTTTTTTCGTGTTTTTATTTGGAAAGGTATACCAATAAATTTGTGTTTAATGGCGTCTACTTGAACCGGTCTTTATTTTGATATAGCTTACATTAAAATTAGAGTTCATTTACATAGAAAAATCGTAAAATTAAAAAAAAATACAAAAATCAAAATTTTTGGCGGGAAAATGGTCCCGAAGTATTGAAAAAAATTAAAAAAATATAATTTGTGCTATCGAATGCAGTTTTTTTTGGTGTTTCGGGTTTATTGTTTTGTATACAACACATTTAACCCATAAAACCACTGTCTCCCTTATAAATTATTAAAGTTATAGTTGTTAGACTAATAGAGAAATTACGAAACTTTTTACTTAAGTGTCAAAAATGTTAGTTTACATTTTAAGGACATTATTTATAAATAAATGATACCGCTAGAAGTGTCTTGAAACGCTTTAGAGAGTAAATGGCTCAAACGGGTAAAAGTAAGGTGGCACTTCATATGCCGAAGCATAAACACCGCACTTATGTAACCTGACACCCGTTTTCCCGCCAAATTTGTAAACGCGAAGAGCGGGCGGTGTATCAAGCGGGTATGAAAGAAATCTTCCGGTGAACTCGAGGCCATGATATGACGCACCTAGAAACGTCTTATTCTATGTATTGTTATTATGTTAATTTCTAGATGGGTTATGCCATGGGTGTTACCATGATCAGCATTGTACATTTACATAAATATCTAACCATGGCTATCATGCCATGCTTAGAAGACTTATTTAGACGACAATGCTTTGAAGATTTACTCGTATTGCAGACTAGCAGCCCCTTCCAGTTTCACCCGTGTAGTTACCACAGAGTGCTATCAAATGGAAAGTTATGAGTATTCACTTCTATCGGCAATCCCTACGTCCAATTTGTTATGTCATTTTACAAAAACCGCCATACCGATGTCAATGAATTGTATATGGGACCACCTATGAACTACGATGTACCAAACAAAAAATAAACCATCAAATTGGTTCCCAAAGTGCGGAGCTATCGCGTGAGATAAAAAAAAAATATGAAACTGAATTGAGAACCTACTCTTTTTTGAAATCGGTTGAAAATGACAAACATTGGTTCCTTCTAAATGAAATGTGCTCCATCCTAGACTAAATTTTCTCTTAATGTCAGGTAAAATGGCATCCAATCACATAAAAAAACGAATGTATGAGCCAAATATCGTGATATTTTAGAAAAAGATTTTTAGATTATGTAGGTAGCTCAAAAAAGCGATATTGATTCATAGTTCCAAAAAAATATGTGGTGTCACTTGAATTTCACACTTTTGAGTTCTTTTTTAATTATCAACTAACAAGTATTTCAACATCACTTTCCTGATGAAGAATAAATATTGCAAATAAAGCGACGTGTTCCGTGAAAAATAAGAAGAGAAAACTGTGTATTAAAAACCACAACAGAGAAGAGAGTTAAAAAGAGAGTTAAGAACTATTATGAGCTAGCTATTCTTTATCAAAATTTGATGTATTGCATTTAATACATGTTTCGAGAATACTTGAGTCTACCGCCTACCCACATTAAGGTAGCGTGGGGTATCATGGCATTAATTCCTATATTGTGAGAAAAAATGGGACTTTTTAGCAATAATAACATAAAGTTGACCACTCGTGCTAAACACCTGTCATAACCAGAAACCACGTTTTTGCTTCCTCGTTATAATTTCATCATCATCAGCCGCAAGACGTCCACTGCTGAACATAGGCCTCCCCTAGATTTCCACAACGAATAGTCCTGCGCTCCCTGCAACCTGCAACGAGCTGTGTGAGGTCATCTGTACAGTGCGTCTAGTGGCGGCCGTCCAACACTGCGTCTTCCGGTCCAACACTGCGTCTTTCTTTCTTCCCCATCGGTTGTCAGTTCTGCGAGCGATGTGGCCTGCCCATTGCCACTTCATCTTGCTTACTCTTTGAGCTATGTCGGCCACTTTCGCTCTTTTGCGAATATCCCATTACGGATTCTGTCGCGTAAAGAGACTCTGAACATCACTTCTTCACTTCCTCGTAATCACTTAAACAAAACAAATCTGCGTCTGTTCGTTTACCGGACAAGCAAAACCAATGATGGCTTTTAGTGTGGCGGTTATAATAACAGTTTCTTCGAAGAAAGTTGTCGGGGAACCGCCTTGTGCTGCCAAATGCGAAGGCGGTAATTTTCAGAACTAGTTAGATACATTACTACAATTTGTTTCTTTTTAATAAAAATCTATTTATGTATTTACTGTAGTGCCCCGTATTTTTTTATAGCATAGAGTGACATGACAAGCAGGACATGTGGTCCTGCTTGTCATGTCACTGATGATTTATCTGTTAGAATTGCCTTTGAAACCTAACACAGTAATCTAAGTTGGAAAAAAACCTATTCACTCTCGATTTGAAAATACTCAGATTGTTACTTGTAACCATCGGGAAAAACTCACTCCGGCAACACATTTCAGTTCATACGTGAAAGAGTTACAAACATCATACTATCCTAACAAACTGTCGTATTTATAACATTATGCCATTCACTTTTGAGAACTAGATCCCCATAACAAAAAGTTATACTCAGCCAAAGCTCTTTGTTGAATTGCAAGCAGTACAGAAGCAAAATAATTTTTAATCTCGTCGAAGTGTGTTCAATACATCTCGCTAGAGAGCTGCTCGGAAGAAATTCCTGTGACGTATTCTGGAATGGACGATTTACAGTGCAAAGGAATATTTTTACGATTTTCAATTTCAAACCGTTATAGTGCTTCAGGTTACGTGTATTTTCCGTCTAATCTGAATACTTAAGGATGAAAAGGTAAGGAAGAAATTGTTATTTAGCGGAGTTCCGTGACAGCATTGAAACTTTTCTTTAATTGCTGCCATCTCATTTCGACATGGCTTGGCCTATTTTCCCCATATATTTTTTTTATGTAACTATTTATGTTGTTATTTTTCGTATTTTGTTTTGTATGTTATTTGGAATTTAATTATTTAATTTGAATTGTAATTTAATTTAATTTTGTAATTTAATTTATTTGCTGCTTAACTATATATTAGAAATCCATGTAACTAAGGAGGAGGCCACCGGACTCCGAAATACAATTTTTAACTAGTTCGGAGACGGTGGATCCACATTGTGATAAACAAATTAAGCAATGAAGGAGTTTGAGTTGAATTAGCATATGGCAATATGTGGCAGCAATAAAATCGTTTCCCTTTATTTTTTGATGTCAGTTATGTGTTGTTTTAACCGATTATAATACATGGGGAGTTTTTAAAACACTTGTATGCTTTTTATGGATATACGAGTGCATAATATGTTATGCGATAGCTCTACTAATAGTGTATCGATGTTAATGATTCGTATGATAATTTATGGATGTACCTAGTATGTGCTATTTTAGACTGTAAGTCTGGAATAACACATAATACCCTGCTTTTCCAATTTCAATCCAATTCTTGTAGAATTAATTAAGCAATAAACATCCAAACACATCGTAGGATAGTATGATTAGGACTATAAATATCAAATATTTACTTTCCGTAGTCTAAGTTTTGCTTAGTTTAGGGCTAGATGGTGTTATGCGATAACCAACAATATAATAAATACGAGTAAATATGTATGTTTTTCTTAGTTCTGGGCATTCATATTCTTAGATGTAGTTGAGCAAATTCCAGTAATGTATTATTGTCTTTTATTTTGTTCTAGAATAGAGTCTAGTCGCAATGTTAGTAGGCCAAGATCCCAGAGCCACAAGACGTCACGTATTTTCTGATATGACGTATTTTATATAGGTACTTTCCGAAATGTGGACGATCGAATAGAGTTAGTACGTACTAAGAACACATGCTTACCCGCTAACGTGCTTAGACGGACAATTTTGAGATATGGGGTCCGGAATGTACATAAAAACATTACTTACATACTTCACGTACTTTCTAATAACTAATTTTCACGAATGTTATAGGCAATATCTTTAAAAATAAGGACCTAATACTTTACCCATTACTTTAGGACGTTTTGCTTAGCAGACGCCATAAATTTGCCAAAATAATGACTTAACTTCTCTTAAATTATCGCGCAGTTGCAGTTCCTGTAATTTTCCCGCTATAAAAAGCAATATGTGGTATTCCAGTTCATAAAAAGCAACATGTGATATTTCAGACCATACATTTTATCTAGCTATAATATTTATAATATTAGTAGGATAGCACGCAGACACTATTCAAGTATATTTCTTTTTGGTGGAAAATCTAACGGGCTTGCATTACTGACATGGTAATGTAAGTTATGCATCTAGCTATATATATGGCGCAGTTGCAGTTCCTGTTAATTTAACCGCTATAAAAGTAATACGTGGTATTCCAGACCATACATTTTCTAGCCATATTATTTATGATATTAGTATAGTGATAGCACGCAGATTAAGGTATATTTTTTTATTTTGTTCTTATAATTTTGTTCCAGAATAGAGTCCAGCTGCATTGCTAGTAAGCGCAGTCATCGATCAATTACTGCAGCCGTCCGCCGCCGCAGGACCGCACGGAGTTGGATTTAGAGGGATCTTGTTTTGTAGTGCCGCGGGCAGTTCTCTCAGGAGTTCCGGATTACTTTGTTAGCCTACGTTTTATTTTTAAACTAGCTATGTGATTTATTCAGTTCTATTCACAGGTAGTAGCGTCCTACTGTTTCCCGATCCTCATATTTAATTTAAAATGAGTAAGGTAGCGAACCTATCCTCTAAGTGAAATAGTAGTTTATAATATGTCATTTTAGACATAAAGAGTTTGATAATAAAAAAGACAGTTTGATAATAAAAAATATTGTGCACATATTTTTTCTTGTGTATCACAAACAAAAGAAATACAAAGATATAGTGGTTAGAAGTTTCGAGTGACGTCATTTCATTATGCAATTTTTACGAAGACGAGACGCCACAACCCCTTCATTTCGAAAGATTGTTGACTTTTGTTGATTATTAAAATTTTATAAAATAAAAATATAATAATGTAGTATCCCATATTGTTCCATAATCTGCCTGACGAACTAAATAAAAAAATAAAACAGTGGTATATTTTTCAACTAGATTGTTTCAGAAATTATGGCTTGAAAGACTATCAAACATCCAACCAAATATACATATTTTTATTTTGACATTTATACAATTTGTACGTTAAGCTGAAGGTAATACGTATTTCGTAGAATTTATAAAATAGAGATTTCTTCAGGGACTTAGTATTTTATCGGATAGAAAATTTTATTACAGAATATTATATGTTTGACGTTTTCGACGTTTTTTTTTATTTTATAGCGTGATGGAGTAAAAACCATCTGAACATTCAAATGTCCAACATACCATCTGCGCCATCGCGAGTTTCATTACATATTCTGTTCCATATTATAATCTGTTTTACAAATTTCAACCCGGTCAGTTCAGATAATGGAATTGAGATTGATTCCAATGGGAATGAGCAACATACATTGCAACTTTCATATGTATAATATTAGAATGAAGTATGATACCTTGCTCTAAAGTCTGAAGTAAAGCCTAAAACTCGTTGAAATGTAGTATATGGATGGATAAAATAGTGTGGAATAAGCATTACACTTCCGGAATAGATGGTTGTGCCGTCACGGCTTCGTAAAAATCGTACAGTGAAGTGACGTCACTAGAAACTTCTAGAATACAATAGAAATAATTTTAACAAAAAAGAACCGACTTTCAACGGAAAACTTAGTAACTAGAGACGATCTTCTTAGCATTCCATGGATTCACCGTGCGGGTGCCGGGTCCATCGTGTGGCAGAGAGAGAAAAACTCGAGTAGTTCCCGAGACTTGTTACTCAGGCGTAGGTTTAAGGGCCCCTTTCTGACGTACATCAACACTCACCTTCACCACTCGTTTTTCTCTCCCTGCCCAGCCAAATCTGATATGAGCCTACTAGTGCAGCTTTAGATACTCGTTCTAGTATAGAACTTACTGCACTTCTGGATAAGCCAAGGTCTTTCAGTAGGTTATAGAGATTTTGCTGGTATACCTCTCGCTCCCACTTCTACAGCATACAAACTAACTACATAGCCGTTTTTGTTAATTCGTTTAGGAGTTCGTAATACTTATTTTGTTTCATCGCGTGGTCTTTAGGTATATTAGTTTCCCACGGTACGGTAAGTTCTACAAGGACTATGCGTTTCGTAGCTCTAGAAAAAGGAAAATGTCCGGTCTGGATGACGAAACACCCACATCCTCTGGGATTTTGTAGTGCTTTTCATACGTGTCCATTAAAATAGTCCAATCAGGTGCTGTACCCAGGATTGAGTAAGGCTTGTTCCTGGAGTTTGAAGTTGAGCCTGCTTTTACAAAGTTGATTTGTCTTTTGTTTGTCGTCAATCCCTTTTGGGCTCTAGCCACTGAAAGGCTCATGGCTTCACGTATGATTTCAAGTACTCTGTCATGACGCCGTGAATAATGACCCCCATTAAGAGCACCTTGCATCCCACCAATATGTGCCTTGCTGTACATATCGCCTCTCTACAAGTATAGCAACATTTTTCAGAGGCTTTTCCCCACCTTACCAAGTTACTCTGGTCAGGAATGGATGGAATGGAATGCATTTAGATAAAATTTTAATAAGGCAGGAGACCAGTCATAGATCAAGGTGCGCCACTTTAGAGCTAATGGGATACAGAACTCACCTATGGTTAACCACTCACTTTGCATTTCTAAATTCATAGCGTGCACTTTGTAACCGTTATTTTCGTCTTGTTGTAGAAAGGTTTTTACCATGTCTCGGTCTTCCCTTTTCCTTCTCGCACCCAACCCAGCAGTATTTACTTGTGCACCTGCATTGAACTGAATTGAAGTCTAGATTCTAGGTCTGAAGCAGTTTTGTCTTTTGGGAGAGATGTAATTAAGTCGTCTTGCGACTTTCCCAAAACATGCGTTTTTGTAACTCTTAGGTGTTTGTAAAGTTCAGACGGTTTCTTTAGTTTCAGCCCAAAACTATTGTGATCCCTAAAAAGAGTAGAGGGATCAGCCGGATGTGCCAATCCTAACCATGACTTCAATATCTTTATGACACTGGCATCTAGCTTTGCCAGGAGAGTTTTACCGATGTCAGATACTAGAAAAGGCCAAGTGAGACGTGATGTGAGGTAGTTGTCATATATCCATGCTTTCTTGATATTGCTGATAGGCTGCTGGTCTACCTTATTGAGGTTGTTCATGAAATTTTCAACAACCACCTCTAATGATGGTGTACGTCCTTTGTGATCTATCTTTCTACCAAGAAATTTGAAAGGTACTGCCTCTGCAATTGTGGCAACTCCTTGGCCACTTATGGAGAGTCCCGGATCGTAAGACGTATATTTGGTATTTCGTCTACCCAGACAAAGACAATGACATTTAGATGGTTTTGTCCTCATTCCTCCGTCCATGTACAGAACTCATCGACTTCGTTCAACAATTCTTGACACTGTTTAGGATTACGTGTAAGTATTGCAAGGTCGTCCGCAAAGGCCAAGATTGACTCAGTGTACTTATTGTTGATTTTAAACCGGTAGCCCCATTTCTTTTCACGGGATATTAATTTGTCTACTAAAATATTTATAACTATATTAAATGCTATTGGTGATAAGCAGCACCCTTGGAATAGTCCTACATTGTATTCAAGTGGTTTTGTGTATTCCTTGTTTACTGCTATGACGAATTTTAAGTGGCAATAATAAGAATTAATTATGTCAATAATTTCAGCAGGAAAGTTATACCATTTTAGGGCAAATATCATAAGTTCATGCTGGACAGAACCAAATGCGTTCTCTAGGTCTATCCAGCAGACTGTTATTTGCCTCTCATGTGTTCTGGCATCTTTCAAACTTTCTGCTAGTAATGTATTGTGTTCCAGGCATCCAGAAATACCAGGCAAGAACCCTTTCTGGTGATTGGGCCTGAAATACTTATTGCTAGTCATAAATGTGGTCATTTTTTGTTTGCAATATACTTGTTAGCGACAGCGAGACGTTCCGCGAGCGTTCAGTACCTATTTAGCCCATGTTCAAGTAGTAGTCCATGGAAAAGACTTTCTAGTTTTATACTTACAGTGTTGATTTGTTACCCAAACTTAGTTATAGCGAAATAGTGTTAGTATTTAGAGTATATTCAACACGTGTTCGTAGGTTAATACAATTGTGAATTGTAAATGGTAATTGTAAGTGCAGATAAAATAATGTTAGTTGTTAAACAAGGCTTTAGTTTAAGTTATTTTATGGTCAGGATGCGCCTACGGATATGGCTTTGTCTAATAATGAAACAATATTGGATTGTATGGAGTCGCTTTCTTTTTGGTCCGTCCGACCGACAAGATGGAACGAACCCGGCGACCACCTATTGTTTCATTATTAGAAGGTCCGGCCACATGTGCGCATTTGGCCGAACCATGGGAAAAATCCGTAGGCAGCATAAATGTATTGTAAGACGGAATATCATCCCTCTTGCCTCACTGTTAAAGTCCACGGTTGAATGAACGTTAATGGAAATAACCGTGGACGCTGGTCATTGTAACATGGGACCAGGAACTACAGTGCAGGCCAGATGGGTGATGTTCCGAGCATTCGCTCGAGAATTCCCGTGGAAGACGGACGTGGAAACGGTCCGCACCAGTAATTGTAAAGTAGAATAAGTTCATTTGTAATCGTAGTCTTAGTCCATTTGTAAAATACAGTTTGCTTTAAACATCCATCGTTTGTGAAATAATTCCGCTCTCCTGAAGAACTAATCACGATAGATCCCCCCAAACTATTAGCGACGCCAACCGCGAATAACATTTATTTAATACAGTCCATTATAGAAAGTCTAAAATCGTCTAGACCGAGGCGTTGCTAATAGTGTTTGGTCCTTCGAGAGCCGGATCACAGTGATTAATCCTTCGGATATTTTGTAAAATCTGTGTTATTGTTGTGTTACTAATTTTTCTTTTTGTTAAGCAATGGTTCTAACGCGTAGCCAGGCCGGTCAGGAGAGCACGATGAACACACCAGTCACCGGGCTACGAGACGACCCGGAGGAAGCGCGGCGAACCATCCGCTTTGAACCTGCTCCGAATTCACCATCGAGAGGGCAGCACGAGGTATTACCTAACATTTCTCACCAGCAGGAGGAGAAGACTCCGTGAACGGAAAGCTAGCAGGACCTTCAGCGGAGGAGAGCGAACGGTACTCTCAGGCAATACCACGTGCGGCCGGCCCGCGAGCGAGCGCGGAGCGGAGCCGCGAGCCGTCGCCGGCGCGCTCGGTGGCGTCCGTCCGATCGACGAGCAGCGCCGCCGCGAGAGTGAGGCAGGTACGTTTCGAAGCGGAAGAAAAATTATTAATACTTAGGAAACAAACAGAATTGGAGGCAGAGCGGATACGAAGAAGGCTAGCGTTTGACATAGAATTGGTAGAGTCAGAGGATAACGTGAATGAGCCTGTAATAAACGCGAACCAGATGGAAAGTTGGATAGGAAATACAGCAGCTGTAGATGAGCGATCGGTGCCCGGTGAACAGCGTGCAGCTATAGAGCGACGTCCCCTCTACGAACGACGGGGGGAGCTGACACGCAGCCGGCTCTGTGACGAACGGATGGACACCGGCGAACGGCGTGCGGCCCTAGAACGACGGGCCCTTTCCCCTGACCTACGGGGGGAGCTGACACCCAACCGGTACGATTACGGTGAGTTACCACCCGGCGAACGGCGTGCGGCCCTGGAACGACGGGCCCTTCCCTCTGAACTACGGGGGGAGCTGACACCCAACCGGTACGAATACGGTGACTTACCACCCGGTGATAAGCGTACGGCCCTAGAACGCGGGGCTACCTTCCACGAACAACGGGAAGAGCGAACACGCTACCGGTATGAACGTGAACAACCAGAACTTGGTGAACAGTGTGCGGCCCTTGAACGTGGGACGCTCCCTACGAACCTCGGGAGACCAGACACGCAACCAGTCTGGTTGTAATATTCTAAACTTGAATGAACGGCGTGGAGCTCTAGAAAGCAGGGACACTCCCTGCGAGTCACGGGAGCAGACACGCAATCAGTGTGGTAAAAATCGACGGCGTTCAAGATCACCGACGCCATCGGGGAGCGCCTCGAGAACGCGAGGCACCGATCAGGTGGTAGAAGCTCTAGAAAAATTGGTAATAAATCGACCGCCACCGCGTCAAATTTATGATTTACCAATATTTTCAGGTTCTACAAACGAATGGTTTTCGTTCAAAGCAGCTATGCGAGAGACAACTCGGCTCTACGGCTTTTCCCCCGCGGAGAACATGGCGCGGCTTCGGAACTGCCTGCGTGGAGAAGCCAAGGACACCGTTGCGGCCTTGCTTCATACGGTGAACGATCCAAACATCGTAATGAAGACGCTGGAGCAGTGCTTCGGGCGGCCAGAGGTCATCATAGACAGGACTCTCAGCGAGCTACGCCAGTTGCCACGACCCGGTACATCCGCGAGCGAGCTTAACCTCTTTGCGGTAAAGGTGCAAAACTCGGTGAGTGTGCTTCGAGTTATTGATAATAAGGGCTATCTGTATAACCCGATGCTATCTCGAGACATACTCGAAAAGCTTAGTCCACACCTGAGATCGAGATGGTGTGACTACGCTGAACATCACGCCGACAGCGCAGATCCAGAGATCGTCGTGCTATCTCGCTTTCTGATGAAGGAAGCAGACTGTGCGCTTAGATATAGCTATACTACACCAGTAGCAACGGCTGTAGCTCAAAGGCAACAAGCACCTGCAATGAGTAGAACAAAACAGAAAAACCTGTCCAAGAATGTATATGCACTTGATGACGGAAATAAAAAAGGTGAATACAGTTGCATAGTGTGTAACGGAAATCATGTTCTTACGAAATGTTCTAAGTTCCAGGGTTTGAACGTGAACGAGCGATGGGAACGAGTTAAAAAAGACGGGTTATGCTTCAAATGCATATCTAGTCGCCATCGCCGTGTGAACTGCAAGGCGAAGATGTGTGGGGTCGACGGATGCCGGCACGCACACCACGCCATGCTGCACTCCGAACGAGTGCAACCGTTGAACATTGAAACTACGGAGCCCGTTGGTCGAGCAGACGATGTCGAAATGGTCACCGCTACCTCAAGTAACACTAACGAGAGAGAGTAATACTTAAGATTTGTCCCGTCACAGTAAGCGGACCACGGGGTCGTATGAAAATCTTTGCACTCCTTGACGAGGGATCGACCATATCCCTGTTGGATGACGAAGTGGCTCGACAAATCGGAGCAGAGGGCCGAACAAGCCACTCAGCATCAACGGCGTGAACATGGAAACACGAGACGCGTCAAGTCGACTCGTTAACTTTAATTTACAGGGTGCCGATAAAAAGACGCATAGCGTACGAGCGAGAACTATGGAGAACTTACAGCTTCGGTCTCAGTCGATCCCCGAACAACTGCTGCGCCTGAATCATCATCTGAAAGACTTAGACCAGGCAAGTATTTGCTATGAGCATGTTAGACCAAAGCTACTTATAGGTTCAGATAACTGGGACTTGATCGTGTCCCGGAATTACGCTTGGGTAAGAAAAACCAGCCGGCGGCCTCAAGAACCACTATCGGCTGGGTTATTCACGGATTATGGCCACGGACGGCGCTGAGACAGGAGTCGGAGCAAGTACTCCATATTTTCAGCGAGAATGAGGACCGTCTCGAGAATGTCGATAAAAATGATTTTCTATTTCCCTCGAAAGCAAAGGTAAGTAGACCTATAGAACGTACCATGGTCACCTCTCATGGCACGGTTGAGAGCGTCAGCTATGAAACAAGCCAACCTTGGAACAACGAAGGCGAGACGAACCGATCGCCGATAAATAAGGTTGAGCTTGAAGGACAGGTATCAGTACACCAACCAAAAGAGATCACCAAATCGGGAGAGTTCACGGATATCAACTACCAGGTATTGAATGAGGACTCAAACGAACTGCCAGCGAGAACGGGATCACATCCATCATTTGGTTGCAAAGTTCCGAACAAAATATTGGAACAACAATGGAAGACGGCGAGCAACATTGTGAGATGTAATTCGTCGCATAGCCACACGGGAAAAAACTGCATTATGAAATGTCTTTATAATGTGCGATTGATTTCAGAGCTGCATTTGCCCAGATGCTACGGTCCGGTGGAGGAGGCCGTTAGTCGATGGCTTCACATTTTCTGTGTAGCTACCGAATGGTACCGCGACAATGGGTTTGATGTATATCGGTATGTATCAGATAACGGATGGAACTCACACCGGGGTTCTTCTCAGACTAATGATATGCTTAGTCTTTTAAAATCTAAGTTTAATGTATTAGTAGTTTGAGAAGGTTTGTCATCACACTGCGTTGTGTAAGAATAATCAAGACCTACTAGACATAAAAGGTTCTCAAACTACAACTACTTAAATAGAACAATTGCACTTGTTTTTCTTTATGTTGACAGATGTAAGACCGTAAAACTTAGATAAGATCACCTACAACGGGCTGAAGGACAATGGGGAAAATGTCAGCGCTTCTGCTTCAGCGAAGAACCACAGCTGTTAAGAAAAGGAAGAAGTCAGTTCCATCTCGAAACAGAATCCAGATCCTGATCTGAACGAGTCAGCTAGTTAGTGGGTGAACTGGCGCAGCGAACGTCTCCGTCGATGAAAAGACACGCAAACCACGAACGCGTGGAGAATGACCTCCGGCGACGATAATGAGCCTTATACTACGATTCGCGGCAGCATACGTAGAGTGAGTGTACCTCTGCGGGACTACGAAGTACTCAAACATTGCTCATCATGGCGAACGAAAGAACAGGAAAGTGCAAGAACTCTGACTCACGTTACCGTGGACCTGCAAGACCTGGAGACCCTGACGTCGAATGAGTTTATTGGGCACGTCAGCGAACCACCCGACCACAAAGCCTCGTGGACCAGGCGACCGGCGCACGTGACGCGCCTGCTTGCAAGCGCCTGCTGACGAATAAAGCGGTGTACCTGACTACTTCGGTATTGCGCGCGATAATGAGCGACCAGAACATACAACTACGGGAAGGTGACCTAGTCAGACTTGTTGACCCCAATTTGCCGAGGAACATGAACACTGAGAGATATTACAGTAACTTCTTCTTACTAATCTTCCCTGAACCTGATGGCAATGTGTGCAGCGTGAACGCAAACACCAGAAGCGGAGTATTACCGACAATTCAAGACACCGACTTCGAGACTCGCCGTGCTACGCGTAGATGGCTCCGCCGAGGCTTCGCCGGGGAGACTGTTAGCGACAGCGAGACGTTCCGCGAGCGTTCAGTACCTATTTAGCCCATGTTCAAGTAGTAGTCCATGGAAAAGACTTTCTAGTTTTATACTTACAGTGTTGATTTGTTACCCAAACTTAGTTATAGCGAAATAGTGTTAGTATTTAGAGTATATTCAACACGTGTTCGTAGGTTAATACAATTGTGAATTGTAAATGGTAATTGTAAGTGCAGATAAAATAATGTTAGTTGTTAAACAAGGCTTTAGTTTAAGTTATTTTATGGTCAGGATGCGCCTACGGATATGGCTTTGTCTAATAATGAAACAATATTGGATTGTATGGAGTCGCTTTCTTTTTGGTCCGTCCGACCGACAAGATGGAACGAACCCGGCGACCACCTATTGTTTCATTATTAGAAGGTCCAACCACATGTGCGCATTTGGCCGAACCATGGGAAAAATCCGTAGGCAGCATAAATGTATTGTAAGACGGAATATCATCCTCTTGCCTCACTGTTAAAGTCCACGGTTGAATGAACGTTAATGGAAATAACCGTGGACGCTGGTCATTGTAACATGGGACCAGGAACTACAGTGCAGGCCAGATGGGTGATGTTCCGAGCATTCGCTCGAGAATTCCCGTGGAAGACGGACGTGGAAACGGTCCGCACCAGTAATTGTAAAGTAGAATAAGTTCATTTGTAATCGTAGTCTTAGTCCATTTGTAAAATACAGTTTGCTTTAAACATCCATCGTTTGTGAAATAATTCCGCTCTCCTGAAGAACTAATCACGATAGATCCCCCAAACTATTAGCGACGCCAACCGCGAATAACATTTATTTAATACAGTCCATTATAGAAAGTCTAAAATCGTCTAGACCGAGGCGTTGCTAATAGTGTTTGGTCCTTCGAGAGCCGGATCACAGTGATTAATCCTTCGGATATTTTGTAAAATCTGTGTTATTGTTGTGTTACTAATTTTCTTTTTGTTAAGCAATGGTTCTAACGCGTAGCCAGGCCGGTCAGGAGAGCACGATGAACACACCAGTCACCGGGCTACGAGACGACCCGGAGGAAGCGCGGCGAACCATCCGCTTTGAACCTGCTCCGAATTCACCATCGAGAGGGCAGCACGAGGTATTACCTAACATTTCTCACCAGCAGGAGGGAGAAGACTCCGTGAACGGAAAGCTAGCAGGACCTTCAGCGGAGGAGAGCGAACGGTACTCTCAGGCAATACCACGTGCGGCCGGCCCGCGAGCGAGCGCGGAGCGGAGCCGCGAGCCGTCGCCGGCGCGCTCGGTGGCGTCCGTCCGATCGACGAGCAGCGCCGCCGCGAGAGTGAGGCAGGTACGTTTCGAAGCGGAAGAAAAATTATTAATACTTAGGAAACAAACAGAATTGGAGGCAGAGCGGATACGAAGAAGGCTAGCGTTTGACATAGAATTGGTAGAGTCAGAGGATAACGTGAATGAGCCTGTAATAAACGCGAACCAGATGGAAAGTTGGATAGGAAATACAGCAGCTGTAGATGAGCGATCGGTGCCCGGTGAACAGCGTGCAGCTATAGAGCGACGTCCCCTCTACGAACGACGGGGGGAGCTGACACGCAGCCGGCTCTGTGACGAACGGATGGACACCGGCGAACGGCGTGCGGCCCTAGAACGACGGGCCCTTTCCCTGACCTACGGGGGAGCTGACACCAACCGGTACGATTACGGTGAGTTACCACCCGGCGAACGGCGTGCGGCCCTGGAACGACGGGCCCTTCCCTCTGAACTACGGGGGGAGCTGACACCCAACCGGTACGAATACGGTGACTTACCACCCGGTGATAAGCGTACGGCCCTAGAACGCGGGGCTACCTTCCACGAACAACGGGAAGAGCGAACACGCTACCGGTATGAACGTGAACAACCAGAACTTGGTGAACAGTGTGCGGCCCTTGAACGTGGGACGCTCCCTACGAACCTCGGGGAGACCAGACACGCAACCAGTCTGGTTGTAATATTCTAAACTTGAATGAACGGCGTGGAGCTCTAGAAAGCAGGGACACTCCTGCGAGTCACGGGAGCAGACACGCAATCAGTGTGGTAAAATCGACGGCGTTCAAGATCACCGACGCCATCGGGGAGCGCCTCGAGAACGCGAGGCACCGATCAGGTGGTAGAAGCTCTAGAAAATTGGTAATAAATCGACCGCCACCGCGTCAAATTTATGATTTACCAATATTTTCAGGTTCTACAAACGAATGGTTTTCGTTCAAAGCAGCTATGCGAGAGACAACTCGGCTCTACGGCTTTTCCCCCGCGGAGAACATGGCGCGGCTTCGGAACTGCCTGCGTGGAGAAGCCAAGGACACCGTTGCGGCCTTGCTTCATACGGTGAACGATCCAAACATCGTAATGAAGACGCTGGAGCAGTGCTTCGGGCGGCCAGAGGTCATCATAGACAGGACTCTCAGCGAGCTACGCCAGTTGCCACGACCCGGTACATCCGCGAGCGAGCTTAACCTCTTTGCGGTAAAGGTGCAAAACTCGGTGAGTGTGCTTCGAGTTATTGATAATAAGGGCTATCTGTATAACCCGATGCTATCTCGAGACATACTCGAAAAGCTTAGTCCACACCTGAGATCGAGATGGTGTGACTACGCTGAACATCACGCCGACAGCGCAGATCCAGAGATCGTCGTGCTATCTCGCTTTCTGATGAAGGAAGCAGACTGTGCGCTTAGATATAGCTATACTACACCAGTAGCAACGGCTGTAGCTCAAAGGCAACAAGCACCTGCAATGAGTAGAACAAAACAGAAAAACTGTCCAAGAATGTATATGCACTTGATGACGGAAATAAAAAAGGTGAATACAGTTGCATAGTGTGTAACGGAAATCATGTTCTTACGAAATGTTCTAAGTTCCAGGGTTTGAACGTGAACGAGCGATGGGAACGAGTTAAAAAAGACGGGTTATGCTTCAAATGCATATCTAGTCGCCATCGCCGTGTGAACTGCAAGGCGAAGATGTGTGGGGTCGACGGATGCCGGCACGCACACCACGCCATGCTGCACTCCGAACGAGTGCAACCGTTGAACATTGAAACGACGGAGCCCGTTGGTCGAGCAGACGATGTCGAAATGGTCACCGCTACCTCAAGTAACACTAACGAGAGAGAGGTAATACTTAAGATTTGTCCCGTCACAGTAAGCGGACCACGGGGTCGTATGAAAATCTTTGCACTCCTTGACGAGGGATCGACCATATCCCTGTTGGATGACGAAGTGGCTCGACAAATCGGAGCAGAGGGGCCGAACAAGCCACTCAGCATCAACGGCGTGAACATGGAAACACGAGACGCGTCAAGTCGACTCGTTAACTTTAATTTACAGGGTGCCGATAAAAAGACGCATAGCGTACGAGCGAGAACTATGGAGAACTTACAGCTTCGGTCTCAGTCGATCCCCGAACAACTGCTGCGCCTGAATCATCATCTGAAAGACTTAGACCAGGCAAGTATTTGCTATGAGCATGTTAGACCAAAGCTACTTATAGGTTCAGATAACTGGGACTTGATCGTGTCCCGGGAATTACGCTTGGGTAAGAAAAACCAGCCGGCGGCCTCAAGAACCACTATCGGCTGGGTTATTCACGGATTATGGCCACGGACGGCGCTGAGACAGGAGTCGGAGCAAGTACTCCATATTTTCAGCGAGAATGAGGACCGTCTCGAGAATGTCGATAAAAATGATTTTCTATTTCCCTCGAAAGCAAAGGTAAGTAGACCTATAGAACGTACCATGGTCACCTCTCATGGCACGGTTGAGAGCGTCAGCTATGAAACAAGCCAACCTTGGAACAACGAAGGCGAGACGAACCGATCGCCGATAAATAAGGTTGAGCTTGAAGGACAGGTATCAGTACACCAACCAAAAGAGATCACCAAATCGGGAGAGTTCACGGATATCAACTACCAGGTATTGAATGAGGACTCAAACGAACTGCCAGCGAGAACGGGATCACATCCATCATTTGGTTGCAAAGTTCCGAACAAAATATTGGAACAACAATGGAAGACGGCGAGCAACATTGTGAGATGTAATTCGTCGCATAGCCACACGGGAAAAAACTGCATTATGAAATGTCTTTATAATGTGCGATTGATTTCAGAGCTGCATTTGCCCAGATGCTACGGTCCGGTGGAGGAGGCCGTTAGTCGATGGCTTCACATTTTCTGTGTAGCTACCGAATGGTACCGCGACAATGGGTTTGATGTATATCGGTATGTATCAGATAACGGATGGAACTCACACCGGGGTTCTTCTCAGACTAATGATATGCTTAGTCTTTTAAGATCTAAGTTTAATGTATTAGTAGTTTGAGAAGGTTTGTCATCACACTGCGTTGTGTAAGAATAATCAAGACCTACTAGACATAAAAGGTTCTCAAACTACAACTACTTAAATAGAACAATTGCACTTGTTTTTCTTTATGTTGACAGATGTAAGACCGTAAAAACTTAGATAAGATCACCTACAACGGGCTGAAGGACAATGGGGGAAAATGTCAGCGCTTCTGCTTCAGCGAAGAACCACAGCTGTTAAGAAAAGGAAGAAGTCAGTTCCATCTCGAAACAGAATCCAGATCCTGATCTGAACGAGTCAGCTAGTTAGTGGGTGAACTGGCGCAGCGAACGTCTCCGTCGATGAAAAGACACGCAAACCACGAACGCGTGGAGAATGACCTCCGGCGACGATAATGAGCCTTATACTACGATTCGCGGCAGCATACGTAGAGTGAGTGTACCTCTGCGGGACTACGAAGTACTCCAAACATTGCTCATCATGGCGAACGAAAGAACAGGAAAGTGCAAGAACTCTGACTCACGTTACCGTGGACCTGCAAGACCTGGAGACCCTGACGTCGAATGAGTTTATTGGGCACGTCAGCGAACCACCCGACCACAAAGCCTCGTGGACCAGGCGACCGGCGCACGTGACGCGCCTGCTTGCAAGCGCCTGCTGACGAATAAAGCGGTGTACCTGACTACTTCGGTATTGCGCGCGATAATGAGCGACCAGAACATACAACTACGGGAAGGTGACCTAGTCAGACTTGTTGACCCCAATTTGCCGAGGAACATGAACACTGAGAGATATTACAGTAACTTCTTCTTACTAATCTTCCCTGAACCTGATGGCAATGTGTGCAGCGTGAACGCAAACACCAGAAGCGGAGTATTACCGACAATTCAAGACACCGACTTCGAGACTCGCCGTGCTACGCGTAGATGGCTCCGCCGAGGCTTCGCCGGGGGGAGACTGTTAGCGACAGCGAGACGTTCCGCGAGCGTTCAGTACCTATTTAGCCCATGTTCAAGTAGTAGTCCATGGAAAAGACTTTCTAGTTTTATACTTACAGTGTTGATTTGTTACCCAAACTTAGTTATAGCGAAATAGTGTTAGTATTTAGAGTATATTCAACACGTGTTCGTAGGTTAATACAATTGTGAATTGTAAATGGTAATTGTAAGTGCAGATAAAATAATGTTAGTTGTTAAACAAGGCTTTAGTTTAAGTTATTTTATGGTCAGGATGCGCCTACGGATATGGCTTTGTCTAATAATGAAACAATATTGGATTGTATGGAGTCGCTTTCTTTTGGTCCGTCCGACCGACAAGATGGAACGAACCCGGCGACCACCTATTGTTTCATTATTAGAAGGTCCGGCCACATGTGCGCATTTGGCCGAACCATGGGAAAAATCCGTAGGCAGCATAAATGTATTGTAAGACGGAATATCATCCTCTTGCCTCACTGTTAAAGTCCACGGTTGAATGAACGTTAATGGAAATAACCGTGGACGCTGGTCATTGTAACATGGGACCAGGAACTACAGTGCAGGCCAGATGGTGATGTTCCGAGCATTCGCTCGAGAATTCCCGTGGAAGACGGACGTGGAAACGGTCCGCACCAGTAATTGTAAAGTAGAATAAGTTCATTTGTAATCGTAGTCTTAGTCCATTTGTAAAATACAGTTTGCTTTAAACATCCATCGTTTGTGAAATAATTCCGCTCTCCTGAAGAACTAATCACGATAGATCCCCCAAACTATTAGCGACGCCAACCGCGAATAACATTTATTTAATACAGTCCATTATAGAAAGTCTAAAATCGTCTAGACCGAGGCGTTGCTAATAATACTGAAAAAGATTTTAGAAATTGTATTGGTTAGGGCTATCGGTCTGGTGTCTTTGGGATGAGTTACTTCCTGCTTTTTAGGATGAGGACAAAATTGCTCTTCCGAATGCTACTGGGACTTGCTTTCTTGACCAGATCTTAATGAATATATTCAAGATATGTTTACGAACTGATGGACACTTTTTATACACTAAGTAAGGAATGCCATCTGGGCCAGGAGCTGATTTAGTAGTTTTCTTTTTAATTTGATAGTTTACTTCCTCTTCACTAGGTGGGGTGCTTTGAAAGTTTGTCAGAGGATCATTAGGTCTTTGGATGTTTGGTTCTACGTACGAGCTCCCGCGTTTAGGCACTTCGTATGTGCTTTTAAAGTGATCGTAAATTTGCGCGTTAGTCAAGATAAGCTTAAAAAAAAGTAAAAAAGTTTTCCTCGATTTATCTAGGATGTAATTATCAGATCCTGGTTTCCATATCATGGTACTACCCTTGGAATATTTTCTTTACAACAAAAAAAGAATCATCAAAATCGGTTCATAAACGACGAAGTTATCCGCGAACACACATAAAAAAAGAAAACATACATACGGTCGAATTGAGAAACCTCCTTTTTTTGAAGTCGGTTAAAAATACGAATACAATAACTATTCGTATGTGTGAGTGTGTGCCATCTTGGTTCCCATACGGATTAACCTTAATTCTTTATTTTGATTTTCTTTGTTTATGTTTGAAAGTGTTAAAACATGTCCCACCAAAATTTTGTTTAAAAGTTATCAGGTATTTTGTCAAATATGATAATGGTAAGAATCTTAGATAGATAATGAGTATTTGCTTGACAGGATGTGATATTAACGAAATATACTGTTCCAATGACCTAGCGAGATTTTGGAGTAAGCAAATATATCACTAAGGTATGTAACCTTTAGATTTTTTTTTAAAAAATGATTAGTTATACGTACTTGAATTTAAAAAAATATATGTATACAAAACCAATTCTGAAGCATTATTAAAAAAATAACATGAAAATCGCTTTACAATTGGCGGAAAAGCATCGTAATTACGAACCTCCTTATTTATTGAAATGGGTTAAAATGCCGCAATTTAGTATGCTAAAAATCAAAATAAAAGATGTAATTTGTAACTTAGGCTAACGTTCGACCACATACCTGGTAGTAGTGGTAGGACTCTTGGCAGAGTCCGCCTGGGGAAGTACCACACCTTTGCCAGTTATTCTACCGCCAAGCATTAATGTGCAAACATTACTGTGTTCCGGTTTGAAGGGCAATGTTTCCAGAGAAATTACAGGGCTTAGAGATATAAGATCTTAGATCTCTGGGTGACGAGCGCAGTGCAGTGCTAGGTAATGATTTGGACTCTTCATGTTCCAATAGCTGCGTGTCACTGTGCTGTTATGTGTCAGGCATGTTGCTTACCATCAGGCACATGTCCTGATCGTCTCGTCACTCTTTATTAAAAAAAAAAAACATACCTGCTAGATGGCCCACGAATATCTGATTGGGGTTTTACGTTTACTAAGTGAAACCTAATTTTCGAATATTCCTACGAAGAAGTTTCCTAAAACTCACATTACAAGTCGTTACAGAAACTAAACTTTAGTGTAACTTTATGTGAAGAGAGTATGTATTCCCTATACCCTAAAATCCATAACGCAAACGTTTTGAATTGACAATTATTTTGTTAAAATCTTTCTTCTTACAAAATATTATAAGCTTGCAAATTTGGATAGCATAGTATACAAAAAACTAACAAATAACTCTATGCTACTACTTTATCTTCTTATAAAAGAAGTCCAGGAGTCTGGGACGCAAAACCATAATGCTGCTGCATTATAGTTTTGTGTCAGCTTGTCAAGTGCGGATTAGCGGATGAGGCATGTCTTGTGAAGATGTATTTATTGAAACATTGCGGTTTCTTTATAATATTTTCATTTCTTCACTGTTAAAATCAATGGGGATGACAAAATTGTACATTTGCATTACGAAAAAAACAGTGATAATACAAACACACGATTGAAATTGGCTGTTCTACCCACTATGCCATCCAACGGTTACTAACTTGGTGTTTTCAAGTCGAGAGTGATTTTATGTAGAGTTCTAGACAAAGACGTTTTGTCGTAGTTGATTATATCATAGGTACAAGTTCGCGCTGAGACCACGACACGAGACCGCGACGCAAGACCGCGACCGGAGACCGCGACAGGTACTTGACTCTATAGAACTGTATAGGCGCCAGTTCGCGCCGAGACCGCGACACACGTCTTGCGACACGTGTCTCGGTCTCCTGTCGCGGTCTCGGCACGAAATGGCGCCCATACAATTCCATAGTGGCAAGTGCCTGTCGCGGTCGAACTGGGTGAACTGCTACCTTGATATCAAGTGAGATGGTGGTAAAGTGTCAACGTAATTATTTTAGTACAAAAAAATTATGCTTACATAACATACATAAACAACCCACTAAATGTTCCCACTGCTGGGACTCAGGCCTTCTCTCACAAGGAGAGAGTCAAGGCCATAGTCCACCACGCTGGCCCAGTGCGAGTTGGTGGATGACACATGACTTCGAAAGATTCTAGGTACATGTCGGTTTCCTCACGATGTTTTACTTTACCGTTTTATGTTAGCGGCATTATGCACATGGATTTGAAAAGACAGTGGTACGCGTGGTTTGAAACCCGGGTCTCCGGAGCGGCAGTCGCCATTCTCCCGGCTAGACCAGCCGTAACTTCCGTAGCCGTAATTTGATGCTTAGTCATTGAGAATACAGTCCCAGAAAGGGAAAACCAAGAAATCTGGAAATCGTACCGAATCAAGAACTGTTTCAATTCCAGACTTCGGCAAAATTACTCGATCGAGTGTGGAAATGAATAAAACGGTTACAGGCAATCTGTGGACCTGAAGTAAAAGTAGACAAACTTTTATATAAGTCTTTCACATTAGAGCAAAATACCGCTGTAACATAAAATTGACTTACGCTCTAATTTGTCTCGTTGAGTTCATTTGATCACAAATTATTTATTTGAACGGTGACATGGGCTCTATGTCACCGTAAAGTTGTGAATAGCGACAGTTTACAATGTACCGATGTGAGATTATGAACTAACCTAACCTTTACGTACGGCTGGTCTAGTCGAGAGAACGGCGACTGACGATTTGGAAACCTGGGTTCAAATCCCACGCGCGCTAATTTATTTATTTATTGGCTAATAATAAGTACGGCTACAATGCCAATTACACTTAAAATTCATTTAAAACATAATAGTAAATTAGTTAAAATATTAAAAAAAAAACAAATAATAATCAATATGTCAAGTTAATGTTACAAAATAATGAAGAATAAATTAGTTAGTCATTAAACAAAATTGAAAATATACACACTAATATTTTCACAAAATAATTTTAAATGTGTGTCAATCTGTGCCCATTTATCACAAAATATATCACATTCTGGGCATTGTTTAAGGAATGCGTTAAGACCACGGACGATGCGGCACATCGGGCTATTGTCTCTCGACTTGGTGGCTAATGTATTTCATTAGTCATGTGTGTAATACCGCTAGCTTAAAACGGTGAAGGATAAAAATATGAGGAAACCGACAGGTACCTAGAATCTTTCGAGGTGATGTGTCGTCTACCAACCCGCACTGGCTCTGCGTGGTAAATTGGGTGTGAGCTCTCACTCAAGCGGGCCTCGAGTCCTAGCTGTGTGAACATTAGTGGGCTATCTACTTACGGTATGGTAACATTTGCTGTATAATATATATGTTAGGAATAATCCCGTAATAATTTGAATAATTAAACATAAAGCTAATAAAGATCGTAGCATTCGTAGCAAGCGAAACATCAAGATTTTTAAGATCATGTAGAATGAATTTCTAATTCAAAAATCTTACTATAGCATTTACATGATCCTCTCTGATAAAAAAAATAAATAAATTAATGATGTATCGTACGAAACTGACATTCTAAATTACAAATTGAATTCACATGACATAATTTATGTATTAACAATGACATGGTGTACTTATCTTATTATTTTAGTCTAATGTGTTTTAATTTGTTTTTTAAATCTTGTACCTTTTTAAATTTAATATTTTGACATAAATCTCAATTGTCTGTATACCATTTGTGGTAGAAATTAGAACACTTATGTAGAATTGATCTATGAATACCTAATCCATCACCATCACCATCTATGAATACCTAATATGTGCATACCACTTAATTTCACAGACCAATAAAGATTATGATTAACCTTCTGTCAGTTTATAATCTCATAATATATATAATCAGTGTATTGTGAGTGTTGCGTGCTCGAGCAACGCACACATCGATATCGCTCATGGGCATGACATCTGGAAACGCTTGGGAACATTGCAAGCGCGAATTTAGTCTGTGTCGCGCCTTCCTTCCACTCGACACCACCAAAACGACACCATCGGTGGTGTTGTATGGAATCACTAGTCCATACGACACCACCCTAGTGATGTGCTGTTCCGCCATTAGTTTTTATGTATTTTATGTCGTCAGTATTAGCATCCATGTCCATTGTGAAAAATTAAAATATTCGGACGGAAAGACAATAATATGCAAATTCCAATGAACAATGTCAAGATGACCATTTGAGTGACAGATAAATATAAACTTTATCAAATGACATACCTCATTAATGAAACTGCTTGAACTTAATTGGAGTTTTCATATCAACAACTTTGTATGTAGGTAACCTCAATATTAGTCGGTGTTGTCGTATGGACTAGTGATTCCACACGACACTACCGATGGTGTCATTTTGGTGGTGTCGAGTGGAAGGAAGGGTGTCGCGAATGCTGTTTATTAAAAACATACGCGAACTGAAGTTTGTTGAAATAAAAATAGAGCTACAAAAATAGTTATTATTTGAATGTAAAATAAGGTCTTTACTCGCAGAAAAAAAAATGCTTTTATGACATCGTTAATACAGCTCAACATTTAATGCGTTTTAAACGATTAAAAAAATCGTACAGTGATTGGCTAAGAATGACAATATGGTAGCCGAGGCGCGCAGTATACGCTTAAAAAAAACCTAGTTTAACTGATATAGTGATGTGCTGAACTGATATAGAACTAGTGATGCGCTCAACCAGTTATTAAAACAGTTCATTTAAAGTTCAGTTCAATTCTACTTATCTGTGACAAACATGTATGTAAGTGTATAAATGACATGAAAGTAAATAGTTATTTTATAAAATCACGCTGCAAGTGAACTTTTTGAAGTGAAAACTTTTAAAGTCGCTTTGAGCTCTTTGTAAAAGGGTAACTTTAGAAAAAAATTCGACATGAACTTGGTAATGTCGGAGAGATGTACTCGCCATTGGTCACGTCCAACCTAATGTAGCATTCCAAACATATCTTCGAGTCGACAGTCCTCTTAACTGCCTAATGTTTATTTTTCCAAGTAAAGTTAAATTAACAGCACTCTCGAAATTTCTAGAATAGATATTGCTTAACTCTGTCTTTCGGCAACAAGTCTGGGATGTCTGGCATTTCAATTACAAATAGCCGAGGGTGACGACGGTTCGTACTTATACCAACACTGTAAAATTTAGTCTCTAATGTATAGCTTAGGTTAGTTTGAAGTTACGTTTTGTAAAAAATAAATAATAAAAAAATAGGTACACGGTTTAATCATAATCTGATTTATTTACTTTAGAACGTTCAAAACCTCTCATAGTTCTGTTAATTATCCACTCTCAATTTGGGAAAAGTCACTGAGCCAACACATTGCACAGCGTAGACGTTCTCAAAGAGTTAAATCTTTTTATTCGAATCTTTGGAATAACAATCATGAAGCGAGGTTGCTTTTTCGAGCTATGATCAGTATGAAAGATAATATTTTCTCCAAAAAAAAGCAAAATCCAACTTCATTTTAAAATCATACCTATTCGGACATTTGGCCAAATTGTGTCTGTGTTTATTTATGTCACAAACGGCCACACTGATTTCGATAAAATTTATTTGGGACCACCGCTGAACTAAGATCTACCCAACAAAAGAATACCTATCAAAAAATTATTCAGAATTGGCGACGCAATCGCGTAACATACAAAAAAAAAATATAACTGAATTAATTCATAGCCTCCTCTTTTTTTGAAGTAATCATTATTATAATCTTTATTGGTCTGTGAAATTAGAAGAAATTAGGTCTGTTAAATAGGGGGAAAGTGGTATTCAAGCAGATCTGTAGCACACACTCTGAAGTGTATCCTTTATATGTAAGTGATAAACTCACAATGATGAAGCAATTAATTTCACAAATGAGAAAGGCCATGTTCCTTGGCGAATGTATCGGCGCAGTCACAACGCGGCACTTTAAACTTCGCCATAAAGGATCCGTTCCATTTTTGTTGCGAACAAAATTTCCCCAAGTTAGTGTCAGTTCTGGAAGTTTCCTCACAGTTTTATACGTTCATCGGTTTCTCAGAGAACGTACGGTAGCTGAAGTTACTAATGAATTTGGCGGGATTCTCGGACTTTGCCGTTTGCTGGCGACGAAACTTGTGTTTGTGGAAATAATGGTCTGACTTGATTTATTGAGAAAATGTTTCGTTTGAACGATATGTGATTTTCTAGAAACTTCTGTTGGAAGTTAGTTCCACACTCACACTTTTATAGCGACACGTGTATCTCATTCTATTCTTCCGCATAGAATTAATTTAGTTTTTTTTTATAAAAGCTATTCCTTGAGGTACTCTACATTTTATTGACATGTGTGATGTGATGCACTCCGTGAGTTAAACTACAAAACTCCAGTTCCCATTACTTTCCCGTCATACAAAGTATATTCCAGACTATTCGTAGATCGCATCATCGCTTAACATCAGGCGAGGTGGCGGTCAAGTGCAAACCTATTACAGTTAAAAAATAGACTAAAATGTGTGTTCCAAATTTGAACCCAATCCGTTCAGACGACCTAACGTAATTGAGCGACAAACATTAATACATCCACACTTTCACATTTACAATATTTGTAGGATTCTGTTACACAATAACTTAATAGTTATTTAGCCTCTTGGTTTTACACGCGTAATATTTATATCTGCAGTTTTCCAAAAATATCATGCAAAGAACATTAATATTTTAAAAACCATGATTAGAAATTAAAAATGATAAAACCTCTTTGATAGTACACTGTTACTGAATCTGAAAAGACAAAACTTAGTTGAAAAAGAAACACGCTTGATGCAACTTTAATTAAAGTTACAGAGACTTAGAGTGCACGGTATAAATATTTTTAATCTTCCTGCATTTTAAGTGGACGCGAGTGTTATTTCAGCTGTGAAGTGGTTAGCGTTCTAGATTTTTAATAACCTGTGATATATATAACATTTTGTAGTAGGACTTTTCAAAATCAACGTGGGAGTGTACTTTTGCTACCCGCGCAAACATTGCTTTTTCGTTCATTTAATTGACTGACATCGTCGCTTTGTTTTTTCATAAGTACTCCCGCAAAGTTAGAAGTCGGGGGTTCCAATCATACCTAGTAACAATGTTGTTCTGATGAATACAAAAATTTGTTTTGTATTTACCTAGGTGTTTTTATACGGGTAACTAAATATAAATAAATATTGGAGGACATTTCACACACAAACCCATCTAACCCAAACCTTAGCAAAACTTGTAATATGGTGGCCAGATAGCTGATATAACACATATATAGTTTTTTAGATACATACTTATTATACATAAAAACACCCAGACACAGTACAAACATTTGAATAAATCACACAGATATTTGCTCTGGGTGGGAATAAAACCCACGAATTTCGGCTTCGCAAGCAAAACTACTACCCACTAAGTACGAGGCCAGTCAATGGCCTTCAAGCAAAATAACAGTACGATTTCCCTTCACCAAAATAATACTTATAGCAGTAATCGGAATTTGAACCTACACATTTCATAATTGAGAAATCAAACACTTGCGACACCAATCCACCATAACTTTTTCATTATGGCTTTTTTACCTAACCAAACATTGCAATTATTTAAAAAAAAATAACAACGGTCTCGCAAATTCACAACCCCAGTTTCCGATAAAAATCTCCCCTTAAAGGGACAAAGTGGATAACGAGATACTAAACCTAATTAATATAAGCAGGACTTAATTTCTTCCACAACGTAGCGGCTTTCCAGCTACTTAATTAGAAGTCCTTTACAATGATCTATAGAGTCGGAATTAAGGTATTTTAAAATGTAATTTGGTTCAAAACTTGAGGATGTTGATCCGAAAAACATTGAGGTATTTAAGGTTTCAAAATATACAAAATTTTCCAAGTAAAAATTGAAATAGAATTAATTGGAACGAATATGGAGAAAAACTCATTGAAGGGTGATTAGACACTTTTATTACAATAAATTATAAGTACTTGTAGTTACCTAAAAGCTGAAAAGCTCGTTTGATCTCCTTGGGGTAAATTTCTGAGAAGCAATTTTTTGCCTTATGAAAAAAAATTCAATTTAGCAATAGGATCTTCGAAACCAATATTATCTGAAATTAATTCTAGATATCTCATATGCATGTAGGTTAGGTAAACTGGCGTGAATTGAGACAAAGTTAGGTAAACTGAAATAAAATGAGGTGTTCAGCTGAACTGAGCTAAACTGATAAGAAAGGCGTTACAAACATTTGAAGTTCACAAAAGCATGACTCCTCTCACTCTCTTAAACTATTCTTGTCTTTACTATTGTCCAAGTATTCGTATCTTATTAAGCACATCAAAGTAGTGAGAGACAAAAATAATTTGATCAACGTAGGAGCGTTTACGGTAAAAATAATAGCATGTTATAACCCAAATAGGTAATCAAGAAGTTTATGAACGAAAATATAATACTTGTGAGGTCTAATAACAAAGGTACCGAGAGCTGGTTATAGAAGACTGGTGAGTAGAAAAATCTTTCACAATAATTTTGGAAGGAAAATTGAATAAATTAGTTCTATTAACGTTATCTCTAGGCAAATTCGATATTACTGAAGAAAATATTATGTTGCAAAATCAAGAATATAGGAAAGTAATTTATTTTCTTTGTAGATGGTATCCGTTCTGGTAACAATTTTATGACTTACCCTTTTATTACTTAATTGGTTTTGCCTGTACTAATAGCCTATAGCATACTTAGTGATCACGCACAACTATGTATAAAGAATTTTTGAAATTGGTCCAGAACTTGCTGAGATGATTATCGCGTTCCAAAATATTATCTCTTCAGCTTCATAATATTAGCATAGATTATATTTAATTAGAATCGGTAAGCAAGACCAAACAGCAGTAACAGTATTCACATTTCATACTGCATTTATTTCTTAAATTCGCAATGAATTTACCATAGTTTTTTTTTTTTTGGAATTTAATACATGGATTTTTATTGGTTTAACAAAAATAGTTTGATTTTAAAACGAGAAAGAGAGAAAGAAACAATGTGCGACTACAAATGATGAGATTATAATAATATAATTCTGCAAAATTTGTGCTTTTGTTTAAACTATATCATAGATAGTGCTATATTACTGAAAAGTTAGAATTAAATCATCGACGATGGTGCAATCAGAAATTCTTATGATTAGGTACTCGCTGGGTCGTGGGTTCAATTTCCAACATTTGTGCGGACTACTAATAATATCCGTATGAATATTTCAGAGATTTTATTTGTAGTGAACCGTGTACCTATTCTTTGAAGCTGTATTTTTATGTACGTATTCACGTTTTTTACTAACCCACCCATAGCAGATGGCCTTAATGAGCTTCTACTGTCTGTCAAATTATGGGCCAGCATATTTCTAAAACTATACCTCTACTTACGCATACACAAAGAGCATACTTGATATTTATCATACTTAAAATCATCCAAAATACATACTCACTTGCCGTACTCAAAGAGTAGCTACTACATCTGGTATTATTCATGGATATAAACCAATAGAAGTGCCCTCCCAAACTTCAGGTGCACGGAACATGTGAGTGAGAAGAGAGTGAGCTCACTCTTTCCGTTCTAGTCGGTTGCAGGAAGCGGTGAACGCCGGACGTTTTTACCTACCACTATTTGTTGTCAACAACAAAAATAAGTAGAACCACAGTATACCTCGCCGCTAGTGATTCTAGGGGTCAAGTAGATTGTATGTAAACCAGTTACGATACACCCAGATACGCAGATTATTACCAATTTCAAGGTGCTCAGAGCACATCTATTGGTTTATATTGATGGTAGATAATATTTACAAACTATCAGCTATCTGGCTTCGTTTGTATTTTTAACCCCCGACAAAAAAAAGGGGTGTTATAAGTTTGACGTCGATGTCTGTCTGTCTGTCTGTCTGTCTGTCTGTCGGTCTGTCTGTCTGTCTGTCTGTCTGTCTGTCTGTCTGTCTGTCTGTCTGTCTGTGTGTGTGTCTGTCTGTGGCACCGTAGAGCTCAAACGGATGGGCCGATTTCGATGCGGTTTTTTTTATTTGAAAGTTAATATCCGTGCGGGTGTTCTTAGCTATGTTTGGTTAATATCGATTCAAAATGGCCGCCTCCACAAAATGGCGGACAAAATATTTCTTCACAACCTACCTCAATATGGGTATCAAATGAAAGGGCTTGACTAGTAGAGTACTAAACACTATAACAAATTTCAAATCCAAGATGGCCGCCACCACAAAATGGCGAATTATATAATATTTTTCACTACTGCCTCAATATGGGTATCAAATGAAAGGGCTTGATTAGTAGAATACTTTGCACTATGACAAATTTCAAATCCAAGATGGCCGCTACCACAAAATGGCGAATTACATTTCCTTTTTCACAATTCCCTTAATATAGGTATCAAATGAAAGGGCTTGACTAGTAGAATGTTCTACAGATAACAAATCTAAGGTAGTCGGGGGTTAATCAAAATTTTAAATTTTGTTCTTGTTTAGATTAGTATTCGGCTAGATAGTATTGCATTAAAAGAGTTTCGACCAATATTTATTTTGTAGCTACAGCCCGTGGTTTAAAACGCACGAGCCGAAAATCAGAGGAAATTACGTAAAAGTAGTGGGGAGGAGGCTACATCGCACTATAAATTACCAATCACATGGTGCGATGTAAGCTCCTCCCCACTACTTTTACGTAATTTCCTCTGATGTTAGGGCTCGTATGTAGAGGGTTTTAGACAAGTAGTTCCCGTTATTTTCCTGAGATTAAAAACCTATATGCTAATTCCAGACCATAAATTGTGTTTCAAATGGCAACGCGATCCGGGTGAGCAACAAACATCCTTACATCGAAACATGCGATTTTTCATACTAGTAAGATTAAACTAATCTGAGCTCGCCAGTACCCCTATATTCTTACAACGTCCCAGGATATTTCTTTTGCTAACACAGCAAGCGGTTAAGCTGGTCGAACCAATTACGGCAGTTTTCTGCGATTATTCGACCGTAGAATAACATATTGGGGATCAACGATGTTTTTGGTGCCACAATTTATTGATGTTTGGATTCCAATGTGTATTTATTTAATGTGCTTCGCTATTTCGAACGACTTTAAAATATAGGGCTTGTTAATAGAGACCCATTGGCAATAAAATCCTACTGTAGTTTATTACACGAATTTATTTACATACAAATATTATTTAACTGCAGAATAAACCATTCCGACTCATTTGTCCCTGCCCTCTTTTATTTGAATTCATACCTTACACTTTTTAACGACGATTCTTTTTAAAAACAAGAATTTGGTGAAACTATTGGCTTTGTTAGGATTATTATAATACGAACATATACTAATATATACAATAATGATCAAGTTTTGGTAAAGTAGAATAGCAATTCATCAAGACATCTTTGAGTGGAGGATAAGCATTTACACATACTCTGGCCTGGATGAGACGGTCAGGTTATGTCGGACATGATACCACATGTGGCACCACTGTGGTTTGCCCGTCTTCGGGTCATCCACTGGAACATCCCCTCACCAGTACTTGAAACCAAGATACGCAGTTATCACCCGTGGGTCCCAGTGCGTGGGTGTCAGAAGCCCCGTCTAGTCAGCCTTGGTCCCCCATGGAATGGTTAAGTTGTAAACCTGCTGCCTATCACTTTTCGACTGCAGAGGACATAGAAAAGCGGCGAAGCGTGGCACTAGCACTTTTTTTCCTTGCAGCCCCTAGCTCTAGGCCGCGAGGGGCATGGAGAGCAGAGCACTGTAATACCGCCAGTCCTCTTTCGATACAGCTTCCGGCCTCCATCCTACAGCCGTTACGACTAGTCGTATGAAATAGGGTCGCTATTACTTATTACACTTAACTTGTTACCCACAATTGGATACTAGTATATTATGAGATGTTTAGACATAATAGTCCAGATGCAAAATTTAACAGCCTGCTTGGGAAAGTAACACAAGGTGTGCTACCAGTTATTCTACCGCCAAGAAGTAATATGCTAATTTGATTGTGTTCTGGTGTGAAGAACAACATTTCCAGCAAAACTACAGGACTAATAGATAAACCATCTTATATATCACTGGATGACGATTGCAGTGCAGTGCTAAGATTCTTTAAATTCAAACACTGTGGATAGCACTGCGTTCTTTCTTACCATCGGGCGTAAATTTTGTTCGACCCGTCACTAAGAAAAGGTCGAGCAAACAGGTATGAGAAACCATAGACTTAGTAATAGAGTCTCGTTTTGTTTTGACTTAACTGCTTACAACATAATTCAACTGTCCAAGTAGTCCACAATAAATCATTCAAGTCACCACGCCATCGAGTGATGCCCCTATTGATAAATCTAACAATGACAGCACAAACCTACGTATTGCGCAACTATCTACAACGACCTACATGAATATATTAGTACACTAAACAGGATAATAGTTACCATAGTATCGCAAATCACGGAAAATCCTACGAATGTTATAAGTGCGAAAGTTTATAACAATGTATGGATGCATGTTTGTTAATATTTCACTTATATTGGTATCTTAACAAGTTAAATGTATTAATCTAATGATTTTATTATCATTACTCTATTAGAAATACATAAACAATGTATGACTATGTGAATGAATAATAAGAAGAAATTTGCAGTCCTTGAATGGACAACTCTACGGAACCTAGTAACACTTACAGATTTTTGAGTTTTTACTTTGGGCATTAGTACTAGGTATAATTGTTTTTCATTACTCAATTACTTTATTCGTTAGCTTCCATTATCATTGGATTGTTAAAATGCCTAATTAGTTTTGTATAATTATGAGATGTAGATAATAATAGAGTAAAATTGGTAGTCCTTGAATAGGCAGCTCAGAGTGATAAATTGTAAAGTTTTTTGCCAAATTGTCGTAGACAACCTAATATTTGCATGCCGTAAGGTTGATTATGGAGTTCTCAATGTAAACATTTAAGATCTGATTGTAATTACCCATTTTCGCAAAACAAGAAATTTGTTTATTTATTATTATTTATATTTATTTAAAAACCACTAAGGAATTTTAATTTGTTTTTAAAAGATAATTAATACCCTGGTATACACATAGACTATTTTTTGATCCGGAAAAGTAAAGGGATTGGAAACTACGAGGGTTTTTGTTCGCGGGGGGCTAATTGTCTCCAATAACAATTACCTAAAAGATGTGTACCTGCAAACTGGCCTCATGGTTTAGTTGCCCATTAAGTTGTAGGTTTACATCAACAAACTAGAAAAAATACTTCTGTGATGAAAACATTTCAAAAACTCTGTGTAATGCAGGTATTTGTTATAATAGAATAAATAAAACTTGATATTTTTTGCGATTCGTACAAAAAAACGATTGGAATGTAAGTGGAATGAAAAAATGTTAATAGGTAAATATCACGCCTAAATAAATTTATGTTTGGCATTCTCAATTTTATTTCATCTTTACTTTAAGTATCTTTGAAATTGACAGCAAATTTTGGGCAGCTATTTGAGGCAAGGTGAAAACCTGTCACTTAACTTTCGTTTTATCTCTTTACCGATCGGAAGTGTGCCCACCATATTGGTGGAATTGCCTAACTTAATGGCAATGTTCCTCATTCTCAAGTTAATCGGAATACTTTTTTTAACATTATATCCGGCATGTTTTTGTTACATGATTGGTTTGCACTTAACCGCTATCTCGCCTGACGTTCAGCAACGACGCGGCCTACGGTGGAACGTGCTCGCCAAGATGAAACCGATTCGTTCTAGGCTTGAAACTTAAAGATACCAAGATTGTACCTATCGGACAATATTTATTCAGTCAACGCTTTCAACGTATTTCCCACAACACAAAAACAAATACAGTTGTGAATTTAGCACACGACATTATAGAGACTACTAAAGAAACTAACGCTAACTAACTAGATGTGCGTAATGCCGCTAACTTAAAAAACGGTGAAGGAAAACATCGCGAGGAAACCGACATGTACCTAGAATCTTTTGATGATCATCCACCAACCCGCACTGGGCCAGCGTGGTGGATTATGGCCTTAACTCTCTCCTTGCGAGAGAAGGCCCGAGTCCCAGCAGTGGGAACATTTAGTGGGGTGTTGATGACTAAAGACACTATCGTTATTGCCAGTAGGTCTTACGATAACAATTCATCTTTGTTGGAGTAATCTACATTGACGCCTCCTGTTTTGGTCCCTTGTCAAATTCAACGACTTTTGGCGCAGAGGATAGAACAGTTAGAGGGCGTAATGCGTTGATACTTTGTAACTTTTTAGGAAATGGCCTTATTTATACTGCCGTCATACGGGAAAAAGACGTACCTACACAAACATCGAAACGGAGAAAAAAAATATTTCGTAAATTTATGATTTAATCTCTTGCTGTCCGAAACACAATAGATAAGAAAAAAATAATTAAATGCAATTATGTTCATTAGAGTTTGAACTATCAGTGTGTATATCTAAATAATATTTTAATGAATTGGTTTATTAATTAAATACCTTTTTCTTTTTCTTCTTAGTAAAAAAAAGCAAAAGAAATGCTTTATAGTACAATGAAAAGACGTTTCTGGCTAGATGCTTCTTTTCAACTTAGTATTTTTAGAAATGAGCGCTATCTCGCCTGATGTTAAGCGACGATGCGGTCTACGATGGATCGTGTTTACCTAGAAGAAACCGATTCACTCTCGATTTGAAGACATAAAGATTGTAACCATCGGGGAAAACCCACTCAGGCAACGTATTCCACAGCCTAATCACAAAAGTAGAGTCAAATCTCTTCGTTCGTGTCTTTGAAACATCAACCATAAAATGTCGATGTCGCTTTACGAGCTACGAGCATTCCGATTGAAAAAAGGGCAAGATGGTATCAGATCATGCAAATCAGTCGCACACTCTCCAAAGTGTATGCGATAAAAAACCGATAGGCTGGCAATTTTTCGGCGATAATCAATACTTTGTAGTCTTTTTCGCACAAGAGTATCGTTGCCTATGAGCCTTTTGGCACGTCTCTCGATCGATTCCAGGGCCTCCAGCTGATACTTAGCCGATCCATCTCAAAAGTGCGAACAGTACTCCATACAAGAGCGAATCTGTGCTTGATATGTGAGCAGCTGTTCAGACTTGAAGTACCTTCGCACCTTTGAGAGGACACCTAGTTTTTTGCAGCTAATTTAGCCTTGGACTTGGACAATATACGAGCCAAAGTTGAGCGTAGATGTCAAAGTAAAGCCCAAAAGCTCAAGGCGGTTAGAAACTGGCACGGATATACCTCGAAAAGTAGGAGTCAGTTGGAATGGACTCCTTTTTGCGGAGAACAGACACGCCTGCGTCTTACTCTCGTTGAAATTGACCAGATTGGCATCACCCCATTCAGACACCGCCTCAAGGGTAAAAAAAAAGTATATTTTTATGTAAGTGCTGTATATTTGCAACATAACATTTTAAACATTCTAGAAACAATATTATATTATAATAAAGATAAAGAACTCTTTTTCAAGTTAGTATTAAACTCTACTTATAGGTTTTGCGTACGGCTTATTAAAGTCAGCTATAAAACTGACTTTAATAAACTGTTAACAGTTTGCAACAATTTATTTGAACGCTAGGATCTCGGGAAGTACTGGTCCGGATTGAAAGATTATTTTTCTATTGGATAGTCCATTTATCGAGGAAGGCAATAGGCTAGAGAAAATAACGCTACTATTAATAGAAGCGGAGCATGAATCAAAAATGTAACAAAATCGGGAAAAAATATTCCTTTTTCAGAGTTTTCGTACGTTTCGTGCTTTGACATGACACATGACAGCATGTGCAATTTTTTTTTTCTTATCTATTGTATTTCGGACAGCAAGAGATTAAATCATAAATTTACGAAATATTTTTTTTCTCCGTTTCGATGTTTGTGTAGGTACGTCTTTTTCCCGTATGACGGCAGTACAAGTACCCCTCACATATAGCGATACTAAGTAGAAAAGATGGTACTGCCACTTGCGTCTCACTAATTTAGTTACTTGTGACAATGAAAAGACGTTTCTACGCAGAACCGTCTTTTCTTCTTATGAAGTAATCAAAAACGTCTTTTCACTTTATTACTTAAAACTTATTTTGTAAATAAATAAAACGCTTCTACTCAGATGTGTTTTTTCTTCTTAGTATACATCAGAAGTGTCTTTTCTATTAAGCAATATACAAACCAAACCGCAAATGCGTCTTATTTCTTTGTGAAAAACTGAGCTCTGGTTGGTTTTTAAGCTATTTAAAAAATACTAGCCGATGCGTCTTTTTTCACTGATTCCGAATATATATATAACTCAATTTTGACAAAAATGTTAGATACGTCTTTTCTCCGTATGACGGCAGTATAATACCACTAAGTTTGTTACCAGAACTACAGAACCATGTGAATATACAAAATATTATATAGTTATCACACAAAATGTTATATGAATTTTGATAAATAGTTTTTGTGCTATGAGTAGAGTTTTTTGACATTTTATGTACGTTTTACCCAATTTGTAGAATTTTAGTGAAGGCATCCTATTCACAATAGTATAGAAGTATATTAGGACGTAGGATATTAGAAGGTAGAATTATTAGGGTATTAGGATTAGTTAGGACGTACGAGGGTGATCCAAAAGTAATGATAATCAGTTATTTCTAGTGCACACAAAAATACAAAAAAATTACAGTCACTTGCTCAATTACCCACTAGTTCACGAAAAAAAAATCATATAAATAGGCCACGATTCCCGGGAGCTACATTCATTTGAATACGGACTGTCAAGGAGTGAACATCAAAATGGAAAAACACGAAATCAGAGCTGTCATTAAATACCTCTGCTTGAAAAAATGTCTACCAAAGACATACACAGCGACTTGGTGGAAACATTAGGGGACTGTTTTCCTCCATATTCCACAGTTGCACGCTGGGCTAAGGAGTTTAAGCTGGGAAGAACATCGACGGAAGACGAACACCGCGAAGGGCGCCCATCGACGTCCCTCACTGGAGAAAATGTGAAAAAGTTGAAGAAGTTGTATTGGAAGATCGAAGAGTGACTATCAGGCATATAGCTGAGGTCACAGGGATCTCATATGGCAGCATTCAAAGAATCCTTGTGAACGAATTGCATATGAGAAAGGTCTCCGCGCGTTGGGTACCGAAAATGTTAAACGACGAGCAAAAGAAGAAACGAGTCGACATGTCAAGAGCAAATCTCGAAAAGTTCCAGGCAGACAAGGATAATTTTTGTCACGTTTTGTGACCATAGACGAAACCTGGATCCACCATTTTGATCCTGAAACAAAACAACAATCGATGACATGGAAACGATCCGATGAACCGACGCCGAAGAAATTCAAAGTGTCAAGCTCAGCAGGGAAGGTTATGGCGTCTGTTTTTGGGACGCTGAAGGAATAATCATGGTGGACTACTTGGAAAAGGGGCCACTATTACAGGCTCCTACTATGCAGAACAAATAAGAAGATTGCGGGAGGCTATTAAGGAGAAAAGGCGAGGCAAACTGCGGGCTGGAGTGCTGTTCCATCAAGACAACGCACCGGTTCACAAAGCTGCAATTGCCATGGCTGCCATTCAGGAAGCGGGCTTTGAGCTGGTGGAACACCCCCCCTATTCACCAGATCTAGCCCCCAGTGACTTCTATCTCTTTCCACGGCTCAAGGAACACCTCCGGGGCAAGAAATTTGACGATGATAGCGACGTGATGGCCGCGGTTGAGGACTTTTGAGAGTCAAGATAAAGATTTTTTTCTAAGGGAATTTTAGGTTTAGAAAGAGATGGACTAAATGTATAGACTTGCTAGGAGACTATGTTGAGAAATAAATTTAGTTTTTGATTTTATTCATTGTGTTTATTATTGATTATCATTACTTTTGGATCACCCCTAGGTTCAAATCCCACCTGCGTTTCTTAATATTTTTACAAGTACCGATGAACACGTTTTCATCACCACTGACATTATCATCTTCATCATTGACATTAATGGTGAAAAAAAAATCGTGTATAAATCGGCTGGAAAGAACTAGGTACATCTTTCAAGGTCATGTGTCACCTACCAACCTACACTGGGTCAGAGTCATGAATTATAACATACTAGCTGTACCCTGCCACGCTTCGCTGTGGCACATATGTGACTGATGCAAAAATTAGATAAAAACAATCCTTGATGCGTATTATATATCATTGTAAAATTTCGGCTCGATCAGTGCTGAACTTTTTGAGTTTTTGAAACGTACACAAACCAACATAACATTTTTATATATAAGATATTCTCTCCTTGTGAAATGAGCATCTGAGTCCTAGATGTGGGAACAAAATGAGAGCTGCTTTTGTAAACAAACAAATCGTATCAAAAATATATAATCGCATATAATTACAAAATTTTGAAATTGTATATCCTTACTAGCAGCTCCCTTCGGTTTCACCCGCGTAGTTTATAATCCAGTTATTTTTTTTTAAATGCAACCTGTGTTACTCCAAATCTTATCTTTCTATGTACCAAATTTTATCCAAGTCCCTTCAGTAGTTTTTGCATGCAAAAATTAACAAACACACATCCACAAATATATTCTTACATATTTGTGCGTTTATAAAATTAATAGGATCTCCCTCCGTAGTTAAATATTGCTCAAAGCCTAAGGCGTATCTATGGCAACCGGAATACAATGGTGAGTTATCTTACTTTGACAAGATACTTAAACGTGAGGCATTTGGTGGAGCGACAATAATGACAAACAGTACTAAAGGTTATTGTCTTCAAGAATTCATCAGCGTAGTTTTATTATCAACTTTATTGCTTATTCGAAAAGTACTTTGTTTAACAAATACATAAGTACTTAGCGTATGTTAATAGACTTTTGATCAATTATTTAAATGTAAATTTAGGTTTGGGTGTTAGATAGCAGATCAGGTTTACCGCTATAATGTTTTTTAATTACTTCACGGGTTACTCACATGTAATAGGATCGCTACAAAATAATTTAAGTTTCAGTCGTATTTGGCGATTTATTTTTGAATTGTTTTTTTTTTAGTTTTTAAACTTAACTTGGCCAGTTGTTATGATGCCGTTATCAAAATCAAACAAAAATAAGTAAAATAATCCCGGATCTTGTATAGGAGCCATATGAAATTTTAATTTTTAGTTTTTGATGTCATAGCGGCATAGATATCAATTATATGTGAATATTTCAATAGTCTATCTAACTATACTAATCACAGTTTATGAGAAACAGTCTGGTGACCATCCGACAGGCAGACAGACGGACAGTAGAATCTCAGTTATAAAGTACAGTTATACCTTTTAAGTACGATGCCCATTTATAATTTTAAGATACGAGTAAATACTCTATATTTGTGATAAGAAAGTCTAGGCTATAGAATACGTTGCCTGAGTGGGTTCTCCCCAGTGATTACAATCTTTGTGTCTTCAAATTGAGAGTAAATTGGTTTTTTTTTCTAGGTAAACACGCTTCATCGTAGACCACATTGTGGCTTAACATCAGGCCAGATGGCGGTCAAGTCTGAACTTATAAAAGTTAAAAAAAAGCTAATTTTACATAGGAACACTCAGAAATACACAACATATACTTGTGTCCATCACACACATTTTCGTCCTAGGTGGGAATCAAACCTCTGGCTTTGCAAACTGACTTACTACCTACTAAGCTACGAGACTAAATAAGTGTACAACACGTAAATACAAATACAAATTGTTTATTTCAATAAAATAGGTACATTCTACAATTACATTTCCAATATTCCAAACTAGGTGTGTAGCACTTCTGTATTTTGGGTATTAGTCCTATTCGTTTTTACATCAATTTATGTACATACATTAATCAATTAATTTATAAGCCGATGAAGGTATACTACTAAGATCGAATATTTCAGTCTTAATCTTAAAATACAGGTGCCTCATTATGGCTTCTGAAACGGCCCCATAGAGTCATCCCATAGCTTGTTTTAGATAAGAGGGAAGTGTACCTTCGTTAAAGCTTATAGGCTGTTAAATAAAAATTTATGAAGCATCGAAGGTATCATTAACTTGAAGACTTATTATTAATGCCAACTGATTAATCGTGAATTTCATTTTCATTGAAATTTACTGGTATATTGTATAATGATGTGATAAAATTAAATATTAGACGAGTTTATTGGAATTTAGAATCAGTTAGTGGTAAATACTTCAAAAGTTTCTAAGTGAGGCGTTTGTAGAACTGTAAATGAAAAAACTGTGCCAAAAATAGTTCATGATAAAATTGTTCTATGTGTCTTTAATGTTTCATTCAAACGTAAGCTGAGCAGTTTGAGAAAAATAAAAAAAACTATATGAAAAAAGCATAGATCGTATACTTTAGCAATATTACGTAGTAAATCGATTCGCACAGCATCTTTGCCAGTTACTAAACCCTAAAGTAGTAATGTACCGACGTCACTGTGTTCTGGCTTAAAAGGCAATGTTAGAAACCCACTCAGGCAACGTATTCAACACCCGTTGCCTAGACGTTCTTATCACAAAAGTAGAGCATTTACTCGTATCTAAAAAATAAACAAAGGTTTCGTACTTAAAAGGTACCTACTTAATAACTGAGATTCTGCTGTCCGTCTGGCTGCCTGTCGCTCACCAGACTGTTTCTCATGAATTGTGATTGGTATAGTTAGACGACTGTTGGAATATTCACAGATAATTTTCAATCTGAGCAGATAATGGATATCTATGCCACGATGACATCAAAAACTAAAAATTAAAATTTCATATTGCTCCTATATTGTTTTATCATCAGATACATTATGTTGCTCTATTTATTTTTAAAATAAGAAGTGTGACGAGACGAGCAGGAGTGCCTGTGTAAGCGACATGCCTGCCACATAACAGCAAAGTGACACGCAGCTATTGGAACATGAAGAATCCCAATCATTACCTAGCACTGCACTGCGCTCATCACCTAGAGATCTAAGATGTTATATCTCTAAGCCCTGTAATTTCTCTGCTCTATATGATAAAAAATAACATACTTGGGCACAAAAGTCTAGATTGAGACACATGTAAACACTAAGTATATTTGAATCATCTGCTATTCCATAGCTATGTAATCAGACCAGCATAACTTGAGCTCCAATATCATTAATCAAGCAGGTGATACATCCTTACAAACTTATCACCAAAGTTGACTAGAAAGCAGACCTGAATTTTTGTACGAATTGCTGTAGATATGATTGAGGCAATAAGACAGTGGTGCTGTCCAGTTCCGGCTATGTTTTTGCAAGTATTACAAGATGTGAGACGCGAGTCGTCGCCATCATGTGGGATTAGGAAGATTATGTCGTCCAAGACAGCGATTTATTGTTATACCGTATATAACTATAGATGGAGTGGACAAACAGGCGTAAATTTGGTCGCGTTTGAAAGGAAAAACCTTTATTAATTGACCCTGCATTTATTTTTGTATTTACAAACACGCGTTAAGTTAGATATTACATATCATATGTCTACATAAATATATGACAGCACAGTGCAGTGGTATGTAGTGATATGGGCTCATCATGTTCCTATAGCTGCGTGTCGTTCTTAATTGGAATTATGTTGGTAAGCAATTTTTGTGTCATATTTATTTATCGGACAAAAAATAAAGTCTTATTAGAAGTTTAGCTTCAGCTGAAGCCCAACTTATATCGTAATTCGTCCAAACAGCCTTGTAAAGAAGTTCCAGCATATTACTTGGGAACATTTATCTCAGAACCGAAAGTTAACCGTCGCAAGCAGATTGTATACTGAATAATAATGTAATGTACTCGCCCAACTCGCGTAAACCAAACAGTGACTGTGATGTGTGAAAATCGAGATGTGGTAACACTGAAGCAAATAAATCCGATCCTACCTCCGATAACTATCCTATCTATCCTAATATAAATGCAAAAATTGAGACGTTTATTGCTCAATTATGTCAGAATGTCATGTTGTAACGTATTTTGTGGTTTGGTTTTAATTTGAAATTATATTTATCTTGAAAAGTACAGGCTCTTTTTTAACCCCCGACCAAAAAGGGGTGTTATCTACCAGTCCGTTCCACGAAGAGGTGAAGAAAATGTAAACAAATCAATGTCACTCTCAATATGACAGACCAGCATTTCTCAACCTTTGTTTTAGAAGATAGTTCGTTGTAAGCGTCTCTGTTTGCCCTTTTAGATTTTCGTCACATAACAAGGTTAAATATATTCCAATAAGTCCGTTTCCAACCTTTTGTCTTATTTCTAGTATTTTATAATTATACGTTTATTAAATATGTGGTGCGCATAAGTTTAAAACATTAATACAAAAATAACTTGGGTGGTTGGTTCATGGAACACAATAGTAACATATAAACAGTTTTTATTAATATTAATTATTAAGTACAGCTTTGTTTTGTTATGTAGCACTTAAATTCCTTTTTCATTATGTATGTGAAATGACTGACTTTTTAGTAAACTTAAATTTAATATATATTTACATAAGGATCGTCTCATATATATATATATATATATATATATATATATATATATATATATATATATATATACATCCTCCAAACAATTAGCCGTCCTCTGAAGGAAAAAGTGCATTTAAACTGGCGTCCACCTGCTTTTGGCGTCCGCATACCGGACGCCACTTTTATAGCCATTGCCATTTACGTCCTATCGGTCCTGACTAGCCGTAGGACAAATATCGATAGAAGCCAAAAAAACTCTAAAATGGATTCAATAATATATTAAAAAGTTCGCGACGAAATCTCAGCGCAGGTGAGGCGCTGCTGTCGCGCGTATATTCACAGCCGTATAACTCGGAGATTTCCTGACTATGGATCCGCGTATTTGGCGTCCGCAACTGCGACGTTGCCAGCTCGCAACAATAGATCACATAATATTTATCACGGACTGAAATCAAAAAAATAATATTCGCCGTAGGTGGCGTTGTACGCGTTGCGTATTATTAGAAGTCCGACTTTATTTAAACTTTCAAAAAGTTGCAAAAAATAAATGATGTGTTATTGGAATGTATTAGATGTAGATAGAAGATGAATTATCGAGGACTTCGGAGAAGAAAATAATATCATATACGGACGCTCAATAGCTATATACGGACGTCCAATTGCCATTTTTTTTATTATTTAATAGGTTTGCACTTGACCACCATCTCGCCTGATGTTAAGTGACGATGCAATCTACAATGGAGCGTGCTTACCTAGAAGAAAACGATTCACTCTCGATTTGAAGACACCAATATTGTAACTATAAGGGAAAACCCACTGAGGCAACGCATTCCACAACCTAGACGTTCTTGTCACAAACTTGAGTCAAATCTCTTCGTTGGTGTTTTCGGAACATCAACCATGGAACGATGTCGCTTTTTGAGATACGAGAAGTCTGATAGAAAAAGGACAAGATGGTATTAGATCATGTAGATCAATTGCACACTCTCCGAAGTATAACCGGTATAAAACCGATAAGCTAGCAATTTTGCGGCGATGATCAAGACTTTGGAGTCTTTACGCACAAGAGTGTCATTGCCTATGAGCCTTTCGGCACGTCTCTCAATCGATTCCAAAGTCTCCAGCTGATGCTTAGCCGATCCATCCCAAAGGTGCGAACAGTACTCCATACAGGAGCGTATCTGTGCTTTATTTAACGTGAGCAACTGTTCAGAATTGAATCTGTATGTCTATCTGAATGGTATCTTCGCACCTTTGAGAGAATACCTAGTTTTGGTGGCTAATTTAGCCTTAGACTCAATATACGTGCTAAAATTGAGCGTCGACGATTAAGAGAAGAAATATACGGACGCTCAATAGCTATATACGGACGTCCAATTGCTATATACGGACGCTCAATAGCTATATACGGACGTTCAATTACTATATACGGACGCTCAACAGCTATATACGGACGTTCAATTACTATATACGGACGCTCAATAGCTATATACGGACGTCGAATTACTATACGGACGCTCAATAGCTATAAACGGACGTCCAATTGCTATAAACGGACGCTCAATAGCTGTATACGGACGTCCAATTGCTATATATGGATGTCCAATTCAAATCCAGTGAGATATTTTCCCACCGGGGACGTCAAGAGAAGTTGTTTAAAATATTTCTTCATACTGCCAGTAATTCCCATTTGTCCCTCGTCATCTCTCATCATCATCAGCCGCAAGACGTCCACTGCTGAACATAGGCCTCCCCTAGATTTCCACAACAAACGGTCCTGCGCAACCTGCAACCAGCGGTTTCCAGCGACCCTTTGTGAGGTCATCTGTCCATATAGTGGGAGTCCGTCCAACACTGCGTCTTCCGGTTCGTGGTCGCCACTCGAAACTTTCTTCCCCATCGGTTGTCAGTTTTGCGAGCGATGTAGCCAGCCCATTGCCACTTCAGCTTTCTTATTCTGAGCTATGTCGGCCACTTTCGTTCTTTTGCGAACATCCTCATTACGGATTCTGTCGCGTAGAGAGACTCTAAACATAGCTCTCTCCAAAGCTCGCTGTGTAACTTTGAGTTTCGTGTTGAGGCCCACAGTTAAGGACCACGTCTCAGTTCCATAAGCCATCACGGGCAACAAGCACTACTTAAATACTTTTGTCTTTAGGAATTGGGGTATTTTGGACTCAAAGATGGGCCGAAGTTTCCCGAACGCTGCCCATCCGAGTTGGATCCTTCGCTGGACCTCTTTGTCGAAGTTGGATCTACCTATTTAGATCTTTTGACCTAGGTAAACGTATTCGCCAATAACTTCGAGTGTTGTATTGCCAACAATAACCGGTACAGGTGTGAACAGTTTCGGAGATATAACATCTCCCTGCCTCACGCCTTTCTGTAGCTGGATATGTTTTGTGCACTGATCCTGTAATCGGACAGACATTGTGGCTTTGCTGTTATACACTTCAACGCTGGAAAAACTGAAGCACTGCCCAGGTTTCGATGAAATCGAAGGCTTTCTCATAGCCCATATACGCTATACATCATCATCTGCAGCCTGCCCATTGCCACTTCAACTTGCTAATTTTAAAAGCTATGACGATGACCTTCGTTCTTCTGCGGATTTCCTCGTTGCGGGTTTTGTCACGCAGTGAAATTCCAAGCATAGCTCTCTCCATTGCCCGTTGCGCAACTTTGAGTTTGCATATCATGCCAATATGCAATAGTTGGCGACCACGTCTCAGTACCATATATCATCACTGGTAACACACACTGATTGTAAACTTTCGCCTTGAGAGTTTGTGATATTTCTGACGAGAAGATGTGATGCCAAACACTGCCCATCCGAGTTGGATTCGTCGGCTGACCTCCTTGTCAAAGTTTGATCTGCCTAACTGGATCATCTGACCTAGATAAGCGTAATGGTCGCCACTTTCGATACTGCCGTTTCAAACATGGACCGGTATGGGTGCAACATGGGCATTTGACATGATTTTGTGTCTTACCCATGTTCATTTTTAGCCCTACCTGTTGAGAGACAGTATTGAGGTCTCTGAGCACTGAGCCAAAGTCATCTAGCGATTGAGCCATAATGACTATATCGTCGGCAAATCGAAGGTGGGTGATGTATTTGCCATTAATGTTGATACCATATCCATTCTAGTTTAAAAGCTTAAAAATATCCTCCAATGCAGAGGTGAACAGTTTCGGAGAGATAATGTCTCCCTGTCTCCCCTTTTTGCATTTGGATCGGATTTGTGCATTGGTCCTGAAGACGGATAGACATGGTGGTTTTGTTGTATAAACACTTCAACACTTCGATATACCTACGCTATACATAGTAGTAGCTGATTATACTCGTCGGTTTTCTGTATAATCTGCCGAAGTGTATGGATATGGTCTGTGGTACTCGTACTATATATTTATTTATACTATATATTTATTTATAAAATACTACATATTTTATAAGTAAGTAAATTTTATAAGCTATCAGCTAACTAGCGCCATAGTACAAGCTTTGCTTAGTTTGGGGTCAGATGGTGTTGTGGGTGAATTGTTCACCAATATTTTCGGAAACCGGCTTGTTTGGGTGGCTGGAAGTCGTCAAACCTGCGTGCGAGACGATTCGTGATTACTTATAAATGTGGCTCAGAAGTGAGATGGGTTCTTCAACAAAGTGATGTCACCTTTTTTGTAGAAGAGCACCACCACACTTCAGCTCCACGCTTCTGGCGTATTACCGTCAAGTATGACGGAGTAGAACAGCTTCTGAAGGACTTTAAGTAACCGTTTTCCACCCGCTCTCAGAAACTCAGCACCCGTTTGTTTCTACTGGGGATAAATGTGTGGAGACAAATGGGAATAATCCAGTATGGCGCAACACGATTGGCAGCAGTATTTCTACCATACAGTAGCTCGTTGCCAAACATAACTGCTTCACATAGTGCCGTATTTTTATAATTAAAGTGACCAGGCTATTGAACATCCGTATATAACTATTAGGCGTCCGTATATAGATATTGGACGTCCGTATATCATATTGGACGTCCGTATATTACATTGGACGTCTATATATAATATTGGTTCAGTCCATGGCAGGATACAATCCCGATTTTATCTTATCTACATTTGTGTTGATCCACAAATGAGGTTATTACGTACCTACTTGTCTTAAATTAATAAAAAATATGACTAAACAAACATGTACATCTACATTTATGCTTGTTATTCTAGATACTACCTGCGATTATTGGTGTAAAAATCTCATAAATAGGAGCTTAATTTTTTATCTTATTAAGTAATTGTTTACTAAACTTTGTCAAAATCTATTGTTACTAACTAGTAACAATGGAATAGACACTACGTGGAAGTGTGACATACATTTATCACACAATTCATTCATCTGTGATCATTCACAACAAGACGCCTTATAACAATTTCAATACCTTAATATTGTGAGAATAAATTTGTAGATAGATAATAATAAAGAATATAAAAATATCGGGCATCCGTATAACTATAGATCTTACGAAATTGAAGTAAAAGAAAGAAAAAGTAAATCTAAACTAGCTGGCAACGTCGCACTCACAAATGCCGTTCATCCTATGCAGACGCTAAATAGTCGATGCCATTGTAAATCAAGATCAATATATCCAGGACGTTTATAATTAATGACCATGGTTCGGGGTTCAAAAATGTTGCGGCACGAACGTAAGAGGAATATCGCGAAAAATAAAATTATCAGAAAACGATGTATCCCACGGAGCTGGCAATCGAAAAACTAAGCAATATTCATTAAGAGATGTTAAAATAAGCAAGAGGAACCGGAGGACGTCGTAATGATGCACGACGTGCATGACGCCAAAAATGTTGTAGGATGTATATATATATATATATATATATATATATATATATATATATATATATATATATATATATATATATATATATATATGTGACGATCTTCTTAGCATTCCATGGATTCACCGTGCGGGTGCCGGGTCCATCGTGCGGCAGAGAGAGAGAAATCCCGAGTAGATCCCGAGACTTGTGACTTGGGCGTACGTTTAAGGGCCCCTTTCTGACGTACATCAACACTCACCTTCACTACTCGTTTTTCTCTCCCTGCCCAGCCAAATCTGATATGAACCTACTAGCGCAGCTTTAGATACTCGTATATATATCCACATTCAGATCCGTATCCGTGGATGTACTTTTTTCACAATACAGCACATCACTAGTGTAGTTCTTACTACCTGTGTAGCTACCATTGCTATTATTTTGTCTTAATAAAAAGTAGTGTACCTATATAAGTGGTAACCTATATACTATTCCTTGCTATAATTATTGATCTACGTTTTATATTTGAACTAAAAAAGCAATCAAGTCTGAATATATAGCTAACGTGGCCCTTAAACTTGATTCTGTAACAAACAAATAAGGTAAGTAAAATGACAAAACAAATGGTGGCACACAAAATATATTGGTGGCACTATTTCTACCCGTTCTGAGAAGATTCAAATAGTTTTAATATTTAAGTGCCCCATTGGGTATTTTTTAATAAGAGTGGTAGGTGTAATTCATTCAAAAATGCAATTAATTTCTACTGCGTTAGATGCTGTTGCAATTAATTTTAAAACGTATCGAATACTGAGTAGTGCTTTCATCTATCCTAATATAAGATTTTTACATCCAAACAAATTTGTTAATGAGCGTTCTGTTTTTACATTAAGTTTTTTTTACATTTATTATTTTAACATTAAGTTATTGCTCGGCTTAGGTGGTTTTGTCACGCCAATACGCAGATGCAGTGCCTGGTTCTAATCTCACGCGCACCTCTGCTTTTCAATTCATGAGCGTAATGCTTTAGCAGCATTACGCTCATGAAAGAAAACACCTTAAGCAAACTGGCATGCTCCTAAAAATTTTCGAGGTCAGAGAGGTTTGTCATCCACCACCAACACGGAAGAATTATAGCCCCAGCAAAGAACTTTTAGTGGGTCGCTTATGTGAGCAGCGTCCCGCAAATTTACCCGCTTAGATCCCTTTTCCGTAATTTTCCCTCATAAAATAAACTTATACCTATGCTTTCCAGATCATAATCTAACCGTGTTCCGCGTTTAAACCTGAGCCGTTTAGCTGTTCCATCTTGATAGAGCAACGTACATCTAAACTTTTGCACTTATAATAAGGATTAGTAGATTTTCTTGCGAATAAATATACATTATTTAGTGGTTCATTAGGTAAACGTCTTATAATTTACGTGCAAAAAGTAATGGTATGATATATCAGAAACATGCGTATACTTAAGTGAAGTGAGATCAAAGTTCAGTATTATGATATTATATATATATATAAATATATATATATAGATATTATGCCTTGTTTGTTGACTTCAACGACTAAAGAATAGAGATCTAAATGGTCTTAAATGGTCAGTTCTAAAATCTATTTATAATAACATAGACTAGTTTTAAATACTTAAAATGATTTGTTTTTATAATTAATGAAATTTATTAAAAGCAGTCTAACTTGGCTGGTTTTAATATCATAATATTGAACTTGTCTTTCACTTCACATTTATGTTTTGATGGGAATCGCAGTTTGAGAAACATAGATCAAATTGCCACTGTTTAAAACAGTATCTACCACATTCTACTATTACTATTTATAACTTTCAAGATAAGTTAATAAATCGTTATTTGATCAATACAAATCCAAGTATGTTGTATTTAAGATCACAGTAAAGTCGAATCATATTTGTGAAAAATATTTTAAGACAGTTTTAGAAAAATACTAAGGTTTTAAACGATTTTTTCTATGTTATGGTAGCACCTTTGTTTACATTTTCTACACGGGTCTAGTAATGTGGAACGGACTATATTAGAAACTTATTTTGGCTTGGTTGACAAGAGGTTTCAGACGCTTTTTAGATTGGTTTCTATAGCTATTAATAAATGACTGGACCAAGATAAATCTAGAAGCATTTTTTCCAGCATTATTTATAACATCATTTCTAGCCTAGCCTTTGCATCAGTGCAATTAATTTACTTGTTAAACTTTGGGATGGATCGGTTAAGTATCAGCTGGAGATTCTGGAATCGATTGAGATACGTACCAAAAAAGGCTCAAATGCAACGACAGTCTTGTGCGAAAATGACTCCAAAGTCTTGAACATCGCTGCAAAATTTCTAGCTTATGAATTTTTATCGGATACACTTCGGAGAGCGTGCAACTGATCTGCTTGATCTAATATCACCCTAGCTTTTTTCTATAAAGACTGCTCGTAGCTCAATTAAGAGGTTTCGTTTCATGGTTGATGTTCCAAAGACATGAACCAAGAGGTTTGACTCTACTTTTGTGATAAGAACGTCTAGGCAGTGGAATGCGTTGCCTGAGAGTCTTTAAATCGAAAGTGAATCAGTTTCTTCTAGATAAACGCGCTGCATCGTAGACCGTATCGTCGCTTACCATCAGACGAGATAGCGGTCAAGTGTAAACTTATAAAATGTTTTACAAAAAAACAATAGTGAGCAACTTGTCTTTTGCATTGCCACATTGAATCTTTGTACGTTCATGTTAGTATCTCACAATGTCTTCGACAATGTAATATGTAAATTATATCACAAGTAGTTTGTAACGAAGCCGTGTACACTGTGGCGAGGAACAACAAACATAATCTTTTTAGTGATAAATGTACCAGCTTGATTTATAGTCAAACATGCTCAGCTGAATCTAACAAAAACGCCAAAATGTTGTGTGTTTTTGTGTATGCTTGTTTTTGGCGTCAGTGACAGTATTCATCCGACTTTAAAAAAGCAGCAGAAGAGGAGGAAGTTCTAAATTCAGTTTTACTTATGATTTTTACTAACACGTTTTTATTAGCTTGGTATGTATCTGTGTAACGGAATCTTTGATTGTGATTTTCACCACTTTCTAAAGTACGAATTATCGAGAACCGATGACAATGCAATAATTTGTACAGTTTGTCTTCTTTACCATTCATTCGCACCACGATCATCAAGATTAATTACTTTGTTTATATTTTACATTCACTGACTATTTTCTTACATTTTAGTTGGATTTTCTCTAAAAGCGTGCTTTTTAGTTTTATTTAACTATTGCTTATTTTGTATGTTTGTTGGGTGATAGGGCCGCCAATTGTGAACCAATTTTAATGACAATTTCGGTGACGCGGTTATCGTCGTTTACGAACACTTGAAACATTCATCACATATGATTTTTTTTACAGTTTGGAGTAACAAGATGAGCCAGACATGGGCCTGATGGTAAGCAACATGGGCTGGCGCCCATTACAGCACAGTGACACTCAGTTATTGGAAAATGCAGAGTCCAATTCCTAACCAAGCACTGCGCTGCGCTCGTCACCCAAATACATGTATATGTAAGATGGTTTACCTGTATACCCTGTAATTTCGCTAGAAATATTGCCCTTCAAACCGGAACACAGTAATCTTTGCCCACTACTGCATGGCGACAGAATAGCTGACAAATGTGTGGTACTTTCCTTGGTGGACTCTGTAAAGAGCCCCACCAGTACAAAACTATTTATTATGTTATTGCCAACTTGAATAAGTGTAGGAATAAACTTGTAAGATTAAAATTCTAATCAAATCTAAATATCCAGCTTAAAATCTTCAACTAATAATAATCCTTGAACTGAATAATGATTTCTTGGTCAGAGTGTGGCCATTACTTCTACTGCTAATACTCTCAGTATAAATTAGAAGAGAATTTATTTCCTTCACTATTACTCAAGTCACGGAAAAAACATTGGCAGAATATTATTATGCTCCTACAAACACTTTTACTAAATAATATGAAAATTAATGTGTGTCTGTATGTTTCTTATAAAATCGTAAACTACGCAGTTGATGATGTCATGATCTTTGGCGAAATTGTTGTGCATGAGCCAAAGAAAGTTTTTTAGTTAGTGCGAGCAATTTTCGACATGTGATGTAAACAAGAACAAAATTAAAATTTTTACTAACCCCCGACTACCTCAGATTTGTTATCCGTACAACATTCTACTAGTCAAGCCCTTTCATTTGATACCCATATTAAGGGAGCTGTGAAAAAAGAAATGTATTTCGCCATTTTGTGTAAGCGGCCATCTTGTATTTGAAATTTGTCATAGTGCAATGTATTCTACTAGTCGAGCCCTTTTGTTTGATACCCATATTGAGGTAGTAGTGAAAAAAATAATATCATTCGCCATTTTGTGGTGGCGGCCATTTTGAATTTGATTTTTTTATAGTGTATAGTATTCTACTAGTCAAGCCCTTTCATTTGATACCCATATTGACGTAGGTTGTGAAGAAATATTTTGTCCGCCATTTCGTGGCGGCGGCCATATTGAATATATATTAACTAAACATAGCTAAGAACATCTGCACGGATATTAACTTTCAAATAAAAAAACCGCATCGAAATCGGCCCATCCGTTTGAGCTCTACGGTGCCACAGACAGACACACACTAAGACAGACAGACAGACATCGACGTCAAACTTATAACACCCCTTTTTTTGGTCGGGGGTTAAAAAGCACGCAGAGTACGGCCAGTAAAAATGAAAATAGAAATGACAAATATTTCTGAATAAGGATACATTTGTATATTTGGTGTTCAACCACATCGTATGGACTGAATAGACTAATGTGAAATTTCTAATTCAGAATATTATCCCAACCCCTACAACTAATGTTATAAATGCGAAAGAAAGTTTGTTTGTCTGTCTGTTATGCTTTACTTAAATTTAAAATTTTAACCATACTTTTCTCAACTGGTTTCGACAAAATTTGGAAGTGATATCTACAGTATTTAATCTGAGAAACAATTTACATAGCTACTTTTAAATGCACCACCCACAAAAATATGATTATTTAACTTTTTGCCTGTAATTTTTCTGGAAACAATAATTTTCAGACCATAACACAATAATACTTGCACTTTTCTGCGTGTCGTAAAATAACTGGCCAAGGTCACACTTCCCCTAGCAGACTCTAAAAAAATCCTATGACCAAAACATAACAGTACAATTTCAATGCTTAGCCATAAGTAATATAACATAACCCAATTTCATCCTCCACAACAAATTCACTCTCTGTCTACTTTCTACTCAGCGATATAGGTATTCTGAGCAAATGTACTCCCACGGGTTCTAGATTAATAGCTACACAAACAACGCAGCAACGTTTGCGTTCCGAGCGTTACTGTTCGTTCTGTTCCACCTCTATGTGTTTCATCAGTTACCTGAGATAATTAGTTAGTCTGCTCTTGTACAGGTTTTGCTATTTATTAGGTGCTGGATTTTATTTTTAAGACTTCCCAAAAAAAAAGATACTCTGAATTCAGTTGTATGTTTTACATATTTAGTGTACGGCGTCACCAAGGACTCTTACATTAAATATGTTGATTTGTTCGATGAAGCAAGAATGAAAACTAGAGAACCTGATTTTACTTGTATATTTAATGTGTCTAGCTATAGTAAACGATGGATTTTATGCGAATGTACAAAACGACGGTAAGTGTGTGTTGATGATATGACAAAATGTATGATGTTTGATCGTACACATACATATATTGCTCGATGATTCTGTTTTTTAGTAGATCATAGTTTAAAGGGAAAGTGGTTTTTGAAATATCAATGAAAAACTAAAATTTGGTTACCTTTCTATGGATCATGTTATCATAGATTTTGTGAAATATAGTAAAGAAGTCGGTTATCGCCGTTTTTTTCGGAGAAAATAACTTATACTATTGGCGGCAAAATTATGAAAGTAAACTTTAACGATGAGTGCACATTATCCACTGAATGGTTGGTCCCCGAAGTTATCACGGTGTATTCTGGGTTCAAATGCATCGGTGATGGGGCTGTACTCACGCACTCACTCACTCACTGGTCCTGCAGACGGCCAAGCCGCGGCGGGTTCCTGTCGTCAGCGGCAAAGATGAACCCCGTGGAGGTTTTAGTCGGTAAGAACACCAGATTCATCCATAGTGTCACGTCCGACATAACCCTTATCCACCAGAAGGATTGCTTCGCATCCTAAGTGGAAAATGACAGACAAAAATTGTAGAAAACATACATATTACGAAGTGATTCGAAAAAATACCCATGACTAGTGTTCCCTCCCGCCTTTATTGTTTGAATGTTCGTACCATAATTACTAAAATCAAGCAATTTTTTGCACAATGTTTGGTTATATATCGTGATTCTATATCATCTAAAGGAACTTCGTTCCTACCTGAGGTCCTATAGCAACACACATGTTATAGAGTTAAATGGCACTTATGCTAATCATTACGTCACTTGAATAGGCACAGATGTACTGTTGTAACGCATGTAGGGGACGCGGTCCCACAAGATCTCATCCATCACAAAACCCGCGCCAAAAGAGGTCTACGCTGACTTATACGACTCAGCTACCACCAGAAAAATAAAGTACACTCAGATATGGGCTTTATGTTGTGTACATTAAGATCCAGATTACATTGGCAAAATAAATTAGCAGACAGCTCGCTGACAGCCGTCTGTTAATTTATGTTACCAATGTAATCTATACCTTAATCAGCATGCCATTAAGTTCATGATTGAGTGTATTTTATTCGTCGGGCAGGAGCGGAGTTGTTATATAAGTGGGCACAGACCGCACATCCCGCGACCCCAATCCGCTAGGGCACCAAGAGGTGCCAAACACTATGTCCCCCCGGCACTAGCCGAGCCGTGGTCGAGCCGTCTGAGACGCCCTCGTGCTAGCAGACGTAACGCGTCCCAGGTATCATCCCATGCTACAGTGCTAGCATATCAGTAGGTTTTATATAGGTTAGGTTCTTTTTGGGTCCTGCGCCCTCGGCGCTAACCCGAATAGTCAGATCGGTAGTAAAGGCGACTAGCGGCCAGCTGCCATAGGTTAGTTAAAAAAAAAAAAACACGTCCCGCTTCGCTTTTCCACCGCCGCTCCGACGCTACTCCGCTACATTAGCATGTAAATATCGCGAACCTATAAGATTTTCCGCCAGAAAAAAGTACTCAACGCAATAGCTTCTCTTTAAAAACAATTGACACAATTAATTACAAAAAAAAAACTAAAGAAAAAACACAATTCTTCTTGAAATATTTTCTTCCCAGTTAAACAGCGTAGTCCCATATTTAAACTTCACTACGCCTACATTTCAATAGTCCTGCCCGATCCCAGAACAAAGCAGCATTGTTCTGCTGTTGTTCCGAGGAGTAACGAGGGTGCTGGCTGGAGCAGATTATATACTAGTTATTATTACACCACACAGAATACGTAGTATTTGGTACTGCCTCAGAATTCCTTAGTAGCACGAATTTTGTTGCTGACAATTGAACTATTAGAGAGTAGAGAAGTCATCTTGAGTATTTGTGTCGTCGCATGTTTCAATTAACTCGTACAAATTTGAATTCTGGGGCCACCACGGATGGGATCTGAATTTGAACCTCTCGTGCCTTTTTCATGTAGCAAAATGTTTTCTGATCTATTAGCATACCCCAGATGCATAACAAGTCGGCAAAACTGTAGTTCACGTTAATTTAAAAAATGTAGCTTATAAATACGAGTATTTATGCAACCAGAAGTTGAAGTCGTTTTCTACCGATCAGGGACTATGTACTATTTACTTTGACGTGTAATAATATAAATTAAAATACGTCGTTACGAAGCTACATTTCTTGAACTTAATACAATAGAAATCTGGGCTGATGTGGCGTATGGCTTACATCCCAGCTATAATGTTCTTTAATATTTTGTCGATTATATTTGCTCTCGTAGTTTCCCAAGTAATTCAAAATAGAAAAGGGTATTTGTTTTAAAACTACAATAACATTGGTAACTATAATATGCAATCTACAAAAAAAGGTGTGAATATTTAATATACTACATAAAATATTTATTCTTTGATTTTTCTGCCATCTATACAGAAAAAAAAACACTGACGAACTTACAATTCATAAACGAGGATTTATCGAAAAAATAGAATTGTGGCGAATTTACACACACTTGTTTTTGTGACGAATTAACTTTGTGGCGAATCCACAATACCCCAATAATAAACACAAAATCACTGTCAAAATTACATTAAAAAATCGTCGAAAGATCATAATTTGCTCATACCTGTGACAACTCCTGAAGTATTTCGAAGACTTATCCACATATTAAATACGTTCCAGTGTCGACGTACAGCGGCCATCATTAATCTTAATTCAGCGTGGATTGTGGCTGATTGGGAAGTTTTGAGAGGGTGCTGGGAGAAGGTTCTCGAATAGTTTTGCGAATGCTAGTTTTATCTAGCCCGGTTTATTTGGCTTTCGTGAAATTGCTGGAGAAACAGCCTATTTATTCATTTCCTTCGGTTATAATACGTATTTTGAGACGTGCATTAGTATGGATGTGCTAAAAAGGTGCTTGATGAATTAAGAAGCATACATACAATACGAAATATTAAAATATCAAAGTAAAGCCTTGGCAAAGAAAAAGATTATAACAGCAATTACGTGTTCCAAGAGCAAATACGGGTTTTATAATTTTTTATTTTATTTATTTATTTCTTTATTGCTATAAATGCATTATTTTTCAAAAAACTAGTTTTTTAGGTTACAATAATGCATTAACCTTGTATAAAGAGCGTTGCAATTTTACGATGTGCATGTAATTGACTACCCTTCGACAAAAACCAGCCGAAGCGTCGTAGCTAGAACGTTCGATTTCATGTACATATATCAATAGGTGCAGGGATAAAAGATGGTATAGGTATCATCTAAATTGTCTTAGTGGGTCAGTCGATAGTGACTTTACTCACTCAGCTTTAGGTCGTGGGTTTGATTCCTATGCAGGACTAACATTTGTGTGTTTAAAGTTGTAAATCAATCCTTATCGTAAGCGTTACCACCATAGTACAATTTTTTGTTCAATTTACACGTAAGGGCCGGTAAGGCCGGTGCAGCGGCTAATTTAGCTGAGCGACTCAAACGGCGGAAACATACAACCTTCGGAAGTGGTTACAAATTTGAGCCCTTTGGGGTTGAGACATTGGGTCCATGGGGGCCGGGAGCTCACCTCATCTTCAAAAGCCTTTCCAAGCGCTTGCTGCTACCAAACTGCTAGCGTTTATTTGACACAACGCATAAGCATTGCCATTCAGCACGGTAATGCCGCCAGCATGCTGGGTATGCTTTCGATTGGTAGTGGGCTTAAACATCTTGATTATCTGTAGGCCTTCATTGGTCTATGGATAATTCAGATGTGTTTAGTGTAAGTAGTTAGTTATGTAGTGTAGTTCTCATTGTATTTAGTTTAGTTAATAAAGGCTTTGCCCCGTTTAAATCCATATTTTGGTTTTGTTAAAAGATCCTGCCAATATTTTAATTATACTCGTATACCCACGTGAATTTTAACAGCATGGTGGTCAAATATGAACCAGCTTCCACTCGCGTGATCTACTTATTCATGCTTTAAGTAGAAAATGCGTATCTTTATGTACGAAGACCTTGGCTTCCGAAAGTTTCATCCGCGACATCCGGAATGACGTCACGTGATAGTTGGCTAATGGCTAATGGAGTCAGTTTGGATGTAACGCTCCGGTAATGGGCTGATAACTGCTTGTCTTCACGAAGTTTGACGCTTAGCGGAACTCAAGATTGTAAGAGGAAGAATTCTAATTAATAAGTTCTTGCTTGTCTCTGCTATTTTTAGGGCTTGGGAATTCATGAATTGAACACAATATCGAACTGCTGACAATAATTAATAATAATAAATTATGTTTTTGTATACTTATTTAATAGAAAGTAAATTACAAATTTAAATGGAACACTTTGTGGATCTTAAAACTCTAATTACGTTGTAATATGTTCAAAAACAAATCTATTACAAACAGCCCACCTGAAAGTAGCCACTGCTGGAAGAGGAAGACATCCTAATACAATATTATATATGTCAATGTTTGGATGTTTGTTGCTAAATCACGTCGCAATTTTTACAGGGATCTGGTTGAAATTTGAAACACAGCCTGGAAGAACACGTAGACTACTTTTATCCCAGAAAAATAACGAGAACGGGAACTACACGAGTAAAACCAGGAGGTGCTGATAGTCTTTCATAAAGTGAGAATTATTTCTCATTGTTGATTTCATCGTCATATAACTCCATTTAAATGGTGGTAGCATAAGTATGCTGATCAAATACAGGTTGACTGCTTTTAGTACATCGCTACTTACATGAAATTTTGTTTACTCTTAAACGTAGACATATCTATACTAATATTATAAAGCTGAAGAGTTTGTTTGTTTGTTTGTTTGCTTGAACGCTAGGATCTCGGGAAGTACTGGTCCGAATTGAAAGATTCTTTTTCTATTGGATAGTCCATTTATCGAGGAAGGCTTTAGGCTATAGAAAATAACTCTACTATTAATTGAAGCGGAGCATGAAACAAGAATGTAACAAAATCGGGAAAAAATATTCCCCTTTTGAGAGTTTTTGTACATTTCGTGCTTTGACATGACACATGACAGCATGTGTCAAAGATTGCGTCATTGAATTTCAGTAATCTGTGCCTTGAATATAAACCTTTGCTAATTTTTTTTTAAATCTGAGTTGGTACGACCAATTTCCGACAGGTGGCGTAGCAGGTTGCTGAAGAAGTTTTTTGTTTGAAATCGATATTCTCAGGAATGAGTGAACCGATTTCAGTCATTCTTTCACCGTTGGATATGTACGGGATCCCGATGAGTGCTATATAATATACCACGGGCGAAGCCGGGGCGGGCATCTAGTATCTATATATTTACTTTATAGCACTTAATTAGAAAACTAAACATCTATTAAATCATTATTAAAAAGCACTTGCTGACTGCATAGCTTAGAGCCACAACTGGGCATCGAACCCTTTAGAGAGTTGTCTAAAGGAATGCTCTTAGATTCCAGTAAGATTCCTATTCTATAAATAATGAGTATTGATTATTCTATGCCCTGCGTATCTAATGAAGCACTTACAAACAAGCTTTATTCACAGACTACAAAAATTGCTGAGATACCCTTTCTTTTATTTCCAGAAAGTAAAAATGTATCACTTTCTGTAAGCAGTCTGTGACGAAATTCATTACTATGGGTACCTGTGATCTGCTTAGTTATGTGAAATTAAGTTTGCTCTTGAGACGAACCTATCTTGTTGGAGTCTGGATGTTATTAAGTTAAATAAGATTTGTGTCAAAATATCTCATGCTGTCACTTTTGAGATGTCAATTTGCTTTTTGACGTTTCGAATAACAATATTCTTTTACTTAATATCTTAACAAATGTTACTTGTATAATATAACTGGAACAGAAGAACTTTGTAGTGGTAGGACTCTTATCAGAGTCCACCTGGGGAAGTACCGTACCTTTGTCAGTTATTCTACCGCCAAGCAGTAGTTTGCAAACATTACTGTGTACAAGTTTGAAGAGCAATGTTTCCAGAGAAATTACAACGCTATAACGGAGATATAACGTCTTATCGAAAACGTAACGCCGCGCCGCGCCGCGCCGCTGTCCGTAGTGCCAAAATAGACGCGATTGCGCGCGCGTATTCATCGTGACATCATCATCATCATCGTCATTCTATATTCATCCGCTGCTGGACATAATCCTCTCCTATAATATGCCGCTCAGCCCGATCCTTCTGTCTTCTTCTTAACATAGATGCGACTATATCTATATATTGAGCTGAACTGACTAAAAAAGATTTTGAGCATTTGCGTTTCTAATAAGACTCAAGGTCACCTAAAAGCCAAATCTAAACTCGCATTGAAAAAACCATATACCAAATAGAATTACAATTTTAGTGTCTGCAAATGGAGAGTGGATCGGTTTTTTCTACTAGGTAAGCTTCGTCGCTTAACATCAGACGAGATGGTGGTCAAGGTCACAATAGAAGTTAAACGAAAGGTAGCAGTACTTAGCTCCGGAACAGGGATTGTGCTTTACAAAATACGGATATAACTTAACATGCAATACTGCTTTTTGGTAATAACTGTGCACCAGCTTGTCAGCTTCAGACCCATGTTAGAAGTAAGAATAAATTAGTCATTAGAATCAATTAAATCTCTAAAAAATTATACAATTTAGCGTCTGTGAGGTCAGTTTGTAGAATGCTCGAATGAGCTTTTTTACCTAAAACTAGCATCTGAATTTTACATAAGCCCGATTCTACTAAACGGAAAACGTAAAATCGGCCAGTTGGTTTGATTACTTTCGGTAGATCTTTAGGCTATCTTCTAAAGGTTTTTCCGACAAATTACAATAAGGAAAAGTTTAAAAAGGGTATCATTAAAGTTCTCCTTGGACTGAGCCACGTCGTCAGCGACGCAACAATGACTACCGCTCACTATCAGGCGATCCGTAAGCTTATTGCACTTATCCTGTAAAAAAATATTACGATCCGAATAAAAATATACAGAGTATATTTTCATTTCATATAATCGGTTATAATTTAATCAACTCGAATTTTAAAATCAACGATAAGTTGTTCGAGAAAAAAATCAGAAAAAACTCTCCACAAATGTAGCACCTCCTGAAATTGGATTGAATCTCTAAAGAGAATCTTGAATCGCTCATTATCCGTCTCATGTATGAGTAGAGGGAATCATAAAGTATGACAGTACAGGCAAGTACAGAAGTAAGTTGTTATCCTAATTTAATTCTGCAATGTAGTCTAAAAATTTCAAAATCTAGTGTAATGATTGATGACACTGGATTTCATTGGTAACATGTATGTTACCAATGCATCATGCAATGCAATAAGCGTCATGATATATCATGACGCATGATGTATTTTCCTAATCAACTCTTCACCAAATTAACTGATATTCACGAAAGTTGACCTTTGTGTGTATTTTGGTCTAACTTGAGAGATAGATAAACTCTTTCTTGCATTTATTTAGAAAACAAAAATATGCAAAAACTTAAAAACCAAAAAGAGATAGGAAAATTTTCACTAATTATCTCAATGATGTATTCTTAACAATTACCAATGTGCGTTGTCTCTCTCAGACAGAAAGTACCTAAATAGGCCGTTTAGAAAATTTGTTCTACCCAATCGAAGCAGGGACGGCTCGCTAGTCGTTTGTATAGTTTCTAAACTTTCGCTTATGATATTTAATCATATCATTTTGTGTATAATTTACTAAAAAATTAACAACGATATACACGTAGGTACGTAGGTATTTAAATATATTTCATCACTTGCGGTGCACCATATAAATCTAAGTACCTTATTATTTAGATTTCTGTGCGGCGCACCATACTTTTACCGGCGCAGTTACTGTTCCCGTAAGTTTTCCGCGATAAATAGATGATGTGCTATTCCATAATGACTGCCCTAGTGGCTTAGTTGGTAGTAGCTCTGCCTGCGAAGCCGAGGGTCGGGGTTCGATCCCCACCCAGTGCAAATATTTGCGTGATGAATTCAAATGTTTGTCTGTGTCTGGGTGTTTCTATCTATAATATGTATGTATTTAAAACTATATAAGTATTATATCAGCTATCTGGCTGCCATCACACAAGCTTTGCTTAGTTTGGGGTCAGATGGTGTTGTGTGTGGATTGTCAACCAATATTTATTTTAAAATATTTATGCTACAATCGTTCGAAATAATCTTGCGTCTGCGTTCCAAATTTTAACCTAATTCAATGAGATTGAGGAACAAACATTAAACTGTTAGTGTACATACTACTCTACATACATACATAAAAATATTTTTCATGACGTCATAAAAACAACATTTGTGTAGGCAATTGTACCCACAGCCCCACAGTTATTAATAAAACTTGAATAAAGGGAAGTATTCATATATTTGTTTGGTCATTTTTTCTGTGCTTCTCTTTAGCTTTATTTGCCTACATTGCGAGAACACTTTGTTACAGCTTTAACGAAATTGTTCAAACCTAATTAGCTGGGCGATATGAGGACGTTTGCTTAAATAAATTATTTTGTAAATTGTTTTTTTCTTTTGCAGTGAAAACTTTTTAGGCTGACTTAACAGTTTTTTATTGGAGAAAACTTATGGCTTGGTGTTACCAACAAGCAAATATCGGGTGGCAGTAGTGTACCGTTGGAGCGTCTTACAACTTTAACACTATATACTTTGAGTTTTTGTATCAAACAGCACTCATATTGCGCCCCAGCAGTATAGCTACAGTCACCTGTATAGCTACTTATAAATACGATATGTCTATTCATCGTACTCTTAAAAACGCAGAAGCGGCAATCGCGCTTCTACTATGGCGATGCAAAATTAGGTGACGTCTCCTGATTTAGTCTCAGTCGCAACAAGGAGCTGTGTACGTTCGCTGACAATTCAATTTTCAAATTTTTTAAACAAATTATCGCCACGTTATGTTGTCTTTAGATTATGGCCTCATCTTCGTTTCTTTAATTATATCGATGTGTCTATTGCTATTTTTTATAACTATAATAGGTTCGCGCTTTACCGCATATATATCTGTATATTATATATACGCACAAAATAATTATATTACAACCACATAACTTTTACGTAATTAATAATTTTATTACTTACACAAAATAAATCTAGGTGAAAACACCGATAGCAATCTTAATACAGGTATAGATTTTGATCCAATTTGGTGAGGCCATAAAAATGTTTTCTTGTGGAGAAGTTACGTAGCTTGTCTAATATGAGGCTCGAAATTGATTGTACCCATGAAATCTGGGAATATTGTTTATTAATTTCACAAAATACTCGTAAGTAGGTACCTAATCAATTGGTAGAACTCTTTGCAAAGTACATCTCGGGAAGTATCACACATTTAGTTCTACCAGTAGTTACTTTGTTTTTTAAAACTTTTATAGGTTTACACTTGACCACCATCTCGCCTGATGCGATCTACGGTGGAGCGTGCTTACCTAGAAGAAACCGATTCATTCGCGATTTCTCTTTTTTTTCGCCTGGCTACCCAGGCGACGTAAACAAGTTAGTGTTAATCCCTACGCGAATTAATTAAGAATATACAGTTTAAAGAGTGTAATAAGTTGTTAGAATAACAGAACACAGTGTGTACATAACCTTCAACGGATTGGAAGTAACAGGTTTCCTCTGGTGAGCCACTTTTTTTGGAAAGCAGACACATAAATTTCACTGTTTCATTTCACAAAATACCGTTAACCATCAATAAGAACGATTAGTCATACGATTTAGTGTTTTGGCAACTATTTCACAAGAACAATCTTATAGACGACAGATAATTTCGAAAATTTAATACAGATTCACTAATCAGCTGATTACTGATATTGCTGATTACAGTATTGACAACACAACTGAATGACTGAAGATCTGATCATGACAATTACACTCATACACTAAGATAAATTGGATAATTTATGAAACTTTATTGCACTTTGACATTTTGTTATTTCTGCATATTTGGCAATAGCGCAGACAGTGTATTTCGCCACAGTCAACAATTTATACATAAGCTCTAACATAATCATTAAAGGTACTGAGAATCTGAATAGCACTAAAATTTGATTTGACCATATAATTTATAATTTATGTTGCAACAGAAATATATGAAATAAATAAATATCTATAATAAATAATATCTGCTTGTAAAATTTGTCTACAAAAAATAAAATAAACGATTACAAAAGTGGCAAAATGTCTACATTTGCACCCCGACCTCGCCGTGTAAAAGCGAAGACAATTTCTGCTGAAAATGAGGACTACGAGAAGGATACCACAGTGAAAAATTTGAGAAAACAATTAATAACCTAAGAAAACAATTAGATGACAGTAATAAATTGAGAGAGACACTTTTAGAAGAGCAAGAAAGTAATGGAAAAGAATTCGAGACAATGTGCAAGCAGATAAATTCTCTGAAGAAGAAGATTTCAGAGGAAGAGGAAAAAAACGATAACCTGCATGAATATATTAACAAACTACTTGAAGATAACAAAACACTATTAGAAGAACAAAGTATGTGCGAAATTACGTACAGAATAAATACTTTTCAAAAGAACTAATAGATAAAGAAAAGAATGCATAGAACTACAGCGGAAACTCAGTGAACTGTTGCTGCAGGCATCGCAACCAATTTGCATAAAAAGAGGATTGACTCACTTAAAAAAAAACGTGCGTTATAAAAGAAATATAAAAATAAAAATAAAGAAATACTGTAAGAAAATAAGGATACTCAATAAAACAGTAAATATTATGGAGAAAGAATTGTCTAGAAGGGACGAAACTGTAACTGTTTTCGAAGAGGAAAATGGAAAGCTTTTGGAAATAATCCGTGAATATAATCAGGACACTCTAAAGAAGGCTCAAGAAGGAGTTCAATTTGTAGAAAAGCAACTAGAAAAACTACAGAAAATCATAGACGAACTAGATACCGACTCAGTCAAAAAGCAAAGGGAAATCGAGGAGCCGGGTGGGCTAAAAATGGACAGAGACGTTGTGAAACTAAATTTGAATAGTAACAATCAGCGTATGGAAAACTGTAACAAAACCTCAAATTGTGAAGAAACCCCGCATCTTGCTACAAAACATCACATAGTACCTATTCAAAAAAGGAAAATTGACATGCTATCTGATAGTTATGGCAGAGACATGTCAATTAGAATAATGAGGCAGCTGACGGAAAACTATGTCGTCAAAAATATGTGCAAGACAAATTGTAGTTGGGAGTCAATAATAGACTCTAAGATTACATGTCAAGAGAACAGTAGTGACTCTGATATTCTTTTAATTATGATTGGAATGTGGGATACTGTAGTTTCGTCTGCTAGTAAATATTTACGTGTTATTGAAAAGCTTGCTAAAGAATTCTAGTCCTGGGGGAAAAGATTGGTAGTATCAACAATAGCGTATACACGAGGGCACACTAAAAATCAGAAAAACACAATTTCAAAAATTAACTCGAAGTTATATATAATGGCATCTCTTATAGACAGTCTAAATATCATTGATCTAAATGACCCTCGCATTGGTCTGACCCGCGATGACGTTGCCTTTGGTGTGGCTATGGCGTGTAAACAGGGTATAAATAGGAGTAATTTGACCTTGTTGATTGATGACAAGATTTTGAATCCATCTCAAAATTTTTCTCCAACACTAGGTACACAAAGTGTGAAATGAAATTATGTCATCAAAACGTGCAGGGCGTGTATACAAAGGCTAACATGTTGAGCCTGTTCTTGAAACAAGAGGCAGTTGACGTAATGTGTATGACAGAAACCTTTCTAAAGGAAACCAAATTGAATTCAATTCAATTCAATTCATTTATTCATACCATAAATTCATAAGAACACTTGGTAACGTCATTTACAAAAAGGCAAAGAATCTGTGTACATAATATGATAAAATAACAACGTCAAAATGAATAAAGCAGCTGTAAAGGGCCTAGTCAATTACGGCATGCAGCTGTAAAAAGGCTTTGTCGAAGACAATATAACAAATAATCAATACACACAGTATACAGATACTACATTAGTACAACAATGTAACATCAAAAGTCTTAAAAATCTATTATTTTACCTTATTACAAGATTCTAATTTCGACACATTTCTCTTCCATACGTTACTATCTTTAACAAAGTCGTCTATATTATAATATGCCTTGCTCAATAGGTAGCTTTTTATTACATTTTAAACTTGGTTTCATTGAGGCCTTCCACTTGTACAGGGATTGCATTATAGAAGCGAATACCATTACATTTGAAAGAGTTATTTGTTTTCTGAAGTCTGCACTTAGGAAATACAATTTTGTGTTTGTGGTGCGCTTTTGGATTCAGATCAGTTAATTTCTGCAGACGACTTCGATTTTTTCTTACATACATTATACATTCATAAATATACAATGAAGGGACTGTTAATATGTTAATAGTTTTGAACATCTCCCGTACTGATTCTCTAGGTGATAAATTATATAGACCACGGATTGCTCTTTTTTGCAATACGAAAACAGAGTTTCTGTCCGCAGCCGAACCCCATAATAAGATCCCGTAGAAATAACACACACAAATACTTTCACGGTAGAAGGTTTTAGAGTGGCCTCCTCTTTTTGCATGTAAACAGGGCGAATACCATTACATTTGAAAGAGTTATTTGTTTTCTGAAGTCTGCACTTAGGAAATACAATTTTGTGTTTGTGGTGCGCTTTTGGATTCAGATCAGTTAATTTCTGCAGACGACTTCGATTTTTTCTTACATACATTATACATTCATAAATATACAATGAAGGGACTGTTAATATGTTAATAGTTTTGAACATCTCCCGTACTGATTCTCTAGGTGATAAATTATATAGACCACGGATTGCTCTTTTTTGCAATACGAAAACAGAGTTTCTGTCCGCAGCCGAACCCCATAATAAGATCCCGTAGAAATAACACACACAAATACTTTCACGGTAGAAGGTTTTAGAGTGGCCTCCTCTTTTTGCGTGTAAACAGGGTATAAATAGGAGTAATTTGACCTTGTTGATTGATGACAAGATTTTGAATCCATCTCAAAATTTTTCTCCAACACTAGGTACACAAAGTGTGAAATGAAATTATGTCATCAAAACGTGCAGGGCGTGTATACAAAGGCTAACATGTTGAGCCTGTTCTTGAAACAAGAGGCAGTTGACGTAATGTGTATGACAGAAACCTTTCTAAAGGAAACCAAATTGAATTCAATTCAATTCAATTCAATTCATTTATTCATACCATAAATTCATAAGAACATTTGGTAACGTCATTTACAAAAAAGCAAAGAATCTGTGTACATAATATGATAAAATAACAACGTCAAAATGAATAAAGCAGCTGTAAAGGGGCCTAGTCAATTACATGCAGCTGTAAAAAGGCTTTGTCGAAGACAATATAACAAATAATCAATACACACAGTATACAGATACTACATTAGTACAACAATGTAACATCAAAAGTCTTAAAAATCTATTATTTTACCTTATTACAAGATTCTAATTTCGACACATTTCTCTTCCATACGTTACTATCTTTAACAAAGTCGTCTATATTATAATATGCCTTGCTCAATAGGTAGCTTTTTATTTCATTTTTAAACTTGGTTTCATTGAGGCCTTCCACTTGTACAGGGATTGCATTATAGAAGCGAATACCATTACATTTGAAAGAGTTATTTGTTTTCTGAAGTCTGCACTTAGGAAATACAATTTTGTGTTTGTGGTGCGCTTTTGGATTCAGATCAGTTAATTTCTGCAGACGACTTCGATTTTTTCTTACATACATTATACTCGTACATTCATAAATATACAATGAAGGGACTGTTAATATGTTAATAGTTTTGAACATCTCCCGTACTGATTCTCTAGGTGATAAATTATATAGACCACGGATTGCTCTTTTTTGCAATACGAAAACAGAGTTTCTGTCCGCAGCCGAACCCCATAATAAGATCCCGTAGAAATAACACACACAAATACTTTCACGGTAGAAGGTTTTAGAGTGGCCTCCTCTTTTTGCAGGGTCAAATTTGTGCATGGTGGATGCATGATATTAGTAAAAAATAATATTAAGTTTAAATGTAGGCAGGATATAAATAAAATTTCAATTGAAAAACACTTCGAAGCTAGTTGTGTCGAAATGAAGGACTGTATTATTTTGGTCACATATAGGTCCCCATCTGGAGACTTAAATGTCTTCTCAGATAAACTAGAACAATGTCTCGATAAAATTACACAAAACAATAGCAAGACTGTTATTTTGTGTGGTGATTTTAATGTTGATTTTTCTCTAGATAAAGAACGGAATAGTGTTGTAACGGACGTACTGGGCAGTTTTGTTTAAAAAGCTTATAAACGAGTCTACTAGAATTGTGGGTACATCCCAAAGTTGTATTGATAATATATTCACCGACTCTCAGTGTACTGTTACCACAACCGTGTCTCCGGGAATTAAGTCAGACCACACGGCACAAATGGCTGTCTTTGGTCTCGTTCTACATTATGGCCCAAATACCACAAAGGTGTTCCGAAGATCACGAAAGTAAGAATCGATGCTCTCAAAATTGGTTTGCATCAGTCACTGCAGCAACCTGACTCCTGTAGAGACTTTACAACATTCTTCAAGGTTTTCTTGATAAATTGGATGAATTTTTGCCAATCACTGAGTCATTGAGTAGAGTGTCAAGGTTCTGTGAGTGGGCAACAAAGGGCATTTATATATCTAGGCAGAAATTATACGATTCGTATGCATTGTATTATGAGGGTGGTAATATATCTAAAACATTTCTTAATAAGTACAGTAAGATATTTAGGAGAGTACGTGTTGCTGCTAAAAACTATTTTAAAACAAAAATTGACACGGCTGGTAATAAGATGAAATGTGCTTGGCAAATTATCAAAGATGAGACGGGAAAAAATGGTAACAGTGATGTGTTTTGTGATAAAATTATTGACGAAAGTGGTAACTTGATAAATGATAAAAACGACATTTGTAAATTATTTAACAATTATTTTATTAATATTGCAAATAATCTCACACAAAATTTAAATAGTTCTACTGAAGATTCATTGACATTTTTAAAAGACTTTATTCCAAGGCATGATGGATGTTTTGTTCTGCGACCGATCACAATAAACCGTATTATAAAAATAATGAGGCAGCTGAGACCAAAAAAGTCTAGTGATTTCTGGCATATTTCACCACATCTACTGAAAAAACTTGAAAGTGTAATTGTATTGCCATTGCTGACCATCATCAATGATTGTATTTGTAGGGGAGTATTTCCGGATGAAATGAAAATGGCCAAAGTTGTCCCGATATTTAAAAAAGGCGAAGCTACAGAGTGTAATAATTATCGTCCCGTGTCTGTTCTTCCTAGTATAAGTAAAAATTTTGAGAAGTACATTACAGAGGAGCTAATGGCATTCATGGTTAATGAGAAACTTTTGAATGTTAGGCAGTTTGGGTTCCGAAAATCAAAATCATGTAAACATGCAATCAGCAAACTCATCACGGGGGTTTTGACTGGTCTGGAAAATAGAAAAAAAAACATTTGGCATATTCTGTGATCTCTCTAAGGCCTTTGATTGCGTCTCCCATGATATACTAATTGCGAAATTGGAGCACTATGGCATCAGGTCAAAAGAATTAGACTTACTAAAATCTTATTTAAGTAACAGGCAACAGGTGACTGAATTAAATGGATGTAGGTCTGACATTAACATTATAAAAATGGGTGTACCACAGGGTTCAATTTTGGGACCACTGCTATTCATTATATATTTAAATGATATATCCGTTGTAACAGAGGGTGTGGATACGGTGCTATTTGCTGATGACACCAGCCTTATCGTAAAGGAAAATTCTGACTGCGACGCCAGTGTTAAAGTCAAATGGGCCTTAAATAATTTAAAATATTGGTTCTCAGTAAATAACATGCTAATGAATGTAGACAAAACCCATATTATAAACTTTAGTCTAAGTACAAAAAATGAAATGGTATCAAACCCAAAGACAATTGAAACACTACAAAGTTTTAAACTGTCTTTAGTGAATAAAGTGAAATTCTTAGGTGTCTGGCTGGATAGTAAATTAACATGGTCTACTCAAATAGAAAATTTAGCCAAAAACTTAGTTCGGCCACATACGCTGTTAAAAAATAAAAGAACTTGCAGGACCAATTGCGGCGCGATCGGTATATTTTGCTTATTTCCATTCTATTATGACGTATGGAATTTTATTCTGGGGTTCAGCTGGAAATTGTCATACAAATAGGCTATTCAAACTACAAAAACGAGCAGTACGCTACATACTAGGTCTAAAGTATAATGCTGACTCATGCAGAAATGCATTCAAAGAGCTAGGAATAATGACAATTTATGGTGAATTTATTTATCACAATATAATGTACATCCTTGAGAATTTGCCAAATATGGATGATGATTGTTTTTGCAAGACAAGAAGGAACAGAAACAAAATACTTGTGCCACAGAGAAGACTTGCTAAAACATCAAATAGTTTTTACTGCTTAGCTATTGATTTTTTTAACAAAATACCCTCCTGTGTTAAAGCTTCTACGAATAATGAAATATTGGCCCATGTAAAAAAAATGTCTCATTCAGAAAAGCTATTACTGTTTAGCAGATGCTATCGCAGACAAAACAATTTTTAACAGTGTTAAATGATTTTATTCTATGTACCTATGTGTTTGTCAATATTTGTGTTATATTATTTCACTTTGACGATGCTATTGCAGATTTTACTATTGATGATACTGGAAATTATTAAATTGTAATATGAATATATTATTGTTGAATGACTTAATTATGATTGATTGGATTATACTGGAAATTATTTTATTATACATTATTGTTAATTTATACTGATTGAATATACTGGAAATTATTTATTTATAAAATACTATTGTTAAATTGACTTAACAAAAGCGTTATGCTCAAATATACTTCAACAAATTGAATTTTAACCTGTGTTTTGACGTTTCAAAGTGCATGTAATACCTATGTTAACTGAATAAATGAATTTGATTTGATTTGATTTGATTTGATTTGAAGACACAAAGACTGGAACCGTTGGGAAAACTCTCGAAAACTTTTTGTTGTTTATTTTACACCATGTGTAAAATAAGTGATAAACAATTGAATAGATACATTCCTGGTCTAAATGGTAATGTTTCCACAGAAATCACAGGCCAAAGAGATAGTCATTTTATAATATAGTATGTGAGAAGATCCATAAGTGAGCCGAGATCTAACGTTGGTATTGTAGATCATCCGAGTGTTCCGAAGATTTCTTTCATTGACGAACATGACGCTTGAGCTCAGGAGGAAAATCTGTACATGTAGTGCGCCAAAATTTTGAAGTTTTGAATTCAAACATAATTTATGTTTTATTCCAGATCATTGCCATTATGTGTACCAAATTATATTCAAATCTCCGCAGTAGCTTTTGCGCTTAAGAGTAACAAACATTAATCGGTACATTTTTTTATGTTTTTCGCGTTTAAAACATTAGTAGGACTCACGCAAACTTCGACAGTTCCTGTCGCTATGAATAAACCTCCAGGCATAATAAAGTCTCGATGAGTTACGCCCTAAGTCGCGACTCTCAAGACGTCAAGAGTTCTGTTTAAAATTCACAACATGAGCATATAAATAAGCCGTGTTTTATCGCGGACTACGGAAACACAGATACACTACTTTGTAAATAAGCAAACACGTAAGCCCGTGCTTTGTACGTAAATGAGATACTAAATTATGTTTCACCCTCTAGGCCAGAGTCTAAGCTATTAGTAAGATATTTTTTGTTAATCTGTACATATATCTATAGTAATATTATAAAGCTGAAGAGTTTATTTCTTTGAACGCTAGGATCTCGGGAAGTACTGGTCCGAATTGAAAGATTATTTTTCTATTGGATAGTCCATTTATCGAGGAAGGCTATAGTCTATAGAACATAGCGCTACTATTGATAGAAGCGGAGCGTGAATCAAGAATGTAACAAAATCGGGAAATATATTCTTTTTTGAGAGTTTTCGTACGTTTCGTGCTTTGACATGACACGTCACAGCACACACACAGACACAGCATGTGTCTAAGATTGTGTCATTGAGTATCACAGATTAAACACCTCTTGAATATGAACCTTTGCTAATCTATTTTTTTTTTCTAAATCTGAGTTGGTACGACCAATTTCCGACAGGTGGCGTAGCATGTAGCTGAAGAGGTGTTTTGTTTGAAAGTGATATTGTCAGGAATTACTGAACCGATTTCAGTCATTCTTTCACGTTGTATATGTACGGGATCCTGATGAGTGCTATATAATGTACCACGGGCGAAACCGGGGCGGACATCTAGTGTAATTATAAAAGGTGAAGTTGATTTAATGGCTGGCATGTCAACGGACAGGCTAAACTAATGATTAGAAACTGGAAATTTTTCAATGATTTGCTTTTATAACGTAAAGACTACTCGCAACTTTTAATTTTTTATGGTTAAAATTTTAAAAATGTATAGTTTCAATTCTTTCTCGAATCCATTATTCCGCAACGCCGCGCCGTACAAAAATCATGCGACAAGGAGAAATGATCGAGGGTTGCAACCCCTATCTTCACTTACAATTAGCTGGACAGCTTTCAAGTGACGGCATAGTGCTGAATCTTATTATCTTATTATTTTATACCCTTCTATCATCCTACATAGGTCTCCTGGTGGTTCATATGACCTATAATTCGATTCAATTCAATTGACTGGCCTTGTGGCTTAGTGGGTAGTGACTCTGCCTGCAAAGCCGAGGATCGTGGGTTCGATCCCCACCCAGTGCAATCATTTGTGTGATGAATTCAAATGTTTGCACTGTATCTGGGTGTTTCTATGTATAATAAGTATGTATTTAAAACTATATAAGTATTATATCAGCTATCTGGCTGCCATCACACAAGCTTTGCTTAGTTTGGGGTCAGATAGTGTTGTGTGTGAATTGTCCACCAATATTTTATTTATAAATTGTGTTCACGGGCCTGTAGTCTAGTAGGGAAGCAATAAAAATAGGATGTTTGAAAATTCACTCCCTAAAGGGATAAAACGGGGTTGCAAAGTCAGTATGAAGCTTTTGAAGTTGTTCGAGTAGAGTTCAGTATAAAAGTTCTTCATTACAAGTCATGAAATGCATGGAATATTTTTTTTTTGAAAATCTTCCGTTATGGGGTTTAAAGGGGTGTAAAGTTTGTATAAAAGTTATCTGAATTTCAAAAATGTTTCTATAAAATTTAAGATTTGAGCTGTAAGTTCCTAATCATTATTTTTATCCATAGATTAAGCAAATAGACTAATTTTTATCGCGGGTAAATAAAAGGGGTAGAAACTGCAGGGTCACGTGACACTTCATGTAAATGATATCACGTCAATAGAAAACGGTTAAATAATTAAATAAGAAGCAAAAAATTACACCATTAAAATTGAGACAAAAACTGGAGGGTAAAGAATACTTTAGGACTCGTATACCATATAGGGCCATTTGGGAAGTTTCCGAACAAAAAACAGTGATTTTATTATTTTTTATGTCATACTTATGAAATTCGAAAGTTTGGATATTCGGATGTTTGTTGGTCGATCACGTCAAAAAGTCTAAACGAAACGGATTGATATGAGGAAATCGGCTAGATTATAGTCTAGAATAGAACGTATCTCAAAAAATAACGTGAAAGGAACACTGGAGGTAAAACCGCGGGGCGTCGCAAGTCAAATTTAAAAAATACTAATGGAAACTTGATTCAGATGGTTTTCAACTGCAATTTATGTACCTATACACATTTGTTTGTGTTACGCAAAATGGATTTGTCCGTTTATTTCAATGTTATCTTTCTATTTTATATTCCGTACTTTGATGTTACAGGGGCGACAAACTGTAGGTGGGCTGTAAAGGAGTAAATTAATGCATAACGAGGGAAACCAAACGGATTATGCGAATAATTTGCTATTTAAAATTGCGGTTATTGTTATGTAAAATTTATGCCATGTAGTATTTAGTCACAGAAGTTGTCATGCTGGGCTAGTTGACTATGACTAAATTTCAGTCATAGGGACTGTCGATAGAAGATAATACATATACTGAAAGTGAAACTGAAAATTAAATGTTAGTATTAACAGTCTATTAAATAATACAGTAGTTCGACGAGCCTGGATGGACGGAGCAATCGTACGGGGCGTGCGGGGTGAGACGGGAGAAGCGCGCTCCTGCATTGCCTACATTACAATGTTAGTATTGCAGGATCGCGGCTCAAGGCTGACGTCTTCCGTGTGTATTAAATTTTATTTTGGTACTAAGCATTTTTATTTGCGACAACCCTACCTGTCCGTGTCCAGACATTATGGGCGTTTCTCCCAAGATCAAAGGCGATGAACTACTGTATATTGTGGTATTAACCAGCAATGTCAAAATTACTGCTATAACGCATATGATGATAATGTAATCACGCGAACTCCGATAATTTGTCCATTCAAAAAGCGAGCAGATCTATATGCGCTGCAACTCCAGCGTCGCTCCGACGTTACACCACTATACCACTACATTATATTTAGATTATGGACTTGACTATCTCCTAAGTTCCGAATCCCAGCAGTGGGAAGGTGGGAAGCTAATGTAGTCGTTACGAAATCTCCTACAGATTTAAATCAAGGTGCTCTCTCGAGATTTGATGAAGACAAACGATCCGATCTCCTCCGCTAATGTCCTAGCGAACGCTCTAAGAGATATATAGCTTTTTTATGCACACGTTATTGGCACTAGAAGAGATCGTTAAAAGTACTATCAGTTACTATCCGGTATTAAAACCTGGGTTAACTTCAATCTTGTCTCTTAGAATGGTGATGTTGTCTAGAAAGTTACCAAAATTTAAAACTATTAGTTAAATCCGAGGTTTTTGAGGAACTGTTAAGCCAATTTCAAAAACTATTTCACCGTTGTGTTTGTGCATAATAAACGCTATGCGCTATAGGCAATGGAAATATGAATCACGGATGAAGCCGGATGGACAGAGAATTTAGCGTACTTACCTGTACTAATGCCCTGATGTTTCTCTGGAAACATTTCCTTTCAACTCTGTAAGGACTCTGTAAGGAGTCCGTCTGGGAAGTACCACACCTTTACCAGCTATTCTACCGCCAAGGAGAAAAGTGCAAACATTACTGTGTTCTGTTTGAATGGAAATGTTTCCAGAGAAACATCAGGAAATTGGAGGTAAAACATCTTGGTCATACATGTTTGGGTGTCAGCTCAGTGCAAGTGCCAGGTAATGATTTGGTCTCTTCATGGCGGGGTTTTTAAACAGATACCGTGATTCAAGAGGAAGGTATGTATATTGTATATGTGGATACACCAGTAAGTTATACGACTGTATACTAATATATAGTAACAACACTAATAATTTTAAAGGTTCCTAATGTGATGTCATAAATAAACACATTTTTTGCGCTTACTTTGCAAACGTTGGCTGGATCCTACGAGATGAATCAAAATAATGTACTGCAGTATTATACCCCTTTAAAAGATCTACAAAAAAGTCAACAATAGTATATCTCTATCTGTTAGAGATAACTTACAATAACCATTTTTATTCGTATTTTTAGTTGTTACTAAAACTATTGCACCCGTGAAGCCGGGGCGGGTACATATAAAAGTAAGAATAATATAATTTCATTCTACCTTCTTATTACTCACAAACACCACACTGACCATCGCCAGGATCGTTTCGCTAGATGTTCCTAATGTAATAGCCCATAACAATGATGCCAGTCGAAAGTTTTGACAGTTTTACTGGGGCCCTTAAAATTATGGACTAGCATTAGCCGCAGTTTCGGGAATTTAAAGAATTTTGCTACTTTGGAGCATTGTAATTAGATTTTGTGAGATAATACGCACTTGCATTTTTTTAACGTCGGCTTTATATGTCACCGTAAATTTGTAAGAACTGTCAGATTCTAATCTAACGACTTTATATTATAAACTAATCTAATCTACCGTGAGATTACAATCTCGTGCGTTATATTGTACACTGATATTGCAATTTTATGGTAACATACCTACATTCATCTCACCTCACCCCATCAACTGATATGTTTTTCTTTTTTATATAAAGAGCGAAGAGACGAGCAGGACATGTGCCTGATGGTAAGCAACATGCCTGCCACATAATAGCACAGTGACGCGCAGCTATTGGACCAAAAAGAGTCCAATCATTACCTAGCCCTGCACTGCGCTCGTCACCCAGAGATCTAAGATGTTATATCTCTAAACCCTGTAATTTCTCTGGAAACATTGCTGATCAAACTGGAAAACAGTAATGTGCAAACATTACTGTTTGGCGGTAGAATAACTGGCAAAGGTGTGGTGTCGGCAAACTTCCCCAAGCGGACTCTGCCAAGAGTTATACCATTACTTAAAGTTAGGTACCGTTAAGCGACGATGCGGTCCACAATTTGGTATTAGGTGTATTTAGAAGAATAAATAAATAAATATTGGTGGACAATTCACACACAACACCATCTGACCCCAAACTAAGCAAAGCTTGTGATATGGCGGCCAGATAGCTGATATAATACTTATATAGTTCTAAATACATACTTATTATACATAGAAACACCCAGACACAGTGCAAACATTTGAATTCATCACACAAATATTTCCGATAAACCGATTCACTTTCGTTTTGGAGATACCAAGGTTGTTCACATTGGAAAAAACCTCATTCAAAAACCTTAAATTGGTGGAATTGCCACGTTGTATGGCAATCGTCTTCCACCAACCCACACTGGCGGTTTTGGTGTATGGCAGCGCGATGGATGGTCTGGAATACATATTTCCTTGGGAGAGAAGGCCGTGAGTCCCAGCAGTGGGAACAATTAGTGGGCTGTTTATTATGTTTATTATTATGGCAACCCATGACATTATATGACATGGCATGGCATTATATGGTAACACTTAGAAAAGGTTTTAATAATAAGATGAGCTCTCGATAGTCTACCACGAACTAAAATTATCTTAGCTTTAATAATGCCCTCTCTTTTCTTTTCTTTTTAACCCCCGACCAAAAAAAGGGGTGTTACGAGTATAAGTTTGACGTCGATGTCTGTCTGTCTGTCTGTCTGTCTGTCTGTCTGTCTATCTGTCTGTCTGTCTGTCTGTCTATCTGTCTGTCTGTGTGTGTGTCTGTCTGTGGCACCGTAGAGCTCAAACGGATGGGCCGATTTCGATGCGGTTTTTTTATTTGAGAGTTAATATCCGTGCGGGTGTTCTTAGCTATGTTTGGTTAATATCGATTCAAAATGGCCGCCTCCACATAACGGCGGACATATTTCTTCACAATCTACCTCAATATGGGTATCAAATGAAAGGGCTTGACTAGCAGAGTACTATACGCTATAACAAATTTCAAATCCAAGATGGCTGCCACCACAAAATGGCGAATAATATATTTTTTTTCACTACTACCGCAATATGGGTATCAAACGAAAGGGCTTGACTAGTAGAATACTTTGCACTATGACAAATTTCAAATCCAAGATGGCCGCTACCACAAAATGGCGAATTACATTTCTTTTTTCACAACTTCCTTAATATGGGTATCAAATGAAAGGGCTTGACTAGTAGAATGTTGTACAGATAACAAATCTAAGGTAGTCGGGGGTTAATCAAAATTTTTAATTTTGTTCTTGTTAAATGACAGAGACTACAATAGGAAAGCCAAAGCTGATTTAGTTGGGCGGTAGCCCCGCAGGCCACCACAGATACATTGTATGAAACACCAAATAGTTCAAATACGTAAGCGCTTTCGGGATTTGCATATTTCCGCCCGTTTTATAGTTTTAACTGTGTTTGTTTGGTTAAAAATTTGTTGAGTTAGGCTTAGCTCGGTTTTATTGAGGCTGCTACAGGTAAAATATTCATCAATAGTTCTTGTTATTTACCGAGTTCAAAAACGTCGAAGTTCAGTTCGTCAATTCAGTTGCTGTTGTTTTTGTTTCAATGAAACAACTGCAGAGTTAATAAAAATAGTAAATTACTTCTGTATATTATCGGGTACAAGTGATGCTAGATTCCACTAAGGCCGTAAGGTAACCTATTTAGAGATGCCTTACTGTTCCTTAATTTTCCCTATTAGAAGCACCTTTTCTAGTCATTCTACATACTGCCAAGCTGTAATGTGGAAACACTGTGTTAACAGTTCATGGTTTGAAACACAATGTTACCATAACCGGAGAAGTAAGAGGGTATTTATTAATAATCTTTTATTTCCGAGTAATGACCACGGCGTTTTTAACTTTTCATGTTGATGTAATTGTGGCGTAACACTTTGCTGTAACACTCTGCGAAGTATAAGCTGAGCTTTGCATTAGTGTGAGTGATCACCAATCAGGCAGGAGCTTGAAATTTTGTCCTCGAGGTATAGGGTGAGCTTTGCATTAGTGTGAGTGATCACCAATCAGGCAGGAGCTTGAAATTTTGTCCGCGAGGTATAGGCTGAGCTTTGCATTAGTGTGAGTGATCACCAATCAGGCAGGAGCGCGGCGAGACAGAATGGCGCCGCGCCTAAGGCCGGTTGTCATACCTACACTATCCATGTACACTCACACAAATGCAAAGCTCAGCTTATGCCTCGCGGAGTGTACTTGCAGGTATGTTGCTTACCATCAGGCGCATGTCTGTCTCGTTCCTTTGTTTTGTATTAGTCCAAGATTCGGAGCCGCCAGACGTCACGTATTTTCTGATGAACGAAATGTGGACGATTGAGTAGAGTTAGTACGTACTAAGAACGCATGCTTACCCGCTAACTTGCTTAGACGGCCATATCTCAAAATCTAACTCTGCTCAATGGTACATTTCGGTCATCAGAAAATACGTGACGTCTGGCGACTCTGGGAGCTTACTCCATATTACTTATACAAAGGGAATACTCCGGAAATGCCAACAAAAGTAAAACTACAATATATATACAATATATATAGTATCTTGGCAGAGTCCGCCTGGGGAAGTACCACACCTTTGCCAGTTATTCTGCCGCCAAGCAGTAATGTGCAAACATTACTGTGTTCCGGTTTGAAGGGCAATGTTTCCAGAGAAATTACAGGGCTTAGAGATATAAGATCTTAGATCTCTGGGTGACGAGCGCAGTGCAGTACTAGGTAATGATTTGGACTCTTCATGTTCCAATAGCTGCGTGTCGCTGTGCTGTTATGTGTCAGGCATGTTTCTTACCATCAGGCACATGTCATTTGAAACACTCAACAAAGAGGTTTGACTCTAATTATGTGATGAGAACATTTAGGCTGAGGAATGCGAAGCCTGGATGCGTTTCCCGATGGTTACAATCTTTCGTCATCTCATTGTTGCTTAACATCAGGCGAGATGGCGATCAAATTTAAGCCTTTTATATTTTTAATATATATATAAGATATTTATAGATCCTATTTGTGATAATTAAGGTGACAAAGCATAAAACACAGCTGAGTTTCTCTGTAATAAAATAATTGATTGTGTTAAATTATGTTTTGTGATATGCATATCTCAAAAACAATGTGGAATCACATAAATAAACTTTACCTGTAATAAAAGAAACGACATTTAATGTTCGCAATGTCTGAACCAAAATCACAATAGGTTTTTAGTATTTTAGGCTTTGTAAAATTAAACGATGGAATTTAAAAGTAAATTGTTCTGTCGTTACAGTCAGAGGTTATAAATTATAAAATACCTACTACCATAGATTATCAATCACAGAGTATCAGTACATGCTGTGCTCTGTGAATGACACCTTTGTATGGGAACATTTAATTTAAAAGTTATGAAATAAATACAAGAAAATAACATTTTTCTTTACATATACTCATAAACAGAGGAGGTATCGGTGACGGTAGCCGTAACAGAGTTCCAAGTTCAATTATTATTGTTATTGTCCAAGGCGCCTTAAATAATGGTCACTTCGAAATAATGATAGTTGTTAAACATGAAACTAAAACGAAAAATTATCGGCTACAACTTGTTACTAAAACTCTCTCAGTAAACGGCGCCAGTAAAAAGACAGGTAGGAAGAAACGAAAACAAGGGAGTAGACGAGACATAGCTCGTATAAAACTAACTAAAAATACCAGTAAAACCGTAGTTGTGCAGCACTGTTTACCCGACCCACTTTATTAGGCTTGGCGATGGTGGAGCTACTAAATTTATACTATTACCTCTAGTTGATTCACAGATTTAAATTATTGAAAATTTCGTGCAAGCAGATGTGGTACGTTTAAAAGAAATCAAGGTTACGGGTCATCCACCAACCCTCACTGGGCCAGCGTGGTGGGTTATTTGCCTAACTTTCTTCTTGTGAGTGAAGGCCCTGTGAAGCAGTGGCAGCATAACGTTATGGTAACGGTTGTTTATGTTTTTTCTACCTGCAGGAGATACAAATCGTGGATCACGGACGAAAAGATGCATGTGCTAATGTTTCATGTAGCCTGCAGTTTGGTGAGTGTGCTTGGTAGCTGTACCTACGGACTAATATCTCGCTCATATTCGGTATCGCATAGGTAGTACTTATGCAATTCCTTCCAAAGGCGTTCACGGATAACACGGTTAGGTGATAGCTTAAAATAAAAATTGCTCCTTTTTTAATCCCCAACGCAAAAATGACGGGGTGATAAAAGTTTGGCGTATATGTGTGGTGTATGTGTCTGTGGCATCGTAGCTTCCAAATGAATGTCTGATTTCGATTTTGTTTCTTTTGTTTGAAAGGTGAAATGGTAGTGTTCGTAACTTTTATATCATCAAAATCCTAAAAAGTTGGCTGTTGCTACATAATGACAGACATTACACAAATAATGGTATCCAATAAAAGAGCTTGACTAGTAAAATATCGAACATTACTAAGATTAAAAATCTAAGATGGCCGCCACTACAAAATTGCAAATAGCCTTTTTTACAATTCCCTCATTATAAATACTATATATGTATGGAATGTATGGAATTTGCATCACTTGCATGTAATTTAGTATCGAGGTGATTTCTAGATGAAGCTAGGTTTTATTTTTAGAAATCGTCAATTTACTCTTGTTTTCAAGCAATGAAAAACCAAACAAAGCTTTATCATCCAGGTACTGGATATCAAATGAAAGGACTTGACTAGGAGAATAATATACATTAAAATAAATGCCAAATCCAAGATGGCCGCCACTCTACTATAAAACGCCGAATACCATTTTTTACAATTCTTCAGTATGTACGTATGATGTATGTATGACTACTTAGTAGAATGCTGTGACAAATTTCAAATCCTAGCTGGCTGCTGCCAAAAAATGTTCTTTCATTTATTTAATGGGTTTGTCAGAAAACACTCAACGAGTAGTCCAAGCCCCGCTGATTCTCTGGCTCCACACCCGCAGCCTGCACCAGCTAGTTCCGCCGCGTCGGTTGTTTATTCAAAACTTTTTTCCACCAGGTGCGGCCCATTCTGCAATTTGATGACGTCACCGCACTCAAACTAACCATGTGACGAGTCGCATTTGTAATTTAAAAGGCGGTTTTTGAAACTAGCCCGCGGTGCTTTTTGTGTTAGTTTTAGAGAAATAATGTTACTTTGAGATTTAAATTAAATTGAAATATTTCATAATTTTGTTGGTAAAACCTAATAAACCTTGTAAGGTGACAGTTTATCAGAATCATAAAGGCGTAGCTTTTTGAGGGACTGGTGCGGTCTATTCTGAAATTTGATGACGTCACTGCACTCAAACTAACAAACTTAACAAACTGCACCGCTGAGCTGATTAATTGCTATTTTGGCTACAAAATAAAAACCATTTCTTTTACCGTCAAGTACAGTGGTAACAACAAACATTTACAACTGCACGTAGTAGAGTACTAAAAAGTGTACGTAGAGTTTAAGTTTACGACCTCAAATCTGACGATTCCAAAATTTGATGGTCTCGCTATCGGGCTATCACGGTTTATTAAGCTTTATGTTAATACCCAAACACATAATTTATATCAAAGTAGAGATCCTGTATGGAGTACTGTTCGCACCTTTGGGATGGATCGGCTAAATATCAGCACTGGAATCGATTGAGAGACGTGCCAAAAGACAAAAAGACTCAAAAGCAATGACTCTTGTGCGTAAAAGACTTCAAAGTCTTGATTATCGCCGCAAAATCGCGAGCTTATCGGTTTTTTATTCATATTCATATTTATTGTTAAAACCGATTTACACGTCAAGTAGATTAATAAGATATTTTATCCGATACACTTCGCAGAGTGTGCAACTGATCTGCATGATCTCATATCACCTTGCTCTTTCTTCTATCGGACTTCTCGTTCCACAAAAGGGCGACATCGTTTTATGGTTGGTGTTCCAAAAACGCGAACGAAGAGATTTGACTCCACGTTTGTGATAAGAACATCTAGGTTGTGGAATGCGTTGCCTGAGTGGGTTTTCTCTGATAGTTACAATCTTGGCGTCTTCAAATCGAGAGTGAATCAGTTTTTTCTAGGTAATCACGCTCCATCGTAGATCTCATCATCGTTAAGCATCAGGCGAGATGGTGGTCAAATGCGAACCTATTATAGTTATAAAAAAATAGAACTAAAATTCTGACCAAAATCAACATGAAGAAACCAGGGACAGAAATGTCGTGGATGGCCGTGGTGGGAGCTTTGAGCAAGAGGAGGTGATTTAGGAAATAACAAAAGCCGATGTAGTGTCGATTACCGCTCCCTCCATTACTAGCGCTCAGCAGTGATCGGCTCAATAAACTAAATTTGACAAGACTGCAACAAAAAAAATGTTCCCTACTTCCTATATTTTTCTTATTTTAAGCGCTCTACAAACAATGCCCTAAAATCAGAGGAAATGACGAAAAAGGGGCAGAGGGGGCGTGATAAATCACTTATCAAAAAATCGGGTCTGATTTCAGCCAGTGTTGTCAACCATACGATTTAAATCGTATTTATACGACTTTTTGGCTTTTGACTTTTTGACTTTTTGGATATACGATCGAGTAATCGAAATCATACACAAAATATTTTCTTAACTTATCTTGAAATAAATAACCAGTTATTCTATCCCGAAGCAGGGATGTGCAAACATTACTATGTGCCGGTTCAAATGGCAATGCTTCCAGTGAAATTATCGGGCATAGAGATAAAACATCTCTGTGTGACGAGTGCAGTGCAGTGCTAGGTAATAATTTAGACTCTTGATGTTCCAATACCTGCGTATCACTGCAAGAAAAGCCGTACGTACAACCAGACGGCAAGCAACATGCCTGTTTATAACAACACTGAAACATTAGAGAGTCCAAATCATTACTTAACACTGAATTGCGCTCGTCGCCCGGAGATATAAAATGTTTTATCTCTAAGCCCTATCTATAACTTCTCTTCTCCTGAAATATTTCCTTTCAAAGCGGAATACAGAGCTGTTTCACATTACTGCTCGGTCATAGCATAACTGGCAACGATGTGGTACTTCCCCAGGTGTGTTACTACCACAAATTGTATTTCTTCTCCTAATCCTAAGCTAATCCAGGTGGACTCTGTCAAGAGTCCTACCACTAGGACTCTTGGCAGAGTCCACCTGGGGAAGTACCACACCTTTGCCAGTTATTCTGCCGCCAAACAGTAATGTTGAAACATTACTGTGTTCCGGCTTGAAGGGCAATGTTTCCAGAGAAATTACAGGACTTAGAGATATAACATCTTAGATCTCTGGGTGACGAGCGCAGTGCAGTGCTAGGTAATGATTTGGACACTTCATGTTCCAATAGCTGCGTGTCACTGTGCTGTTATGTGGCAGGCATGTTACTTACCATCAGGCACATGTCCTGTTCGACTCGTCATTCTATAACACAGTAACTCTTAACAGTATTTTCTGTCAACTTCATTCATTCATTCATAATTTAAGAGCGACGCTCTTGTCTGTGGAGTTCCTTCCATGTACTTCTACACTCCGCCTTCTCCTTGACTTCCTGATACGATACTACATTTATCTTCTCCTTCACTTGGTTCATGTAACTTCTCCTAGGTCTACCTCTCTTCCTCCTCCCTTCTAATTTACCTTCCATTATTGTTCTAATGAAGTTGTCGTGTCGTATCAGATGTCCCAACATCTTCCCTCAACCTCATAAACCAATAAATATTACACTAAACATGAATAAAACCGTATGTTTTCCACAGGGTTGTCACTTAAGAAAAAAATGTAATATTTCTTCTCTTCGAGCTGTCAGATTGATTTATATCCGGGTCGTACCTGGGTAATAATATAAAAATACTTTTCACCCAGTTTGCTATTGACCGGGACAATCAATCTTCGTCGCCGGGTTTTAGGTGCATTAATTGTGAAAACATATTTTTTTGCTTAGCAGACGTGTTAAACGTAGATATAGCTTAAGAAGACCAGTTTATTTTTCCACTGCTGGGACTTGGAACTTCTTAACTATAAGAGAGACTCAAGGCTTCCACGCTGGCCGAGTGAAAGTTGGCTGACGACTCATATCCTCAAAAGATGGTTTTCAATAAACACGCCGGTTTTCTCATGATGATTCGAAAACAAAATTATACATCTGCACTTGAAAAATACTCAAAGGTGTAGGTGGGATTCAAATCCTTATTCTTTTTCTTCTATGAAATGTAATCTCTTTTAGTATTGTATGTTCATTTATTTATTTAGTTTTTACAGTATGTAAACACATTTGATTGTCTTATTATTCTTTTCAGCACATCCCGCTTTTTATTACTTCTAAAAACATTTCCATCCTAAGGTTGCCTGGGAGAGATCGCTTTTAGCGATAAGGCCGCCGATTGTAACAGTAGTTTGAATGTTTTTCTTTTTCTTTTACTGTTGTGTCTTGTTTTGTTTTTTTGGTGTGTACAATAAAGATATTGTACACACCAAAACATCTATATGTATATCTATCTATAATCTCACGATTGTGAATCCGAACAACCAACCATTAACAGGTAATACTTGGATAAATTTAGTGACTGAATTCTGATGAAATTTAAAAGCAAGATTAGTCGACTGACTTTAGAAGCAAGCAAGCAATTCTCGCTTCTGAATGTAGTAGCTAGCTTACTGAATGCTACTTATTATACTACACTGAATTCAGTAGGAACTCAATTTAGTCAACTAAATTTACCCAAGTGGAATAAGCCATTAAACCAGCACGGTTCATCGTAATAAAAATGCATTAATATTATTGCCCAAGTAAAATTATATATTATTTCAAAGAGCAAGCAAGCTGAAGTGGCAATGGGCAGGCCACATCGCTCGCAGAACCGACAACCGATGGGGAAGAAAGGTTCTCGAGTGGCGACCACGAATCGGAAGACGCAGTGTTGGACGGCCTCCCACTAAACGGACAGATGACCTCACAAAGGTCGCTGGAACTGGCTGGTTGCAGGTTGCGCAGGACCGTTCTTTGTGGAAATCTAGATGAGGAGGCCTGTGTTCAACAGTGGACGTCTTTCGGCGGATGATGATGATGAATATTATTTCATAAAAAACACGACAGGTATACATATAGTTACATCGATATATTCCCAGATACGTATAGGCACATACACGTAAGACAAATTAAATACAGTCTATTTTAGAGATCAGGAGTTAATAAAAAGCTATCAAAAAAATGTATCCCAATAAAATCAACCACCAAAACATCGAAACAAAAAGACCTCGGACCGTTTTCCAAAGATATTCACAGCACATTGACCCCGTGGAGCGTAAAGGTGTGTTCATACTCAAACATTATCCTACTAATACAACAAATTTTATTTCAATGTTTGGATATTTGGATCTTTGTTGCTAAATCACATTGTAGCGCCTGAATGAACCGGGCTGAAATTTAGAACACAGGTCATAGTCTAGAAGAAAACATCATAGGCTACTTTATGCATCCTGGGAAAATAACAGGAACGAGAACTAAACCGGTAAAACTGTGGAGCGCTTCTTGTTATATAATATACTAGGGGCTCGTTCCAGCTTCGCTCGGATATTGTCATATAAAGACTATTAATCGAAATAAAAACTACCCTATCTTTTAAGTTAGCTCAAACTGCACACGGTGTACAGGTTTCATTAAAATCGGTTCAGTAGTTTAGGAGTCTATCGCGGACAAACAACGTGACGCGTAATTTACATATATATTATATTATATATTAAGATTTTTTTAAATTGATAATTTTTTTGACTAGGCACAGACCGCTATTTTGTCTGATATTAAAAATATACTAACTCAGAAGAAATCATTTTAGCCCAGACTTAAAGAAAGCCAGCTTACTTCTTTCTTACGAGTATTTTCTTGTATCAGGAAATATTCGCTCAATCAACGCATTCCAAATTTTGTAAAGGTAGGAGGGCTCTTTGCAGAATCCACCTAGGGAAGTACCATAACTTTTCCAGTCATTTTATACCTAATCAGTGCAAACATCACAAGCATTATTCCGGTTTGAAAAGCAATATTTTCAGTAATTACAGGTTTTTGAGATAATCAACGTATGCCTCTGGTTGACGAGCGCAGTCCAGTGGTAGGTGATGATTTGGACTCTTAAAGCTCCAATAGCTGCGTGTCACTGTATTGTTATGGGTAAGCTGTATGTGCTTATGACCGCACCGCACAAATGAAAACTCCATAGCAATGAAGTATTAACATAGAGTACAACAGAGAGTGGTTATTATAGCAATCGTAATTTTCCTATTATATGCAATGTATTACTACCACTTATTGGTATTATGGACAGTGTTAGTAGGAGAAATAGAAAAAGTCAGATGTTTTTTTTTAATTCTATGCAAGCCAATATAGGTAACACAGCGACTAAGCAGTGAACAGCAGGTGGCTGTATTTTTCTGGTTCGGGTACACTCGGCGATCCCGAGTTCACCCGATGCAGCCATTCACCTAACAATATGACGGAGCAGTTTCACTTAATCGTTTCACTAAGCCTACGGAAAAATATGTTTATTTTTCACCTCGCACTTTTTTTTTTTAAATAAAGAGTGACAAGACGATCAGCACATGTGCCTGATGGTAAGCAACATGCCTGACACATAACAGCACAGTGACACGCAGCTATTGGAACATGAAGAGTCCGAATCATTACCTAGCACTGCACTGCGCTCGTCACCCAGAGATCTAAGGTCTTAAATCTCTAAGCCCTGTAATTTCTCTGGAAACATTGCCCTTCAAACCGGAACACAGTACTCTTTTGATTCACCAAATTGTGAAGGTGTCGCAAGGTGGTGTTGGGTTTCTGGTTCACAAAACTCTCCGTAACAACGTTTTAGAAATCGCAAGTGTGTCTCCAAGGGTCGTGTACCTTGTGCTGAAGTTGACCGAGAGGTATACCCTCAAAATGGTCATGGTTTACGCGCCCTGTACCCTGATTCAGAGGTTAAAGTTTTGTATGAGGATATATTAAATGCCTTACATAACACCTACAAAGCCCACTTTAACGTTGTAATGAGGAATTTTAACGCCAAAGTGGGAGTAAGGACTTGCAGTGAATCCGTAGTAGGAGCCTATGGTTTGGGACGTAGGAATGACCAGGGCCAAATTCTGGTCGACTTCCTTGAAAAGGAAGGACTGTTTCTGATGAATTCGTTCTACAAGAAACAGCTTTAGAGGAGGTGGACTTGGCGAAACGCCGACGGACGGACGAAAAATGAGATTGACTTCATCATAACGGACAAACGGTGTATATTAAGGGATGTCTCCGTGATCTCTATGTTTGCTACCGGAAGTGATCATAGGCTTGTGCGAGGCACCCTGAATGGTAATGACAAGGTTGAACGCGTCCGTTTCATGAAGTCAACGCTCCGTCCGAACCTACTCTAAACCATAGTTGGATCTGAAACGTTCCAGCTAAAACTGGAGAACCGATTTGCTGCCTTGGAAACTACAAATAGCGTTGACCAGAGGCTTGAAAGAGTGGTGGATGTTCTGCGAGATGAGGGCACAACATTTTGCGAAATACAGCGCAAAGGCAGAAAGTCCAAACTTTCTAGGGAGACCTTACTGCTCATGGAGGAACGACGCCATCCCGCGTTAACTTCGTCAGAACAAGGAGCTCTTAGCAAGAGAGCTACTAAGCTTGTACGACGTGACCCCCGATTAGCTAACACGCTCTTGATTGAAAAATCAATTGAGCCAAATCGGGGGTCAAAAGTGTTCGTCAAAACACTAGGTGGAAGCCACCTGACGAAGCTAACTACCTCGACGGGGAGAGTTGCTACATCCAAAGCGGATATTCTCTCAGAAGTGGAAGACTTTTACAGCCAGCTGTACGCATCGCGTGCTCCTCATCTCCCACAAAACGAGGACAAAAGAGCCACTCTGACTCGCCACTATACCAAAGAACTGCCGGAAATAAGTTTAGACGAAATCATGATGATCTTGGGCAACTTAAAAATGGAAAAGCCGCAGGCAAGGACGGAATCACAACAGAGCTTTTAAAGGCAGGTGAGGCCCCACTTATAAAAGAGCTCCAAAAACTGTTTAATGGTGTCCTTTTCACCGGGAGAACTCCACAGACATGGCACTTCGACAACGCGAATCGGTAAACGTAGTGTAGGACGCCCTGAGACTAGATGGAGTGACGATATACGAAAGACGGCTGGTGGCAGTTGGAAGCGTAAGACCGAGGATCGGGCTGAGTGGCGTATTATAGGAGAGGCCTATGTCCAGCAGTGGACGAACACGGACTGATGATTATGATAATGATGATGACTCTTTTGATTCGCTGGCTAACGCAGAGGATTCTAATTTTATGTAATGTCATTGCCTTGCTCGGTCGTTAACATTGAGCACGCGGTTAAAAAGCGACTTTGCGTTCTTAGGTGTAACAAACAGACATTTTTCAAATTGTGTCCCATGACACCATGGTATGTTATTTTTCTCTGAAACGAAAAGTAATAAAATAAAATATTGTCGAGTCCAATCTCTTCGTTCGCGTAAGTGCATGTGTGAACGCCTCTTAGGCTTGTATACCGGTGCCAGCACCGAGGCCCGCAGATAAGTTCAGTTTATTGCTCTTCGATATGACATTTTACTTTTTTTGGCAGTTAGCTGTTTTTAGCCTGAAGTTTAGTGTCATTCTGTTTTGGCTTATGTTTTGTAATTTAACGCTACGCGGCGTATTCAGAATATTTCCTTTAAACTAGCACAAAACAAAAACTTTTATTTTTGTCAAATCACATACATCGGCATGGATTTTTTTTAAGTAATAAACTTTCGCTTTGAACTCAAATTGGGATGATAACTAAGTATAAAAAACATTATTAGTTCGTCAGGTAAATTTTATTACGATAGAAAAGTATAGAAAACGTTATTGTTGTTAGATGAAATTTTAAAAAATCGACAACGATTACCTATATATCATCACATGAAAAGGTTTCTAATATGAAATTGTATGACTTTAGCTAAACTTATAAATATAACTAGATGTCTGCCCCGGCTTCGCCCGTGGTACATTTTGTACCACTCATCGGGATCCCGTACAAATCCAACAGTAAAAGAATGACTGAAATCGGTTCAGTCGTTCCTGATAATATCGCTTTCAAACAATAAACCTCTTCAGCTACCTGCTACGCCACCTGTCGGAAATTGGCCGTTCATGAGCGACGCTCTTGTCGGTGGAGTTCTTTCCATGTACTTCTACACTCCGCCTTCTCCTTGACTTCCTGATACGACACTACATTTATCTTCTCTTTACTTCATTTGGTTCATGTAACTTCTCCTAGGTCTACCTCTCTTCCTCCTCCCTTCTAATTTACCTCCCATTATTGTTCTAATGAAGTTGTCGTGTCGTATCAGATGTCCCAACATCTTCCCTCTTCTGTTTTCTATTGTTTCCATTAATGTTCTTTTCTCCTCTACCCTCTTCAAAACTTCTTCATTGCTCTTCATTTCCTTCTAGCTGATTCTCTCTATTCTCCTCCAACACCACATTTCGAATGCCTCTAATCTTTCCCTATCTCCTTGAGTCATGGTCTACGTTTTGGTCGTACCGAATCATATTTAGAAACAAATTTGTTGGCAAAGGTTTAAATTCAATGACGCAATCTTAGCCGCTTGCTTGCCCGTGTCAACTAGTAGTTAACAAATCTCAAATGCTAAAATGCCCGTGTCAACTAGTAGTTAACAAATCTCAAATGCTAAAATGCCCGTGTCAACTAGTAGTTAACAAATCTCAAATGCTAAAATGCCCGTGTCAACTAGTAGTTGACATGGCGTCGCACTCCAAAATGCCCGTGTCAACCTGTAGTTAACATGGCTCCCGCGGTCGAAAAAGTTTAATTTACTCGTCTTTATTCCTCTAGGGTTTAGTTTGTATTATTTATCTCGTTCTATGTTAAAGTTCCCGTCATATTAATTCCAGTAGAGTATCTAAGCCATAGAAAAAAGAAAAGAAATTAAAAAAAAACCGTTCCTTGTCAATCTTGTTTAGTTTCAACAAACAAGTGACAGATAATACACGTAATCAAAGATTAAAACCCATATGTCATCGCTTCAATTTTAGAGGTACTTATGAGTTTTTAAAAAGACGAGCTTTAAAACGCGCTATCTCAATTTCAACATACCATAACTCTTCACCAGAATCGTAAACGGAGAAACAAAAGATAACATTGTATAGCTAGTTTCATATTAAATGTAAAAAATATAACACTTTATAATCTTTCAAAACAAATTGATCCACAAGGAACGATTGCGTGAATCTCGACTCGCGCGCCGCAAGCGTAAAATCCGCGGGGCATAGCGAAGTGCGCAAGTATTTTTTGCCGGGCATTTTGACTAGCAACGCTACAGGGGGCGGGGCATAGTGCGTCGCGCGGTTTGCAGCGACGGGCAAGCGAGCGGTTATACACATGCTGTTATGTCAAAGCACGCTACGAAAACTCTCAAAAAGGAAAAAAATCCCGTTTTAGTTACAATCTTAATTCATGCTCCGCTTCTATTGATAGTAGCGTTATGTTCTATAGCCTATTATAGCCTATATATATTACTGGATGTCCGCCCCGGCGTTGCCCGTGGTACATTATATAGTACTCATCAGGATCCCGTACATATACAACGGTGAAAGAATGATTGAAATCGGTTCAGTCATTCCCGAGAATATCGCTTTCAAACAAAACACCTCTTCAGCTACCTGCTACGCCATCTGTCGGAAATTGGTTGTACCAACTCAGATTTAGAAAAAAAAAAGATTAGCAAAAGTTTTACATTCAAGAGGTATGTAATCTGTGATATTTAATGACGCAATCTTAGACACATGCTGTCATGTGTCATGTCAAAGCACGAAACGTACGAAGACTCTCAAAAAGGAATATTTTTTCCCGTTTTTCTTACATTCTTGATTCATGCTCCGCTTATATTAATAGTACCGTTATTTTCTATAGCCTATAGCCTTCCTCGATAAATAGACTGTCCAATAGATAAATAATCTTTCAATCCGTGCCAGTACTTCCCGAGATCCTAGCATTCAGACAAACAAACTCTTCAGCTTTATAATATGAATATAGATTTTAGACTATATTTTATCGCGGGAAAATGACGGTAACTTGAACTACGTGGGCAACAACACAGGGCGGTTCTAACCAGTAACCAGTATTTGTAGTGATAGGACACCTGGCAGAGTAGAGTACGCCTGGGGAAGTAACACGATTTTGCCAGTTGTTCTAGCGCCAAGCAATAATGTGCAAACATTACTGTGTTCCGGTTTGAAGGGCAGTGTTTCCAGATAAATTACGGGGCTTGGAGATAAAACCTTAGATCTCTGAGTGACGAGTGCAGTGTAGTGCAGGTAATGATTTGTACTCTTCATGTTCTAATAGCTGCGTGTCATTGTGCTGTTATGTGGTGGGCATTGTTACTTACCATCTGTCTTATGTCCTGCTCGTATCGTCACTATTTTGTGTAAAAAGAAGTCTAAGATGTCCTTTCGAGGCTCTAGACTCTAGACCAATATTGTACTAAATTTTATCAAACCAGTTGGCGTGAAAGCGTAACAGAGATAGGAGTTCCTGTCACATGCTCCTAATATTATAAACGCTAATTTTTTATAACAATGAATGGATTTCTTGTTTGAATTCAGTACTTTTTCAACCAATAACTACAAAAGGGAATTGGATGAAATTTGGTACGTAGATTGATATTGAGAAGAAAAAGCAGGAAGGCTTACCCCACCACCATGTGGGATATATAGCTAGGAAGAGAGAGAGAGAGATTTTTATTGGTCTTGCATAACACAGACTATGTTTTAACCCGGAAAAATAAAGCGAACGGAAAAGTAAAACCGCGGAGAATTGCTAGTTTATATTATATGTAAGGATTGAATAATCGAAGGCCACAGTTCCCACCGAGATGGCCCTCAAACTCACTAAAATGCGAGGCTCAGCGTGACTCACTCTTTTCCCTCTCTCAGTCGCCATGGAGGGGATAAGGGGGATCCAAATCACCTCAGTTTTATCATTAATCACGGTATAATGAAACTGATGAATCAGCGTCTGGCGATATTGTCGGCTTAAAATGTTTAATTCACAACATGACGAAGACTTTAATTTTATTAAAATATAAAACTAAGATTCTTAAAGCTTGGGTATGTACCATGTCACGAGTATATTTATGAAATGTTGATGACTGAGTGGATTTTTCTCGACGTTTATTGATGCTTGCGCGCGTTTTATCGTAGGCCGCAACGGTGCCGTCGACTGATCTACTATGTACTGAGACAATCATAATATTATGTGCATGACTGGCCTCGTGGTTTAGTGGGTAGTAACTCTGTCTGCGAAACCAAATGTCGTGGGTTCGATTCTCACCTAGTGTAAATATTTGTGTGATGAATTCAAATATTTATACTGTGTCTGGGAGTTTTATAATAAGTATGTATTTAGAACTATATAAGTATAATATCTGCTATCTGGCGGCCATCTTACAAGGTTTGCTTAGTTTGAGGTCAGAAAGATGATGTTGTGTTTGTATATTGTCCACCAATATTTATTATCATTATATATTTATTATCTATACGCTGTAAGTGTAGGTATCGTTGACTTCAAAATTATTTTATTGAAAATAATTATGTAATTTGTGATTTTATTGGCCTACAATCAGGTACCTAAGTAGACTATATAGCCTTCCCAAAGAGTTGATATATGTCGTCACGGAGGTCTAATGCTATTCAGACGTAAAGGACTGGTACCTAATTGCTGGTTGTTCTTCGGGGATAAATAAATATGTGCCTTGGATATTCAAATGCGCCAGTGATGGGCCGTTTCTTGTGGGTGGGCCAGAGTACGCGCCGCGGTGGGTTCGTGGAAGAAGCCGAGCTTCCCGACATTGCCGCCATAATTATGAGGCAAAAGAGGTTTCACTGTGGAGGTGTCAGTCAGTAGAGGAACCGTACTACTCATGGCATGGAGTCTGCGTTTCTTCCACTGAAAAAAACAGAAATTTCTATTTGTCAAAAGCCACCATCATCCATAGCACACTAAATGTTCCCACTGCTGAGACTCGGGGCCTTCTCTCGCAGAGTTAAGGCCATAATCCACCACACTGGCCCAATGCGGGTTGGTGGATGACACATGATTTCGAAAGATTCTAGGTACATGTCGGTTTCCTCGCGATGTTTTCCTTCACCGTTTTAAGTTAGCGGCCAAAAGCCACTATACAAGATTGTTATAAAATAAACTACTAAACTTTACTACGTCCTATAAATTGGACTTTTTAACTGCCTGGTCTGTATGTATAAATCTGCTATATATCCTTTGAGACAGCTAACAATTTGAATACTTACTTAAAATTATTATATTATAGGTATAGAATGATAATAGGCATATGTAAAAAAATCATAGGTAAAACCATAAACGGTACCTAGTGTATGAACATACCAGGAAGCCAAATTCCAAATATGCTAAGTTACGGCCCCTGTCTTAAGACCCTATACTAGCTATTATTGAATTTGGACCCCGCCCAAGAGTACCGCGATGTCAGCCAAGTGTGCCGCCTAGATTTACTCGAGTGTTGCTGTGGCGAGCACACTTAATATTATTTTAATTGCTGTTTTTGAAGTATTTTACTTAGTAGTGTGGAAGCTATGGCAACATTTTGGCTACATTCTTGAAATCGTTTTTAAGAATTGTCTGACTTATAAATAATCTGGTTTTAAAAAACTGAAATTAATCTTTACTGAAAACTTTAAGGCTGCTCACGTTTACGTATTTAAGGCTGCTCACGTTTACGTATGCGTGTGTGCGTACGAATGCGTATTTGTGTAGGTGCAGCTGATCGTGTGTACTGAGTACGTTTGAGTACACTCTGAATTTGAAAGTTTTGTAATTTCAACTCATTATGAAATCATTTTTTTTTTTATAATTTAGAGTGACAAGACGAGCTGGACATGTACCTGACGGTAAGCAAAATGCCAGGCACATAACAGCACAATGACACGCAGCTATTGGAACATGAAAAGTCCAAATAATTACCTAGCACTGCACTGCGCTCGTCACCCAGATATCTAAAATATTATATCTGTAAGCCCTGTAACTTCTCTGTAAAATACACGGGTAATTCACGTTTAACAAAGTCAGTATGTGCTAAACGAGCTGCAAACCCGCGCGCGCACTCTCCTTGAAAAAGATCGCCGGACGCGGTCGAAACTTGAGTCGGACTGGACTGACTATATTAAACGTGAGTTACCCGTGTATTTATTTAAAATGTGTTATAATCACATTAGATTTCATACATTATGAAAACATTATACATCTATTACATTGTACAGACTTCTCGTGATCATGGACGTTGTAGCGCGAACAAAACGACAAGAGATAATAAAAAACATTTTGTACACAACCCAAATAACATTTACTACTTTTGACCAAACCAAAACTGATACTAAATCTGTCAAATTTTTCTACAGCAAACAAAGTTAAACAGGCAAAATCACTTCAAACTGAATGCCAAATTGTACAGGCGTTTTAACCTTCGCCTTTATTCTAGTAAGCAATAATATCAGCCCTAAACTTTTCAATTAATCCCTTAAGTCTAGTGCTCAGGCTTTAATATGAGGCTACGCAAAAACAGTTCATAGAAAACAAAAAAAATTTACTTAATATTCAAATAATTTTATTAGGTATATTAGTAATTAGGAAACAATACTTGAAGTATCCGTACATTAAACCTGTAAGACTTATAGGTTAACTAATATAATAAAATTAGTTGAAAATCAAGTTAATTTTGTTTGTTTTCTATGAACTGTTTTTGCGCGCTTTGCTTTGTTTTGTTCGCGCTACAAAGTTATACAGTGTAAGAGATGTAAGTGTGGCAAAACATTATTTGTAACTCGAAAAACTGCAGTGCCTTAGAAAAAAACAAAATCAAAAAAACACGAATTTCATATCGGCTCACCTCAATATATCAGTGAAAAAAAAACGAAGTAGATATTTTGTTCAAATCATGCCCTACAATACGCTATCTACTATGAAATCGACGTGGAAATTTTCAAACATGTTCACTACCCCCTGACATATAAATCTGATGTAAATAATACAAAAATAAATAGTACTTTGGTATAACGTAAAATTTTGTAAAAACAATACTTGTTGTCTTGCAAAATTAGTTAATTATAACTAATATTGGATAACAATTTGTGATTTAAAAACGATATGAGGCTAAGAACCCACTCGGGAGCGTAGAAGCCTGAGCCGTGAGTTGTGCTTTCATTTTCTACATATTTTAAATCTGCATTCTACAGAAATTGCGCGCTCGCAACCGCGGCGGGCGTGGGTGGTAATTACTCCGTGAGTTTTTAGCCAGAATCGACACTAGCTCATTTAGTGTTTTTTAATAATATTTTAAGTACTATAATTGTTGTCCCTCTATTGGTTGTCTATAAATACTCTTAAGGCATTTGTTGTTTGCTTTTTTTTTTTTTTAACTATAATAGGTTCGCACTTGACCACCATCTCGCCTGATGTTAAGCGATGATGAGATCTACGATGGAGCGTGCTTACCTAGAAAAAACCGATTCACTCTCGATTTGAAGACACCAAGATTGTAACCATCAGGGAAAACCCACTCAGGCAACGCATTCCACAACCTAGACGTTCTTATCACAAACGTGGAGTCAAATCTTTTCGTTCGCGTTTTTGGAACATCAACCATGAAACGATGCCGCCCTTTTGTGGAACGAGAATTCCGATAGAAGAAAGGGCAAGGTGGTATTAGATCATGCAGATCAGTTGCACACTCTCCGAAGTGTATCCGATAAAAAACCGATAAGCTTAATAATAATTTGCTTATCGCATCAGATGACGTCTACCACCGCCTACCAAAAATCGAGTTAGCACAGAAGGAATAGTGGTCTGCCATTGTTATAAGTTTTAAAAATAATCAATAATTATCCATAATCCAACGCAAAATGTACTCCAACTGCGTAGCCTCGTAGTACTCAAAAACTGATCTTAAATCAAAACATTAGTACATTAGCTTATACTAAACTAATCTGAGGTGAGAACTAAGTATGTGTATTTTACACGCATTTACATTTAAGTTACAAATGTTTATTACTTTAATGTAAATTTTACCAATTTTTTTACGTAAAAAAATAAACCTAGACTAGCCATGTAACATTTTTGTAAATTCTATAAACTAACAAGACGATTAACGAGTAAATATAGTTGTTATTGTATAGAATTTACAAATATGTTATATGGTTAGTCTGAATTTCTTTTTTTTTTTGCAGGATGTAAATCCTGCATCAATTTAGTTGAAAAATAATAAATCCGGCCGCTGAATTTTATTTGGTCACGTGGTCAAATTAATAACTAAGCCTCGGGAAAACGAGATAGCCTCGATTAAACTAATTCATTACAATGCCCACTAGTAGAATGTGTCAAGTCAAGATCAACAATTATTTTTACTTGTCCTTCTGATTTATACATTGCCAATGTAAAAGATTTAATTTAGAACTGGATTAAAATTAATATATACAATATTTACATATGTATAAAAGACAGAATAATATTATTATACCATACCATAAAAATAAAAATAAACACATTTATAAATTAAACATGCCGTCGAGATCACTACTGCGCGGCAGGGTACCCAGAATGCTGCCAGCGTTGCCTCTTTGAATAGCTAAACTCAGCTTTTGGGCAAAGTAAGCGCCAGCCCTGGGATCCCTAAAGCGAGGACCAAATATCGGACGACCACAGGACGTCCATAGCTCCAATTAATTTACTAACTCGGCCACGGAAGTTAGGTTAAGTATGGCTTTTAATTGAATTTATGAGAAAAATTTAGATGCAAAAATTGATTGTCTGTAAATTCGGCTGGTTTACGGACATTTAACGTGACAACGTCATAACAAAACATTAATAGATGCGGCGCAAGCGTTTAATGAGCGTAACGGGACATAACGGGACACTTTTCGTGCATGCAGTTGTCAGGTTGAAAATAGCTACGATGCTGAGTTATATTTGCAGTGGCTTACCTACGTATAAGAAAACGAATAGCTGAGATACTATTATTCAGAGGCGCGGCAACATCCAATGTTGCCAGCTAAGTAATTTAGAAGATGACTTATATTTTCTTGGGCGAATAATGCAATTTAAAAAAACTAGTTTAATTAGCACTTGATTTAATAGAAAATTATTTAAATCAACGGATCCGCAGAAAGAAATTTGACAATCTCTTGATACACTGCGCTTGTACCTGTTGTAAAAAATAGTGGGAATCAGAGAATAATAAAAATTTAATTGTATACGGCAATATTTAACCCGTTTTCTGTCTTGTACATACATTATTTTGGATCATAATGTTGCCTGGAAGAGATCACTTTCAGCGATAACATTCGTCGCACTAGTTCTAAACTCTAAAAACCATCGTTAATACTTTCTGTGTACTCGTATTTTTATTTTGGTGTTTCAATATTTACTTATTGTTGTTGGTGTTTTGTCAAATGGCAAAACATGATCCTAATCTCTCCTTTTAATAAAATAACTGAATCGTTAGGGAAAACAGAATGAGCTGATCAACTTTTTTCTCCGTTTTATAAGTTAAAATTTTATAAATTCTCCCCAGCAAAAGAAAGCAAAGCTAAAAATACTCAGTTCAGCTGTAAATAAATTCATATAAAATTCAGATTATTTTCGACCGGGTTCCCTTCCTTCCTTCGATATTCCGGCAGGATCCCCGGATTCGAACCGTTACCTCAGCCACCTGAGCGAAACAATTTGTTTACTGCGAGCTATATTTGACAGCCGAGAGACGTTTACGAGGGTAGTTGAACTTTTAAATTAAAAGTTTGAGAAATTATTCGGCAATTTTGCATTTTTAATGAAGTAGAAAATAATAAAAATGTCTATTGATGAAATGAAAAACGAAAGCATTTTGTAAGGAAATTTTAAGAAAATATTTTTTTAGGATTAGGTACTTACAAAAATCTAAAGCCTTGGTGAGCTAAACGTGCTTTTTATAATCGTGAGATAGTAGGTTCAAATCCCGCTAACATTTGAGTTTTTCCAAATGCTTTTAAGCTATTGGATAGCTTTTATCGCGGGCCTCTCTTTCTTATGCTCACAAGAAAGAGGGATGGAAGACCGTAACGCCGTCCTCCCCACTCGGTCATTCGACTTTGAATCTTATTTGTATTAGCTTTACAGACTAAATGCTCTTAGCTGTCGAAGACTGACTAGATTGTATACTTTTGCATTTTTTTATGGTAAACAAATGTCACTCTTCAAAATTAAAGCATATCCGAAAATTGTTAACATCACTATTGCTTATGTTGATAAAAATGCATGCAACATGCAATAGCTTTACCGCGGCAGTCTCCGAGTGCCACACTTCTTTTTTTATTTAACTTGTGTGTCTATCTCCACTACTGATTTCAAATATTTTTGAAGGTCATGCGACATCCGCGAACCCACACTGGGAAAGTGTGGTGTTGATTGTGACCTTCTCTCTCTCACAAGAGAAGGCTTCAAGTCCCAGCAGAAAGAACATTTAGTGGGTTCCTTATGCTTATAATAAAAATGGCTTTTATTCTTATTACAAAACTTTTAACGCATCGCTGTTTCTTCATCTAACAGACCTATTTGGAGTTGCATAGTGTTTTAAGATTAAACAATTCTTCATATAGTATGGTATAGTTTGAAGACTCTTTGAAGAGTTCACCTTGGTAAGAAATGCACTTCTATCGCCAAGCAGTATAATTACATTACATGTTCCAGTTTGCAAATCAAAAGGTGTCACGAAAAATCAGATCTCTAAATGACGCCCGTACTGTGTCACGGATCATGTACTATTGAAACTTGGTAAGTAGATGTAATCTGTGAACCGCATTAAGATTTTGATACAAAAAGTAGAAAGAAACAATATTTTTTAGGAGTGTCGCATACATAGAACTGAAATTAATTTTTTTTTTGATCAAAACCATATTTGTGGGTTATCTATGAATAGGGCATATAAAATTATATTAAGGTTTCTTACATATTTTTTTCTAAACTGAAGAACTAAAGAAGTTTGCGCGAGGACTCTTCCAAAGTGAAAAAGTGACCCCCCTGTAACTTTTAAAATAAGAGAATGACAAAACTAAAAAAATGTATGATGGACGTTATTATGATATCTAGTAAGTAGTTTTATTTGAATACGTCATAAATTGACTATTGTTAGGACACTGAATAAAGTAACAACGAAGTACAAGAACTTTTGTATTATGTTACTTGCTGCTGAAGGCTTCCCTTCATGGGCGAGCCCGACTCATACTTGACCACTTTTATTTAAAGCTAGATTATAAATGGAAAGTGATTTACCAGCATTGTTTTCTAATAAAATAAAATTAGGATTTTTGTTTGTTAAATTAAAAATACATAGCTGTTTACCAGTTTAACTACCTAATAACGCATAGGCTATTTTTACCAAGAAAAATATAACGGAATCGCGAACTACGCTAGTAAAATCGCGGGGCTTTACTAGTATAAAATATATCAAACTGATGGAATAAAATAAATTCTCAGCTTGTTACCTAGTTTCACACTTCAGAGGCGTTGTTTCAAACTATAAAACGACCAAGTTTATTGTGCGAATTAAATGTAGGACTTTATTGTGCAATTTCCTTTGTACAAGATCTTTTATGATATTAATATAAGGTCTATTCACTGAAAGTCACTATTGCAAAGTGGTAATTATTTTGTTTGTATGGAATTTTTTTTACGCCTCATCAAAAATTCATAAGAGTGGCAGTAGAGGAACCTCACACAATATGGCGTTGTTTAATGGATAGCTCATTGTGCATAACACTGACATCGTTTTGATAGTCCAAAATTAGAACGAAGAGGTTTGCCTCCTTATTCGTAATATAATATTATAAACTTGGGAACGCGTTGTCTGAGTGGTTATTTCCTATTAAATAAATAAATATTGGTGAACAATTCACACAACACCATCTGACGCCAAACTAAGCAAAGCTTCTAATATGGCGGCCAGATAGCTGATATAATACTTATGTAGTTGTAACTACCTACTTATTATGCATAGAAACACCCAGACACAGTGCAAATATTTGAATTCATCACACAAATATTTGCACTAAGTGGTAATCGAACCCACGACCCTCGTTAGGCAGAATTACTACCCACTGAGCCACGAGGCCAGTCAGTATTACACATTTTATAACTTAGGTATCTTCTAATCTAGAGTTAATTGGATTCTACATTAGCGTTCCATCGTGAACTGCATCAAGTTCAAATCATTAGATACAGTATATAAGTAAGATAATTTCGAAAAAAATAGGCGATAAAATGGGAAACAGTTGAGGAACAATATCAACACCTTTCAGTAGGTAAATCTTCCATTAATAATATACGAGGCACTTCTTGACAAGGCCACTTTCGCGCAAAGTTATCTATTCAACTACGCCTTGACAAAGTTAGGCGCGTGAGAATTTCCAGGAAAGTTGGCTAGATAGAAGAGTTTGGGAAAGGTAAACTTGTAAGTGAAATTTTGTATAAACACATATTCTACACTACATTCGATTACTTACAAATAAAACGAAGGATGTGGTAAGAAGAAGAAGTTTTACCGCCCATGCTGTTTACAAACAGCCGTTATAGTTCAAGCATGAGGTTATGTTAGTATCTCATCTGCATCTCTGCGTTTTTCCAAGCGAAGATTGCAGATGGACAAGTTTTATATCACCACTGTCTTTAGCGGTGAAGATAACTTAGTGAAAAAAAACAAGCATTCAGCTGCAATGAAAATAATATACCTAATCATGTTTGTCATCCTGCACTTGGCAAGCGTAGTGGATTATGACCTTGTTACAGAAAGCCCCGAGTCTTAGCAATGAAAGCATAAAGTAGGCTACTTATGATTAATTTACAGTAATTTTGCGGATTCGAAAATTACTGCCTAGTATAGTTTAAACAAATAACAAACACTTATTTTCTTTACACTTTTCTCAGATTGGGAATCGTATCCATGACCTACAGCTCTGTGGGTAGATTTGCAACCAATTATTGAGACGAGTCGAACACACAACTGGTTGAATAGCTTAAAACCATGTCATCTTCATCTCACAAGTCTTTAACTTTTATCATCACTCAATTTTCTCACATACAATGTATACGGTGTAGGGTAAGGGTCTCGTAACTTCTTCAGCCCAAACTTAGGTAGACAAGAAAGGTCACTTGAAGCAGTTGAAGCCAAGACCACTATTATGGCTCTCTTAATAAAAACAAAAATGAGTCAACACGGCAAAATTACATTTGCACTACATTTTGCATCAATCAGTTCCGTTCCAAACTCATTGGTCCCCATTTTTACACAGATTTCAAGCCTTACAAACGTGATCGCCTCGGCATCGACTGTTGTTCTAGAACCTTCGATATAATAATAGAAGCATCAATCCGGGTAGTCGTTAATTAGCAAAGTTTGCACGAGGCGCGCGCGAAGTCGGAAGCAATTTGTTCCGGACCGGGCAGGAGTGTGGAGTGCGGAGTTTTTAAACTCTTCCGTTTTGTTCGATAGGTTCTAGACTTTGTAACGTTAAATATTATTATTTATTTATATATAACAAATATTTGAAATACTTGTACATATTAAGGTTTAATATGTACAAGTATTTCAAATATTAATTAAAATTATATAAACCCTGCATTAAGGGTGTAGCAAATAATGGTTTTGCTTAAATCTAATCTTAATTATGTATATTATCTAGACACGTTACAAATTACTTTTAATATTTAGTTAGTAATAGGTACATTGTATGTTGTATGTATTTATAAATATTATAGGAATTTAAATATTAGACAATACACTTAATATTAAACAATATAATTTCTAGTAAATTAGCCATAGTCTCAATAACACAAATAAGTAAAGTTAGGCGTACTTTTATAGTTTGAAAAAAAAAATCATTTAGGTCATAATAACATTTTGTATTAAGAAGTGGCGAAGTTTATTTATTGAAACAGTCTAATAAACCTATGCCTTCATGTGTAGTGGTAAAGACATGGTTTTTTTTATCTCCAGCATTTCATGAAAATATTAGTTTGTCATGTTTAGTTTATTTACAGCAGATAAGTTTCAGCGTACATAATAATGCTCACTAGTTTGTGGATAGCATACTGTTTTTTTCTCTCAATAACGGCAAATATGGGCGAAATTAAGTGAATAGTGAATTGTCGGTTATATTATGTTGCTCTTCACTTGTTTTGTTTTGCAATGAATTTTAGTTAGTCTATGAGTTTGATTTTGTTATTTCATTTTGGCTTATAACATAATTATTTTTAGTGACATAAGAGTATATTTTAATAAGAGCTGCAACCATACATGAAAAATCGAAACATTTTTTTAATTTTTTTTTAACAATAAAAATTTATTGGCTTTCGCACTTACAGCAAGATCTATTTTGTTGGTAGTTCATGTTCATATTTTATAATCAAATTGATTGAATTATATTAATTAGCTTTTGTATATTGAATTATTGATTGAGTAAGTATCTTGCCTATGAAAAGCATGACTACGTTTATACTCGTATCATAAAAAAAGGGATAACCACCGCTATCTTGCTCCTAGCTTCTGTGCTGGCAGTTTTTTTAAACTTTTAGAGGTTTACACGTGACCGCCAACTCGCCTGATATTAAATGACGAGACCCGGCCTCCGATGGATCGGTACGACGCAATATCTAATATTAGCAAATTTTATATATCTAGTTTTTGCTACACTCGCAACGGCTCGCGATTTAACCCGCGTAAATCACGTTCTTCGTTATTTTTCGGAATAAACGTTGCCTATGCGTTCTTCCAGATTATAATCTAACTGTGTTTCAAATTTTGGCTCGTTTCTTGTAGACTTTGTGACGTGATTGAGTAAATAAATTGACATTTATAATATTATAACAGGATTTAACTTATACAAATACAAATACAATACAAATACAAAAATCTTTATTGCTGTTTGTAGGTGAGATAAGATGATACAAAACATTTTAAAGTTGCCCCATACAAACTGGCCTCTGCGAGAGGCATGCAATATGTCTGTAACAAGACAATTTGTTAGTAATTTATAAATAAAAAATTAATTAAATAATAGTCAGCTGATTAAAGTCTTCTTCTTCCTCATCTTCTATTAATTTCTGGTTTTTATTTATGTCATCTGATTCTTCATCTTAGATTAATTTCTGGCTTCTATTTGGTTGTGATATATATTTGTGTGAGATAAATGTTTGGTGAGCACAATTTCGCCAACATCTTGTGTTTCATCAGGATATTGTCTTGTGTTTTGAGTTTGATCAATATATCCATCCAGGGTCTAAGGTCTTGCATTAGTAGATCTTGCAGTTCATCCATGTGAGGAATGTCAAAGAATGTATAAAGTGTGATAAATGTATATAATCAAAATGTCGTTAATTATCGTTAATTATAATATTCATGTAAATACTCAAAGAATGTCAAAATGTAATACAGTACAAACTAATTCATCATTATACAATATATCTTATATGGTCTTATGTCAGTTGACTGTCAAATTTCATCATGGAATAATAATATCTATTGAGATATTAATGGAATAAGGTTTAAAGATTGTAAAAATTTCATGTTAAACAATGTCTAAAATATTAGTATTCCAATTAATTTCCTTATCGTTTAAAAATTCAGTTACAGTATAATAGCATTTGTGTATCAGCACTTTTTTTAGTTTACTTTTAGACATTGTTATGTTAAGTTCTTATATTCTTATTCTTCTTATATTCAAACAAATAAACAAAATGGAAGAAATAATAATCATCATGTAACATGACATGAAAAACATTACTAGTGAAGTAGCAACCTCATACTCAAAAAACAATCTCACGCTCACGTACAGAGAGTTCACAATTGTTTCACAACCATTAAATAAATCTTGGCAGAGTCCGCCTGGGGAAGTACCACACCTTTGCCAGTTATTCTACCGCCAAGCAGTAATGTGCAAACATTACTGTGTTCCGGTTTGAAGGGCAATGTTTCCAGAGAAATTACAGGGCTTAGAGATATAAGATCTTAGATCTCTGGGTGACGAGCGTAGTGCAGTGCTAGGTAATGATTTGGACTCTTCATGTTCCAATAGCTGCGTGTCACTGTGCTGTTATGTGTCAGGCATGTTGCTTACCATCAGGCACATGTCCTGATCGTCTCGTCACTCTTTATTTAAAAAAAAAAATATTTCCATCAACGAACATAATCGCGTAGACATGTCTGTCGTTCGAAACTTCTTTATAATAATAGAAGCATCAATCAGGGTAGTCGCTAATTAGCAAAGTTTGCACGAGCTGCGAGTAAAGTCGGAAGCAATTTGTTTCCAGTGGAGGATCTATCTTCGCATTAAATTGTTTATGTCATTGTTATTGCTCTCTCTCTACATGTTGACCGTTATAGAAGAGACAGCAATACCATAAGTTAAAAAAACTATTGAGTTATTATGTAAAACCGAGAAATGTGTTTTCTTGTCTAACCTTTGAGACAAATGCTACTCAATGTATCAGGAGTCATATTTGTAGTGATAGATGTGATATAATTATGAATAAATGTGACAAATTATTGTGGCCCCATAATTTTAGCTGTAATATGAGGTCAGATCTCTTTGGTATGTTAAGTTGTTATTGTGTGCACTTACCATGAGGTGTGTGATCTAATACAGTTGCTTGAAAACGATTTGCAATCGCTTAGATTCCGTCAAAATTATCTTCATCGTATTATGCATCATTATAGTCCAAGATCCCAGAGCCGCCAGACATCACCGTTTTGCTTATCATACGCTTTAAAACTATATCATTTAAAGCGTCTGTTAAAAGCAAAACGGCCGACGGAAAGTGTCTTGGAGTATTGTAGCCTTATTTTTAAAGATATTGCCTATAAAATACGTGAAAATCAGTTGTCAGAAAATACGTAAAGTTATGTATCTTCTGGACCTCATATCTCAAAATTGGCCATCTAAGTAAGTTAGCGGGTAAGCATGTGTTTTAGTACGTACTAACTCTACTCAATCGTCCACATTTCATCCATCAGAAAATACGTGATTTCTGACGGCCTGCGATCTTACTCTATTAGCTGCAGAACTGATATTTTTAACATTATTATAGTTTTTAGTTCGGTAGCATGTTTCCAAATTAAAATCTGTTCGATTTATTGGGAAAATGTATCAGTTGGACCTGAATTTTAGTGATTAATGGTCTGATAATAATGTATGCGGTGTTTGGTCTAGGAAATATTATAGCCGTAGTTATCTGCCTGAGGAAATAACAGAAGGAGAGCATAAATTTCTTTGTTCTTAGCATTCCACTTAGGTATACTATTACACATTAAAATACTAACGTGTAATTGCAATATTATTCTAAGATAATTAAATCGCAATAAATTATATCTGTGTAATGATTTCAATATTAACCGAGCATATTAAACCTATACCAAGAAGCAGTTTGGTCGCAACCGACAGAAGCGTCTGCTAATTTCCACCACTTCAACTATTAACTTGGAATGAAACATTCACCGTGGCATCAACTCAGTAAGTACATAATTGCAAAACTTGAGCGGGGTCCATCGTTCGTCAGATCACCTGTGCTGTACAACTTACACCGCAACATTGAACTTTGTGGAACTGTAATAAGGTTTGTAGCTAAACCCAGAATCGGTTCGTAATAAGAGTTCTCAGTGAGGACCCTCGTTGAAATTATTGTACCTCTCTGGAAGTTGCAGGTTTGTTAGTTCAATTAGTGTGAAAGATTGGAAGGAACAAATCTGGACAGATTTACTTGACAAAAATGTTATCTGTACATAGTTGTTTATTGTCCCAAAACGTTTAATCGTAAACTACATAGGTTAGCAACTTGAACGAAGAGGTATGATTCTAGAATATAAGAGGTTTTGAAATAAAAATAAAAGAAATAAAAAGTTGTATTCCCTGAAGGTCAAAATATTGGTGTCTTCAAATTGAGAGAGAACCAGTTTCTTTTATGTTTAGATTTCATCATAGACCGCATCGTCGCTTAGCATCATTATTGTTGGGTAGACTCAACTGTTACTGTGTACATAACTCTATTGATTTACGAAATATATGGGCACTGAACTAAAAAAGTAAATTAAACTAAATACAGTGTCTTAGCATACAACCCACTAAATATTTTGTCATCTTGCTTGATCCATAAGCGATGATGCGGTCTCCAATGGAACGGACTCACTTAGAAGCAACCAATCTACTCCCGATCCATGACATACCAAAGAGATTGAAAGAGACACGAAAATTGCAACTATCGAAAAAAACCGTGACCACTCAGTAAACGCAATTCACAACGTATACGTTTATATGTAGTGCAGTTTTGTTTACAAAATAGTTTGACCGTCTGTAGTGGTAGGACTCTTGGCAGAGTCCGCCTGGAGAAGCACCACCTTTGCCAGTTATTCACCGCCAAGCAGTAATGTGCAAACATTACTGTGTTCCGGTTTAAAGGGCAATGTTTCCAGAGAAATTACAGGGCTTAGATAAACATCTTAGATCTCTGGGTGATGAGCGCAGTGGAGTGCTAGGTAATGATTTGGACTTTTCATGTTTCCAATAGCTTCGTGTCACTGTGCTGTTATGTGGCAGGCATGTCGGTTACCATCAGGCGCATGTCCTGCTCGTCTCGTCACTTTTATAAAAAAGAAATACATTTGGAACTGACGATGTCGCTCAGTACAACAAAATATCAAAAGGCCATTAATAAATCTGAAATCTAATCAAGACTGGTGTTGGATTTCAGTGAACAATTGAGATTTTTCAAGTTAGTGAAACATAATTATTTCCCGATGGTTTAGCTTTTCACGCCAACTCAGAAACATGGCTTTCGATAATTGACAAGCAATTGCGTTTTCATTATAAGTGAATAAATATATAAAAATAAAATATATATCCATGTAAATATATATAAGTGCATAATTATTTAGTTTTACAATTTTAGTAACAATGAGAGTTGTTTTTTCTGAAAATACCGACAACTGACCAACACTTGAAATAAACTTAAAACTATAATTTGTAAAACCACTTGTAAAATGGTTTTACAAATTATATTAAAAAATTTCAAATCCAACATAAAAACTATATCAAAAAAAAAAAAGAAAATATACTAACTTTAGTTCGTTTTATTGTTCAAAACTTGGCTTCAAAACACTCCTAAACTAATATAGAGAAACTAAAAATTCCTATCCACCACCAGTATTTCACGTAAATAATTTTACATCAACTTACCGCATAAATTTAACTTTCTCCCAACAATTCGAGAGTTGCCAGCTCCCAAACTGTCACCCTTCAGTATTATTATATTTGGTGTTATTGTGTTATTGTGCGTCAATATTTATCTCTGGCACCAAGCTTTTAGGGCCATAATCCTTTGGCAAAAGTTTTGGCTGTCGCCTGAAATGGGAGATAGTAAAAGCCGGTTAATTGATTGCTTGGAAATTTTAGACGAGGAGACTATGCCAAATTTATCTACACCTAAAATATTTTTTATATTTTTAAAACATAAAACACCAAAATGCTAATGGGTATTGGTATGGTAGGTAGGTAGGTAAGTAGATAGGGTAGGTAGGTATGAGTATGGGTATTCTATTACTCTATAGATATAAATAAATCAATTTACAATTACAAACTACAGTACAAAAAAACGAAAACAAAATCAAATATTTATTTCAGAGAATAAAGTTTTTACGCAAAAAATATCGTGGTGTTTGTTCAAGATTAGAAAAATAAAACAAAACAGCTGATCACATCTAAACGGCTTCACAAATTTCAAACAACATTTTTTTTATTCGAAAGTCAAATTTAACCACAAATTTCGTGAGTTTTAGCCAAAATATGAGAAAAATAATTTTTATTTTTATGTCCTAATTATAATGTCATACATAATAATATGTAACAATATATTTTTGCAATAAAACAGTTTTCATTGTCCAGTTAATTTATCTGACATCGTCTCCTCCACTATTGCGAGTAAAATGAAGTGCGAACACGAAAGGATCCTAATGCGTGCGAAAGTACGATAAGTACTTTTAACTCGTTCAACATCGCGTCAATAATGTGTTTGAGTGTATGTACGGAGGCACAAGCTAACTCCCAATCTAAACTAGGGGTGTTGTAGGCCTGAAATATCTGTTTATATTTTCATTTGTTTTGGTGGACCAGATAGTAACTGTAATTATGGATTTTTATAATATTATAATAATTCTTTCGTTGTCAATGAATTGTAAAAATACGCCCTTTTAGGCATAAATACACTTACTTACAGTTTTATTACTACACTTGAATGCACTTGTCCGCCATCTTGTTTGATGCTAAGTAACGATGCGTCTATGAAGAGCGTACTTACTTCGAAGAAAACAATTAGTTTTTGCTTTGAATACATAAAAATTGTCTCTATCGGGAAACAACCCACAGGTGACACATTCCACAGCCTAAATTATCTTAGTTAGTTAAAACTTCTTCATTTGAGTCTTTGGAACTTGAACCATGAAACGATGTCACTTTTTTAAGTATTTCTGAGCAGCCTGTTTCAATAATTTTGATGGTTTAAGATTACGCAGAACAGGTCAGGTCAGCACACTATTCAGGAAATATATCCGATAAAATATTACCGACGACAAACAGTTATTTATTCTGTATTAGTAGTATAAATTCAGAATGCTTACTCTCATTTTATTTTCAGTTAAAATAAACACAAAAAGTTGACAGGAACTGCCAATAGAAGTGAAAACTTGTAACTAAGAACTACTTTCAGCATAACTCAGCTTACTTTGGTAACTACGCAGGAGAAACCGGAGGCGTGGCTATGAGTTATGACCCGTGAGTAGCGACCATATAGAAATGCGTCAGCCAATGGAAAATGCTGATGCATTTCTAGATACCCAATGGCCATGGTCCCGAGTTTACCTGAAGATTTCCTATCATTTCCGACTGTGACACTAGAATTAAATTCACAGCACACGAAAAGTCTGTAGTGGCGCGCCAAAAGAAGTTTTTTCAAAGATCAACAAAACAAACGGTTCAAAACCGGTAAAGCAAAGATACTAAGAAAAACATAATGGCAGAACAAA